>CM051244.1:141832501-143067889 GCA_027917425.1 Gastrophryne carolinensis
AAATGATCTCCCTCAACCACTCTGGGCACACTTCGCCAACTGCGCTCGCCTCAGGCGCCAAGCTCCGAAACGGATCCCACTGCAAATGAGAGAGAGCATCAGCCACCCCATTTTCAACCCCCAGCACGTGGACTGTCCTGAACCATATGTTACACTTCAAACATACCAGTACCAGCTGGCGCAATACGACGACGACGTTTGTGAATTAACCAGCGCTACTACCGCCGTGTTGTCTAAGTGGAAACACACTGCCTTGTTCCTTAAAGTGGACCAACACCCAGGATTTTGACTATCCTGGGTCTTGGTCCACTTCGGTGGGGCACCCCCGCTGCCTCCCGCGCGTCCCTCTTGACGCGTGCACCCCCGCGCCGGCCATTCACAGACGGCCGGCGCGGGGGCGCGCACGCCTAGAGGGGCGCGAGGGAAACTAAGGTAAGGGGGTTTGGGGGTTTTGGGGGGGTTTCACCCCAATATAGATTCCCGGGCCACTTTAAAGCCTCCCCCCACAAGACCATCGCCACCACCAATGGGAACAAATCCCAGGGCCTGCGCATGCTGGAGGTTATCCTGTATTAGCTGTTTAACCACCTCCTCCATGTGAGACATCTTGGTTGCTGCTTTCACCCAGGACATCCAAAATGCAGCGTTTTGTCACTCCGTTGCCCCTAGCAACAGTCACTGTGCCCGCATCCTCCACCAACTGTGAGCAATTGGGGCGAACAGCAGTGACACAGACAACAGTTCTTCAACAGCAAAGGCATGTTTATTGAGAAAATAAAGTGTTCAAAAGCAAAATATCTCTCACTTCAGAGATTGCAGCAATAATGCAATAACTCAAAGTGGCTACTTCACCAATTCAATGTAAGTCCAGGGCTGGGTACTCCAGCAAGCTGCAATTCCAGGGTAAGTCAGGTCCGCTTTACAGGGCATACACGCCCTCCGCTGCTCATCCCCACAAGCCCAAGTTTAGGGGTTGCAGAAGCCAAGTCCTTCAGCTTAAGTTCAGGTCTTTTGTTCACCACTGTGCAGTGCAGCCTGGGCTCCTTCCTTCAGGCTGGTCAACAACCTACTGACAGGCTCAATGGCCCCTTTTATTCAGGCTTACCCTGCAATCAGCCTGATCACATGTGCAAGGCCTGAGATCAGGAAACAAACCTGTAAAGGACTGGAGAATCATGTGACCTGGGTCCTGAAAACCCGGCATGGACCGTGTCTAATACAGCATAGCAGGGGAGAAATACACACCATTTATGACATTTCCATACACTTTACCACAATACAGATTGCCCACATTAATCCAGGCCTTCACCGTCAAAAAGAGTCTATCTTATATGTTTCCCCCACACCCAACATACAGGTTGCCCACATTAAAAATCATCCTACCTGCACCTATTGCGTCTTTTTACATTTTTTAACATCCAAGATGGCGGCCCGTGGTGTTTCAGGCTGTCTGCAGACAGAAGTGTCTTCTGAATAAGCTGCTCTGCATTCTGGGATTGCTGTGTTTTTCCTGACCCCAGCTTTGCTCTGTGTGTGAAAAGCACAGCTATAACCCCGCCCCCTGCACTCCCACCCACCCCCACCTCTCCTCAGCATGTGATGCTTCTGAGACAAGATGGCCCTGAGCAGAGCTGAAGCCTAGTGGGGGAAAGAATAATAAGTGACTAAAAACTTAAAATATATTAATTTTAGATGCGGGGAATAATTTTTTAAGGGTTTGGGCTTTTTATTAAATGATTCTGAAGGTCCGGTTTAAGAGTAGGCAGAACGTCTAGTGGAAGATCCCTGTAAGTAAAAATATATGAATTGCTGTCTTTTTAAACTGGACCTTCGGCATCATTTAATGAAAAACCCAAACCCTTAAAAAACTATTCCCCAGCATCTAAAATTAATTTATTTTAAGTTTTCAGTCACTTACTTGTTATTCTTTCCCCCACTAGACTGCAACTCTGTTCAGGACTTTAGGATACGGGCGCCGCCATCTTGACTCAGAAGCATCACACATACTGAGGAGAGCGGGATAAAGCACAGAGCAGAGCTGGGGTCAGGCAAAGGACAGCAATCCCAGAATGCAGAGCGACACAGTCAGAAGACACTTCCTAATGTGAGCAATCTGTATGTACAGGGTGGGGGAAACATATAAGATATGCTCTTATTCAGGGTGAAGGTCCGGATTAATGTGAGTAATCTGTATGTACAGGGTGGGGGAAACATATAAGATAGACTCTTATTCAGGATGAAGGTCCAGATTAATGTGAGTAATCTGTATGTACAGGGTGGGGGAAACATACAAGTACTGGAGGCCCCTGAGGCGGTAGCCCTGGTTGCTGTCATGATGGGGCACCTGACCTCTAAGGCCCCAATGCAGAGGCTTACCCTCCACCCCACTGTAAAAAGCTGCCATGGTCTCCATGGTTACAATACTACTGGAGCCTGTTAGATACTTCCAAGAGTCAGAAGACTGCTGTCAGCTTGTGGGGTAGAATTAATAACAGAATAAAACACACCACACGAGATAAGTAAGAACCAACTTAGAATTTAACAGTTGAATATTAGGCAAAGTATTGAACACACTAGTTGGTGTATTTAGCCACTGGATTAAAGTGGTCCTTCACTCTGAATAAGAGCCTCTCTTATATGTTTCCCACACCCTGTACATACAGATTGCTCACATTAATCCGGACCTTCACTCTGAATAAGAGTCTATCTTATATATTTCCCACACCCTGTACATACAGATTGCTCACATTAATCCGGACCTTCACTCTGAATAAGAGCCTATCTTATATGTTTCCCACACCCTGTACATACAGATTGCCCACATTAAAAATCATCCTACCTGCATCTACTGCATGTTATGAGCCTTTAAACATCCAAGGTGGCGGCTCATGGGACATCAGGCAGCCTGTAAACAGGAAGTGCCTTCTGACTGTGCTGCTCTGCATTCTGGGATTGCTGACCTTTTCCTGACCCCAGCTCTGCTCTGTCTGAGCAAAGCACAGCTATAATCCACCCCCTGTACTTTATCCTGCTCTCCTCTCCTCAGTAAGTGTGATGCTTCTGAGTCAAGATGGCGGCGCCCGTATCCTAAAGTCCTGAACAGAGTTGCAGCCCAGTGGGGGAAATAATAATAAGCAAGTGACTAAAAACGTAAAATATATTAATTTTAGATGCTGGGGAATCATTTTTTTGGGCTTTTCAATAAATCATGGTGAAGGTCCGGTTTAAGGCAATAAATGACTGTAGAAGAATCTAGTATAGCTTCTAGGGGGGGATCTCAAACAAAGGCTACACTTGTGTCTTGGTTACTGTGAAGGAACAATCCAGATTAAGTGCAGAAACCTCACATAGCCAAGTCTGGAGTTCCCCTTTATTTCCCCCTGTTATAAATGCACAGGTCCTTATCTCTTCAGGAAGGGAAATTAGCATTTATGTGTTGAACAGTGCAGATCACAGACCCCCCCCCCCCCCCCCGCTGACTGTCACACCTCTAGCCTGGTAAGGCTCCAGTTGGTCTGCAGCTCGCTGGACCATAGCTGCACCCCCATGTGTCCCAGCGCCAAACCAGGTACAGAATCAGAACCGGCTCAACAAAACCGCACACGGGGATAGGTTACTGCGGGCTCAGCAATAAAGGAAAACCAGGTAAACGAAGATCTAAGGTTCTGACCCACTTAGGGACCCCATTTCTGGACTCATCGGATGCCCCGGGTTAAGCCCAATCGTTTGGTACCACTTCCAAAGCCATACGACCCCCCCTGCTCAAAGTTATAACCCCTAAAGGGTTTTAGGGGCTGAAGCGAGCCCCAGAACAGTGGGAGGTGACAACCTGTCCCACAGAGGGGAGGGGGGAGGGGTCTCACCGCATAAATAGGGTAACCCTGAGCCAGGCATTTGTCACTCCTGGAGAGGTCACGATTCCTGTGTGCCGGAGGTGTCCACCCACCCAGCTTGCCACTTACCTCTTGTGGAAGCCATCATCACCACTACTCTGCAAACTGCATATTAAGGTAACTGACTCATTGTTTCTCTGTGTAACTCACTCTATACTGTAACCATCTCAGAACAGCATTTGTATAATCTGTATCATTTCATATTCCATCATAGCCAAATGTTTGTTATCAGTGCCTAGTGAGCTTATAGCATTAAAACGATCTGTTTGCCTTAAACCAAGAATCTGTGTGTCCGCAGGCTTTGGGCCTAGTGTTTCTGATAGGAGAACTCGGACAAGGGTTTTGGGGAACGCGGTCTGTGTGTCATGAGGTTTTTTTCCACAGGTTTTGGAGGTGGATTGGAGGCTTTGGAACCACAACTACTACAGCTGCAAATTCTGGTTTTAGTTTCTCCACCCCAGCTAACACTGGATCTACTGCCTATTGTACCTCCAACATTACGTTTGAGTTGAGCAAGCTCGTCATATGTTGAACAATTTGAGAGTATTGGAAAACTAAGAGATTTAAAACCTGAGGGGCTAATCAAGGCGCTGTCTCTACTGTTTATCTGGTAAGAGTGTGAGCATTACACTTGGTGACTGGTCCTCGAGGTGGTGGAGCATGCATTACGGCACAGTTGGAAAAGAAAGGTAGCGGCCATTTTGGAGCTTCCTCTCCCAGTGACATAACTGAAATGCACTGTAACAAGAAGCCCAGGTGACTTCCTGTTTGCAGGTGGCCTGCAAGCCCGTGAGTGGCCATCTTGTTTTAAAAATTTACCTCAGCAGGTGTTAGAAGAAGGTAAGTTATTTTTAATGTGCAGCAATGTAAATTGCCATGGAAAGGGATGCATATGAGCACTGTTTGTTGTGTTGGTCTGATTTCTTTCATTTTTGACTGTTGGTCTGCTTTAAGTTTTTTTTTTAGCAGGTGAAGTCAGTAAGTGTTAGAAACCCTTTAATGTAATAAGACAGGGCTGAACCTAGCTATAGAAAGACGTCACCCTCCCAGCCATATATGCTGCTTCACCCCTTAATAGAAAAGTGATCCTTACAGTGACAGAAGCGGCGCTGTCTCTCACGCGGGGGTTGGGTTAGTGGTAGGGGGTAGATTATGGCTGCTGAGCCACCGGTGGAGGCTGATTCATTACTAACGCCAGGTATCGGCAGATGAGCATCTATATAGCGGCGCTTAGAGCGACCGCTAGTAGATGTTGTAAGCGGGTATCGGGCGCTGTAACAGTGCGCCTCAGTTGCTGTAGTAACCTCATGAATGTGATGTGTGTTGGGCTCTCTGACACCAGTAAAGCGCTGCAGCGAGCGAGAGGTAGCACCAGCTCTCGGCGCTCCACACCATACAAAAAACGACACACACACACAGAGCATCTGCGTTCTACAGCTGGGCACTATAGCATAGAGTTATTAAAGTCTGTTTTTGAACACATATCCACCAGTAACAAAGCGAAAACACATGGAATGACATTTTTTTTAAAGTGGACCAAAACCCAGGATTTTGACTATCCTGGGTTTTGGTCCCCCCCCCCCAGGGGCACCCCGATTGCTATGTGAAACCCCCCAGATCTCCCGCAACAACTCGCCTACGGCGCATTAGCGGCGCTCGTCAAATCAGAGCGCTCAGAGCCACCGAGCTATGCATGTCTGAGCGACGTCTTAGCTCAGCGGCTCCGAGCACACTGGCGGCCACATCTTGCGCTTTCCTCTAACATTCACAAATGGCCGGAGCGGGCACGCACCGTGCTAGAGGCATAGCGGGGATGCGGCCGCGGCCTGCGCATGCGCCGTTGGACCGGGATTAAGGTAAGTGTAGCGGGCGTCCTGGGGGGTTTCACATAACGAGGCATCCTTGTCACGATCACACTCTATCAGCCCAGCCAATACGCTAGAGAGAGTGTGATGGTGCAAGGGTTAAAGCCACCAGACCCCTGGGTATGCACTACTAGTCCCAGCAAGTCACCAAATTAACCCTTTGATAAACGTGTTTCACCAGAGCTTCCTTCAGGAAGGTGAGCTCATATATTTAGAGATCAAAGGCCAGAGCTGATTAATTAAACATTTAATCTGATAAAAAGGTATCACAGTGCTAGATGTAATTTACAATAATAAGATGACATGCAAAGAGCAAAGAGCAGTTCAAAAATCAAGTCCTTACGCAGTCCTTTTGAGTGAGTTTCCAGTGGTGCTTGTTGCTTGAGACTGATGTTCTGTCTCAGGTTCCTCCTTAGGTTATGTTTTTAAAGCATGTCCCCCTTAGCATTTATTTAGCTAACTTTGGAGGGAAACGGTTTACATGACAGCCCCCATCTCCCTGGGATTCCAAAGGGAGGAGGGATTCCTCTCCCAGGTCCCCTTATCCATACCTCCCAACTGTCCCGATTTTCCCCGGATTGTCCCGATTTTTCCACAAAATCCCGCGGTCCCGGACCGTTAGCAAATGTCCCGGGATGCCCTGCGCTGTGGTGGTGTGCCCAGGGCCGCAACGACGCCGGCGTCTTCTGTATAAACACTGGCCGGCGCGAAGATACTGACTAGGGATGAGCGAACTGGTTTGGACGAACCGGAATTCGCTCCGAATTTCAGGGAGAATTCGATTCGGCACGAACCCGAATTTTTTGTTGGTTCGTGCCGATCGAATTGTCCCTGAAATAAAAAAAAAAAATGCCGGCATGGTGGGAGCGTGGAGGCCGGCGCCGCTTTCAGGCGCCCTCTGATGACGCGTCCTCTGATGACAGCTCCGACCATGCTGGTAAGTGTTTGCTTTTTAAAAAAATGCCGGCATGGTGGGAGCGGGCAGGCCGGCTACGCTGTCAGCGGGCCAGCGGCGGCCCGCTGACAGGCATAGCCGGCCTGCCCGCTCCCACCATGCCGGCATTTTTTTTTTCAGATGAGCGATTCGTGATAGTTCGATTCGGGCGAACCCAAATTTCTTGGGGAAATTCGGTGAATCACCCGAATCAAACTTTGAAGAAGTTCGCTCATCTCTAATACTGACTTCCTGGCTTGCGGGTGGGCGCGCAGGGGGCAGCGCGCAGGGGGGCTGGGTTGGGGATAAAAAAAAAAACTTACACAGGCTGGCATGCAGGGGTGAAGTCAGCCGACATTGCTGGAGGATCGGAGCTGGAGGGCGTGGCAGGGGGTGTGGCCGGGGCATGGCATGGGTGTGGCCGTGGGTGTGGTCGGGTGTGGCTTGTCCCGCTTTCACATTTTCAGAAGTTGGGAGGTATTCTTTATCTGATTCTGGTTTATGATTGGGCAGAGACAACATTCTATTGCTTCAAAGACATTTGACTTCCCCCATAAAACTGTGTGTGCATTTAGGGGGGTTTTATGACGCAGGAGGGAAAGTTACGCTGGCAGAGTGGTCAGCTAAGGTCTAATATATACACATATATACACTCATAATACATATGTTTATTCTATAATCAGGCCTCGGGCATGACAATCCTGATTTTGGATGCCCTGCGGGGAGGGAATGGATCGGCCCAAGAATCGGGTTTTGGTCCACTTTAACACTGTGACATTAATACTTTAGTGCCAGACTTGTAATGACAATTCTGCATAAAAAATAAAAAGTCCAAAAAGTTTCTAAAAGTGTTTGTTTGCAGCCAGGAGAGGTCACACAATGATCCGAGCAAAAAAAAAAAAAATATGTCAAACACGCTGTTTAAACACAAGCTAATAAACGCCCATTGAAATGTATGGGAGAGCGACACTGAGCGAAGGTAATACCTGGCGCTCTGGAAGCTAGAGCGCCGGCGCTATACGCTGAGCCACCTTCAATGATGAATCGGACGCTACATGATGCTGTTAAAGTCGCTCACCAGATTCGCTTTCATAAATGTGGTATTGCGTACAGCGCCCAGCGTTCACCAGACGCTGCCTGCCGCTACGAGGTGCTACCTGCCGCTATCCCTTCATAAATAACCCCCATAGTTGACTGTATTTTTAAAAATAACACAGCACCTGCCTCAAGTGGCCTCATTACAGGTGCAGCCCTGCTATCAGCATGTTTAAAGAGACTGCTGCTATCATGCAGGAGACTGGAAAATGGGGACTTTCACCCTAGAAATAGAGGCGGCCCCAGTTGCACCCTTTATAAATAGTTCAGCTGAATTAATCAGCCTGGAAACTGAATAATTGCATTGTCTTTTGTATGTGTTACATTTGCTTTCTAATTAACCCACAAGTGTCTGGGCTGTGTAAGGGTCAGCACAGCCTGGCTGCCATCATGACCTCGCCTGCCCCCGTCTTTACATCCCCCAGGGACCTGCTCAAAGATATTATAATGGGAGCACCAGCAGCTTTGCATTCTGGGATGAAGAGACGGCCCTTGGATGGAGGAGGGGGAAGGATGACATGGCCAGGATAGAGGGAATGGAAGGACCAGACTGTCCCTGACCCAATCTTGTTACAAGATGATGACTTATTGTAATATTTTGAATACAAGATACAATATCATCGACATATACTGTACATAGAGGATATATATATATATATATATATATATAATGAAAGAAGAAAGAAAGAAAAAAAAGAAAGAAAGATGTGAGTGTCTTAGTTCTTCTTTTCTTTAAAGCAGTTTATAAAGGAAACTGATGACAGATGGCTAGTAGACAGTTAGAGGATAGATAGATACAATAGATGTGAGTATATTAGTACACTTTAAAGTGGACCAAAACCTAGGATTTTCAATAACCTGATTTGGGATGCTCTGCCGGTCCATTCTGGAAGGTGTGAAGGTGTAGTTTGGCTCCAGTCAGCTTTTTTGGTAGCGCATGTAACTGGGCCACTATAGGAACTGAGTGGGAACTTAATTGTGATCAGCTTGTGGAATCATCTGCAGCCCTCTACGGATGTGTGTGGCCGCTATTCAGTTAGGGCAGGGATAGCCATGCACAGACCTAGAGGCCGATTCATTAATAGCGGCAGGTAGCGACAGTTGAGCGACTGTAGCGGCATTTTCAGAGCGCCTGCTAGTAGTCGCTGTGCTTGGCCATTGTTCTGTAGTTGATAGCGACTCAGTCGGTTTGCCGTAATGTTGAATATTGGGTGAGGAGTCGCTATTTGACAGGTTCCGCGCTGTATGGGAGCGCATGATAGCGACTGGCCCTAGCGACCGGCTCCCACCATATTCATTAAAAAATCACGCTCAAAAAATTCTCGCACTGTGAAATGCATGTTTAAACCCCAGAGCGCTGGCGGCGATGGGTTAAAAGTAGTTTTTTAGCACCCAAACAACCATATTTTTGGAAACCAAAAAAAAATTGTTTTTTAAATAATTTAGTAATATGAATACATTAATATCAGACCTGTAATATCAATTCTGTAAACATTTTTATTTAATTTTTTTTCCCTTAAAAAAATTATCTAAAATGGCAGAAGTGGTCACAGAATTTTTCACATTAAAAAAAAAAAAAAACATTAATAACAATTAATTATTAATATTTAAATATTGTTCCATTGAAATGCATTGGAGAGCGCCAGGTAGCGAGAGGTCATACCTGTCGCTGTTCAAGGTCGGACGCTGGCGCTGTGGGCTGAGGCTGGAATAATGATGAATGAGTCGCTATATGGCGCTATCTCAGTCGCTAAGCAGGATCGGCTTGATAAATGTGTGATTGTGGTGGGGAGCCGGCGTTCTCGTGGCGGGGCCCGTCATTACCGGCCGCTCACCAGTCGCTACCTGTCGTTATTCCTTCATAAATAAGGGCCCTAGAAGGATGCGAGAGATAGCATCACAGTGCATATCATGAGTTTGCCGGCCAGGCAAGAATATTGGTTTAATATTGGTGGGGTTTGACACAGCAGGGCATCCCAAATTGGGATGACCCAGGGGTGGGTATTTTACCAGACCTAGCCTCTTATAGACACTAGGTCCAGTTTTAGTTCACGTTCATAAGCTTAATCTTTTTGAAAGAATTGTATCAACACCATGGGCAGTTATACCTCACCTATTTATTGGCCCCTAAATGTCTCCACCTGCTGTCAACTAAGGCCCTTATTTAACAAGGGATAGCGACAGGTAGCGACTGGTGAGCGGCCGGTAATGACGGGCCCCGCCACGAGAACGCCGGCTCCCCACCACAATCACACATTTAAACAAAATTATGGTTGTTTGGGGGTTAAAAAACTACTTTTAACACATCGCCGCCAGCGCTCTGGGGTTTAAACAAGCATTTTACAGTGCAAGAATTTTTGGAGCGTGATTTGTTAATGAATATGGTGAAAGCCGGTCGCTCTGACCAGTCGCTATCATGCGCTCCCATACAGCGCGGAACCTGTCAAATAGCGACTCCTCACCCAATATTCAACATTACGGCAAACCGACTGAGTCACTATCAACTACCGAACAACGGCCAAGCACAGCAACTACTACGAAAATGCCGCTACAGTCGCTCAACTGTCGCTACCTGCCGCTGCCGCTGTTACCGGCCTCTAAGAGGACAATTATATTCCCATGGACTGCCATACCAATATGCTGCTCCATAATCCCGCCTCAACCCCTTACTGCCCCCTATATGTCACCCTTTATGACTCCCACCAATTGAAAACACACTGGACTATTATACACCCAATCCTGCCCCTTTAATCCCACACCCACCCCCTTTTTTTTCCATGTGAACCCCCCACCACCTCATTTAGTCTCTTTTGCTTTGACAATGCTAAATGTTTTTTTTTTTGGACCTGCCAATAAAGCTTTTTTGAATTAAATAGAGTAAATTGTAGATATATACTGTACATTGATAGGCATATGAATATGGTAGATAGATAGATCAATATAAATATATATATATATATAGTAGATGTATACATAGAAAGATAAATAGATATGATAGATAGATAGATAGATAGATAGATAGATAGATAGATAGATAGATAGATAGATAGATAAGAGAAATAGACAGAGAGATACTGTAAATTGATATATATGAGATAGATAGATAAATAGATAGATAGATAGATAGATAGATAGATAGATAGATAGATAGATAGATACAGTAGATAGATAATGTAGCTAAATAGATGGAAAGGTAGATACAGTAGATAGATGATAGATAGATAGATAGATAGATAGATAGATAGATAGATAGATAGATAGATACGGTAGATAGATACGGTAGATAGATATGGTAGATAGATCAGTAGAAATATATATATATATATATATATATATATATATATATATATATATATATATATATATAGTAGATGTATACATAGAAAGATAAATAGATAAGATAGATAGATAGATAGATAGATAGATAGATAGATAGATAGATAGATAGATAAGTAAATAGATAGAAAGAAAGATACAGTAGATAGATAATGTAGCTAAATAGATGGAAAGATAGATACAGTAGATAGGTGATAGATAGATAGATAGATAGATAGATAGATAGATAGATAGATAGATAGATAGATAGATAGATAGATACGGTAGATAGATAGATAGATAGATAGATAGATAGATAGATAGATAGATAGATAGATAGATAGATAAACTGTAGATAAATAGAAAGATAGATAGAAAGATAGATACGGTAGATAGATATGGTAGATAGATAAAGTAGATAGATACTGTAAAGAAATAGAAACATAGTTCAATAAGATAAATAGATAGATAGATAGCTAGATAGATAGAAGACAAAAAAAATTCTCTTGATCTTTTTAATAGTAGAAAAGGTGAAGTTAGAAAAAAGGCATGTGATTGGTTTGTTAGGCTAGTAATCATGGCCTATGTCTTGCTGTGACATACAAAGCGTAATGAATCCTGTGACATTTGTGTAGGAATGAACGATAGGAGGAGAAGGGCTCTCCTGATGACGAAGGTAATGTTTAGATTCAGCCTCCACAATGACAGGAGCCATTATGACTAACCGTTACATCCAGGCAGTGGATCAATAATTTAGACTGTATAGAAAAATGAAGGGTTCATTTATGTATTAAATACTGAACTCAAACAGAATGACAATGCAGGTGAGCACAGCAGTATCATGACACACATTGCATAATGGCTGGATATTGTTAGTGTACAGTATTTATGTGATGGTGTGTGGCCAGGGATGACTTTAGAACAGCAATTAATCTTCCACAGGAGGGTGGGGGCAGATTGCAATGCAGCCAAGTGTAACCTTCCCTGCCTCATCATTTACATCACATGTGCCTCAAAGCATCTGAAAGCCTGATGCCACAGAGGGGGGTAGTTCACTAAAATATGGCAAGCTTCTTCACATCATGTGGGGGGTTGTGACATGCGCTTCATACTTTAGTAATTCACCCACAGGGGTATTATTATTATTATTATTATTATTAATAGAAAATGTTGCTTTCCGTCCCAGTTGGCCAATAGGCACAGAAATTTGGAGAGCTCTACATGCAATACATTTGCTGATTTACTGATGTGTCACGCTCTGGGTACTTCAATGATCCGCTCAGGTAACTCCAGCCCTCCAGGTAAGCCCTCAACCCCCAATCTCCGCAGCCAGCTTCACCTATGGGAGCCCCCGCTTGCCGGGACGCAGAAAACGCCTGCCCGGGATCGGTTGCCCCAAGGACTTCAATGGCTCAAAGGATGTAGGCTTACTGTTCGGAGGTCTGGAGAACCCGTGGCTGGGAGCGGTATTGAGTGAGCCCAATAGCAGGAGCGTATAACGGAAGTCCAAACAGGCTTGGGGTCAGCAACGGGAGTTCTGAGATGGCAGCGGTACAATAGGGTTGGACAAATCGTGGTCAAGGATCAGAGCTGAAGTCGGCAACAGAAGTTCGGATCTAGGATGGTCAAATACAAGCGGTGGTCGGCAACTGGAGTTCAGATCAAGGATGGTCAATATAGGCGGTGGTCGGCAACGGGAGTTCAGATCAAGGATGGTCAAATACAGGCGGAGGTCGGCAACGGGAATTCAGAATAATCGCTAGAGACAAGCTAGATAAACTAGGTACTAGGCGCTATAACAGGCACTGGGTAAATGATGAGGTAGGGCTTTATAGGGACCAGCATGATTGGGAAAAAGGGAAGAGCTCATGTGATTGGTGCAACTAGAACACTGTCACTGATTGGTCCAATTGGACCAAAAGGGCGAATGCCCACAAACCTCCCCTTCCTGGGCTCATTGGCCCAACCCTGAACCTCTGGGCTGATTGGCCCTTTAACTTCTCGGAGGGCACGTTTACAGGAGCCGGAGACGGGGCCGGAGCTGCGAGCGGGGGGCGTGGCCGAGCAGTGCGCTGCCTGAGCCGATGCCGCCCGAGCCGCTGCTTGGCAGAGACGTGAGCCGGAAGCTGCGCGGGAGCGAGGATGCTGTGAGTGAGTTCCTGACATGATGTTTCCACAGATAGCTTCTTATTAGGGGAATGGTCTAGATCAGTAGTCCTCAAACTTCCTCCTCAAGGGCCGAGACAGGCCAGGTTTTGCAGCTCTCTATGCTGATGCACAGATGTAATAATTAGGGCTATAGCTCTGTCTGAGCACCAGTTAATTCACCTGTGGAGTAGCGTGGAGAGCTGCAAAACCTGGCCTGTTTCGGCCCTTGAGGAGGAAGTTTGAGGACTACTGGTCTAGATGAATGATGTGCAGTCCTGGCTAGGTGAAGGAGGGACAGTCCAGAATAAGGGAATAAAAAGAGATTGGTAGCAGCTCTGGAAGGTAGTTTCAAAAGGATGGAGAGCGGGGGAGGGGGGCTGTTGAAGAGGGTGGTTTAACAAATGGTGGTGGTGGTTGCTAGACTGGTGAAGGGTAAACCAGGATGATGATTACTAAAGGACATGGTGTTAAAAGGATGGGGTGCAGCACTCAATGATGGTTCATAAAGGATGGTGGCTCTTGATGGCTGGGGTGCAGTCCTGGAAAGAATGTGGTTGCTAAATGGATGAGGGGCAATCCTAGACAATGGTCCACAAAGGATAGAGGAGGCTCTATATGGGTGAGGTGCAGTCCTGGAAGATAATTCCTAAAGGGGGAGCTATATGGAGAGGTGTAGTCCAGAATTATGGCTTAAGAAAGAATGAAAGTTCTAAATGAATGAGGGACAGCCCTACATAATGATCCACAAAGGATGGTGGTTCTAGATGGCTAAGGTGTAGTTATGGGAGGTAGTTCAGAAATGAATGGGGGTATTAGATGGATGAGGTGCAGCCTTGAAAGGTCATTTAGAAATAATGCAGTTGCTAGACAGAGAAGAGGGGCAGTTCATAATTCTGTTTTCAGATGAGATGCAGTCCTGCAAAGGTAATTCAGAAAGGATGTTGGCACTAGAAGATAGTCCTGGAAGATAATTCCAAAAACGGAGGTGTCTGATGTAGGAGGGGTAGTCCCAACTTGTAATTTAAGAAAGGGTGAGGGTTGATAGATGAATGAAGGGCAGTTCTGGATGATGATTCTTAAAGGATGTGGTGTAAGAAGGTTGTGGTGCAGCCCTGGATTATGGTTCACGAAGGACGGTGGTTCTAGAGGGGTGGGATGAAGCCCTGGGTAGTTCAGAAAGTATAGGGATGCTAAATGGTAGGGAGGGAGCAGTCCAGAATTATGATTTAGTATAAACAAGGGGGTGCTAAATTGATAAGGGGCAGCCCTAGATGATGGTCCACATGGGATGGGGGTTCTAGATGGTGGAGGTACAGTCCTGGAAAGTAGTTCAGAAAGAATATGCATACTAGATAAGTTACATAGCTGCAACCTTGAAAGGTAGTTCATAAAGGATGGGGGTTCCATACGAACAAGAAGGCAGTCCAGAATCATGGTTAAAGAAAGAACTGAGTGATAAATAGATGCGGGGCAGTCCTAGATGATGGTCTAGAAAGGAAGGTGGGTTTATATGGCTAAAGTGCATTACACAAAGGTACTGTAGCTCAGAAAGGGATGGGGTATTAGATCAGTGATAATTATGGGGATGCTAAATAGAATAGGGGCAGTCCAGCGGGCATACATAGATTCCACAGGACCCCATAGAATAATTTATAGTGCCCCACCCAAAAGAAGGTCTAACTCCCCAGCATTAAGTAAATTACATCTGCTGAAGCACAGGGACTGCAGCGTTCGTGAGTTAGAGTTGAGGGTCCTGGATCAGCCACAGTACTGCAAGATAGGGGGAGGCAGCCGCTGCCTTCCCTGCTCCTATGGTATGTAAGCCCAGGGGAAAGTCCAAGATGATGGTCCACAAAAGATGCAGGTAATAAATGGCTGAGGTGCAGACCCTGGAAGTTTAAAAAGGATGAGGGTGCTAAATGAAGGAGAGGAGCAGTGTAGAAGCATAGTTTTAAAAAAGTTTGGAGGTGATAGATGGTTGAGGGGCAGTCCTAGATGATGGCTCCTGAAGGATGGATGAGGTGCAGCTCTGAAAGATGGTCCACAAAGAATGGTGGTTCTAGATGGCTCAAATACAGTCCTGAAAGGTAGTTCAGAAAAGATGGTGATTCTAGATCCTCAAAATCAACATTTCCTAGATTACACAGTCAGCAGTTAATTCTTTAAAAGTATCACAGCATTGCAGGGTCCCATCATGACCCTATAAGAGGTCAGGCCTCTACCACCTTGAATTGATTGATGCTCTAAGTCAAGGTGGGTCATGTAGGATATGGGAGTGCTAGAAGGACTTGTAAAGCGCAATGAAAGGCACATTCTGAGCAGGATAAGTCTGAGAATGTATATACTCTGTGAGGCCTTACACTATACAGCTGACTGGTAACATAAAGACAAAGCATGCTGGTTGTTAGAGGGTTAAGCTTAGACACTGATTTGCCCCAAGGAGTCGCTTGCTTGATATTATAAGGTGAGCAGGCAGTTGCAGTCTAATGGGTCGGCTGCTTGCTTGGAGTTAGGTTATATAAATGAGCCCCTTCGTGTATTAGAGGGAATGCAATCCTCCAACAAACAACGAAAATGTCCGCAAGACAATTGCACTGACAGCGCTTCCATTACTTATTACAGGATACAGGAAAGACTGCCTGAGAAGCAGAACAAGCACACAGCAGTTAATTAAAAAAAAATCTGACTTAAAGCGGACCCACAGACACATAGATTACTTTAGTAACTGTAGTAGGGTTAACCAGCAGTAATCCCGATCAGCTTTATTTGCAACCCCAAGTATGTCATGGTGTCAGCTTATCTCAAGCAAGTGTGGTAGCCAAGGGTAAGGGTTAATGTGACCGCAGTATGGGGAGATGACAAGATGGTACCTTAGCAGGCAGACCCTCAACGGCAAGCAGGATAAGTGAAAGAATCAGATTCTTTTATTGTGGCAGGGTCATGAATAGAATGTTTTAATGTTTTACTCCACGTCATGGTCAATTACACAATTCACAATTCACAGTCCAATAAACTTGCATAGCTTGTAGAAAACAAACACAGGCACACTTACTTCATAAGGACGTTTCAGTGTAAGGGCTAAATAGTCTTGTGTCTTTCAGGCTTATTAGAACTTATTTCATTAAAAAGGTTAAACAAGCTTGTGTCCATCGAGAAGCAAACACAGGTGCTCTTGCTTGTCAGAACATTTCAGCATGGGGGCCAGGCGGTACTGTATTTCCCAATTAAATGTAGGCCTTTTTTCCAGAGGGAGGTTTGGGTGGCCGCCGCCCCACTTTAAGCTGAGCACCCCCACCTGAGTGGAGATCATTTAGGGGGTATCCCAGACTAGAATGCGTAATTGTCCAGTAAACAGAGGGGTCATTGGACTGCCAGCGAGTAAAACACGGGGAATCTTACTTCACCAGGTGTCCGAGCATGTACCATCCCCCAACAAGAAGGCTTCTCAGGCAGAGACAGCCACACCTTACCAAAGTCTCAGGAAAAGTGGCTTCTCCATCGTGGCCTGTCGGTGCCTTTGAATCATCTCTACTCCTAAGGGGCATCTCCTCTGTCACATTCATGCCAGGACCTCCCTGGGTTTCTTGCTGCATGGATCTCAACTCTCTGTGGGTAGACCTTATCTCTCTCTCGCTCTGCACTTCAGCGCAGTTCTGCTTTACTACAGCCATGTCTTCTCACTGCTGCTTGTAATTTTTCCTCCAAAAACCTCCCAACCAATCTTCAAATTTATGTTATGCCTCCAAAAGTTATAACTCCAAGCTAGGAGCCACAGCACTCAACTAGCTTGCAAACCAATCTTAAATCTGTCTCTAAATCTGGTTAAAAACAGAGGTTCACACACATCTGCAGAAGTATGCTTAAGCTGCATCACCAAACGCCAAGGTGCCTCTGTGTGGTGCAGTCCTAACTCTAATCTCTGAGAGCCCCATTTGGGACATACAATGCAATAGATATATTGGGAGCAGGCTTAGCTGAGGTTGCCCTATAACCCTGAGTGCAGCCCATGTTATAATGAGAGTCTGTATTAAATTCTCTTTTCATTTGTGGTCTTATACTCTCATCTAGTGAGCAAAGTGAGAATAGCAATCCCATTTTTATATTAATGGATAATTCTCACATACATCCCTTCATAAATGTGTGAGCGTGTTTTTTTATAGTACCACAATGTCTGTTATTACACATAACCCTGGGCATCCTGATTTGGGATGCACGTCTGCTTAACCCTTCTGTTGCCAAGCACGTAAATCTCACGTAGTTGCCTCTCCTGCTGTTAAGTGCCAAGCACGTGAGAGTTACGTGCCTGGCTTTCCCCCATCATGTAAAAGAAAAAACGCTCACCTGACCCCTCGTTCGATCCAGCCAGGTGTTCTCTTCACCCGGGGACATCTGGGCGCTCACCCCCCTCTACCCGGAGCTCTTCTAGCTTCAGGAGAGGGCCCAGAATAGTCCCCCCGCATCAGTGGTTGACGATAATTGTTAAAAAAAAAAAAAATCACCTGCGGCTGCAATACCTCCCACCGAGTCTCTTCTTCACCAGTGGAGCCTCCGATCCCCCCTTCCACGGTGAAAGGCCATAAACCAGCCCTCTCCATCCGCTTCCGCAGTCAACACCGCTTTTTGTGGGTGAGGTGGATGATGTAATCTCGTGACGTCATCCCACTTCCGGTGCTGAGCAGTCAGATGCCAAAGGTGAACACTGGAGGAAGGTTGGCGGGGTAGGGGGTGTGATTCTCTGCCTCTCACCCCAGCAGCTGTCAGCAGATCACCATGGGACATGATCGCCGGGGGACACAGGATCGGATGTGAGTATTAAAAGAAAAAAAATAATAAAAGTTTCCATATGCATTGGTATCTTTTTTACATTTAATCCTTTGTGAACTGGTAAGGCTTGGGGGGCTGGCAGGTCACTTGCGGCTAGCGGGTGATTTGCCATTAACCACTAGGCCCCCAATCACCGGCTTCTGCTAAGCCCAGGGGGGGAGGGGGCCACTGAGGCTTTGCGGATTTGTAGCCTGCAGGGCGGGGACCACAAAGGCTGGCCCCTGCGCCCTGTTCTTACAAGCCCTGCGTAGCTGGTCCCCAGGCTAATTATGCTGAGAAGGGGAGACCCCACATCATTTTCTCAGGAAGGGGAGACCCCACATCATTTTCTCAGAAAGGGGGACCCCACACCTGACCCTGATGCGAGCTCCCCCTCCGATAAAGGTGGTAACCATTAATGTTGCCAACATTTAATCTGTGAGCTCTCATTTTATGGCCTTATTTTTTTCTCAGTTTGATGCTGACATTTTGTTTTTGCTGGAGACCAGGTTGGTTTGACTGACCCTCCTATTGGAGGATACAGAAGGAGAAGAGCTTACAATCTATTAGGGTATAAGGGAGGATACAGAAGGAGAAGAGCTTACACTCTATTGGGGTATAAGGGAGGATACAGGAGGAGAAGAGCTTACAATCTATTAGGGTATAAGGCAGGATACAGGAGGAGAAGAGCTTACAATCTATTAGGGTATAAGGGAGGATACAGAAGGAGAAGAGCTTACAATCTATTACTGTATAAGGGAGGATACAGAAGGAGAAGAGCTTACAATCTATTAGGGTATAAGGGAGGATACAGAAGGAGAAGAGCTTACAATCTATTAGGGTATAAGGGAGGATACAGAAGAGGAAGAGCTTACAATCTATTAGGGTATAAGGGAGGATACAGAAGGAGAAGAGATTACAATCTATTAGGGTATAAGGGAGGATACAGAAGGGGAAGAGCTTACAATCTATTAGGGTATAAGGGAGGATACAGAAGGAGAAGAGCTTACAATCTATTACTGTATAAGGGAGGATACAGAAGGAGAAGAGCTTACAATCTATTAGGGTATAAGGGAGGATACAGAAGGAGAAGAGCTTACAATCTATTAGGGTATAAGGGAGGATACAGAAGAGGAAGAGCTTACAATCTATTAGGGTATAAGGGAGGATACAGAAGGAGAAGAGATTACAATCTATTAGGGTATAAGGGAGGATACAGAAGGAGAAGAGATTACAATTAGAGATGAGCGAGTAGTGAAATATTCGAAATTTCGAATTTCGATTCGAATAGACCGCGTTACTCGACTACTCGACCGAATATCGAATCCCATTATAGTCTATGGGAAAAAAATGCTCGACACTTGGAAATCTCAATTCGACCACTTGGAGGTCACCAAGTCCACCCTGAAACATCAGAAAATGATGCCAACACTGCTGGAATGCAACTGGGACAGCAGGGGAAGCATGTCTGGGTGCATATAACGCGCCCAAGTCGCACTATTACGCCACTATCACAGCCTCTCAACAATACACTCCAAACACAATATTACTTCTACGTAAAGTGAGACAAGACAAGGAAACCTTCTTTCCTCTACATTGCCATGGACCCCAAGCCAAACTGTACAAAAAAGAAGAACAAAATTCTGCACCCCTTAAAATCACGTTGCCTAATGACAACCACAGATGGCATAGGCAAGGGGGAAAATAAATAGACCCCACCCCTAATTGTCATTGTGTGTGTGTGTGTGTGTGTGTGTGTGTGTGTGTGTGTGTGAGATGTGGTCAGACATGTCCTCTTGTGTCATTGTGTCACCCCAGCAGTAAGGGAAGCTTAAAGGAGGAGGTTTGTTACAGTGTGTCACCCCAGCAGTAAGGGAAGCTTACAGGAGGAGGTTTGTTACAGTGTGTCACCCCAGCAGTCAGGGAAGCTTACAGGAGGAGGTTTGTTACAGTGTGTCACCCCAGCAGTAAGGGAAGCTTAGAGCTGAGACCTCTTAAAAATTGTGTGGAGGCCCAAGATCTGAGACCTCTTAAAAATTGTGTGGAGGCCCAAGAGCTGAGACCTCTCAAACATTGTGTGGAGTCCCACGAGCTGAGACCTTTTAAAAATTGTGTGGAGGCCCAAGAGCTGAGACCTCTCAAACATTGTGTGGAGTCCCAAGAGCTGAGACCTCTTAAAAATTGTGTGGAGGCCCAAGATCTGAGACCTCTTAAAAATTGTGTGGAGGCCCAAGAGCTGAGACCTCTCAAACATTGTGTGGAGTCCCAAGAGCTGAGACCTTTTAAAAATTGTGTGGAGTCCCAAGAGCTGAGACCTTTTAAAAATTGTGTGGAGGCCCAAGAGCTGAGACCTCTTAAAAATCGTGTGGAGGCCCAAGAGCTGAGACCTCTCAAACATTGTGTGGAGGTCCAAGAGCTGAGACCTCTTAAAAATTGTGTGGAGGCCCAAGATCTGAGACCTCTTAAAAATTGTGTGGAGGCCCAAGAGCTGAGACCTCTCAAACATTGTGTGGAGTCCCAAGAGCTGAGACCTTTTAAAAATTGTGTGGAGGCCCAAGAGCTGAGACCTCTTAAAAATTGTGTGGAGGCCCAAGAGCTGAGACCTCTCAAACATTGTGTGGAGGCCCAAGAGCTGAGACCTCTTAAAAATTGTGTGGAGGCCCAAGATCTGAGACCTCTTAAAAATTGTGTGGAGGCCCAAGAGCTGAGACCTCTCAAACATTGTGTGGAGTCCCAAGAGCTGAGACCTTTTAAAAATTGTGTGGAGGCCCAAGAGCTGAGACCTTTTAAAAATTGTGTGGAGGCCCAAGAGCTGAGACCTTTTAAAAATTGTGTGGAGTCCCAAGAGCTGAGACCTTTTAAAAATTGTGTGGAGGCCCAAGAGCTGAGACCTCTTAAAAATTGTGTGGAGGCCCAAGAGCTGAGACCTTTTAAAAATTGTGTGGAGGCCCAAGAGCTGAGACCTCTCAAACATTGTGTGGAGTCCCACGAGCTGAGACCTTTTAAAAATTGTGTGGAGGCCCAAGAGCTGAGACCTCTCAAACATTGTGTGGAGTCCCACGAGCTGAGACCTCTTAAAAATTGTGTGGAGGCCCAAGAGCTGAGACCTTTTAAAAATTGT
Organism: Gastrophryne carolinensis; assembly: GCA_027917425.1. NCBI lineage: Eukaryota > Metazoa > Chordata > Amphibia > Anura > Microhylidae > Gastrophryne > Gastrophryne carolinensis. The sequence continues at coordinate 141,853,676 of CM051244.1, forward strand.
GTGGAGGCCCAAGAGCTGAGACCTCTCAAACATTGTGTGGAGTCCCACGAGCTGAGACCTCTTAAAAATTGTGTGGAGGCCCAAGAGCTGAGACCTTTTAAAAATTGTGTGGAGGCCCAAGAGCTAAGACCTCTCAAACATTGTGTGGAGTCCCAAGAGCTGAGACCTCTCAAACATTGTGTGGAGTCCCACGAGCTGAGACCTCTTAAAAATTGTGTGGAGGCCCAAGAGCTGAGACCTTTTAAAAATTGTGTGGAGGCCCAAGAGCTGAGACCTCTCAAACATTGTGTGGAGTCCCACGAGCTGAGACCTTTTAAAAATTGTGTGGAGGCCCAAGAGCTGAGACCTCTCAAACATTGTGTGGAGTCCCACGAGCTGAGACCTCTTAAAAATTGTGTGGAGGCCCAAGAGCTGAGACCTTTTAAAAATTGTGTGGAGGCCCAAGAGCTAAGACCTCTCAAACATTGTGTGGAGTCCCACGAGCTGAGACCTCTTAAAAATTGTGTGGAGGCCCAAGAGCTGAGACCTTTTAAAAATTGTGTGGAGGCCCAAGAGCTAAGACCTCTCAAACATTGTGTGGAGTCCCAAGAGCTGAGACCTTTTAAAAATTGTGTGGAGGCCCAAGAGCTGAGACCTTTTAAAAATTGTGTGGAGGCCCAAGAGCTGAGACCTCTCAAACATTGTGTGGAGTCCCACGAGCTGAGACCTCTTAAAAATTGTGTGGAGGCCCAAGAGCTGAGACCTTTTAAAAATTGTGTGGAGGCCCAAGAGCTGAGACCTTTTAAAAATTGTGTGGAGGCCCAAGAGCTGAGACCTCTCAAACATTGTGTGGAGGCCCAAGAGCTGAGCACTTATTAGTGCTGCAGCTACGGCTGCTTTAGTGAGGGGTAGCTGCTGCTGCTGGAATAGGGACAGAAAGACTTCAGTGGTGTATTACCACCTATATACAAAACTATATACACTCTGCTCAAAACGGCTGCTTTAGTGAGGGGTAGCTGCTGATGCTGGAATAGGGACAGAAAGACTTCAGTGGTGTATTAGCACCTATATACAAAACTATATTTTGCACTACTGTTTTGTGTCCTCTGTGCCAACAAAACACTGTTTTATACACGGTGCGTATAGGCACCATTTCACCTTCTGGCAGTATACGGCTGTATAGCCAGGTGTTTTTCTTAAAAATATTTTTTATATTTGGCACTACTGTTTTGTGTCCTCTTTACCAACAAAACCTTGTTATATACCCGGTGCGTATAGGCACCATTTCACCTTCTGGCAGTATACGGCTGTATAGCCAGGTGTTCTTCTTAAAAATATTTTTATATTTGGCATAACGCGTGGCCAAAAAAGTAAAACGTCTGAAATGCGGAGGGCTAGCGCAAAGGGACGTGGACGAGGACGGGGGCGCGGAAATGCTGGTGGGGGCACAAACCGCGTTGAAGCCAGTGGGGATACAATGCGTGCTGGTGAGGGGCAGCCAGCATTACGCTCATCCAGCTTCCCTGCCTTTATGGGACAGTTATGCGGGGGGCGGGGTACACCTCTGTTAAAGCCTGAGCAGCGTGAACAGGTGGTGTAATGGATGGCCGATAACGCTTCCAGTCACTTGTCCACCACCCAGTCATCCACACAGTCTCACTCTGACCCTCCTTCCTCCCAACCTGGCCAACAGAGTCAGCCCACCCTTGACCCCTCCCAGGACCTCTTTTCGGGTCCTTTTCCAGATGTGCTGCAAGAATCCCAGGAGCTAGCAGAGGAATTTGTTTGTAGTGATGCCCAAACACTTGAGCATCCGCCATCTGCTAGTGATGTGGACCCGGAACCAGCATCTGCTATCATGAGCGATGATGATGATGAGACGCAGTTGCCATCAAGGGAGGCTGTTGGAATGTCCAGTGGGCAGGAGGAGGAGCAGAGAGAGGAAGTGGAAGAGGAGGTGGTGGACGACGAAATGACCGACCCCACTTGGACAGGGGTGATGTCCAGCGGGGAAAGCAGTGGAGATGAGGTCTGCGCATCACCGAATAAGGCAGCAAGAGGCAGAGGACAGTCCAGAGGCAGAGGACAGTCCAGACAGAGAAGGCAGGCCACAGCCAGCAGGGCCGAAGCTCTTCCCGGCAGCAGGCAGTCGCGCGAAGCTCCCCCATCGAGGCCTCGTACTTCTGTGGTGTGGAGATTTTTTAATGTTTGCGCGGATGACAAACTGAGCGCGGTTTGCGCAATCTGCCACTCAAAACTGAGTAGGGGCTCTGAGAAGAGCAATCTGACCACCTCAGGCATGCGCCGTCACTTGGAATTCAAGCACTGGGCTGAGTGGGAGAGAGCAAACGCAATACAACCTGCGCCCCGTCTTGCTGCCACTGCCTCTTCCCCTTTGTTGTGTGCTGCCACTGCGGTCCAGACCTCCAGCCAGGACACCTCCACATCTGCCTCTGCCTCGGCTACTTTGGGGCCTTCTCCTTCAGCCCCCCCTTCCCCCGCATCTTCGTCTGCACCTTCCATCTCCTCGTCCCATCAACTGTCCATCTCGCAGGCGTTCAACCGCAGGCGGAAGTACGCCTCCAGTCACCCCCAAGCCCAAGCCTTAACCTGCCTCATCTCCAAACTGCTGGCCCTGGAGATGTTGCCGTTTTGGCTTGTGGAGACGCAGGCCTTCTGCGACCTGATGGCGGCTGCCGCACCTCGCTATTCCGTCCCTAGCCGCCACTATTTTTCCCGGTGTGGCGTCCCCGCCCTGCACCAGCACGTGTCGCGTAACATCAGGCGGACCCTGAGGTACGCAGTCAGCGCAAAGGTCCACTTGACCACCGACTCGTGGACAAGCGCTTGCGGCCAAGGACACTACATCTCTTTGACGGCACACTGGGTGAATGTTGTGGAAGCGGGGACGGGGTCGCAAACAGGGACGGCCTACATACCACCCCCGCCCAAGATTGCCAGCACAGGTTCTGATAGACCCCCCTCCTCTTCCTCCTCCTCCTCCTCCTCCTCCTCCTCCTCTGCCTTAACATCGCCCTCAGCCCCTAGCTGGAAGCGTTGCAGCACTGGCACGGGGAGACGTCAGCAGGCGGTGCTTAAGCTCATCAGCTTGGGCGACAGGAAGCACAGCGCCGCAGAGGTGAGGCACGCCATATTGCAGCAGACAGAGATGTGGCTGTTGCCGCTGCAGCTAGGACCAGGCATGGTCGTGTGCGATAACGGCCGTAACCTGGTGGCGGCTCTGGAGCTTGCAGAACTCAATCACGTACCATGCCTGGCCCACGTTTTTAATTTGGTAGTACAAAAGTTTCTAAAGACTTACCCCAACCTGGCAGAGCTACTGGTCAAAGTGCGGCGCTTGTGCGCTCACTTTCGGAAGTCAACTGTAGCTGCTGCTAGCTTAAAAAAAAATCCAGCAACGCCTCCATTTGCCTCAACATCGGCTGTTGTGCGACCTGCCCACTCGCTGGAATTCCACCTATTGCATGTTGGCCAGGGTGTGTGAGCAGCAGAAAGCATTGATGGAGTACCAGATGATGCATCCACGCGTGCCTCCAACTCAGCTCCCTCAGTTTGCCAACCACGAGTGGCCATGGATGGCAGACATATGCGATGTATTGCGTATCTTTGAGGAGTCCACTAAGAAGGTCAGCAGCGAGGACGCTATAGTGAGCGTAACCATCCCGCTCCTAGGCGTCCTTAAAGAATCGCTCATCGCAATAAGGGAGAACGCATTGCACACAGAGGAGATGGGGGTAGGAGGAGACGCAACGCAGGTAGACAGTCAGACCACACTTTTGTCTGCTGCTCGGTGGCAGTTGCAGGAGGAGGATGAGGAGGAGGAGGACAACGTGGAGGTGGCTGTGGAAGAGGATGCTGGCGGCGAGGGTAGCAGTCAGGCTGTGTGCGTCCCATTGGTTCAGCGCGGATGGGGCGGAGAGGAGGAGGAAGAGGAGGAAATGGAAAATGATCCTTCTGGTGGGGGCAGTGAGGTCATGCCTACTCAGAGTCTGGCACACATGGCTGACTTCATGCTGGGCTGCTTTTCCCGGGACATACGTGTTGTCCGGATATTGGAGAACAAACTATACTGGGTCTTCGCACTCCTGGACCCCCGGTATAAAGATAACTTCTCCTCTTTTATTCCGGTAGAGGAGAGGACGAATCGATTACTGGAATACCAGAGGGAACTCTTGCAGAACATGATGCAGATTTTCCCACCCAGCATCGCTGGCGGCAGAGAGGAGAGTGTCTCCCAGAGTCTGACAACATCGATCAGGCCCACAGCCACCAGGGGAACACTCTCCAAGGTGTGGGACACGTTCATGTCACCCCCTCGTGCAACTTCCATCACTGCGGGGCCCGCTATCAGCAGGAGGGACAAGTATCGGCGGATGTTGCGGGACTACCTGGCAGACCACACCCCTGTCCTCCCCGATCCCTCGGCGACCTACACTTACTGGGTCTCCAAGTTGGACACGTGGCTGGAACTGTCCCTGTACGCCTTGGAGGTGCTTGCCTGCCCTGCCGCCAGCGTGCTATCAGAAAGGGTGTGTTCAGCGCAGCCGGGGGCATTATAACCGATAAGCGCAGCCGCCTGTCAACCGACAGTGCCGACAGGCTGACGCTAATCAAAATGAACAGCAAGTGGAATGACCCGGACTTTGCTTGTACAACAGTGGAAAGCAGCCAAGAGTGAAGTGCCATCTGTATGAAGTGCCATCTGTATGAAGTGCCATTTCCTCCTCCTCCTCCTCCTCCTCCTCCTTAACCGCCGTAGAATTGCTGTATTAATGAAAAAAATTATGGCTCACCTCTTAGGCTTAATACAATCAATTTTTAAGAGGTCTCAACTCTTGGGCCTCCACACAATTTTTAAAAGGTCTCAGCTCTTGGGCCTCCACACAATTTTTAAAAGGTCTCAGCTCTTGGGCCTCCACACAATTTTTAAAAGGTCTCAGCTCTTGGGCCTCCACACAATTTTTAAGAGGTCTCAGCTCGTGGGACTCCACACAATTTTTAAGAGGTCTCAGCTCGTGGGACTCCACACAATGTTTGAGAGGTCTCAGCTCTTGGGCCTCCACACAATTTTTAAGAGGTCTCAGCTCGTGGGACTCCACACAATGTTTGAGAGGTCTCAGCTCTTGGGCCTCCACACAATTTTTAAGAGGTCTCAGCTCGTGGGACTCCACACAATGTTTGAGAGGTCTCAGCTCTTGGGCCTCCACACAATTTTTAAAAGGTCTCAGCTCTTGGGCCTCCACACAATTTTTAAGAGGTCTCAGCTCTTGGGCCTCCACACAATTTTTAAAACATAGCAGCCCTAATAAGGGCTCTCAATGACTCTCTTGTCTTCTGGTAGCTGGTATATATGGTGGTAAATGCGATATTCTGAGCTTCTGGGGCCCTGCCTGCCTACATAAGAGCTATATACTGTTCAGCATAGTAGCCCTAATAAGGGCTCTTAATGACTCTCTTGTCTTCTGGTAGCTGGTATATATGGTGGTAAAAGGTATATTCTGAGCTTCTGGGGCCCTGCCTGACTACATAGAAAATGAGCTATATACTGTTCAACATAGCAGCACTAATAAGGGATTAAGGACTCTCTTGTCTTCTGGTAGCTGGTATATATGGTGGTAAAAGGTATATTCTGAGCTTCTGGGGCCCTGCCTGACTACATAGAAAATGAGCTATATACTGTTCAACATAGCAGCACTAATAAGGGATTAAGGACTCTCTTGTCTTCTGGTAGCTGGTATATATGGTGGTAAAAGGTATATTCTGAGCTTCTGGGGCCCTGCCTGACTACATAGAAAATGAGCTATATACTGTTCAGCATAGTAGCCCTAATAAGGGCTCTTAAGGACTCTCTTGTCTTCTGGTAGCTGGTATACATGGTGGTAAAAGGTATATTCTGAGCTTCTGGGGCCCTGCCTGACTACATAGGATATGAGCTATATACTGTTCAACATAGCAGCACTAATAAGGGATTAAGGACTCTCTTGTCTTCTGGTAGCTGGTATATATGGTGGTAAAAGGTATATTCTGAGCTTCTGGGGCCCTGCCTGACTACATAGAAAATGAGCTATATACTGTTCAGCATAGTAGCCCTAATAAGGGCTCTTAAGGACTCTCTTGTCTTCTGGTAGCTGGTATATATGGTGGTAAAAGGTATATTCTGAGCTTCTGGGGCCCTGCCTGACTACATAGAAAATGAGCTATATACTGTTCAACATAGCAGCACTAATAAGGGATTAAGGACTCTCTTGTCTTCTGGTAGCTGGTATATATGGTGGTAAAAGGTATATTCTGAGCTTCTGGGGCCCTGCCTGACTACATAGAAAATGAGCTATATACTGTTCAGCATAGTAGCCCTAATAAGGGCTCTTAAGGACTCTCTTGTCTTCTGGTAGCTGGTATATATGGTGGTAAAAGGTATATTCTGAGCTTCTGGGGCCCTGCCTGACTACATAGAAAATGAGCTATATACTGTTCAACATAGCAGCACTAATAAGGGATTAAGGACTCTCTTGTCTTCTGGTAGCTGGTATATATGGTGGTAAAAGGTATATTCTGAGCTTCTGGGGCCCTGCCTGACTACATAGGATATGAGCTATATACTGTTCAACATAGCAGCACTAATAAGGGATTAAGGACTCTCTTGTCTTCTGGTAGCTGGTATATATGGTGGTAAAAGGTATATTCTGAGCTTCTGGGGCCCTGCCTGACTACATAGGATATGAGCTATATACTGTTCAACATAGCAGCACTAATAAGGGATTAAGGACTCTCTTGTCTTCTGGTAGCTGGTATATATGGTGGTAAAAGGTATATTCTGAGCTTCTGGGGCCCTGCCTGACTACATAGAAAATGAGCTATATACTGTTCAGCATAGTAGCCCTAATAAGGGCTCTTAAGGACTCTCTTGTCTTCTGGTAGCTGGTATATATGGTGGTAAAAGGTATATTCTGAGCTTCTGGGGCCCTGCCTGACTACATAGAAAATGAGCTATATACTGTTCAACATAGCAGCACTAATAAGGGATTAAGGACTCTCTTGTCTTCTGGTAGCTGGTATATATGGTGGTAAAAGGTATATTCTGAGCTTCTGGGGCCCTGCCTGACTACATAGAAAATGAGCTATATACTGTTCAACATAGCAGCACTAATAAGGGATTAAGGACTCTCTTGTCTTCTGGTAGCTGGTATATATGGTGGTAAAAGGTATATTCTGAGCTTCTGGGGCCCTGCCTGACTACATAGAAAATGAGCTATATACTGTTCAGCATAGTAGCCCTAATAAGGGCTCTTAAGGACTCTCTTGTCTTCTGGTAGCTGGTATATATGGTGGTAAAAGGTATATTCTGAGCTTCTGGGGCCCTGCCTGACTACATAGAAAATGAGCTATATACTGTTCAACATAGCAGCACTAATAAGGGATTAAGGACTCTCTTGTCTTCTGGTAGCTGGTATATATGGTGGTAAAAGGTATATTCTGAGCTTCTGGGGCCCTGCCTGACTACATAGGATATGAGCTATATACTGTTCAACATAGCAGCACTAATAAGGGATTAAGGACTCTCTTGTCTTCTGGTAGCTGGTATATATGGTGGTAAAAGGTATATTCTGAGCTTCTGGGGCCCTGCCTGCCTACATAAGAGCTATATACTGTTCAGCATAGTAGCCCTAATAAGGGCTCTTAATGACTCTCTTGTCTTCTGGTAGCTGGTATATATGGTGGTAAAAGGTATATTCTGAGCTTCTGGGGCCCTGCCTGACTACATAGGATATGAGCTATATACTGTTCAACATAGCAGCACTAATAAGGGATTAAGGACTCTCTTGTCTTCTGGTAGCTGGTATATATGGTGGTAAAAGGTATATTCTGAGCTTCTGGGGCCCTGCCTGACTACATAGAAAATGAGCTATATACTGTTCAGCATAGTAGCCCTAATAAGGGCTCTTAAGGACTCTCTTGTCTTCTGGTAGCTGGTATATATGGTGGTAAAAGGTATATTCTGAGCTTCTGGGGCCCTGCCTGACTACATAGAAAATGAGCTATATACTGTTCAGCATAGTAGCCCTAATAAGGGCTCTTAAGGACTCTCTTGTCTTCTGGTAGCTGGTATATATGGTGGTAAAAGGTATATTCTGAGCTTCTGGGGCCCTGCCTGACTACATAGAAAATGAGCTATATACTGTTCAACATAGCAGCACTAATAAGGGATTAAGGACTCTCTTGTCTTCTGGTAGCTGGTATATATGGTGGTAAAAGGTATATTCTGAGCTTCTGGGGCCCTGCCTGACTACATAGAAAATGAGCTATATACTGTTCAGCATAGTAGCCCTAATAAGGGCTCTTAAGGACTCTCTTGTCTTCTGGTAGCTGGTATATATGGTGGTAAAAGGTATATTCTGAGCTTCTGGGGCCCTGCCTGACTACATAGAAAATGAGCTATATACTGTTCAACATAGCAGCACTAATAAGGGATTAAGGACTCTCTTGTCTTCTGGTAGCTGGTATATATGGTGGTAAAAGGTATATTCTGAGCTTCTGGGGCCCTGCCTGACTACATAGGATATGAGCTATATACTGTTCAACATAGCAGCACTAATAAGGGATTAAGGACTCTCTTGTCTTCTGGTAGCTGGTATATATGGTGGTAAAAGGTATATTCTGAGCTTCTGGGGCCCTGCCTGACTACATAGGATATGAGCTATATACTGTTCAACATAGCAGCACTAATAAGGGATTAAGGACTCTCTTGTCTTCTGGTAGCTGGTATATATGGTGGTAAAAGGTATATTCTGAGCTTCTGGGGCCCTGCCTGACTACATAGAAAATGAGCTATATACTGTTCAACATAGCAGCACTAATAAGGGATTAAGGACTCTCTTGTCTTCTGGTAGCTGGTATATATGGTGGTAAAAGGTATATTCTGAGCTTCTGGGGCCCTGCCTGACTACATAGAATATGAGCTATATACTGTTCAGCGTAGTAGCCCTAATAAGGGCTCTTAAGGACTCTCTTGTCTTCTGGTAGCTGGTATATATGGTGGTAAAAGGTATATTCTGAGCTTCTGGGGCCCTGCCTGACTACATAGAAAATGAGCTATATACTGTTCAGCGTAGTAGCCCTAATAAGGGCTCTTAAGGACTCTCTTGTCTTCTGGTAGCTGGTATATATGTGTATTTCCCTAAACCCTAATAGAATATGGTGGTAAAAGCTATATTCTGAGCTTCTGGGGCCCTGCCTGCCTACATATGAGCCATATACCGTTCAGCGTAGTAGCCCTAATAAGGGCTCTTAATGACTCTCTTGTCTTCTGGTAGCTGGTATAGATGGTGGTAAAAGCGATATCCCGAGCTTCTGGGGCCCTGCCAGCGACAGCCTGTCTTTCCCTGCTGTGAGCGTCTGTCCCTCACTAAGTTCAAGCTGCTAATGCTGACGAAGAGGAAGTGCTGAGTTTTGTATATTCGAGGTCACATGGTTTTTCCAGCCAATGCGTGTAGACGCCGTTTTCGCGATGCCAGCGTCCTCCCAGGACCTGTCCCACCCCCCCTGCATGGTGATTGGTGTAAAAAACGCGCCAGGGAAGGTGGGAGGGGAAACGAATTGTGAGTGCGCCATCGCCGCTGTACTCGATCGAAATCGAGTATGACGAACAGCGTAGTATTCGATCGAATACCGGCTCGGTCGAATACTACTCGCTCATCACTAATTACAATCTATTAGGGTATAAGGGAGGATACAGGAGAAGAGATTACAATCTATTAGGGTATAAGAGAGGATAAAAAAGGGGGACGAGCTTAAAGCCTAAGTCAATATATAAAAAAGTACACAGAGAGAATAAGGAAAGATGCAGCATTAGAATGTGTGAAAGGAGGCAGATGTAGGAAGAGCTAATATTCTATTAGGGTTTAGGGAAAATGTATAGAGAATAAGAGCTTACAATCTATTAGGAGTGGAAGAACTCTGTAGGTTAAAGAAGGTGAAAGAGCTTACAATCTACTTTGATCATCAGAAGAATAAAGAATAATCTATTTGACTAAAAGTGGGACAGGTAGAAGAGTTTGCAATCAGAGTGAAGTATATATAAATGTACAGCAGATAAAAGAGCTTACGATCTATTAGGGTAGATGATGAAAAAGTCCATATAGTCAGTATAACCCCAGTTAATAATTTCTTTGAATCTGTGCCACCAATACATTAGTACAAACCTCTTGCCTTGGATTGGTGGTGGTCCTCCTAATAACCCATTCCCGCCTATAGTTCGGCCTATTTGCTGAAGAATGCAGTAAGCACGGGCAGGCTGATTCATGTGCTCGGCCATGGGTCGCTACTTCATAGCGACTCAGTCGCTGTTCAGTAATGGTGAATACATTGTGAGGAGTCGCTATTTGACCAGTACAGCGCTGTATGGGAGCACATGTTAGCGACTGGTCAGTGCGACCGACTCACACCATATTCAGCAAAAAAACAGCCTCACAAATCTCTGGCGCTGAAAAATACTTGTTTGAAGCCCAGAGTGCAGGAGGCGGTGTGTTTAAAGTCTGTTTTTCAGCATCTATCCACTAGTAACAAAGCGAAAACATATGGAATTACATTGTAACAACATTGTAACATGAACACTTTAATGGCAGACCTGTAATGTCATTTCTGAAGCAATATATAAAAAAAGAAAAAAAATTTGAAAAAAATGCTATTTCAATGCCAGAAGAGGTCACAGAATTATTTGTGATTATTTTTGGAAAAAATAAAAATAAACAAAAACCCAGTTTAAAGAGAAGAAAAGTATCGTCCATTGAAATGTATGGGAAAGCGTCAGGTAGCCAGAGGTCATACCTGGCGCTGTGCAAGGCTGAATGCTGGCGCTGTTCGCTGAGGCTGTGAAAATGATGAATCAGACGCTACATGGCGCTATCCCAGTGGCTAAACAGATTCTGCTTGATAAATGTGTAATTGCGTGCCGTGTCCGGCGTTCACCAGTCGCTACCAGTCGCTACCTCTCATTAACAAGGCGCTACCTGACGCTATCCCTTCTTAAAGTGGACAAACACTCTCCTATGATCGGCCCGGGAATCTATAAGATTCCCAGACCGATCAGCTCCCTGACTGCGGGGCAGTGTGAAACCCCCCAGAAACCCCTAAATCCCTACCTGCTCTTCAATCCAGCGGTGCCCGCCGCCGCCTCCCGCGCGTCCCTCTAGCAGGACGCGCACCCGCGCCGGTCGTTTGTGAATGCCCGGCGCGGGCGCGCGCCCTGTAAGAGTGACGCGCGGGAGGCGGCGGCGGCGGGTGCGCTCTCTTGTCCGTCGCTGCCTCCCGCTTGTCCGCCGGTGGGGATTGGCTGCAGCGGTCACGTGGGAGCAGGGAGAGGTGAGTTTTTGGGGCTTTCTGGGGGGCTTCACACAGCGGGGCACCCCCGATCGGGGTGCCCCACCGAAGTGGACCAAAACCCAGGATAGTCAAAATCCTGGGTGTTGGTCCACTTTAAATAAGGGCCGTAGTCAGCTTTGGCTCTGGGATGCCCAGCAGCAGGGAGGAGATTGATGGCTTCTACTGCCATGCAGCATCACATTATCTCAATGCAGCCAGACTCTGATCTGCCAGGAACTCCGTGCCAGGGCCGCTCCCTGCATCCAGCCGTTTGTCAGGTCTTAAAACAAGCTCTAAAAGCTCCACCGCAGAGTACTCTGGGAGTCTGGTCAACCTGTTTTCAGCATCTTCCCCTTCCCCCTGGCTGTAATTGTACTTTGCGGTAATGGGGGTGACTCTGCGATGAATGCCATAAATGTGCAGGCGGGGAAGGTCACCGCTGCGTCTTGTGCTGGGACACCGGTGATGCATTAGTGCTAATTGTCGGAGGGAGAGGCCATTCCAGCATGCACATAGATTGCAGTTTAGATCTTGGAAGCAGTCCCTTTTCTGCAACAAATCTCTGCCAGCCATTGCAGGTCTGCAGCAAAGATATTACCGGCGGCAGGACTGCGCAAACAGGTCGTAAATGAGACATTTTACAGCAAGGATCAACCTAGAGCCAGGGAGCCCGGCAGCTTGCAGAGAAGTAAAAATGTTTTAGTCCACTGAATATCGACTTGTTTAAAGGGGACCTACACTCTCCATGCAACTCTGTGCCAGGTAGGGCTCGGGTACATATGCAAACTAAACTAACCTACCTTCAGTGAGCCCTGCACTAGATAGGTGTCTTTTTTTTAGCGGATTGGCATCCGATAGGGAACAGGAAACAGTGGATATAAATAGACTACATCAGGAGTTCTCCGCCTTTTTTCATCAAGTACCGCTATCCATTTTCCTGGGTGGTACATATGGGTTTTCCGCCACCTAAAACCACCATAAAAATGCATAAAACCAATTTTGGAGCAGTTTTGTACCTAAAGTGAACCAATCAACAGGATTTTTACTATCCTGGTGATTGCTCCTTGTCTTGGGGGCATCCCACACTTGCATGCAAATTCCTCCATTTGCATGGTGCATGTTTGGGCGCTCATCCAATCAGCGCTTTATGCTGTGCATACTAATGGACGCCATGAAGCTGTTGTTTTGTACTGCGTTTCGCCATATGGAGAGAGGGGGCGGCCACATCCCTGGTTTCCCTATGGAGTGTGCACCCAGCTTATCTGACTGGCTTTGCACTGGATTTAGGGATTCCAGGCATATGCCCGAGGCCCACAGCTGCAGCGAGGGACTGGCGGTAAGCTAATGGGGATGACCCAAGAGTACGCACTTAGTCGGCCAGCTCTGAAGTCTTTTAGAATCAAGGGGAATCAAGGGTCTGGGAAGGCAAACTGTGAATCACTGGCACAGATGGCAGGAGCTACATGGCCGAAGCAAAACCAGACATAAGCCAAGGTCACAGGTAGGTAGTGCTAATCCCAGTCTGTGGCAAGGGCCATGAGCAGGTAGCCTAGTCAGTAATCCAGGCAAGGGTCAGCAATGAATAGGATAAAACTGGAACAATAACAGAAACAAAGGCTGAGCAGAAAAGGGTCCTTCAATTACCATCTTGGCACTTTGGAATGGGTTAGATTATCTGGATGCCCTTGCTTTGAGGGGTTAGGCTCAATTTAAAGCAAGAGTGTATATATATATATATATATATATATATATATATATTTGGTATATCTGCTGGTTGACACCTATCCCTTTCGCCATCACTACATACAATTTTAAGGTTCAGTGCATAATCCAGAATCAGTGGCGGCAGGGGATGGGGAGGTTTGGTTTTAAAGATTAAAATCTGATGCAAGTAAAAGATCCTCTGCATGGAACTGTCATTAAATTGCTCTAGCGGAAATAACCCATCAGCCTGACGATTGATTTAATATTCACCTAGTCACGCCAAGGCGTGGATTCAGAAGATCATTCGCCTTACTGCACTCCATTTAATTAGTGTTCGTTAATAGGTAATTATTGCAAGGTGATCATTTTCCTTTAAATATATATCAGTCTTCACGGTTATGAAATAGTTTGAGCAGCACAATAGCAACCAGGGCTTTTGATACATATATATATATATATATATATATATTTTTTTTTTTCTACGAAGAGTTATTTTTAATCAGAATAAAATAGACTGAACCATTACAAGGCATTTTGCCAGTCATACGGAGGTGCTAGATGGAGAGTCGATTAAATTGTTAAGTCCTGTCCTGCTGGGGCGGTTGTTAAAAAGACTCGGATTATCAAAGTTTTCTCAAATGTATTTGTTTACTTTTTTTTTAAAATATTTTATTGGAGTTTTTCAACAGTACAGATATGAAGCTTATGCATTATAGTGCCAGCCCACGCAGGGGAGGTAAAGGGAGAAATTAACATTCTATGTTGCATAAGTTTACACACAGATCATACTGATGTTTTAACAATCCATAATACATACAGAGCGAAGAAGAAAATGGCAAAATAAGGGACATTCAACATCTTAGCACGACCAACTTGACCTGAGGCATATTTATGTCCAAACTGAGACCATGCAGGTCGCGGGATCCCAGACCCCATGGCCCACACCGCCACCTGTACAACCGCCGCCCCACGACCTTCACGACGGGCCCGTAGGACTATCAGGCATGGTCAAGCGTGCTGACGGGAAAGAAATGCTGAAAACCTGGGGGACAGGAATAGATGGGCAAAGCCGGGGGACAGGAATGGATGGGGCAAAGCCGGGGGACAGGAATGGATGGGGCAAAGCTGGGCGGAAAGGAATGGATGGGGATGGGATTGATAGGGCAAAGTTGGGCGGACAGGAATGGATGGGGCAAAGCTGGGGGACAGGAATGGATGGGGCAAAGCTGGGGGACAGGAATAGATGGGGCAAAGCCGGGGGACAGGAATGGATGGGGCAAAGCTGGGGGACAGGAATAGATGGGGCAAAGCCGGGGGACAGGAATGGATGGGGCAAAGCTGGGCGGACAGGAATGGATGGGGCAAAGCCGAGGGACAGGAATGGATTGGGCAAAGCTGGGGGACAGGAATAAATGGGCAAAGCTGGGGGACAGGAATAGATGGGGCAAAGCCGGGGGACAGGAATGGATGGGGTAAAGCCGGGGGGACAACAATGGATGGGGCAGAGATGGCAGGACAGGGATGGATGGGGCTGAACTGGGGCAGCGGGACAGGATTGGGTGGGGAAAAGAGACAGAGAAACAAAGTTTGTGTGCCACCTCGTGTCCGTGCAGTACTTCATATGGGAAGGTTAGAGTCATGACACTGGCAGGGAGACGAAGCACTACATCACCGATCAAGTAAAGGGGGCAGCACTGAGCACAGCAACACAAAAGCAACTGAGTGCAGAGCTGTCAGGGCTAGGGTCCAGAAATCTGGTGCATAGGTCCACATTCGGACCCCCAGTCACCAGTTGAGTACCACTGTTCTAGTCACTCCCACAGTGCAGACTCGAGTTAAAAGCGAGCGCGCTGATTGGCTGAATGTCCCGCTCAGTCAATCAGCGCGCTCCCTGTCACTTGGCTCCCTTCGGCATCGCTGTCAGCTAAGTACCTGAGCGGCACTGAAAAGAGCTGAGTTCACCACCAAACGCATCCCTCACTCACCTTGCAGCCAAGACGTGCCCGCATCGCTCATTCAGAAAGGCCGGCCACAGGCACGCGCACAGCCAGATGCGCCAGGAATGGATGGGGCAAAGCTGGGGGACAGGAATGGATGGGGCAAAGCCGGGGGACAGGAATGGATGGGGCAAAGCCGGGGGACAGGAATAGATGGGGCAAAGCTGGGGGACAGGAATGGATGGGGCAAAGCTGTGCGGACAGGAATAGATGGGGCAAAGCCGGGGGACAGGAATGGATGGGGATGGGATTGATAGGGCAAAGCTGGGCGGACAGGAATGGATGGGGCAAAGCTGGGGGACAGGAATGGATGGGGCAAAGCTGGGGGACAGGAATGGATGGGGCAAAGCTGGGGGACAGGAATGGATGGGGCAAAGCTGTGCGGACAGGAATAGATGGGGCAAAGCCGGGGGACAGGAATGGATGGGGCAAAGCCGGGGGACAGTAATGGATGGGGATGGGATTGATAGGGCAAAGCTGGGCGGACAGGAATGGATGGGGCAAAGCTGGGGGACAGGAATGGATGGGGCAAAGCTGGGGGACAGGAATGGATGGGGCAAAGCTGGGGGACATTAATAGATGGGGCAAAGCCAGGGGACAGGAATGGATGGGGCAAAGCTGGGGGACAGGAATAGATGGGGCAAAGCTGTGGGACAGGAATAGATGGGGCAAAGCCGGGGGACAGGAATGGATGGGGCAAAGCTGGGGGACAGGAATGGATGGGGCAAAGCTGGGGGACAGGAATAGATGGGGCAAAGCTGTGGGACAGGAATAGATGGGGCAAAGCCGGGGGACAGGAATGGATGGGGCAAAGCCGGGGGACAGGAATGGATGGGGCAAAGCCAGGGGAAAGGAATGGATGGGGATGGGATTGATAGGGCAAAGCTGGGCGGACAGGAATGGATGGGGCAAAGCTGGGCGGACAGGAATGGATGGGGCAAAGCTGGGGGACAGGAATAGATGGGGCAAAGCTGGGGGACATTAATAGATGGGGCAAAGCCAGGGGACAGGAATGGATGGGGCAAAGCTGGGGGACAGGAATAGATGGGGCAAAGCTGTGGGACAGGAATAGATGGGGCAAAGCCAGGGGACAGGAATGGATGGGGCAAAGCTGGGGGACAGGAATAGATGGGGCAAAGCTGGGGGACAGGAATAGATGGGGCAAAGCCGGGGGACAGGAATGGATGGGGCAAAGCTGGGGGACAGGAATAGATGGGGCAAAGCCGGGGGACAGGAATGGATGGGGCAAAGCCGGGGGACAGGAATGGATGGGGCAAAGCTGGGGGACAGGAATAGATGGGGCAAAGCCGGGGGACAGGAATGGATGGGGCAAAGCTGGGGGACAGGAATGGATGGGGCAAAGCCGGGGGACAGGAATGGATGGGGCAAAGCCGGGGGACAGGAATGGATGGGGCAAAGCCGGGGGACAGGAATGGATGGGGCAAAGCTGGGGGACAGGAATGGATGGGGCAAAGCCGGGGGACAGGAATGGATGGGGCAAAGCTGGGGGACAGGAATAGATGGGGCAAAGCCGGGGGACAGGAATGGATGGGGCAAAGCTGGGGGACAGGAATAGATGGGGCAAAGCCGGGGGACAGGAATGGATGGGGCAAAGCTGGGGGACAGGAATAGATGGGGCAAAGCCGGGGGACAGGAATGGATGGAGCAAAGCCGGGGGACAGGAATGGATGGGGCAAAGCCGGGGGACAGGAATGGATGGGGCAAAGCTGGGGGACAGGAATGGATGGGGCAAAGCTGGGGGACAGGAATGGATGGGGCAAAGCTGGGGGACAGGAATGGATGGGGCAAAGCTGGGCGGAAAGGAATGGATGGGGATGGGATTGATAGGGCAAAGCCGGGGGACAGGAATGGATGGGGCAAAGCCGGGGGACAGGAATGGATGGGGCAAAGCCGGGGGACAGGAATGGATGGGGTAAAGCTGGGGGACAGGAATAGATGGGGCAAAGCTGGGGGACAGGAATGGATGGGGCAAAGCTGGGGGACAGGAATGGATGGGGCAAAGCTGGGGGACAGGAATAGATGGGGCAAAGCCGGGGGACAGGAATGGATGGGGCAAAGCTGGGCGGACAGGAATGGATGGGGCAAAGCTGGGGGACAGGAATAGATGGGGCAAAGCCGGGGGACAGGAATGGATGGGGCAAAGCCGAGGGACAGGAATGGATGGGGCAAAGCTGGGGGACAGGAATAGATGGGCAAAGCTGGGGGACAGGAATAGATGGGGCAAAGCCGGGGGACAGGAATGGATGGGGTAAAGCTGGGGGGGACAACAATGGATGGGGCAGAGATGGCAGGACAGGGATGGATGGGGCTGAACTGGGGCAGCGGGACAGGATTGGGTGGGGAAAAGAGACAGAGAAACAAAGTTTGTGTGCCACCTCGTGTCCGTGCAGTACTTCATAATGGAAGGCTAGAGTCATGACACTGGCAGGGAGACGAAGCACTACATCACCGATCAAGTAAAGGGGGCAGCACTGAGCACAGCAACACAAAAGCAACTGAGTGCAGAGCTGTCAGGGCTAGGGTCCAGAAATCTGGTGCAGAGGCCCACATTCGGACCCCCAGTCACCAGTTGAGTACCACTGTTCTAGTCACTCCCACAGTGCAGACTCGAGTTAAAAGCGAGCGCGCTGATTGGCTGAATGTCCCGCTCAGTCAATCAGCGCGCTCCCTGTCACTTGGCTCCCTTCAGCATCGCTGTCAGCTAAGTACCTGAGCGGCACTGAAAAGAGCTGAGTTCACCACCAAACGCATCCCTCACTCACCTTGCAGCCAAGACGTGCCCGCATCGCTCATTCAGAAAGGCCGGCCACAGGCACGCGCACAGCCACATGCGGCCACAGCACAGAGATACGGCCAGGGCTGGGGAGAAGGTGAGTGGATCTGGGCATCGAGGGGCAACTCAGGTGAGGACCAGAGGGTGATTATCAGCATTAGTGGACCCTTTAGTGACAGTAAAGTAGGCGTTGTGGATCGGAGGATGATTGACAGCAATGATGGACTCCTAAGTGGAGGCAGAGAAGGGATCGAGGAGCCAGGGTGTGATTGGAATAGGTGACATGAACCAGAGGACCATCGGCAGCAGTAGAGAAGATGTTAGGGATGAGTCCTGGGAAAATAGGAAGGAAAGGGGGGGCAAACTTTTGGAGAACTGCTACAGCATTTACAGCGCACCGCAGGAGGCTTCAGGTGAGCTTCTCCTTCCCAAAAATTGACATCACCCGGACTGTCCCTTTAAATTTGACCAGATTTTGTTCAAATTCAGGAAGCCCCAAGGACAGGAACTCTTTTAGGGCCCCTGAAGTTCCTCTTTAAGGACTTTCTTAAAGTGGACCAAAACCCAGGATTTGGACTGGGTTTTGGTCCTTTCCCCCAGGGCACCCTGATCGGAGGTGCCCCACTGTGTGAAACCCCCCATATCACCCGAATAAACTCACCTCTTCCCAGTCCTATGGTGCATGTACAGCCGTTCGTCTAATCAACACGCTCGGAGACACTGACGTCACGCCATCTAAGATGGCGTCTAAGGCCAGTGGCTTCGAGCTCGTTGGTGGCCGCATCTCCTGCTTCCCTCTAACAGAGAGCGTGTCGGCCATTCACAAATGGCTGGCATTGGCACGCGCCCTGCTAGAGGGATTGTGGGGATGTGGCCGCGGCTCGCACATGCGACGTTGGACCGGGAAGCAAGGTAAGTGGATGGGACGACCAGGGGGGTTTCACACAGCAGGGCATCCTGATTTTGGATGCCCTGGGGGGCTGTGCTGGGTTCACAGAAATGGGACATGGTGAGTGAAAGAGCATCAGAACCAGAAAAGAAGTTTGCTGAGGTTGAGATTGTGCCAGAAAATGTACTAAAGAACATAGGGTCAAAATTCAAGCTGAGGGTCAGTAAAGGCTGAGATCCAAAATAAGGTCATCCAATAGGCAATGCAGAGGACATCTGGAAGCCTGTGTGATAAGGGCTTGAGATTGTAATGGGTTGTGGGGTTGCATGGCAGGGAGAAGTGACACTGAAAAATGCAAAGGAGAAAAAAACTGAGCCAGTCATTAGCAGATGCTAGAGACAGAAGAAAAGAACAAAGAAAAGGTTGTGTTTTACACTTGTAGGTTCTTCCACCACAAAACCTCATTATCACAAGAACTGGCGTGCTTAAAGTGGACCATCACCTCCCTCCCCGCGGGACATCCGAGATCGGGATGTCCCGCGGGGTGAAACCCCCCCGAACACCCCTAACCCCCTTACCTTACGCCGCCTCCCCCGAACGCCGCCTCCCTCGCGCCCCTCTAGGCGTGCGCGCACCCGCGTCAAGAGGGACGCGCGGGAGGCGGCGGAGGAGGAGCCGCTTGTCCGCGGCTGTCAAATCCCTTGTCCGTCGGCGCTGGGAGCGGGGGTGCCCCACCGAAGTGGACCAAGACCCAGGATAGTCAAAATCCTGGGTGTTGGTCCACTTTAAGCTGGACCTTCACCCTGAATAAGAGTCTATCTTATATATTTCCCCCACCCTGTACATACAGATTGACAACATTAAAAATCATCCTACCTGCACCTACTGCATTTTCTGAGCCTTTAAACATCCAAGATGGCGGCCCCTGGAGTCTCGGGCTGCTTGCAGACAGAAGTGTCTTCTGACAAGCAGCTATGCATTCTGGGATTGCTGTTCTTTTCCTGACCCCTTCTCTGCTCTGTCTGTGGAAAGCACAGCTATAACTCTGCCCCCTGTACTTTTACTTCCTGTCCTCAGTATGTGATGCTTCTGAGGCAAGATGACGGCGCCCATATCGGGGAGGCTGATTTATTAATAGCGCCAGGTAGCGACAGTTGAGTTTCACAGCGCCCGCTAGTAGTCGCTGTGCTTGGCCGTTGTTCGGTAGTTGATAGCGACTCAGTCGGTGTGCAGTAATGTTGAATACAAGGTGATGATTCGCTATTTGACAGGTTCCGCGCTGTATGGGAGCGCATGATAGCAAATGGCCATAGCGACTGGCTCCCACCATATTCATTAACAAATCACGCTCAAAGCTCAAGTTCTCGCGCTGTGAAATGCATGTTTAAACCCCAGAGCGCTGGCGGCGATGGGTTAAAATTAGTTTTTTAACCCCCAAACCACCATATTTTGGGAAACCCAAAAAAACAAGTTTATAAAAAACATTTTGGAATATGAATACATTAATATCAGACCTGTAATATCAATTCTGCACAATTTTTTTTTTTATTTTTTTCTTACCTTAAAAAAAATATCTAACATGGCAGAAGTGGTAACAGAAATTTTCACATTACAAAAAAAAAAAAAAAAATTATTAACAATTGTTCCATTGAAATGCATTGGAGAGCGCCAGGTAGCGAGAGGTCATCCCTGTCGCTGTTCAAGGTCGGACGCTGGCGCTGTGGGCTGAGGCTGGAATAATGATGAATGAGTCGCTATATGGCGCTATCTCAGTCGCTAAGCAGGATCGGCTTGATAAATGGGTGATTGTGGTGGGGAGCCGGCGTTCTCGTGGCAGTGCCCGTCATTACCGTTCGCTCACCAGTCGCTACCTGTCGCTATTCCTTGTTAAATAGAGATAAATAGAGATAAATAAAAGAATTCCAGCCCACTGGGGGAATGAATAATAAGTAAGCAACTAAAATGTAAAATATATTAATTTTAGATGCTGGGAAATCATTTTTAAGGGTCTGGTTTAAAGTGGACCAAAACCCATGATTTTGACTATCCTGGGTTTTGGTTCTTGCCCCTGGGGCACTCCAATCGGGGATGCCCCACTGTGTGAAACCCCCCAGATCGCCCGGTCTCACCCTTCCCCAGTCCTCCGGCACATGTGCAGCCTCTCGTGCAATCAGCGCTGGCGGCCGTATCCCCTGCTACGCTTAAACAGGGAGCGTGCCCACGCCGGCCATTCACAGGGCATGTGCCCTGCTAAAGGGACAGAGGGGATGTTGCTGCTGTTCTTGCATGCAGACCGAGAAGGACCAGAAAAGAAGGTGAGTTTTCAGGTTTTACACAGAGGGGCATCCCGAATCTGGATGCCCCGGGGAGAGTGAGTATGCCTGCTGTGGAGTCTAATAGACTCCAGGGTGGTCCACTTTAACCACAAAATCATACCATGCAAACACGTGGGGCCCCCCTGCTTTCCAGCCCCCCCCTCCCCCCCAAGGTAGGGTCAGATCAGTGGCAACTTTTTGTTTAAAATAATAAATAAGTAACAGCACTCGACGGGTGGATAGACTGCAGGTGCATTATTATTGTTTTTCGCTATACAAAATTTCTCTTTGATTAGAGCCCCCAGACACAACTTTGCCTTCAACCCCAGAAATGATAAATGTGCCCCTGTCCACATGCTAGCAATACACTTGCTGATTGCCTTAGGGCTCCATATATATATATAGATCCTATATTTATAGCCTATATCCCCATCAGTCCCATATCATAAACGTATTCCCATCTAAATGCCCACCAGTGCTAAAAATACAATTAGAAAAAGCTGTCACCACGTTCCTCTAAGCCGCCATTGTCACCTCAGTTTGGCAATGTGGCCCTACTTCATCTCCATGCTTCTCATCCTTACTGAGCCTCTATTTAACTACATTAACACAGAGGAGTAGCTAGGCTTTCTAGCACCCGGGGCAAAGTTTCGAAATAGCGCCCCCCACCTGTTCTCAGGCCTCCATTTGGCGCTCCCCTGACATGCTGGACCCGGGGCAAGTGCACCCCTTGCTCCCCCCTAGCTACACCCATGCCTTAACACGCCAGTTCTATTTAACCCTACTACTTACCCCACAGCAGGTCAGTGGCTACATGAGATGCTCAGAGGCCACTGGTGGAGCATATGTGCTCTAGCTCTTCAAGTGTACTACCCACTAAATAACACAAAAAAGTAGTGGGGGGTGTTAGAAGATGAATTCTGCCATTCCCGGTCAACATCCAGCCCAGTCAGCCCCAAAATGGTGTGACCCACCGAGAATTCTCCCTATGGCCAGCCTGCCCCTTCAGGGAAAACCATGAAACTGCCCATCCCTGCAGGAGAATTGCCCTGGACAATCCATACCACTTAGTTCAGTTTCTCCTATTGCACTTAGGCACATATGGTCAACCTGTGGCCCAGGGGCCACATGTGGCATTCAAAGCTATCTGATGTGCCCCCTGACCTGCTGAGGGGAAACTAGGAGAGGTAAAAAAAAGAGCTGGTATGTAAGTGAAAGTGCAACAAAACCCATGGGTTAAATCTCTAGCTTTATAACAAGACAGTTTTTCTCAAAACATCCTCAGGGCAGCATTCTCTTGAGACCTTATGGCTCTTCCACTAGGTAGGAACACATGACCACCAGAAATGAATAAAGCTTTGGGTACTCCTCCCAGCCTCCAGTTGTTTGTGTTCCTGCCCAGCAAGACCACGACCTCCTGTTTAGGTAAGTACCAACGCTGTGGGTATGTGGGGCAGACCTATTTCCCGGCTCCGGTGGCAGCCTGCCAAGAACCTAGTATGCCCCCAGGAGATTCCTCTTTCCCCTACCTGGATCTCTGGCAGGGGGGTAAGCTTTTGTCACCCTTTTACTAAGGATGATTGTTGCAGTGATTGGGGATTGCTGGGTCCCCACCATTCCACCCCCTATCTCCCCTCCACTACTTGATGCAGAGTACAGTCAAGGCAGCTGGGCAGCAGGTGTTGTTAGCTTGTCGCACTGCGAGGAGAGGAAGGGCGAGGGCTGCAGCTGTTACCACCAGGTGCTTTCTCCATCCAGCTGTACAAGCTAGGCGTGCCTGAGCGCACCACTTCTGTTATTTGAAAAAGAAGTGGGGGGGTTTAATAGGGGATCATCTCCTCCCAGCGGCACAGTGACATCATTCCTATGCGCTGTTGCACACATGCTCCCAGTTAAAGGAGAATACACGTGCCCTATCTATATTCGTTGTTTCTGGCCTCCCTCTTTTGCAAACAGAGGGTTAAGAGTCAAGTGCAGTTTAGCAGTTTATTAAAGGAAGTTCATGGGAAGGCGCTCAGATACCTCATTTCAGGTATGGTGGACCAGGCAGAGGAGGTGTTATTAGTCTCTGCCACTTTATCGACATGTATGGTAATTATGTATTGCATCAACTCAATCCAGATCCAAGTCCACCAAATTCTCTGTCTTCCGCTGAGTCTGGGAAGAAGAGGTCCATCTCTGGTAACTACCTTTTTCTTTTCGTGCTCATGATTTAAAGCTACAATATAATTGATCCTCACAGCCTCTCCCCCTATTTATTGTTTTGTCATTTTAGACCAAAACATCTGCCCTGAAGGTATCCAAACCTAAACCTGGTTCCAAGGCTGAGAGTAGGGTAGGAGATGCCCAATGTGTGAAATCAAGTTGGCTGATTCCTATAAGAAGCCTCTTTGCCAATTTGGTACTGAAATAATCTTGAGTAAAGAGCGTCAGCCCAGTATGACAGATATGGTGCAAGTTCTGAAAGATCACATTTCTTCCTCCTTTGAGAACCTGAAGACCACACGGAATTCGGCTAGGCGTAGTGAATTAGTAGGGCATCCCTTTGACACCCCCTTCTATTTCAAAGGGCAGGACTCTGAGCACTTGTATGCCCTTATTTCCGAGGAGGATGAGGGCCGTCCACTTCTGAGGAAGAGGGATAGGGGTCAGGTTCAAAATGATCCATTCCGGGTAAATTTCCCTTTTCCGTGAATGATTTACCCTATCATTTACTTATGGTACATCTCTCCGTGGACATTGAAGATAGGAGTGTTACCCCTAGATCTAAGCATGATGGGTTTTACCTGGACTTTGTTCGGGAGACCCCTATGTCTTTTCCCATTCATAAGTCTGTTAAAGAAGCTACCCTTAATGAATAGACAGACCTGGTAAAGAAGGTATTTGGATCAGGGACTGTTAAGAGCCGTTATCTGTTTTCTGAAGAGGATTCTCTCTTTTGGGATATGTGTTCCAAGTTGGATGCACCTTTCGCTAAGGTTTCTAAGGGAGTGGATTTGGCATTTGAAGATTTTGGCATCCTCAAGGACCCATTAGAAAAAAGGATGGATTCCCTTTTAAAGAAGGCCTGGCAGGCAGAATCTTGTTCTCTTAAACCGATTCTGGCTTCTACCTGTGTTGCTAGGAATTTGAATTATTGGCTCCAGCAGCTTAAGTTATGTTTCTTAAAGCAGACTAGTATTGATGAAATTACATATTCTCTTTTCAGTGGCCTCCTTTCTTTCGGACGCTACAGCGGAATCAGTAAGGTTTTTGGCCCAAACCATGGACCCGACCAATTCAGTTTGCAGGAGCTTGTGGCTACATACCTGGTCAGGAGACACAGGCTCTAAGATTCACCTGTGTGCCATGCCCTTTAGTGGAGAGTTCCTCTTTAGATAGATAGGTCAGCTGACAAGAGCAAATGCTTTCCCACTAGGAATCAATCCTTTCCCTATCAATACTTTTTAAATGTTCCTTTTTTAGCAGAGATTTGTTCATAGGAGCCAGAGGTACCTCTTCTTCTTTTAGGAGGGGCAGGTTTAGAGGATCCACCCTGTTGGGTACCCAGCAGTCCGGCTCTACGAAGCATGCCATGTCCCTTATAGGGACTCGGCTAAAATTCTTTCACATTTGGTGGGAAGCCCTATTAGATTGTCTCTTTATTTCCAAGGGTATAAAATAAATCTTACCAATAGAATTCATTCATGCCCCTCACACAAGTTTTTTTTGTTACTCCTCTCCCAAGGGTAGGAAAGACTGGCTATCAGGAACAGTCTAGATTCTATGTTGGACATGGAGGTGATTGCCTCAGTTCCCCACCAGAAGTGGGGGAAGGGGTTATATTTGAGCATATTTCTGGTAAAGAAGACTTCTGGGGGATTCAGGTTCATTCTCAACTTAAAGAAACTGAATCTCTCAGTACGTTATAGGCGTTTCTGCATGGAATCTATCTAATTTGTCAGGAATCAGCCGGGTTCCTTTATGGTCTCTGAAGGATGCCTATTGGAAGGTCTCAATGAGCCATTAATCTCAAACTTTCCTGAGATTTGCAAAAAAGATAGGCAATCAAATGCTCCATTTTCAATTTGCCTGTCTTCCCTTTGGTCTGGCATCAGCTCCCAGGATCTTTACCAGGTTCTAGCTGAACCTCTGGCATCTTTAAGGCAAAAAGGGATTGGGATCATGGCTTATTTGGATCTCCTGCTTTTTGTTCCAAACTGGGAGACATTACTCCATGATCTATGGGTAACAAGGGGCTTGTTACTTCAACTAGGTTGAGTTCTGAATTACAAAAATGCAGTCTAGTTCCATCTCAGGTCATAACTTATCTAGGTTTCAAGATCAGTACGGTCTTTAAGAATATTGTCTTGCCTTCCCAGAAAATAAAGATCCTCCAGGAAGCAGTTCAATCTTTGTTCTCCAGTCAGGCGTCCCGGTGCGTCAAGCTATGGGGGTCCTGGGGTTATTAATCTCAGCCTTCCTGCTACATCAGCTACATTCAAGGACTCTCCATCTGCACATGAGCTCACAGAGCTCACTATAGTTGTGGCTGTGCAAAAGCAGAATTTGTCAGTGGTCTAGCTTGGAGAGATCCCAAGGAGGAAATTGTGACGATGAATGCCTCCTCATGCGGTTGGGGGGCCTATTGCGAGTCCTTGACTGCACAGGGAAAGTGCAGATAATGATATGAAGATAATGGATCCCATGTACCAAGAAAGATTACAGCTCGTTCTATGAGAAGTTTCTCTACATCTTGGCGGGAGCAAGCTGGGGCCTCTATTGAACAGATTTGTAAAGCTGCCACCTGGTCTTCAGCCAAGTCGTTTGTTAGACATTACGGTTGGGACTTGCTAACTTTAGAGGATCAGTCCTTTGGCAGGAGTGTGCTTTGGGCAGTCTTTCCCACTCAGAGGTAGATCTCGCTTGACCTCTCAAGAGTATGCTGCCCCGAGGACGTTTGTAAACTTTACCTGCTACCTTTTTTTCTAAACATCCAAATGGGAATCATATAGGTTTCCCTCCATCAGGCTATCATTGGATGCATTTGTTTCATGCGTAATTACCAGTAGTGTTTTGGTCTGGTTCTGGAGGAGCCAAAGCTTTACTTATTTCTGGTGGTCTGGCCTACCTAGGGGCGGAGCCATAAGGTCTCAAGAGTATCCTGCCCATTCAGATGTTTAGAAAAGAAGTTACCAGGTAACTAACTTTTTCTTAGGCCCTTATTTAACAAGGGATAGCGCTAGGTAGCGAATGGTGAGCGAACGGTAATGACGCTCACCGCCACGAGAACGCCGGCTCCCATCCGCAATCACACATTTATCAAGCCGATCCTGCTTAGCGACTGACAGAGCGCCAGATAGCGAATCATTCATCATTATTCCAGCCTCATCCCACAGCGCCAGCGAGCGACCTTGAACAGCGACAGGTATGACCTCTCGCTACCTGGCGCTCTCCAATGCATTTCAATGGAGCAATCTTTAAATATTCTTAATTAATTTTTTTTTTTTTTAAATGGCAAAAATTCTGTGACCACTTCTGCAATGTTAGATATTTTTTTTAAGGTAAAAAAAAAAAAAACTAAATTTGTGCAGAATTGATATTACAGGTCTGATATTAAGGTATTCATATTACAAAATCTTTTGAAAAACATGTTTTTTTTTTTTTTTACAAAAAATATGGTTGTTTGGGGGTTAAAAAACTACTTTTAACCCATCGCCGCCAGCGCTCTGGGGTTTAAACATGCATTTCACAGCGTGAGAATTTTTTGAGCGTGATTTGTTAATGAATATGCTGGGAGCCGCTCGCTATGGCCATTCGCTGTCTTCCGCTCCCATACAGCGCGGAACCTGTCAAACAGCGACTCCTAACCCCGTATTCAACATTACTGCACACCGACTGAGGCCCTTATTCATCAAGCGATAGCGCCAGGTAGTGTCTGACGAGCGCCAGGTAGCGGCAGCTAACGGCGACTACCGACTCAAGTACGCCCGGCGGCGGTCACAATGACGCATTTATCAAGCTAAATGAGGCTAGCGCCGGCGAGAGCGACGGCTAGCGCGGCATTCATCATGAAGCCGGCTGGCCCGAACAGCGCCGCTGCAAATTCCTTCACAGCGACACCTATTACCTGGCGCTACCTGCCGCTCTCCCATACATTTCAATGGCAGACGCTGCAATGATTGTTTTTAGTGGTTTTTGGGTTTTTTTCTTTGGTACAAAATTCCACACATGTTTATATTGATATGTTTTATGAATCTGGCTGGTTATTTATATGTATTAGATTTTTTTTTTTATTTTTCACAATGTAATGTTGTGAGTGACATGGGAATTGCATCTCCTCCACCAAAACTCATTGGCATCAAAATCGCTGGTTTTCCACACAAACGGGCCTTGTAAAGCTATTTTGTAGCCTGTCAGGTTGGGCGGTCACGTTCGCTCTTAGAAATTGTCAGCGCCCAAGCTATTCGGCAGCCCTGTCCTTGATGAATCTGTGTTGGTCAGTGTTTGTGCAGTCGCTGTTTTAATTCGCTATGTGGCGGCGCGAGCGTCGCTGTGCCTCGCTGCGCTGCGTTGTGCGGCGCTGTGCTGTTCATACATGTGCCCTTCTGCCATTTGCAAGGAATTCACTTCCCGCGACCCCAGTCGTTGTTAATGAATACACTGTAGTTGTGAGCGTGCCTGGCCACATATTGCAGGATTAACATTCAGTCGTACCAGCTCATAACAACCCGTTATGCATTCTCATGTGTGCCACATTTTCATGTAGTTGTCTAGTTTGATTGTGTGATGACTTTGGGAAGGAATAAGATTTGTATATTTAAGCACAACGGTGTATGCTTTAGAAGGACCTATGCATTACAGTATGTAGAATCCCCTGCTAAATCAAGCTAATAATTCGTGGCGCCTTTGGCCCTAGCTTGTTTTGCAGCGTCATTTTAATGTTTTTCCGCCACTTAGCGTGCACATAGCTGATATTAGCTTGTCCCTGTTGCGCGCATGTTTGTTTTGGAATTTTGAAGCACAGTTGCTTGCGTCATATCCGGTTCCGGGATCCTCCTTTGCGTTTCAACGCCACCTTAAGGTAAAAATGTCTAGCGCTTATGCCAATAGCTTGTTTTGCAGCGTCATTTTAATGTTTTTCCGCCACTTAGCGTGCACATAGCTGATATTAGCTTGTCCCTGTTGCGCGCATGTTTGTTTTGGAATTTTGAAGCACAGTTGCTTGCGTCATATCCGGTTCCGGGATCCTCCTTTGCGTTTCAACGCCACCTTAAGGTAAAACTGTCTTGCGCTTATGCCACTAGCTTGTTTTCAAGCGTCATTTTAGTTTTTCCGCCACTTAGCTTGCACATAGCTGAGAATAGCTTGTTGCTGGTGCGCGTAGCGTTTTTTTTTTTTAAACTTTTTCCAATGTCGCTTGGGTCATTTCCGGTTCCTGTTTCCTCCTTAGCGTTTCCACTATGTTGCCCAGACGGCGAGTTATGCGCCTCCCCAGCTCCTCCTCCAACTCTGACCCCACCACCCCTCCCCCACCTACCTCACCTTCCCCAAATAGCACCCCTCCCACCCCTTCCCCTCCTGGGCCTAGTAAGAAAACGCGCACCCGGGTGGATAGCCGCGTAAATGGCCAGGTGGTCAAAGTGAGTATTTTTTTTTTGTATTTTTAGCTTAAAAGTTGCAGAACACACAGGGGGGATTGGGTCAGAAATTTCTTTGTTTTCAGACCAAATTTGATCACTCCCCGTGGGGCATCCCCATTGTGGATGTCCTGCTGGGATGCCCCCCCCTGGAGGGCCCTAAAAATTACCTCAGCCCCGTCCCATCTGTGCATGCGTGAGCTGCGGATGCCTATTGCGCTTACCTCTAGCAGGGTGTACCCCTGCGCCAGACATATTTTAATTTTGTGTGCAGGCGCACTCCCTGTTAGAGTCAAACGCCACATGCGTACTTTGCCGTGCAGACCCAGATGAGCTGGTATGCACGTCCCAACGGCCTTGTATGCGCATACCACAGTGGCGCGGAGCGCTGTGTTTGGCTTGCGGAGTGACGTGGGAGTGTCCTCAGTGGTGTATTTGTGGCCTTCCAAGGGGGTTGCAGACAGCGGACCACCCACAATTGGTGTGGCCCACCAAAGTGCACACAAACCCAGAATACTGATAATCCTGGGTGTGGGTCCACTTTGATCTGGTCTCTGTATAACTGTTTATGACATTGTTCTGATGTCATGTATTGATTTTAGTTTGTTTGTTCATTTTTCATAGGACTTCTGCGTGGCCGAATATGACTATGCCCGTGGAGGGAAAAAACGCATTGCCATGGAGGTGAAGGCCACAGTGTCCCGGCGCTTCCACACCGAGCTGACCATCCGATCAATTCAGCAGAAGTGGTCCGATTTCAAGCGCCGGGACCCTGAAGGCGTGTACCGCCTATATGATGCCTACGCATCAGGTAAGTTAAAGCTTATGTTCTGTTTAGCCTTTGTGCAGAATCATCTGCTAAGCTGTGTCCATTTGTGCTCTTTAGATTAATTATTTTCTTTCACCCCCTCCACACAGATAAGCGTCCTCCCCTGGGGAAACGTGGGAAGGGATTCCTCCTCCGAACCAGGCAGGCGGACTCGGGGGAGTCATCGGGGGAGGGTCCCTCCCGCGGGTCCTATTTAGAGGACCCAGGGGAGGAAGGGGATGACGCCCCAGAGGAGTGTGCTGCTGGGGGGCTGGCTGGATCAAGCCTCAGCTTGATGTGGGGAGCCGAGGCTCCCCGCCTCCTCCTCAGAGCCCTCCCTGGGCTTCAAGTGGCGGATCATCCCCTGGTGAGTGCACATTTTTTAATTGTTAGTCTGTGACAGGTTTCATCTTGCAATTTGTACTTAGCCCTTGCCATTCCTCTCTAATTTGCAGGGCATCATATAGGCGGCACCTCCATGGCGTTTTGGCGAAGGATTCTCCACGGGCATAGTCATGGTAAGTGTTTGTGGTTATCCATCACATTCCCAATGTTATGACATTCCTTAAAGTGTACCCCCAAACATTGATAGTGCTTGGATTCTCGAAGGTTCAATGACAAATCACATCCCTCACCCAGGGCCCCACCCACAAAAAAAACCCCACAAACTCATTACCTCTTTGGGGGTTGCCAAAGCCACCGTCCCAGCCTCCTGTGTGACACTCTAGATGTGTGTGCGCCTGCGCTCTGTTTCCAAATGGGCTGCGGGTGCGCACACACTCGAGGAGTGATGTGTGGAAGGCAGCGGCCGCGGAGTACGTTGTCTCACGCAAATTGTGTTGCTCTGCCAAAGCGGACCCAAACCCAGATTTGCTGCAATCCTGTGTATAGGCCCACTTGTAACAGACACATGTTTCCTGGTCCATTGTCACCTTTGATAAGGTACCCTAACCTCACAAACCCCACTACAGTGCTAGCCAACTGTCAACCACCCCTATGTTTCTGCCCACACCATGATGGGTGTTCTAATTTTTTTTCTTGGGTTAAGTTGTTCCCGCTCAAACATGTGGCCCACTATTAACATTAGCCAAACAACTGCTAATGATTCCTTTACATAGCACTGTCTATGTTATTTGCACATTCTCTTTAGGGATACATGTGTCAACCCTAACTAATTGACATTGACTCATGGTCCAGGAAATATGCTAATTTAGGACAACCTGTATGTAACCATGCAAGCCTTTGCATTTTCAGACTCAATAACCAGATGGATGTCAAATAGTCAGGTGTCATTGGCCCACTAATTGTGTTTTTGTCTTTTGCTTTCTGTTGACAGATGTTGCTACGCAGACGGAGCCAGAGACCCTCCTCCCCACCCCAGCTCCAGGGACGGCCAGCAGCATGGGCCCCCGCCACAGCTGCGATGGTGAGTACATCCCACTTCATATGCCTAAAGACTTGTGAAACCTATGTCTTATAGTCACATCTGCAGACATTTAAAATGTACCTATGTGTTAATTTCACACACATCTAGATTCAATGTGTTTGTACAATAATCCAACATGCCTGTTTGCATGCTTGATTGTTGGCTCACATTCTTCATTTGGCCACATAGAGACTATTTTTGCCTTAGACACAACCAAATGGGCCCTATTAGGTCTGGACCTCTAACATTATAGGGCAAACTCGTGTACTCGTTAGGACTTAGGCCCTGATGTTTGGCTGTGACTAAACCCAAAAATGGACACACTGGGACTTATACCTTCTTGGCTTCCCAAGAGTTAAACTGGAACAACAACCAGGATTTTGACTTTCCTGGGTCTTGGTCCACTACGGTGGGGCACCCCTGGTCACCGCTGTCTGACAACCCTCTGAACTCACTTTGACTCCAGCAAACGTACAAGCCACGGCAAATTGGCTCCTCCTCCGCCTCCCCCACGCCCCTTTTTACGCGCGCGTGCCTGCGCCGGCCATTCCCAGACGGCCGGCGCAGGCACGCACACGTCTAGAGGGGCGCCAGGGAGGGCCCGGCGGCCCTGCCCCACCGAAACTGAGGTAGGTATTTTGGGGTTTTGGGGGGGTTTCACCCCCAGGGACATCCCGATCTCGGATGTCCCGCGGGGAGGGAGGTGATCGGGCAGGGAATCTGATAGATTCCCGGGCCGATCACCGGTGGGTGTTGGTACACTTTAAGAGTAAATGTATGCTTGGGATGTGTTGTTCACATTCCTGCCAGTCAATAGTACTCATATCATGTTAACCAATAAGCACACAGTGGTCAACAATGTTAATGTGAGTGTCACCTAATTGGACACACTGACATTACATTGCTACATCTGTGTCTGTTGAGGTCACATCCAATTTATTAATAAATTGTTTTTTCTACATCTCTACAGCTTGTGAAAACCAGCATCGCAGACTGTGGCGGGAGATCAGGCTCCTGAAGCTGATGCTGCTGGCCAAGAAGAGGCGCCGGCGGCGTCGTTAGGGTGGGGGGAAGGCTGGCCTCTTGATGCCCTTTTTTGGCCAATGTTGGCCCTGTTGGCCATGTTTTTATAATAAATTTTTTGATTACCATCATTACAGTGTGGTGCATTGCAAAGCATAGTTTAACTGTCTCAAAACCCATTTGTGTGTCAATTTAGCCATACCTTTGGAGCCATTTCATGTGTTAACCATAGTAAGCTATGGTCTCAAATGTGTGGGCTAAATTGACCAATACATTGACATATGTAGATCAAGATACTCATCCCTGACTGTGTTATTAGCTAGGTCTTAGGAAAAACACAATTTAGAGGTGGGTGAAGCAAATATATTTACAAAAACCAAAACAAACAAAATTAATATTCTTGGCTGGGTGGCCGGGGAGGTTGGGAGTCATTGCTAGGGGCGGTGTTGGGGGACAACAGTGCAGTAAAAAATATAGACTGCTGTTGTATGAGCTGTTGTATCAACAACAAAGTTTGGTCCTGCCGCTGGAGACATTCTTCCTGGCGCTGTATCGATTCTTCCTGGCGCTGGAGAGATTGCTCCATTAGATTGGCCAGCCGACCAAGTTCCTGGTTCTGGTGTTGGTTTAGGAGCAACTGGTCGATCTGGCGCTGCTGGGCCTCATTTTGTTGCTGACACATCAGCACCTGATTTTCCAACGCCGCAATGCGCTCATTAGTTCCATCACGTGGCTGTTGGCGACTGTGGTCCTCCAGCATCCGGACCCCTAGCTCATAAAAATCAGCACTGGTTGGTGCCACACCTCCTCTTGCTGTGGTTTGAGCCTAACAAAATAGAAAACAACATTTTAGTCAAACAGAACCAATGCAGGTATGCCCCTCAAAATAATTACCCTAAACAGTCACTATACAACTTACCCTTGTCTGAGCCTCGGAAGCTTGGCCACATGGGACTTGGGAAGAGGTCCCAGCTTGGGGTTCTGGTTCCGCCTCCTGCAAAAACAACAATGAAAGGAAATGTGACATGTTGCTTCATCCACTACCCACGAACATGCCAATGTGGTTCTAGGTCGTCTACATCAGCCATGTTACCTGCGTGTCCTCCGGCACAGGTAGGCTCGAGGTTTCGCTGCCAGAGAGTGGCAATTCCACATCCGAGATGTCCGGCAAGTTGGCATATGCTAAACAGGAAAATCAGGTTAGTAGGTCTGTGGCCCAAATTCAAATGTAACCTGGCTAGGCTATCGAGGCCATACCTCTAAAAAGTGCCAAAATACACACTAGACCAAAGGTATCTGTTAAACTCAGATTGTTAACATGTATGTTACAGGACTAAGAGGCAATAATTTTTGCTAATCACATCAGAAACATTGCTTAAATTACACATACCCGCAATCTCCCAGATGTCTGGAGTGGGGTCCTCACTCGAGCTTGGACCTTGAAAATACATGTGGACACACAAGTTGCCAGAAGCAAGTGCAACAAAAGTAGAGCCAAAATACAGACTAGAGCAAGGCAAAACAACTTACCCTCATCTCTGGCAGCCTGAACTTGAGGGGCCCTTTCTGGACAGCCACTTCCGATATTCGGGTCAACTAAAAAACACAAGGAATGTCTCTAAATATTCCTCAAACTACTACGGGGAATGTTTGGCAAAAAATATGTCCGCCCAAATACATTGCTATCACTCCAATAACTAATAGACTGACCCTGGGGAGGCAACAAGCACTCCCAAGAGGCATCTTCAAGTTTACCAAGCAAACATGTAGATTAGTAGACTAACCAAATTGAACCAGTGTAACATACAGCATAAAGGATACATTATGTATTGCTATACACACCAACAGGGTCCTGTTGACCTGCAACATCGGAAGTGGGGTCCAAAGATGAACCAGTCACTTGGCCTACCAAGAAAAAAGAGGAATGAGACACATGCACTTGGGTAAAAGTGGATAAAGCAAGGTGGACACATGCACTTACCGACATCCAAAGAGTAGGTGGGATCCGGAGGAGATGCTGGGGCCAAGGGCATGGGAGCTAGGCAAAAATGAAGCCAACATTGAGCCATAGTTAATGTGCGTGCAAAAATACAACATGCATTAAGGTGTGTGTGAGCAGCTCTTTCACTAATATTCACTAATCAAGGCCAGTGTGGCTCCCACATTGATATGCCGATATATGGCTACACATCTCTGGCTTCAAACATATCTACACATGTTAGGGCCTTGTTAGTTAGTTGCTGTGAGTGTTACAGTGGGCGTGAAATTAGGCCGCAGGCCCATATTATGAATACTCAACAGTGCAACACTCGATTGTTTGAGCTGCTCCCACACCCATTTGTTCCCCAAACAACCAGCACCAAAATTAGGGGTAAATACCTTCAATGGCAGACTGGGGTAGCCTTGAGGTTGCTGGAAGGGCAGGAGCTTGGGTGTCCTGAGGCACATCCCGGACAGCAGCATGTGCACCTATGCAGAAAGCAACAGACAGAAAAGTAACAAATGTTTGAGCTCTAATGTAATACTTCACAGGTCCTACTGTTAGTTGGTCAGAATGAAAAAATGCTAATCACATACATTAACATTAGGTTTGTAAAAAAGGCAGAAAATATGTACCTTCAGTCCAACCTGTGGTGTCATCCCCAGGATCCACACCCTGCAGCCGAGCCAGTGGGATTTTGGCCTTCAGCATCTCCTCATACGGCCTGTAGGTACTCTTTGGAGCCTGGATGGTCCCACTGTCCACATCAAGATCGTGATTCATCTTTTTTCATAAGGGCCCCTCGCAAAGTGTAGAAGCGTTTCCTGCAGGATGGGCCACTACGTGGGTGTTGAGCAGTGCTACTAAGCTCCACACCAATGGCATCCCACAGTTTGCTTCTTTCTTGTTTGCCTATGGACTTGCTTTGGGAGCCAAATATCAGCTCCCATTTAGCAAGTGTAAGGCGCACAAGATGATTATTCTCAGCCAAATTAAATTCAGGCTCCCTCTTGGCACCTGGGCGCTTAGCCTGGGGTGCTGCCCCACCTTCAGGCTGTGCCCTTTTCCGTAAGGGAGGTCTGCGCACAGCACCCACCAAACTCCTACTTGGGCCTGCTGTGGCCGGCAGATGTCCTGAATTTGGCTCCATCCTGTAGCTGCACACACACACAAATACACACCCAACAAGCACGCATGCAGACTACAGAATGGCATCGCAATCTCTTAGGCTTGGGCAGGTTTTATGTGCTCTAACAGCCAATCAAAAAGCAGGCCACTTAATTGATTCACACATACAGCCCAGTTCCTTCTAGCCACACCTCCACTGAAGCATGTGTGTTAGCCAATTAACTCATTACAGACCTCATTAACCAAACAACACACACCCAAATACAACAATGGACTGATGTATCTCAAACCCTTGTGACATGTGGTTAGCCTAACGGCTATTTAAAAAAACAGCAGCTTACCTTTCATTGGGCCACCACTGATTTTTGGGCCATGTCCGTTAATGCACGCAAGTTTCGGCTCACGTACGCTAGTAGCGCTACTAGCGTGCGCGTGCGCACTCTGTTTTACGCACACCTGGGTCGGCTAATTGGCGCCCGGAAATAGCAGAGCGACGCAAAAGGCGGCAAAGCGGACCTGTCCCTTTTGAAAGAGAAGTATAAATGGAAGGAATTTTCAAGCTTCTGGTATTCTTACACTGTGGCAAAGGCTGTGGTGTGGTGCTGTGCTCGCTTCCCTTAGCTCATTTGAGCCTCTGTCTGGTTTCTGTCCTCACTCTCTGTGGCTTGTTGGGTGATTTCTGACATCAGTGCTGTTTCTTTAGGAGCTTGTTTTTGGTGGCATCTGCAAATATTGTGTAGCATACAGCAAGTGAGGCTTGATTTTGGGGCCTTTTGTGGGCTGTGCAGCAACTCCCCTCTTGGTTGTGCCTAACTTAGAAAGCTGGTTTTCAGCAGGCTGGTGGTTTGGACCACTATAGTTCTGGTTTTGTGGTGAGCTGCATTGTAGCGGGTGTGTGTGTAGTGTGATTGTTTGTGTGTGTGTTGTGTGTTTGTGGTTTTTTTTTTTTTGTTTTTTTTGTATATATCTTGAGTGTGTGATGGATAAGAGGGTGATGTATAGTGTCTGGGTGGATGGATGTATGTGTATGCTGAAAGAGCAGGAGGAAAGGGAGCGGGGTGTTGTGAGGCTTAGGGCACCCCGCTCCTTTGCAATCCGCCTTTCAGTATGGGACTTAAGTGACGAGCAGATCAGGAGCCGCTTCCGTCTGAATCGTGCTGCACTACAGTCCCTATATGATCAGATTAAGCACAAAATCGAGCCATCCACCAAACGCACTCATTCCATTCCAGGCATAGTACGCCTGTGTGCCACTCTGAATATTTTGGCACGAGGGACCTTCCAGGCAACCTCCGCCCTCCTCAGCGGGATAAGCCAGGCTACTATGAGCCGCATACTAATCCAGGTAGTTCTGGCAATTTGTGATTTAATCCCAATTTACATCAAGTTTCCTGAGGATGAGGAAGAGGTTGCCAAAATAAAACATGCTTTCTATCTGATGGGAGGGATCCCGAATGTGCTAGGGTGCGTTGATGGTACACATATCCCTTTCCGCCCTCCCCGTGCACAGGAGCTGTCCTACAGAAACCGGAAGCAGTTCCATTCGCTTAATATTATGGTGGTCTGTGACCCAGACATGAGGCTGCGGGAGGTGAGATCGGGGTTCCCCGGCTCATGCCACGATTCTTACGTCTTGCAGCGGACAGTCCTGTGCCGGAAGTTTGATAACAACGAAATGCCAGCTGGCTGGCTACTGGGTAATAAATTAACCATGTCAATGTATTTAGCAAATATGTGGCCTAGTAAGCCAAATTTGAAAAAAAGATAAACAAAACATGTACTAGTACTAATTGCTGTCTCTCTCCTTGTGTTTTTTCTACAGCGGATAAGGGATATGGGCAGAGAACGTGGGTCATGACTCCGGTCAGGAACCCACGGACCTCTGCCCATGAACGCTACAATGCAGCGCATCGCAAGACCAGAAGCATTGTGGAAAGAACCATCGGCCTGCTGAAAGCACGCTTTCTCTGTTTGGCACGGCCAGGAGGAGAGATGCTCTACAGCCCACAGAAGGTCTCCAAGATCATCCTTGCCTGCTGTGTGCTACACAATATTTGTATTTGCCACCGAATCCAAG
This sequence comes from Gastrophryne carolinensis, assembly GCA_027917425.1. Lineage (NCBI taxonomy): Eukaryota > Metazoa > Chordata > Amphibia > Anura > Microhylidae > Gastrophryne > Gastrophryne carolinensis. The sequence continues at coordinate 141,890,795 of CM051244.1, forward strand.
CCCCCGAGGAGACAGCACTGGTGCCAGAAATCCCCAACATGCCCGCAGCAAGAAGTGAGGACACCCAGACTGGCGATGAGCTAAGGGAAAGGATGATCACTTCTTTTTTTGCGGTAAAGTAACTACCCTTCACTATAATGCAAGTACTGCACTACTGGCTAAATGTATTTGAACTCCCATCAAAATGAGCCCAAAAAAACACTAAGGGGGGTGTAAGATGAGCCAAACCACTCTAAGGGGGGTGTAAGATGAGCCAAACCACTCTAAGGGGGGTGTAAGATGAGCCAAACCACTCTAAGGGGGGTGTAAGATGAGCCAAACCACTCTAAGGGGGGTGTAAGATGAGCCAAACCACTCTAAGGGGGGGTGTAAGATGATCCCAACCACTCTAAGGGGGGTGTAAGATGACCCAAACCACTCTAAGGGGGGGTGTAAGATGATCCCAACCACTCTAAGGGGGGTGTAAGATGACCCAAACCACTCTAAGGGGGGGTGTAAGATGAGCCAAACCACTCTAAGGGGGGGTGTAAGATGATCCAAACCACTCTAAGGGGGGTGTAAGATGAGCCAAACCACTCTAAGGGGGGGTGTAAGATGACCCAAACCACTCTAAGGGGGGGTGTAAGATGAGCCAAACCACTCTAAGGGGGGGTGTAAGATGATCCAAACCACTCTAAGGGGGGTGTAAGATGAGCCAAACCACTCTAAGGGGGGGTGTAAGATGACCCAAACCACTCTAAGGGGGGTGTAAGATGAGCCAAACCACTCTAAGGGGGGGTGTAAGATGATCCCAACCACTCTAAGGGGGGGTGTAAGATGAGCCAAACCACTCTAAGGGGGGGTGTAAGATGATCCAAACCACTCTAAGGGGGGTGTAAGATGAGCCAAACCACTCTAAGGGGGGTGTAAGATGACCCAAACCACTCTAAGGGGGGGTGTAAGATGAGCCAAACCACTCTAAGGGGGGGTGTAAGATGATCCAAACCACTCTAAGGGGGGTGTAAGATGAGCCAAACCACTCTAAGGGGGGGTGTAAGATGACCCAAACCACTCTAAGGGGGGGTGTAAGATGAGCCAAACCACTCTAAGGGGGGGTGTAAGATGATCCAAACCACTCTAAGGGGGGTGTAAGATGAGCCAAACCACTCTAAGGGGGGGTGTAAGATGACCCAAACCACTCTAAGGGGGGGTGTAAGATGACCCAAACCACTCTAAGGGGGGTGTAAGATGACCCAAACCACTCTAAGGGGGGGGTGTAAGATGATCCCAAACACTCTAAGGGGGGTGTAAGATGAGCCAAACCACTCTAAGGGGGGGTGTAAGATGACCCAAACCACTCTAAGGGGGGGTGTAAGATGATCCCAACCACTCTAAGGGGGGTGTAAGATGAGCCAAACCACTCTAAGGGGGGTGTAAGATGAGCCAAACCACTCTAAGGGGGGTGTAAGATGACCCAAACCACTCTAAGGGGGGGTGTAAGATGACCCAAACCACTCTAAGGGGGGTGTAAGATGACCCAAACCACTCTAAGGGGGGGGTGTAAGATGATCCCAAACACTCTAAGGGGGGTGTAAGATGAGCCAAACCACTCTAAGGGGGGTGTAAGATGACCCAAACCACTCTAAGGGGGGTGTAAGATGAGCCAAACCACTCTAAGGGGGGTGTAAGATGACCCAAACCACTCTAAGGGGGGTGTAAGATGACCCAAACCACTCTAAGGGGGGTGTAAGATGACCCAAACCACTCTAAGGGGGGTGTAAGATGAGCCAAACCACTCTAAGGGGGGGTGTAAGATGATCCAAACCACTCTAAGGGGGGTGTAAGATGATCCAAACCACTCTAAGGGGGGTGTAAGACGCCAATGTTGGTTATCAAGTAATGCATTTTTTTATTTGCAACAACAATACTACTTTAAAGATCTATACTAACTGCACTTTTCTTATTTTTTCAGGCACCAAGAGATGCACCTTGAACCCTATTTGGAACTTTAAAAACTTTCATTCCCTTTACTTTGCTTTTTCCTTTCTGTTTGACTTTTGAATTTCATTTTCTCTTCTGTTACTTTTTTAATTTTTTAGTATTGTAAAAATAAAATCTACTATATATAGATACATGTGGCTATGTGTTTAATTCTGTTGTAAGTTTCCTTTGCATTCTACTTCCTATTTTAATTTTCATTTTCTTTCTGAGTTCTGTTTTTATTTTCATTTTCTATTTTCCTTTTCTTTCTCTGTTCTGTTTTTATTTTCATTTTCTATTTTCCTTTTCTTTATCATTTATGTTTTTATTTTCCTTTTCTATTTTCCTTTTCTTTCTCATTTATGTTTTTATTTTCCTTTTCTATTTTCCTTTTCTTTCTCTGTTCTGTTTTTATTTTCATTTTCTATTTTCCTTTTCTTTCTCAGTTATGTTTTTATTTTCCTTTTCTATTTTCCTTTTCTTTCTCTGTTCTGTTTTTATTTTCATTTTCTTTCTCATTGGTGGTTTAATTGTATTTCCTTTTTCTTTAAAAAATAAATAAATTAAATTAAAATGTGGCTATGTGTTTAATTATGTTTTATTTTGCATTTATATTCTAATATCTGGTTTAATTTAATTTCCTTTTCAACACAACATAAAAACTCAAAAAAGTAAAGAAACATGTTGCAATGTGTTTTATTCTGAAGGTACTGGATGCCCAGGCCACAGCAAAGCTAAGCGCAGGCGCTGTGTAGAATAGCGTGGTCACACTGACTGACAGCGCCTACAAAGCTGAGGGCCAACATCATATTCAGCAATGTAGGCGTTGTTCCCAACAACGCCAGGTAGCGACTGAGGAGGCCTGCTATAGCGAATCGCTACCGCCCGCGGCTGACGCTAGCGGCGCTCATAGCGCCATACTTCAGTCGCTCATCTGTCGCTACCTGGTGCTATTAATGAATCGGCCTCCCCGTCGCTGTCAACAGCCGAACAACGGGCAAGCACAGCGAATACTAGCGGACACTGTGAAAATAACGCTACTGTCGCTCATCTGTCGCTACCTGGCGCTATTAATGAATCGGCCTCCCCGTTACCAGGTAACTAACTTAAGTTTTTCTATATATAATTGTATGTTTAGCATTGGTAGGCATTTAGATGGATTGAGTATTATGGTTATGGTTACAATTTAGGACTGATGAGTGGATAGGCTCTATGTATATATGGGACCCATATATTTGGAGAGGTAAGGTAATGAGGATGTGTATTGGTAGCATGGGAGAATTATTAGATATAAATGTAGTAATGGTGTTGTCTGGTGGTAGGGCAAATAGGTGCAAACAATCTATCTGATGGAGTTTGTTGAGACAGGGGGGTGTTCTGTTTGTTGTAGAAAATCTTCGTTACGCTAGGCCAAAAGAAAATTTCTAAATTCTAAACCTCATCATTGTGGTAATGTTTAATTATCTCAGCCGTGTATTGTAACTGTTCTAGTGTTATTGTATTATAATTGGATATCATTTTTGTACCAAAGATTGCATATAGCTATTCATATGTATTAATATACTGTTTTTTTTATTTATATACCTTGTTTAACGTACTTGATTAATGCATTGTGTATTTAGGCCAATAAAATGTAACATTTGTATATAATGTAACAGTGCCATATGGTGATTCTTATTACAAATCATGTTATCAAATAATATCATCAATGTCATTAAAAATATGTAAAGCTTTTCTACTTCTTAAATTTTTTTATATCAATCATTATTTGCATCTATTTCTTCGGTTTATTTTTTTTTACTCCTGACCAGCAACAAGTATTGAAAACACGATCAAATATTCAATCAAAAATTCAATTCAAAGCGAAGAAATAAAAGCAATATGCCAAGCATTTTTTTCGGCAATCGATCCGGTTTTCAAACTATCCTAATAGATTATTTGATCAGATGTGACAACAATTTCATGATTCTTGTTCAGTCCAAACTAAACATAAAAGAATCAATGACAAAAATAAATAAATAGCACGCATTTTCGTGCACATTTATTCTAGTCACATGCTTTTGGTTGTTGGTCGATCACTCAGTTTATTTTGTTTAACAATTTGTCAATTTAAACCTGCAACGTTTATTGCTTTAAATTCCTCTATTGGATCAGCAGATTTTGATTTGTCAGTTTCTGAAAACTTACCATAAGCTGTATAGTGTTAGAGCCTACCTTATATAGTTTGAATTGATTTTAAAGGTACAGCAGTCCTTCATATTGCAAGGTTGTTGGTAAATTCTGGGATCTGAGAACTTAAACACTATGAGGCCGATTCATTAATAGCGGCAGGTAGCGACAGTTGAGCGACTGTAGCGGCATTTTCAGAGCGCCCGCTAGTAGTCGCTGTGCTTGGCCGTTGTTCGGTAGTTGATAGCGACTCAGTCGGTTTGCCGTAATGTTGAATATTGGGTGAGGAGTCGCTATTTGACAGGTTCCGCGCTGTATGGGAGCGCATGATAGCGACTGGCCCTAGTGACCGGCTCCCACCATATTCATTAAAAAATCACGCTCAAAATTTTCTTGCGCTGTGAAATGCATGTTTAAACCCCAGAGCGCTGGAGGCGATGGGTTAAAAGTAGTTTTTTAACCCCCAAACCACCATATTTTTGGAAACCAAAAAAAAATAAGTATTTTAAATAATTTAGTAATATGAATACATTAATATCAGACCTGTAATATCAATTCTGTACAATTTTTTTTTTAATTTTTTTTCCCTTAAAAAAATTATCTAAAATGGCAGAAGTGGTCACAGAATTTTTCACATTTAAAAAAAAATAAATAAATAATAATAACAATTAATTATTAATATTTAAAGATTGTTCCATTGAAATGCATTGGAGAGTGCCAGGTAGCGAGAGGTCATACCTGTTGCTGTTCAAGGTCGGATGCTGGCGCTGTGGGCTCAGGCTGGAATAATGATGAATGAGTCGCTATATGGCGCTATCTCAGGCGCTAAGCAGGATTGGTTTGATAAATGTGTGATTGTGGTGGGGAGCCGGCGTTCTCGTGGCGGGGCCCGTCATTACCGGCCGCTCACCAGTCGCTACCTGTCGCTATTCCTTCATAAATAAGGGCCTAAGCCATTGTATCTATACTATGAAAAGGGGATTTCTAGAGGTGGGTCTGCCTAGGTTTGGTCATTCTCTATCCAAAATCCTTCCTGTACTCAAGGCAGCCATCAGGGCAGGATGGCCAAGACTCCAGAATGGAGGCCCTTCCTTGAAGAGTGGCCCTGATGGCAGTCCTGATCTGAGAACTACTAGCTGGTATACTATTACTAGTGCTGATGATGAATTAAAGTGGACCAAAACCCAGGATTTTGACTATACTAGGTTTTGTTCCTTGCCCCTGGGGCACCCCGATCAGGGGTACCCCACTGTGTAAAACCCCTAGGTCGCCCAAACAAACTCACCTCTTCCTGGTTCTACAACTCATGCGTGGCCGCTTATCAGCGTGCTCGGATCTGCTCGAGCCCCTTTGTTCAAGAGCTTATCTAATATGAGCGGATCCAAGCATGCTGGTTGCCACATCCCCCGCTACCCTTTATTTGGCCCATCATTAATTAAAGTGGACCAAAACCCAGGATTTTGACTATCCTGGGTTTTGGTCCTTGACCCTGGGGCACCCCGATCGTGGATGCCCCGCTGTGTGAAACCCCCCACGTCGCCGAACAAACTCACCTCTTTCCAGTCCTATGGCGCATGTGCTCGGATCCACTCCCACTCCTTCATCTAAGGCGGGAGGATCTGAGCTTGCTGGTGGTCGCATCCCCCACTACCCTCTAACAGGGAGCGTGCCCGCGCCGGCCATTCACAAATGCCTGGTGCAGGCACGCATCTTGCTAGAGGGATAGCGGGGATGTGGCTGCAGCTCGTGCATGCGCCATTGGACCAGACAAGAAGGTGAGTTTATGGGCGACCTGGGTGGTTTCACACAGCGGGACATCCTGATTTTGAACGCCGGGGGAGGGAATCAATCCGGTCTCCGTGGGTTTTGGTCCACTTTAAGGGGTTTGCCCCTTCTCAATCTATATGTGATAGCTATGACTCAAGATACCCAGAGTTCTAGTTTTTGGATGCACTTTAAACTAGAGTCCCAGCCATAACAAATAATAAATAACCTATAATATAATGGCACGTATCTGTGCCCTTGTTCATCAAGCGATAGCGCCAGGTAGTGTCTGACGAGCGCCAGGTCCCGCCAGCTAACGGCGGCTACCGACTCAAGTACGCCCGGCATCGGCCACAATGACGCATTTATCAAGCTAAATGAGGCTAGCGCCGGCGAGAGCGACAGCTACCGCCGGATTCATCATGTAGCCGACTGCAACGAACAGCGCCGCTGCTAATCCCATCACAGCGCCAGGTATGACCTGTCGCTCCCTGGCGATGTCCAATGCATTTCAATGGAGCAATCTTTAATTAATTGCTATTAATTGCTATTAATGTTTTTTTTTTTTTTTTTTAATGTCAAAAATTCTGTGACCACTTCTGCAATGTTAGGATTTTTTTTTAAGGTAAAAAAAAAAAAAAATGATTTTGTGCAGAATTTATATTACAGGTCTGATATTAATGTATTGATATTACAAAATGTTTATAAAAACTTGTATAATTTTACAATCAAAAAATATGGTTGTTTGGGGGTTAAAAACTATTTTAAATCCATCGCTGCCAGCGCTCTGGGGTTTAAACAAGGAATTCACAGCGCTAAAAAATTCGGAGCGTGTTTTGTTAATGAATCTGCAGCAAGCCGTTCGCTCTGGCCATTCGTTGTCAGGCGCACCCATACAACGCAGAACCTGTGAAACAGCGACCCCTAAGCCCGTATTCAACATTACCGCACGCCGACTGAGTCGCTGTCAACAAGCAAACCCCGGCCAAGCACAGCGAATACTAGCTGGCGCTGTGAAAATCACGCTACTGGCGCTCATCTGTCGCTACCTGGCGCTATTAATGAATCGGCCTCCCCGTTTAAATGTAACAGTTTCCTATATAGTCTAAATATGGGGGCCCAGTTCAAACTAGGGGCCCAGCCATCACATATAGATTACAAGGCTCAGACTCTAAACGCCATATATTGCGATTTTGACCTGGATTTTGGTCCATTTCCCCGGGCAACATGGGAGTTGCGGGCGCGGGGATTTATATTTGATGACCCTGTGATGCTGACTCTATGTGCCATTCTTTATTCTTGAATATTCAGGTTTGCTGGTGTCATTTAGCACGCACACGTGCACTTTGAGTATATCTTTATTGTTTCCATTCACTTATAACTGTTTGAATTGGGCGAGTCTGCCAATATATTTTCTGTGGAATTTAGTTTTTTATTCATTTTCACATATGAGGTATTGTTGTTAAGAGTTGGGCCCTTATTCATCAAGCGACAGCGCCAGGTAGTGTCTGACGAGCGCCAGGTAGCGGCAGCTAGCGGCGACTACCGACTCAAGTACGCCCGGCGGCGGTCACAATGACGCATTTATCAAGCAAAATGAGGCTAGCGCCGACGAGAGCGACGGCTAGCGCGGCATTCATCATGAAGCCGCCTGGACCGAACAGCGCCGCTGCAAATTCCCTCACAGCGCCAGGTATGAGCTGTCGCTCCCTGGCGAGGTCCAATGCATTTCAATGGAGCAATCTATAATTAATCATAATTAATTGGTATTATTTTTTTATATTTTTTTAATGTCAAAAAATCGGAGACCACTTCTGCAATGTTAAGATTTATTTTTAAGTAAAAAAAAAAAATTAAAAAAATATGTGCAGAATTGATCTAACAGGTCTGAGATTAATGTATTCATATTACAAAATGATTCTAAAAACATGTATAATGTTACAATACAAAAATATGGTTGTTTAGGGGTTAAAAACTAGTTAACACCCATCGCCGCCAGCGCACTGGGGTTTAAACAAGGAATGGACAGCGCCAGCAAATTCAGAGCGTGATTTTTTAATGAATATGAAGCAAGCCGTTCGCTCTGGCCATTCGTTGTCAGGCGCTCACATACAACGCTGAACCTGTGAAACAGCGACCCCTAAGCCCGTATTTAACATTACCGCACACCGACTGAGTCGCTGTCATCAAGCAAACGCCGGCCAAGCACAGCGAATACTGGCTGGCGCTGTAAAAATCACGATACAGTCGCTCATCTGTCGCTACCTGGCGCTATTAATGAATCGGCCTCCCCGTATATCTTTATTGTTTCCATTCACTTATAACTGTTTGAATTGGGCGAGTCTGCCAATATATTTTCTGTGGAATTTAGTTTTTTATTCATTTTCACATATGAGGTATTGTTGTTAAGAGTTGATATTTATTAGAGGTTGTACACTTTGAGGGTTTACACATATAATTTTTATGCCGGCATAAAATAACTGTTATAATAGGATCTAATAAGCGCACATAGGGTCTTTTGATGCATTGTTCCCCTTAGGGGTTTTTTTCATTAATATTATTGTGACCACGGGGTCATCCATGTGATTTTAATTGTCCAGTGTGTTTTTGTGTATTTTAATAGTATCTCCTTTTTCATAATAAAGAATTTTGTATCCATATTGATATTGGTGCTCCTCTTTGAAGAAAGGTGTGTAATTGGACACGTCCACTTCAGTCTTGTTTGGTTCATGTGAGTGAGCACATGTCTATATTCAGTGGTATTGTCTGGTGCACCCCTGTTACTAGAAATTTCCCCGGGGTGTCCTTATTTAGGATGCCATGCTATGTGAGACCACTGGGATTGCCAGCAAAACTCACCTTAACAGCAGTCCATGCATGGACTGTCATCCAATCAGCATTGTATCCCATGCATGTGTGGCATACAGATCTGTTTGCATATATAACTCCCTGTCAGCAGAATGGCCAGCTGCCGAAGTGTGTTTTAGGTGCGAGATGCTGGAGGTGTGGCCAGCGGGCGGCCAGAAAGGTGAGTTTTGCGGTGATCCCATAGGTTTCACATATACGGACTTACCAAGCTGGGATGCCCCAGGGACAGGGAGGGCCTTAAAAACTCTAGGGCTGGTGATTGCTCCCTTTAAGTTTCGTACATGGTCTAACTTGAGCCTATCTGTCACAATGTGGTGGCCCAGACCTTGTTTTTGTATGGGGCCCGAAAATTCCTGATTGCAGACCTGCCTGTATTTTACAGACTATAGGACAACAGGACTGAGTATTCCAATACTCATTTTATATTTAATACAGTAATCACAAAATATCACAAACCATCTAGAAGCAATGAAAACGCCAAAGCAGACCTTTGGACTGTAGAGTCTGATAACAAATATACCAATATTATCAAGTACATTGGGAGGGGTTATATGATCTCTTCTTATAGGGACAAATAATGGGGTCGATTCAGCCAGGTGAGAATTCTTACTACTTTTTTTTAGCAGAGACAACTGTCATTGACTTTTATTTTCTACCTTGGGGCTGATCTAGAGCCAGGTGAAAATTTACATTTGGTAGACAATGAAAGTCAATGGCAGTTTTCTCTCCTAAAAATGAGTGAGAATTCTCACCTGGCTTTGAATCAACCCCATTGTGACAGGGGTGAGTATGACCCATCCACAGGCCTGATACTGCAGCGGGTATTGCAGAGGCAGAACATGGGGTGGGGTGTCTTTGCTGGGGGAAGGATTGTTAGTGCTGGGGTGTCTTTGGTGGGGGAAGGATTGTTAGTGCTGGGGTGTCTTTGCTGGGGGAAGGATTGTTAGTGCTGGGGTGCCTTTGCTGAGGAAAGTATTGTTAGTGCTGGGGTTTCTTTGCTGGGGGAAGGGTTGTTAGTGCTGGGGTTTCTTTGCTGGGGGAAGGGTTGTTAGTGCTGGGGTTTCTTTGCTGGGGGAAGGGTTGTTAGTGCTGGGGTGTCTTTGCTGGGGGAAGGATTGTTATTGCTGGGGGAAGGATTGTTATTGCTGGGGGGGTATTTGGTGGGGGGAAGGATTGTTTGTGCTGGGGGGGGGGGCTTTGCTGGGGGAAGGATTGTTAGTGCTGGGGTGTCTTTGCTGGGGGAAGGATTGTTAGTGCTGGGGTGTCTTTGCTGGGGGAAGGATTGTTAGTGCTGGGGTGTCTTTGCTGGGGGAAGGATTGTTAGTGCTGGGGTTTCTTTGCTGTGGGGAGGATTATTTGTGCTGGGGTTTCTTTGCTGTGGGGAGGATTATTTGTGCTGGGATTTCTTTGCTGGGGGAAGGATTGTTAGTGCTGGGGTGTCTTTGCTGGGGGAAGGATTGTTAGTGCTGGGGTGTCTTTGCTGTGGGGAGGATTATTTGTGCTGGGGTTTCTTTGCTGTGGGGAGGATTATTTGTGCTGGGATTTCTTTGCTGGGGGAAGGATTGTTAGTGGTGGGGTGTCTTTGCTGGGGGAAGGATTGTTAGTGCTGGGGTGTCTTTGCTGTGGGAAGGATTGTTAGTGCTGGGGTGTCTTTGCTGGGGGAAGGATTGTTAGTAGTGGGGTTTCTTTGCTGGGGGAAGGATTGTTAGTGCTGGGGTGTCTTTGCTGGGGGAAAGGATTGTTAGTGCTGGGGTGTCTTTGCTGGGGGAAGGATTGTTAGTGCTGGGGTGTCTTTGCTGGGGGAAGGTTTGTTAGTGGTGGGGTGTCTTTGCTGTGGGAAGGATTGTTAGTGCTGGGGTGTCTTTGCTTTGGGAAGGATTGTTAGTGGTGGGGGTTTTTTTTGCTGGGGGAAGGATTGTTAGTGCTGGGGTGTCTTTGCTGGGGGAAGGGTTGTTAGTGCTGGGGTGTCTTTGCTGGGGGAAGGATTGTTAGTGCTGGGGTGTCTTTGCTGGGGGAAGGATTGTTTGGCTTGGGGTTTCTTTGCTGGGGGAAGGATTGTTAGTGCTGGGGTGTCTTTGCTGGGGAAAGGATTTCATTGGCTCTGGATGTGAGTCTAGAAGGGCTCTGTGTTAAATGGGCTGTATGCTGGAGACCAAGCTCGGGCCAGCTATCCTCAATGCAATCAGACCTACTGGAAATTCTCCCAGCTCTCCCAATGCTTATTTGTCTTAGTCTGCTCCTGGCTTCATCTATAGAACGTCTCCATGCCACAGATAATAGGTATTTGCTACGGTATGGGGAGGCTCTTTAACAGGGTGGAAATACTCTGAACATTGTATTGCGTAATCAAAGAAGGCAATCCAAATAATGTGATGTGAGAGAAATGTAGGATAGCATAACATTGTGCCACCATATTATAAGTAGACCCTGTAATACACTAGCCTGCTTTCAGCAGAATGGAGTGAGCCACAGTGCGTCCTGATATCAGGGCATTTTCTTCCTACTGCAGATCCATAGAATATAAAATGCGGAGACCAGCTGAGTCTAATGCACTGCTGAGAGTTTCGATATAAAGAACACCAAGACTCCCTGACATTGCATCTGATGTATGTGATTTCATTACACTTAGCTGAACTGTGCTACTCAAATCATTTGCAATTAATTCCACAAGACCTGCCAATGTTTCCAATAGAATTAGGAACATTAGTATTAGTTCCTGTTTAGACAAGGGTATCATTGAGGTTGAGAATTGGTGTTAGGGTGCCTGACTTGCAGGTGAGTTCTGGATTGGTCTCAGGTCTAGACGCAAACCAAATCAGCCATTCCCAAACAGTTGCATCAAAGTTGGAAGCATGCAATTCTCATTGTATACTGTAAAAGCAGGTTTCGTTTCTCTGGAATCCAGAACACTTTGGCCAGTTGGCCCTAGGGAGGCAGACAGGTAGGGTTCTCCTGGAAATCTTCTGTGACAAATCTCAGAATCCCCACCTCTGAGAGTAACACTGGGGATTCCATGAAATCTTTAGTATTCTCAATTTCACCTATACTTACCCATACATCCAGTTGCGTTGTACCTTCGCTGCCTTCTCCCCGGGCAGGATCAGTCATTCTGACTGATTCTGCCGGCATGTGGGACAACCAGGGAGGATGGCAATGTGTTCTGTGGCTGACCCGCTGCTACTGCGGTTTCCCCTAGTGATGGACTGCATATGCTCACGAGACGGGCCTCTATGTATGTGCATCACTGGAGGGCAGGGCATGGAGGAGACTCATGAGAAATTGACCCCCATTGTCTCAAATACCCTGCTCCACTGCGGTGTGGTTATTTCTTTCTTTAACTGTTTGTGACCAACTGACCCATGTACTAGTTTGCAGGGTAGGGGAGCTGCAAGCAACCTGCCCAACATGCCAGCAGGTAGCTTGCAGGTACCACCTCCCTATAACCCCTAACCTCACTGGCCATGGGTGTGCAGAAGAACCCGGGTCCATTGCTTTAAGGGTTGATAATTCAACAGGGCCGGGGCTGGCAGCTGGGCCCCTTGGCTCTGTGCTTACCAGCCCTTATGATTGGTGTGCTGGGCTAGTTAGTGCCTTGGAAGGGAGACCTTACGGGCTAACTATATATATATTCTGTAGACATGTCACTGGAGAAGTGGTCGAGGGGGTGTACATTTCACCTAGGTTACTACGCTGGGTGAGATGGTAAGTCCAGGATTGTTTTGTTTCTCAGCAGTGATATGCTGCTGAGTTGTTGTTTAATCTTGCCGGGCCTGGATTTATATGGAATGGCAGGTAGGTTTGGTAGAGGGACCTGTCATTCCACACCCCCCCGATCCAGTTTGGGTTTTGAATCAGGTGAGCTCTGATCCTAATTAGCCTGGGAAGGTAAAAGCTCTGCAGAGCCTGCAGGTTATTGCTCTCAGCCAGGAATGAACAGCTTGTGGGTGTTTGAAGGAAGCTGCGAACGCAGCCACTGCTGGAGCTAAAAACTCACCCTGCGATATCCAGGCGAATGCTGTGTTTTGAAAGTGTCAGATAGGTGAGAAGAACCTGTTAGTAAGCGCCCAGACGGGCTAGGTGTTTTATTTTTGATTGCTGTATGTTTTGTTTGCTGGACTGTTTATGCCATGAATAAACGCCAAGACCTGCTTTTATAACATCTAAGTCTGCCGTGAACTGTGTCCAAACACACCATCCCCCGGGAAGATCCTTACAATTGGTACTGCGGAGCGGGCAAAACGGTTGCTAGGGGCAACGGTGTGGACAGATTTGGCTACAGCTGCTTATGTCCTGGGTGAAAGCTGCAACTACCCTCCAAGAACAGTCGGGCAACATGGAGGAGATGCTGAAGCAGTTTATGCAAGTGAGTTTGCAACAACAACAGGCTCAGATAGAGGCCAATAGACGACATGAACAGACCATGGCTGCCCAACAACAACTTATTGAACACCTGATAGCAAAACAAGAGGCACCTGTGGTTGCTAACCCCCAAACAGTGGTGCGAGCCGCTCCAGAGACTTTTGATGTGAGAAGAGCTGTGCAGCGAGCGCTGCAAAAGATGACTGCTGAGGACGATGTTGAGGCCTTCCTAACTGTGTTTGAGCGTGCGGCTGAGCGAGAGAAGTTACCAGTCGCTGAGTGGGCAGAGGTAATTGCGCCCTATTTAACAGGAGAACCTCAAAAGGCCTACTATGACCTCAGTGAGCAAGAGGTTAAGGACTATACTCGGCTAAAAGCGGAGATACTTGCCCGGCTAGGCGTTCCGTGCCAGGAGGGTACGCAACTGGAGCTACAGTTTGGACAAATCAGCGAGGTCCCAGATGTATGACCTGATCCATTTGGCGAGAAAGTGGTTGGAGCCAGACACTTCTACTCCTGCACAGATCCTAGAGAGGGTTGTGATGGATCGCTACCTCCGAGCACTTCCTGCTGACCTGCAACGCTGGGTGGGACAAGGTGACCCTAAGAATGCAAACGAACTTGTCAACCTTGTGGAGAGGTTCCAGGCGACTGAGGACTACCTCCGTGATGTTTCTGCAGCATCTTCACCTCCCCGGAGTGCCAGATCTGTGCCATCAGCTGGTAAGAGACTTCCATCTATTGGGGGAGTGTGGAGGGGTGCTGAGGGAGGAAAAAGGGCTCAAGTGGTGTCTCAGGGGCAAAAGACTGGGGATGGTCCCGGGTGGCTAAGTGGCCCTAAAAAGGACTCCTTGCCAAGGAGACCAGGCTCTATCCAGTGCTGGAGATGCCATGAGACGGGACACGTGTCTGCCCATTGCCCTCTTACCACTGAGCCCATGGAATGTGAGGCTAGTTGGCGTCAGTCGCTATTTGCGGAACCATCTTGTGTTGCAGTTCCTGGACTAGAGACTGAACCGCAAATCTGCAACATTACAATTAATGACTTTCCTGTTAAGGCGTTGCTGGACTCAGGAAGCCTCATAACCTTGGTGCATGCCAGCCTGGTGGATGGGGACTTTGAGTGTAAAAAGCATATGAGTGTTGTTTGTATACATGGGGATACAAAAGTGTACCCTATAGTGCTGGCTGAAGTCGGGACTGAACAAGGCACCGTACAATATGAAGTGGGTGTGGTTAAAAATCTCATGCATAACGTAATATTGGGGCGCGATTTTCCATTATTCTGGGCTCTCTGGGGAAAAAGAAAATCCCCCGAAAGGAGTGAGGATACTCCTAAGGTTGTTGCATTACCCCCTGTAAATGATAAAAGTGTGCAGGATGAAAATGATTGTTTTCCTTTGCAGGTCCTGGCTGGAGAGGAGGAGGCTCCTCCCACTGAGCAAAATATACCAGACTTAGAGGTGTCTAGGGATAATTTTGGGACTGCACAGTTACAGGACCCCACTCTCAAAAATGCGAGAGAGCAGGTTGCTGTCATGAATGGGGTACCTCAGGAACCAGATGCTGAGAAAAGATTTCCACATTTTTCTGTGACTAATGATCTTTTCTATAGAGTCACTAAGATTAAGGATGAGATTGTGGAACAGCTTCTGGTGCCTAAGTCGTACCGGCGTCAGGTGCTTGACATGGCACATAACCATGTTCTTGGGGGACACTTGGGGACTGACAAAACACAGGAGAGGGTTCTCCAGAGGTTCTACTGGCCGGCGATATATGATGATATTAAAAAGTACTGCGAGTCGTGCCCCACATGTCAGCTTAGTGCCCCAGTGTCACATTTTCGCAGTCCTTTGGTTTCGCTCCCTGTTATAGAGGTGCCTTTTGAGCGTATAGCCATGAATTTACTGGGTCCCATTGTAAAATCAGCTAGAGGACATAATATACTGGTGGTCATGGATTATGCGACCCGCTATCCTGAAGCTGTGCCCTTAAGAAACACTGCATCTAAAACAATTGCACGTGAGTTGTTTTATATGTTCTCTAGGACTGGAATCCCCAAAGAAATCCTGACTGACCAAGGTACACCCTTTATGTCAAAGGTGATGAAGGAGTTATGCAAACTATTTAAAATCTCACCCATCCGTACCTCTGTATACCACCCCCAGACGGACGGATTGGTGGAGAGATTTAATAAAACTTTGAAACATATGTTGAAAAAAGTGGTGGAAAAAGATGGTCGTGACTGGGATCATTTGTTACCCTACCTCATGTTTGCTATTAGGGAAGTGCCCCAAGCGTCCACAGGGTTCTCACCATTCGAGTTGGTCTATGGTCGTCACCCTAGGGGTCTACTGGACATTGCAAAAGAGACATGGGAGAGCGAGTCCACCCCTTACAAGAGTGTTATTGAGCATGTAGCACAAATGCAGGACCGTATAGCCACTGTAATGCCCCTAGTAAGGGAACACCTCCAGAGGGCGCAAGAGGCCCAAAGTAGAATTTACAACCGGTCTGCAAGAATCAGGACATTTAACCCAGGCGATAGGGTCCTTATACTCGTTCCCACTGTTGAGAGTAAATTCCTGGCGAAGTGGCAAGGTCCCTATGAAATTGTTGAAAAAGTCAGTGAGGTGAACTACAAGGTGCACCAACCAGGTAGAAGGAAGCCTTTCCAAGTTCACCACATAAACTTGATTAAGCCCTGGAAAGACAGGGAATCCTTGGGGGCGACAAATACTGTTAATAATTTGTCACAACCAATCCCTCCAGTCAAGGTTGGTGATACCCTATCAGTGTCACAGAAACAGGAGGCTCAGGAATTTTTACAGAAAAACAAAGACAAGTTTTCTGACCTTCCAGGGCGTACACACCTCATCTATCATCACATTGAAACTGAGCCTAGAAGCAGAGTAAACCTCAAGCCCTATAGGATCCCGGAAGCACGTAGGGAAGCCGTATCTGCCGAGGTAAAACGTATGCTTGATCTGGCGGTAATTGAGGTGTCACAGAGTGAATGGTCCAGCCCGATTGTATTAATCCCAAAGCCTAATGGAACTTGGAGGTTCTGTAACGATTTCAGAAAGTTGAATGAGATCTTAAAATTCGATGCCTATCCTATGCCCAGGGTAGATGAGTTGATTGAGAAGTTGGGTAATGCCAGGTACATAACCACCCTCGATCTCACAAAGGGCTACTGGCAGATTCCACTTACTGATGAGGCTAAAGAGAAAACTGCATTCTCCACCCCTGATGGGCTATTCCAGTATGTAGTGATGCCGTTCGGGTTACATGGAGCACCTGCGACTTTCCAGAGGTTGATGGACTTGATTTTGCAACCACATTGTGATTACTCAGCTGCCTACCTCGATGATGTGGTCATTTTTAGCCCTGATTGGGAAAGTCACCTCTGTAAGGTACAGGCCGTATTGGATACCATAAGTGATGCAGGGTTGACCATAAATGCCGAGAAGTGTGCAATAGCCCTAGAAGAGGCCAAGTATCTGGGCTACATTATTGGAAGAGGGTTGATTAAGCCACAGCTAAATAAAATTGAGGCAATACAGAATTGGCCTAGACCCCTGACAAAGAAACAGGTCAGAGCTTTCCTTGGTATTACGGGCTATTACCGTAGATTTGTGCCGAACTTTGCCTCAGTTGCTGCTCCACTAACTGACTTGACAAAGGGCGGAAAGAGAGCAATGATCACGTGGACTCCAGAGGCCGAGAAGGCTTTCCAAAGCCTTAAATCTGCCTTGTGCCAACAACCTGTGTTAGTTACCCCCGATTTCAGGCGAGAATTTCTGGTCCAGACAGATGTTTCTAACACAGGCTTAGGTGCAGTACTCTCACAAGTAGTAAATGGTGAGGAGCATCCGGTGATGTACTTGAGTAGGAAGCTAACCCCGGCCGAGAAAAATTATGCCATTGTGGAGCGAGAATGTTTGGCAGTGAAGTGGGCCCTCGAATCCCTAAAATATTACTTGCTAGGCAGGAAATTCAAGTTAGTGACAGACCATGCGCCCCTAACATG
This sequence comes from Gastrophryne carolinensis, assembly GCA_027917425.1. NCBI lineage: Eukaryota > Metazoa > Chordata > Amphibia > Anura > Microhylidae > Gastrophryne > Gastrophryne carolinensis. The sequence continues at coordinate 141,907,947 of CM051244.1, forward strand.
GATGAAGTTAAACAAGGAGAGAAACGCAAGAGTGACTAGATGGTTTCTGTCCCTACAAAACTTTAATTTCACTGTGGAACACAGGCCAGGGAAATTACAGGCAAATGCTGACGCATTGTCGAGGGTACATTGTCTGTGGGGACAAAATGCTCAGCCCTCCGGTCTGAAAAAGAGGGGGGGGATATGTAGACATGTCACTGGAGAAGTGGTCGAGGGGGTGTACATTTCACCTAGGTTACTACGCTGGGTGAGATGGTAAGTCCAGGATTGATTTGTTTCTCAGCAGTGATATGCTGCTGAGTTGTTGTTTAATCTTGCCGGGCCTGGATTTATATGGAATGGCAGGTAGGTTTGGTAGAGGGACCTGTCATTCCACACGCCCCCGATCCAGTTTGGGTTTTGAATCAGGTGAGCTCTGATCCTAATTAGCCTGGGAAGGTAAAAGCTCTGCAGAGCCTGCAGGTTATTGCTCTCAGCCAGGAATGAACAGCTTGTGGGTGTTTGAAGGAAGCTGCGAACGCAGCCACTGCTGGAGCTAAAAACTCACCCTGCGATATCCAGGCGAACGCTGTGTTTTGAAAGTGTCAGATAGGTGAGAAGAACCTGTTAGTAAGCGCCCAGACGGGCTAGGTCTTTTATTTTTGATTGTACACAAAAGAAGCACGATTGTTGCTGTATGTTTTGTTTGCTGGACTGTTTATGTAATGAATAAACGCCAAGACCTGCTTTTATAACATCTAAGTCTGCCGTGAACTGTGTCCAAACACACCATCCCCCGGGAAGATCCTTACAATTCACATTTAAAAAAATTAATTACACAAAAAAACACCCACAGCAACCTAAAGGGGCCTCTGCAACCATCCCCACGCTGCTGCCCCCTAGCTCTTACCATGACCATTTTACAGGCATTTTACCCCACCAAAGTCAAGGTCCTAATTGACTTCTATAGGTTTGGGGGCAAGTTTGGGTCCCAAAATGATTCACTTAAAGTTTGTCTGAATCTGGAATTCAAACATCCCTAGCCCCCTCCTAAGCCTAGTATCACAGCCAAGTTGCATGTCTATAGTCTGGATATTAACACAGGATGGGGGGAGACTGGTTCTGCCTAGATATATATGTTCAGCCAATACATGTGATAAAGGCTACACAGGGGCGTGACAGTGGGGACGCTCCCCGCTTTGCTCAGTTTTTCTAGCTTAAGAGCAGCAGAAAACTTCCCAGGCTTTCTCCTTACTTGGGAAATTCAAAGAGAAATTCCACTTCTCTTAGTTAACAATCAGGCATCACATCAGAATCACTAAATGGCGCAAGGCATCTCAGCTTACCTGTCCCTGAGTCTATAATAAGCTCCTCGCTGGGTCCTTCACTTCTGACTGGAGGTATGTGAGCCATAGAGAATAGTGGTGCCAAATCTAGGCTTGTACACAACACATGCCCACCTAGAATTTGGAAGTGGGGAGATTACAGAGATGATGGCCTTCGAAACTGTGACAGACACTGCAGGAACAGTGGCAAATGAGCCAGTGCAACTGATCCTAAAGCTAGAGAGGTAAAGAGATTTGCATGTGGAGCCCACGGGGAAGGGGAGAAGGTGCCCCTATGAGGGTTACTGAAGAAGCCATTGCATTCGGAGATAACACGCCGGAGAGGGGGGTAGCTCCTGAGGACAACAGCGTAGATGGACACTCAACTGGAAGGAATTACTAGTCAGTAAATACATTTTTGTTTATTTCCTTGGTCATAAATCCCGCCCTATGATACAGCTGTGATGCATTTTTATCTGGAGGGGTAACACACACCAGGATGCCTTAGTGGTAAGTATTCAAAGGGCTTGCCTGTGTAGATGCTCCGTCTGAACATCCCATGAGTATTGAAGGTAAGGCTTGATTTTAACAATCTTTTGATCCACTATGTTTAATCCTATGCACTCACCCTCTTCCAGGTTCTCACAGCAATCACATGCTGCATACAGCAGAGGGCGCCACTGCTCTCTGCTTTATGACACATGTGATCGCTGAGGGAACCTTATTTAAGGTGAGTTCATGGACCAATATCTGGCTTTCTATAGATGATCTCACTGCGGGGCAAATGAGGATGCTTCCTAGGCAGGGCTGGATTATAGGCAGAGTGCAAGGGGTGTGTGCCCCTGGGCCTCCCCCATTGGCTCTGCTAAAGGGCCTTCACCACATTTGGTGCTAAGTTTGGGGGTATTGGGAATTTGCAGCAAAGCCAATTGGTCTGGTCAGCCCCAATCCATATGCTCTTGCAGGGATGTATACTTGAGGCTCTTGTCTTTCCAATGGCACCTGTAGTGGTTCATTAGTCCCCTGAGGTCCAGAGATCCAACCTGGTACATTGGACACTGCATGAAGACACTGGACATTTGCTTTAATGGAAAAATAAATACTGCATCAGGGGTCTCCACCAGATTTTTTGCAGAGGGGCCTCCTCCACACTTAATCCGGCCCTGTCCCTGGGGGCCTTAGGCAGTAGACCAAAAATACATTCAGGCTTTTGACCCACCTTACCTATTTGAATAAGGAACTGAACAGGAACATTTTGAATCCAACTGTTATACACAGGAAAGTAAAGCCTCAACATGTAATAGGTCAGTAGTACCTCCCTTTTATATATCTTGTCCTCTGCGGTAAAAACATTCTTGAATGCAGTAAAAACAAATCGGTAGGCAGGTCTCCAGCTTGTTCAAGTGTGGTTCCAGCAGAAGCATTTGATGAAATCAATGATCGCACTTACAATGTTCATAATGTTATCAGAAGGAAATTGAGCTGAACTCTTTTCCTGTCTCTGCCACAGTCTGAAATGATCTCGCTAAGTAATTCTGCAGACAATTATCAATGTGATGAAACCATATAAAACAAAATAGATCAAAGAAGAGAAAAGACTACATTCTTAAAATGACATTAGCTTGACTAATTAGGTTCAGCTGCCAGGTGCCGAAATATTTTGGAGATGAATTGCTTCAGTGGTGCTACGTTGTTATACTGTTAACTGTTTGTAGATGACGAAGAAGGAAAGAGGGTGGTTGGGAGAAGAACTTACTAGCTTGAAGTTTTTCAACTTGAAAGCTGGAAGTAGAGACCATGCAAAGTGAGAAAAAAAAAGCCATACTCATGGCCGACCGGAGATGCTCAGATGCCACTCTACGCAGGTCATGCCTGGATGCCAGATGTTTTTCATATTGTGTAAGTTTTTTAATGGATTATTTTGGTGAGGTCTTGGTTGGCACACATCTGCAGAAGTAATTCGAAGCTGCACCACCAACACCATGGTGCCTTTTTTAGACCAAATCTAGTCTATAAGAGCTCTGCTTTTGGACATACACAGCAATGGATAAATTGGAAGCTGGAACATGCTCCTCTGAGGTTGACCTACGTTGTAACTAGGGATGAGCGAACCGGTTCGGACGAACCGGAATTCGCTCCGAATTTCAGGGAAAATTCGATTTGGCACGAACCCGAATTTTTTTTGGTTCGTGCCGATCGAATTTTCCCTGAAATAAAAAAAAAAAATGCCGGCATGGTGGGAGCGGTCGGCCTGCCCGCTCCCACCATGCCGGCATTTGTTTAAAAGCAAACACTTACCTGCATGGTCGGAGCGTGGAGGCCGGCGCCGCTCTCAGCTGTCATCAGAGGATGCGTCATCAGAGGGCGACTGAGAGCGGCACCGGCCTCCAGGTAAGTGTTTGCTTTTTAAACAAATGCCGGCATGGTGGGAGCGGGCAGGCCGGCTGCGCTGTCAGCGGGCTGGCTTCCGCCGCCCTCTGACAGCGTTGCCGGCCTGTCTGCTCCAATGCCGGCATGGTGGGGGCGGGCAGGCCGGCTACGCTGTCAGCGGGCGGCGGCGGCCCGCTGACAGGCGTAGCCGGCCTGCCCGCTCCCACCATGCCGGCATTTTTTTTTTCAGATGAGCGATTCGTGAAAGTTCGATTCGGGCGAACCCGAATTTCTTGGGGAAATTCGGCGAATCGCCCGAATCGAACTTTCAAGAAGTTCGCTCATCTCTAGTTGTAACCTCAGGTAAGCAGCTATCAATGTATGTATTGCTGTGTAGTGTAGGGTTGATTCAGAGCCCCTTTTTCGACATTTTTTGGAGTTCTTGCCAAATGAAAAATCGTGCAAAAATGAAAACATTTCAAACAAAAATTCTTGCCGAAAAAAAGGCTCTGCTGATTCAGACGAGGGGGGAAATGGACAAGAACAGAAAGTGATGAGGAAGGGGCTCTGAATCAACCCTTACATGTACCAAAGAGGGGCTTCAATCGATTAGCATTTTGCACCTACACATGCTAAACATACATCTGCAGATGTGCACAGATTTTTTTTTATAATTTTTTATCCTTGGTCCCAGGTGGTCTTTTGTAGCAGCAGTAAGCAGGAGCGCGCCCGCTCGTTCGTGGAAGGGTGGTGTCGTCACTCCTGGGTACCACACCAAGCATCTCCAAGGAATTTACAGCATACTTAACCTAAGGTGGCACCCAACATCCTATACACTGAGGAAGCGCTGAGCCGCAAAACGCATCTGTATAAAGCCAATAGCGGGCCATCACTTGCTACAAACCACACTTGCTACAAACTGTTTTGACGGTACCCCGCAAGTACCCAATTTGCTACAAACTTTCGTTGCTACAAACTGAATATACAAGGACTTAATAAATCTCACAGTTCACTGTGAATATTGTTTTAACCCTTATTAGCCTCTGGCATTTATTATATGAAAAAACTTTCATGTATTACTGCTTACTGTGTCACTGTATCTGCGTAGAGAGGAGGATGCTCTCCTAGGGACCAAAAAGCTCCCCATCTCAGATTTCCCTCTCACCCAGGAACCAGGGAAATCCCCCCCCCCACTGCCATTAAACTGGGGAGTAGGACCCCAATACCCAACAAACACTAATAACAACACCAGTCCCCCAGGGGCTCCAACACCAGGATACCGGCAAGCATAACCCCCCCACATCTCAAACCAATCTGCCCCTAGAAAGTGGGCCAAAACCCAGGTGAGTCAAAAACCTAGATTTAGGTCCACTTTAACAATATCTGGTATGAACATCACATGCTTACAGGCCTTGGTATGCTATCAATTAAGTTATTAATAGTTATCTGAGGTGTACTGTAATATGCTGTGCTAATTGCATTTGGGTACATACATCAAGATTGCAAGGGATGATCAAAGACACATAGACTGAGTAGTATCAGCAACATACATCCTGGTGTTTTTGGGACATTTTGGAGAACTCTGTTTCCATCACTAAATGTGAGCTGTTTATGTAGCAGGAATGAAGACTAAAGGGATTACTGGGCATTATTCCACACCACACCATAATCCTAGTAATAGTACTAGAGTGATTTTCCATCTTGCTGAAATCTTAGTTTGTCATTATTTTCCCAACTATTGCAACTACTGTGTAAAAACTGACCTCCAGTCAAGAAAATCATGTTTAGTCATTTGCTCCCCTAAATCCCCTTTGATGATCAATGTCATAGCAGTTTCCATGATCCTCATATTCCTGGGACTCTGTTCTGCTACAGTGGGAGTGGTTTTCATAGCATTGAGTAAAAAACATGGACTACAGTCCCACAATGTAACAGGTGAACTTTTTAGCAGCTTTGGCTAAGTCTTAGCCAATCAGATGATTAGAAAGCTAGAGTGAGGAAGTCTATCATTTGTACTTTAAATCACCACTTTGGTGTACATAGCTAAGGTAAACACATTGTTGCTATGAAAAACATCAGAGTTGCAAACAAATAGAAAGTTAATAAAATAAGCTTAGCACACTGAAGACATCATGTTGCCACACAATAATGGAAACTTTTACAAATGCCATTAAAAGTGGAATTACCTATTAACCGCATGCAGATGTTGTGGAATTACTTGGGAGTGGCCATCTTGGATCATACCTGGGAGCCCTGCTTACACGTGAGCATGAGTGGGGGGATTGGGGAAAGACACAGACACACTGCAGTTGAGCTGTGAGCTTCCTTATGATCAGTGCATTCAATCAGAGAGATTTTATCGGTGTCCTATTAGAGTGTTAGAAGGAGAATCCTTCTTTAGCTGGCAGCATTGATGTAAAGATCAGCATGGCTGCAGTGGGCCTGTGTGATTCATACAAGGCAGGCTGTCAGCAGCTTGGGATTTTGCTATAAGCAGCCCACACCAAACTGAGATTTACTGCAGAAAAGGGATCAGCATGTCTGTCATGTTACACACACTCACACGCTGAATCAGCAGCTGCTGAAGGGGACAAGTGTAACTGTGTATCAATGTAAGTCAAGGACCTCGGCTGCTGAGCATTGCATCAGTTGTTTACAATGTTGATACAATGTGTTAAGAGTTTTCTCACTGGCATTTCACTTCTTGTTAAAACAATTCAGGGTAAATCTGACTGTGGGACTGGGTTTTTCAAAAGCAGGGGTGTCAAAAATGTGTCAGGCCACTGGCAGCATTACGGCTTCCTTGTAGACTGGAGAATGCTCCTGACCCAAGCCTATCTGATTGGTTGGGCTAGGGAAGACGCCACAGCTAAAGGGAAACTGGGAAATGCAGCTGCCAGGGAAGACAGCGTCGTAGGAGTGATGGGTAAAGGTGAGTTTACTGGTTACCCTCGGGGTTTTACACAGTAGGGGCATTCCGCTTTAATACCATGAGCACCCTTTCAGCTTACTCATCTGCCTCTAACCAATATAGCTTGCTATCTCGCCACGACAAAGTGTATTAATAATCCTCACAGTTTAGGAGTAACTACTATTCAGATATAAAAACATCCACAAGTATGGCTTACCATCATAATTTTCACATTAATTTTGTATTATTGCTTCCGAAAAGACAAGGCCCTGTTCCCATGGTAAATTAATTTTGACTGCTTATGCCATAATTTATGGTGCAGACTGCATTCAATTACACATTTCCTGAAAAAAGAATTATTTAGATAGCTTAGGAAAGCAATTTACTTAGCAAAAGGGCGGTGTGGTTTCCCGATAATGACAGAGATTACTGCACTTTCTAGATGTAAATCAAGAAGGAGCCTTCTGCCATACTAAAAAGTAAGACCTTGTTGTCTTCTTATAAGTTACATAGTTACATAGTTAATACGGTTGAAAAAAGACATATGTCCATGTCCCACCAAGGGTGTTGGGGTAGGGGAAGTTATTTATTATTATTTTTTTTTTTTTTTTTTTACTGATAACAGTAAAAATAGTAATGTTATTTTCTTCTAAATACGCATCTAATCCTTTTTTGAAGCTGTCAGCAGCTGCTGTAACAAGCTTCTGTGGGAGGCTATTCTACCAAATTTATAGTTCTTATGGTAAAAAATGATTGTCCCCTCCGGAGACTGAATTTCTTTTTTTTCCAGTCAAAGGGAGAGAATGCCCCCTTGTCTTTAGAGAGGATTTTACCTGAAATAGTGTTTTCCCATATTTTTTGTGTTGCCCATTTATATATTTATACAAGTTAATCATGTCTCCCCTCAGTCGTCTCCTCTCAAGACTAAACAGATTTAATTCTCGTAATCTTTCCTCATAACTAATATCTTTCATTCCTCTGATTAGTTTGGTGGCTCTCCTTTCCATAGTCAGAGCGTCCTTTTTATGAATGGGTGCCCAGAACTGAACGGCATATTGCTACTCCCACTGTAGCAAAACAGAGTCCCTGGGTGCACCAGTGCCTTGTAAAGGGGCAATATTATATCCCTATCCCTATCCTATTTATTGAGTTAGCCAATAAATGGTATTACCGTAACCTTGGATTTCCTGCTTACATCGATGGCTAACATGGTACAACAACTTACTGACGTCCCTATCCCGTGATTCCAGGCCTCTTTTAATGCATGATAATATCTTGGTGGCCTTGTAAGCAGCTGCATGACATTGCATGCTGTTATTTAGTCTGTGGTCTACCAGTACCCCCAGCTCCTTCTCAACAAGTGTTTCTCCCAGTATTACTCCCCCGAAGATATATGTGGCCTTCAGGTTGTTAGACCTTAGTTCCCTAAGGTCAACTATGATTAACAACTGGTTGTCCGAAACGTGTTAGTGGCTACCCTGCTTACTCACCTTTCCCAGAACTTTCTCTTTCCCTGATTTTAAGGTTTGGATCATTAATTGGAGATTTGATTAAAAGTGGAGTTTTATTAAGAGGAGTGTGGATCACCCAATTTTTCCTGTTACTCTTTGGGGGTTGGGACCACCCAAGATCGAGCACCCTATATCAGCAGTGGAGCTTTTTCTGTGGTCTTAGTTCCCTAAGGTTTGGACAAGGGGAATTTGTATTTGGGGACAGGAACATTGTGGGGTTAATTCAGCAAAATTTGTTCTTCCATTAACATCCAATTTTGTTGTATAAATTGAATCTTTTTCTCTTCTTGCAGGTTTGTACAATACGTTAATGCAAAAAAAACGTATTCTTTTCTTCACTACATTTTTGCACTTGTCAGATTGCAAAAAGCTAAAATTAAACCTGAAAAATGTGTTTGAGATTCAACTGTTTACTAACCTGCCATGCAGAGGATTTTCTCGGGTGTGCTGTAATAAATGTATTAAAGCTGAGAGCCGGCACCTCTTCTGTAATTCAGGTCCTTGTTTTCACCCTGCGAGTGGCGGAATCTCTTGCATCAGAGTGGGACATACCATGTTCTGTGCTTGCAGGGGAGACCTGGATTAAATATCTACTCCTCTGCTTCTTCTGTGCCTCTGAACTCAGCACAGAAGGAGCAACAGTGAGTAAAAGAGAGCTACATGGGACTCCTCCATGCTTTCATGGGTCAATACTGTTTCCTCACACAGAGATATGAAACTTCAGCCATGCTGCAGAATAGACATTAAATCATAGAACCTATTTTCTTCTGAGAGATTGGAGTGGCAACAATCAAGGAGGTAAGTAAGTAATACTGTGATGTTGGGGTCTGTTTCTGTAACTTGAATTAAAGCACTAGATAGGTATGAATAGTAATCCATGTATTCCTGCATGGTTACTTTCACTAAAAAAAAGCCAAACCGGAAGGTTTTTTTTACTTATTGAATGTATAGCTCCCTTCTCCCTCCAAAGCAATAATCCATATGCACAAGGCAGAGCCCAGGTTTCTGGAAGACCCAGGAACCAAGAACCCTATATCAATTCTCTGCATATACCAATACCTCCTGCCCAATTACCTACATACCCTTCTGGGTACTGGGGGTATGTAGGAGCACAGTGTCTATTGGCATGGGTTCAGTGTTCTAGGCCACCTTTTTCAACCTGCAATACGCATACCCAAGGGGGTACTCAGAGATGTTCAGGGGTGCTCCAACAGGGGGTGTCTGACACTTCCGGTATTTTTTTTTTTTTAGAATAGCATTATTCCTTTTTCATTTAAAGGTGCTTCAATGTGTGCATTCTACTTATTTGGGTAATATTCATAATTGTTTCACCCCTTGGGGGTATTTGGTCGTAACTTTTAGTTGCTAGTGGGTACTTGGCATAAAACGGTTGAGAACCACTGTTCTTGGGGTATATGGGGTGTTGCCATAGCTGGAGGTACCAGCCTCTATGGGAGCACCCAAATCCTGATTTTGAGGGAATATTCTGAGCAACCGCATTAGAAATGAATAGAGGCATATTTGGCCCATCATTAATTAAAGTGGACCAAAACCCAGGATTTTGACTATCCTGGGTTTTGGTCCTTGACCCTGGGGCACCCCGATCGTGGATGCCCCGCTGTGTGAACCCCCCACGTCGACGAACAAACTCACCTCTTCTCAGTCCTATGGCGCATGTGCTCGGATCCACTCCCACTCCTTCATCTAAGGCGGGAGGATCTGAGCTTGCTGGTGGTCGCATCCCCCACTACCCTCTAACAGGGAGCATGCCTGCGCCGGCCATTTACAAATGCCTGGTGTGGGCACGCACCTTGCTAGAGGTATAGCAGGGATGCAGCCAAGGCTCGTGCATGTGCCGTTGGACTAGAAAAAAAGATGAGTTTATGGACGACCTGGGGGGTTCAAAAATTAGGATGCCCCGGGGAAGGGAATGAATTGGCTCGGGAATCTCGGGAATAGATTCGCACAACTTTTTATGGCATTCAGGGCACTTTTGTTTTGAATACCTGTGTAGTTTTCAAGGGACTGTTTGGGCAAAAACAACAAACTACAGATACAGTACTCACCTATAGTCCCCGGCAGCTTATCAGACCTTTTCTGGTAGCATAAAACTCGCCTATATTGGAGATCTAAACTGTGCTATCCTCGCTCACAACCGCCAGTCGTGGTCGCCTCCTCGCCATGCTCTTGTGTAAGTCACGGTGACTGGCCACACCATCTCCATTTATTTTAATAGATGGGGAATGCCAAAGTCTGACATGCCCCCTCCATTGTAGTGAATAGAGCCTGGACTTTAGGCTCCACTCCAACATACATTAAAATGCTAAATAAAGCTTTTTAAAAATTCGAATTTGAAATTTTTACAGAGAGATGTTTTTAAAATTTGTAAATAATAGTTACCAATGGGATATTCATTAACATTTGGAGAGGCTTAGGATAGAGCGTCTCTCCAAGTTTAAGTGAATAATTTAAAAGGGCCCTTTTTTTTATTTCTGACTAACGATTAGACTAATGAGGCCAGTAAGGGCCAAGATATGCTGTCAAGTAGAAAGAGGTGTTTTACTGGCCTTTAGTGGTAATAAAATAGTTATACTGCCTCTGCCATATCTGTTCACAGGATTTTACGTGCCCTTGGAGGACATGTGATACACTTTCCTCCAACGCTGGATATCGTTTAAACAAGCATGAACATGCTTTCATCTCTTAAACCTCAATCGCATGTCATATAATATTAGGAAGATCATTTACTTTTAACCTTGTGGCCCCAAAAACATGTTTTAAATGGTGCCCTCTGCTTTTAAGGGGCTGTTAGGTCACACAGAGAAGCTAGCGATGGATAAGCCATAATATCACATCGTAAACAGGGCCTAGTACCAGATATTTTATTCCGAGCTTTGCTGCAAAGATGACTGAAGACCAGAATTAAAAGATAGGGTATTGGTTGAAAATAGTTCGGGGAGTAGCTAACATCCAACCGATACAGCAGTGATCTCTGATGAAGGGGTCAGTCATAAATTACTCAGTTGTGAGTTAGGTGTGAAGCTGTTTACATTGTTGCAGCAGGATGTCTGGCTGTTTACAATGTAACACAACAGGGAGCTGAATGGCTTTTAACAATGTAACAACAGGAACCTTTTCCTGCTTGTAACATTGTACAGTGTGGCAGCAGAGCGAGATTTAAAACACTTAAGTGTAAGTTTTATAACTTGAGTAATGAAGACTCTACACATTTCAGAGGTCCTTTACATGGAAATGAGGAAGGAGTTTATGCTCTCTGCTCATATCTTAGTTAAAGCGGTGTTCCCACCTTGTAAAGGTTGATAAAAATTATGGTGCAGTAAAATAATCATACTAATGTTTTACCAATACCCCCCAATGTCCTGTCCGTTCCACCAAATCAGGATACCCCCTGGTTAAAACCCCCAGAAAAAATGGTATTCAGGGGGAGGGGCATGCATCCTCCACAGCTGCTTTCCCCCAGATGTGCACGTCCACACCTGCCACCCAGATATGCCTGGTGGGGAAGCATGAATCAGCTGGAGAGATGGCACCATGGCTCCACACATATAGCGTGGGATCCCCAGATACTTGAATTTTACCAGAAATCCCAGGGAATTCCCACTTTCAGACATCCCAAATCAGGGTGTCCCAAAAACAGGGATACCACTGGCCCTAGAGTCTTATAAAATGTCAAATGTCAAAGCCAAAGCAGTTGGACAGCCCTTCAGTCAAAATCCAGAAGGATGGCGATCCACATGCATGTTGGTGACTTTATGCTGTGGTGGGGTAAAACTTGAACTTGAGAGCGATGCAACCAATACTGGGGCTAGTTCTGATCCCCATGCATGTCGGTGACTTGATGCTGTGATGGGGTAAAACTTGTGCTTCAGAGACCAAGGCAACCAATACTGGGGCTAGTTCCGATCCCTATGCATGCCGGTGACTGGATGCTGTGGTGGGGTAAAACTTGAGTTTGATAGAGCGAGGGCTCTGGGGTTAGTTGCCACAATATTGAAATGGCAGGCAAATATTGGCATCAAACCAAGGCTCTTTCAGGGCCAACATGTCATAGCATAGTATTGGTACTCATTAGTGCTCATGTCTTATTAATTTTAGGCCCTTTCCCAAAATACTGTATATATAGGGGTAATAGTTTTCTTTACAGGGCTGTGGTACAGTCCTATGGGTTGGGTTTAAGCTCAAAGGATTCAGAGGTATTGTTAAAGAATATAACTTGCAGGCAGACATTGTGATGTGTTGGTTTGATGGAGATGTGGAGGGTGTGACCACCTCCGTTATTAAAAAATAGATGGTTGATGTGAAACCAGACTGACCCTTATCTAGGACCCTCCATATTTTGCTTTTGTTTAGCTAGGATTTTTATTGTATGAAATTAAGGAGGGAAGGGGTTAATTTTTCGGCCTTACACAAATTTTCATAACATATGTGTCACATACCGGTTCTCGCACTGGCCGTGGCAAAGTTTATGCTAATTTAAATAGCCTCTTACAGGAACAGCACAGTGCCAACTCTATTGCTAAGTTGGTATGCTGGTCCAGTACAGTATCTGAATCAGTCGAGCTAAGTCCTGTTGCCGACTACTGAGCACTATTGGCGACTATTGTCACATCTCTCCACATCCAGGTGTCAAACTCTGTTGTCAACAGTTGTCACATCTGACCACGTCCAAGTGCCAAGCCCTGCTGCCAACCACTGATCTGCCTGACCATGCCTCAGTACCTTGCTCAGTTGCTGACCGTTGATGTCTGTATAAGTCACTGCTACTGCCTCAGTTTGCTTGGACCCATTTATCAGAGCAGGCTCACCATCATAGTGGGCCTGTTCCATCCTGAACGGTTACTAAAACCAGGCCACCACTGTGTCACTCAGCACTGCAAGGACTAACTTCACCAGACCTTTAAACATTGTACTTGACCAAATTTATTGTCTTAATGATCCATAAAGGTATAAAATCTTGTGGGCTTTATCTATGTTTATTCTTAGAGTAGATAGACTTGAGGAACAATATGGCTGATTGTGTTTTGCACAAAATAAATCATCTATAAAAGAACGTTTGTCATAAAAACTGGAGCTGCATTGGAGGATTTTCAGTAACTCCTGAGGGGTGCACCCCGAGTTTCTAATTATAATCAATATTGCTCAGAAGAAAACTACAGATGAAACTCGGACGGGCACTCCACCAAGGAAATAAAATTATATCAAAGTAGATTTTATTGGGGTCACTCTAGGACCTAAAAACATGCATACACTGATCACAAGACAATTTTAAAAACAACTATCGCTCACAATCTTGGTAAATATGATCAATTTAGTAATATACATGATTCAATCCAGTAATTTCTCCAAGAAAAAATAAATTATTGAAGGCGACAAATGCTCAGTTCATATCTATTAAACTACCTAGTACAAATAACTATTAATGCTGTGCTGTCCCTTTAAATGTGCCCTGGGATCACAGCTAATGTGGAAATGCAGGGAAAGTCCCTGCCTATAATAAAGTGCAAATTGAAAAACAACGCTTTCCACAAGCTAGTGATGTGCAACAAAGTGCTAACTGCCTAAGTATAAATATATTAAAAACATAAGAATCAATAGTTGAATAGTGCCCAATATAGTGCCCAGTATGAACTAGTAGCTTGCAAAATGGCTATGAATAATCTTAAGCATGACAAATAAGAGTTACCGCCTTGATTAAAATATTCTTCCAAGTTGTGAGCCCCTCGCTCCTTCGGGCGCTCTGCCGTGCGCCCACAGCTTCTAGAAGAGCTAGAAATATCAGAGACCAACTCTGCCACAGTCACTTCTCACGCACAGGGGACACCAGGCTTAGTGCACACTTGAAAGTTTGGAAAAACTATGGTCAAACAAAGTACAAGACATATGGAAATGTAGAGACGGATCAGAGACGGCCAATCCCGGGGGAGTTTAAAGAAATCTCCCGGGAGTTAAATCAGGCCTATTTAACACATACAAAACTGTGGTGGAACATTCAGACTCTAGAAATGTATAAGGAGCAAGGCCTCAGCCCACGCAGTTTACGGGTACAAATTTTCCCTGCCTGGGAACCCTCAGAGTCTTTTAAATTACTTTGGGAACAGGGGCTTGCAAAATGTTCTATGATAATCATGGACATGCTGATAAATCATGGCAAAGAGCTACTGTCCAAGGTTAAAACCCGGATTGGAGAACTAGAGAGGTCACTGGTCACGCCTTTTATGCAAACAATACAGATAGAAATCTCTAAATATGAGGAGAAAATAGTGGAGGGGAAGAAGAAGAAATTTGCCCGTGACAAACAGGATGTTAACTATCGGAGAATATATAGATTGCAACATAGGGGCAACCATAGATATATCCCTAATAAATGGGAGCTGACCTCGAGGGGTAGCTTCTCACAAGCCCAAAGCTCTTTTTTTGCCAATACCACGGACGAATTAGACGGGAAGCAAGAGACGCAAGAGGCGACTGAGATCTGAGACTGAGAGACCGCAAGAGGTGAGGGTATAGAAGACAGAGACGGCAGCTCCCGAGATAGGTACCCCAAGAGATGCCATTAAGCAAGAGACTTTAGGGGCTTCTAACCACAACCCCCCCCCCATTTCTAATGATGAACATGACATGCGCCTGCAGATTATAAACCTGACGGAGACACCACTGACCAGAGATGAAAGGTCCGTATTGGAGAAAGGTTTGTCCTTCTCCCCTACTAGAAACCTCAGTAAATTTGAGGTTACTAAGGATGTCTTCCTGTTTCGTAGGCAACTTCTTTTAAAAAAATATTTTGCTAACGTACAACGTTGCCAAGATGGGATTGACTGAGAACCCTGTCAGGGAACCGCGGTCACGTGGTCCCAACTACAAACCAGGGACCTCCGTGCACACAGACAGCGTTCCCAAAACCCTTTGTCCGACCCCTCCTACCAGGGATACAAGGCCCGAAGCCACGGACACACAGATTCTTGGTTTAAGGCAACAGATCACTCAAGTTAAAATGTAAGTTTTAATGCTATAAGCACACTAGGCATTGATAACAAGCATTTAACTATGATGTAATATAATATGGTACAGATGATACAATTATGCTATTCTGAGATGGTTACAGGATTGAGTGCATTACACAGAGAAACAATAAGCAGTTACCTTAGTATGCAGTTGCAGAGTAGTAGTGATGATGGGGAGCTCTTCACAAGGGGTGTGTCAAGAGCTTATCGATGATGATGGCCACCCCCAGTATGCTGACCGCATATCCTCTCCAGATGAGTGACGATTACCTGGTTCCAGACCACCCTATTTATGCTGCAAGGGCTCTCTCACCCCCTCCCCTCTGTGGGATGGGCCGTCACCTCCTATGGTTCTGGCATGTGTTTTTGCCCTAAAACCCTTTAGAGGTTATGTCGTGCTCCAAATTAGTCAAAAAGTGAGGTTTCTAAGTGGTTAAAAACTTTAGATCTCCGTTTATGGGCTTTTCCTTTATTTCTCAGAACTCCATTACCTATCCCCTTATGCGGTTTTGTGAGCCGGTTCTGATTCTGTAACTCGTTTGGCGCTGCGACACATGGGCGCACAGTTATGGTCCAGTTTCTGTTGGTGCTGGATCATCTGTGGTTCCCCTGTTTCATGTGACAAATTCACAGCCAGGGGTCGACCATCTGCAGACCTAGCGGCTTCTTCTCAGCCTAAGGTGTGACGGGATCAGCCGGGGGTCTGTGCTCTGTGCCTTTCAACACATACATGCTAATTATCTCTTCCTGAAGAGAGCTAAAAGACTTGTGCATTTATAACAGGGGGAATAAAGGAGCACTCCAACCTGGGGTATTTGAGGTTTCTTAATTCATGCTGGGCCGTTGCTTCACAAACCCGATGATTTAAACATGCTGGCAGTCCTTGAGGAACTGGGCAGGCAAGAGGAGGACCAAACAGTTAAAGCCTTCCACAAACAGTCGAGGTTTACGCCCCCCTTTGCCACCAGTCCAGCCATCCAGATATTATTCCAACTGGTGAGTGAAGAACTAAAATATCTTCCTATTCGGGGGGTAAGCAGATCATCACCAAGGGAAAAAGATGAGCACTACATAATTTAGAAAATCGTAAGGATATCAATATAATGAATATATATATATATATATATATATGTTTTTGTGGGGGGGTGGCAGGTATTGGTCCTTAAGAGTTTATCATTAACAAGTAAAATTTGGGTTTTTCCTTTGTGTGTTGGTTGTAGTATCATTATATATTTAAATATTTTCTATTTTTCACTAGTTATCACAGTGGATTAAGTGGATGGGATGTCTATTAAATTGGAGGGAGGAGGAAGAAGATCTGTGGAAGAACATCTAAGGTCACTAGCGAAGTGAATGGAAAACATAGAACCATCAAATATAGGAGGAGAAGAGAACAAGAAGTTGCGGAATGAAGATGTGGCTTTAAGATCTAAGATTCAAAGTTCCAAACACTCAATTAAAATATATATATATATATATATATATATATATATATATATATATATATAATTTTTAATCTTTTCTGGGCCATTGCATGGTGAGGAATAATGCATAAATCTTGGTTGTATGTAATTCTGGTCCTAATATTAAATGTGAAGTAGTGTACTCCCACTAATCAGTATATACATCTAGCCTAGCTGATATGATGAAATATATATTCACTGTCTAACATGATTACTGATTAGATGAAGATTATAGTATTGATCGCCACTTAGAACTGTCATTTTTAAATGTATTTCTAACATCATTATGCACCTGATGCCCCCCCTCTATGACCTGGGCGGGGTGCCGCGCTCGCAGCCACGCCGTCCCCTCCGGATGCGTCTTGGGTCTCACTCACCGGATTTCCCGCGGGGGACACAGGGCAACGTGGAGCGGCGTGGTGCTCTCCCTGAGCTTTAAATGGAGGGGGAGCGGGGGGCTCACAACTTGGAAGCATATTTTATTCCAGGCGGTAACTTTTGTCATGCTTAAGATTATTCATAGCCGTTTTGCAAGCTGCTAGTTCATATTGGGCACTATTGATTCTTATGATATTTATATATTTATCCTTTGGCACTTTATTGCACATCACTAGCTTGTGGAAAGCGTTGTTTTTCAATTTGTAATGGATATAATCATGTATATTACTTAATTGATCATATTTACCAAGATTGTGAGCGATAGTTGTTTTTAGAATTGTCTTGTGATCAGAGTATGTATGTTTTTAGGTCCTAGAGTGGCCCCAATAAAATCTATTTTGATAAAATTTTATTTCCCTGGTGGAGTGCCCGTCTCTTTCCGAGTTTTATCTTTAGTTTTCTTCTGAGCCATTATCCAGACATGAACATAAAAATGCTATACTCACCCTTTACATCCCTGCCCCCTGACGACTGTTACTAGTTTGGTGCTTTGATTTCCCGATCTAAGTTCTGCACTGATTCTACTTCTGTAGCATTGAAGATGGACAGTCCCTCCCCATCTATCTCAGGAACTATGGCACTCCCCCTTTGTTCACTAAAATCATTAATACTACAGAAGCGGCAGATATGAGGGCTAGGCAGTGCAGGACTTGGACCGGGCAATCATGTTAGTATCAGAGCACTGACCTGGGATCGGTAGTCTGGGAGGGAACAAGGGTGAGTTTAGCCTTTTTTATGTCCATGTCTGGACAATGACTTTAAGTTACAGTGATTGGCAAATCAAAAGTAGCTTACCTTTCATTGAGTCCCTCCAGCGTTCTCTTTCCTGCTATGTAGGTCTCCTTAGTGAGGAAATCACTAGTAATCGCTTCTTCATTCAGCTTTCAGTCTCCCCCCCGCAGACCTGGTCCTTTAATCAACCTTCAGTGGACCGAGAATGGAAACACCAACCACACCCTCCCCAGACGTCCTGATTAGCTGACTCTCTGCTGCTAAGAAACCCCACCCTCCTCCCTCCTCTCTGATCACGCTATGTGCTGGCAAGCTCCAGACGCTCTTAGCCTGCAGCATCTCTCATCCCCTCTTTCTGGTCACACTATGTGATGGCAGTAATAACTAACACTAGCACAATAATGCACTTTTTTTTTTAACTTAGATATTTTTAAAGATGGCACCTTGAAAAAGTGACAATTCGTCACGGAACGCGTGGGTGGCTTATCATCTGGCTCAGCAGGAGGTCACTTTTGTATCTTTCATTGAGGTGATTTCTTTGATTTTCTTTGATTGTTTACATTGTTAGCACTTTATTATTGGCACACAGGCACTTTAAATATGTTCGATATGCATGTATTTTTGTGGTGTAAGATTGTTACATTTTTGCACAGAGAATGGATTAACTAGGTCTCCTTCTGCTGGGGTGGGTTATGTAGTGATATGTGTTTTTTTAAATGTCTTGTGATTATTAGTGTATTGTATGTGTTTTTAATGTGACTTATTGATGAATTAAAAATTCTTTTTGATATGAATAAATTAGATTTTGATGGTTTATTAGGTGAGGAGGAGTGGTGCTTTTGGGATAAAGTTTCCCATTATTTGTGGCGTACTGGGCCACAAATTACTTTTGGTGTGTATTACATAGTTGTTTTGGGATTTCTTATTGGCACACCCTCACTCATATGCATACTGATTGATGGTGCTGAATTATTAGTTGCACAACGTGCAGGTTTTTGTTCGTAGATATTTTTAAAGCACACAGTGTGCTTACATCACATCACTGTTGCCACACCCACTATTTCTGCTCATTTTTTCTCCAAATCTCCAATGCTCTAATGCTTTTACATATAACTTAGGAACTACAGGGTCATTTTGAAAACAGACTGAAGTTTGGGACAGTGCAACGTGTAACCAGAGACAATGAGACAACAATCGGGCTTGCCTTTAGTATAACTTTAGGCAAGTTTATCTGGCTGGTTACTATTTCAGTTCTGCTTTGTGAAGGAAGTTTCCGAAATGTAATAATTTATGTAGATGTATATTGCTGTCATGTTCTCTGTGTATAATCCTTTAAGTGTACTAACTTGAATTATCTAATTGTTGACAGCTATTTTATCATGAAGGCCAACCTCACCAGACATGGAGGCATGCGGTCCTCTAGTTAGCCAAAACAACCCTGTTCTCAGAATATGGTGATTGTTGATGAATATTTAATTGGAATTTGCTTATGGATAAATTGTCAGAAATATGTTTTGGAGACAGTGGCACCACTAAATGTGATATGGGGCCTGGTGTGAACATTAAATGGGGCCCTTTCATGTAAATCCTTTCATTTTTTCTGTTTTTTAACTCAGTTGGATGCATCAAGGCAACGTGAGTGGTGCTTCTCTAAATCAGTGGTCTCCAACCCTGTCCTCAAGGTCCACCAACAGGCCAGGTTTTGCAGATCTCCATAAAGATGCACAGGTGGAGTAATTAGTGCAGCTGCAGAGCAATAGAGCTGGCTATTTGGAGATCCAAAAAACATGACATGTTGGTGGGCCTTAAGGACAGGGTTGAGGACCACTGCTCTAAATGATGACATGTGAGCACAAATATGATAAATAAGGGGGAGGAACAATAATGATGCGGCCCCCTGAACTCCTAGACCCTGGTGCCGTCACACCACCTT
This sequence comes from Gastrophryne carolinensis, assembly GCA_027917425.1. Taxonomy (NCBI): domain Eukaryota; kingdom Metazoa; phylum Chordata; class Amphibia; order Anura; family Microhylidae; genus Gastrophryne; species Gastrophryne carolinensis. Next base: position 141,927,631 of record CM051244.1, read on the forward strand.
AAGTTCCATAATCCTGTCCACTCCCTAATCTCTTTCTTTCGTAACTTTCATTCGTAATTCCTAATTCCTTCATATAACCTGCAGAGATTATCATTTAAAAAAAATCACACAAGCTCTAGATTTAATTGCACTAGAATTAAAAAGATTTGGCTCCCTGATAGTTGGTTTGGTTGGTGGTATTGTGTTTTCTTGACTCAACCCCTGAGTACCAGGCAGCTATCATATACAAAGGTGACAATCTATACTGAGAGGCCGATTCATTAATAGCGGCAGGTAGCGACAGTTGAGCGACTGTAGCAGTATTTTCACAGCGCCCGCTAGTAGTCGCTGTGCTTGGCCATTGTTCGGTTGTTGATAGCGACTGAGTCGGTGTGCAGTAATGTTGAATACGGGGTGACGAGTCGCTATTTGACAGGTTCCGCGCTGTATGGGAGCGCATGATAGCGACTGGTCAGAGCGACCGGCTCCCACCACATTCATCAAAAAATCACGCTCAAAAAATTCTTGCGCTGTGAAATGTATGTTTAAACCCCAGAGCGCTGGCGGCGATGTGTTAAAAGTAGTTTTTTAACCCCCAAACCACCATATTTTTGGAAACCAAAAAAAAATAAAATTTTGAAAGAATTTAGTAATATGAATACATTAATATCAGACCTGTAATATCAATTCTGCACAAATTATTATTTTTTTTTACCTTAAAAAGATTAACTAACATGGCAGAAGTGGTCACAGAATTTTTCACATTAAAAAAAAAAACATTAATAACACTTAATTATGAATATTTAAAGATTGTTCCATTGAAATGCATTGGAGAGCGCCAGGAAGCGAGAGGTCATACCTGTCGCTGTTCAAGGTCGGACGCTGGCGCTGTGGGCTGAGGCTGGAATAATGATGAATGAGTCGCTATATGGCGCTATCTCAGTCGCTAAGCAGGATTGGCTTGATAAATGTGTGATTGTGGTGGGGAGCCGGCGTTCTCGTGGCGGTGCCCGTCATTACCGGTCGCTCACCAGTCGCTACCTGTCGCTATTCCTTCATAAATAAGGGCCTGAGTCTTTCCCACCCCACAGTACGATGCACACATCACATTGCACTGTAAGCTATCTAAATTCCCATAAAAGGCTCATGACAAACAGTATTACAGCTGATTACAAAAAAAACAATTAAGATAAATGAATTGCCATTTGGCTTAAATAATGTAACACAAGAACCTCTCAGCTGGGAGCTGTCAGGCTTTTCAGAATGATTTGTTTTTGTCATAGTCTCAGCAAGAGGGAGAGATAGCCCATCCCAAAGTTTTAACATCCCCTTCCAATATATGGCGTTGTTGCTTCTGTAAATAGAATATAGGACAGATATAGGACCAGAGATATGAAGTAATGTTTGAGATGAGAGCAAGTCAGGGTAGATATTCTAATCCAAAAACACCATGGTAAAGGCCAAGGGTCAAGACAGGCTGAACTTTAGAGCTTGAGACCTTGATAGATCCAACACGGTCAAGCAGAAAACAGACACCAAGAATAATCCAAAGGCAGACTTAGGTCACCAGTGAAAAATTGAACAGTAATCCATTAAAGCTCAAAGTAATCGACGGGAACCTTGTTGCTCAGGCAATGGAGCAGTACATGGAGCTATAGATATAACTAGCCGTCCCTGATGTCAAAGGCACACTTACGGCCTGAGTGCATTACAGCATAAAGAAACATAACAATAAAATGAGAGGATAATGGTCTATTTCCCATTCCTTCCTTTATGGTTATCTTGTTGTAGATTTATATTTAGTATTCCATGCTCCTTCTTCTTCTCCCCATTAGCTTTGATTTGTAATCATTTGTCTTCGTATTGTATTCTATTTTATAGGACAATTTCTCTGTAAATACTTATTTTTGAGATAACTTTGATGTAATTTCCTTTCTTTATATTGAAATTAAAACATCCTTAAAGAGCTGTCTCTGGAAAGTGCCGTCATTTTGTATTATCCTTTTTGTTGCATCTTATGAGTTGAAACGGTCTTGGTGGTGCTTATGATGTTGGATTTGACCTTAAACCGGACCTTCACCCTGAATAAGAGTCTCTCCTATATGTTTCCCCCACCATGTACATCCAGAATGCCCACATTAAAAATCATCCTACCTGTACCTAGGGCCTTATTTATCAAGGGCTAGTGCCAGGTAGTGTCTGACTAGCGCCAGGTAGCGCCAGCTATCGGCGGCTACCGACTCCAGAACGCCAGGCGGCGGACACAATCACGCATTTATCACGCTAAACGGGGCTAGCGCCGGCGAGAGCCTCAGCTAGCGCGGGATTCATCATGTAGCTGACTGCAGCGAACAGCGCAGCTACTAATCCCATCACAGTGCACATCCAATGCATTTCAATGGAGCAATCTTTAAATATTCATAATTAATTGATTTTAAGTTTTTTTGTTTTTTTTTTAACTGTCAAAAATTCTGTGACCACTTCGGCAATGTTAGATATTTTTTTTAAGGTTAAAAAAAAAAAAATTGTGCAGAATTGATATTACAGGTCTGATATTAATGTATTCATATTACAAAATGTTTTGAAAAATTGTTTTTTTTTTTCTTCAAAATATGGTTGTTTGGGGGTTAAAAACTACTTTTAACCCATCGCCGCCAGCGCTCTGGGGTTTAAACAAGCATTTCACAGCGCGAGAATTTTTTGAGCGTGATTTGTTAATGAATATGCTGGGAGCCGTTCGCTCTGGCCATTCGCTGTCATGCGCACCCATACAGCGCGGAACCTGTCAAACAGCAACTCCAAACCCCGTATTCAACATTACCGCACACCGACTGAGTCGCTGTCAACAAGCGAACAACGGCCAAGCACAGCGAATACTAGCGGGCGCTGTGAAAATCACGCTACTGGCGCTCATCTGTCGCTACCTGGCGCTATTAATGAATCGGCCTCCCCGTGTGTATTCTGATCCTTTAAAATCCAAGATGGCGACTCATGGAGCATCAGGCAGCCTACAGGCAGGAAAGCCCTTCTGACTATGCTGTTCGGCATTCTGGGATTGCTGTACTTTTCTTGACTCCAGCTCTGCTCCACCTGTGCAAAGCACAGCTATAACCCGCACCCTGCACTTTTCCCCGCTCTCCTTTTTTCAGTGTGTGTGATGCTTCTGAGGCAAGATGGCGCCGCCCATATCCTAGAGTCCTGAACAGAGTTGCATCCCAGTGAAGGAAAGGGTTTGGGCTTCTCATTTAATGATGCTGAAGCTCCGGTTTAGGTCAGCCAGCCTTGCACCTTTTCTGAAGGAGTTCACACAGTGGGGCATCCCAAATTTGGATTCCCTGGAGCTAAGCTATAATTGGTCCTGGAGTATTTAGGACTCTAGAGTGTGCTCCTTTCTCCATTCAACATAGGAGTATGCCCCCTCCTGAATGGTGTGCCCTGGAACTAACTGGGGAGTGTGCTGTCATCTTCTGGCTGACAACACAGCACACATCATCTCAGCATGGAGTCTAAGGCCCTTATTTAAGAAGGGATAGCGTCAGTTAGTGGCTGGTTAATGAGAGGTAGCGACAGGTAGCGACTGGAGAACGCCGGACGCGGCACGCAATTACACATTTATCATGCAGAATCTGTTTAGCGACTGGGATAACGCCATGTAGCGTCTGATTCATCATTTTCCCAGCCTCAGCGAACAGCGCCGGCGTTCAGCCTTGCACAGCACCAGGTATGACCTCTCGCTACCTGTCGCTCTCCCATACATTTCAATGGACGATTTGTTTTTAATTTTTTTTTCTGTCAAATCATTTTGTGACCTTTCCTGGCCTAGAAAGAGTTATTTTTTATATTTTTATGCAGAATTGTCATTACAGGTCTGGCATTAAAGTATTAATGTCACAATGTTACAACAATGTCATTTCACGTGTTTTCGCTTTGTTACTGGTGGATATGTGTTCAAAAACAGACTTTAATCACACAGCGTCTGGCGCTCTATGCTATAGCGACGGCGGAGTGCCGACACTGTGTGTGTGTCCTTTTTTGATAAGTATGGTGTGGAGCGCCGAGAGTCTGGCGCTACCTCTCGCTCCCTACTACGCTGTACTGGTGTTAGAACGCCCAACATACATCACATTCATCCATGCCGGCCAGGTTACTACAGCGACTGAGGCGCTCTGTTACAGCGCCTGATAGCCGATCACAGCGTCTACTAGCGGTCGCTCTTAGCACCTCTGTACAGACGCTCATCTGCGGATAATGAATCAGCCTGTTTGTCTAAAACTGGCCCCGGTGGCAGACTGTGTACATGCATACTTAGGCAGCGGGTAGACCAGGGCTTGGTGCTATGGAGGGGTATGTAAATGAAGCCTGTGATGAATCACAAATGCCCGGCTGATGACCGAAGCAGAGACCACAGAGAACAGGGCGTGGGCCCATTTTATTATGGTTTTAATAAGCAAAGTCGTATTAGCAAATAAGATTTAGGCCCTTATTTATGAAGGAATAGCGACAGGTAGCGACTGGTGAGCGGCCGGTAATGACGGGCCCCGCCACGAGAACGCCGGCTCCCCACCACAATCACACATTTATCAAGCCAATCCTGCTTAGCGACTGAGATAGCGCCATATAGCGACTCATTCATCATTATTCCAGCCTCAGCCCACAGCGCCAGCGTCCGACCTTGAACAGCGACAGGTATGACCTCTCGCTACCTGGCGCTCTCCAATGCATTTTTTTTTTTTTTAAATGTGAAAAATTCTGTGACCACTTCTGCCATTTTAGATTTTTAAGGTAAAAAAAAAAAAAAAATTGTACAGAATTGATATTACAGGTCTGATATTAATGTATTCATATTACTAAATTATTTAAATTTTTTTTTTTTTCCAAAAATATGGTTGTTTGGGGGTTAAAAAACTACTTTTAACACATCGCCGCCAGCGCTCTGGGGTTTAAACATGCATTTCACAGCGTGATAATTTTTTGAGCGTGATTTTTTGATGAATATGGTGGGAGCCGGTCGCTCTGACCAGTCGCTATCATGCGCACCCATACATCGCGGAACCTGTCAAATAGCGACTCGTCACCTTGTATTCAACATTACTGCAAACCGACTGAGTCGCTATCAACTACCAAACAACGGCCAAGCACAACGACTACTAGCCGGCGCTGTGAAAATACTGCTACAGTCGCTCAACTTTCGCTACATGCCGCTATTAATGAATCGGCCTCCAAGTGCTATGGAGGGGTATGTAAATGAAGCCTGTGATGAATCACAAATGCCCGGCTGATGACCGAAGCAGAGACCACAGAGAACAGGGTGTGGGCCCATTTTATTATGGTTTTAATAAGCAAAGTCGTATTAGCAAATAAGAGGCCGATTCATTAATAGCGGCAGGTGGCGACAGTTGAGCGACTGTAGCGGCATTTTCAGAGCGCCCGCTAGTAGTCGCTGTGCTTGGCCATTGTTCGCTAGTTGATAGCGACTCAGTCGGTGTGGCGTAATGTTGAATACAAGGTTCCGAGTCGCTATTTGACAGGTTCCGCGCTGTATGGGAGCGCATGATAGCAACTGGCCCTAGCGACCGGCTCCCACCATATTCATTAAAAAATCACGCTCAAAAAATTCTCGCGCTGTAAAATGCATGTTTAAACCCCAGAGCGCTGGCGGCGATGGGTTAAAAGTAGTTTTTTAACCCCCAAACCACCATATTTTGGGAAACCAAAAAAACCCAAGTTTTTAAAATAATTTTGTAATATGAATACATTAATATCAGACCTGTAATATCAATTCTGTACTTTTTTTTTTTTTTTTTTTTTTTTTTTTTACCTTAAAAAAATTATTAAAAATGGCAGAAGTGGTCACAGAATTTTTCACATTTAAAACAAAACAAACAAAAATTACTAACAATTAATTATGAATATTTAAAGATTGTTCCATTGAAATGCATTGGAGAGCGCCAGGTAGCGAGAGGTCATACCTGTCGCTGTTCAAGGTCGGACGCTGGCGCTGTGGGCTGAGGCTGGAATAATGATGAATGAGTTGCTATATGGCGCTATCACAGGCCCTTATTTAACAAGGGATAGCGCCAGGTAGCGAATGGTGAGCGGCCGGTAATGACGGGCCCTCCACGAGAACGCCGGCTCCCCACCACAATCACACATTTATCAAGCCAATCCTGCTTAGCGACTGAGATAGCGCCATATAGCGACTCATTCATCATTATTCCAGCCTCACCCCACAGAGCCAGCGAGCGACCTTGAACAGCGACAGGTATGACCTCTCGCTACCTGGCGCTCTCCAATGCATTTCAATGGAGCAATCTTTAAATATTCATAATTAATTGCTAATATATATATATATATATATATATATATATATATATATATATAAATATATATATATATATATATATATATATATATATATATATATTTTTTTTTTTTTTTTTTAAATTTCAAAAATTCTAAAAAAAAAAATGTGCAGAATTGATATTACAGGTCTGAAATTATTGTATTCATATTACAAAATGTTTTGAAAAACTTGTTTTTTTTTTTTCGTCAAAATATGGTGGTTTGAGGGTTAAAAAACTACTTTTAACCCATCGCCGCCAGCGCTCTGGGGTTTAAACATGCATTTCACAGCGCGAGAATTTTTTGAGCGTGATTTGTTAATGAATATGGTGGGAGCCGGTCGCTCTGACCAGTCGCTGTCATGCGCTCCCATACAGCGTGGAACCTGTCAAACAGCGACTCCTCACCCAATATTCAACGTTACGGCAAACCGACTGAGTTGCTATCAACTACCGAACAACGGCCAAGCACAGCGAATACTAGTGGGCGCTGTGAAAATAACGCTACTGTCGCTCAAGTGTCGCTACCTGGCGCTATTAATGAATCAGCCTGTCAGTCACTAAGCAGGATTGGCTTGATAAATGTGTGATTGTGGTGGGGAGCCAGCGTTCTCGTGGCGGGGCCCGTCATTACCGGACGCTCACCAGTCGCTACCTGTCGCTATTCCTTCATAAATAAGGGCCTAAGATTTAATTTGAATTTCACTGCAGCTCTCAGTTATAAAGGCTTCCTCTTCATACTGAGGCTGGATGGCGGTAATTTACATCTGGATCATTTCCTGGACCTCCCTGGAATTACAGTAGTAAATAGAGACCTCGCTGGGATCGGATTGATAACATGTTTAATTAGTGCAAACGAGAAGGGTTTTTTTTTTTTCGTTGTCGAAATTTCGGTTGAAGCCTGGCTGAGCCAGGATGAGATTTCTTCCGCTCAGATATGTTAGATTAGCCAGCGAGAGGCCCCCGGTTATGGAGAGTACAGAGCGTGCAGGAAAATCTCGCTAAGTAATGTACTTAAGTGGTTAAATTACATCAGAAGAATCACTTTGGAGACAATAAGAAGAAGCAGGGAGGTAAGTGCTGCGTTTTAGCGAGGAAATTCTCGGAGCGAATGTAAGATTGTTACGCAGTGTGAGACTGGCAGCCGTTCACAGCTGCAGATACTCGCCTATGGTGGGAAGGAGGAAGAGGGTAGTGACTGGGGCATAGACATTTCACAGTGCGGTGAATGTATTTACATACCTACTAGAGATGAGCGAACTTCTCAAAAATTCGATTCGGGCGATTCAGCGAATTTCTCAAAGAAATTCGGGTTCGTCCGAATCGAACTTTAGCAAATCGCTCATCTCTGGTGGGAGCGGGAAGGCCGGCTGCGCTGTCAGCTGTCATCAGAGGACGCGTCATCAGAGGAAGCCGGCTTCCTCTGATGACGCGTCCTCTGATGACAGCTGACAGCGCAGCCGGCATCCCCACTCCCACCATGCCGGCATTTTTTTTTTATTTCAGGGAAAATTCGGTCAGCACTAGGGATGAGCGAACTGGTTCGGACGAACCGGAATTCGCTCCGAATTTCAGGGAAAATTCGATTCGGCACGAACCTGAATTTTTTTGGTTCGTGTCGATCGAATTTTCCCTGAAATAAAGAAAAAAAAATGCCGGCATGGTGGGAGCGGGCAGGCCGGCTACACTGTCAGTGGGCGGCGGAAGCCGGCCCGCTGACAGCGCAGCCGGCCTGCCCGCTCCCACCATGCTGGCATTTGTTTAAAAAGCAAACACTTACCTGCATGGTCGGAGCGTGGAGGCCGGCGCCGCTCTCAGGCGCCCTCTGATGACGCGTCCTCTGATGACAGCTGAGAGCGGCGCCGGCCTCCACGCTCCGACCATGCAGGTAAGTGTTTGCTTTTTAAAAAAATGCCGGCATGGTGGGAGCGGGTAGGCCGGCTTCCGCCGCCCACTGACAGTGTAGCCGGCCTGCCCGCTCCCACCATGCCGGCATTTTTTTTTTCAGATGAGCGATACGTGAAAGTTCGATTCGGGCGAACCCGAATTTCTTGGGGAAATTCGGCGAATCGCCCGAATCGAACTTTCAAGAAGTTCGCTCATCTCTAGTCAGCACGAACCACTAAAATTCGGGTTCGTGCTGAATCGAATTTACCCTGAAATTCGGAGCGAATTCAGGTTCGTTAGAACCGATTCGCTCATCCCTAATACCTACCAATTATCCCTCTTTTGGACGGACAGTCCCTCTTTTGATGCCATGCCCCTGTCCCTCATTGTTCTCATGTGTTCCTCTTTGAGGTGTAACATGCAGATCTGCATCAATAGACGATTACTTTTCCTATTCAAAGTGTTTATATTGTTGTAACTGCAACAACCTCTCTCCCATCCATTCCTCAATGAGGGGGCGTGGCTTTAATTAAACAATTGTCCCTCTTTCCCACCTGAAAAGTTTTAGCTAGTCAGAGAAAAAGCGGCGAGTTATATGCAAAGTGTTTATAGAGTTTCCATACCAAAATCGCTTATTATATTGAATTAGATTGAAATGTCCAAATATGTACAACATCAATTTTGTTGGGTCCTTATTACAAGCCTGGCCCAAGACAGGGCAGACTGGGCATAAGGAGCACAGGGAGAATTCCTGGTGGACTGGAGCCCACTTCACCCAGAGCCTGTGCCAGAATTCACCCATTCTTTTTCCACCCCCTCCACACTTTCCGAGTTTTCCAATCCCTCACCCTTACCCTCCCCCAGGCTATATCTACCCCTGCCACATATCTAATTTCTTCCCCTTTCCCCTCTTCAGGAGAGGAAAAAGCTTTATGTAACCCAGCAGACTCTTTGCCCTCCCCCTGTACTAAGCTCAATTTGGGTATTAAAATAATAAAACAGGTCACCTGATTGCCGCAATCCTCCCCTGATTCCAGCAGGGGGGTGGGACTCTGAAAGACATCCATAGACCTGAGTGACAGGTGGACATGAGGGAATGACCAGTACAGTCACAATGGTAACATGGGATTGGGTGACAGACCTGCAGCTGTTCAAGATGTCTGTGCCCATGACCTGTGATGCTCGAGGAATGGCGCTGGATCCCAAGTAAGGGATCCATTATGACTTGCTGTGCTCACTTATGCTAAAAGCACCAAGAGACGGAGTAGCTGTTGGACAACTTTTTTACGGGGTCCTGGAGGATTTAAATTGAAAGGAGGGTTCTACCCTTCTCATTGCTGCCCCATTATTGTTTTGTGTATTGTGTTTACAGTCCCTTTAATATAGCAGCATTTTTAGGCTTGTCAGATCTGTCTCAGGCCTTGTCTCCAGCACATTAATCCGTGCGGTATATGTACCAGATAAGCTGCACAACAACATGGCAGCAGTGTGACATGGCAATTATATGCTCCTGAATGTCCTGCTCTCTGCTAAGCCTCATTTTGTAAAGTTTCCTCAGTAGGAGCAACTTGCTGTTTAAGCTGGATCTCTCATGCAGTCTTATGAGTGCATCCCACATGCCTTTCGCTGTATTCTCACTATGTATGTGAATAAGCTGATCATCTTCTGCTAGTAAGCTTATGGTAGCCCTTGCCTGTCTGTTTTTCCTGTCCCAGTCCTGATTATTATCCTGTGGCCTCTCCTTGCTGCCCTATTATTGTCTTTGTGTTTACAGTCCCTTTAATATAGCAGTATTTTAAGGCTTGTTTTCCTCACGGCTGATTTTTGCCAATAGAATCTGTCAGAAGAGAATAGTTGGGATGTTTTTTTTTGTTCCCCAAAAACAGTTTACCTAATTTATACATTCATACTTACAGTAAAGGACCAGGGCATGTGTAGGCATATGTGACTCTTCATCCTGATACCTAGTACCCTAATACCTAGTACCATAAAATACTGCTTTGCAGATCTGCCCCCATCCTCAATAGTAAGGGCTGGTTTCTTTTACCTCTCTCAGCCCTGAATTGCAGAACCCTGTGGGTAGAGCTACTTGTAGGGGAGTTCCTTGTAGGGAATCAGAAACTATGCCAAGATAAAACAGTTCCTTATTAGGTAACTCGTCCAAGTAGGTAAGTAGGCAGGGGCGGACTGGGATTCAAAAACTGCCCGGGACTTTTTTGGTCACACCGGCCCTTTTGTACTGTGCCCGGCCTCATAAAGTTGTTACATTACATGCAGGCAGCGCCGCTTCTAGCTGGCCCCATAACCGCAATGTTGCTATCACTACCGAGTGTCGTTAGAGTCCAGGAAGATGCGAATTCGTTTCGGTGATCTGGGAGGTTTCACACAGTGGGGCATTCCCGATCGGGGTGCCCCGGGGTGCAAGGACCAAAATCCAGGATAGTCAAAATCCTGGGTTTTGGTCCACTTTAAAGTAGACCAATCACCAGGATTGTGCCTATCCTTGTCATTAGCTTTTGCCCCGGGGGGTATCCCGATTTGGGATGCCTAATTGTGTGAAAGCCCCCCAGATCTCCTACTCCACTCACCTTTCAGCCATTTCTGCGGTCAGAGCTTTAGGCCATTGTTTTGGCTTGTGTGTTGGTATAGGGAGCGGGAGCAGCTGCACCCCCGGTTTCCTTGTGGAGTGCTCCCGCGCACACGGCCGATCTGAATGGCTAGGAGCAGGAGCGCGCACAGCTGCAGGGATTAAGCAAGGGAAATACGGAAAGGTAAGGGGTTTCCTGGACGATCTGGAAGGGTTCACACAGTAGGGCATCCCAAATCACCTATTTGGCCAGCCGTAGAGGTGATTGGTCCATAAGAGCGCATACCCCCAGCATGCCAGAGCCCAGAGATGCCAGTGCCACAGCTAAAGAAACAACAACAAATGAATATGGTACTTACCACACAGAGATGATCAGTCTTCCAGCAGTCGCCTCCCGCCTCCTCCTCACCTCTACTGTGTCCCATGAGCCCCGCCGGGCCGGAGACTCCCTGCTAGTCTGCTGAGCATGCGCAGAGTAGTAGCAGCTTCTCTCCTCGCCTGGTCGGGGACAGCGTGTGTGGGAACTAAGATGATGCAGCTCTGTCCCCGCCCGGCGGGGAAAAGAAGTTGCACACAGGCCACACACCTCGCTGGCCGCGTCTGGAGGGGAGGAAAAGGAGGCGATCCAGGAGCCGCGGGTACAAGTTGGTGGGCGAGCGGCCGCGGGGACTTTGCAGCAGTGGCCAAGGAGCCGCAGTGACTTTGGTGTGGCGGCCCGGCAGCCAGATGGGAAGCAGCGGCCTACCGGAATTTGTCCCGGTATGCCCTATGGTCAGTCCGCCCCTGTAAGTAGGGGTACTAAATTGTCTAGGTATGAGCATTCCTTGTAGGGCATCGAGAACCTATCCTAGGGAAGAGAGTTGTGACACATTTGGAGACTTGTAGGCTCTGCATAGAGGTCCATAGTAAGGGCAAAAGCTGCATCCCCCATTTGGGATGCAAGCCTGACTATATTATTGTTTTTTTTTTTTTCTATTTCACTTTTATTCAACCTGCTCACCCTGGTGAGGTAAGCTCTGATGCCTTAAAGTCGACTCACACCCAACCCCATGGCATTTCGATACAGCATTTGAATTAGCCAGCTCCAATCAGACCAGCATTTCCCATTGCTAGCTAAAGGTGACTTAGGGGGTTATTTAAGAAGGGATAGCGCCAGGTAGCGCCTCGTAGCGGCAGGCAACATCTAGTGAACGCTGGGCGCTGCACGCAATACCACATTTAAGAAAGCGAATCTGGAGAGCGCCTCTAACAGCGCCATGTAGCGTCACATGTATTAATTCAAGCGGCTCAGCGTATAGTATAGTACCTGTCGCTCTGTAGCGCTCTCCTATACATTTCAATGGCCTTTCATTAGTTGTTTCTAAACAGTGTGCTTGGCAATTTACATATTTTTTTTATTTATTTTTTGCTCAAATCATTGTGTGACCTCTCCTGGCTGCAGACAAACACTTTTACAAACTCAACACAGGTCTGGCACTAAAGTGTTGTTGTCACAGTGTTAAGATAATGTCATTCCATGTGTTTTTGCTTTGTTACAGGTGGATATGTGTTCTAAAACAGACTTTAATCATACAGCATTTGGTGCTTTGTTCTACAGCGCCCAGCTTTAAAGCGCCGACGCTCTGTGTGTCTAGTGTATTGTTAAATATGGTGTGGAGCAACTTAGGCCCTTATTTATGAAGGAATAGCGACAGGTAGCGACTGGTGAGCGGCCGGTAATGACGGGCCCCGCCACGAGAACGCCGGCTCCCCACCACAATCACACATTTATCAAGCCAATCCTGCTTAGCGACTGGGATAGCGCCATATAGCGACTCATTCATCATTATTCCAGCCTCAGCCCACAGCGCCAGTGTCCGACCTTGAACAGCGACAGGTATGACCTCTCGCTACCTGGCGCTCTCCAATGCATTTCAATGGAACAATCTTTAAATATTCATAATTAATTGTTATGAATTTTTTTTTTTTTTTTTTTAAATGTGAAAAATTCTGTGACCACTTCTGCCATTTTAGATAATTTTCTTAAGGGAAAAAAAAAATTGTACAGAATTGATATTACAGGTCTGATATTAATGTATTCATATTACAAAATTATTGAAAAAAACTTGTTTTTTTTTTGGTTTCCAAAAATATGGTTGTTTGGGGGTTAAAAAACTACTTTTAACCCATCGCCGCCAGCGCTCTGGGGTTTAAACATGCATTTTACAGCGCGAGAATTTTTTGAGCGTGATTTTTTAATGAATATGGTGGGAGCCAGTCGCTATCATGCGCTCCCATACAGCGCGGAACCTGTCAAATAGCGACTCCTCACCCAATATTCAACATTACGGCAAACCGACTGAGTCACTATCAACTACCGAACAACGGCCAAGCACAGCGACTACTAGCGGGCGCTCTGAAAATGCCGCTACAGTCGCTCAACTGTCGCTACCTGCCGCTATTAATGAATCGGCCTCTAAGCTGATATTACCTGTCGCTCCCTGCAACGCTGTACTGTTACAGCGGCCAACACACATCACATTCATCAATGTCAGCCAGGTTACTACAGCGACTGAGACGCTCTGTTACAGCGCCCGATACCCGCTTACAGCGTCTACTAGCGGTCGCTCTAAGCGCCGCTGTACAGACTCTCATCTGGCAATACCTGGTGATAGTAGTGAATCAGCCTCATAGTGGGCGATAGACATTTAAAGGAGTTCTCAGAAGCTGCCTGTAGTTTCCAGCCAACGTCGTGGCTCACCACTTTACCACTTGGGAAGAATTTTAGACAAGAGAAACATATGGATTGGATAAGGGTTTTTGAAAGACAAATATTGAACCGGGGAGAAATTATTTGGGTATATTTTTTTTATTGTGCAAATATATATGGTATTTATTCCGATATAGGATCTATTATGGGTCAAGAAGGAATTTATTTGACCCATGGTGCTGCATTTATAGGGTAATCCTTTGCACTGAGAAGGTTGTAAGTGACATAGGAGAAGGCTTGGTAGGAAAAGTTTGTCTGTTTGCTGATGATACAAAGGTTAGTAATAGGGTGGATATTCCTGGAGGTGTCTGCAACATGGAAAATGATTTAGCTTTACTGGATAGATGGTCAAAACTGTGGAAACTAGAGTTTTATGTCTCTAAAATCATGCACTTGGGTAGAAGGAATCCCTGCTCTGAGTACCGTATGGGCAGCACTGTGTTAGCCAGGACCTCGGAGGAGAGAGATTTAGGGATACTGATTACTGATAGCTGCAAGATGAGTGGACAGTGTAGCCAGGCAGTGGGAAAAGCAAGCAGGATGCTCGGCTGCATAGCTCGAGGCATCACCAGTAGGAAGAGGGAGGTTGTGATGCCGCTGTATAGAGCCCTGGTGAGGCCACAGCTAGAATACTGTGTGCAGTTCTGGAGACCTTACCTGCAAAAAGACATTATTCAAATAGAACATGTCCAAAGGCCGGCAACGAAAATGGTAGAAGGACATAAACTTAAAACTTATCAGGAGAGACTTAAAGAACTTAATCTGTGCAGTCTAGAGGAAAGAAGGGAGAGGGGGGACATGATTGAGACCTTTATATATGTGAAAGGATTGAATAAGGTTCAGGAGGGAAGTGTTTTTAAGAAGAAGCTTAATGATAGAACAAGGGGACACAACCTGAAGCTAGTCGGGGGGAAGATCAGGAGCAATGTTAGAAAATATTATATTACAGAAAGAGTAGTAGATGCTTGGAACAAACTTCCAGCAGAGGTAGTTGAAAAATCGACAGTCACTGAATTTAAACATGCCTGGGATAAGCAAACATCTATCCTAAGATAAAGAGTACATACAGTATACACATAAGGGCAGACTAGATGGACCGTATGGTCTCCTTCTGCTGCCAACCTTCTATGTTTCTATGTTTAAGGTGTATCATGGCCTTAGGCTGTATTTATTAAGTCTGATGGCTAGAAAATGTAAAAAGATTTGGATAGCCCTAAAGTTTTGTATTTGAAACTAAAGGAGGGAAATATGAATTAATGAATATTTGCTGAGCATTAATCTTCAATATTTCTATTAGAGATTAAATATTATAAATATTGCAAATGCTAATATTCATATCAGCCCAACGGACATCAATCTGATACAAACAAATGGCTGTTGAGGCTCTCGCCACACATCTAGTGAAACATCCTAAAAAGAAATATTGTCTCTCAAATGCCTTGCACATACATTCTATTGCATGAGAAATTAGCCACCACACACAGTAAGATGTATAAATGAAAACGGGTTTAATTCTCCAGCACAGTAAATAACCTTCACTTACCCAATATGTTCCCAAAGTTTCCCCAGATCACCTTAAATGTTACAGGCAGTTATTACATGATAAGTTATAAGTTGGCTACAGTACAATAATGTTATAATGGAGAGACAGAGAGAAATACTTAACCATTATGCTTCAGGTAGGGGGACTAGTTCATCAACTGAATACCCCTGCGACCAGCCTCCTAATCTACACTAGGTGGTGTGGCCAGCATTCCCAGCCTTCTGGGTGTATCTGCATTGTACTGCCTACAACCCGCCTCTGTGAGATTAGATAAATATTCTATAAAGTAATATAACTCCCACAATATGCATGTTATCATATTGCAACCAAGAATTTTATGATACCCATAAATGTTTTAGTTTAACCCTTTAAGTGCCAGCCTACCTAGAATTTTTTGTCACACTCTGTTGCCAGACTACTTTTCACGTTACACATGTTCAACCTTGATTTTTGAAGGGATTTCCAGGGATTTTCCAGGAAAATGCTTCAACATGAAATGTCTTGTTTGGCCTTTTTTTTAGTGTATTCTCAATACTTTTGGGTGAAATATGTGCAAAAAAAATAAATAAAATCTATTTTTTACAATTTGTAGTGTTTTTTTGTGATAAAAAATGTAAGTTTGTTAATAAAATATTATTGCGTGTGAAAGCCCTATTTCTCCCGGTTACAACATACATATGTATTGGTATACACCCTTTCCTGCCCCCCAAACTGAAACAGCAGTTTAAGAGATTTCAGATAGGATACAACTATGCAATATGATTGCATAGTTGTAAGGGGTTAACTTAAAAAAAAAACGACATAGGGTCCCCCCTCCCAGGGGGACCTCATTTTTTGGGGGGAATTTTAAGGGTTAAAAACCCTTAAAATCCCCCCAAAAAATGACATAGGATCCCCCTTACCCAGCATTACCGACCCGGGCCAGCTATGGGGGCTTGTAGAACAGGGCGCAGGGGCCAGCGTTGGTGGTCCCTGGCCCTGCAGGCTACTAGCCCACATAGCCACTAAGTGGCCCGGGCCCTTCTGCCCCCCCTGGCCGTTGGGGAGGCAGGTAATGGGGGGCTGGGGGTTATGGCAAGTCACCCGCTAGCCGCAGGTGATTGCCAGCCCCAGAGCCTTGTGAACTGGTATAAGGGGTCTCATGGACCCCTTACCAGTTCACAAATAGTTAAAAGTAAAAAAGACACAGACACAGAATATTTTATTATTCTTTTTTTACTTATACTTACCTCCCATCCAGTGTCCCGCGCAGCTGCAGATGACAGTTGTCAGCAGTGATCGGAGCAGGGAGGGAGGGAGATCAGAGCCTCCCTGCCTGCCACCCTCCATGCTCCGATCGCTACCGACAAGGGACAGTCGGAGCCCGGGGGTGCCAGTGTAGAGGAGCTGGATGACGTCATACAGCCCCTCCCACAAGTGGGTGGGGCTAGGGGCGGGGCCAGCATCGGCCGAAGAGGACGGTGAGGGCCCGTTGCTGGGTCCTCACCCGAAGATTGGTAAGTCCAGGGGGGGGGGGATCGGAGCCCCCCTGGTGAAGAGAAGACCCGGAGAGAGCGATTGGGCTGCGAGGTGAGTTTGTGTCATTATTATTATTTTTTTTTTCTTTCAGATCATGGGGGGGGGGCTATTCCGGGCCCCCTCCTGAATATTAGAGGCCCGGAGGCGGAAATCAAGTTGATGCTTATTGTAGGGAATCGCTGGCACTTTCAAATGGTCAGGTAAGTCTGTATCTTTTTTATTTTTTTTTTATTGAGCTCTAAACGGTTGGAGAGGCAGCTACGTGAGAGTCACGTAGCTGGCACTAGAAGGGTTAATGAACCTTAACACCAAATACATATCATACAGAGCCTGATACTATGCAGCTCTTCAGTCTCTGGCCAATATGTATATGTCATGTTTAATATCAAATGAAAGGTCTAATAATCCTGAATATAGTCGTAACTGTCATATTTCAGGAGATACATAACTCTTCACAAATATCATCCAATGCCCTTGTCTAATGTGTAATTGGATGTCTGAGTCGGGCTCCAACCTAATTAGGAATTCGATGATTTCTTTTCAAGCAGCTCCGCTATAAAGGTACCTTGTTGGCAGCTAGGTGTAAATATAGTCTGTTGCATTCATGGGGCATGGTCTATTTACTATAGACAAATGGCAGGATCTCAGGCTCACAAGCTATTTGCATGAATTCAGATTTATAATTTGGGGGATATGTGTAATCATATAAACTGTAATAAATATGCCCATAATTATTATACTTTCTTCTTTAACAGAAACAAATACAAAACTATAGGGATTCATTTCAGAACAATCTGAATTTTTTTTTACAAAACTGGACAATTGATTTGAATCAATTTAAGACTTGAAACGCATTTTCCAATTTTTCAAATTAGCCAGTGTAATAATCTGAATCAATTATGGAATTTCACAGTCAGATTCGCACAAATCAGTACAAATTGAATTTCAGAAGATATACTTATCTCTGATAATGGCCACTGGGTTAGCCTTTGGGCTGCAGAGAAAAAAATTTGCCCCGGTCTTATCAATTTTTATACATTTAAAGCTAAAATTCTATCTTTGAGTCAAATACCTTATTTTTAAATTGTAGTTTCATCTACAGTGCGTAGAAAGAAAAGCGAAGGGTCAATTGAGCTGCAGAGAGTGTTCTGCCAGAAGAGTTGAAAGAAGAACGTTGGAGAGAAGAGTCAGAACATTCTAGCCGAAATCAGGTAAACAAAACTGACATGGACAATTTAGGATTACTCGGTCTAAATTTATATTTAAAGATGATGATAGCTGCTGTCAACCTTTTGTACTTAATCAGAACGCTTTGTACACCAAGCTTCATGTGTAATATTTCCTTCACTGCATCATGCCATGCTAAATTTGCTTGGAAATATTAAAATACAAATGGAATGTGTTGAAGTGTCAGAATCACAATCAGTCCATTAATAATCATAGAGGAATGTCTTAGGCAAGACAGATATTGTTTGTTTTATCATTTGAGATGTCATGGCAAGAGCAATGGCATTTTCAAAGTTTGGGGAGTTTTTTCAGGGCTACTAGTACCACTGTTGATATTCAAGCTTCCCTTTTGTGGTACTCACCTCCACTGTGTGTGAAATCTAGTAGGACAAAAAGTACTGTAGACAAGCTACTTCTATGGGGGGGTGGAAGGAGGGGAGTCATTGCCCCAGCAAGATATTAGGTTACCTGTGGGAATAGTGTTACTATGAATGGTGCAAGCCTGTTTTAAATAAGACCTATACCAAATGTAGGATGTGCCTGGTGACCATCAAGTAGGCTTTAGAGCAGACCTGGGCAATGTACGGCCCGCAGGCCGTATACGGCCCTTTGCTAGGCTCTTACCGGCCCGGGCTGAGCTGGCCAGTAAGAGACGCAGAGGAAGGGAAAACATGCCAGACTCGACGAGCCGAGTGGCCGATCGCCTGCTGCTTAACTTAGGTGATTGCCTGTGTACAGTGTGAGAGGCTTAGGTTAAGCAGCAGCTGATCGGCCGCTCGGCTCGTTGGGTCTGGCACATTCTCCCTTCCTCTGAGGAAGCCAGACCCGATGAGCAGGTGATAGAGACCTGGGGACTTTGGAAGGACAAAGTAGGAGCTCCAGAGCATCAGTAAGTCTGCTCAGAAAGATTATGTAGTTTGCTTGTGTTTTCCCTTCCTGCCTGCTGTCTCTTTTTCACCATGTACCTGCCCACCATGCTCTCACCATGTCCCCTTCTTGCTGTCCACATGCTCTCACCATGTCCCCTTCTTGCTGTCCACATGCTCTCACCATGTCCCCTTCTTGCTGTCCACATGCTCTCACCATGCCCCCTTCTTGCTGTCCACATGCTCTCACCATGTCCCCTTCTTGCTGTCCACATGCTCTCACCATGCCCCCTTCTTGCTGTCCACATGCTCTCACCATGTCCCCTTCTTGCTGTCCACATGCTCTCACCATGCCCCCTTCCTGCTGTCCACATGCTCTCACCATGTCCCCTTCCTGCTGTCCACATGCTCTCACCATGCCCCCTTCCTGCTGTCCACATGCTCCCACCATGTCCCCTTCCTGCTGTCCACCATGCTCTCACCATGCCCCCTTCCTGCTGTCCACCATGCTCTCACCATGTCCCCTTCCTGCTGTCCACATGCTCTCACCATGCCCCCTTCCTGCTGTCCACCATGCTCTCACCATGTCCCCTTCCTGCTGTCCACCATGCTCTCACCATGCCCCCTTCCTGCTGTCCACCATGCTCTCACCATGTCCCCTTCCTGCTGTCCACATGCTCTCACCATGCCCCCTTCCTGCTGCCCACCATGCTCTCACCATGCCCCCTTCCTGAAGTCCACCATGCTCTCACCATGTCCCCTTCCTGCTGTCCACCATGCTCTCACCATGCCCCCTTCCTGCTGTCCACCATGCTCTCACCATGTCCCCTTCCTGCTGTCCACATGCTCTCACCATGTCCCCTTCCTGCTGTCCACATGCTCTCACCATGCCCCCTTCCTGCTGTCCACCATGCTCTCACCATGCCCCCTTCCTGCTGTCCACCATGCCCCCTTCCTGCTGTCCACCATGCTCTCACCATGTCCCCTTCCTGCTGTCCACCATGCTCTCAGCATGCCCCCTTCCTGCTGTCCACCATGCTCTCACCATGCCCTCTTCCTGCTGCCCACCATGCTCTCACCATGCCCCCTTCCTGCTGCCCACCATGCTCTCACCATGCCCCCTTCCTGCTGTCCACCATGCTCTCACCATGTCCCCTTCCTGCTGTCCACCATGCTCTCACCATGCCCCCTTCCTGCTGTCCACCATGCTCTCACCATGCCCCCTTCCTGCTGTCCACCATGCTCTCACCATGCCCCCTTCCTGCAGCCCACCATTCTTACACTTTGCCCCAGCTGATATGAGCTCTCCTTCCAGACTGCCAGAAGCCAAGGGCTTCTCTGATTGGCTGGGAAATTATCACATCAGAACGTTTGAAGTGGACCAAAACCCTGCTTTATCAGCCTGGGAATCTTATAGATCCCCTCCCCGCGGGGCATCCAAAATCGGGATGCCCCGCTGTGTGAAACCCCCAGGTCGCCCATAAACTCACCTTCTTTCCCAGTTCAACGGCGCATGCACGAGCTGCGGCCGCATGCCCGCTATCCCTCTAGCAGGGCGCGTGCCTGTGTCAGCCATTTGAGAATGGCCAGCGCGGGCGCGCTCCCTGTTAGAGGGAAGCTCGAGATGCAGCCGCCAGCGCACTCAGAGCCGCTGAGCTTAGACGTCGCTTAGACGCCCATAGCTCAGCGGCCCTCCACAATATTTTTAGTTTCTCATGTGGCCCCATGGAAAAAATAATTGCCCACCCCTGCTTTAGAGGGTGGTACATGAGATAACTGGCAAATGTAAAGTTCATAAAAAAAGATTGGGAAACTCTATGATAGAGCAAATTAACATGTCTATGTGCTAATGTCCAAAAAAACACCCTGGGTTTATCCTCCAGTTCTGGTTTGTGTTTACAGCTCTCAACATTCTTCTGTTTCTGGTACTTATTGGATACCTGTAGACATGAGCTTAGTTTCTCCATCATCGGCTCGGACCTATGTTTCCTTTTCTGCCTGCCCATGAGTAAGCAATTATTTCTATTATTGTTAAACCCAGCTTGTTCAACACCTCTTAGATCCTTACACGTTGGTGCTTACTGGTCTGGAAGACCATCTACAAAAGACCAGACCTGGGCACTGCATATATCATGTTGGCCAAGCCCATGGGTCATAGAAAAGTAATGTAATTGTCGGGGAGGCAAATTTATTAATAGCGTCATGTAGCGACAGTTGAGCGACTGTAGCGGTATTTTCACAGCGGCCGCTAGTAGTCGCTGTGCTTGGCCGTTGTTCGGTTGTTGACAGCGACTCAGTCGGTGTGGCGTAATGTTACATACAAGGTGACGAGTCGCTATTTGACAGGTTCCACAATGTATGGGGGCTCATGATAGCGACTGGTCAGAGCGACCGGCTTCCACCATATTCATCAAAAAATCACGCTCAAAAAATTCAAGCACTGTGAAATGCATGTTTAAACCCCAGAGCGCTGGAGGCGATGTGTTAAAAGTAGTTTGGTTAACCCCCAAACCACCATATTTTTGGAAACCAAAAAAAAAAAGTATTTTAAATAATTTAGTAATATGAATACATTAATATCAGACCTGTAATATCAATTCTGTACAATTTTTTTTTTCCCTTAAAAAATTATCTAAAATGGCAGAAGTGGTCACAGAATTTTTCACATTAAAAAAAAAAAAAAACATTAATAACAATTAATTATTAATATTTAAAGATTGTTCCATTGAAATGCATTGGAGCGCCCCAGGTAGCGAGAGGTCATACCTGTCGCTGTTCAAGGTCGGACGCTGGCGCTGTGGGCTGAGGCTGGAATAATGATGAATGAGTCGCTATATGGCGCTATCTCAGTCACTAAGCAGGACTGGCTTGATAAATGTGTGATTGTGGTGGGGAGCCGGCGTTCTCGTGGCGGGGCACGTCATTACCGGCCGCTCACCAGTCGCTACCTGTCGCTATTCCTTCATAAATAAGGGCCTAAGACTGTACAGAAGAATGGGGGGTGACAAGGGGGTCAGCCAATGTGCCTTGCAGTGTGCATTGCGGTGTGGCTTGCGACCTACATCCCGTTAGCTTTTTAGTGCTAACAAACATCTGGCTTTCACGGGCTTCACCAAATAATTAGCATGACCCTCATGATCTTCCTTAGGAGCAAGGTTAAAATAGATTGTCAACTCCCCCAAACCACAACAGCACATACAGGACACATCGAAGCCCGAGTACACAGCACACACCCTGGTGACATCCTTGTGCGCACCAGGTCTGCCATGAACAAAACAGCAATATAAGCATAAGTACTCACCCAGTCTGGGATCCCTATACATGTCCCTCATGGCCACCAAATGCCAATGGGTTTCAATTAGTGGGAATGCGTGGCACCACGTTTGCCGGCGATGATAGGATAGGTCTAGACAATGACCCACATAAGAATTAGAATTATGCCCAACTTTTGGACATTTCTATGATGCTTACACGGGGGGGGTGAAAAATAGGGTTGCCGGGGGGATGTATAAGACATCCCAGTGTGCCATTATGGTTTTAGGTCCTTTATAAATACATTTCTAAATGTTCCTATGTGTCCTTTTTCACCTTAAGTTCCTAATATTCATTCTGGTGGACCTTCATATTGATTATGTTGACCTTTAAAGCACAGTTTGAAAAGTCAAGCGTAATGCATTGCATAATCCTTCTAGAATCTCTCCCCATTGATTATCATCGGACTGCCAAAATGTTATTCACGTACTTATCAATGTCTGTGTTATAAATATGACACATTCATAAATGCTAACAAAGGAATTTACACAATAGACAATAGAAACTGCCCTTGATTTTTTTAAAGGTCGATAAAAATTCTCATGAGACCTGCCCTAATTTACAGGTAATTAAGTGATCCCTCTAATTAGAATGAGATCTCTTTTAACACTAGTTGGTAAATGTCAGTTAGAGTTAGAAATATCATCTGTGAACTAGTATATTTCTTCTGTGATTTACACCCTTTGAGATGCACCTAGGATTTGGAGGAGGAAAATAAGAAAAAAATACTCTAAATGTTGTTCTAAAATACCCCATTGCAGACAATGTGGCATTCCCCCATCCCCATATGCATTGTGGCATTCCCGCATCCCATTCCCATAGGCAGTGTGGCATTCCCCTCATCCCCATAGGCAGTGTGGCATTCCCTCATCCCATCCTCATATACATTGGACATTCACTCATCCCATTCCCATATACAGTGTGGCATTCCCTCATCCCCATAGGCAGTGTGGCATTCCCTCATCCCATCCCCATAGGCATTATGGCATCCCCCCCTCCCATTCCCATAGGCCGTGTGGCATTCCCTCATCCCATTCCCATAGACATTGTGGCATTCCCTCATCCCATTCCCATAGACAGTGTGGCATTCCCTCATCCCATCCCCATAGACAGTGTGGCATTCCCTCATCCCATCCCCATAGGCATTATGGCATTCCCCCCTCCCATTTCCATAGGCCTTGTGGCATTGCCCCCCATCCCCATAGGCAGTGTGGCATTCCCTCATCCCATCCCCATAGAAATTATGGCATTCCCTCATCCCATTCCCATAGGCAGTGTGGCATTCCCCCCTCCCAGTCCCATAGGCAGTGTGGCATTCCCTCACCCATTCCCATGGGCAGTGTGGCATTCCCCCCTCCCATTCCCATAGGCAATGTGGCATTCCCCCCTCCCATTCCCATAGGCAGTGTGGCATCCCCCCCATTCCCATGGGCAGTGTGGCATTCCCCCCTCCCATTCCCATAGGCAATGTGGCATTCCCCCCTCCCATTCCCATAGGCAGTGTGGCATTCCCCCCTCCCATTCCCATAGGCAATGTGGCATTCCCCCTCCCATTCCCATAGGCAATGTGGCATCCCCCCCTCCCATTCCCATAGGCAATGTGGCATTCCCCCTCCCATTCCTATAGATAGTGTGGCATCCCCCTCCCATCACCACAGGCATTGTGGCATTCCCTCATCCCATTCCCATAGGCAGTGTGGCATTCCCCCTGCCATCCCCACAGGCAGTGTGGCATTCCTCCCTCCCATTCCCATAGGCAGTGTGGCATCACCCCTCCCATTCCCATAGGCAGTGTGGCATTCCCCCCTCCCATTCCCATAGGCAATGTGGCATTCCCCCCTCCCATTCCCATAGGCAGTGTGGCATTCCCCCCTCCCATTCCCATAGGCAATGTGGCATTCCCCCCTCCCATTCCCATAGGCAGTGTGGCATTCCCCCCTCCCATTCCCATAGGCAGTGTGGCATTCCTCCCTCCCATTCCCATAGGCAATGTGGCATTCCCCCCTCCCATTCCCATAGGCACTGTGGCATCTGCCTGTCCCATTCCCATATGCAGTGTGGCTGAATGCCCCCGCCCCCCGAACGTTGGAGATAAGAAAAAAAAAAAAAAGATTTACAGCCTGGAGCCTCGCGCTACGGCCACCAGGACGCCAGCTGATGAAAGATGGTCGGACAGGGAGATGGCAGGGTAACTGCACTCCTATCCCGCTCTGGCCGCTGTTAGCACCGCCGCTAATTCTCGGGCCTGCATACGCACACACCTGGTACATGCAGCTGGGGCGCGGATGCAGGCCACTCCCACCCACTGCATGGACCGGGTGTGTGCATATGGCTGCCCCAGAGAATTAGTGGCAGTGCCGAAAGCGGCCAGAGGGGGGACAGTGGGCGGGGTTTAATTACCCTGTCCTCTCCCTGTCCGCCGCTCTTTCATTGGCTGGTGTCCCGGTGGCCGCAGCGCGAGGCTCATGTAAGTGTATCTTTTTTTTAACTTCTTTGTAGTTTTTTTTTACATTTACCCAGTAAGACACACTGAAATTTCCCCCCCAATTATTGCATCTTATAGGGCAAAAAATAAGGTATCTAATGAAAGATTTGGCATTAGGGGGTGGCAAACTGTCAATTAAGGTGGACATAGGCATACACATAGCTGATGTGAAACCTTTTGGCTGCTGGTTGTTACGGAGGATAGATAAGTGGTGAAGTAGCATATCCTGGGCAAGTAATCCTGCTGGATATTAAAGATTCCTAGTGGAGCACAAGGCAGAGGACAACTCGTTTCAGGAGGATGTAGCAACCAGCATCCTTGAGGGCCACTGCGGAAGTTTAGACTGAAGGTCTGCTTTAAAAGAGGCAATTTCCTTCCTATTCATTTTCCAATGCTGAGAATTGTAGACCGTGCTCTGTTAGGATCCAACAGCATGATTGCTTTCTTTGACTGGCTAAGCTAAAATGAATCACAAACTCATGCTGATTGGTTGATACTTAGGATTTGTGAGACCAGCTGCTGAGATTTTTATCTTGCAAGTGAATATTCCAAACCCTTTATGACATAAGCCATCAGTGCCGATGCTTATCTCTAGCTGTCATACTGTGAGCACTCCTGAGCACTGTCAGTTAAGGTCAGTGGGTAGTAGCGTGCGTGGTACATAACCTTACAGGATATAAGAAATTTTTTGGAAGACCAAATCACTGAGATCTGACAGGAGAAAAAAAAAAACTAAATATGAAAAAGAATGTTACTGACAACAGTGGAAGGCAAAATAACCAGCTTTTATTTAGACTCCTGACACCTGAAAATGAGAGACTGACAGCTGTCTGACACCCGAGTGATGGGGAAAAAGCATGATTAAAAAAAGGGGCAGCATCTCTGGATCTTGCCGAGACGAGGGTTTGAGCGACAGGCAGGAGCAATCGCATACAAATCCCAGCAGTCAGCAACACTGTATTGCATTGATAGAGAGCTGTTAGGTTAATAAAAACATTTACCCAATCAAAGGCAAACCGATTTCCTTCCAGAGAGCGGGAGGTGGGGGCCAGGAGTATCGAGAGAAAAGAGAGAAAGACTCCTAAAAAGGCCATTACTGCACACGCATTATTAGCGGCAAAGCATCTGCCAACCTGAGCTAGCACAAAATAGACCTCTTAACTGCCTCTCTACAACCGCAAAGCCCTCTTTATACCCTAATAACTTTGCTCACAAGATTAACCCTTTCCTATGCTTTTAGACGCTTTTAGACACCCCGGGCCCTAGGGTTTGCATTCTTATTAAGAAAAACTACTTCACGCTGTTTCCTTCAAATCTACTTCTCCTTTATTAAACAGCTAGAAGGTTTCAAGAGGGCTTCGAGCAGAATGCAATTCCTTCCTCGAAGATGTGCCTAGCTAATGATCATGGACTTGGAAAAATGTTCCATTTTGTGGTCTTCTCTAGTGGTGTCCCATTAAAGTCAAGTGATACATGAACTTTAGGAAACTCTTTTTATGAGATTGCCAAATTGCACTTGCCTTGAGCATGAAGTCCAAGAACATTCTATTTTGTGGACTGCTCATTTGGTGCCTCACAAAAGTGCCAAGGTCAAGTCATAAAAGGACTTTCAGAAAATCTTTTATAAGATTGCTAAAATCGCTACCACTCGAAAGTCCTGAAAAGTTTTACTGGGTGTCCTCCTGTAGTGGTAGAGGATTATTATTTATTTATTTATTTATTTATATACAGATGTAGCCATTCTCAGCTTATCTCCAAATTGGTTAAATGGAGTAACTTAACTAGATTACTTATCTTATGTCAGCAAATCCTGCACTTCATATTACAATGTCTACAAGTGGTGTACTACAAGTCTATACTATTCCTTACAATCTATTAGGGTATAAGGAGGATACACAAGGAGAAGAGCTTACAATCTATTAGGATAAAGGGAGGATACAGAAGAAGAGCTTACAATCTATTAGGGTATAAGGGAGGATACAGGAGAAGAAGAGCTTACACTCTATTAGGGTATAAGGGAGGATACAGGAGAAGACGAGCTTACAATCTATTAGGGTATAAGGGAGGATACAGAAGACGAGCTTACAATCTATTAGGGTATAAGGGAGGATACAGGAGAAGACGAGCTTACAATCTATTAGGGTATAAGGGAAGATACAGAAGAGGAAAAGCTTATAATCTATTATGATATAAGGGAGGATACAGAAGAGCTTACAATCTATTAGGGTATATTGGATGATACAGAAGAAGAAGAGCTTATACTCTATTAGGGTATAAGGGGGAATAAAGAAGAAAGAAGATCTTATAATCTATTAGAGTATAAGGGAGGTTAGAGAAGAAGAGCTTACAATCTATTATTGTATAAGCGAGGATACAGAAGGATGGGGAGTAGGTGAAGTTGAGGGTCATATATAAAGGCACAGAAGGAAAAGCTGTACCATTTGTAAAGGCAGATGGGACTCTATTAGGGTATAAGGGGAATACAGAAGGAGAAGAGCTTACAATCTATGAAGGTATAATGGAGAATACAGAAGAGGAAGAGCTTACAATCTATTAGGGTTTTTCCGATTTAAAAGACTCTTGGGGGTGTTGGTCTCTATTTTTTTATTAGGCATCCCAAACTTGGCCCGCTCATGCGCTCTTGCACACAATGGAGGGGACCTATCAGTAGGATTTTTACTATCCTGGTGATAGGATTTGCTTACCTGGGGCATCCCGATTTGGGACGCCCCACTGTGTGGAACCTCCTCCTCCCTAATCACCTGGTTTCATTTACCTCTTCCCTCACTGCATTTCATTGGCACCTCACCTCTATCTGAGACACATACCCACGCCAGGCCTTTCTGAATGGTGGACACGGGCACGCCCAAAGTTAGAGCGGGGATGCATCTGGCAGTGCTCCCTTTATTCTGATCTCCTTGTCGCTCCGAGCACAGACAAGCAAAGGACATCTGAATTGAACAAGTGTTGCTGATTAGCTGAGCGGGCGACGTGTGATCCAGAAAGAGGTGAGTTTAAAGGCTATCTAAGAAGAGTGACGTTTTAGGGTCTTATTCCTCTTGAAAGTGGACCAAAACCCATTAATTCGACCATCTCTGTTGCATCTCTGTCCCCTGTTGCAAACATAGCTGTACGCATGCATGGCATTCAGAACCCACTGGACTAAAACTCATGCATGCATGTGTTGTGGGACTGGCACAAATTTGAGTTTTTTGGGGTGTTTAGGGGGCAGGAAAAAGCCGTGACCTTCAGAGAAGCATCCCAGTGCTGACTGGACGAGAGACTAAACATGCGTCATGGGACCAGGGAGAGGTGAGTTTTTGGGGCAAACGGGGGGGTTCACACAGAGGGGCATCCCAAATCAGGATGCCCCTGGGGCAAGAACCAAAACCCAGGATAATGAGAATCCTGGCTTTTGGTCCACTTTAAATGAAGTGCAAATGGGCTTACATGGGATGCCCCAGTGAAGCATACTGGAGGGGGGTGTTGCTCCTCTTTAAAGTGGACCAACCACTGGTTTTGGTGGCCCTGGAATATAAAAGACAAGAGGTTGTGCACGCGCCATTAGAATATAGAAAGGTACATTTTGGGGGCAAACTGGGTAGGGTTTCTCACAGAGGGGCATCACAATTTTGGATGATTTGATGATAGCTTGTGCAGGAGCTATGGGACTGGCGAAAGTAATGAAGCCATGCCCCCTCATTGAGGGATAGATAGGAGATAGGGTGTAACAGTTACAACAATATAAATGCTTTGAATATGCAAATGAATCATTCATTGATGCAGATCTGCAGGTCACACCGCAAAGTGGGACAAATGTGAACAACAAGGGACTCAAAAGAGGGACAGTCCCTCCAAATCAGGGACAGGTGGGAGCAGGGCCGACTCCGGGTTTATGTGGGCCCTCGGGTGGCATGGTTCCAGTGGGTTCCTCAACAGTGGAGAGTCGTGGGTCAGGGGTCTATAAATTCCATCAACAACAGTACCACATGTATGTATCGGTAGCCCTCATTCTTGCCCAGGAGACCTCCCAAACTGAAAAGAGCACTTTATAGGATTTACAAATAACATACAACTACTATCCACACTATAAAAGGTTAAACTAAAATTGGCGTAGGGTCGCCCTTCCCTTTCTCTGCAGTCCCCTCCAGAGAAAGCCCCCTGTCATCCGGTCTCTTCCTGGGGGCAAAGCGGACATGGAGGGAGAGACCCAGCAGCCAAGCCTCATCTCCTCCCTATTGAACATTACAGGGAGGAGAGATTAGTGTTTTATTGCATTTACTGGATTGATTTTTATGCAACTCTGAATAAATGTGGAAATTTTATCTCTATTGGAATAAAAGCCGGCATTTGCTTTTTTGGACAAAACATGCAGTCAGTCCATAGTTCCTGGCTGGGTCCCTCCATAAACGTACCATTGACATTCATTGTCTTACTAGTAATAGTGTAATTCTAATAAGAAATGTTGAGCCAGCCCAAAAATGTCGTAAAATCTTGTGCTTTTATTTTCTTCCATTAAAATCAGTAATCCAACAGGTTCAAAATGATAGATATGTACAAGATGGGCCCTAACGCCAACGCGTTTCGGACAATGGGTCCTTAATCATGACATATGATAATAGTGGAATTCTAATGTTTTTTTCAGCTAAAGTGCATTTTTTCGTACCAGGAGATTTATTTTCAACTGTTACTGAATTGAGGCCAGTGTGTCTGTTGTAGTTATGCTCTCATGCTCCTCCTGATGTTGACAACACTGAATTGCAGCCTATCTCTAATTGTCAGGGTATTGAATTCCAACAAAATACGGTAGCCTGATAAGATATCTTCACTAGTTGCACATAACCCAATTGTGTTAAGACATGAGAAACAGTCATTTTCTTCCCTAGTGCTTTACAAAATTGTAATTACAGACAGGGTAAAACCCAAGGCACCACTCCTATCCCTTGATTCCCCAGTGCCTTGTAAAGAGGGAGAGCTGTTAGGGAGAGCCGTATCCGCTAGGGCTGCCATTTCTGAGACTTAAACTCTTGTATCATTACCCAACTTGGCAATTTTGCTAGGATGCACAGACAGTATGGCCTTCATTTTCTGTGCTCGCTTTGTACTCCCTCTATCTACATTTACCCAGCTACTTATCTGCTCCTTCTGACCCATTACTCCACCTTCTATTTCTACCCCACTTAATGCCTGCTCATTGAGCAGAATGTCCTTTTCCATGTTGTCAATCTTCCTCAGTGTTGTATCTTGTGCCTCCAGAGCTTCCAAGGTTGCAATATGCTCACATTTAACACAGCGGTATTCACCCTGGAACTGCTGCTCCTGAAGCGTATACATATGACTATTAGTGCACTGAAGTAGACCTCCAATGTTGCTAGCCATTATCCCAGTTACATACTATAACACTTAGGCAATAAACACTTAAAAATGTAAATGTCCCCCAATTTTAAGGCCCTTAATGAAAAATCTCCTCACTTATAATTCAACCTCACCTGAAACTATAACCAGAACCTGCAAAAACTCCTAAACTCACTTTAAAACATCTCTTATTCATAGCAAAGCAATACTTCCGGAAGTAAGTAAAGAAAAAAAATACATTTTAATAAATTACATTTTTGAGTGTGTGTATGTGTATTATTTTTTACATTTAACCCTTTGTGAACTGGTAAGGGTTTCATGAGACCCCTATACCAGTTCACAGGTCAGGAGAGGCTGGCAAGTCACCTGGCAGCCAGCGGGTGACTTGCCATTATTCCTCGACCCCATTACCTACCTTCCCAAAGCCAAGTTGGGGGCAGAAGAGCCTGTGCCCCGTGAAGCCTTTGTGGGCTGTAAGTCTTCAGTGCCAGGGGCCTGCGCCCTGGACTGCTATCCTACATAGCTGGTGCCTGGAAATTCCTGCAAAAATCACAGCAAAATCACAAAATGGTGAAAAATTACTGGAAACAGAGGGTGACAAAATCTCAAGTAGGCTGGCAGTCAAAAGGTTAAAAATACATATGCATGTGGGGAATTGTTCTGTTTAGGGGACCTTGTGGTTTCAGATTTAGCTTGTTTTTTGGGGAATTTGGTTTTTATTCTGCTTTTTATTAAACCATGTACAACCAGTGAATTCTTTGAGGGTTTGCATCCCAAAAAACTGCACATTTTAATATCCAAATACACTGGATTGGTGGGGGGGGGGGGGCATAATCAGAGCTGGACTTCTTCAACTACTTTTAAACTAGAACTTAAGAACCTCCATATCAGTTTATTGGGCAGGGGGGATGGCATGCGGTGAGTGTCTTGCCGGTATCCCCCACCGGAAGACCGGTGTGGTCCCTGAAATAGCTGAAAGTGTGTGGCCTATGCTGGAGGGGTAAACTTCTTTGCATCCCAGCTGTTAACAGCCCCTATGAGTGTTGCCCTGCAATAGTAGCCCAGGGGTGGGGGGATACACTCGGGGAGGGTACCCGTTCTTTTTTCAAAAAGAAAAAGGAAAGGACCAGGTAATCTGACCCAGTTCATGCCAATATCTGGATCCAGATAGACTGAACTGAATGACCAAGATTGGGGAAGAGTATAATCACTACTCACCATGTCCGCTTTGCCCCCAGTCGTAAACATCCCTGGTAGTTGTTGTAGTTGTGGGTCCGGCATACTTTTTGCAGATTGTATTTATAACACAACTGCTGAGTAGGAGAGGACAGATAGAACATTCTATTCCCTGATATTAGTGCAAGAAGAAGCGGTGGGTCAGATGGGAAGTATACATCTCCATTTCTTAAAAAGCATTATGGCATGCTGTTTGGCAAACAGCACATATGCTGTTTGTTTGGTTTGCACCAATGTACGATATGACTATATTTCTTATCAGACTTTATATAGCTGTATCCCCTGGGTTAGGGTTACCTTTTAATGTCTGCTATTGGCTGACAGCCAGTGTTCTTTGTTGTACTAGTATTTTAGAGGCCATCTAAAAGGTGGCTTTGGTTTCAGCTTCATTCCATATGTTTTAAAGCACACCTAAAGTAAACAAAATTGTTTCTCAGAATGCCCCCAGGGCATCCCAATTAGTGAAGTCAAAAGCCAGCTCTGTATGATGAGAACATGAATAGCAAAGGTTATTCCATCCGCAGACCAAAACCCAGGATGGTTAGAATCTCGGGTTTTGTTCAGAAATAATGCAGACCAAAACCCTAGTAAACTGTCTCCCCAGGAATACTGATTTGGGTTGCCCCACTGTGTGAAACCCCCAGAATCACCCATATACTCACCAATATCCTACTACGCATACGTGAACCTCTAAACCATTCTAGTTGATGAGCGCAACCACTGTCAGTCTATCTAAATGAGTGGAGGCAGCTGCACAGGGGAGGCATCCAGAAATTGTTTCCATTCTGCTTGGTTGAGATCCCGCACATGTTCCGTGGGACGGTGGATCAACCAGAGTAACCAGCCGATGCCAGTGGTTTCATACACAGGAGCATTGACCAGAGTGAACCGCCGATGCCAGGGGTTTCACAAACAGGGGCATCCCGTTTTGGGATGCTCCTGTGTGTGAAACCCATGGCATTGGTGGTTCACTCTGGTCAAGCATATCAAAACCTAGGAGTGTGAAGATGGTAGATTGTCTAAACCCCGAAGTGTGGTCCATGTCCCCAGAGCATTCCGATTTGAGAATCGGAATGGCCCGCTGTGTAAAGCCTCATGAGAAAGCTTGTATACGCACCTTGCCAGCAATCCCACAGCACAAATCAAATCAGTGCTCTGAAAATAGAGCCTGGCATAGAGAGGGGGGAGGAAACAATATTTCCGCCGTTTCCTCGGCTCAGTACGCACCAGTCGAGGGAAACCACGGGATCACCAGAAATGTACGTTTTGTGATGCACCAAGGGGGTTTTACACAGTAGGCATCCTGTACTGGAATGCCTCAATGTGTGAACCTGCCTACCCCCCGGGGGCACCGTAAAGCTTGCCTTCCTGGGGATCCCACGGTGATAGTGATTTGGCCGGCCCTGGAGTGAGGAGGGTTTTGGTCCAATCTAAGTTCTGATAACTCCCAGTTTGTGCTCAAGAGGAGTTGGAAGTCACACAGCAGATACTGATTTCAGACAGGGTGGTATCTCCCAACCCTACCCATCTTTCTAATACAGCATCATACTTAGAAACAGAATCAATCACATTAACAACAATCTGCTTGATCTGCTGTCCTTTTGTTAAAACAAATAAGAAGCAAAATAATTAAATAAAAAAGTGTGTGAATGAACGAAACGCGCGTCTTCATATATTATAAGATGCTGGAGGCAGTGAGCTGCTCCTGATGTATTTACTGCCTCGGTTATGCATCAGATGGTACTAATGCCTTGAAAATGACTCTAACCTAATAGAGATGAGAGCAGGCTCAATCCGCCAGCATGAATTATGTTGTAAATTCAGTTATTACCGGGGTGGTCAGCTGGATTGGTGGCTTAAATGCAGCTGTAATGTATTTGGTATTGTCGAAAGCCTCTACAGCCTCCTGTCATGCCTCTCCTTTTTTTTTCTTCATTCTATAAAGACGGCCATGTGTAGCATGAATGCATCTCCATTCCACAGCACAGACTGAAACAGGTATTGTCAGAGATTGTCTGCGTTCCCTGTCTTCCCTTTGCCACCTTTACTTATTACATGCAGCCATGCCACCTGCTGGTCAGTGGGGATAATGCAATTTTGCTCATGTGATTGCAATGTCCAGTTCTCATTGGTGCTTTGGGAGTGTGCCTGAGGAAGCAGGTGTCACTGTTTCAGCTTTCCCACATGCTGGATAATCATCTATCTGTGTGCTCTGGCTGTCACTATCGCTGTGTATCCCCGGCTTACCTTTAGGCGTGCTGTCTCCTTGTATGACTTGGCTTTGCTAGTTATTGCTGGTTAGCATTTCTGCAGGTCTTGCTGGGGTTAAGGTAGTGGGTTGACTCTGGCCTCCTGTTCTGATTCACTGATGGCCACATGAAACCATGCCTCTCCCAGCATGCACTGTCCGTGATAGCGTTCTGCTGAGTGTTATAGTGTCACTGTTTGCTGAACTCTGATCCAACGTTGTTGTCGACTCCAGCCTTGTCTAACTTCTCTCTGACCACTGCCTGGACACCTGCCTGTCTAACCTCGAGCTTGCCTAACCCATCTGTACCATGAACCATCGGACTTCCCGGCTTGACTCCTGACCTTTCTCTGTCTCATCCCCTAGAACAGGGCCAGTGCCAGCACAGGGCAAACCTGGGCAATTGCCAGGGCCCCTGGCATCTTTAGGGGCCCACTCAGGCTCACACCTTTGCATGGTATTGTTTTGCAATAGTCCCGAACCACCAAGTGGTAGGTGTTGTGTGCAGACCTGCTCATGGCTGGTCTCAGCAACAGGGGATGATCAGCAACAATGAAGAAGGTGGCATGAACGGGAAGTGGTTAGAACCAGGTCACAACTGACAGCAAAGATGAAGCAAGCAAGCAGCGAGGGCTGAAGGGTGCTTGGTGGCAGTAGAAAATGCAACAAGGACTAGAGGACGATTGGTGACTATAGGAAAGGCAAAAAGGACTGGAGGGCCTTCAGCAGCAGAAGATGACCCATTTGTGACAGCCGAGATGAAAGGTGACATCATGTGACTCACTACTTTGGGGCCCACTAAGACTCTCTTGCCCAAGGGCCCCCCACAAACCTAGAGCCGGCCCTGTTCCTTATATAATATTTCTGGTCAGTATTCATGATGCATGCGATGTATGGAATGTCATACCACTCAACAAGGGGCCTGCTAATACTCTATCGCCCAAGGGACCGCATAATCCTGCATCCAGCACTGCCCTGGAACCCCAATTTGGAAGGACTGACTTCTCGTGTATGATACCAGCCAGCTCAACTTAGGCCCAGACCTGTCGCTGTAAGTCAGCATCCTTTGTGCTAACTTAGACCTAGGGGCAAAAGTGTCCGGTGAGGCATGTCCAGCAACCTGGTGCATGGGGGCTTGTCTATAGGCAGAAGCAGCAGCAGAGATTGGGGGTTGGGGACTCACCTGGAGGTGGGTGTCCCACGGCGCCTGGCAGCAGGTTACTGCCACTCCCTACACACTCGGTTCATCAATCCTGCCACATATTCTGTCCTACTCATTGGTTTACATTCATTTTGGTGTTCTCACTTATTTTATAGGTACATTATATTCAGATAAGTATTTGGGGGGTATATACTATATACTATACTTGTATAAACTAGTGACCGTATTGACCATATATGTTGCCTAGAGGTGCACAGCCATACCACCTGCGGTTCTGAAGGGATAATGCCCTAGGAAACATGCTACTGCAACATCCATTAGGATATCTACCCCCCCCCCCCCCCCCGATTACTATATGTATAATAAAAATGAATGTCTGTCCTCTATAGACTTCAGAACGCCTGAACCGTTTGACCCCAAATTTGGCACAAAGCGAAGGTCCCATCCTTGCCAGATGTACAGGAGAGGAGGGGGTAGGGATAGCCGTCCCATAGAAATGAATGGGAGAGTCTCCATATAGCCGGAACAGGTGAGGTCATTATAGCTGCAGCTCTCCCCAGCAATACACAGGTGAGGTCGTTAGTGCTGCAGCTCTCCCCAGCAATACACAGGTGAGGTCGTTAGTGCTGCAGCTCTCCCCAGCAATGCACAGGTGAGGTCATTAGAGCTGCAGCTCTCCACAGCAATGCACAGGTGAGGTCATTAGAGCTGCAGCTCTCCCCAGCAATGCACAGGTGAGGTCATTAGAG
Source organism: Gastrophryne carolinensis (assembly GCA_027917425.1). NCBI lineage: Eukaryota > Metazoa > Chordata > Amphibia > Anura > Microhylidae > Gastrophryne > Gastrophryne carolinensis. Next base: position 141,962,875 of record CM051244.1, read on the forward strand.
CTGCAGCTCTCCCCAGCAATGCACAGGTGAGGTCATTAGAGCTGCAGCTCCCCCCAGCAATGTACAGGTGAGGTCATTAGAGCTGCAGCTCTCCCCAGCAATGCACAGGTGAGATCATTAGAGCTGCAGCTCTCCCCAGCAATGCACAGGTGAGGTCATTAGAGCTGCAGCTCCCCCCAGCAATGCACAGGTGAGGACATTAGAGCTGCAGCTCCCCCCAGCAATGCACAGGTGAGGTCATTAGAGCTGCAGCTCCCCCCAGCAATGCACAGGTGAGGTCATTAGAGCTGCAGCTCTCCCAGCAATGCACAGGTGAGGTCATTAGAGCTGCAGCTCTCCCAGCAATGCACAGGTGAGGTCATTAGAGCTGCAGCTCTCCCAGCAATGCACAGGTGAGGTCATTAGTGCTCAGCCAGAGCTCTAGAGCCACGAATGTGCAAATCCAAAGAATCCGAATCAGTTTACTGATCCCCAAGTATATACATTACATACATACACGTATATGCATTACAAACATACAAGTATATACATTACATACATACATACAAGTATATACATTACATACATACAAGTATATACATACATACATACATACATACAGGTATATGCATTACATACATAAAAGTACATACATTACATACATACAAGTATATACATTACATACATACAGGTATATACATTACATACATACAAGTATATACATTACATACATACATACAAGTATATACATTACATACATACATACAAGTATATACATTACATACATACAAGCATATACATTACATACATACAAGTATATTCATTACATACATACAAGTATATACATTACATACATACAAGTATATACATTACATACATACATACAAGTATATACATTACATACATACATACATACATACACGTATATACATTACATACATACAAGTATATACATACATACATACATACATACATACAGGTATATGCATTACATACATAAAAGTACATACATTACATACATACAAGTATATACATTACATACATACAAGTATATACATTACATACATACATACAAGTATATACATTACATACATACATACATACACGTATATACATCACATACATACAAGTACATACATACATACATACATACAGGTATATGCATTACATACATAAAAGTACATACATTACATACATACAAGTATATACATTACATACATACAGGTATATACATTACATACATACAAGTATATACATTACATACATACATACAAGTATATACATTACATACATACATACAAGTATATACATTACATACATACAAGCATATACATTACATACATACAAGTATATTCATTACATACATACAAGTACATACATTACATACATACAAGTATATACATTACATACATACATACAAGTATATACATTACATAAATACATACATACACGTATATACATTACATACATACAAGTATATACATTACATACATACAAGTATATACATTACATACATACAAGTATATACATTATATACATACAAGTATATACATTACATACATACAAGTATATACATTACATACATACAAGTATATACATTACATACATACAAGGGATATACATTACATACATGCAAGGGATATACATTACATACATACAAGTATATACATTACATACATACAAGGATATACATTACATATATACCAGGGATATACATTACATACATACAAGGGATATACATTACATATATACCAGGGATATACATTACATACATACAAGGGATATACATTACATACATACAAGCAATGCTTTGGCAGTATTCAAGCATATGGATATGAGAGAACAAGAGGAAATATGTCCGCCAGGCCTGTTGGTAGCTCATGAGGAGAGGGCTGGGAAAACCAGACCCATAGAAATAAATGGTAGAATGTTCTGGAGATCACATTTTACCTCACAAAAATGATGCAATTGTCCACACGCCCCTCCTCACACCCTTACCTCATGAGATTATTTACCTCATAATAAATATATATATGATATATATATATATATATATATATATATATATATATATATATATATCCCACTCATATGCAGTGACAGTTGGTATATCATGTAGCTAATGGTAGTCAGGAAGTTATACTGAAGCCTTAGCAACCAATCTGATTATAAACAGGCTTATGATATAACATCTCAGTTTGGTATTTAGGATGTTAAACGTTTTTCATTCATTTCTAATGTGCTTTAATTTTACAATTTACATAAACAGTGCATAACTGTTGGGGTATATAGGGCTTCTGACATTTTCCCTGTTAAAAAAAAGAGGGCATAGATTGGGCTCCTGGGCACCCTTGGAACAAATCTAATATACACAGTGACTCTTTATACCCAGGCAGCGGCAGGTACATTTTATAGTTCTATATATTATTTAAGCACTGCCAAATATTCTGTTATACCCATTATGTATATTGACATTTCCATTTTGCCCATGTGATAGCAGTGTTCAGTTCTAATTGGTGCTCTGGGTGTTTCCTGAAGAAGCAGGTTACTACAGGATTTAACTCCCCCTCAATTTACCATACTGAGGGGGGTGTTTTAAGAAGGTCTAGCGCCAGGCAGTGCCTTGTAGTGGCAGGTAGCGTCTGGTAAACGCTGGGCGCTGTACGCAAAACCACATTTACGAAAGCGAATCTGGTGAGCGACTCTAAGAGCGCCATGTAGCGCCGGCGCTGTGTGTGTGTCCTTTTTTAGTTTAATCTCTTGTTTATTAAGCTTTTCAAATATAAAGACACAATACAAGTATAAGAGAATAGGTAGTACAGACATAGAAACACCCCCGCCTCCAGACGCAGCTGGGGCCCAGTCAAACCCTCCGCCCACCCGCCACCCCTGTACGACATTGTAGAAATTAACGGCACACTGTGTTTGCATCTCATACCCCTGAAGGCGAGAACTAGAGTTTCTAAGGAGCGAATTGACCAGGCATCACTCATAGAAAAGCGAGGGTCAACAACAGGGGATGTGCCCCTCGTCCTTTTGGGCACGTATGGGTGAGTAATCTGAACTGCATCATGTCAAACCAAGCTCGTCCTCCCAGAGCCCAAGTCAGGGTCCAAGGCCCCCCCCCCCCCGCCAGCCACCAGGGCGGCAAGGGGGCTCGGGGCATGCGGGTGATCCCGCCATAGGGCACAGGCCGTGACCGAAAAGAGGCCAGGGGAGGCGGATCAAGGTGAGACGGGGGGAGGAGTGTGTGTCCTTTTTTGATAAGTATGGTGTGGAGCACTGAGAGTCGGTCGCACTGAGCTGGCGCTACCTATCGCTCGCTGCAGCGCTGTACTTTTGTTAGAGCGACCAACATACATTACATTCATCAATGCTGGCCAGGTTACTACAGCGACCGATACCCGCTTACAGCATCTACTAGCGGTCACTCTAAGCGCCGATATACAGACGCTCATCTGCCAATAGGAAAAAGAAGAAAGGGGGGTCCGCACTCCTAAAACATAGCTTTTATTGCCATCCAGTTAAAATAGTCAAAAGTGAAGAACAGCGGTAAAACATCCAAGCAATCCTAGTCCTTCTAACGCGTTTCGGGCTAGGCGCCCTTAATCAGGGCGCCTAGCCCGAAACGCGTTAGAAGGACTAGGATTGCTTGGATGTTTTACCGCTGCGGACCCCCCTTTCTTCTTTTTCCTGTTGGACGTTTGGGATTGGAGGACCCAGGGTATCGCACCCACGGTATTTGTTACGCATAGTGTGCACCTGTTTTTTGTAAAGCTCATCTGCCAATACCTGGCGTTAGTAGTGAATCAGCCTCCGACTATTTATGCACTGCCAAATATATACACATAGATGAATTTTAATCTTGCAGCTCATGCAACCAGGTTGCTGTGACATGCGTTGGGGCATCTAGCCCCTCTCCCCATTTTACTATACTATATAGTTAAGCACTGCCAAATATTCTATGTTTACCATTGATGTATATTGAAATTTCCATGTAGCACTTTTAATTGCTTATTGGTGTTCTTAGTGTTTCCTGAGGAAATTGGTTACTATGACATGCGTTGGGTCATCTAGCTCCCCCCAGTTTACCATACTATCTATTCCAGCACTGCCAAATATTCTATTATACCCATTGTTGTATATTGACTTTCATGGTCTCACTTATTCTATAGGTATTTTAATATATAATTATATATTTTTTTTTTTGGGGGGGGGGGTAGTTTTCTTCTTGTAAACACTATTGAACACGTTGATTGTAGTTTTGTGACAACTGCACAGCCATGCCACCTGCTGGACAGAAGGGTTAAAGCCATTTTGCTCATGTGCTAGCACTGTTCAGTTCTTATTTGTGCTCTGGGGTGGTTTCTGAGGAAGAAGGTTACTGGGACATGTGTTGAGGCATCTATCCCTGCCAGTTTACTATGAGGCCGATTCATTAATAGCGGCAGGTAGTGACAGTTGAGCGACTGTAGCGGCATTTTCAGAGCGCCAGCTAATAGTCGCTGTGCTTGGCTGTTGTTCAGTAGTTGATAGCGACTCAGTCGGTTTGCCGTAATGTTGAATATTGGGTGAGGAGTCGCTATTTCACAGGTTCCCCGCTGTATGGTAGCGCATGATAGCGACTGGCCCTAGCGACCGGCTCCCACCATATTCATTAACAAATCACGCTCAAAAAATTCTCGCGCTGTAAAATGCATGTTTAAACCCCAGAGCGCTGGCGGCGATGGGTTAAAAATAGTTTTTTAACCCCCAAACAACCATATTTTTGGAAAGTTTTTTAAATAATTTTGTAAAATGAATACATTAATATCAGACCTGTAATATCAATTCTGTACAATTTTTTTTTTTTAAATGGCAGAAGTGGTCACAGAATTTTTCACATTAAAAAAATAAAATAAAAATTAATAACAATTAATTATTAATATTTAAAGATTGTTCCATTGAAATGCATTGGAGAGCGCCAGGTAGCGAGAGGTCATACCTGACGCTGTTCAAGGTCGGACGCTGGCGCTGTGGGCTGAGGCTGGAATAAAGATGAATGAGTCGCTATATGGCGCTATCTCAGTCGCTAAGCAGGATTGGCTTGATAAATGTGTGATTGTGGTGGGGAGCCGGCGTTCTCGTGGCGGTGACCGTCATTACCGGCCGCTCACCAGTCGCTACCTGTCGCTATTCCTTCATAAATAAGGGCCTATGTTATATATATATAGGTGCTGCCAAATATTCTATTATACCCATTAATGTATACTGACTTTGCCATTTTGCTAATGTGATAGCACTGTTCTGTTGTATTTGCTTGTCTCACTTATTCTCTAGGGCCAGTGTTAATACTTTTTGAGGGAAGTTTACTTCTTGTATGCACTAGTGTTAATACCATTTTGCCATATGTGATAGCAGTACAGTTATCATTGGTGATCGGGGTTGGCTTCTGAGGAAGCAGGTTACTGCGACACGTGTTGAGCCTGCCCCACGCACACACAGTTTTTCTAATATCCTGTATAAGTTGTGTTGCACACTGTATTCTATTGTACTTGTTGATTTATATTAATTGTGATAATCTCACTTATTCTATAGCCTTACAAAAATAACATGTTTGGGGGTGACTAATTTGTGGTATAACCTATGGAATATTTTTTATCACAGCCATGCCACCTGCTGGCCATGCTATTTTTCTTTAGCATTGTTGAGTTCCTATTGGTGCAATGGGTTGGCTCTTGAGGAAGCTGTTTACTGCGACATGCGTTGGGGACTCTAGCCTTCCTCACTGCAAGTTTTGGGGGGTGGCTAATTTGTTGTATAACCTATGGAATATTTTTAATCACAGCCATACCACCTGCTGGTCAGAGGGGATAATGCTATTTTTCTTTAGCATTGTTGAGTTCCCATTGGTGCAATGGGTTGGCTCCTGAGGAAGCTGTTTACTGTGACATGCGTTGGGGACTCTAGCCTTCCTCACTGCACATGCATTTTACCCCACATTTGTATGTAAGTGCCGCTATATCTTCTATTATATTTGTCGGTTTATGCTGAACTCGGTGGTGTCACTAATTCTTAGTATTAATATTATTTTTGGAAATGACCAAACAAAAGGGGGTGCCCCACTACCCCTGGGCGGGGGGAAAAAAACAGAGACTGACAATGGCACTCTAGGGTATTTTTAAATCGTAAGAAAGTTTATTTTGACATCTAAATCACAAACTAAGACATATTAAAATAATTACGTTTTAAAAAAACATATATGACAATTATGTCCATACTACTGACAAAGAGTAGGGGGAGAGGGGGGGAAACCTGTACAGTGGATTGATTAAAAAGTGCTAGTAAATTTATATAAAAACTCATAAACAGATATTCATATACACACTAAAGCCTTCTTAAAAAAATATGTATACATGTGCAATTACCAGAGAAAGTGCTGAGTGCTATATACAGTGCATCAATATCAAGCAACAAGCAACAAGAAAGTCCAAACCATGAAACAAACAAACAGTGAATACCTTACAGATAAAGTGCTAAGTGCAAGCAACCGCTGTAGCCCCCCTCGCATAAGCAGACCCTGGACGCGTTTCGTGACGTCACCGTCACTTCCTCAAGCAGAGTATCCCTATTATTTTTGGATGTGTAGTGTGTTACTTGTATACGCTACTGTGCACCTTGAATTTATATTTTTCTCAATAGATTTTATTCACCAGGAGGTGCACAGACATGCCACCTGCTGATCAGTGGGGATAATGCAATTTCTCATGCAATAACATTGTTAGATTCCCATTGGAGCCCTGGGATTGTTCATGAAGTAGCAGGTTAGTGCGAAACGCGTTGGTGTATTTCCACTAGTGTACATATTAAATGTATATTGTCACTTTTAAGTTATTAGTGTCTTCTGCATTCCTGATGCAAATTACTTCTTCTCAAACATGGGCTGTACCATTTCCAGGTTTGTTATGTGTACTGTGATGTGCAGTCATGCCCTCTACTGGCCTGATGAACTTTCCCAGATTCCCTGTGTGTATGTAGAGTGATAATTAGTTACTCTGCGATTGTCACACTTCCAGTATGGCCATTAGCTTTTCCAGATGTGTAACATGATGATTGGTCACACTGTCACTGTCATTTGTACACCTCCAGGATGGCATCAGCTTTGTGTGTGTACAGTGATGATTGGCTGCTTCCTCAGCTATTAATGCACTTACAGGATGAGGGGGTTAATATTATTATTATTGTGTATTTATATAGCGCCATCATCTTCTGTAGCACTTTACAAGGTATGATTACAGACAAAATAAAACATATAGTACAGGTAACAATACAAACTAGATTCCACAAGATTTAAACGGGGAGGCCGATTCAGTAATAGCGCCAGGTAGCGACAGGTGAGCGACTGTAGCGGTATTTTCACAGCGCCCGCTAGTAGTCACTGTGCTTGCCCGTTGTTCGGTAGTTGATAGCGACTCAGTCGGTGTGCAGTAATGTTGAATATTGGGTGATGAGTCGCTATTTGACAGGTTCCGCGCTGTATGGGAGCGCATGATAGCGACTGGCCATAGCGAACGGCTCCCACCATATTCATTAACAAATCACGCTCAAAAAATTCTTGCGCTGTGAAATGCATGTTTAAACCCCAGAGCGCTGGCGGCGATGGGTTAAAAGTAGTTTTTTAACCCCCAAACAACCATATTTTTGGAAACCAAAATAAAACAAGTTTTTTAAATAATTTGGTAATATGAATACATTAATATCAGACCTGTAATATCAATTCTGCACAATTTTTTTTTTTTACCTTAAAAAAATATCTAACGTGGCAGAAGTGGTCACAGAATTTTTCACATTTAAAAAAAAAACAAAAAAACAATTAATAACAATTAATTATGAATATTTAAAGATTGTTCCATTGAAATGCATCGGAGAGCGCCAGGTAGCGAGAGTTCATACCTGTCGCTGTTCAAGGTCGGACGCTGGCGCTGTGGGCTGAGGCTGGAATAATGATGAATGAGTCGCTATATGGCGCTATCTCAGTCGCTAAGCAGGATTGGCTTGATAAATGTGTGATTGTGGTGGGGAGCCGGCGTTCTTGTGGCGGGGCCCGTCATTACCGGCCGCTCACCAGTCGCTACCTGTCGCTATTCCTTCATAAATAAGGGCCTAAGTGTTGTGAGCACTGGAGACAATAGGAAGGAGAGCCCTGCCCTTGCGAGCTTACAGTCTAAAGGACGGGGGTAGAGACAAAAGGGGCGGGATCACACGTGGTAGAGCTTGAGATGAGCTGCATGTGCAATTCGAATGTTATAGGAGTTGCTTAAAGTGGACCAACACCCAGGATTTTCACTAACCTGGGTGTTGGTCCACTTCAGCGGGGCATCCGAGATCAGCTGTGTGAAACCCCCCCAAAAGCCCCAAAAAACGTACCTTTTCGGCGATGGACAAGCGACGGACAAGCCGCCGCCGCCTCCCGCGCGTCCCATCTTACAGGGCGCGCGCCCGCGGTGGGCATTCACAAACGGCCAGCGCGGGCGCGCGCACTGCTAGAAGGGCGTGCGGGAGGCAGCGGCGGCTGATACGTCGCCGATAAGGTAAGGTTTTTTGGGGCTTTTGGGGGGGGTTTCACCCCGCGGGACATCCCGATCTCGGATGCCCCGCGGTGAGGGAGGTGATCGGCCTGGGAATCTTATAGATTCCCGGGCCGATCACCCCTGGGTGTTGGTCCACTTTAAAGTGGACCAAAACCCACCTCGATGGGCCCGGGAATCGATTCCCTCTATCGATCAATTCCCCCTCCCCCGTGGCATCCAAAATCAGGATGTGTGAAACCCCCCAGGTCGCCCCGTTCACTTACCATGCTTCTCGGTCCAGCGGCGCATGCACAGGCCATGACCACATCCCCACTATCCCTCTAGCGCCAGCCATTTGTGAACTCCCTGTTAGAGGTCCTACGGCATATGCGCGGTCTCTCGTCCAATCAGCATGCTGATTGAACGAGTGGCCGCACATGTGTCGTAGGACCAGGAAGAGGTGAGGTTCTTTGGGCGATCTGGGGGGTTTCACAAAGTGGGGCAGGGTGCCCTGGGGGAAAGCACCGAAACCCAGGATAGTCAAAATCCTGGGTTTTGGCCCACTTTAAGCCAGGTTATCAGCTTGTCTGAAGAAGTGAGTTTCAATTCAATTCAATTTATTGTTCGTAAGTACATTGTGAGATGAACAAGGAATTCTTTTCGGCATATACACAGCGCAAAAAGAAAACAGTAGACAGATAACTACAGTTACTGTTACAAAGGAAGGGGAACACGAAAGACAGAGATACAGAAGCAGATAATCTCTTATAAAGTCAAGGTATAATCTCTTATAAAAACAGATAATCTTTTATAAAGTCAGAGTATGAAGACCAATCAGAGCCAGAGCCAGAGCCAGAGCCAAAGGAAAGAAACCCTTCCTAGACCTAGAAGTCCTGCAAGCTGGGACTGCAAGACGTCGCCCAGATGGTAAGTAATGGAATAGGGCGTGTCCAGGGTGGGACGGATCCCGGAGTATCTTTCCAGCCCGCGTCTTGATTCTGTGGTTGTGCAGTTCCTGCAGGGATGGTAAGGGGGCTCCGATTATTCTTTCCGCTGTCTTTATTGTTCTTTGGAGTCTACACTTGTCCCTTTTTGTAGCTCCTTCGAACCAGACAGAGAAAGAAAAACACAGAACAGAACTAATGACGGCATTGAAGAAGCGTACAAGCAAACTTTTCGACAGGCCAGCCTTCTTCAGTTGCCTCAGAAAGAAAAGTCTCTGTTGTGCTTTCCTCAGTAGAGCAATGGTGCCTCAAAACATGGTGAGCCATGTTTTGAGGCACTTTTAAAGGCTTGGAGTGATGGAGAGTGATAGATTGAGTGGGGGGGGGTGCATTTCAGAGAAGCGGGGAGGCACGGGAGAAGTCTTGAAGGTGAGGGTGCGAGGAGGTAACCAAGGAGGAGGACAGGTGGATGTCAGAGGTTGCGCTTGGGTTGTGGGGTAATGCTGGATCAGAGATGAAATGTATGGAGGGGTCTGGCTGGAGAAAGCTTTGTAGGTTAGTGTTAGAAGTTTTGAACTGAACCCTCTGAGAGACAGGTAACCAGTGGAGGGATTGACAGAGAGGAGCAGCACTGGAGCAGTGAGAGGAGAGGTGGATGAGTTTAGAACAGAATGGACAGGTACCAGTCTGTTGGCAAACCACAGAGGAGAGTGTTGCAGTAGTCCAGTCGGGATATGCCCGGGGCGTGCACCAGCATTTTAGTGGTGTCAGATGAGAGGAAGGGTCGGATGTGGGGGGGAGTTGGAGACTACAGGAGGTGGCTACGGAGTGAATATGAGATTTGGGCCTTATTTATCAATGGATAGCGCCAGGTAGTGTCTCACTAGCGCCAGGTAGCGCCAGCTATCGGCGGCTACCGACTCCAGAACGCCAGGCGGCGGACACAATCACGCATTTATCACGCTAAATGAGGCTAGCGCCGGCGAGAGCGTCACCTAGCGCGGGATTCATCATGTAGCGGACTGCAACGAACAGCGCCGCTGCTAATCCCATCACAGCGCCAGGTATGACCTCTCGCTCCCTGGCGCTCTCCAATGCATTTCAATGGAGCAATCTTTAAATATTCATAATTAATTGTTATGACTGTTTTTTTTTTTTTAACTGTCAAAAATTCTGTGACCACTACGGCAATGTTAGATATTTTTTTTAAGGTAAAAAAAAAATAAAAATTTGTGCAGAATTGATATTACAGGTCTGATATTAATGTATTCATATTACAAAATGTTTAGAAAAACTTGTTTAATTTTTTAATCCAAAAATATGGTTGTTTGGGGGTTAAAAACTACTTTTAAGCCATCGCCGCCAGCGCTCTGGGGTTTAAACATGCATTTCACAGCGCGAGAATTTTTTGAGCGTGATTTGTTAATGAATATGCTGGGAGCCGTTCGCTATGGCCATTCGCTGTCATGCGCTCCCATACAGCGCGGAACCTGTCAAACAGCGACTCCTAACCCCGTATTCAACATTACCGCACACCGACTGAGTCGCTGACAACAAGCGAACAACGGCCAAGCACAGCGAATACTAGCGGGCGCTGTGAAAATCACGCTACTGGCGCTCATCTGTCGCTACCTGGCGCTATTAATGAATCGGCCTCTTAGAATGAGAGAGAGGAGTCCAGAATGACACCCAGGCATCGAGCTTGATAAGTTATTGTAAGATTATTTACAGAGATTGTGGTGTTAGAGAGGTGAGAGGAGTGAGATGGTGGGAAAATGACCAGTTCTGTTTTGTCCATTTTCAGATTTCCTATGTGTAGAATTATGATTTGTCAATCCCTCTGATATAATTACACCTCCAGGATACGTATTACCTTTTTCACATTCCCTGTGTGTAGAGTGATGGCAGTGCTTTGGTTCCACCTCCAGGATGGGTTCCACCATTTCCAGATTCCCTATGTATACAGTGATAACTCAAATTAAATTACATTTGGCTTTATTTGATGCCTGCTCTGTGTTAGCTCCAATCCTGACTCCACCAATATTTGTTGTACCAGGCTTTTCCTGCAGCCCGCGGACCGTTAACCCATCCAGCTCCCTCGCGGCATTCTCTGTGTCTCCTCATCCCTGGCCCCGCGTGTTGCAAGAGAAGCTCTTTCCTATTTTACGGCTGGATTAGTGTGCTCAATCCTGCCATTTGCCGTCCTCATATTGTCTCCTCGGATAGATGTGCTGAGCTTTCCCCAGCAGGATCAGCTGGATTACAGGAACAGCATCCAGCTTTATGCCCTATTGTGACCAGCTATTAGCCCGGCCCGGCTTATTTATTTATTTTTATTGCTGTTTTTGCAGGATTGCATCTGCCACGCTGACTGAGCAGAGGCCTCCCAGTAATGACCCCGCAACCTCTCTTTCAGTTGCATTAAAAGGGAAAGGCCTTTATTTTTACCAATGCAAATTGATTTCAATGTAAAATATGAAAGTGAGTTTAATAAATGAATAAAGTTTAATAAGTTAAATAATTTATCAATAATAATTATATTAACAAAAGGTTAAATAAATAACAAATACAGTCTATCTATCTATCTACCTATCTATCTTTAATATATACTGTATATATATATATATATATATATATATATATATATATATATACAGTGGATATTGTATATGTTATTTATTTAACTTATGATCATAATTATTAATATAATTATGATCATAGGGTTTAGAGGAAGAAAATAAGAAAATATTTTAAACCAAATGCTGTGTTAATGTCTGCAGGTAAGGGGGGGGGGGGGGACACATATAATACACACAAGAGCAATTTATGGCCCAGTATACCACAAAAAATGGGAACCTTGTTCCAAAAGCACCACTCCTCCTCAACTAATAAACCATCAAATGTAATTAATTCATATCAAGAAAGATTTTTAATTCATCAATGAATCACATTAAAAAGAACACATACAATACAATGATCATCACAAGACATTTAAAAACACACATTCCAACACAGAAACCCAACCCAAAATATAATAATCTTACACCACAAAAATACATACATGCCAAATATACCTAAAGTGCCTATGTGCAATATTAAAGTGCTATGAGTCAATGAGGACAACAAATATGTACTATAAGCAATCAAAAAATCACCTCAGTGAAAGATACATAAAAACCTCCTGCTGAGCGAGATAATCAGCCACCCACACGTTCCGTGACGGACTGTCACTTTTTCAAGGTGGGGGGGGGCACAGATATCACCTCCCCTCCCGCAAGTAGCCTTAGACTCTACCGTTGGGTTTTCCAAAACATGTCCATAGAGCCTTTAAAGCAGACCAAAAATCTAAAAGACACCAGGACTGGGACGGCATTCCGATCCAGGGTGCCGAGCTCTGTGAAACTCCTCATGGTCGCCCTGTATACTTTCTGAACCAGCAATGCGCATGAATATGGCCCCAGTGGCACCGGCTTTTCCCAGCTGATGAATGACTGGCTTGGGCGCACAGGGAAATGTCAGCAGGAGGTGCCCAGCACTCTATTCATTCAGAGTGGATTGTAGGGTGACGCAATCAATTCTGATTGGCTGGTGTCACCCGGCAATCTATTCTGATTGGAGGACAGCCTGAACATGTGCTGTGGGATTGCTATAGAGGTAAGAATACTGGCAGGTTTCAAACACAAGAGCATGCCAGTAAAGTGGACCCAAACCCGGATGGTTTTTAAACATTAAAATATGTATTGAGCACCTAGTGCTGGGGGAGGATCACAAAGAGAGTCATGGGGGGTTCCGGGTGCCATGCCGACTGAGGGAGTGCAGCCTGTGATGTTATGCAGAGTATATGCAGCAGCATGAATCGGTAGTATTCATTTATTCCATCCAATACCAGTCTTCAGTGTGCAGCTCCCTGCTGGACTCATTGCTTTGCTGTCACATGATTGCATTGTCACACCAGGGGAGGGACAGAGAGGACAGCAGGGAGGTAAACACTGAATAGTGGGATCAGACAAAATATGTGAGTATAGCCAAGTCATGCTTCTGCATAGCATCACGGGCTGTCAGCCCTGGCACTGATCCCAACCACCCCCCCGTTCTGGCGCGGTCACGGGTGGTGGCATCATCTGCTGTGCTTCCGGGTACTTCCGTTTCAGCATGCTCTACTGCACAGGTGCGGGTTCCCCAGGGTACTGCACAGATGCAAGTCCCTCAGCACACACAGCTGCAAACGCTGATCACATAACGCAGGAGGCAGTAGCAGGTATATTGTAGGCCTTTAATTAGGGTTTTGGCTCTCAGTGTGTCAGCTGACAGTGTACTCTGAGGCCTTTATAGAGAAGTTGTGGGCCTTGGATCAGTGCCAGAAGATTCCTGTGTTGATATTGTGATATTGCTTAGCCAGCGATCCTTGTATCCCCGAATAATAGTTCATTGGACTCTCGACCTGACTTTCTCATTGGATTCTTAGTTTCTTGCATTAACCTCTGCCTGCCATGTGTATGACCCGACCTGCTTTCTGGACTCTGATTATTGGATTAACCCCTGCCTGTCAGCTCCCATGTGTATGACCAGGCTTGCATTCCCGTCTGCCTCTCCTGCTAGCACAGTAACCACTGCCTTGTCTCCCTGGGAACTACCTGGGACCACCCAAGCAGCAAATCTATCCTCCCTTGCAGGGGCTCTAGGGAGGGCTGGGATGGTCCTTAGACTCTGGTCCTGCAGGGTCGAGCTTGGGTTCTGGGCAGTAGTCTCAGAGGGCCAACCTCAGCAGAGAAAGCCGGGGTCCCCCTGTCCACAGTGTGCTCTCACAGCCCATGCAACTCACAGAAGGGCATAGAAGTGTCCACAGCCCACACTGATGACCGCTTCATTGTGAACAATGCCCTGTGGAACCGAATAATGAATGTCACACATTTCCAGGCTCATGAAGGGAGGTGAGAGGCACTCAAATGTCATGTCAGACCATTCATTACATTAGCGTGGTCTGTCTGCTAGATGACCTGCAAGGGTACCCTAACTACACCACCAGACACAGGTGTCATCATTTTGCATGGGCCATGGAGCATCTACGTTGGATGAGGGACCAGTAGGCCTCAGTGCTGTTCATTGATGCAAGTCGATTCATGCCAAGCAGAAATTATTGCAGCAAACTATGTTGAAGACCTCAAGAAACACACTGTACATCAACCACTACGGTCAACACACCAGCATCTGGCGGTGGTGATGTTTCCGTGTGTGCCTGCCCTACACTTTGTGAATAGTACAGTGACAAGCCTACACGACTTGAATGATAGGCCCAATTTAAGTATGACAATGCTCCAGCTCATCGAGTTTGTACCATTAGGGAATGGCTGTTGGAGGCTGAGGTACCTCAAATTGAGCCACTGGCACTTTCTCCAGACCTAAATCCCATAGAAAACCTTTGGGATCAGCTGAGTTGCTGTGTAGAGGCTCGTACATCTGTACCCCAGAACCTCAATGACCTAAGGGATGCGCTTCAAGAAGGGTAGGATGCCATGCATCAGCAGACAATAAGTCAACTTGTGAACAGCATGGGACATCATTGTCAAGCTCTAATTGATGCTGAAGGCTATATGACAAGTTATTGAGACTATGACATGGTGTCAATCCTCTCTCTGCATTCTGCTGGAGGACACAGATCATCTTCCCTGCACCGGATTCCCACTAGCTCGCTCATGATGCAAGATGGGACTTTTTTATAGTGCAGGATTGAGATTGCGTGGAAGCCCTTCACTCACAGTGACATCAGAGGAAAGTCCTCTGTCACTGTGTGTGATAGGGGACATAAATTGCCCCTCCCTGTGGCTGGAGTGATGGTAGCCCAGTGCGGAGCAAAGGATCTGTGTCCTCTATCCCGCTGTCTTCAGTGGAGAGCGATGTGGGACAGTGGCAGACAGCGTGGGACAGAAAAGGGGGGAAGTTTTGGATAAAAAAATATTTGCTAAAGTTAAAGGGCTTTTTCTGGTTCATGGTTTCCTAAATCATACGTAACCCTTTGTGACTCAGTAAGGGACCCCTATATCAGTTGAAAAGGCAGGAGGGACTGGAAAGTCAGCAACATAAATCCTCCGTTACCATATATATATGATTCATTCCTACTGGCTGGGATGATGTGTTTCTGGTATAACACACTTAATCCTATGGTAGAGGATTTTCACTTGTGCATTTGGGCATTGTGGAACTGAGAAGCTACGGACTTCCCTTGGAGACCACCTGATTCTTCTTGGTCTGCTTTTTTCACAAACCTGCCATAAATATTCCTCATGTGGGGAAACTGTGGCTGGGGAAGCATAAGTTGCCTCCAAAACCTGAGAAGATTTTCAGGTATAGGTGAAGTTCACAGATATAAACTGGGGCCGGTGGTCGAGCAAGCGGTGATGATTTGCAGGGCCTCAGATCAGCACAAGGCCTAGGTGTGAAGACAGCAAACAAAATATGCACTTGGTTCTGACCCTTTCCAAAATCTAAACAGCTTTTTATTAAAATACTGCTGTGCAATGCGGCGACAGGCTCTTTTGCACATTCTCAGACTGTGTATATATTTGTATATGTCCCTGTGTGTGTGTTACCACAATGGTAGACAGATCAGCAGATCAGAGGATAAGGGCATTCTGGTGACCCCACCCCCCCTCATCCATTGTCTCCAGTCCTCACACAGATGTCTATTACCCGCACAGGCTGCTGCCTGACAGGCTGCCATTGTTAGCGGCTTGTCAGGCAGTTGTCAGTAGCAGATCAAAACAATGCAGAGAGGGTCGCCTCAGTCTCTACGGACGCCACGCTGACCCCGCTCTTTGTGCCCATAAAGCACCGAGCATGTCACTAAACCAGAACTGGGAATTTACTATTACCATCGAATACCCCATTACTACCGGAGCGAGAAGAGTCTTAAAATGCTGATCTGTCTAATCAAGAGCTAAAATATCTCAGCTATAGTAAAATAATGAAAGGGGATCTCCAACATCACAGCACCATTGCTAGATATTTGTCCCTCCTGTCCTTAGTTGTCTGTCTGTGTTGTTGTGGGAATATTCCTCTGTTGCAGTGTTCCCCAGCCCTCTCCTCGAAAGCCTCCAATGGCTCATGTTTTCCAGATCTCCACATAGATGCACAGGTGGAGTAATTGGCTCTTAGAGCTTTAGAGTCAGCTGTCTGTAAGATCTGCAAAACATGACCGTTTGGTGGCTCTCGTGATAAGGGATGGGGAAAACTGCTTTATTGCAAAGTCCCCTAACCCTCTCCTGGAGAGCCACCTGTGGCGCAGGTAAAAACTGGGGTTACCTAATCTCTCATAGAAAACCCTGCATAACACAGCTTAGCTGCATAATACATAACAGCAGTGCCGGAGTTAACCACTAGGGGCTGCTGTGGGAGAGTGACATCATCAACAGAGGTTATATAAGAGCTGACACGTTCTAGAATAGTCAGTCTTGTGAGAGCAGAGCTGTTGTCGAGAGATGATGTATTGAGAAGAGATAATGTCAGGAATGACTTGCCTTCTACCCGTGCCCGTGGTGTCCCTAGGCAACGAGTTCAGGTTTCTCCTGCCCAGCAGCCGCTTCTGCCTCGGGTGCCATCCCCAGCGGCGCGTGTGCCACCGAGTAAGTCCTCCCCCCTTGCCCATTGTCACTCAGCTTGTGCTTGCTGGCCTATACAGTCAGCTCATGTCGTCCGAGGGTGCAATACTCAGAATGGCCACCGGAGGCTGTTTAAGAGAACAAAGTCTAGAAGGTGCAGCTCTGAGCAGTCTGCCTGGGAAGCTCAGCTGGAGCAATCAGCCCAGAGCTCACCAATCAGACTACAGGGCCAGTGCTCCAATCTGCTGTCAGATCCTAAGTGCACCAATCCCAGCCACTGTCTCCCTGTCCAATCCTGCCGGTTTTCCCACTATAAAGGGATTTCCACTGCAGTGTGTCATTGCCTGTTATAGCGCCTAGTACCAAGCTTGTCTTGTGCATTGAAGCTCGATTGATTTCCAGTTGCCAACCTCTGCCTTGCTGACGCCTCTCGATCTGGAACCCTGTTGCCAACCTCTGCCTTGCTGACTCCTCTCGATCTGAAACCCTGTTGCCGACCTCTGCCAGTTTTGACCAACCTCGATCTTGATTCCTGTTGCTGACCTCTGCTTGATCCTCGACCACGATTTGTCCAACCCTATTGTACCGCTGCCATCTCAGAACTTCCGTTGCTGACCCTAAGCCTGTTTGGACTTCCGTTATACGCTCAGCGATCGGGCTGCTCGGCACCACTTCCAGCCGCGGGTTCTCCAGGCCTCTGAACAGTAAGCTTACATCCTTTGAGCCATTAAGTCCTGGGGGCAACCGATCCCGGGTAGGCGTATCTTGCGTCCCGGCAAGCGGGGGCTCCTACAGGTGAAGCTGGCTGCGGAGATTGGGGGTTGAGGTCTTACTGAGAGGACTGGAGTTATCTAAGTGGATAGCTGTAGTACCCGGAGCGTGACATTATAACAGGCCCCAATATGGATGACCTGGTGCAGCAGGTGCAAGCTTTGACCACCGCCATCAACCAGCTGGCCCAGCGAGTAGCCACTCAGGAGAGTTTTGATTTTGAGCGACTTGAACAACAAGTGCTTGGCATGGGTACCGCCATTAACTACTTGTCCCAACGTGTGGCTAATCAAGATCGCCAGCCGGCTGCACCACCTTCATCCTTACCTCTTGTCGAGCCGAAGGTTCCCCTTCCTGAAAAATTTAATGGGGACCGAAAAAGATTTTCCAACTTCAGGAACTCGTGTGAACTTTATTTCAGACTACGGCCCTACTCCTCGGGCACCGAATTGCAGAGGGTTGGTCTGGTTATTTCTCTGCTCCAGGGTGATCCACAGTCCTGGGCGTATGGCTTAGCGCCCACTGATGTGGCCTTGCAAACTGTCTCAGCTTTTTTCTCCTCTATGGAGATTCTGTATTCAGACCCAGACAAGACTTCGACTGCCGATGCCAGGCTTCGAAGCCTGAAACAGGGGAAGCGTTCAGCAGAGGAATATAGCGCTGAATTCCGCCGCTGGGCGATTGAATCCCATTGGAATGATCCTGCTCTCTGTAGTCAGTATCGTATTGGACTCTCAGAGAGTATTAAGGATGTTCTAACGAATTTTCCCTACCCCAGAAGCCTGGATGAACTCATGCCTATGGCCATTAAAATTGACAGACGGCTACGGGAGAGACATATGGAGAAGAATCATTCTGACTTCCGGGATTCTTCTCATTGGGAGTCATCCACTGTAGGAGAGGTCTCATCTTCGCCCCCTGATGAGCCTATGCAGCTTGGTGATACTCACCTTTCTCTTAATGAAAAGAGTAGACGTCGCACCTTAGGCCTGTGCATGTACTGTGGGACTTCTGGTCACCTGATTAAGACCTGCCCCAATAAAAAACCTTTGGCGGGATTGCAACGTCCTGACAAGACTGAGAAAGTTTGTCAGGACGGTCAGGTAACTTCCCTTCACAGAAATAAAATGTTGTTACCTGCTACTGTGGGTTGGGAGTTGTCCAAGAAATCCATCCCCGCTTTTGTCGATAGCGGAGCAGTGGGCAACTTCTTGGATAAATCCATAGTGGCCGCCTTAGGCATTCCAGTTATTCCCCTTGGGAAGCCCCTCCAGATTTTGGCTGTTAATAATACTCCTGTTCGTGGAGGAACTGTAACCTCCAAAACCCCTTTTATCAGCCTAGTTGTGGGACCCTCCCATTCTGAGAATCTTGAATTTTTTGTATTTGACTGCCCTGAAACCCCGGTTGTCTTAGGGTTCCCTTGGTTGAAGATGCACAACCCTACCCTTAATTGGAAAACTGGGGAATTGACAGGATGGGGCCCACACTGTGAAGAACACTGCTCTAGCATCACTGTTGGGACAACCCTGGTCTCAGAATTTGTTTGTCCGCCTGCCTCTCCATCCAGGAGGGGACCTCGTGTAGGTTCATTGAAGTCTGTCAGAACAATTCGGGGCGTTTGCCCTGTTGAGTCTGGTGAGGGTCCGGAGCCCCCCGTGAAGGGGGGGGTAATGTCAGGAATGACTTGCCTTCTACCCGTGCCCGTGGTGTCCCTAGGCAACGAGTTCAGGTTTCTCCTGCCCAGCAGCCGCTTCTGCCTCGGGTGCCATCCCCAGCGGCGCGTGTGCCACCGAGTAAGTCCTCCCCCCTTGCCCATTGTCACTCAGCTTGTGCTTGCTGGCCTATACATTCAGCTCATGTCGTCTGAGGGTGCAATACTCAGAATGGCCACCGGAGGCTGTTTAAGAGAACAAAGTCTAGAAGGTGCAGCTCTGAGCAGTCTGCCTGGGAAGCTCAGCTGGAGCAATCAGCCCAGAGCTCACCAATCAGACTACAGGGCCAGTGCTCCAATCTGCTGTCAGATCCTAAATGCACCAATCCCAGCCACTGTCTCTCTGTCCAATCCTGCCGGTTTTCCCACTATAAAGGGATTTCCACTGCAGTGTGTCATTGCCTGTTATAGCGCCTAGTACCAAGCTTGTCTTGTGCATTGAAGCTCGATTGATTTCCAGTTGCCAACCTCTGCCTTGCTGACGCCTCTCGATCTGGAACCCTGTTGCCAACCTCTGCCTTGCTGACTCCTCTCGATCTGAAACCCTGTTGCCGACCTCTGCCAGTTTTGACCAACCTCGATCTTGATTCCTGTTGCTGACCTCTGCTTGATCCTCGACCATGATTTGTCCAACCCTATTGTACCGCTGCCATCTCAGAACTTCCGTTGCTGACCCTAAGCCTGTTTGGACTTCCGTTATACGCTCAGCGATCGGGCTGCTCGGCACCACTTCCAGCCGCGGGTTCTCCAGGCCTCTGAACAGTAAGCTTACATCCTTTGAGCCATTAAGTCCTGGGGGCAACCGATCCCGGGTAGGCGTATCTTGCGTCCCGGCAAGCGGGGGCTCCTACAGGTGAAGCTGGCTGTGGAGATTGGGGGTTGTGAGCTTATTAAGAGGGCTGGAGTTACCCCGAGCGTGACAGATAACATGGATTGCTGAGAGAGAGAGAGCCTTGGAGATAGCCATGCAGAGGAGTCTGTAGTGAACAGTATAGAATGGAGCTTGTTAACCCTTTTGAGAAGGAGCTACTACACACAGGAGAAAGAGTTACAGTGTTCTGAGCAAGACAGAGAGATACCACAGAGAACCATCCATGTGGGCCTAGGAGGAGTCGAGAGGAGTGTACTGAGGACCAACACATACAAGGTACCAGTAGCATAGTCCCAGCCCCTAGAGTGACCCCGGGAACCTGTGAGCCTGTTTGTTGTTTATGCTGAAGTACTTTGCTTATCGCTGTTGCTGAAGTTGGAAGTGTGGTTGCTTCAATAAAGTTTGGAAAGACATTTGCATTGTGTGGTGACTCCACCAGGCCATATCCCAATCATCCCTCAAGATTCCAATAACTCGTGACAGCTCGCCCCGCATGTCAACCGGCCCTGGTGTGGCGTGTGGGTTACACACCAATGGCTCACATTTTATCTGACCACTAAATACTTCACCTGTTCATCTGTGTGGATATCTTCAAACCCTGACCTGTTGTTGCCTCTGGAGAAGAGGTGTAGTAAAATGAAAAGAACCATGCCCATCCCTTTTTTTTATTAAAAGGAGATTTATTTGGGAACAAGGGGACAGGAAAGGTAAGGCACAGGGAGGAAAGGGTTAACAAGGTCCACTGGAGTCTTCTCTTCTGGGTCTGGAAAGGGGGAGGCGATTCAGGTGCCTGTCAAGGGAAAATAATGGATTAGGTTACAAAAGAAACTGAATCTGGTTTCCCACCTAGGGGCATCCCCAAAAACACATTAAGTGAGGTCCACTTACCAGGTAGGTGCAGGAACCCTGGCATGGGTGTTTCAGCCAGGCTTACCTTGGCTGGGGACGTGCATTTTTGTCCCTTATCCCGGCGGTGCGGTCCCTGGTTGGATCCAGGGAGGTGGTTGGTTGCCCCTCAGTGGCATGAAGGTCTCAGGTTTTCCGGGGGGGTTGAGCTGCATCCAATTGGAAGGCTTCATCCAGGCTTAGGAGGCTGAGGTTCCTGGTTCTCCTATATTTGGGATGCCTCTCTGGGGTGTGATGTCTGCTAGTGGAGGCGGGTGGCCTTGTATGGCAGGTTCGCTCCGGACGGCAGCCCCCTCCCCTCTCTGCTGCTGTCTGCCAATGACTTGGCACATGAGAGGGCCATCTCAATGGGATAAGTGGGTGGAGTTGTCTTATAACAGGTAGTTAGTAGGAGGAGCTATCTTATAACCAGAGATAAGGGGGTGGGACACCCAATAGTGAGAGATCAGAAGAGGTGGACTTTAAGCCAGAGGGAACTGGGTTGAGTTAGGTCCTTAGCTATAAGGGGTATACCAGGGGTATGGTGGGAGGAGTTCATGGTATGTCATTGCGTGGGTCATTCTATAAATGCTCAGTTTGGCGCCTGAACAGTGTGTGGTGGAAACATCAAGCACAACACAGGAGGAGATACTGCTTCAGAGGGAATGAGGACCCTGAAAAGCACCCTTTTGGGAAAGAGAGAACCCATAGGGGTGCCTTTGGCATGGAATTAACAGAGAAGGAGCCACCTATTGACGTAATTGTGCAAAGACGAGAGACGAATCTGACCTCTTGGCTGCCCCTGTTGGAAGCACTTAAGCCTTGGGAAAGTGTTGAACCCAGCGTGTTGTCTTTGGACATTTGCTGATTGGCGCTCATACTAGTGGGACTACTGAAAGCTTTGAACTTAAGTTGTGACCAATATCCCCAAGGTGGAGAGGCTTTCCCTTAGCAATCATTGCCCTGTATAATTCCTTGCCTAAGTTTGTGTGGGCTATTGTTCACATCAAAGTAGGGTGGAATGGGCCTTACGTTACAGTGATTAACTGTGACTGATTATACTAGATTTATGCTGAGATACGTTGATATTGGAAATTAGCTTATGTGGAAGTTGCAGCTTTAGCTTGTGAATGTGATGTGAACAGCATCACACTGTGAAGGCAATAAAGCAGAGCTACACTGCTTGAGCCAGTGCTGAGTTATGTGTAAGTTTATTGGCCAACCGTGACATAGACCTGTCGGATTACAAGTGCTGTGACCTTGACATACACCCGTAGATTACAATTTCCATGACTGTGACTGGTCTCTGGATTACAAATAGAGGTGACCCTGACTACCACTGCAGTGGGCTACCACTGTCGCCTAGGTAGACCATTGCAGAAGGTTGGGGACTTTCTTTATAGGAATCAGATGCAATGTTTCTGAAAATGTAGGATCTGGGAGTAAGCTTTTTTGAAATCCATAAATCGTAACCTGTTGGTGGCACTTGAGGAGAGGGTTGGGAATGTATGGTGTAGCCCAGAGCTCCCCAACCCCCTCCTCGAAATCCTCCAATTTACCCATGCTGAGGAGCGGGTGTTGGGGATTCTCCAGCCCAACATCTCCTAGGGGGTGTCAGGCACCATCAACACCTATATGTGGCATGTGCACACCAGTGGTAAGACTTATTAGCAAATTGCCACCCATCAACCTGTGTTCCCGCATGCACACCAAATTTGAGGACTTGAGGAATTTTTTGAGTGGCACATTTACTGTTAAGAAGAAACTACCAGTGCATTTACCTTGACTTTGCAACAGCACCTTGCCCACAAGACCTGCCACCTGGAGCCACAGCTGGCCCTTCTGGTTTGGCTAACACCAAGACAACATCAAGTCTGGGCCCACCCACCGGCCAATCACCAAGTGAGCAGAGTCCTGACAGTGATTAGGTAAATTAGTGAGTTCTTAACACAGCTGGCACCTCTTCTCAGTAAAAAAAATGAGCTGGGGGAAGGACACTCTGAACATCTAGATGAGACCCCCAATATTATTTGGACACCTCCACCAGCTGCTGGCACCACGGACACTGGCTATCATCACTCCTCCCTGCAGCTACAGCTTAATTTTGCCAGTAGCAGCCCCAGGAATACAGTCATAGCCTGCAGCCTGGGGTCATCTGTATTTTGGTAAGGCGGTGCCAAATAATGGCAAACTGGCAGGCCAACAGCACCACTTTACGGCAAAAGTGCCAGTTTGCTCCATGAAGACCTGGCTGCAGTGGTTGTGAAGCAACTTGGACCTATTACAAAAAGGGGGCACATAAAAGAAAAACACATTGAAAATCCAACATAAACAATAAACAGGCAGATACACTCAGGCAAGAAACAGACTTACCCACAAGCCAACCGCCAGTAAGCTCGATTACACCACAAAGCAGCCAGGCCCTAGAGCTGGCCTACTACAACCCCACACAACTAATGACCACACACAATAGTAAATTTCACAATTTAATAAAGAATCACAATTTAATACAATTTCATACCAAAAAATGCAGAACAATTAAGACATAGACAAACACATAAGACAATTAAAAACATCAAAACCTGGTGGGGAGGAGAATTAGGGCTAATTAATACCTGGTAATTCAACATTCCAATTGAATGAATAAATAAATTAATTCTGATGCCTTTTACATGGATGGCAGCAAAAGAAAAAAGTGCCCGTGCATAAATATAAGTAATTATTACTAATAAATATAAAGTGCTAAGGTGAAATTACATAGCTTTATGCTGATGCTCAGAATAAGTGATCCAGTTAATCTAAAAGTACAAAGTACTTTGTGCAAATCAGCAATCCATAATGGTGCTGTTCCTCCGTGCCTTTAAATCAGCATCCATCCATGCAAGCCACATCAGAATATCAAAATAGAGTTTAAATAATTACAAATTTGTTATAGCCCTCGTCCTCCCCACTTACCTCACTGACGCGCTGCGTGGTCCTCCCACCACTTCGCCAGTAGCTCGACACTGTCAAAACGGGTGTAAAAAACAGAACTCCTCAAGATAAATGTATTGTGGGGCAAGCCAGTGAAGCCGGCCAAAACACTAAAAAAGGGACGATCCAGCCCCAATACACATTGGATGTTAAGAGAGTGGCCCATCTTGCGGTTGCTGAAAAGAAGCCACAAATAAAAAAGGGTCACTAGACTGGCAACAACAAATGAACAGCAAAAATAAAGTAAAACAAGGGCCAAATGGGACTCAGGAAAGCTGATTTGGGCGAGGGGAAGCTAGGCTAGCCTCAATACAGTAGATGGGGTTACAAAAAAGAGTTATGTGGATCTAAACAGACTGAGATACAGGAAAGCTGTTTGGAGGGGTGAAAGCTAGGCTAGCCTTAATAGAGTGGGCTACAAGGGGGAGCTATGTGGACCTAAACATACCGAAACATAAACTCCTGAGCACCCATGACATTTGGCATATTCACAATGTTGAAAAAACCCAACCTCAACGCGTTCTAGGCTGCCATGCTCAGGGAAAGAGATGTATTCCTCCTGCAGGACAGCCATGCCATCAAGAAATGTAGTCAGGGCGCAGCTCAGCGAAGGCTGGGACATGTAAACTGATGGTGTCACTAGCCTCTGGAAGGAGCCATTTGCTAAAATTTAGAGGCAGCCAACCAATTTGGTGATACCACCAATTACATGCCCCTTTCTTGTGGCGGGGGTCAACCATAGCCACAGCTCTAAGTAAAGCTTCTCACGAGAAAGGCGGTATATATACCCTTGGTATAAACATACCGTAATTTCCTGCAAAAAGGCCAACTCGGCCAAAAAAACAAGGCTCTGAATCACCCGACACGGAAAACAAACCGAATATGCGGGTTGATTCAGAGAGACAAAAAAAGACTTTTGTTTTTGTGCCGATCTGTTTTTTTTTTAATGTTCCCGCTCCCGTATAAGTGTACGAGCGATTCTGTACATGCATTGCTATCCTTCTGTAAAGTTTTCGTCCGTTCGTACGGCAGAGTACGAATATGAGGATGTCATTTTCCAGTGTGACTTTTCCGTTTCATTTTCTCATGTTACAACGTAGGCTTTTGTTTTTGCCCTTTTTCCATCGTCTCCTCCCACGAATCCTTTACGTTTCCCGTTAGATTCTGTTTTCTTTTTCAATAAATAATCATCCGGACATAAATCCTTACGATCTTGCGCCTGCGCACTACAAACTTAACTCATTAAAGTGCTCACCTACATATTTGGGTCACTCACTTCTACTACAATTCTTAGCTAAACCACTTTGCGCTTTCCTACATCTTCCATGTGTGACCCCTTAAACTTACCAAAACCACTTAGCGCAATCCTACATCTTCCATGTTTCACCCCTAAAACTTTCCCAAATCACTTCGCGGTTAGGTTCTTCTTCCATGTTTCACCCCCAAAACTTACCCAAATCACTTCGCGGTTAGGTTCTTCTTCCATGTTTCACCCCTAAAACTTACCCAAATCACTTTGGGGGTTAGGTTCTTCTTCCATTTTAGGCCCCTAAAACTTACCCAAATCACTTTGCGGTTAGGTTCTTCTTGCATTTTAGCCCCCTAAAACTTACCCAAATCACTTCTCGGTCATGTGAATATTCATCTCTAAATAGTTTTGTGTTAATGTATTTTGTAAATGAAATGACACTGAAACTTTTATTCATTTTTTTTTTTTTGAATACCAAATGCCATTTTTGTTTGGCCTTTTTTTGAAAATGTTTTTTTTTATTTAAATGTGACATTTTCTTTCTTCATAAAATATAAAATATTAAAATATTTAGAAAATTTAAAATTTTTACAACTATAAAAAACTAAATACATAGCAATGGCAGGCCACAGAACATTATTCTTCATCTGTGGTCCCCAACGAGTCGCGAAGCTCCTGCATCTCGCCCACCAACTGAAGGACCCTGACACTCAGTTGTGCCACTCTGGCACGTGTGGTCCCTGTTAAAAAACGTAAATTAAATTATTGGTATAACCTTGTTGGGGTCATACTGCAGTGCCCCCCCCCCGTATGGTCCAAACACCTAAATCTGGATTTCACAAGCCCGAAGGCCCTCGCCACCACGGCCCGGGTTTTGCATAGGGCCCGATTATAGAACCTCTGGCCCGCATTCTGCAGGCAAAGAACGGGCGTCAGGAGCAAGGGCAGGAGCGGATATCCAGAATCCCCTGAAAGAATTTAAAAATACTAACATAAAATACACATTCTAAGCAACAATATTGTTTAACATGTCCTCAAGAGCTAAAAACAGCCATAGGTTAAGACATGAGTCATCAACTATATTCATTGCCATATAGTGAAAATGGATTGATGGAATGTGAGCAAACTTACCCAGGAGCCATCCACCAGATAATTCTCCTGACTCAAACTGACGAAATAAGCCGGAGCTCTGCAATATATAAGCATCATGGGACAACCCTGGATGCCCTACAAGAACACTGAGGAATCGCATAGCTGGACCAAACACTGCTTGTATGTTGTGCGAGTGGCACATCTTGCGGTTCCTGCAACCAAATATAAAATAATTACACAAAGCAAAGGTAACCAACTAAAACAATAACTCCTACAACAAATTAAGATTCAAGTTCAACAATCCAAATATAATTCACAAAGGACATAAGTCTAAAAAAAATATAGCAATTATATGGATGTGTGGGAAAATAATGGTTTACATGCTATGGACTAATTAAGGTCAGCATTAAAATGCTTCTATAAGGCATACATGAAATGTATTGATTCAGGTATGCACTTCTATACAATGTATGGCCTCGGCCATGCTGATACATGCAATGCCTTGGAGCTAAAGGCGCGCAATCTCCTCCACATAGCCGCAAAACATGTTCAACAATTGCAATCCGAGGCCTCAAAGGTCCCGTAAGTGGATCGCAAATGAAACGGTTTAATAGGGTGGTGGTCCCTCGGCAATCAGCTCTCTGAATCAGACGCAAGCCCATCCCAACAACGTAAGTTATCTGAACGAACGAAAAATATCAGATTTTGTTTGGAAAATGATCCGAACTAATGCAAATGATCCTATTTAGTTTCGTTCTTCGAAAACCGCATATACGAAAGCGCCCGAACGTTCGTACGAATGGAAAATGAACGAAAAAAACAAAAAAAAATGACTAACACACACAAAAACTTTCACAGACAGCTACGGAAGTCGAGACGAATGTGCCTCTGAATCGAGCCTATGGTCCTTCGATCTCATTCCCGCTGGCAGGAATGCATGGGAGAGAGGCTCTGAATGAGGCCAATGGTCAAGGTAAGGAAGCCTGAAACCCGACCTCCACTGAACAAGACACAAGCTGCAAGACTGGTCCAATAAGTTAAATAATCTAATAATTATAAATATTACATAATAATAAATGTATATATATATATATATATATATATATATATATATGAAAATATCAATAAACACAAAAAATTAAATGCTATAATATGATACAAACAAAAAAAACTACTATACTTTATTAAACTGGAATATTCACCAATGGGTGTTGTTCCTAGTGCAGGGGGGCATCCTGATTGGCAATGCACTCCTACATATTACCTCTATTATACCTGAGAAATCTTACCTTTATCCTCGGTTCCATGATCGGCAATGCCCTACTGCACTCATTTTTTAATAAATGGGTGTTGTTAGTGTTCAAAATGGACTCAAATGCAGAAGTCTAAGCTCCCATACACTTTCTTTAGTCACACATTAATATGCATTGCCAAAAATGCTGATTGGAGCAGAGTCGTGCCTGTGCCGTGAGAACACTAACAAGGTATGTATATGGGCTGATGGTGGGCTTTCACACAATGGGACAGCCCACTGTAAAAGTCAGTACAGACCAACCCCCGGATAGTGAAAATCCAAATTTTGGTCCACTTTAAACAAAAAAATCTTCCTCGCTTGCACGCACTTGCCCAAAAGTGATGGATGTCAGAAAAAAGTTACAGGGTTGAAGGAACAGAGAAAGATAAGTCAGCAAAAAGGGAGCAAGTTCAATAGGTTTTATCAGGAAATGCAAAGTACTGGTGAAGATAAGGTTAAGCCCCTGAAAGCCAACACAGGGCAAGCAATAAAATAGTCTAAAAAAAACCCTTTTGCCTGGATGACCCATTTGTTTTGTCTTTGCCTGTGTAGCCAGATGGAAAAAGGATACAGTGATAGTTATAGTTCAAGATACTAGTTATAATTCAAGATCACCATTGTCTATAATGAAATTCAGTAGTAAGAGAAGTTTGCAGAAATATTCACTAGGTGGCAGTATGAATTTCACTCCCATAAAAAAATAACAGCGCCACAGAGGTCACTCTGATTTTGGAGGAAATACCTGCAACTAGTCAAAACCAGACTGATAACAGTGTGGCCAGTTTTGCATGTGTTAATGTGAACAGGCCGGTGTGCTACACGTGTCTGGTAAGAACAGAGGGGTTAGTAGGGAAGGGTACATAGTTAATATGGGTGAAAAAAGACGTTTAACCAAGGTATCAAGTTCAAGGGTAATTAGATACAATCCCTAGTATTTAAGCAGAGTCCTTCTCTTGTTATGGGTTCTGTGATTAATTAATCAGAAGGTGTTAGTATTGTTAGCAAAGAGCATGTAGTCCAACAGAAGAAGACAACAGACAGAAGGAAGGAGCTAAGAGAGAGATAGGAAGATCCATAGCAGCCATAGTGACCTCAGGTGGACCATGCCTTTGTTCCGGGTTTTAAGTGATTAATCCATGACTGGGCTAGCGTTCCATATGCCCTGCGTCATACCTCTCACCCACCAAATAACGAGTCCAGACCACCATGTCGTTGGAATGATTAAATTCAATCGGCCAAAGCCAACATATATAAACAACATTTTACAAGCAGTAAAGAGCCCCCCCTATTGTTCCGGGTCTGAGAAGCCTAGGATCCCAAGAATGACGGGAAGGGGAGGGAACAAAATTAACAACCCGACCCCCACCAAGCGGAAGCCAACATAAACTCGGCCGCAAAACCTCCTAGGCCAGGGAGCTTAATCGGGCTAACCGCCAGTGACCAAAAACATCCCCTTCCCTACCAGAACCCCAACATCTGAAATTCTTTAACCAACTCGTCCTGGCCGGTTTCCACGGAAACAGCCGCATACCCTACCCGTGGAAATGCTACCTCAGACCCGAAACCCAATACAAACCAAAAATCCACAGAAAAAGAAAAACCAAAACTTAACAAAGATAAATAACAATACATTAACATATATACAAAGTATGACACATTCTCCTTTAATTTTTTATTTTTTTAAATTTTTAATATATATCTATATATATATATTAATATATATATATATATATATATATATATATATATATTAATATATATATATATATATATATATTTTAATAATAAATAACAAGAATACTAAATTTTTTTAACACATATCCAAAAAAAAACCCAACCCCCAACCCCCCCCCCCCCCCCCCCCGAAACTGTGGCCGAAAAACCCAAACATAACCAAAAACAGGGCGGGAGGGTGGGACTGCTCGTCCATCCAGCCGCGGGTCAAAGAGGAAGGGGAGGGGGACAAACCCTTTTATCCCTTTTATACGCCCCCTCCCCCTTGAGGTCACTTCCCTAGTGACCACTTCCCCCATGGCTGGTCTGCCTCCGGACGGAACGCAGGCCAGTCATGTGGGCTGCCCTCCTTAAGGGGACGGCACTTTCTTTAGAGGGGGATTAGTAATGTTCGCTAGGAGTTTGCCGTCCAGCAGCAGAAGGCAGCAGACAAAAGGAAGGCGCTAAGAGAGAGATAGAAAGATCCATTGCAGCTCCAGAGTCCTCAGGTGGACCCTTGTTCTGGGTTCTAAGTGATAAAAAATTCATCAGAGGGAATTAGTAATGTTAGCAAGGAGTCTGCAGTTCAGCAGCAGGGGGAGCATGCAAAAGGAAGGAGCTATAGATATAAGATAGATCCAAGGCAGCCCTAGAGACCTCAGGTGGATCGTGGCCCTGTTCCAGGTTCTAAGTAATAAATCCATCAGAGAGGATTAGTTATGTTAGCAAAGAGCCTGGAGTCCGGCAGCAAAAAGAAGAATCTAAGAGATAAAGACAGGAAGATCCATGGCAGTCCTAGAGTCCTCAGATGAACCAACCTGTAAAGTCTGGAACAGGGAATAGGTCCAGCTGTGACCTGCTGACAGCTATAGAGGTGAAGCCTCAAAGAAGTGGCTGAAGTGAATAATGCTGATGTAGAAGTCATGCTACTGTTGAAGCTGAGCTTGTGCAGCATTAAAGTTCATCATGATTTCACCACATGGGAGTAAACTCTAAAGAAGCCGCAAAGAAGTAAGTGCCCCTCACCTACACCACACCTCATCCAGTAACACCCACCTAGGTCCCTGGCTCCTCACACCTATCACCACTGGCCCGGTGGAGGGACCTAACACCTAAAAGAGTCGTTTGAGAGAAAATTTGTATTTTAAACACTTTGATGATCCAGCAAACACACGTTTTCCGTACTACATGAGCCTGGCTTTGTTGGACCTACCTTTCATATGTGTCCCAAAGCATGATGTGTTTTGTGGTCCATTTAAAAAATGTTGGAAATTTTAGATTCACGCAGTGTAGAATGTCGCCACATGCTATGATATACAGTATCTGAACCTTAAATTTTACTTTGAGCTCCAAAAACCTTTTTTAACACAGAACGGCACACCCTGAAAAATCAATGCTAATACATAGAAGCACAGAGGGACTATCGATTTTGACATTTCCTGGCTCCAAATCCATTTTGCTACACTTGATAAATAAGCTCCATAATGTGTCAGAAATACCCGGTATTGATGGTGCTATCATTTTTTTTTACTCCAATTATTCCAGCGCTCGTTAGATTGAACTTAGCTTTCTCAGGTATGTCATTCTTACTGGAGACGCCGTCTTAAAAGTCCCACCAACTGTTAGCATCACACAGTGGATGGATAAATAGATCTGTCACCGCGTTAGACTAGATTAAATACCCACAAAAAGCTTGGATTTTGTTTTCATCCATCACTGTCACTCGGCGCCAGCACAGGGCAAACCTGGGCAATTGCCAGGGCCCCAGGCATCTTCAGGGCCCACTCAGGCTCACACTTGTTCACTGTATTAGTTTTCAGTGGTCCCGAACCACCGAATGGCTGGTGTTGTGTGCAGACCTGCTCATGGCTGGCCTCAGCAAGAGGAGAAAGGAGACATGGAGAAGGTGGCATGGAAGGGAGGTGGCGAAAACCAGGTGACAACCAACAGCAATGATGAAGCAAGCAAGCAGTAAGGGCTGAAGTGTGCTTGGGGGGAGTACAGAATGCAACAAGGACTAGAGAATGATTGGTGGCTATAGGGAAGGCAATAAGGACTAGAGGATGATTGGTGGCTATAGGAAAGACAAACAGGACTGGAGGGCGATCAGCAGAAGAAGGTTACCCATTTGTGACAGCGGAGATGAAAGGTGACATCATCTGACTCACTACTTTGGGGCCCACTAAGACTCTCTTGCCCAAGGGCCCCCCACAAACCTAGATCCGGCCCTACTGCCACTGACCAACTGCAAGTGGGGCCCACCAAATGGTTTCCATTAATTTGCAACCAACCAAACCAGCCACCTCAAACCGAAAGGGGACCCATCTCTTCTGCTATGGCAATGCATCCCGTTCTTAACCCCTGCCTAACATATGTGGCCTGATTCAGAGCATCTCTCATATGCATTCCCCCCCATCAGGAATGACTTTAAAGGACCATATTTGATCTATTTTCCATGTCGGGCCAGAGCCTTGTATTTGTTGCCGAGTTTTCCTTGCAGGAAATTACGGTATGCATACGCCAAACCGAGTGTTCGCCTTATAAATATGGCTCAAGGCATTTGTGCGTTCCTAAATTTACGGGATTAGCCTGTGCCTTTATGGGATTCAGAGCCCTGATCTGTGGGTTTTCGGGCCTATAAAAGCCATAGGTTTCCAGCTTAAACTTACGCCACCTTTTTGCTAGCGGGAAAACTTGAACAGTCTTTTGTTGCTAGTGAAAATACAGCCACACCCTCTGCACCTACGAGTCCCCTGACAAATTCTGTGAAGAATACAAAAACGTCTGGAGCAGTGTGGGCTGTTAACCTGTACCTTCCTGGATATCGATCAGAATTGACCCGACTGATCCGCCTTTCAATTGAGAAGCTTTACTCAGAGTTGCGGCCATGGTTGGCCCCCACCACAAGAAAGGGGCATGCAATTGGAGGTATGAGACACTGTCTAGAGGCACTGTCTGTTGGCATGTCCCAGCCTTCGCTGAGCAGCGCCCCGACTAAATCTCTCGATGGCACAGCTGTCCTGCAGGAGAAATACATCTCTTTGACCGCTCCTCGGTGCTCCTTGAGGGATGTCCATGGATTTCTCCCAGGAAATCCTATTTGCTCCATTACTGGACTTTACTTTATCCATTTGCTCTCTTAGACCCCCTGGAAGCACATATGGACATTGTGCCCCTCAGTGCTGTTTGCAGCATTAGTGACTGGACTCGTTCATTCGTGATCAGTCTTGTCTGTATTATGCTTTGTATATACACCTTTTGTTGATGTCACCTATTGTCACTAACAGCATTAAAAAAAACTTTCTCTTAAATGCAATTTGATTCTAAGGGTGTTCAATTTTCCACTCCTGCTTTTGTATGTAGTTTGCGTCTGTATTGAGTGGGCGGACCTTGGAAGCTTGGAACCCCTGATAGCTGTGTGCTTCATATTAGAACTCTCTTTCTAATTTACAGTGTGCTATAACCTTAAATTAATATTGAAATACGTCTCTTTCCCTGCCTGGAAACGCGGTGAGGATGGGTTTTTTCAACATTGCGAATATGCCAATTATCATGGAGTATATCGGGAGTATATGTTTAAATATGTTTAGGTCCACATTGCTCCTCCTCCTTGTCCACTCTCCTCTCTTGAAGCTAGCCTAGCTTCCCCTACCCCCAAACAGCTTCCCTGGGTCTCAGTCTGTTTAGGTCCACATAGCTCCTCCTTCTTGATCCACTCTCCTCTCTTAAATCTAGCCTAGCTTCCCCTCCCCCAAACGGCTGTCCTGTGTCTCATTTGGCCTTTGTTTTATTTTGTTGTTGTCAGTCTAGCAACCCTTTCTGCCCTGGCTCCTGATGCCTAAGGCCCCAGGCATCTGTCCAGGAGGCTTAAAATGAGGCCCACTGCCGCACACAGGCTGTAGTTGAGCATGCCTTTAGCGGGGGTGTCCTTCAATACAAGCTAGAGAAGGTCCTGCAAATTATCATGGCGTGCATCAGCCAGGAGAAAGTCACACTTTCATGCCATTCGCCTACACATGTGTGCCGCATTGCACTCCTGCCAAAGTGCAAATGGGAGAAAGTGGCCGCAAAATACGAGCGAAGGCACATGGTGCCAAAGTAATGGCAGCGGCCTGGCCTTCCAACATTACAGGGCCACAGTACTTTGCTGCCACCGTCACATGGATCATTCTGGCAAGTTTGTATGTGACGCAGGGATGCCTAAGTGATTTAGGTTTGACATTTCTATGCAATCCGCTACTAATATGGGATGGGAGAGCTGCCTTCGCCTTGTTGCTATCCAACAGTAGAAGCGGAGCCTAAGGCCCTTATTTAAGAAGGGATAGCGTCAGGTAGCGCCTGGTTAAGGAGAGGTAGCGACAGATAGCGACTGGTCAACGCCGGACACGGCACACAATTACACATTTATCAAGCAGAATCTGTTTAGCGACTGGAATAGCGCCATGTAGCGTTTGATTCATCATTTTCACAGCCTCAGCGAACAGCGCCAGCGTTCAGCCTTGCACAGCGCCAGGTATGACCTCTCGCTACCTGGCGCTCTCCCATACATTTCAATGGACGATCCTTTTCTTCTCTTTAAACGGGGTTTTTGTTTTGTTTTGTTTTTTCCAAAAAAATCACAAATAATTCTGTGACCTCTTCTGGCATTGAAATAGCAGTTTTTTCATATTTTTTCATTTTTTATATATTTCTTCAGAAATGACATTACAGGTCTGCCATTAAAGTGTTCATGTTACAATGTTGTTACAATGTAATTCCATATGTTTTCGCTTTGTTACTAGTTGATAGATGCTTGAAAACAGACTTTAAACACACCGCCTCCTGCGCTCTGGGCTTCAAACAAGTATTTTTCAGCCCCAGAGATTTGTGAGGCTGTTTTTTTGCTGAATATGTTGTGAGTCGGTCGCTATGAGCAGTCGCTAACATGCGCTCCCATACAGCGCTGTACTGGTCAAATAACGACTCCTCACAATGTATTCAACATTACTGAACAGCGTCTGAGTCGCTATAAACTAGCGACTCACGGCCGAGCACTGCGACTACTAGCGGGCGCTCTGAAAATGCCTGCTACAGACGCTCACCTGTTGCTACCTGCCGCTAATGATGAATCAGCCTCTTAGGCCGTTATTTAACAAGGGATAGCGCCAGGTAGCGAATGGTGAGCGAACGGTTATGACGCTCACCGCCACGAGAACGCCGGCTCCCCTCCGCAATCACACATTTATCAAGCCGATCCTGCTTAGCGACTGACAGAGCGCCAGATAGCGAATCATTCATCATTATTCCAGCCTCACCCCACAGCGCCAGCGAGCAACCTTGAACAGCGACAGGTATGACCTCTCGCTACCTGGCGCTCTCCAATGCATTTCAATGGAGCAATCTTTAAATATTCTTAATTAATTGCTATTAATGTTTTTTTTTTTTTTGTTTTTTTTTTAATTGTCAAAAATTCTGTGACCACTTCTGCAATGTTAGATTTTTTTTTAAGGTAAAAAAAAAAATTGGTGCAGAATTGATATTACAGGTCTGATATTAATGTATTCATATTACAAAATGTTTTGAAAAACATGTTTTTTTTTTTTTGTTTTTTTTTTTTAAATATGGTTGTTTGGGGGTTAAAAAACTACTTTTAACCCATCGCCGCCAGCGCTCTGGGGTTTAAACAAGCATTTCACTGCACGAGAATTTTGTGAGCGTGATTTGTTAATGAATATGCTGGGAGCCGTTCGCTATGGCCATTCGCTGTCATGCACTCCCATACAGCGCGGAACCTGTCAAATAGCGACTCCTCACCCAATATTCAACATTACTGCACACCGACTGAGTCGCTGTCAACAGCCGAACAACGGCCAAGCACAGCGAATACTAGCGGGCGCTCTGAAAATGCCGCTACTGTCGCTCATCTGTCGCTACCTGG
Source organism: Gastrophryne carolinensis (assembly GCA_027917425.1). Lineage (NCBI taxonomy): Eukaryota > Metazoa > Chordata > Amphibia > Anura > Microhylidae > Gastrophryne > Gastrophryne carolinensis. The sequence continues at coordinate 141,998,421 of CM051244.1, forward strand.
CGCTATTAATGAATCGGCCTCCCCGTTAACAATGCAAATCAAGCCCAAGACACATGAAAAGAGGACGTTGGCGGAGGAAGTAGCAGCCCATGTGAGTGGCGAGAGGATTTTGCCTACACCTTCACCCAAATATGCAGTACTGGTCGGACCTCAAACAGCGAAAGTGGCCCTGGGTGCGGAGGTTCTACATCCAGAACTTCCCAGGTAAGTGGACGTACAACAGAGAAGGTGAGCTATCAGGGTAATGAGTAACATGTTTTACAAAGTTATATTTTCTTTTGTAGCTGGTGAGTTCTGGCTGTGGAACAAGCCTACCCAGAGGTGAGGAGTCTGAAAAGTGGGGTCAGGAAGACAGGGTGGGGGTGTAAGGTGGTGGCCCTGAACCATGCCGATGTCGTCTTCCTCCTCTGCTTCAGCACCACCACCACCAGCCATGGAGGCCACTGAAGAGGAGGGTTTGGAGGCTTGGAGTCGCCCACACCTCCTGTACACTCCGGTAGGCCAATACCCAAAAAACAAACAGGTTGTGCTGCATGTAAAGTCTAATAACATCTTTGCTAAGTGCTGGTGTGTTATGCGGCAATGGGGCCACCCGATACAGAAGCGGCACAAGACTCAGGTGGGTATCAATCCAGTGAAGCAGAACAATACCCAACCATTACACAAACAACACATGCCAGAGGAGTGTGGCCCTCTAAAAATATGCGTCAACCAGTTTGGGTATGTAAAAATGTGCGCTCATGTACAGGCACACATGTGGACAAACAAGTGTTAATGTATATATTTTTTTCTCTTTGCAGGTACCATTTTTTTTAAATGTATTGTTTTTATATTTTTTTGCTATAAATAACCATTTTTTTTTAAATAAAAAGATAATAAAAAAAAGTTTTTAATAAACAATAAGTGGCTGAGGGGTTACTTCCTGTTTAAAGGTAAAAGGTGATAACATTTGAAATAATATCCCCCCTTTGCTAACCATAAATGCATGCATACTTACCCCGCCTAAAACAATATTTGCCATTTCAAAACAAACAGGGCATCCTAAATCAGGAACCAGGGGAAGGCCAGCGGCTGGCTTTGGAATCTTCTAGATTCCAGGACTTGACCCTGTTGGGTTGTTCTGTTTTAACAAAGCTTCTTTAAAGGTGTATCCAAATCTGTAAAATGAATATATAAATCCCCCAGTTGCCAAAAGAGTACACAGACTTTTAGATTTACAGTATGCTTTTTAATATCATAGGAAATAAATACTGTAAATGTTGTGGGTCCTCAGATACAAGACAAAAAACACATGGCAACACATCGCAAAAAAACTCCCTAAATTCCAGACACAATCCAAATCAACATTTGTTTTACATTTTTTTGGCCTGAAGATGCAATCATGTGATGGCATGATCACTCAAATGAAAACAGGTGATGACATCTTCACACTATAACCCAATGGTGAGAAATTTCTCAGGTAAACTACAGCTGAATCTGTAAGATCTATTAAATTTATTTAACATTAGAGGCATTATTTTTTTACATTTGTTAACTTTGTTAAATACATCAGCAGTTTAAAAAAACACTTTTTAAAAAACATTTGAACAATTTGTGAAAATGTCCTACATGTTTTTCTAGATACCGAAAGAGCAGTTCTACCCAATTGTCACAGTATGATACTGCAAGTACAGTAAATAAATGATTTGCAACACATTTCCACTAGAGATGAGCGAACTTCTTGAAAGTTCGATTCGGGCGATTCGCCGAAATTCCCCAAGAAATTTGGGTTCACCCGAATCGAACTTTCACGAATCGCTCATCTGAAAAAAAAAAATGCCGGCATGGTGGGAGCGAGCAGGCCGGCTACGCCTGTCAGCGGGCCGCCGCCGGCCTGCTGACAGCGTAGCCGGCCTGCCCGCTCCCACCATGCAGGCAAAAAGAGGACGCGTCATCAGAGGACGCGTCATCAGAGGGCGCCTGAGAGCAGCGCCGGCCTCCACGCTCCGACCATGCAGGTAAGTGTTTGCTTTTTAAAAAAATGCCGGCATGGTGGGAGCGGGCAGGCTGGCTGCACTGTCAGCGGGCCGGCTTCCGCCGCCCGCTGACAGCGTAGCCGGCCTGCCCGCTCCCACCATGCCGGCATTTTTTTTTTTTTATTTGAGGGAACATTCGATCGGCACGAACCAAAAAAAATTCGGGTTCGTGCCGAATCGAATTTTCCCTGAAATTCGGAGCGAATTCCGGTTCGTCCGAACCGGTTCGCTCATCCCTAGTTTCCACCACCAGATACAGTGTAAAACATCGATCACTGTTCAGTAATACTTCGTAGTATTGCACGTTTCCTCTGTTCTGTTTTGTCTTTTTTTTTCTTTTATTTAGTTTAAATATGCGACCCAAATAAAAACAGACAATTGTATGATATCATCTTTACACCACAGCCCAATAGTGTGACATTTCTTGGGTTCACATATGCTACGCCTGTAAGATTTGTCCTGAATCTATGTGTATCCAAAACAAATCTTACGACCCATTTAAAAAAAATGGTCCAGAAAAGAGTCTTGGATGATCTGCTCACCGATGGTGTGTCTCCAGGCACTGCGTTGCCAGCTGGACATGGAGAGGGCATGACACCAGCAGAGCCACTCCATCACTCATGAGCCGCGGGGGTATAAACCGCCTAGTGTCTGGAGGAGCTCACAAGTGTATGCCTGGCCAATCCCTGACCAATCACTTAAGAGGATTTGGCTTTTTTTTAAAGAAAATTACTTTCTTCACCTGGGTGCGGTCTCACTAATTTTCGTTTGGTAATTTGGTTTGATAGTATGGGTCCTGGCTCCTAGTTTTTGACTATTATGTTTTGGGGGGTTGTTTTCCTCCTCTTTGCAGGTATAGAGGTGGATGGAAATAACCGTTGTTTAGGAGTCTTTAAAATAGGACCAGTGGCGGAGTGTCCCTAGAGACACTTTCTCTATTTTTCCACACATTAAGGTTTTATTCCTTATATTCCATTAGTTTGTAGCAAGTGTTGCATTCAGTTGTAGCAAGTATCTGTTATCAGTTGTAGCAAGTGTTCATACTTAATTATGTTGCCATTAAGCTTACATGTATACGCGTTTTACAGTATATCTGTCAGGTCTGGAGTTCCTCCACTGCTTCTGAGCATGCCTCTGTTTAGTACTGCTTCCGGCTGGCTCCTTTTCTGGAACTTTCTCCTTCAATATGCTGCTCCACCAGCAGATGGCTCTGTCCTACAGAGGTGCTGGTAATCAGCCAGCACCTGTGACTTCTTGGCTTATATAAGCTGATCCACTCATTCAGGCAGCAGGTCAGCATTGAAGTGAATTGCATCGCCATCTTGAACTCAGATCCCAGAACTTTGATCCCAGATCTCTGTACCCAGGACTCTAGTCATAGTCACAGCCACAGTCACAGTCATTGTGTTTCTCTCTTTAAGCCTTGTATCCAGCCTTGGACTTTGGACCTTCCTTGGACTATACACGTGAAGTCAGAAAACATACATGCATTTGACCCATGGCTCGTCTCTGTCTAATGTAGCCGTGACCGGACAGGTGTGTATAATGACCCAGCAGAAAAGGGCTTGTCTAAAGGTAAAAGCAGTGATGGAAATTGTGAGTTGTGGCTTGATTAGAAGACTAATTCATTACAGACACTAAAGAGTTGATCCAGCGCTGTGATAGTTTTTTTTCTCACACTTTTTTGAGAGAATACTACTTCGTTCTATGCAATTCAGTGTTCATATTTAGCTATGTAATTGTTTTAAATGCAGAGATTAATGTAGTGCAGAATTGCACGGTGGAAAGAAAACCTGAGAAAAAAATGTTCTCTCTCAAAAAAAAGGGAGAAAAAAAATTCTCACGATGCCGAATCAACCCTTTCATGTCTGAAAAACAGAACATTTTCTTGAAAGCTCACCTTAAATAGACAGAGTTAGCCTTAAAATATATCACATTAGTTCTTTATCTTGTAAGCTTGTGATATTGTTGACTGTAACGTTATCGCTGTTGTGTTTTATGTGTGGCTCAGGCGGTGAATTCCAAAAGTTTGAAATGTTACCAATGTTAGCAGAGAGTTTCTTAACCTCTTCCTTAGATAACCCAAATAAGTTGTGCTCAGAAGCTTTCTCTGTGTGAGAGCATGTGGGATAATTACTGACACAGTCAGACATTCACCTGTATATAAGTCATGGTTCGGCAAGCTCAGCACACTGACGCGTGTTTCAAATAGGAAGATTTAAAGGATATCTGTAGGAAAAATGTTATCCTGCATTTCAAAAGTCCCCTCCAACTCGCCCTCATAGCTCAATAATAAAATGCATTTTTGTTTAGTGGCCGCTTGTGTATGATGATAAAAGCACTCATAGTCAATTGTAGGAAAACGAAATGAATAGTTTTGGGATAACCCTGGTTTGACCCCCTTAATTTGGCTATGTATTAATATCTTTTGCACTTATAGCGATCCAACACCCGAGTGGGTGCAGGTATTGGTACCACCGCTATAAGACAGTATGCCTGGGGGGCTTCCATAATGCTGGAGCCCCCCACAAATAGCCCCCCAGAATGCCGGAATCCTTACCATTAGCCTCGATCCTCATCGGAAACCACGATTTGCTGTCCCTTGGGTCACTTGGGTAGTGAGCATCGCCATTGTTCTGGAAAGAACATGAGCACTGGCGGCCAATAGCACTGCTGGATTCCCTGCAATCATCCTTTACTTCTAGTAGAAAGCTATCAGCTGTGATGACTCTGCTCTGCTGCACAGCTGATAGAATTGTAACATTTTAGAAGATACATGATGTTTGCACTGACTGAATGGTGTGCGGTAAATCCAGATTCGGCAGTGAACAGCGATAAAGAAACATTGTTGCAGTTTTTCCTCAGACACACAATCACTCTAGTTAGCAGCTGGGTATTCTGGTGTATTCATATAACATAATACACAAGCTGCCCGTGTTTCTGAGGCATTTATCTTTCTGTTTGGTGTGGGTTGTTGCTGGCACAGCTCTCCTCTCATGCTTATGTGTGTGACAAGATGAACCCACCCATGCAGTTCTGCAGCAACGAATTTGCCTGTTATTCCAGAGCATCTGTGTGGAATTAAGCCCTCTCAAATAATTTTTTGCCAGAGGGGGCGTTACAGGAGCAATTTATTAAAATGTATTTTTACTTTTGGTTTGCTTTTAGACTCAGGCTCTTTCCTGCTCCCTCCTGCACTCCCCAATCTACCTGTACAAAACAAATAAAGTATCTTCTATTTTACCTAGCCTATATTGTTTCTGGTCTCTCCTAGTTCAATTAATAGAAAACTATTATGAAAGCTGTTCCACATTATTAAAGCACCAACATTAATTTTCCAGCAAATAGGTGCTGAGCTCCTCTGGAACAGGCTTGGGAGCATCCAGATTTCAGCATAATTTCTCTGCAACCTCCAGTTTCACTCACCTCCAGTGAAAATAAGCATTCTACATACACTGGTGCTCATGTGGCCCGAAGAAGCTTATGCTTTTCTGGCTTATACTTGGGCCACACTACTGCTGGCAGCCAATTGTGGGGATGCATGTTACCAGGGGATTGTAGTTTAGGTTAGTGAAACTTAGGGTTGTGGAGAGTTATGCACGGAGAGCTCCAGCAATATGGATGCCCTCCCAAGCCTGTCCCAGAGTAGTCCAGATGTTAGAATGATTTAAGTTTCAAGCATTAAAAAGCATCTATTAGCTGATGAATAGCCCTACATGCCTTGGGCAAAGTATTTCATAAAAACATATGCTCATCGTACTGTGAAGGGCTGTTTGGCTGATTCAGAGCACAGACAGGTTTGTGCAGATAAAGACATGAGGAAGGTTTGCGTGGAGGGTTTAGTCCTGCTTTCAGCTTAGACACTCATCGTTTATCGTTTACAGAACAGTTCCACTTAGAACAAATTAGTCTAGATGAGGAACTTTTACTGTCAAACACAAAAAGCTGGCGCTAAAAATTCTCTTTCATCATCAGGGCTGACTTAAAAAGATATTTTGCAGCTTTTTAGAATTAGTTAACTTTTTTTTAAGTAGAGCACTCAAATAAATATCACTTGGAATTTTAGTCAGTTTAATGACAGCTTTTTCGTACGCAATCTTCTCATCCTGAGCTATCATTGCGCTAATGAATAGAGCCATTTCTAAACACACTAAAATGATCCCTTCCTCTGGTAAACGGAGCTAAATGATGGATTTTCAAACGCTTAACATGAAGCCATAACTTTGTTGCGGTTTTACGGATCCTCCCCTGTCCTTATTTACGCCAGATAGCCATGGATCAGTCGATGAACATAGCCTGTTTGGTTCACTGAGTCAGTATTTCGCTGTCAATTTATTCTTAAACAATTTTACTGATCTTTTGAAGCCATGAAGAAACTAAATTAAGGTGTCATGTTACACAATAGTGTTGCTGGAATAAAAAACAAGTAACTGCATTCCAGCTATAAATAAGAGATATCTAATGTCGTATGGAAAATCTGCCAGTGGTGTTTCCGAGACTTGAGCGAATTGGTTCATTAGAATTAGAGTTGGCTTTGAATTTCAGGGAAATTTCAATTTGTCACGAATCTGAATTTCTGGTGATACATGCCGACCGAATCTTTTCCTGAAATCCTTAAATAAAAATACTCACCTGCTCTGTTGCTTTTCACCAGTCTGTCCCACGCTGCTCTCTGGTCGCTGTCCTGACGCACTCCGCCGCATACAGAGCCCCGATTGGGCCCCTGGAAACTCATTACCCACCGCAGGGAGGGTCTATTTATACTGATGTGTGAGTTGAAGTCAGCTATACACTACCTGACCCATTGGTGGTGGAATTTGGAAACACTGCCCTAGATAAACCTCAGATTGCATAAAAGTGCATGTACCTCCACAACTGGGCAGGTATGTTTACAGCACCACTGCACTGGATGAAAATACCTTTTACCTTTACTTGTCAACTGTGCATTAGGGATCAAGAAATCAATTTGGATACAATTGATACAAATTTCCCCAAAACAGGTCTGAATGTAGGGAATTTTTTTGGATTAATTTGATACAACAGCTATTGGTAATGTACAGTGCTTGGATCCCGTTAACCACTACAGAAATGCCAGCTTTTGCTTTTGACCAGGGTTTAAGTTCTTCTAACTATATATTGTTTAATAAACCACAAATGTGTTGCTTTTACAGTTTATTTTTAAATGTATATATACACGTCAATTATGACCACTTCAAACTTTCTACATCAGCAGCACTTAGCTCATAAGAGGAGTCTCATAATGTGAGCTGTCTTGTGTAAGGTGTGTGACAGGCTGTCTGCACATACTGTATATCCTTCATTGCTGTCATGGGTAAAAGGGGAGATTTTCTAGCGTTGAAAATAAGATTATTAATGGCTTTCAGTCTGAATATGGCAGTTATTTATGAAACTGTGCAGTTTGTGAACAGTTCTAGTGCTGCTGGGGTGAAAGTATATTGTGAGTGGACAAATGGCGCGATAACGATTAGGCAACATGGAAACTGCAGAACACCATGGCCACTGATGTGGGAGGTGAACTACAGCAACAAAAGTGCATTTATAGGGCTCCGGAGCACACTGTTGGTGTGTCAGGACAGAAACATCAGAGAGCAATCATTCTTGGAAAAACACCAGCTGGTGGTGGCAACGTTATTTGCTGGGAATGTTTTTGTTGGCATTCTCTGGACCATGCATGTGAAAGGTACTTTCAACCATGACCTTGCAGGTCATGCACACCCATGCATGCTGATTGTCTTCCTCCAGCAAGACCATGTGACATATCACATGGCTAGAAATATCCAACATTTGTTGGAAGAACATCGTTGGAACATTGGTTGGAAGAACATGACCAAGATTTCCAGATACTACACTGGCCCCTTAATTCCCCAGACTTGAACCCAATAGAACATGTCCTGTTTGCTCTATGGATCCTCCCCCACGCACCCTCCAGCAGCTGTGGGATGCACTGCAGTCAGCATGGCTCCAGATAGCTGTGACAACCTACCAGCACATTTTTGAGTTTCTTTCATCCGTACTGCATATGGTGGTTGGTTACTTATGTCATCGATTAGATTCTCAGGCCTGATCATTCAAAGTGCCTGGCTTCTAAGTGAGTTAAAAAGCAGGCATATTGCTGTTAATTTGTGATGGAGCAATTAATCTGTGGATTGTTATGCAAATCTATTTAAAATCTTGCAAGTTTTCTTGTGATTCAATGTGATGTTAAACTACTGGAACAAAGAAGCGTTTTTCCTTACTGTGTTTTCCTTAATTTCCTTCCTTCCTTCCTTTGCTGTGTAACGGGAGGGTTACATTGGGTGTTTATTAACTCAGGTGTTTTAAAATCAAGAGTAGAACTCATTTCTAAGCCCTGCTCATTCTCTGGCCTTATCATATAACATTCTTGGGTTCTGAGTTGGTTAAAAAGCAGAGATTAAGAGCAGATGTTGCTGCAGGTGTAAGTACCTACATTTTGAATTCACAATGTATTTATTTGACTACCTTGTTGTTCAATTGTTTGCTGCTTGTATATTCTTATTCTTATGAACAGATTTGTGCTCCCCAAATTAGGAATAAGGAGCTCCATGCTTGGTGTCCAGTGTACATCTTGTGTTGTGTATGCACTGCTTGAACAAACGTTCAAGTGAATACTGCTGTGCAGGATGCATGTTCATTGGAGCAACTGGCAACACTGAGAATCAATGATAATCTGGAAAGATCTGCTTCTCACTGAGTAGACACTCTCTGGTTTAGAGGAGGGTGGTAGTATGGGGGATAGGAAAAACAGGAAAATAAGGCAGCTAGCTAGGTAACAAAAAGAAGAATGGGTAGGGGTAAAGGTTTCAGGAAGCATAGCCCTGAGCAGGCACCCCCCACCAAGTTTGGCCAGTTGCCAGATAAGGAGGATGTTAGCACAGGGATGGCACAGCTACAGCAAGACAACACAGCTGTTGGCTCAAGTAAGGGTAAGCAAGACAGGTGCAGGTAGTGGGTATCTCAATAATTAGGGAAACAGACTGTGTACATTGTCACAAAGAACGGGATCGCTGAACAGTGTGTTGCCTTCTTGAGGCAAGAGTTCGGCATGTTGCAGATCTGGATGATAGATTATTGAGAAGGGCTGGCAAGAACCCAGTGGTTATGGTGCATACTGGCACCCCTGTTTCTCCCCACTCTCTCTCTACCGATCACTGCCATGACTGAGGATTGTTGGGATCGGAGCGGGATGACATCACAGGATGTCATCCGCCCTGTCCACAAAATCGGGGTTAGAAGCGGCAACAGCAGAAGAGCATGGGCCGGGGGGAGGAATTGGAGGTCCCCCAGGTGAAGAGGAGACCTGGCAGGAGGGATCACGGGCACAGGTGAGTGAATGTCATTTTATTTTTTACAGTGATGTCAACCACAGCGGCGGAAGCAGGGGGCCCTTATTTCAGGGCCCTCTCCTGAAGAACTCGGTAGGGATCGAAGGCCCCCCTCCCGAGTGAAGAGAAGACCCAGCTGGCTTGATTGAGCGGTTAGGTGAGTTTTTTACTTTTGTAGCTTTTTTATGACCTGGGAAAGTCAGCTACGTGAGTCTCACATAGTTTGCACTTAACGGTGCGAGAGGCAGCTACGTGAGCTGGCACTAAAAGGATTAACTACTCATATATAGGGGTTGATTCAGAGCTGCCCGAGATTCCTTTTTTGTTGGGAAAACCCAGTTCTTGCCCATTTTTCCCTCCTTCAGCAGACCATTTTTTACTGCAAGAATTTCCATTTTTTGGTGTGATTTTCTGTTTGGTTGCGAGAACTCCAAATTCATAATCACTCAAAACATTAATTTTTGTTTTGCGGGGAAACAATGAAACTGATAGTGGGGCTTGTATTTTAGTTATGTTTTAAAAACAAATCCAAAAGGCACCAGGCATAAGGGCTTATAACGCAGGGCACAGAAGAAACACCGGGTGATCCCTGGCCCTGCAAGTTGCTCTTCTGCCCCCCTGATGCCCCAAATGTGGGTGCGGGTAATATGTTAGGTTAACGGCATGTCACCTGCCAAGTCCAGCAAGTACCATGCTGGCTCCCTACCCCAGTGAACTGTAATAGAGGTCCCTTGGACTCCCTCACCAGTTCTCCCTAAGTGTATAAACTTACCTACTTACCTGTCCCGCCTTCTTACTTCTTTCAAGCACGGTCAGCCTCCTCCTCTAGTTCAGCTGGCGCTTTTTGGTCCCACGATGCTCTCCACTGATCTTCAGGGTTCTTCTCTACTCCCTTCTGCCATCCTTGCTACCCAGCGAGGGATTGATCGCCACATTTATAGCCACCATTTATACTAAAAGGCAGGGCTTCCATGGAATCTTCCCAATGTCACTAATGATTTCAAAAGAGGGGAGGGGAATAGAGAGGGTTTGGCAAAAGAAAAAACTCTCAGTGCTCCTCTCCTCCTGAAATGTCATTAGGGACATGGGGGAGATTCCATGGAAGCCCTGACTCCCCCAGCCCTGACATCAGTCCCTCACTGGGTAGCGGGCCCCTACACTAGTTCACCCGGATAGGGAGCTGCCATGGTACCCACCATATTACCTGCACCCCCGTTTGGGGCATCGAGGGTACAGAAAATCTCAGTGCCCATCAGTATCGGTGCCATGGGCACCCTTGGAGGAGCCCTGAACCCAAACCAAAGGGCATAAGGGCTTGTAACTTGTAGGCCTGTGTCCTGGGTTGCAAAGCCCTTATGTCTGGTGCATGGGCTGGCTGCCTTTTGGGGGGGACTCCACACATTTTTTTTTCCAAATACATAAGTAACTAAAGAAAAAAATGTCCAGAATTCAGTTTCATTAAGCGGTATTACTTTGATCCATGAAAACTAGTACAACTCACTGTCAGAGGGGCGTGAAAATGTGAGCAGAGGGGAGTGATGACAGCTCAGCGGATCAAAAAATTAGAGGTTGATGTAATAACTGGTCGGGGACCGGAAACAAACGCACCTTACCCTAACCAAACAGCAAACACATTTGGATGCATTGAATAAGAAACTAGATGACATGGAGAACAGGTCACGCCTCAACAATTTAAAGGGATCCACCTTACCGTCAGAAAAGAGAGGAATTCAAATTCTTGTATAACTATTCAAGGAATTAATAAAATCAGCAGAATAAATAAAAATTGACACGTTTCATTTCAGGGGGGAAACCCAAAAAATACAGTAGAAACCCAAGATGTATTATGTTATCTTCCAGACTTTAACTTCCAGAGGTTAAAGAGACCATACTAACACAGGCACAAACGGTCAGAGGTTCTTTTTCCACTCAATGAAAATGAATGTCTATCAAGACTACTCACCAAGAACACTGCAAAAAGGTTCCTCTTAAAGCAATTCTAGGAAACCTTACACTTTGAAAATTAATTAAACATTGCTGGATTGCACCTTTAACTTTGTTAGTCACCAAACGATAAAAGCACTACATTACAGGATGAAGACAATCCAGACAACATTTGCAAGTCATTTGGGATTATATATCAATCCTCTTCCTGTGTGGGAACCCTCCCAAAGGCTTTTTGGTGGAGGGGGAGGGTACAGTCAACCCGGGAATACACATTATCCCAACCAGAAAAGAACACTACGGATTATGGAAATTATCGGGGTAAAAATATTTTTGCTTAATTCACGTTGGATGCGGGGGGGGGGGGGGGGGTAGGGAGTACATAACCCACACCTAAATATGATCAACCAAGCCAATACACTAAAAGATATGCTCCCATAATTTCAGGGGAGCAAATTCCCCAGAATACAAGGATACTGAGTCTAGAGTAATTATACTAGTGGGAAAGTTTAAAGGGATAATATAAATGCCCCCAATAATGGACAAAAAATGTTCCTAAATAAGGCCACTAAAAAGATTGAAGAAATTAAACAAAGAACAATTGGGTGGGGGGGGGGGGGTAAACCTAATCAGAGATCCTAAAGAGGATACCACAGGGCCACCAATGCCAAAATCTGAAACATTACAAAACTACCCCTTCTGGCAAAAGATTAAATCTATCCAATTGCTCGATATATGTCACTCTCTCTACACCTACGGAGAAAACTACACTTGCTATAATAAATGCCACAGTCTATTTCAGTATTGACTATATATTTTCGGGACCATTGACGTGGATTATGTTGACATCAATGACCTTATCAGACCATGTCTCGGTTCTAGCATAAAAAAGAAACCTAGTGGTTTTTGGACATTGAACCCAGACATCCTTAGAAATGATTAAATAAAGGGAAAAATCCAAGCAGCCTTAAAGTGGACCAACACCCAGGATTTTGACTATCCTGGGTATTGGTCCACTTCCCCGGGGCACCCCGATCGGGGGTGCCCCGCTGTGTGAAACCCCCCAGAAAGCCCCCAAAACTCACCTCTCCCCGCTCCCACGTGGCCGCGCCGTCCAATCGGCGTCGACGGACAAGCTGATTGACAGCGACATACAAGCAGCTTGCCCGTCGGCGCCTCCCGCGCGTCACTCTTGACGTGTGCGCACCCGCGCCGGCCATTCAGAGACGGCCGGCGCGGGCGCGCGCACGTCTAGAGGAGCGCGAGTGAGGCGGCGGCGGCGGAAGCAGCGGCTGGAGAGGTAAGGTTTTTCGGGGGTTTTTGGGGGTTTACACCCCGCGGGACATCCCGATCTCGGATGTCCCGCGGTGTGTGAGGTGATCGGCCCGGGAATCTTATAGATTCCCGGGCCGATCACCTCAGGGTGTTGGTCCACTTTGAAGAAGCATTATCTCTTTAAAGATATGGAGGACATCTCAATAAACGCACAATGGGAATGTCACAAGAGCTACATAGAGGGATAATTAAATCCATTAACACGACTTGTGGAAAGAAAAACAGAATCTAATCTCATCTGTCATGGTAGATATTAACTTGTTAGAATCAGACCATAAGAATACAAGGAATGAGACGAAATATAAAATGCTAGAGAAAGCCTGATGAGACCTCGAACTATCACCTGAACATGCAAAAATAAGAGATCACCTCCAACAAAAAATCAATATCAATAAGGGTGGCAAAGCTATGGCCCAATACCTAAATGATAGAAGGGCAAAATATTTTATAGAACATAGAAGATGACTTTAGTGGACAAAAGGAATCATCAACTACTATTATAAAATCCATAATCTCACACCACAAACAGATGCTAAACATGAAGAATGTGTCCAAATGATAAAGAATCTGTGGATTTCAAAAGATTTAAATCAGAACTCGAGAAGGCAATTTAAAAAACAAAAAATTGGTAAAGCAAGAGAGATAGATGGCTTTACCTCTGAATATTATAAATAATTCAAAAAATCATATCTATTGTGGTGGTGAAATGCCTGTGAACCTGGGTCATCCTATCACGAAAACAATAAACACAGTTAAACATTTCATTCCAAAAGGAGGGTAAAGACCCATAAATCTGCTCTAATTGCCGACCCATATCACTCATAAATGCGGACCTGCAAACTTACGCTACCATTGTTGTAAATAGACTAGACCCAATTATGTACTCCATCTTTCCAAATCAAACAGGTTTTATGCAGGACAGAGGAGTACGAAAACACCACAATAGCTGTCTCGGCTATCTCACGCATAACCTCAAAATCCAAGGCCCCGATACTAACACTTGATGTTGAAAAGGCATTTGAATGCGTGTCATGGCAGTTTGTGGAAGTGACTCTACAACATTTGGACATAGGTCAGAATTTTCTCAATAAAATAATTTCCCTCTACCAAAATCAATCCGCTATGCTTAATATTAATGGTACCCTGACAGATCCATTTACCATTATTAATAGGACAAGACTGGGGTGCCCCCTGTCCCCTCAGCTTTTTCATTTACATCTGGAATTCCTGATTTGGAAAATAGATTCAGAAAACAAAATACCTATACATTCTACTCTTCTTAATATACTGGGATGGATCAGAACAGTAAAGATGTTTTTCTAACCACAATTTCTATACCTGATTCAAAATATTCCAACTAAAATATAAAGTTCTTTTTTTAGAACTTTGGAAAAGCAACCATCTTTTTTTACTGGAAAAATACAAAATGCAGAGTAGGATACAGAATAAAATCAGATCTCAAACCAATGGCGGATTGGGCACCCCTGATATTCGACCCCTGATTTTCAACAATATTACAGAACAGAACATCTTCTCCGAATAACAATCTGGGATGTGAAGAATGAATCTGGAGGCTGGCAAGAATTCGAATAAGACCCTAGAACTCGAGAATATCACCTCAATGGACCCCAAAATAAGAAAATAAACTGGCAAATTAACTGAATCCAATAGTAAAGGCAACATATAACACCCTGGTACACCCCGGCGCGCTCCCTGTTAGAGGGAGGCGTGTGATGCTGCCGCCGGCGCGCTAGGGACCGCTGTGCTAAAACGTGCATAGCTTAGCGCCCTGTTAGAGGGATAGTGGGGATGCAGCCCACTTATGCGTCGTTGGGCCGGGAAGTAAGGTAAGTGTAGCGGGCATCCTGGGGGGTTTCACACAGCGGGGCACGCTGGATCTGGATGCCCCGGTGGGAGGGAATGGATCGGCCCAGGAATCTATAACATCAGGGCTCGGTTTCTGTCCACTTTAAAGTATTTCTTCAGCCTTACATACTATACTTTTATGTATGTTACCAAAACAAATCTCAGTCAGATTTTGCACAAATCGTCAAAACATATCTTGAAATTTGCATATTTCTACTCTGCATTTCCACATTACTGCCAGGAACATGATGGCCGCCACTTGGTACATCACCAAGGCTTTAGCGGGGGAGACAATGCCAATCCTCCACCCTGCAGTTCATACATAGGATTTTCTACCTTGCTTTTTTGAAAGAATGCATCAAGCACACATTGACATTTGGTAAAAGGGATTTGAAACCAGAGACAATCAAATCCCTTTCAAAAGTCTCAGGTCGTAAAAAAGGAAATGTGCTAAATATCCCAGGTGTCAGATTTAAGGCATAAAATCCACATCTATCAGTGCCAGAAGGGAAGCTTGCTTAATCACGTAATGCCAAACAGCAGGGTGCTGCACAGGAAGATAACTTCCTACTTCAACGACAATATTTTAAGGAATACGTGTGTAACAAAAAGTGTACACATGAGTGAATCAATATACTTGAAGAACAGAATGCGGTCTACAAACTGGCTAAAAGGGAATGGCATTCAATAACATTGTGATTTGAAGTCTTCTTAGTTATTTATAACCAACATTTCGCTGATTGGAACTTTATATTTTAAAGTCTGGGTAAAATCTGGCCACCATTTTCTATTACAAAAAAAAAAAAAAAGGTTCAATTCAGTAAACTTGCCATAAAATATCTAATGGGAATAGGGACTGTTTCTTGAGTATTTTCAAAATAGGGCAGGAGAAATAAGGTGTGATCCAGTAAAAAAAATCCATCCTTCTTATTAGTATTGTTAAATATAATAGGTTTGTTTAAAGAGGAACATCGACCCCTACTTACCTTTTGGATGTCGCCACTGTCGACATTCTGGCTGCTTAGGGACCCAATCCTCAGCCCAGCCACCGGCTTAGCTGTGTGTAAGTGACAGCATGGCTTCAGCTGTGCTCTTCAAAGTTCTGCATTGCTCTGCGAAGGCTCGTGCAATTTCGGGTGGCTGCATTGCATCCCACTGTGGGTGGGCACTGCACACGGCCCCCGATCTCGTGATGGGATGCAAGATGGTGCCACCCGTCAGAAGGTCGCCTGGAACCCGAGGGACCCAGAAGATGGATCCCCCACGAGGTGAGGAAGTAGTGCCCAAAGGTAAAACCGGAGGAGGGGGGGCAGATTGGTGAGATTTGGGGGAGGCTTTAACCTCTTTAAAGAGGAGCATCGGAGCTCCACTCGTTGTGGCATCCCGAATCTAACCCTCGTCACATCTCTGCCCTGCAGGCAGCATCCTGACTCACCTCTAGCTGAGTGCGCACCCACGCCTGGTCTTTCTGAATGGGCGGTGGGGGCACATGGCGGCTAGGAGATGAGCATGGGATGTGACCGGCGATGCACTCAGCACCCTTTGGTGCCCCTTGGCTGCTTAGCCGTCCAGGCGGATTAGGCGACAGCTGAGCCAAAACGAGCTGAGGAAAAGCAAGCTCTTTGTGATTGGTTGAGCGGGAGCGCTAGTTCTCACTGTAGGAGCAACAGGAAGGTGAGTGAATGGGGTTACCTGGGGGGATACACACAGTTGGGCATCCCAATTTGGGATGCCTCCACTGAGAGAAACAACACCCCAAAAAGTCGAGTCTGTTTTTCTATTTGAAGGAATTTGGACACTAGGCATCACCTCTCTGCATATTTGAGTCATAACAAAGTTGTCGACGTGGGGTACTGTATATTGGCATCCTAGATTGCCCACCTGGAGGACCTTGGAGGTCATGTTGGAGTACAACCCCCACCTCTGGCCCTGCCCCCTGTAAGGGGCAGAGAGAAAGGCTGCTGTCCTTTTTTTCTAAGATAGCTGTGGAGGGGGGGGTGTTTTAATGCTGCTGGACTGTGTTTGATATCATTGCTAAAGTCCCACTGAAGTGGTTTTATCTAGCCTGTCCATTACTGCTGGGGACTGGCGAGGACAGGGTTAATGGTGTTCATTATTTCGAAATTATTTCAGAAAGATGTCTAGCCAAGGAGTGAGTGGGATTTCTCCCATTCAGGGCAAGCCAAGACTGATGCTCAGCCCTTGGAGGACACTAGGATTCAGATGTCCCCACTGGCTCCAATGGTGGTGGTAGTCCACCCTACCACCTGGAAGGAGAGACCTGTCGTGTTTTGCCTCCGCTGCAGGCACGTCATTTCAGGGCTGCACATGACAATAAGATGTGCCATGTGCGAGATGCTCAGCTTTGCAACCTGGGCTGAGCCACTAACTGCCTGGAGAGTTGGAGAGCACGGGGCACAGGCCATCATCCTTTCCCTACCATTGCTGGGAGGATCCTGGAAATCAGCAAGGCCGGATTCCCCTCCCCAACCAGCTAGCCATTGCTGCATGATTACCTGTCTGCTGTCCTCAATGACAATCAGGCCTCCCAGCATTGCTGGGCCAGAGGAAGATCTAGAGCCATCACCCAATTACTCTAATTAATCTACCCCAGCAAAGGACACTTACTGCCCATGCTCCATCTCATCCCCTATGGGAAAAACTAGTGGCCAAACAAAACAATATTATTGATTAGAATAGTGGGCAAACTGGCCACAGAGCATAGGGAGAAATCACAGTGGGCTGGGCTCGGTGTAGCCCACCTCACTCAGTGCTTGTACACTACTGATTCTAACACCCTCCTCTACTGCCTGCCTCCCAAGGCCTCACAACCTCCCAATATTCCCAATCCCAAACTGTACTACCCTCAGCCAAGACACCTAAGCCCATTTTCTGTCCATCAGCATTATAGCTTCAGGGGCCATGCCCACCTCTGTCACAGTGTCTGCTCCAATAACACTAAATATTCAGTACCATTGCTTTAAAGAGGAGTGACACCCCTTGGAGTCTATAAGACTCTTGGGGGGGGGGGGGGTGTTGGTCCACCTCTTTATGGAGCATCCTGAATTTGGATGGCCCTTTGTGTTAAACCCCTCAGATTGTCCAAATGCACATGTGCCATGCTCTTCTGAATACCCATGCTGTCATGCCCACAGCTAGAGGCGGGAAGGGGATGTGACTGGCGCCAATCACTACATTCAGATTGCTCGCTTGCTTGCTTGTGCCATGAGAACAAGGGATACACATGGGGGATACACACAGCAGGGCATCCCAATTCTTTAGTATTGTTAATGAGGACCAAAAACTCATAAATTGCCCCCTATCTGAATGGCTGGGTGCGGTAGGGAACCACTGCTTCAGGGAGACAGGGGATGCTGCCACAGTCTGCGGGGGGTCAGGCAGCAGGTAATTCCGAATTTAGACTCCAAGCTCAGGCAGTGCAGGTCTTAATCCCATTTACGAGTGGACATTTCCACCCCAGCTAACTCTCCAATGCTATAGCAACATGGCTGTGTTAAAGCTTCAATACCATCGCATTAGGGGTATCCATATCCACCCATGACAATGATATGCCCCTGCAATGCCATAGTCTCAGCTGGTCAACACATTTATTGACTGGCCGAGAAACTCCTTGGGGCCTGCGCTAAGCATCTCATGGGCTAAATTTGAAGAACAACCTTACTCCAATCAATCAAGGATCAAGGCTGCGATTGGTTAGGTGAGTGTAACTGGTATTTATTTTTCCGCCTGCAGATGCCCTTTAATTCACATTGACAAGTATAATATAAAATAGAAGCATAGCACATAAATGGCTGTATTGATTTGTCCTTATAGGGGGGTCAGTAGAGCATTACTTTCAAAGATGTAGACAGCAAAGTAACTACAGGAACAGTCCCTCCCAAGGCCGCTGTTCCTTCATTGGTCACTTAGCTAGATGTAGATATATGACATCTGGTTTGCCGGGGGAATAAGGGGAGCCATTTTTCCTGGTTTTATGGCTATATCTGTCAGCTATGATACCAGCAAAGGCTTTTCATCCGCTGCTGTTTGTACTTGTATTCTCTGTAGACCTCTTCTGATAAACCTTGTCCAGTCTATATGCGTCAAAGCTGGAGGCTCCGCTTTTTCCCCTTTTTTGTCTTGAATGAATTAAATGATAATATATAAAGCAATAACAGATTCTAAAACTGGGGGAAGAAGTGGAATGAAAGAACACATTACATGTAGCCTGAGATTTTCTATAGGTTTAACCCAACGTAACAGTGATACTGTCACAAGCAGCATTCGGAAGCTGCTCAGCCCTGGTATTCAGCATCACCGAAGCTGAATTCAATTTAAGTCTATGGAAGAGAAATTAGGTTGGATAGGTCCTTCCTCCCCCATTATAAGGTTTTAAGAGAGGATATGCATGAGTTTATGTGGGTAATTGGGAGGATAAAGAACAGGAAGAAGAAACAAACTCTTAGGATATAGTAAATAATACAGAACATGAAGGAGCTTACAATCTATTAATTTCTACTTTGTACAGTGCCACAGACTATGATGACGCTTTATAAATTAACAATAATAATTAGAGTATAATAGAGAACACAGAAGAGAAGGAACAGTGCACACACCATGGAGGTGTAATGGAGAATACTGGATAGGGACAAGCTTACTTTACAACCAATTAGGGAGTAGGGAAGGAGGAAATAGAAGGAAAAGAGCTTACAATCAATCAGGGTACAAGGGAGGATACAGAAGGAGAAGAGCTTACACTCAGAAACAGAAGGAAAAGAGCTTACAATCTGTTACTGTATAAGGGAGGAAACAGGAGAAGAAGAGCTTACAATCTATTATGGTATAAGGGAGGCTACAGAAGGAGAAGAGCTTACAATCTATTAGTGTATAAGAGAAGAAATATAAGGAGAAGAGCTTACAATCTATTAGGGTATATGGGAGGATACAGGAGGAGAAGAGCTTACACTCTATTATGGTATAAGGGAGGATACAGGAGGAGAAGAGCTTACACTCTATTATGGTATAAGGGAGGATACAGGAGGAGAAGAGCTTACACTCTATTATGGTATAAGGGAGGATACAGGAGGAGAAGAGCTTACACTCTATTATGGTATAAGGGAGGATACAGAAGGGGGAAGCACTTACAATCTATTAGGGTATAGGGGAGGATACAGAATGGGAAAAGCTTACAATCTATTAGGGTATATGGGAGTATACAGAAGGAGGAAGAGCTTACAATCTATTATTGTATCAGGGAGGATACAGAAGGAGAAGAGCTTACAATCTATTATGGTATAAGGGAGGATACAATAGGAGAAGAGCTTACAATCTATTATGGTATAAGGGAGGATACAGAAGGAGAAGAGCTTACAACTTAGTATTGTATAAGGGAGGATACAGAAGGAGAAGAGCTTACACTCTATTATGGTATAAGGGAGGATACAGAAGGAGAAGAGCTTACAACTTAGTATTGTATAAGGGAGGATACAGAAGGAGAAGAGCTTACACTCTATTATGGTATAAGGGAGGATACAGAAGGAGAAGAGCTTACAACTTAGTATTGTATAAGGGAGGATACAGAAGGAGAAGAGCTTACACTCTATTATGGTATAAGGGAGGATACAGAAGGGGGAAGCACTTACAATCTATTAGGGTATAAGGGAGGATACAGAAGGGGAAGAGCTTACAATATATTATGGTATAAGGGAGGATACAGAAGGAGAAGAGCTTACAACTTAGTATTGTATAAGGGAGAATACAGAAGGATGGGGAGAACTTAAAATCTATCAATGTTAAACAACGCATACAGTAGGTGGAGAAGCTGAGAGTCATATATAAAGGCACAGAAGGAAACGGTCTAGCATCTATTAAGGCTGATGGGAGGGTCAAGGGAAAGCAAGAGGAGGATATATGATAAAGAGACTTCAATTTATTTTATTTAGAATAGAGTGTACAAAGGTGAAACCCTAAATAAACCTGTTCCTTGGTCTGATTGCGCTAATCACTCCTGGCCCTGAGCCCCATAGTAGGTACTGTAGGTACGCCTGTTCCTTTAAGCTAAGCAGCAGTTAAGGTAGATTCACTAGAAATGGTCTTTACAGGCTGCTGATGGCGGCATCATGTGACAGGTCTCCGAGTCCCGTGGCTGTAACCTGACGGCGTTAGGAGACCAATTTCTTAAATCAGTAATGTGTTTAAAAACCCCACAACCTCATTAATTTAAGTTACGCTGCTAATCAGAATCTGCAGACTATTACACGGCCATGATGACTGATAACGCTGAATGCCGCCTCTGCACTTTCAGGTCCTGGTAACATAGACACAGGGCAATAGTGGGGGATTTCTTCTTTTACAGTTATTACCTACAATAACCAATCAGATTGCATTTATTGCATTAACCCTTAACTGCCAGCTTACCTAGAGATTTTGTCACCCTCTATATCTAGGACATTTTTCACCATTATGCGATATGTATATGTTTAAATTAAATTATTTATTGTTCTTGGGTTTTTTTTAACAGAGATTGGGCTTTAACATGGGCAGGCTGATTCATCACTAACGCCAGGTAGCGACAGATGAGCGTCTGTAGCAGGCATTTTCAGAGCGCCCGCTAGTAGTCGCAGTGCTCGGCCGTGAGTCGCTACTTCATAGCGACTCACTCGCTGTTCAGTAATGTTGAATACATTGTGAGGAGTCGCTATTTTAACCAGTACAGCGCTGTATGGGAGCGCATGGTAGGGACTGCTCATAGCGACCGACACAGCCTCACAAATCTCTGGCGCTGAAAAATGCTTGTTTGAAGCCCAGAGCGCCGGAGGCGGTGTGTTTAAAGTCTGTTTTTCAGCATCTTTCCACTAGTAACAAAGCGAAAACATATGGAATTACATTGTAGCAACATTGTAACATGAACACTTTAATGGCAGACCTGTAATGTCATATCTGCAGAAATATCTGAAAAATTTAAAATTTCGCAAAAAACTGCTTATTCAATGCCAGGAGAGGTCACAGAATTATTTGAGATTTAAAAAAAAACAAAAACAGTTTAAAGAGAAGAAAAGGTTCATCCATTGAAATGTATGGCAGAGCGTCAGGTAGCGAGAGGTCATACCTGGCGCTGTGCAAGGCTGAACGCCGGCGCTGTTCGCTGAGGCTGTGAAAATGATGAATCAGATGCTACATGGCGTTATCCTAGTAGCTAAACAGATTCTGCTTGATAAATGTGTAATTTTGTGCCGTGTCCTGCGTTCACCAGTCACTACCTGTCGCTACCTCTCATTAACCAGCCACTACCTGACGATCCCTTCATGAATAAGGCCCTAAATGTCTTGTTTGTAATTTTTTTCATTGCTTTCTGAAGTATGTAAAAAAAAAAACTGTAGTGTGTTTTGAATAAAAGATTTACGTTTTTAAGAAAATTATATTGGGTGGAAAAGATCAATTTCTTCCGGGTACATCGATACCACATATGTAATGGTAGATACCCTTTCCTGCCCAGGAGACATCCCATACTGAATCAGCGCTTTAGGAGATTTTCAATGAAAATGCAAATACTATGTGCACTCAAGAGTTGAACCCTTAACAATTAAAAAAAAAAACAGTGTGGGCCCCTTACCAGTAAAACCAGCCCAAGCACCAGCTATGAGGCCTGGTAGACCTTGGCCCCGGCCCTGAAGGTTACCAGCCTGCACAGCCCATATGGGCCGTGGGCTCTTCTGCATCCCTCTGGCCTTCAGAAATGCAGGTAATGGGGTCAGGGACTAATGCTAAGTCACCCGCTTGCGGGCAGATTACCTTTATTCTTTTTTTTTCTGCTTGCCCCCTATGCATTGGAGATTATTGTGTGCCGCTGCGCTGCTGTCACTGACAAACCAAAGTTATCATCAAAAGCCAGGTGCAGGGGCAGAGGATCGGAGTCCTGCTTCCATGGATCACCTCCGGCTTCTGCTCTCACCCCCCTGCCAGGAGCAGCCTTTTATACATGCTGAATGAGTTGCCATCATCTCACTTAAAGGCCCTCCCTGAGGTGGTCAGCGAGCTGACAGAGGTTGCGCGGGAACGGGTTTTCTCTGCCCTTCTGAAGACCTCAGGGGGAACAGGAGATCCCCCCACTGGATCTCAGATGGTGGTGAGTGCCTTTTTTATTTCGGACCGCAAACTGAGATCCAGTGAGGGGATCTCCTCTTCCCCCAGGGGGCATCCAATCCCCGGAGGAAGACAAGATCCCCTCATTGGATCCCAGATGGCGGTGGCCCTCAAATTCGGGTAACACCAGGCACATGAAATTTATGTGGTTGACGTTTAACGTCAGAGAGGCAACCTTGTTGATTTCACATACTTTGCCAATATGAGTAAAGAAAAAAAGAAAAACGGGGGTAAGCAAAGTTTTACACATGAAGGGGCATTACTGAATGCACCAATTCTAGAGCTGGGTGGGTTTTGCCTTGTGCTGCAGAATCTGTCCCTCTTGTGCAATGTTTCAAAGATCACAGACTCGTGCTTTTACACTGTAAAAGCCAGCAAGATCCCTGATGTGTAACACAGTTTAACTGCCAGCTTCCTGATGTGTAACACACTGTAACAGCCAAGCTACCTGCTGTGTAACACACTGTAACAGCCAGGCTACCTGCTGTGTAACACACTGTAACTGCCAGTTCCCTGATGTGTAACACACTGTAACAGCCAGTCTCCCTGCTGTGTAACACACTGTAACAGCCAGGCTACCTGCTGTGTAACACACTGTAACAGCCAAGCTACCTGCTGTGTAACACACTGTAACAGCCAGGCTACCTGCTGTGTAACACACTGTAACTGCCAGTTCCCTGATGTGTAAAACACTGTAACAGCCAGTCTCCCTGCTGTGTCACACACAGTAACAGCCAGGCTACCTGCTGCGTAACACACTGTAACTGCCAGCTCCCTACTGTGTAACACACTGTAACATCCAGGCTACCTGCTGTGTAACACACTGTAACAGCCAGGCTACCTACTGTGTAACACACTGTAACTGCCAGTTCCCTGATGTGTAACACACTGTAACAGCCAGGCTACCTGCTGTGTAACACACTGTAACTGCCAGTTCCCTGATGTGTAACACACTGCAACAGCCAGGCTACCTGCTGTGTCACACACTGTAACAGCCAGGCTACCTGCTGTGTAACACACTGTAACAGCCAGGCTACCTGCTGTGTAACACACTGTAACTGCCAGCTCCCTGCTGTGTAACACACTGTAACAGCCAGGCTACCTACTGTGTAACACACTGTAACTGCCAGTTCCCTGATGTGTAACACACTGTAACAGCCAGGCTACCTGCTGTGTAACACACTGTACCTGCCAGCTCCCTGCTGTGTAACACACTGTAACATCCAGGCTACCTGCTGTGTAACACACTATAGCAGCCAGGCTACCTGCTGTTTAACAGACTGTAACTGCCAGTTCCCTGATGTGTAACACACTGTAACAGCCAGTCTCCCTGCTGTGTCACACACTGTAACAGCCAGGCTACCTGCTGTGTAACACACTGTAACTGCCAGCTCCCTGCTGTGTAACACACTGTAACAGCCAGGCTACCTGCTGTGTAACACAGTGTTACTGCCAGCTCCCTATTGTGTAACACACTGTAAAAGCCAGGCTCCCTGCTGTCCAACAACTGTAACTACCGGCTCCCTGATGTGTAACACACTGTAACAGCCAGGCTACCTGCTGTGTAACACACTGTAACTGCCAGCTCCCTGATGTGTAACACACTGTAAGAAGAACAATGCCTGCTGTTATACATCGTATAGCAGCCATGAGTCTGCTATTAACAAGTAAAAAGCTCACAGTAAATAGCTCAAAGTATGTTTTCTGTGATTTTGAATTTTGCCAAGAGCCATTCTCTTCCCAATTAAAAACTGTGTCTCTAAGAAAGAGATTACTCTTTTACTGTTTACCTTTTACTGTTTAATGTTGTGACAATTTTTACCCAAATTTTATTTTATTGGTAGGATAGTTAAAGCCACTGTCCAAGAGATATGAAAACATTGCCCCCCTCATCTTGCAACTTTGAACCCTTCCCTATTCCCATATTGTCCAGAATCGGTGTGGCAGATGTACCAAAACATGGCAGGAGCCATGGGGTGAACTGGCAAAAGGAAAACCCAAGAGAATTCCTGGTGTGCCATGCAATTCTAGGATTGGTTGGGCTGCTACTTCTAACTCCCCCATCCAATTCCTGCCCCCACAGCCAAGATACCCCAGACCATATTCTGGCCCAATTATACAGCCTCAGTCACATTGGAGGGGGGCTCATCAGCGCTGATGATGGACTGGCTGTTAAAATCTGGGGCTGTTTTCGGACAAAGTCCCCCAATATGTACAGTAGTTCCCAATGGACTCAATGGGAACTGAGCTGGGGTGGACTGGCCATAAGGACAACAGTGGGTCCAACTGCTTTCGGGGTCAACTGGGTTGGCAGGACACCCAGACCTTGTGCTTGAATATAGGTAGTCCTCTTCTAACTTCCATTTCATGTCCCTTCTTTGATATCTTCCCACATACCTGGCCTCATACTCCCCAGCCAAAGCATCCCAGCCCACAATTTGCCTCCAACCCTGCCCATGATCGGCCCATGTAGTGCTCTAGCCTTAGCTGATGAATGTACTTGTTGACTGACTCAGTTAATCAGCTTGTGGGAAGCTCATGGGCTGGCTGGGGCCAGTTTATCTCCAGGCTGATTTTTGTCTGCCGCTGTAGGTGAGGAATCACAGCAGGTGATTTGAAACAGCAGGGCATCTAAATTTGGTATAAGCCATAGGGAGGTAGTCCAACGAGCCAGAAGTGGATCCAGGCTCCATACAGCTTTTATTTTGTCTGTGCCTCCATAGCCTCTATTATGCCCCATGAAAGCGAAGCCTGGATCATCACATAAAGGTTGGGGGCTCCAGATTATACAGCTTATAGCGTCCTGCCTAACTTCTAATGTGATTCTTTGGCCACATTGCGGCCACCCCTGAGTCTTGGACCAAGCATTGGGCCCAACTGTCACATAGGGGTTATAGAGGAGGGGTCCACTACATCCCAGGCCAGGCAAAGAACATCTTTGGCCACAAACAATGGGTGGCAACTGCGGAACATCGATGTGACAGGTGGCAGTGCAACTCAGAGTAGAGCCAACATCAGGACCCTACTTTTGGCATCGGCCTGCAGTCTTCACTGTGTTACTCTAATGGTGGCCCGGACACACCAAATCTGGTTGCCCAGGGGTGGAATTGAAATAAGGGTCTGAGGGCCTTTGCATTTTTATTTTACGTTAGAACCACTGTAACAGAGTTGTATCACATTCCTAAGACACATCTCCTCCAATCAGAGGGGATGTAAGAAAATGTCCCTGGCAGGTCCACCTGACATGTCAGTGGGAAGTGGGAGGATAAAAAACTGTTGAGTTGAGCTGTTATTCCTGCTCCTAGATACTTCAAACACCAAATCAGGTGCAGGAGACTTGCCAAAAAATCGGAAATTCTTAAGCCCAGGACTGAAGCTTATTTACATACATATGCAGCTACACTTGAATAACGCTTATGTCCCAGGATTCAGCATTTTCAGATCTCGCAATGCTTTGATGGGGAGGGTTAATCCATCTCTCTGGCTATCCTGTTTTACAGTCTATAAGTAAAATTGTAAATTGGTTATATTCACTGATTTCAGTTGCTCTTTATTCTAAAATCAATATCCAGCGGGGTTGTGTGTACTTAGCTGAGCATGCCGGTAGCCTCAGGTGCTGCTGAGGCTCATTCCCATAAATAGAATAAAGCTTTCATGTAATATTACCAGCGATCAGTTCCTGCTGATCATGGTCAACTCTATAAATTACCCTGAGAGCGCAACCCCCCCTACACCAATCATCGGGCTATTTGATTGGCTAGTTTTATAGTGCTTCACAGTTATCTGTCATTTCATCTCTGGCATTAAAGTGGGTAAGAGAGGAGCATGTGACCGGCAAGAATGAGAAGCCACTGATTGTGAGAAGATCTTTCAAGATTTGTTTTTGGGCCTGATTTGTTTAAAAAGAAGATTCGCTTTGGTTCAAATTGTATCTAAAAATAACAAACAAATCACGATAATTTGAAATAATAAAGGATAATAATTAATGTGAAGAAATAATATTTCATCTCTGGCCAGCGCAGAGACAAGCAGACCTTATTTAAAATGCATAGCCCATGGCTGCCCCAGAAATGCAGGAGGAGGAGTTTGAGGCACATCCCAGGGGGAGTGACTAGTCATATGTTTAAACGTTCGTGGAAGGAACACCCCAGCTGTCGATGTTTGGGGGAAGGCTGGAAGAACCAAGAACTCACAGGCTGCCTCAGTGTGGTTGCCCTGCACCTAAAATCTCAATGTAACTGACATACATTCATATGCTCATTCTGACTGTAACTTACCACTTGTATTCACCCTACTGACCTGTATAAGTATCTATACATTGAATGTAAATATTTGGTCTAGTGTGCTCCTAAAGTGATTAAATATATAACTGAATTTTGGGTGGCCCCATTATCTTGATCCCAAACCCGTTCATAGTTCTCGGTTAATTAAAACATAGCTGGCATGGGGGCCGATATAATTAATGGATCAGGGCTATATCAAACAGAGCTGGTGAAGCTCTCGGTGATTCAGTGACATCAGCTGAGGCCATGAGATGTAGAGGCTGATTTAAGACTAGTGCCACATATTGCTATTTATGCATCTATGTAGCAGTGCTTAGAGTGTCCGCAAGAGTATGCTACAAACGGGTGTCTGGCGCTATAACGTAGCTTTGGCAGGACAAGTGATGCTGAAGTATCTTGTCCAGCACTGATAAATTTGATGTCTGGAGGGCTCATTAGAAGCGCTCTTCCTGAATCAATGCAGTGTCTAAGCGTACCAATGCTGCTATTGTTTCATGTAGCACATCGAGGGAAAGCCGTCCAAGGCGATGCTACATATAACAACAGGACAACGCTGCTGCAAAGTAGTACCATTTAAGTGCATCTGTCACTCTATGCTGAAGCCTACATTTAAGAAGAAAAAAAAGCACAAAGCCAGCGGTGGCGCTATAAAACTGGACGCTCTAGCAATGAGCGCCGGACGCTGTTTCTAAACACATATACACCGGCACCAGGGCGATAACACATGGAATGACATTGTTTCTACACTGCAATGGCAGACCAACCCATACAATTCTGACATTTAAATCAATGAATCAATGAATCAATGAAGATAAGCCGTTGGTTGGTGGTCAGGAGCCAAAACAATCATCATATGCTAAAATAGTGGGAAAAGGTGGATCCAAACTCGATTTATACCCAAACAAATTAAAGACCATTGAATTGTATGGAAAAACTCAACTTGGCGACAGGCACTACATGGCATTGCAGAACATACAGCCCCGGCGCTTTACACTTGTGACGCTACATGACTCTGTTAGAGACACTCACCAGTTTGACTTTCATATATATGGTTTTCACATACTGGTGAACTACTGAGTGGCATTAGTGCTTCTTAAATAAGAAACCTGAATGGTAAAACTAAATCATGAGCTTAGTCCTTGCATGTCGTGCCCCTTTGCAACTTCACAAAGAGATTGGTCTGGTGTTGTAAAGCTAGGACTCAGACAATGATCCTATCGCGTGGCCAGTAGGTTTTAGAGCACTGGACCCTGAGGGAGCTGCTTCAGGGAATGGAAGATAAATACATGATTTTTCTATGGCCAGAGAGGGACTTTGATGCAGAACTAAAAAATTTTGCAAATCTACATACGCCTCAACCTACGGGTACCGTGACTTAGGGCTATCGAAAGCCTGGCCATTGATAGAAAAGTGGCTGTCACTACGGAGGGGACATGTAGGGTTAATTACTTTCTATTGCTCTTGAACTGGGGGGCATAATTGCAAGCAGAACTTAAGTCCCCTTTTGATAATTTGTCTACTTTAAGAAGTAGCAAACATCTATCACACTTTTCTTCTCTCCATTTCCAGCAGATGGATCTGAAATTCATGAACAATGAGGCCTATCACACCCCCGCAAGGCCCTGGTCTTGTCCTCTTGGCTCTCAGCCTTTGGAGACTGGATACGGTTTGATAGAGTTGTTTCTTGATGGAACTCGTTCTAATGATGAGAGAGTCTCTCAGGCTGCATAAATCTTGTGATTCCAGGGCTTTGATGAAGTGGCCTCGTCTCCAACTGCTGGAAACAGCAAGGTGGATATCTGTCTTGTGCGCGAGGGAGCTTTCTGAACACAATAAGCCATTTTAATCCTGCAGGTCAGTTATTTAATTCAGCAGCAAGCCATTGACTGTATCTTTAGGCCTAATTACCAAAGAAATTAAGATCAACGTAGCAACCACCATTAAATGTATGAACCTATCTATATGCCGGCCTAATGAATTATACAGCAGAGACCAATGTGAATATTTACGCATCGACGATTTCTGCCAAGGAAGCGTACTTCTGTATACTACACGTGTTCCAAAGTCATTGTTAATTATTAATTTAAAACTCAGTTCCAGCCAGGTTTAACCCTCTCTCCTCAATGCCCTATAAAGAGCAAATGCTTACGAACATATGGCCTAGGTTCCTAGGTTTGGTTTTCATGGGCCTGAAGAAATGTTCTGCCCTCTTAACCCTTGATCAGCCTGCTTCATCCTTCCTGAGCCTTCCCAATGTGCTTAGAGGAAACGAGTGTGCTCCAAGGCTAAAGCATTGCTAGGACAAACTAAAGGGGTGGATGGGGCCACTCTTGAAGTTACGTATGGTATTAGAGTTTTAGTAGCTCAAGTAGATCCTGCGGCAGGGGTAGATAAAAAAAACAAACTATGATGCTGAGGTTATTGCATTGCAGGGGCAGAACATGCCTTGCAGTGCCTTGGCTAGGGTGGAGCACAGTGGGTCTGTGTACATAGGAGCTGTACCCTGGGAAACTAAAGAGGCTGAGGTTGGATGTGGGGAAGAAGCCCAGCAGGCCCCAAAGCAGTGTGGCCCACCAGGAGTTCTGAAAATAGAGCCTAATGTCTTACATGAATGTACCAGAAATTTTTTTTTAATAGTCACGCAGTATTACTTCATACTCTGTTAATTCATTCTCACGAATAAAGTGTTAATCATCGGGCATTGATAATGTAGCTAGATTAACATAGATTCCTATCACTAGGAGTATTTTTGTGAGTTTGATGCTGGTGAATCCGATGTGTTAGCCAGCTCAACGTGTTTCACCCTGGGACAGGCTTCATCAGGAGCTGGGCCTTCGGTAGGTTATTTGTATAATTTATAGTAATGATAATAGCCTTGGAATCATGTGTTGTTTCATCAGCATCTGGACTCTTTTGCTGGAAATTATGGTTGTATGATTGCTGGTTGAACCGCTAGGAGCAGGTTTTCTGGCTAGCTGTCGGTCTTTAATGCTTGCTGAGCCTCTGGTAAGCTGTGCTGAGAATGTGTGTGCTTTTGGACGCCACAGCTACCAACAGCACACACAATTTCGGCCCAGTTTACCAGAGGCTAAGCCCCAAAGAAGGCACTAGAAGCTAACCACTCAAAACACCAGGAATTCTCACAGGTCTACATATGGCCAGTCTGCCCTTGCACATAGAGATCATGCAGGCCAGCCATCAGAGGCATGTAGACCACCAATCTTGGTATAATAACTAACCTGTGAAATGGCTTCTGGCAATTGTTCCTGGTTCTAACTGTTTCAGTTTTTGTCCTATGAACTGGTAGAAAAACAAGGTCAACAAACATGTTCCTGCCCAATGTCCCAATGAAAGCTTTTCTTTTTCCACTACCTTAGACAGGCTATGAAATTTCAATATTTTTTATAGGTTAGAGACACCACCACTGGCATTCATGCACCCTATTCTTCCTTTCAATCGCACGCTGTCTGTATGGATTGTGGAATCCCAGATATATAAAAATATCCTCAGCTCTGACAATAGAAATTAAAACCTTTCCATATTTATAGTCATCAGTCAGATTAGCGGAGCGCTCTAAGCCATTGAAAGCACACGATAAGAATGAATGGCACTTTAACTGGTGTGTTTGTTGGTAATTAATGCCGCTATTCTGAACTCGAGGAGCATTAATCCTGGTTCTGGCTGTGGCAAGTGAAAAATGATCCTGTACGCTATGAAATATTTCATTATGGACATGCGCGCTATCTCTGGTGCATAGTCAGTGTTTCTATGAAGCATGTATTAGTGTCTTTAACCTCTTCAATCACTGAGGGCATCAGGGGGTAGGTTAGGTTAGTTATTGGTGTGTCCTTGCGTACTGAACCCTCCCTGGCACAAAGCTGTAATCAAAGTTGTAATACATTTGTAATCAAATGTATTACTATTAATTAGTAATACATTTCCTGTAGTAAAATGGTTAACCTCAGCATTATATAAGCAATAGTACTACTATATAGAACATAAAGCATAATTATTGGAATACATCTTCTGAACAAATAGCTTAAGGGGACATTCCAAGCAAATGGTTAAATTATCTACTTTATGCTTGCTCCATGCTGACTGTCTGGGGGGCACCTTTCATTCAATGAGAACGAGCAATTCCATCCTCTATCCCTGGGCACATGTGGTGGCATCCATCAGCATGGCTTCGCGTCTTCTAACACTTCTACTCTATTTATTGCAATAGAAGGGGCATGCCGAGGCAAGGCGTGCAGAACCCGCTTTGGAATACCCCCTTAATTGCAATAATTATAGTTCCAAGGTGACAGCTGCACACTTACCACACAATTTGTGGGTGCCAGGTTAGCGGAGGCGCCACAGTAAATTTAGTGCGGCAGATTGGCGTTAGCTCTCGCCGCTCTTTACAGACGGCGAGAGCTGCCTGCACTGTGTTGTGACTCCGTGGGGCCCACCGTCCAATCGGAGAGCGGGCCTCACTGACGTCACTCGTAGCTGGGCTGGAGACTTCAAGCCCCGCTCACTGGGCATCCTCCCTAGCAGGCGTGGTGCTTGTTAACCAAGCAGGCAATGGCGGGGGATGACCAGGACATGGCCGTGCCTCGGCATGGCCCCAGGGGTGAGTATTTTGATGGGTTTTTTCCTTTTGGAATTATGGATTATCCCATATATTAACCTCATCCTACATTATCCTACACAGTCCCTTCCTCTGGAATTTCGGGTCATTCTCCCCATGAGCAAAGGGGGGTGGGAGTAGCTCCATCACTATTATTTATACAAAATCATCATCATTATTATTCAGGGCCTGGGAACCAATTTGCCGCCCAGTTTAACCCTCTCATCATCCAAGTATTAAGCACCAAACATGTCTAGCTATGTGGAAAGACAGAGATTTGGTTGCACATATCTGCAGATACATGTGGAAGCCACACTGCCCCGGCAAGGCACTCTGTGTTTAGTGTGGTCCCTACTCTTATTTTTGAGTCCCTTTTCTCCCTGTGAAGTGTTCTAAAGGGAGGCTGGCAGCCTCCCAGGTGAGTAGCTCTCAGATATTTGTCTGCATTGCATGTCCCAACTTTGGGAACTCAGAATTAAGAGTAGGGACCGCACTTAACACAGAGTGCCTTGCCGGGGCAGTGTGGCTTCCACATGTATCTGCAGATATATGCAACCAAATCTCTGTCTTTCCACATAGCTAGACATGTTTGTTGCTTGATATTTAGTTGATGAGAGGGTTAAACTGGGCGGTAAATTAGTTCCCAGGCCCTGAATAATAATAATAATTTTGTATAAATAATAGTGATTGAGCTGCTCCCACCCCCCTTTATTCATTCTCCCCATGGAAAATTATCCAGAACCATTTCCTTTGACTGGGGTCCCAGTTGCCATCCTTTTAGTTGGGCCCTTTTATGATAGGGGTTGTGCCTGAACTCCCTTTAGGACTGATGCCTTGGGATACAGAAGGTAAAACATAAAGAGACATACTATTTGAACTTGTGCACCATAGCAGTTGCTTGGGTTGGTACATCTTTAGTTGTCAGAGGCATATTTTAGCCAATATGTTATATTCTGCGGGTTAATGACCCTTAGAGAAATGCAATGGTAACATGATGGAAATGAAAGCGGGCAGGGAGCCGGGCAAGACGCTGGTGTCAGCTTGCGCTGACCTCTCACAGCTACATTTGTCTCCCTGCGCCATCAGAACCAATGTTGTTGTAAAGTTCAATGAAGCAGGAACATTTCACCTGAAATATTTAGTGTGAAGTCCTGAAAAAAGCTGCTTGCGCTGACTACCAATTAAGATACTAATATAATTGATGAGCTGGCCTGAGGTATGGCTACTACGCTCACTACATGGTTGTGAATCATCAACGTTTTATACATATTTTCACTCCTAGCAGGGGAGGGTACGCTGAGCAATTGCCCAGGGCACCATCCCTTAGAGACCCCACATGCCTGACCCACTTTTAAATGTATTTTTAATTTACAATTGGTCTAAATCGTTCCTTTATTGGGTACGGAAGTTTATGCCCTTACCTTCTTTCCCCAGCTTAATCCCCTAAAACAGCTTTGTATTTTTTTCACCAATATCAATGGATGCAGTGTTCTGTTTGGATGATGGCTGTATAGCTCCTTGGCTGCGCAGGATAGCCCCCCTAGAGCTCTGCTGCCATGATTCATCCAGTTGCAAGGTGAGCCTTATCAGTTATTTTAACTGCAATAAATCTGAAGGCACTACAAGCTAAATTGCCACCTACAAATCAGGCAGTTTAGCTTGTAACTGAATGATTAATCGATGGAGAGCACCCAGATGGCATTGCTGCATTGCCAGGGAGCCAGGCTGTTTTCCGTTAAACTCTCCCTCTCACTAATTGGCCCCTGGAAAGTATGTCTGTGTAGGTGTCTCCTAGTACAAAGGGTACCTCCTTTCTCTGAACTCCAGCTTCTCTCTCCATCTCACTAGTTACTTAATTCATTCCCAGGACTGGTACCCCTCCATGTGGCGCCTTGTATTGGAATAGCTGCCTGGACAGGAGGCTCTTAGTTCTGGGAAATGTCCTTCCCCAACTCTAAATTTACTATCAGACATTCTTTCTCCTGTTTTCTTTGGTCTGGGCCCCCTCCTTGTGGTGCCTCTGAATGGCTGATTGTGCAGTGGTTCCTGGGACTGGGCAAAGGGGGTGGGAGTAGCTCCATCACTATTATTTATACAAAATCACCATCATTATTATTCAGGGCCTGGGAACCAATTTGCCGACCAGTTTAACCCTCTCATCATCTAAGTATTAAGCACCAAACATGTCTAGCTATGTGGAAAGAGAGATTTGGTTGCACATATCTGCAGATACATGTGGAAGCCACACTGCCCCGGCAAGGCACTCTGTGTTTAGTGTGGTCCCTACTCTTATTTTTGAGTCCCCAAGTTGGGACATGCAATGCAGCCAGAGCTACTCACCTGGGAAGCTGCCAGCCTCCCTTTAGAACACTCCATAGGGAAAGATCCATGGTGGCTGAATCCCCCCCCTGTGTGTGTTCATGGCAATTCAAACTGAGCAAAGGGGGTGGGAGTAGCTCCATCACTATTATTTATACAAAATTATCATCATTATTATTCAGGGCCTGGGAACCAATTTACCGCCCAGTTTAACCCTCTCATCATCCAAGTATTAAGCACCAAACATGTCTAGCTATGTGGAAAGACAAAGATTTGGTTGCACATATCTGCAGATACATGTGGAAGCCATCGTTCCTGGGACTGGGTAGGTCCTTAATCTGACACTTAACCCCATTTTTTACTAAAAAGTGTTGGCTGCTGTACTAAGTGGGCGGGCCAATTGTTGTCACTATGCACTATGCAAATCCTAATTTAACCCAACCATTGCTCCTCCAGACAAATATTTGGCCTGTCACATTGCAGTCTATTGTCAGATTTAAGATACTCCGTTGTGTGAAACCTCTGGAATGGCTTGGTATACTCACCTCGCCATTGATCCCCTGGTGTATGGGCCGTGGCTGCTTCCCTGCTCACCTCCAGCTAAATGGATGCCCCGGGTAAACTGAGGAGTGGGGGTAGAATAGTAAAAGCTGAATAGAGTGTAAACCGTTGGTGGTCTGCACATGAGCTGTGGAACTTCCGGAATGGCTTGGTATACTCACCTCGCCATCAATCCCATGGTGCATGCATGCGCCATGGCTGCTTCCCTGCTCGCCTCCAGCTGAATGGCTGCCACGGGTACGCTGAGGAGTGGGGATAGAAAAGTAAAAGCTGAATGTAAGCCGCTGATTGGCTGGTGGTCTGCACATGAGCTGTGGGATCGCTGGCGAGGTGAGTATACCAAGCGATTCCAGGGAATTTCACTCTGTGGAGTATCGTAAATCTAAGTGCCCCACTGGAGAGGAGAAAGAAAGTTTTGTTCCTCATCCTCATGGCATCATTTAAGCCATTGAGAAGCATTGCATTTGTGAATGGACCATGGTAAAGGGCATGTTCAATTTTGCTCTATATATAAAGTAGTAAAGGCAATATTTGATTATGACTTATTTTGCCTCCGAGACCTAAAAGCATTCCATAAAAAGACTATAAAGCTCTATTCAGACCAAAATAGACAACATTGGGCTGTGTAGTAAAAGCAATCAGTGGCTTGATCCCTTTCTCTGATAAAAGAGGACAGTGACATAAACGCTTATTATCACTTAGGACAAAAGTCACACACACTGCAAATGCTTAAAGCTGTGGGTGGTGCCCGCAATATAAAATAATCTCTTGCCAGTGAATAGATTTAGAACAACAATAGGAAGGTTAACAGGGTCTGAGGTCTTCATGTCGCCTAGATTTTCCCTTGAAATGAGTTTCTGGCTAAACATTTCTGAAGCACTTTTATATAACTGGCAAGTGAAAGAAAAAAGCGGGTAGGAACATGTGCCTATCACACTTTCAAATACTCAAAATGGAAGGATATGCAGTATGTTAACATACATGCTCTCCTAAAAGGCCTAAGCCAGTTCTTCAGGGGTGGGTGCTTAATAAAAAGGTGGGGTTTGGTTAATATTATTTATTAATTAACCATCACTAGTGTGGCTTGAGTAGGGTTCCTTTAAGTTCAAGAGAGTCTTTGTATAGTAATGTTAAGAAAAGATATACTTCCATGAGGGATTCAGAGACAGCAGTGAAAGCAGCGGCATGACCAAGGCAGAATGTGTGATCTTAAAAAGCATTTGGTAACATCCCACCCATCCTTCCCCCTGTGCCAAGCCCAAGTTTGGCAATAACATAAATGTCAGCTTACTGGGAGATGGACAATCTTCATAATGCTGAAGCTAGGACTTTGAGTGACAGGTCAGTTACCCAATCCAGGGCCGGCGCCAGCACAGGGCAAACCTGGAAAATTGCCAGGGACCCTGGCATCTTTAGGGGCCCACTCAGGCTTAAACTTGGCCGTGGTATAATTTTACAGTGGACCCGAACTGGGTGGTGTTTGCAGACCTGCTCATGGCTGGCCTCAGCAACAGGGGATGGTCAGCAACATTGGAAAAGGTGGCATGGAATGGAGGGCAATTGATGGAAGCTCAGAAGGTGGTGAGAACCAGGCGACAACCTATAGCAACAGTACAGGCTGAAGGGTGCTTGGTGGCAATAGAGATGGCAACAATGACTAGAGGACAATTGGTGGCTATAGAGAAGACAAAAAGGACTGGAGGGCGATCAGCAGTAGAAGATGACCCAGCTGAAAGGTGACATCATGTGACACACGACTTTGGGGCCCACTAAGACTCTCCTGCCCAAGGGCCCCCACAAACCTAGAGCCGGCCCTGACCCAATCCATGTAGGAGTGAGACTGCACTGGCCTGTCACTCAAGTCCAACTATCAATTATGCTCATAGCTGCAATGCAGAGACCCAACCCCTGGGGGTTGGCATTCCTGATCAAGTGAGTTTTACAAAGGCTTAAAAAATACACTAATTGTGCAATTTTGTGCTCCCAGTAACACCACACCACACCACTTTTTTACTATTACATTTTTGCCAAATGTTTTTGTTTCATTAGCACTTTGTCCCTAGGGTATTTTATTTGTCTTTCTTTGCAATTTGGGAACATTTAGCTAAATCAGCTGTTTTTCTCGGGCAATAAAATGAAATGACCTAAATCTGCCTCAGACTTTTGGTGGTGTCCAAATTTGGGGCCTACCAAATATCTAAGATATGTTTGGACAAACTGTTCATGAGCTTAACAAATCTGTATTCAAGCCACCCAAATGACTGTTAAACCAGGGGCGTAGCAAGGGGGGGCACTTACTCCGGGTGCACCAAGTCAAGGGGATGTCAAAGGGGGGCCTGAGCATGGATGGGGGGGTGCCATTTTGAATCTTTGCCCCGGGTGCTAGAGAGCCTAGCTAATTCTATGGTTAAACAATAATATTTGTAAACCCCACCTCTTACTTGTATTTGTGAGCAATTTCTATATGCAGGGAAATGAAGTATCCACTACTTGCTGCTATGCAACAACAATTGTTCTTCCACTAATAACATGTTGTAGGTTCCATTGGGCCTCCAAGCTCCATCTTAATGGCAGTCCCCTGTTGAGCCATGTGCCATTCTAAATCAATAGCTAACACTGCAGGATATTAATTGCTTCCATAGACGTCTGGAACAGGTTGCTGAGTTATGTTAAAATTCACTATGTACTAATTATCATTATGTACTAATTAGTAACCATTAGCCACTGTTGATTGGCCAGATCATTATTCAGCCAGCTGATGTGTTTAAATACATGTTTTTTTTCGGTGTAATAGGTATACTTTGTTGCTTGGTTTCATATGAATTGGGTGCTATGGATATAGTTGCTCAATTATTGATTGTCTGGCTATCATAGTTACAGTGAAACAAAAGTATAGGAGAAAAAAAATGAAACCTTTAGTTATCCAATCTAATAAGCTTTCTAAGATATAGTTCTCTCTGAAACTCTCCAAGGTTTTGGGACTTTTTGGGGCTAATAGTGGTCCTCAGTTGGCAGCTGTACTGTCAACTGTGGACCACCAAGACTGAGGATATAAACCGGGCCTCATTTCCAAGTACAATGTATGTGTATATAATTATTAATTAAAAGTAGTGTTTGCCCTAAGTGTCAAGTGCAACATCTCAGTTGGCCAGTGATCACTAAGGTTGGCCAAACTGTAAATTTTTACCTGGTGGTATGCCAGGTGATTTGTTTCACTCTGATGATGGAGTAAGCACCCAGATAGGTAGGAGTAAAATGTGTTCAGTTGCTAACAATGCATTCATTGGAAGGAACCCCTTATATGTATGGAACACACAAGCCAAGGATTTTACTTTGACATACCATACCAAAATGATCTCTCTGATATCCAAAGTCTCCCACACTGGGGCAATGATGAGGTGTTTTGGGCAGTGTGCTCTTAGTGACGCTGATAGACCTGAGAGTGTACAGAGGCGACAAAGCTTGGAGAGCCATATATTGGGATAGGATGTGAAAACCTTGGGATGGTCTATCTCTCCCGCCTGCTGAGACTATAACAAACAAGATTAGTCACTCTGAAAAGCATGGCAACACACAATGGACCTCGGCTGAGAGGTCTATTCTGTTAAATGTTCTAAAGTCATAAGTAGTGTTGAGCAGACCCACACCGCAACCAGAAGTCTGGATTTTAGATTGGCATTCAACTGAAGAAAAGCTGGTTGATTGAGGGCGGGTGAGCAGTGCAGGTGTCATTTTGGGCCATTTTTGGGTCCCAAAGTTCGATCTCCATTGATTTCAATGCGGACAGGGTTTGGGTCAAGTTCCGATATCCAAACCGAACTTTTGTTCAAAGTTTGGCCACACTTGCTGAGCCTGAGCTTATAAGGGTTTGGTCATCAGCCTATTAATGAAATATAGATAGCTTACAGTGCAATGTGATGTGTGCATCTCATTGTAGGATGGAAAAGACTAGAGATTGTATAGATTGCCTCTTATGTATTTTGTTTAGGTTGAATGTTAAAGTTGTATTGAACCCAAATTTTGCTTACTAAAAATTGACATTGGCGAAATTCGGGAGCAATCCAGTTTAAAAAAATGTTCTAGTTTTTTTATTTTTTTAGAGATGAGGGAATTTGTTCTCGATTTGAACCACATTTTTAACAAATTAACGCTACTAAAAGATAAAAAAAAAAGCTTCTGTTTGCCATCCCAGGGGCCTCAGGGTCTTCAGTGGGACAGGAGAGCAAGAACAGTCCGGCCCGGACTGGGCTCCAACATTTCAATCCCCACCACTGGGTGAGGCCTTTTATAGGTAGGGAGTAAGATGGCTTTTGCAGCCTATAAACCGCCCCTCCCTGCAGTGGGGAGCAAGGTGGCGGGATCCCAATGCCAGGCAAAGGATTTGAATATAAACAGCAGTGGCGACCACCGACCGAACGCAGCTGAACCAGAGCGTCAGGAGAGCTAGCTTGCAGTTAAGTGACCATGAGTTTGAGGAAAAATGTGTTCACCACGAATGAAAAGGAAATTCGTATTAGTGCCGAAATTTTCCTGAAATTCAGAATGATTTACGATTCATATGAAACGGCTCGCCATTCTTAATCTATTTTAAAAAATATTATTATTATTTATCTTGAAACTAGTGTATTTTAGAGTGAAAAAAGAATGCCCTTTAACTAGTAAAATGGTAGGGGTACCCTATAACAAAATAATATCTATGAGATGTAAAATAAAGCAGTAAAACTGTAGCTGTAGTAAAATATTGCTAGAGATCCCCTATAATGTATTATACAGAGAATGGGTCTAACCTTCCCTTTAATAACTTTAGGGACTAGGGTCATGCTAAGCAAAGAGATACAGTGGGAGCAATGCTAGTCTGGGGAACCATGGAACTATATCAAAGACATTGCATAGACATCCCCAACGAAGAGCATACATCAAAGCGCGGTTTGTTAGAGGTTTCATGCAATGATGTGCTAGGTCATGTCTATCAATCTTCTCCGCAAACTAAGCTGAACCATGACAATGTGCAGCAAAGAAAATAATACCAAAGCTTTCAAGGCTAAAATCAACCATCCAAATTTAACTTCAGGGGAGATTTCTTTATCCTTTGATTGTGGAGCCTTTTGTGTGTTTCTTTCATTTCAGAATGGCATCATTATGTCCCTCTTGTAGGGACTTTAGATGCCTAGGTTTAGAAAGCAGACAAAGCCATAAAATCCACTATAAGCCCATAAAATGTACTATATAATGACTAGTCATAAGCGAATATCCTGTAATACAATTCAGAACATTCAGTTGATTTGGTCTGAAGAAATACGTCCTGAATTGAAGTGCTTTGGTTGCCCTGAAATTGTATATAAAAAAATTAATAGATTTGGTTTTGATCCAAAATTTGACAAAATTTTGTAGAATCAAATCAATATGCTCATCTCTAAATATGACAAATACAGACTAAAATATATTGTCTCATAGCACTGCCTAGACACCCCCCAGAGAACCAAAGCCTAGGGTTAGGTTTGAAGTTTTGTAAGCTTAAAAATGTATTATTGAATGTATTATTATTCCCAAACCTGTGCTTGAGAGCCACCAACTGTTTTTGTACCTTAACTCGATGGTGCCATAGAGCTACCTGTATGGAAATCCACATAACACATCCTGTTGGTAGTTCTTGAGGAGAGGGTTGGTAAACACTCACCTAAGCATATCAGTTCTGAACTATTTTAGCTAAATAGGGTGCACATCTAAGCCAATTAGCTCCCTGCTGTTACATTGTAGACTGCCATGTGTGTGGCTACTGCTATAGTGTAACAAGTGACATTCCCTGCTGCATCATATTGCATAGTAGCCTCCTATTGCAATGAAAACAGCTCGCAGCTGACTTATTGCAGACTGCAATGTGTGAGTGATCTCTCTATCAAACTTCTATGATAGAAAGGTCAGTCTTAAAAATGCTGCATTTGTACACAATAGAGAAAATGTACAGTACTATGAATAAAATATTTATATTGCTATAATTTACCTTTACATTTAAGATTTAAGATTTCATTTGGAATACACTATTTTGGTAACTAAAGCAGATCTTTGACTTGTTAATCTTTTAGCACAATGTTCATGGTTTTGTGGTCCTCTTTTGAGGGGCATTTGTCTGCTTTAGTTGATTTCCATAGATCAGAATGCACAACCCACATTTCCTTCCTGCATAGACGGGGAGGCCGATTCATTAATAGCGCCAGGTAGCGACAGATGAGCGACAGTAGCGGCATTTTCAGAGCGCCCGCTAGTAGTCGCTGTGCTTGGCCATTGTTCTGCTGTGGATAGCGACTTTGCCGTAATGTTGAATATTGGGGGAGGAGTCGCTATTTGACAGGTTCCGCGCTGTATGGGAGCGCATGACAGCGAATGGCCATAGCGAACGGCTCCCAGCATATTCATTAACAAATCACGCTCAAAAAATTCTCGCCCAGTGAAATGCTTGTTTAAACCCCAGAGCGCTGGCGGCGATGGGTTAAAAGTCGTTTTTAACCCCCAAACAACCATATTTTTAGGAAAAAAAAAAGTTTTTCAAAACATATTGTAATATGAATACATTAATATCAGACCTGTAATATCAATTCTGCACAATTTTTTTTTTTTTTAACCTTAAAAAAAAACTAACATTGCAGAAGTGGTCACAGAATTTTTGACATTAAAAAAAAAAAAATAAATAAAAATTAATAGCAATTAATTAAGAATATTTAAAGA
This sequence comes from Gastrophryne carolinensis, assembly GCA_027917425.1. NCBI lineage: Eukaryota > Metazoa > Chordata > Amphibia > Anura > Microhylidae > Gastrophryne > Gastrophryne carolinensis. Next base: position 142,039,585 of record CM051244.1, read on the forward strand.
TTGCTCCATTGAAATGCATTGGAGAGCGCCAGGTAGCGAGAGGTCATACCTGTCGCTGTTCAAGGTCGCTCGCTGGCAATGTGGGGTGAGGCTGGAATAATGATGAATGATTCGCTATCTGGCGCTCTGTCAGTCGCTAAGCAGGATCGGCTTGATAAATGTGTGATTGCGGAGGGGAGCCGGCGTACTCGTGGCGGTGACTGTCATTACCGTTCGCTCACCATTCGCTAACTGGCGCTATCCCTTGTTAAATAAGGGCCTTAATTGTTAGTGTGATTTGGGTGATACAGACCCAAAGTCAATATAATATAAAAAATGGTTGAACTTCATCAGAACAGAATCCTGATTGTTTTTTTTTTTTTTTTTTGCTGCGTGGACTTGGCTGGGATAGTTAATATAGAGGGTTCATCTGGCTCTGACAGAACCTCAAGCCGCAGGCCTAATTACCAAGGCTAATGGTCAACTGCTTAAAAGGGCCTGACCCAGTATTTTCTGCATGTGTCCATAAGGCCAGCAGTGCAACAGATATATGTTTCTGGCTCTAGCCATAAATGCCTATATGTTTATTTATATTTATAGAGGTTCGCAGACTCACTATTGTGACTGGAACCATGCTTTGTTGTGGCCGGCAGTGGTGGTAGGGAGCAGGTCAGGTCAGGTGGCAAATTAGAAGCAGTCAAGTGTCTCAGAGGTCAGCAATGTAGTTCACAACCCATATGTGGTCAGGACTGCTCAGCAACAAGGATCAAGGATCAGAACCTGAACGTGGTCTGGATGTTGCAAGGTTGGCACCAAAGAGTACAGCTCTGATGTGGCAAGGTCGGCAAGAACTGAAATCAGATGTGATAAGGACATAGCAGGGCCAGTAACAGGATGCAAAAGGAGCCAGAATACTAACATAATTGCAAAGTATATGGTATTCCAGCCCCAAGCAGTTCCATAAATAGATGTATAACAGCCTACATTTCGTAAAACATGAACCTGCTGATTGGTAAATAGGCTGAGAGCTTACGAGATGTATGGAACAACATGGAAACTTGATACTGTCAGCGCATTGCTGTTCCTTTTGAATATGCCACCTCCAATCAGCCGAAATGCTGAGGCCATGGTGTGTCTTGTTCCTAGACAATGTCGATGCCAAGGCAGCTCTGACAATTGAGGTGACCCAGAGGACAGGGGTCACTGTAAGACTACCACAGCACCAGTTTGAGAGCTGCAATGGAGTGGTGAACAGGTATTTGACTGCTCATGACACTTAATCTTTATAGGGCAGGGGTCCCCAACCAATAGTACCATTAATAATGGTGGTACTTGAGATACTTGAGCAAACTCTATCCTGTATCTGGAGGACACCACCTCCCGATCCGTCAGAGTGAGGCGAAATGCCTCCTGATAAGAGCAAGGCCCAGAACAACTGGTAAAGATAACCATGATAACAATCACCATACAGGGGATCCAGAAAAAGCAACAACAGGGCGGGGTGGAGCAGGACGTACTGTATACCAATAATACCAATTCTACAGGTGAGTATTTCACAGAATTGTATTATTCTTAGTATACAGTACGTCCTGCTCAAGATATAATACTTACACTCGGGACATCCAAAAGCAGTGTCCATAAGTAGGGTGGGATCCCCAACAACAATACGACCACAGCAGACAGTTAAAGCACTGTCACCTGCAGAACCAGACGGCCAAGACAGCATGAGCTGAGGCCCTAACATCAACGTTGTAAAAAGAAACCTTGCAAAAGGAATGAAACAGAAGGCCAATGTTAGTGGCCTAACCAATCCGTGCAACAGCAAAACCAGAGATGAAGCCCAAGAGGCATCAAGCCCGCATATAAGGAATCAAGGCGACAAGGGAGGTTCTCCCCCTTGCCTGAATAGGCCTGAGTAATAGCCTGACAATCCGAATAGCAATGAAATTTGGCAGAAGCTAAGGGCAAAAACAAGGTACCAGGAGTAACATCCATTACGGTAACATTCTATAAAGATGATCTTTAAATGATGATTTTAGATGAATGACAACCCACACCTGTCACCTAGGTGATATAATTAGAAAATTCAAAGTGGTACATGACTGAAATTTTGGGAAACCCTGCTATAGTGTATATGATACAATAGGTGTACCCTAGACTGTTGCCGGCCTAACAAGTCGGCAATCCTTAAGCTGGACACAGCCATAAATCATTATTATATTAGAACGTACTTTACTGTGCGATATCAATAAGTCTATGCTAAGCTCTGAAAAAAAAAAGTTGCAGCTTCTGGTTTTTCAGCATAAGCACTGATCATCACTTACACAGACAACAATTTGTTTGTTTCCCCTCTGCCGGAAGAAGGATGCGTAGGAGATTGTCACTTTATAACCATTTACAACGTCTAGTAAATTATAGTTAATTTTGTGCGGCTCCAGCAGCGCTGATAAACTGCCATAAGAAATCATTAGCGAAAAAAATAACACAATAAATTGTGATGATATTGATAAGCAGCCGGCATGCTACAGGCACCCCCTTCGCAATGTCTCCGAATGTATAGCAACTTGATGTGCAGGTTTATTGCTTTGTACCATTGCCGTTCCATTACGGAACTGCTTGAGTCGGCATATTGTGACTTGTGTTATGTTTGCCGATTTTCTGCTAAAGCTGCATTTGCTGGGAGCAAACCTTTCCTAACTAGATCCTGACTGTAGCAAAAATAACACTTCTGTTTCTAGCTACAAACCACCAGGCTCTGTAGAAAAAAATGTTTGTAGAACCTCAACCAAAATTAGCTTCTCCTAATGTCCATGTCCAGCCAGGTATTTTAGTTTTACAGTAAATGGTTTGGAGTGAGAAAGATGTGAAACCAATTTAGTTACATTTAGAGATAAGTGAATTGATTCTGATGAATCGGAATTTGTTCAGAATTTCAGGGAAAAAATTATTTGGCACAAAACCAAACTTCTTGGAATTCGTGCCGACTAGATATTCTAAGTATACAGTACGTCCTGCTCCAGATATAGTACTTACACGTGGGTAATCCTCCGCCAGAGGGCGCTGTGCACTGCAGACATGCAAAAAACAGGCTCCTCCCGGGCCTTCATATACCCAGGGACCTCCCACAAATACCCAGATTTCTCTGCAGTGCTGACTGCGAAGACATGAAGTATCACTCTCTCGCAGGTGAGCGGGGCTATTACAGCCTGCGGCCCTGTGTGACTATTACCACCCGTCCTCTTTGTGATGTGCCTCCCAGCCTGGGCTGCGCTGGTCGGGTGAAGGTAGGCAGCACCATGCGTGCTTGACGGAGCCATGCTCCACCGCAGTGTCCCACCATAGGGTAGGCAGTTTAGGCTGATGGTGAGCCTTTGGGGATGCCCCTCCCGCTTAATTGTCCCACGCCCCGTGTAGCGGTGGACCATGTGTACAGGGTCGCCATCCTCCCTCGTCCCCCCCCCTAGCCAGGGGGGAAAGAAAGGGGGGGAGGGGTTGTGAGTATGGCGGCCTCAGTGTACCCTATTACACGCTTATGGCCTCGGTGTCGTGTTTGACTGGGAATGGATGTCAGAGCCGCGTTATGTACTTTTACTTTTATTGGTAGCCGCCGCGCCCTTTCTATATTGCACGGACGGCGGTGGTTTGTTGATGCTGCGGCGTCTTTTTTCTTAATCCGTAGTGGCTCTGCTGCGGTAACACCCGATCATCCTTTCAGGGGCTCGTCTTGAATTCGTCACTGCCCTGTTCCCTTCTTCTCTATTTGCATCGCGCTTTCGGAGCTTCGCGCTCTCCGGGGGGGTCCTGACTTGATGCGCCCCGCGTCACGATTTGGCATGCTCCGCGTCACCTTCAGCTCTGGCCCGCGCCCTTCGAGGATCGTCTGGCACCATTCTTTTTCGCACGCGCGCGTGGTGAAGACCGCCCTCCCCCGGCTGTCTGTAAGTGCCCTCGCGGGCGGCCATATATTATCCTTATAATTACCTGTATCTTACTTAGTTTACACCTTGCGCTTGGCTCTGACATTTCTGTCCCTCTTATGTCTTTCAGACCGTGAATTCCGGTGGCTTCTCCCGGCCCGGTGTATCCCCCGGTTGAGACTATTAAAATTACTCCCACTTCCCAGCGGGTTATTGGGGCATCTAGGGTAGCTTACAGCGTCAATCCCTACGGGCCTATGGTGCCGATACAATCACCATATGGAGGCGTCCCAGGATATTGTGAATGAGGTTCCTTCGGGACAAGCCCGGCTGTGTGTAGCTTGTGGGGTCTTACCTAGCAGCGGTGACAATGCACGGGTCTGTGTTCCTTGTGCACAGCAGGCGTTATCGGTTCTTCCCGGCTCTTCCGTGGCTGGGCCTGCACCTCGCCTCACTTCACCTACTCCCCCAAGCTTGAGTCTAACCCCCAATACAAGCGGGGATTCTCATCCTGATATGGCTACTAGACTGGCCAGTGTTGAAAGATTGCTTGCTAGCTCGCTAGCGCGTAAGACCACCGCTAAGAGGTGGCATTTAACCCCTGACTCTGCCCTTTTCCCTATGGAATCTGATGACTTGTTGCAGCCTTACGGTAAACCCCCTCGGACGAAGGGGAGCTGTTCTCTGACTCTGGGTCATACGACGAGGAGTCCAGGGGTCATGACGAATATGGTTCCGAGCACTGGTCCTCGGATGATATTGACAGACTGCTGGCTCAGATATTTGAAGTTTTGTCCATCTCTCCCCCTGTTGCTGCTCCCAGACAAAGGGGTGAGCTTTTTCATACTGCTAAGGCTCGTCTTGAATTTCCTGAGCAGACTCATTTCAATAGCCTCGTGCTTAAGGAATGGGAACATCCCAGCAGACTGCCTGGGATCCCTAAGAGTGTGGATAGAAAGTATCCCTTCCCGGCTGACTTGGTTAAGTGCTGGTCATCGCCTCCCGAGGTTGATGCTCCTATTCTAGGGCTGTCTAACACCTCTATTATGCACTCCCCTGACACTACTACGCTACGGGACTCTGAGGACCGGCGTCTTGATCAATTGGCATGCCATGCCTTTGCATTTGGGGGAGCGACCTTGCACCCGGTTTGCGCCTTAGCCATTACGGCAGTAGCGCTCAGGGCCATGGTCAGGAATGCACTTGATGGCACAGATGAGTTTCCCTCTGATACTGTCAATACTCTGTCTAACTGTGATGTGTTCATATCCTGTCTGCATCGGACAATGCTATAAAGATGTGTGCCAGATCTTCTGCCTTGGCGGTAGCTATTCACCGCACGGTTTGGTTGCGACAGTGGGCGGCTGACAACGCCTCTAAGAAAGCCCTTACTGGACTTCCATTTAAAGGGCTACGTCTGTTTGGAGACCGTCTAGACCTCTTCGCCAAAGGAGGCAAGTTGCCCCAGCGCAGGTGGCAGTTTCTGCCTTTTCGAGGCCAGGGCACCCTTTCAATCCCCTACCGCGGGGCTAAACAGGGAAAAGGGGTGTCCTTCGCGGGGCCCCGTGCAGATTCCTGGCACAGGAATAGAGGACGCCGTCCCGGTTCCTCCTGGGGGCCCAAGCCCAAAGCCCCTCCCAAGACCCCTCAGGCATGAGGGGGCACCCTCACCCATCAGGGTGGGGGGACGTCTACAGCACTTCGAGCACGTCTGGCGGCGCCACGTCCCAGACCGGTGGATTCAGGAGTAGTGTCCTCCGGCTACAAGATAGAATTTGCTGTACGGCCCCCCACCAGATTCATTGGGTCCCGAATCCCTCAGGACCCTGCCTCAGCCCAGGTCTTGCTGCTGGCCGTGCAGGGTCTCCTGGATCTAGGGGTCATTTGCAAGGTCCCCTTTGGAGACAGGGGCACGGGGTTCTGCTCCAATCTCTTCACAGTACCCAAGAAGGATGGGTCAGTCAGGCCCATTCTGGATTTAAAAATCCTCAACAAATTTGTCAAGAACAGGCATTTCCGCATGGAAACTCTGCGCTCGGCCATTGGCTCATTGCGCCCAGGGGACTTCATGACGTCAGTAGACATCAAGGATGCTTACCTTCACGTCCCGGTGTTTACAGGACACCAAAGGTTTCTCAGATTTGCACTGAAAGATCAGCATTACCAATTTGTGGCCCTGCCATTCGGCCTCACGTCGGCTCCCAGGGTGTTCACCAAAGTGCTGGCAGGGGTGATGTCCCTGATAAGGCTAAGGGGCATACACGTGCTGCCTTACCTGGACGACATCCTCATCACCTCTCGGTCTCTGCGGCAGGCAGAGTTGGACACCCAACTGGTAATGTCCACCCTGGAGTCCTTCGGTTGGGTGATCAATTACCCCAAGTCCTCTCTGTCCCCATCCTCGGTGACCCCGTTCCTGGAAATGATTCTGGATACGGTTCAGTCATGGATATTCCTTCCTCAACAGAAGGTGGAAGCTCTGACTGCGCAGGCCAGGTTCCTGCTCTCATGCCCCCAGCCCTCCATCAGGCAGGGAATGCTGCTGGTGGGCCTGATGGTGGCGAGCTTCGAGGCGGTGCCCTTTGCTCAGTTCCATTTGAGATCTCTGCAGTTTCACCTTCTGTCAGTATGGGACAAGAACCCAGCGTCCTTGGACGGGGTCTGTGTGCTTCCCCCCTCGATCAGATGGTCCCTTGCGTGGTGGTTGGACCTCGAGAACTTGACAGGGGGCAGGTCTTTTCTGGCCCCCTCCTGGGAGAAGGTCACAACGGATGCCAGTCTGTCAGGTTGGGGGGGATTCTGGAAGTCCCTGCGCTTCCAGGGGACGTGGGGTCCTCGGGAGGCCCATTTACCCATCAACATTCTGGAACTGCGGGCAGTCCGGTTGGTACTGGAGCGGTTGACCCAAAACCTGAGGGGGCTGTTGGTCCAGGTACGCTCAGACAACAAGACGGCGGTTGCATACATCAACCATCAGGGAGGGACTCGGAGCAAGGGTGCCCTCCGGGAGGTGTCTCAGATTCTGACATGGGCGGAGAATCTGCTTGCAGATGCTCTGAGCAGGGGGACGTCCCGTCAGGGAGAGTGGTCCCTCTGCAACAGGGTATTCCAGTCCCTGTGTCACCGTTTGGGGCTACCAGATGTGGACCTGTTTGCGTCCCGCCACAACCACAAGCTCCCGGCCTTCGTGTCCCTGTCTCAGGACCCTCTGGCCTTGGCCACGGATGCCCTGTCCATGTCATGGAAGGAGTTTCGGCTCCTGTATGTGTTTCCACCATTCCCCCTGCTGAGCAGGGTTCTGCGCAAGATTGCTCTGGAAGGGGTGCCTGTGATTCTAGTGGCCCCCCGGTGGCCAAGAAGTGTGGTTCGCAGACGTGGTTCAAATGGCAGTAGACCAGTACGATCTGCCAGGGGTGCCAGACCTGCTAACTCAGGGCTCCCTACGCCATCCCAATTTACAAACGCTGGCTTTGACGGCCTGGCTGCTGAGACCTCCATCTTGATGGAGAAGGGCTTGTCTGCCTCCGTGGTGGGCACTATGGTGCAGGCTAGGAAGAAGACTTCTGCTGCTATCTATTATAGAGTATGGCGTACCTACATTGACTGGTATGAGTCTAGGTCTCTTCCCTGTAGGGAGTTCTCTGTCCCCAGGGTTCTGGAGTTCTTACAGCATGGGTTGGAGTTAGGTCTAAAAGGTTTCTGCCCTGTCCGTCTTCTTTCAGAAGACCTTTGCTCATCATCATTTGGTTAAGACATTCTTTCAGGGGGTCACTCATGGGCGTCCCCCTCGTAAACCTGTGGTTCCCTTTGGGATTTAAACTTGGTTTTATCTGCCTTGCAGGGTGCTCCCTTTGAGCCTATTCAAGATGCTGCTCTGGCTGTTCTTACTCTCAAGGTTGTCTTTTTGGTGGCCATAACTTCGGTTAGGCGTGTGTCTGAGCTGGCTGCTCTATCCATTCAGTCTCCATACTATGAGAGACACCAGGACAAGGTGGTGTTCCACTTTAAGCCGGATTTTCTGCCTAAGGTTGTGTCTGCTTTTCATTTGAATCAGGACATTGTTCTTCCTTCCTTGTGCCCCAATCCTAGTAATGACAAGGAAAGGGTTCTGCATTCCTTGGATGTGGTCCGGTGCTTGAAGTATTACCTGGTTGTCACTGCAGCTTTCAGGAAGACTGATGCTCTCTTCATTGTGCCTTCTGGGCCTAGGAAGGGTTTGGCTCCTGCCAAGTCTACTATCAGCAAGTAGATCCGTCAGGCTGTGGTTCAAGCCTATTCTGCTAAGGGGAAGAGTCCTCCCTTCCGTCTTACTGCTCATTCTACTCGTGCTATTGGGGCCTCCTGGGCCTTCCAGCACCAGGCTTCTGTGGAGCAAATTTGCAAGGCCGCTACTTGGTCTTCTGTTCACACCTTTTCAAAGTTTTACAAGGTTGATGTTCGGGCCTCAGCTGATGCTGCTTTTGGCCGCAAGGTTTTGCAGGCGGTTGTAGTTTAAGCTATGTGCCGTTGCCTTTTTTGTTGGGGATCCCACCTTACTGTTATGGACACTGCTATTGGATGTCCCAAGTGTAAGTATTACATCTGGAGCAGGACGTACTGTATACTTAGAATAATACAATTCTGTGAAGTACTCACCTGTAGAATTGGTATTATACGTATACAGTACGTCTTGCTCCACCCCACCCTGGTTTTTGCATTATTCTGGATCCCCTGTATGGTGATTGTTGTTATTGTTATCATTACCAGTTGTTTTGGTGGTTGGTTTCTCACGGCTTCTGGTTCACTGCTTTTCAATGCTGGGGATTTGTGGGAGGGTATATGAAGGGCCGGGAGGAGCCTTTTTTTGCATGTCTGCAGTGCACAGCTCCCTCTGGCGGAGGATAACCCCAAGTGTAAGTATTATATCTGGAGCAGGACGTACTGTATACGTATAATACCAATTCTACAGGTGAGTACTTCACAGAATTGTATTTTTTCTCTGAAATTGTTACAAAATAACCTGCTTCCTCACCACTTAGTGGCAAGTCCATTGTTTGGAAGGGGTATCCCACACCTCCACACCTATACCCGCCCTCCAGCTTGGTGGAGGACACAGATCCTCCTAACCACCAGCGCTCTCCGCCACAGGATGAGGTCCCTAATACCCTCACGAGTGAGCTGATGGGACCCTTACCACCCCCATCATTTCACCTTACATGAGGAAACTGAGGGGCCAATCTAGGCCTCACTTGGCTAATTGGCGCATTTCAGGAAGGGTGCTGCTGGAGCCATGCCTAGACCAGCAGGGAGCAAGTGATTCCCCACTATGAATCTCCTTATTGTGATGGAGGGGCCCTGCTCAGCAGTCTCCACCATGGAGTGCAGGGCTTCATGCCCCAGGTCCTCTCACTTGACCGTTGCTTCATCTGGGGTCAAAGGGCGAGCTGCCCCATCAGGTGGCGAGTTTGCTCCCCCTCCTGTGGCTTCTGGAGCAGGAGGTTGTGTTGGTCTGTGCATCTAGGCTTGCCCCATCGTTTTGGTGTCAGGTCAAGTTTTCAGCTTTGGCTGGGGAAGAACCCTGCTCAGCAGTCTGCCACCTAAGTGTAGGTCTAATCTCCTCCACTGCACATACATGGTCGCAGATGCTTGAGGCAGCCATCTAGGAATGGCTGGCGGTGCATCTGCCCACTGTTGCTGCTACAGGGCTCCAGGCTTGTTCAGTGAGGATGGAGCCATGGGAGGCATTGCTCAGTGGTCTGTTGAGTGGTGCAGCACTCCTCTCCTCTGGTAAGAGTGGGTTTTCTCACCGTCGACCCCTGTCAGGATCGGGGCAGTTAACAGCATTGACAGATTCTGGAAACAGTTCTTAGGTAAAATAATAAGTGGTTAATTGAAAACAAAGTCCAACAGAAAAGTCTCTTAAATTCAGTATAATGCCGGGTGCAGTGAATTCACCAAACACAGTGGTTTCCTCACCAGTTTTAGCAATATCCAGTGTCTGGTACAGAGTATAGCAAGTCCTTGATATAACTGGTCCACTTTCAGGGCATGCAGGCCCATGCTGCTCACTCACATGCTCTTTTGTAGCCCTCTGATGAGCTAGGCCCAACCACCTGTGTGGCCTGAGCCAGGCCAGCAAACTCCAGACTTGTAGGGAGGGGAATGGGACATCCCACTACCAACTTACCTGCCGTTCCATAGAAATCCAGGTCCAAGAAAACATTAAAGAAAGGCTTCAGTGCTTTAAATTCCCTGAAGCCAAGAGCCTCCTGGATTTCTTTACCTCACTCATGCTAGAATCCAAGACCTCCCTGATGAGACGAAGTGTATACTCCTTTTGCGTTCATCACTCTCAGGCAGATACCTATATCCCTGTGCCCCCAGCTTAGCTCTGATCGCACCGCCCTTCCCTACCTTAAACCGGACCTTCACCGTGATTTAATGAAAAGCCCAAACTCTTAAAAAATGGTTCCCCGGCATCTAAAATGAATATATTTTAAGTTTTTAGTCACTAACTTATTATTCTTTCCCCCACTGGGCTGCAACTCTGTTCAGGGATTTAGGATACGGGCGCCGCCATCTTGACTCAGAAGCATCACACTTACTGAGGAGAGGAGAGTGGGATAAGGTACAGGGGGGCAGGTTATAGCTGTGCTTTGCTCAGACAGAGCAGAGCTGGGGTCAGATAAAGGTCAGCAGTCCCAGAATGCAGAGCAGCACAGTCAGGAGGCACTTCCTGTTTGCAGGCTGCCTGATAAGATGGCGGCTTCCATAAGCCGCCATCTTGGATGTTTAAAGGCTCATAACATGTAGTAGATGCAGGTAGGATGATTTTTAATGTGGACAATCTGTATGTACAGGGTGTGGGAAACATATAAGATAGACTCTTATTCAGAGTGAAGGTCCGCTTTAACTGCTCATCATAGCACAGCCAGGTAAGCTCCCCGTAGACTCGATGAGCCTCCTAAACCAAGTAAAGATAACAAAATAGAGAGTAACACAGCTCTGGGTTCTTTTCCCCGGTGACACTTCCCATAATTGTGAATACCTGAAGCTAGTTACCAGAGGCTCGAGGAAAGAGTCTGAACCTGCGCCGATCCTCATCCTCCCCCTTCCTGTGCTCCTTGCCCTTTTCCCACTTCTCAATATCAAACCATTTAAGTGGAAGAAGAGTAAATATGTCAATATACTCATGCTTCCAGATCTTTTTCTTGACTTCTGACTTTAAATGACTCACCCCAACTGACATATGAAGCTGTGGTGTGCTTCACTGTGCTGGGGGAGTGCATGTGTCCCCCAGTAATTGATCCCGGTTTGGCTCACTGATGAGAGCAGGGCCACCGGCAACATGGTGGGTGGCGGTCACCCCCACCTCTCTCGGCAACAAAGACCAGGCAGAATTGTCTGGAATCTCTCCCACTGCTCCGGGAGCAAGTCATCACAGGCGTTGGAGGAGAGGAGAAGGACCCTGCTACCTGGCGTGGGGCTGGATCAGTGCCGCAACCTCCACAGCCTCCTGCAGCCGGAACCGGTGAGCTCCCAGCCCTCAGCCTGTATGGGGGGGCAGATGCACTACTGAGAGGGCTGCGAGCACCCGTCCGGCTCCATGCAGAGACTGCCCGAGGGACGGCAGCTTTCTTCTGCTCCCAGGGACGGGCCAAGTGCCGATCACCACCCTCCCTGGGACCAGAGCAAGGAGAGCTGCTGGGGGAGGACATGGATCATGCTTGTGACCTTGAGGGGGACCCCAAGCCAATATTTTTTTAATTTAACCCTTTATAGTGTGGATAGTAGTATTTTATTTGTAAAAAAAAAAGTGCTCTTTTCAGTTTGGGGGGTCTCCTGGGCAGGAACAGGGCCTACCGATACATGGTACTGTTGTAATCGGAAGAAATGGGGCTTTCACATGCAATATGGATTTCTTTAATAAAATGTTTTATTTAAAATAAACAACACAATTTATTTAAAATATGTATTTTATTTATTTTTATTTTTTTAACTCAAAAATATTTAAGAAACACTGGAAAAATTACAAACAAGACATTTAATGTTAAAGTCTAAAAAAAATAATATCCAATTTTCCTGAAAATCTCTGCAGAAATCACTGTTAAAAATTGTGCAAAATGATGAAAAATGACCCGTCAACAGAGGGTGACAAAAACTCAAGTAGGCTGGCAGTTAAATGGGTACCTACGTATGTCGAGTATTGCTCTGTTAAGGGGACCTTGCACTTTCAGATTTAGCTTGTTTTTTCTTGTTTGCATATTGATATTTTAGGAAAATGTGTTTTATATTCTGCTTTTGTATATTTCTTTAGGGAAACCCTGTGCAACCAAAGAGTTCTTCAAGGTATTACTTGCACGCACGGCTAGAGCTGAGCTGAAAATACGGCACAGAAGTGCAGTGAGGACTCCTGGACAAGGTGAGTGAAACGGGCTTCGGGTGGTTTTACCTAGTTGGGCACCCCAATTCAGGAAGCCCCAAGGAGTGGAACTCCAGGGCCTCCGATGTTGCTCTTTAAAAATGTTTTTTCAAGTATCCACATTGTTAAAACAAACATATATTAAAATGATCTGGTGGAACAACATGACACCTGTACTGAGAAAATAAATGAATGTTAACATTTGTTTAAACACATGTGTGCCTGCTCAAGGTCCCCCAAATGCTCACTACTTGTCCTTTGCCATTTTAGGGGGCCACCTTCCGTCTGGGTGCCATCCCTTCTTCTGGATCTGTAATGACGTGACAACAGATGTTACATGTGTGCACGTGTGTTATGTGTGTTCTGCTGGTGTAGTGGTCTGCTTGACTTCGCTTAAACCCACCTCAATCTGACGTCTTTCCTGTCTCAGGTGTCCCCATCGTGCGTCAGCACGGGGCGTACCTGGGAAGGTGCCGGGGGCCCTGCACTTTGGGAGGACCCCACCTCATTTCCTCTACCCTGGGCAGCACCCTATACAGGACTCAGTGCTATGCAGTAACCAATACTAGGGACTGTCAGCCAGGTGCGGCCAGGGCCTTTTTCTTTCTTTTCTTTTTGTCAGTACTTCTATTTATTTATTTCTTTCATCTGTTCGATCTACCATTCATTTTCTTTCTTTTTTCTTTCCTTCTCTTATTTTTCTGCCATTCCATCTCTATAAATTACTGCTTTCTCTTTTCTGTCATTATTTGTATTATTTCTTTGTTTCTGTCATCTATTCATTCTCATTCTTTCTGTCATTCATTCTATACTTTAGTTTTCTTTCTGTCATTCTTTCTTTCTTAGTTTTTTTCCTTTTCAATTTTCCATACATTCTTTGTTTCTGTCTTTAAAGTGGACCAACACCCGCTATAATCTATAAGATTCCCGGGCCGATCAGCTCCCTCCCCACGGGGCATCCGAAATCGGGATGCCCCGCTGTGTGAAACCCCCCAGAAAGCCCCTAAAACGTACCTTATCGGCGACGGACAAGCGATGGATAAGCCGCCGCCGCCTCCCGCGCATCCCTCTAGCAGGGCGTGCACCGGCCGTTTGTGAATGGCCGGCACGGGCGCACGCCCTGTAGGAGGGATGCGCGAGAGGCGGCGGCAGCGGCGGCTTATCCGTCGATTGTCTGTCGCCGATAAGGTAAGATTTTAGGGGCTTTCTGGCGGGCCCCGCGGAAGTGGACCAACACCCAGGATAGTGAAAATCCTGGGTGTTGGTCCACTTTAATCTATCCTTTCTCATTTTCTTTCTTTCTTTCTCTTACTCTATTTGTCATTTCTTCTATCCATATTGTCATTTTTGTATTACTTAATTCTTGAATTCTCTTTCTTTCTTTGTTTCATTCCTTCTATTTCTTATTTATTCTATACTTTAATTCCTTATATTATTATTTATTGCACGCAACTTGCATGCACTCCATGTATGGAGTGTCATAACACACTGCGTGGGGCCACTGAGACACTATTGCCTAGGGGCCCCCATAAACCTGGAGCCGGCCCTACCATCGTGGCACATTCACCCTTTGACGAATCTGGAGGGACAGAGAAGCACAAGACACCAGCATACCTCCCAACTTTTCTAGGGCGGGAAAGCAAGACAATTGTTAAATTAAGCCACACCCCCTCATTCAAGAATGGGTAGGAGATAGGGTGTAACAGTTACAACACTATAAACACTTTAAATAGGCAAATAAATCATTTATTGATGCAGATCTTCATGTTACACCTCAAAGTGGAATAAATGGGAACAACAAGGACAGGGAGACATGGACTCAAAAGAGGGATAGTCCGGGGGGGGGGGGCAAGTGCCCCGGGTGCAGCAGGTCAGGGGGGCACCAAAGGGAGGCCTGAGCCCAGCTACTGCTCTGCCCCAACCAGTGCAAGCCCAACACCTCCTCTTCTTCAGCAGGTTCCGGGGCTGTTGGTGGGGAGCCTGAAGAACATGCAGGCGTTGGCAGTGGTCAGGGCTGCCGTCTTACATCCAGACCCCCAGGGGTCCCCCCCATATGCCACTCAGCAGAACCCAGAATCGGCCCCCCAGACTGAGTGCAAGCTCACCAGGGGGAAGCTGTGTGGGCATTTTAATGATGCCCAACTGGAGGTCTTGCTGGATGGCGTGTGGGACCATTACATCAAGCTGGCTTGGTCCCGGCCTCGCTCCACCCCCAAAGCGTTGCATTTGGTACCAGATTGCCCACAACATGATAGGTGCAGGGCCGGAGCCCAAGGATGGGAAGCAGGCAAAAAAAAAGGGGGAAGATCTAAAGATGGTGGTCCGGCTGAAAATCAGCACCAGATGTGCAAAGGAGTAAATGGTGATGGCCCAGAGGGAGGTTTGGGCCCCCCACAATGGTCCACTCTCAAACTTATCAATGTTTTTAAAAAATGTTTAGGTTGACAACTGGTGGTGGAAGACACTGCAGTTCACCCATGCAGAGGAGCGGGTGGGGGGAGATGCCTGACACCTACTAGGGGGTGTTGGGGACCTATGACACCAATCAGTGGCATGTTCACACCAGTGGTAAGAGTTGCCTGCAAGCTGTAATTTGGCACGGGGGGGCAAACCCAAACAGCTAGCACAAACATGAGTGGCCCCATGCACCCCCAAACTGCAACAGCTTGCCTGGGACACACATGGTGGTCCACATAGCACACAGATGGGGTTGACAACTGGCCCACTGACGTATGAGCAAAGGTGTTGTTGCCACACATAGCTGTGGGGCCCCGTGTGTAACCCATGTTGAGTATAGGAAGGAGGCCAAATAAGGACAGTTTTTGACTTACATTGTTTTGTCCTTGCCTTGCAGCCACCAGCCAGCCAACAACCAGAACAATCACTGCACCAACCCCTGCACCTCCAGCTACATCGTCTGCCATGACTTCCTTGGAACCACCATCCAGACCTGGACCATCCACTAGCCACCCACCCATTTATGGGAGCCCAGACACAGATGAGGTAAATGTGTGACCACAATGAACAAATATCAATGGACAGAGGGGGAAAGAGGAGGATTACTTTTTTGCTGTTTGGGACCATGACGCAAAGCACACTCGATTGTTTATATTTTCCAAGTGTACAGCACGGCCTATTTAATTTCAATCATTACTTCTGGGTATTCCGCCAGAAGGTGGCGCAGTTGACTGCAGAAGACTTGTGGCTCCTCCCGGGCCTATAAAATGCCAGGAATCACCCATAGACCCCCAGTGTTTCTCTGCAGTCATGACTGCGAAGACCAGAAGATGGCTCTCTATGTTTTCGCAGGTGAGCGGGGCAACCAAGCCTGCAGCCCTGCTAGCCTATTTCCACCCACTTCCGGACCCTCTTGCCTCCCAGCCTTGGCTGATGGATCGGGTGATGGTAGGGGAGCACCTGGGTCGGGTGCTTGGGGAGCTTTGCTCCAGGCCGCAGACCCTGTGCACTGAAGGGTAGCTGACCATAGGCATATGGTGAGCCTATAGAGGGATGGGAGAAACCACTTCTGACCGTGTGTCCCTCTGTTTGGGGGGTGAGTTTTGTGTTTTACTTTTGGAGGGTCGTTATTGTCCCTGGCTCCTCTCGCCCTTCATTCCATTCCCCCAACCCCCCGCCCTCTTCCCTCCCCCCCTCTCTGTCCGCTGATGCCGTTCCCGCCGCCGTGTCCCCTCTCCACTTTCTCCTCCCCCTCTCCCCGGCGTGGCCAGGGGGGGGTGGTCGGGTGACGGCGTGTTTCTGGCCTCCTTCCCCGGCGCTATGGGAGTTGTCAGGGGTGCATCCCTGCTAATGGCGCTGGGCGCCTTTCATCTGCTGCGAGGGCGGCTTCACGCCCTTCGTTTGGGGCGGTGCCGCGGGATGACGCGTATTCTGCACTGTCTGCTGGCAACTCTGGCCATGCGACGGGCCCTTTCTGTGGTTCTTCATCCGTTGTGTCGACCTGTCGCTTCTGCGTGCACGGCGCTCGCCTTCACATTGGTCCGTGAGTTTTCTGAGGGGGTTACATTGTTGGTGCATGTGCTGCGGGATACTCATGGTTTTTCATGCTTATGTCTTGCAGCGGGATAGCAGTGTTGTGGTTTCTCCCGGTCCAATACTCCCTTTCCCCCCCTGTTCCTTCTCCGTTGGGCATCCCTTGGGGGCATCCTGGGTGGCTTCTCTTAGTCCTCACCCTGTGTTGGCCTATTGTGCCTTTGATAATCACCATATGGAGGCTTCTGGGGATAGCGAGCTTGGGGGCCCTTCGGGGCAGGTGTCATGTGCGGGGCATCCCATTTGAGTGGTGGCGGCGTGGTTTGTGTTCCGTGCGCCCAGAGTATTATTGCGGAACAGCTTGGGACAAGTGCATCTAGACGCCGCTCTTCCTGGTCCCCATCCTGGACTTAAAGGGCCTCAACAAGTTCGTCAGGTTCAAGCACTTTCGCATGGAGACATTACGATCTGCCGTAAGTTCCCTTCGGCCGGATGATTTCATGACCACGTGGACATCAAGGATGCTTACCTTCACGTGCCGATCTTCCCAGGTCACCAGAGGTTCCTGAGGTTCGCTCTGGGGGATCAACACTACCAGTTTGTGGCCTTGCCGTTCGGTATCACCTCAGCTCCTCGGGGTGCTGGCTGGCGTCATGGCTCTCCTGAGGAACCAGGGCATTCGCATCCTGTACACTCGGAAAAATACAATTCTGTGATTACTCACCTGTAGAATTTTTTTTACTGTGTACAGCACGGCCTGTTTCATCCCTCCCTTGTTATCGTTATCCTTGGTTGCCTCTTTATGGTGATTTGTTTTAAAGTTTATTTCTTGAGGCTGTGAATTTTCTTTTCATGTTTATCTCCCGGCTTCTTGCATAACTGCTTTTCAACGCTGGGGGTCTATGGGTGATTCCTGGCATTTTATAGGGCTAGGAGGAGCCACAAGTCTTCTGCAGCCAACTGCGCCACCTTGTGGCGGAATACCCAGAAGTAATGATTGAAATGAAACAGGCCGTGCTGTACACAGTAAAAACAATTCTACAGGTGAGTAATCACAGAATTGTATTTTCTCTTTCACACAGACCGCACCTCTACTGGATAAAAATCCAGGAGCTTGAGGAACTATCCACCCAGGAGAGTGTCCAGATGGCGCCTAACCTGCTCCAGACTCCACCACCAACTGCTGCCTCACCTGATACTGAGCCCAATACAAACTCCAAATCCCTGGAGCATGGGTAGCAGTCTTCCAGCAGCAGCACCACCACCTCCCCTGAGCCAGGCAGTCACTCCCTGCACCCAGAAGGCACTTGTCCTTGTTATGACTGTGCCAACTCATGAAGGCAAACTGGCGGGCCAGTAGCTCTACCCATTTGATCCATGAAGACCTGGCTGCAGGGGTGGTGGGGCAGCAGCGCTACAATCCCAACTTGGAGACACTGCAGGGCCAAATAGTGGTGGCAAACAACAATAACTTGCAAATGCTGCCACCGCTGGGTGCCCGAAACCAATCATCCAGCGTGGACCAGGCCACGTCCCGATAGCCAAGCCTGGGAGACTTTTTGGGGCATAGGCCAAAAACATTTTACTTTTGCAAGCTTTGGCCCTGTGTTGGCCAGGAGCCACTCAAGTTGAGGGCCAGTGTATCTATGTTCCCAAAATAAATTTCAGTTATCAGAAACTTGTTTTGGATGTTGTTCAATCACACCCAAATAATTACAAGCGGGGTACAGCATATAAATACAGGAAAGCAAAATTAGACATATACATTTACTAAAAAGAGGAGTCCACCAAATGCTGGCAAATTTATTGTCCAAATACGGCTCTGTGAGCCAGAATAGAGGTGACCGGGAACCTCAGGAGCTGTAACAGGGGTTACCTCCTCCACATAGGTTGCCACCCTCTCCATTAAGGCAAAGTTTACAATATCCAACATACAGTATCCGAAAAGCAGACACGCTTATATATAATATGTGTCTGAGGACCGGGATAGCTTTTAGCAACACTAGTATGCTATGGTTTTATAGCCTCTAAATAACATTTTCTAGGCTGTTCTGGTGTGTTTAAAACTTCCCCCCAGCCACAAATGTTTGAATCCGTGTACCCTTAAATCACATTGATATCTCTAAGACAATATAAATGCTTGATTTTGGTACTCACCGCCCCGCCCCACCGGTTCTTAAACCAGCCCGGTACTTCTGAGGTTGAACTGTGTCTGGTAGTTACTTGGGTGTCTCCTTTTGTTGCTTTCCTTGCTTTTTCTCTCTGCCAGAAAAAAAAAACACTGGTCCAGTCAGAGAGAAGTTAGGCTTAGAAAATTTTTAATTTTTAATATTTTGCTTTATTTGTGAAAGGCATGTTTCAAATAAAGCCTCCGCATATAAAAATAAATAAAAGATTTCCTAAAGGTTTGTTTTTTTGAAGTCTTAGTAGATAATGAGAAGCTGCTTTTTGTGCGGCAATACTGTCCGACGCACGTTTCATCCAGGGATATTGTCAAGATGCTAATGGCGCATGCGCTTTCTCTTCACTTTAGACTGGCTTTATCTCTGTGTCATTGCTGTTTCAATAGAGCATGGTGGGAAATGTATTCCTTTACAGTAGTTCTTTTCTGAAACAGCGCATAACTGCTGTTTGTGAATGCGATCAGCAGTTCAATATTCTCAATGTTGTGTTCTGTACTTCCTTTCTTGTGCTCTTCAGGATAACCTATTGGAGGAAACGCAAAGAAATAAGGCAGCATCTTTGTATTATATGATGGATCACTTTTTTGGGGGACTGAAAATTGAGTTTTTGGCTGGTTTTGTATTGGTTGGAATGTTATTTATTTTCCAGAAAGCAATTTAAGTCTATCTCAATGTTAAGTCTGTTGGGAGACAGTGTGTCCAAGTCGTAGATCCAATATGTTTCCCTCTTGAATAATTCACTTAAGATATTTGCTCCCCGCCAATTTAAATTAATCTTTTCAATAATTCAAAAGTCTAAACCTTTGGGTCTTTATTATGAGGGTCTGAAAAGTGGGCAGATACATTGCTTGAGTTTTTAGACCTTTTATAATATTAAGCATATGCTATTTTTGTCTTTTTGTTCCCCCTACATGTAAAAGTTGGCATGGGCACCACAGACAGTAAATTACTTCACTAGAGTTGCATGAGGTGTCTCCTTCATTTAGATTCTCTTTTGGTCAAAGGATTATTAAAGGTTTCTAGTTTATGTTTGAAGTCAGCCCTCTGTAGGGCAAGTTTGTGTATTCCTTACAGTCTCTGCATTTCGAAAAATTTGTTTCATTGTTTCTGTGGTGAAATGGTTTGAGGTGTTCGATATATAAATTGTGGTTGATCACTTAATACATTACGTAAACCGGACCTTCAGCATGATTTAATGAAGAGCCCAAACCCTTAAAAAAACTATTCCCCTGAATCTAAAATTAATATATTACGTTTTTAGTCACTTACTTATTATTCTTTCCCCCACCGGGCTGCAACTCTGTTCAGGACTCTAGGATACGGGCGCCGCCATCTTGACTCAGAAGCATCACACATACTGAGGAGAGGAGAGCGGAATAAAGTGCAGGGGGTGGGGTTATGGCTGTGCTTTGCACAGACAGAACATAGCTGGGGTCAGGGAAAGGACAGTAATCCCAGAATGCAGAGCGACACAGTCAGAAGACACTTCCTGTTTACAGGCTGCCTGGTGCTCCATGAGTCACCATCTTGGATGTTTAAAGGCCCATAACATGCAGTAGATGCAGGTAGGATGATTTTTAATGTGAGCAATCTGTATGTACAGGGTGTGGGAAGCATATAAGATATGCTCTTATTCAGAGTGAAGGACCGCTTTAAGGTGGAATCTGTTTTGAGTATATTCCAGTGTTTTCTGACATTGTTTTCAATGTGTTTATAATATAATTAAATTTGGTTATGAAAAGTATATTTATTTTTTCAGTTACTGATTGTTCAACTTCTTTTTCGTTGTTTGTTATGCATTTCTTCATTGACTTCCTTGATCGTTTCATCTATTGTTTCTTTTTAGTATACCTTCTCAATTAATCTGGCTTTTATTTGGTCTGCTTTTTCAAAGTAGATCTTCTCATCTGGACTTTTTGGTATGTTTTTTAGCCATGTAGGATTATGACAGCTTTCTACAGGGATGTAACTGTTTCTTTAAAGAAAGTGTGAGTTTTAATTTTGTTCTCTTCTTTATAAATTGTGATGTCTAAAAAGCGTATTTCTTTACTATTTATCTCATGGGTGAAGGATAAATTCCAATTGTTGTTGTTTAATGATTCTAGAAAATGTTGCAAGCTTATTTCTGTTCCATTCCATAAGAAGAAGCAACCGTGTTTGTGTATTTTGTAATGTTTTAGCTCTTCTGGTTTATCCTTTTCCATTGTGTTGAATTCCCATAATGCTATTTGTTAGGCTGGGTGCATATCTGCTCCCTATAGCTACACGGATTTTCTGCTAGTAGAAATTGTTCTGAAACACAAAATAATTGTGAGTGAGCGAAAAGTAAAGATGTCTAACATATAGTGGATCTGTGTTTGGGATAATAGTTGGTCTTTAGTAAGAAAAATTGGAAAAGGCCTCGATGGTGTGGAATTATGGTATAAATGGAACTGACATCTGCTGTGGCCAGTACATACTCTGGATAGTTCACAAATTGTTTTAGTCATTCAAGGAAAATGCCCTTCAGATAGGATGGAAAGTCGTGAAGGGCGACGCAGCCAAGATGATTTTAACAACGTTCTCTTTATACTGGAGGGCCCCCCATGTATGGTCCAAGCACTGGAAGTGTGATTTTATTTGGATGGCATGCTCACAGACTACACGGGTTCTGCAGTGGGCTCAACTATATGCCTCCTGGCCAGGTGTTTGGGGCCTTAAAAAGGGCAGGGAAACAGGGGGTACCCTGAATCACCTAAAAGGTAAAAAGACAAAAATAACCATCCAAACAATAAGCCAAAAAGCCAAAAATCAGAGAACTACTAGTAATGGGAAGCACCACGGCAAATTTGTGAACAAAAGACACCCATCCCAAGAAATGGAAACCCGAGGAGCTGGGGGCCCACAATTGTAAGGAGGAACCAATTTACAGGGACATTAGACAGACTAATGGCAAATAAAGCTAAAGGTAAGGTGCTATGCTAGGACAAAGGAGTTAAATCTAGCAACAGGGAGAATGTGGCCTGAAATTACGCACATGAGCACAGTAGTACTAAGGGAGACCAATAGGCAACAACAAGAAACTACAACCCAAAAATACTAGGGGCCACAGACTCAAACATAATACAACAGTGCAAATGCAAGGATAACAATAAAAAAAAAACACAGAACTACTACAAGAAGACACACACACTTACCCAGAAGCCAACCACTTCTCAGCTCGCCACTCTCAAAACGGGTGTGCAAACTTGAACTCTTTAAGATGAATGCATCGTGCGATGATCCAGGGAATCCAGCCAAAGCGCAAATCCGGTAGCATGATGCATTGCACATTCAGAGAGTGTCCCATCTTGCAGTTGCTGAACCAAATGCAGAAAAGATTCAGGTCAATATACTAGTAACAACAAAGGAACAGCCAAATAAATAACACATACATAGACAACAGGGACCCAGGGAAGCTGGTTTAGATTAGCTGAATCAAGGCTAGAAATAATGAGAGCGGCCAAGAAGGTGGAGCAATGTGGACCTAAACACCCCAAAACATATACTACTGAGCAGCTGGGGGAACCAGCATCACATGTGTGCAATCAATGGTGCCCATAACACTTGGCATATTCGCAATGTGGAAAAAAGCCAACCACAATGCGTTCCAGGCTGCCATGCTGTCAAGAAAAGTGATATATTTCTCATGCAGGGCAGCCATGCCATCGAGGAATTTAGTCATGGTGCAGCTCAGTGAAGGCTGGGACATGGCAACAGACAGTGCCCCTAGCCTCTGGAAGAAGCCATTCACAAAAAATTGAAGACAGCCAACCAATTTGGTCATACCTCCAATTGCAGGCCCCTTTCTTGTGGTGGGGGATAACCATAGCCACAAGTAAAGCTTCTCAAGATAAAGTCAGGTCAATTTGAACACCTGTTGATCGGACATCTGATCAATATACAGGCGATGGCAGGTATGCCTAAGCTCTGAAAGGTATGTGGTTAACAGCCCCCACTGATGCAGATGCTCATACTCTTCACAGAACTGGTCAAGGGGCTCCATCCTAAGCACATACGCCCGTTCCAGCAAGCAAAAAAGAGGGAGTAATTTTGAAGTGGAAACCTACATTTTTTATAGACCCGCAAAACGACCAAATTAGGGCTTGGAATCATGCGCAAGCGCAGGCTAAACCTGTTAAATTACGTAGGAGAGAACGTCAAAATGCAGCTTAACCTGTATTAATACTGTGAATACTCGCAAATGCGAAATTTAAAGTCCAACTAAAAAGGCAACTCGGACAAAAAAATCACAGCCCAGAATCACACGACAAGGAAAAATGGCAAAATACGGGACTTTGAGGTCATTCCTGCATTGCAGGTATGCATACGAGAAAGCTCTGAATCAGGGCTTTTCTCACCCTCTGTTGCCAGACCATTTTCCAATATTTTGCGCTATACATGTTCACCTGTGATTATTGAAGGGATATCAGGAAAACTATATATTGTTTTTTTTTTCAACACAGTCTGGGCTGAACTTTTTTTTAGTGTATTCTCAATATTTTTGGTAAAATATATGCGGACATTTAAAAAAAATCTATTTTTCACAAATTATAGTGTTTTTTGTAATATAAAATGTAAACTTTTCAATAGAATCATATTGTGTGTAAGAGTACCATTTCCCCCAGTTACAACCCTTTACATTTGAAATACCCCTCTTAAACTGTATATTCTGTTAAAGTACACACCTCAAGCTTTCTAGGCATACCAGGCTTGTTGACGTGGGTGCAGTTTTCTGGAAGTAAACCCTCAATGAATTATTTGGTTGCATAGGATTTCCATAAAAAAAGAATAAAAAAGCAGAATCAAAGCCACATTTTCATAAAAAAAAAAACAATATGCAAACATCAAAAAAGCAAGGTCCTCCAAACAGAACAATACCCAAAATGCATAGGTACTGTCAAGGGAAGAGTTGCCAAACACTCCAAGGTAAAGCATGTGCGTAAGGGCCATTTTTAAACCAAAACAACCCTTTAAATTTGAAATACCCCCCACAAACCATATAGTCCCTAAAAGTATACACAGTAAGATTTCTAGGTGTACCCAGCTTGTTGTAGTGGGCACATCTTTCTGGAAGTAATCCCTCGAAAAGTTTTTCAAAAAAGTGTATAAAAATATCAATATGTAGACAAGAAAAAGCAAGCTCAATCTGAAAGGGCAAGGTCCCCCAAACAGAGCCCTTAAAAATGTCTAAAAAAATGGCATTGGGTCTCCCCTTCCCAGCCCAACCAGCCCAGACACTAGCTATGCAGGGCTTGTAGAACAGGGAGCAGAGAGAAGCTTTGGTGGCCCCGACCCTGAAAGCTACAAGCCCGTGTAGCCTTCACAGCACCAGGCTCTTGTGCCCCCCCCCCCCAGGCATTTTGGAGGAAGGTAATGAGGGGCTGGGGGTTTAAGGCAAGTCACCTGCTAGCCACAGATGGCTTGCCAGACCCTGAGCCTTGTGAACTGGTATAGGGGTTTCATGGTTCCCTTATCAGTTCATAAAGGGTTAACAGTAAAAAAAAGAGACACCCACACCACAAAAAAATTACATTACATAAATATATTTATTTTACTCACTTTTGATTCTCAGCTTTAATGTTCCTCCCTCGTCATCTCCGATAACAGATGCTTGATCGGTGGAGGGGGAGTGGGGAGGCAAGCTACACTCAACTCAACACACTCAAACTTACACGTGCCCAGTGTTCTGTTTGTACAGGACTCTCTTCTTTTTTCTTGTAAATCTTGATGTACAGTTGACAAGAGAGAGATTGAAATGTGGAATAGAGAAAGGAGGAGAAAATCTAGAGAAGAGATATGATGACATAGAAAGTGAGAGAGAAGAAGACTGAAGTAATGTGACGAAAGATGAAAATAATGCGGACATAAGTGCAAGATGGGGAAAATGAAAATGAAAGAGCGGATTGAAAAATTAGAGAGAAAAGAAAAAAGGTAATAAAAAGAAAGAAAAAAAGAAAGACAGAAAAAAACAGAAAGAAAGAGAAACTGAAAGGTAAAAAGATGTTTAGAAGCTGAAAAGAGAGGCAGATGGTAGACAGGCAACAGGAGAAAAATGGAGGGAATGTATGTATACAACATGAATAAGGCCAGGGGTACGCAAAGAGAGGAAAATTAAGGGGTCATTAAATAAAAGTCAAAATAGGAGAAAGGTTAAAAACAGAATAATGAAGATATATATATATATATATATATATATATATATATAGAGAGAGAGAGAGAGAGAGAGAGAGAAGAAAGATGGGGGGATTTTTAAAAAAAGGAGGCTTGATGAGCTCCTGGTGCCCCCTTACAGGGGTTGGGATGGTGCCCTGTGCAACCGCACACCTCGCACACCCCAAAGGCCGGACATGTCACTCACCTAACCCTGCCACAGTCGTCCAGCACTCGCTTAACCCCGCCAACTGCCACTGTCCACAACCATTCACCTAAGCACTCTATCCCCTGCCGCTGTCCTCTGCCACTCACCTAACCACTCCACCCCCTGCCGCAACTGACCTGTGCCTCTGACCAAACCTAGCATGAGGTTCAGCAGCAGCAAGGGCCCAGCTGCAGAAACAGGGTAGGAGGGGCAAAACCTGGAGGACCAGCCGGGGGCAGCAACTAGGAGGCAATCAGCAAGGTTAAAGAGGAACAATCACCAAGATTTTCACTATCCTTGTGATTTTGCCTCCCTCTAGTTGAGCATCCCAATATAATAATTCTTGCCTTGCCAGTGGTCCCATGGCACATGCACATGCTTTTCTCCAATCAGTGGCTAATGCTTTATTAAGCCACTCTGACAGAACTGATATCAAAATCGCTTAGTAAAGCTCAATAGAGCCTCAGCATCTGGCTGCTCCCCTTTGGCTGTGAACAGCGGTGCCAACTATTCAGAAATGCCCGGTGCATGTATGTGTATCAGCCAGAGGTAAGATGGCAGCACAGCCCACACGTGCATCGTGGGAACCCTGAGGAGGCGAGTATACTAGTCAATCTGGGGATTTCACACAGGGGGGCACCCTTCCTCACCCAGAGGTCTTGGCCTGTAGGAAGATAAAATGCACCATGTGTGAGGCTGGCATTAGGTAGATACTTATCTTTTCCTTTCATGATCTATCTACAAGGGGACTATGGCGTTTCAGGTCCTCTTGAAGTTAGGGGCGTGACCAGGTGACAGGGCTTAATTACAAAAGATTTTGACACGCTATGCATGCTTATTTTCTCCCCCTCCTTCTCATCTTTAAAAGCTTAGAGATATACTTCTTATGAGGTGCCACACGTCTTCCAGGACATGCATCTTCCAGGACAACATCCTGGTTGCACCACTTGTTTTGCCTGATCCAAAAAACGGCGCTGACAATAATCAGTTAAAGCCACCAAGGAGGGGTTCCCACATATCCCCAAAAACCCAGACAAAAGGTGGCACCACTAGAATATAAAATAGTACCAAAAACCCAGACAAAAGGTGGCACCACTAGAATATGAAATAGTATTAAATATTATATTTGGTACAATTTTATATTCTAGTGGTGCCACCTTTTGTCTGGGTTTTTGGGGATGTGTGGGAACCCCTCCTTGGCTTTTCATTTTATGTGCATTTTGCACAAATAATATACCCAGACGTGAGCACACTTCTTACTAGTATAACTGGTGTGGTTCATCCTGCTTTGGTTTACAGTTAAAGCCACCAACTACACATAAGTGACCTTCATATAACCAATAACGTAACTTTGGAAATTCACGTCTACTCCACTTATGATTTTGTTGTACCATTTTAAACGGGATGGAGAAAATTAGCTATTTCCAGTTTGTAATCAGAATCTCCTATTGCTGTGACATGTTCTATGTTCTGTTATAATAAAACTAGAAACTTCTAAAAGTGAAGAAAACTTTTTAGAGACAAAGAATATGTATATATATATAATACATGAGCATTCATTTTATGTTAGATAAAAAAGCATTGAGGTCTGTGTAACAAGCCTTGACTGTGGATAGAATTCTGACTTGTGATGAATCTTCTTCCATTAAATCTCACTCTTTTATTAGACAAAAAAAATCTTCTGCCAGCTCATCCTTCCGTTGTTTGTTTTGCAGGAGAGGCGGGCTGATGTGGCTGGTGATACATTACAGTCTTATGCAGACAAGACTTGAATATACAAAAGCGTAATGCAAAATACAGAAAAGAGATTCTGTGAAAGACTAGACACAATAGAGCATCCAGACATAGCCTTCATCCATTATCCATCCTTTAGTTTTAGGGACTGCAGCAGGGACACTATAGGCTTAGCTGCCTCCCTGCTGCAGAGGGGTTATGTTTAGGCACTAGTTAGGGACCTGCCCACCCAATTGCTGATCGGTTCCAGGGGCTGGGTATAAGACAGACCCAGGAAGTGCTTTGGGTTGTTGGTGGTTGTGAAGAAGATTGAGCTGATGCTGAGCCATAAGGCTGGAAGGGTGGAGACCAGCACTAGTTGATACTTTAAGGGGTGCTTGGAGGGACATCCAACGACTAACCTAGAGGACTTTGGTCAGCGAGGAGGAGTAGCCCCTGTAACTGTCCAGAGCTGGACTGGTTGTCAGTGGCTGTGGGGGGGAAAGCTCACTTGGATGGGCTCCTGGAAGGTTTACCAAGTAGGGGCCAATCGGCGGAGGTGGACACAGGAACAAGTCCTATGTGTCAGGGAACTTATTCCACTTGTAAGGGCATCCGACAGTCTATGAATGTGTCTGCTACAGAATCACCTTAGACATTTGTCCACCTTTAACCCTTCTAGTGCCAGCTACGTGACTCTCACGTAGCTGCCTCTCCAACCGTTAAGTGCCAGCTACGTGAGAGTCACGTAGCTGACTTTAGAGGCCCATAAAACAAAAAGTAAAAAACATACAGACTTACCTTACCCCTCATTTGAAAGGGCCAGCGATTCTGTACAATAAGCTGTTAGATTTCCGCCCCCAGGCCTCTGATCTTCAGGAGGGGGCCCGGAATAGGCCCCCCCGCCGGCGCCGACATCTAAAAAAAAAAAAAAACAGTAAATGACATTTACTCACCTGGCAGCGCGATGGCTCTCCCCGGGTCTTCTCTTCACCAGGGGGGGCTCCGATCCCCCCCCCCCTGGGCTTTCCACGCTGCTTGTGAGGGCCCAGAAACGGGCCATCACCATCCTCTTCGGCCGGCACTGGCCCCGCCCCTAGCCCCGCCCCTAACTCCGTCCACTTGATGACGTCATCCCGCTCCTCGGGTTACTGGCACCCGGGCTCCGATCTGTCAGTTGTCAGCAGCGATCGGGGCAGGGAGGGTGGCAGGCAGGGTGGCTCTGATCTCCCTGCCTGCCACCCTCCCTGCTCTGATCACTACCGACAACTGTCATCTGCAGCAGCGTGGGACACTGGATGGGAGGTAAGTATAAGTGAAAATAGAATAATAAAATATTTGTCTGGTGTTTTTTTTTTTAACTTAACCCTTTGTGAACTGGTAAGGGGTCCATGAGACCCCTTATACCAGTTCACAAGGCTCTGGGTATGGCAGGTCACCTGCGGCAAGCCGGTGACTTGCCATAACCCCCAGCCCCCCATTACCTGCCTCCCCAACGGCCGGGGGGGGGCAGAAGGGCCCGGGCCACGTGGCTATGTGGGCTAGTAGCCTGCAGGGCCAGGGGCCACCAACGCTGGCCCCTGCGCCCTGTTCTACAAGCCCCCATAGCTGGTCCGGGTCAGTAATGCTGGGTAAGGGGGGCCCTATGTCATTTTTGGGGGGGATTTTAAGGGTTTTTAACCCTTAGAATTCCAAAAAAGAAATGAGGTTCCCCCCCCCCCTGGGAGGGGGAAACCTATGTCATTTTTTTTTTTTTATTAACCCCTTACAACTATGCAATCATATCTGGAATCTCCTAAACTGCTGTTTCAGGAAAGGGGGTATACCTATACATATGTGGTACCATTGTAACCGGGAGAAATAGGGCTTTCACATGCAATAATATTTTATTAACAAACTTACATTTTTTATTACAAAAAAAACACTACAAATTGTAAAAAATAGGTTTTTTTCATTTTTTTGCACATATTTCACCCAAAAGTATTGAGAATACACTAAAAAAGGGCCAAACAAGACATTTCATGTTGAAGCCCAGACTCTGCTGAAAAAAACAATATATAATTTTCATCGAAATCCCTGGAAATCCCTTCAAAAATCAAGGTTGCACACGTGTAGCGCAAAAACGTGAAAAGTCGGCAACAGATTGTGACAAAAAATCTCGGTAGGCCGGCACTCAAAGGGTTAATGTCACTTAGAGGCTGGAATCTATAAGGGCAAACTGAAATCTATAAGGGCAGAAAGAAAATTAGAAGTAAAATAATAAGGACCACCCTTAAATCAACTTTGTTGAATTACACTTTGAATGTATTACAGCATTCAATCTTTTTGGGTTGGAGTCTATTAGCATGGTACATCTAAATGTGTGGCCACATCTGCCCACTCTTCCTTGCCAAAGCTTTCAGTTTGTGAGGGCATCTCCTGTGTACAAGCCTTTGTAAGACGACCCACAGATGTTCAATCAGACTCAGGTCTGGGCTCTGGATTGACCATTTCAAAACTTTGATCTTCTTCAGATGTTACTATTCTTGTGTTGCTGCAGATGTATGTTTTGGGTTGTTGTCGTGCTGACAGGGGAAATCCGTCTTTAGCTTTTTAGCAGAGGTTTTGTGCAAAAATTTACAAACAATTTGGAACTGTTCAGACTGCTGACCCCACATTGATTATAGCCCCAGTTCCAGCAGCAGAAAACCTGTCTCAAACAATAACTCTGCCTCCTCCAAGATTAACCATGGGTATGATGTTCTTTTGGGGATGAGCAGTTTTGGATTTGCACCCAAGCATACCTTTTTCAATTATGGCCAGAAAGTTTAACCTTGGTCTCATCAAACCATAACTCAATTTCCCACATGCCTTTGGCAGACTTGATGTACTGTAGGCTTTGGAAAACATAGCCATGCTTGGATGTTTTTCTTTGTAAGCAAAGGCCTCAGTGCAGACATACAGTATAGAGAAAACAGAATTGTTGTCACATGTAGTACTCAATCAGTACTTGCCGGAAATCCTGCAGGCCCTTTAATGTTGATTTATTGCTCTGGAAGCCTACTGGACCAATTATATTCCATGACTGGGTGCTGCACAGGGACATTCTCAGATGGCAAGTCCTGAGAATGGAAATCAGACCAAGGAAGTCTTTGGACACTTAGCAAGAAAGTGAAGAGAATACCCTCATTGGTCACATTGACTTTGTTGCTAGCTGTGACCCTGACTTCCAGAAGCTCATGTGAAGCTGCAATCTCTCCTTAGAAGGCTGGGTAAGTTAACATTGGTGATCTGACTGCCTTGGATTATCCACAACCTGGTTGCCTGGGGGAGGGGTGGCTTTTCTCCATGTCGACACATCTGTATCAATAAGTTAAGACAATTGGAAGACTTATAGTTGGCCACTTATCATGTGGGGCACCAAGGTCTTACTGCTAGCAAGGCTGGCATCAGAGAGTAATACTCTAATACCCAGGATGCAAGACTCGACCCTGGTCAACCCTGGTCTTCACTAAAGCTCTCCACAATGGAGGATAGGCTTGGCTGCATGGGGACCCCCATGTAGGACTACCTAGAATCAAAGGTCAAAGTAGGCAAGCAGTGACCCTCTGGTACCAGTGGACTGGCAATGGCATGAGGATAAGGGCAGGCAGCAGGCAATAATCATAGAATCATGGGCTGGCAGCAACAATTATAATTAAAATGGGCTGGTGACAAGAAACAAGGGCATGAGCATGCGAATCTAGGTCAAGATCCTGATTATTGATTACACCTTTCACTACCTGCCTAAGCAGAATCCAAAACAAGGTTTTCTCCAAAGAATTGGTAGTATAGGATCCCAAAAAGATTGTCCAGGGCCATACTGGTGCCTCAGCTCCCTATTTAAAGGCCTTTGTGTATGAGTATTTGAACCAACTCCTGAAACGACCCTTTGTGGACATCACAGCAGTGCATGTGTATTGTATGTAGAAGTTGATGCCCATTACGCTCTTTCCTGCACATGTATATAACTGTAGACTACCTGCATGCACAACTCAAAACCCTAGCCACAAGATACTCACTTGCAGAACATCTTGCAAGCACAACCTGAGACTTACAAACAAGCCGCTTCCTTACAGAACTTTCCTACAACACCACATAGGTATACACAAACGTAAAAAATAAAAAGCAGCAAACGAATAGCACCTTGCGAATCAGATAACCTACACCTAATTCACCTATACCCTGCACGCTATTGTGATACTAAACAGGCCTCACTTAAATGCCCTCATCCACCTCAAGCAGTCATCCACTTGCAGGCTGGTATTGCAGTGGAATGGCCCTCCCCCTGATTCTCTAGGAAAGCCATCTCTGTTTGATATAGCCCCGGGTCTGTTAATGGTATTTTATTGGGCCAGAAGCCAGCCTGGTAGCGTATAATATAACCAAGTAGGAAGGACGAGTGGGTTCAGGATCAAACTAATAACAAGCTATCTCTAGAAGTATGCTTAAGCTGCACCACCAGCGCCAAGGTGCCCCTGTGAGGTGCAGTCCTAACTCTAATCCCTGAGAGCCCCATTTGGGACATACAATGCAATAGATAAATTGGGAGCAGGCTTACCTGAGGTTGCCCTAAACCTCAAGTGCAAGCCATGGGGTGGAAGGGTCAAAGACCTTGCAATACAGCCTAGACCCCACACCCCATAGTCTTGCACAAATTCATTTCTTTTTAAGTGCTGTGGCTCCTTTAAGACTTTTGTATCCTAATTCCCCGGCTAACGTGCACCTCCCAGGTTAGTTATAAAATGGCCTGAGCGGCTGACATCCCTCCTTAATGACAAACTATATACATACAATAAATAGATACATATACAGGTCGGAAGGGCAAATACAAGTAAGTTACAATCAAGTTAGCAGAGAAAATTTTGGTTCCCCTATTGCAGAGTTTTCATACAGGGATACAGCCTCAGGGACCTGTATAGCTTGCTAAATCCTAGTCCCCCTCCACAGGTCACACGTTATCCCCAGAAGAAAGACAAAAGGCTCTGGGATATTGAGACCTTTATACACAGGGGCAACACTCCCTCCCCCCCTAGGATGATCCTCGATCCCCACCGCTTGGCAGTGGTTAGCTTAATCTTAAATGTCCCTAACTTTCCAGGACTTTCAGGGACTCGGTGCCGGTGTCAATAGGTCCACTGGGAATTTGACATAATTTGAAGCCAAACACTTCTGTCCAATTTAAATGACGAAGGTGCCAGCTCAAATGCAGAAAGCCCCACACTCGGGCAAAGGCTAGAGAGCTGACCTCCAAACTTGGTGGTAATCCAAGGAACATAGAAAAAGCCAGCCACGTAGTAGTAGAGCAATTAAAAGTCCTTTTTTATTCCATACTGTTTAAAAGTCCATCACAGCGTCACAGATAAAAGCAGCATAAACAAGGTGTCCTCACACGTCTACGCGTTTCGGGTTCTCACCCTTACTCATGACTTCTGTCCAATTTGGCTTCTAACCCGAGTTCTCCAAATCTCAGCCCCTGAGCATCCAGGGGATGATGGGAGACCCATGTTTGCATGCGTTATGATCTCCAGATTCCAAAAGCTTATGTGTAATATACAAGGCATTTATCCATATCTAGTCTTGAAGTATGTCTGCAGGATTCCGCAGGATTCCCCAGTCAGCGGAGCTTCCTGGAGGGGGGTTGCTGCTGGCCAAGCTTGTGGTCGAACAGGGAGTAAACTGTACCAGCGACATCTTTTAAGGCTGAAGCCTCTCAGGCCTGTATTTACCAACCTGCAATGAGCCAGCCATCTGTGAAATGATATGACTATTTCGTTACACCCAGGAAATCAGAGTGCACTTCTGTGAAATTATATTACCATGGTAACTCTTTTACCTTATTATAGTATTCTTGACTGATACTGTTAGAGCTACAGATACTGTTACTATACTCTTTTTATTCCTTGAGGTGCAAGGACTATCCTGACGACGGTTGCACAGGGAGTTCCTCCAAATATATCCTTTCTTGGGTGTATACTTGAGTGTTATCATTCATAGTTGTATCAGTTTACCTTATTGTACTATCCTGTATAGCACTGATTTATGTAATGTATGTATTTAAAATACAGCTTTTTTGCATTTCAAAAATTCTTTGGTCTGGAGTGCATCTTTCCCATTTCTTTGTACTATTAATAAGACATCTTGGAATTTGAAAAGTAATTTTATTCTGAAATCTTCCTGCATATGAGCAATTCCTGCGTCCTCACCATCAGCCTGATCCTGGCTGAGCAGAGATGACTTTCAACATAGACAGACCTAATAATCATCACAACTGACTGTGACTGAAATTGCTGGCCATAGCTTGCATCCAGGACTTTCCATTAGTGACACAGAATGGACAATTAAGTGAAATACCTTCCCTATATACCTATCAGTTGGATTTCCGAGGATATATAATTGTGTTAGCTTATTTTTCTTTTACTTTAAGGAATTAAAGCGGGTCAAAACCCACATGGCTGGGCCCTTTAATCTAAAAGATTCCAGGCCCAGCAGCTAGTCCTCCTGATGAAGGTTTAAAACGCCAAAACGTTGAGGGTTCCTTGCTGTTATGTGTGAGACATAACAACGATTATTCTCATGTTCCTATGCATTAATGACTTGGTTATTGTGCATCACGGAGTTCCACCATACTGCTTTATTGTATTTCTGTTATTCTTCACCATTTACTCTGTATAACCTACAGCCTTTCTAACTTAACTGTATAGTGCCTCCGTCGGCACAACTCCACATGCCACCTAGTAGCCAGCCTTTGGGTACTTTCTTCTATTTATGTACAAATTCAGCAAGATACTGTATAGTGTATATTTATTGGTGATTACACATTGTTTATTTTTATGTCACTTCAGTTAAATTTGTCACTTTTATGCATAGCAACGTATTTTGGTTGTTAATTGTGGCAAAGTGTATGGGAAAGTGCTGGATGGGGTCTATTTCTCCCTTGCTTTTCTCAATCAGACACGATCCATGCCGGGTTTACATGACCCCAGTCTACATTCCCAGTCCTCTACGGGTTTTTCCCCTACTCCCAGTTCTAACACAGGTGATGAGGCTAATTGCAGGGAGCCGATGAGGCTTTCAGTTTGCTGTTGGATAGCCTAGGATGAGGAGCCCAGGCTTTGCTGCTCACAAGACTGACAGTACAGAAGGTGCGTCCCTTTTGGGAGGGCAGCCCACATGACTGGCCTGCGTTCCTGCCCAAAAGCAGACCAGCCTTGTGGGAATGGTCACGTGGGGAAGTGACATCAAAGGGAAGGGGAGTATTGAGGGACGTTCGTCCCTCCTCCCCTTCCTCTTTTGACCCCCGGCTTGGATGGACGAGCAGTCCCACCCGCCCGCCCTGTTTTTGGTTATGGTTGGGTTTGTTTGGCCACGGTTCTGGTGGAATGGAGTTAACTATGTACATGTTGATAAAAAAAAAAAAAAAAAGGTAAAATAAGAGATGTTCTTTCTGTTTTGTACTATTGTTATGGGCACCTGTTGGGGGTGCTTCAGTTTTAATGTTATTTATTGTGTTAGATGCAGTTTGTTATGTAAACAAAAAAAAAGAAATGTTTTATTATATTTATATGTTGATTTATGATCCTTTGTATGGGGGGATTCTGGTTATAACGGGGTTAATTTTTGTAATGTAATTGTCATAGCTGTTTGGCGGGTCTCCTCTCGGTTTTCGAGGTAGCAGGTTTAATTTGGTTGGGTATGCGGCTGTTTCCAGCGGAAACTGGCCAGGAAGGTTTTGGTTGGTAAGATAAGGAATTTGGTGGATCAATTGGGGGGGGGGGGGCAGGGGGAATTTTGTCTTCTGGCAGTTAGCTCAGTTAAGCTCCCAGGCCTAGGAGGGACGCGGCCGAGCTTACGCTGGCTTCCGCTTTGTGGCGCGTTTGTCTCTCCCGCCTCCCATGGTTGTCTTATCTTAGGTTTCTCAGACCCGAAACAAAAAAAGGGGGTCCTTTAATTGCGTGTAACTGATTTATATGTTTGGCTGTGGCCAATTAAATTTTAATCTTTCCAAAGATATGGTGGTTCTGAGTCATTATTTGGTGGTGGAATTTAAGGGAGCTAAGGGCATATGGAGCGCTAGCCCAGTCATGAATTGCAGTCGACTTTTTTGTGTCATCCGATCTTGGAATCCTGTGGATTAACAGTCTGGACATGTATGCCCTGAAAGAGAACCTGTTACAACAAGGACTTGACGTACGCGGTATTATCCTACCCTGGACATTGCTAGAGCTGGCGAGGTAACCGCTTGCTGTACTGCATTGTATGCTGCAACCTTCTCTGACGTTAAGAGATATTGGCCGTTGGAATTTTAGGCCCTTATTTAACAAGGGATAGCGCCAGGTAGCGAATGGTGAGCGAACGGTAATGACGGTCACCGCCACGAGAACGCCGGCTTCCCTCCGCAATCACACATTTATCAAGCCGATCCTGCTTAGCGACTGACAGAGCGCCAGATAGCGAATCATTCATCATTATTCCAGCCTCACCCCACAGCGCCAGCGAGCGACCTTGAACAGCGACAGGTATGACCTCTCGCTACCTCTCGCTCTCCAATGCATTTCAATGGAGCAATCTTTAAATATTCATAATTAATTGCTTTTATTTATTAATTTTTTTTTTTAAATGTCAAAAATTCTGTGACCACTTCTGCAATGTTATATATTTTTTTTAACGTAAAAAAAAAAAAAAAATTTGTGCAGAATTGATATTACAGGTCTGATATTAATGTATTCATATTCCAAAATGTTTTGAAAAACATGTTTTTTTTTTTCTAAAAATATGGTTGTTTGGGGGTTAAAAAACTACTTTTAACCCATCGCCGCCAGCGCTCTGGGGTTTAAACATGCATTTCACAGCGCGAGAATTTTTGGAGCGTGATTTGTTAATGAATATGCTGGGAGCCGTTCGCTATGGCCGTTCGCTGTCATGCGCTCCCATACAGCGCGGAACCTGTCAAACAGCGACTCCTAACCCCATATTCAACATTACCGCACACCGACTGAGTCGCTGTCAACAGCCGAACAACGGCCAAGCACAGCGAATACTAGCGGGTGCTGTGAAAATAACGCTACTGTCGCTCATCTGTCGCTACCTGGCGCTATTAATGAATCGGCCTCTTAGTTTCAATAAAATGCTTATCATTTGAATCAGAACTGTCTGCCGAGTCATTGCCGTTGGCCCCAGATCCTGACATCATATATATAGCTATTTGGCTTTCCAGCCGCTAGCCTACCCCCAGGGCAGCCTACACCGCTGTGTGAAATCTTATCTTCTCTGTGCCTGTGAACACTCCCTCGCCCAGCCTTTCTGAATGTGTGCGCAAACATTGTGCCAGGGATGCTGCCAGTCTGCTGCACCTCATCACAGTGGCACTTTTGATAGATCCAATCGGTTGTATGTACAGCTTGGGGGAAACATTCAAGATTTTTCAGGGTGGAGGTCCGGTTTAATCTATAAGATTCCCGGACTGATCAGACCCCTGACTGTGTGAAACCCCCCCAGATCCCCGAAATCCCTACCTTATCCTCGATCCAGTGGCGCCTGCCGCCGCCTCCCATGCGTCCCTCTAGCAGGACGCGCACCCGCGCCAGCTGTTTGTGAATGGCCGGCGCGGGCGCGCACCCTGTAAGAGTGACGCACGGGAGGCGGCGGCGGGCGCGCTCTCTTGTCCGTCGCTGCCTCCCGCTTGTCCGTCGGCGGGGATTGGCAGCGGCGGTCACGTGGGAGCGAGGAGAGGTGAGTTTTTCGGGGTTTCTGGGGGGTTTCACACAGCCGAAGTGGGCCAAAACCCAGGATAGTCAAAATCCTGGGTGTTGGTCCACTTTAAGTACCGAGAGGTAGATGTTTGCAAAGCAGTGAAAAAACAGACAAGCCAATCAAGAAGCAGCTATCCTCCCCTGCACACACCAGCATTGATGTGTCCCACACAGTCTTATGTGAGGAGGGAGTATGTCCGCCTCTTCATGCAAGATATTAAAGGTGGTTATGAGGACAGATAAGGGGCTAAAGTTCAGCAACAACAGCTTTATTAATCAGCATGCCAGGATGAATCCTATGCATTGCAGGTAAGCACACTACACTTAGCCTGGTCAATCACTTTATTAGTGGACCTTCGGGGGCTGTGAGTCTAAAAGTAAAGCAAATTAAAATAAAATAATAACCCTGCTTCAGCGGCCCCAGCTTGTTGACACCCCATCTCACCCCTGGTCTCACCTAGATGTCAAAAATGAATACGAAAATGGTTCAAGGACTTTGCCCCAAATGCTAAAGATTAACATGCAGAGTACAAACATATCCAACAACCGCCTCCCTGTCCCCAGGGTGCCTCACTTACCGGCTCCTATCAATTTCCAGCACTGCTGATCTCTTGGGGGGGGGGGGGGGGGATTTAAATCTGCACCCCCTAGCAGGAGTGACAAAAATCTAGTAGCCGCCCCCTAGCAACCTGCTGCCCTAGGTACAGGCCTACATTTAAGTATTACAGGATTAATACAAACAAATGTAACATTTCCATATCATTCTTTGATTTATATAATAATAAACATATAATATTAAATAATGATGCAAGAGTCTGGAGCAGCAGACATTCTTTTATGACAAATTCCATTTAAATTGTGGAAACTTTTTTTTTTCCTTCATTAAGGTATTCTACAGAAAGTTAGTTTGGAACACTTGGGGCCAGACAGCTGCAGGTGCCTTAAAGAAATAAGGAAGAAAACCTGTTCTTCCCAAGTGTTATACACTTATGAACAATTGGATGAGTATAAAGCAAATCCACTTACCCACAATCCTTTGCAACCATCTGTAGAAATCTGCGAAAAGTAATCAAACTAAACACAGCAGCACCTTGGACGGGTTTCTGTGTATAACGGATATTGGATCAGCCTTCTTTAGAAGCAATGTTTTATAAGTAGACTGGAGATGGCTGCTGGGATTAAAGTGGGCCTCAAGCCATAAAAAGTGGACCAAAACCGGACCTAGCGTCTAAGATGCTAGGTTTAGTTAGACATCCACCCCTGCAGCATCCCTATTTGGGATGCCCTGCTATGTTAAACCCGGCCAGATGCACTATAATCTTACCTCGCCAATGAGCCCACAGCGCAAACACTGCTGGCGGTGGCATCTCTAGCATCTTTTCCCAGCTGTACGTGGCAGCGGTCATCGCAACTGAATGGCTGGCCATGGACAGAGGGATGCAGGAGGTGCCATGCACCGTTCGTGAGTATGGCTAATTTTCAAAATTTAAATAAATAATACAGCGCTCAAAATAATTAAAGAAAAAAAAGAAAAAAAAAACAAAAGAATATTATATTATTGTGAAGCTCCACGTGCTGAGACTACCATCTCACTGATAAGTCAAACACAGAAAATAAAGTCAATAAAGTGCACAGAGCTTTTAAGGACCTCCAAGTAGCCGTATGTTTCTTCTATACTCTAGGGGGGGAGAGATTTCCCTGTGTTGGGAGGGAAACCTGAGAATGGGGGGCTTATTTGGACCCTAGGAGGGTGTCCCAGTCCTCCTATAACAAGTTTATATGCAATTCATATACAGTCATTCGCAAATACATAACAGAAACAGTAAATCACTTTAGGGTGCAATTATTCACACAGTGATCTGTGGAATTTTTATTGATTTCTTTAACAAGTGCTAAGTTATAGAACTGATGTTTACAATACAGTATAATGCGTATTTGTTTGGTTTGATATTGGCTGACCAATTTGTAGCAAGTGCAGTTTGTAGCAAGGATTGGTCTTGTTAGTTGGCTCAATACAGACGCGTTTCGCGGCTTAGCGCTTCCTCGGTGTATGTGGCCAAGATTAATTAACATCTATGATATAATAGATAAATATCAGTACGTTGGTTTATATCGCAGGTTTTTTCAAAAAGGGAATAAATAAATAGTATGCACCAAACATTTAACCCTCTAAAACTTTAACCCTCTAATTTCTACTGGGGGAGACATTATAAATATATATATAAAATGTTTAAAATGATACCATATATACTATCCATTTCTGATGTATGTATATATATCACACCTTGATTGTATTTTCAACATGTAATGTTTGGTGCATACTATTTATTTATTCCCCTTTTGAAAAAACCTGCGCTATAAACCAACGTACTTATATTTATCTATTATATCATAGATGTTAATTAATCTTGGCCACATACACTGAGGAAGCGCTAAGCCGCGAAACGCGTCTGTATTGAGCCAACAAACAAGACCAATCCTTGCTACAAACTGCACTTGCTACAAATTGGTCAGCCAATATCAAACCAAACAAATACGCATTATACTGTATTGTAAACATCAGTTCTATAACTTAGCACTTGTTAAAGAAATC
Source organism: Gastrophryne carolinensis (assembly GCA_027917425.1). Taxonomy (NCBI): domain Eukaryota; kingdom Metazoa; phylum Chordata; class Amphibia; order Anura; family Microhylidae; genus Gastrophryne; species Gastrophryne carolinensis. The sequence continues at coordinate 142,078,510 of CM051244.1, forward strand.
AATAAAAATTCCACAGATCACTGTGTGAATAATTGCACCCTAAAGTGATTTACTGTTTCTGTTATGTATTTGCGAATGACTGTATATGAATTGCATATAAACTTGTTATAGGAGGACTGGGACACCCTCCTAGGGTCCAAATAAGCCCCCCATTCTCAGGTTTCCCTCCCAACACAGGGAAATCTCTCCCCCCCTAGCCTCTACATGCCGGGGGAGCAGGACCCCACAACCTACCTCTTATACCATTGACACCAGTCTAAACCGGGGTCAATATCGGACTAGCCCGATAGAAACCCCCCCCCCCCAATTCTTCTATACTCATTCGCTTTCACCACTGTGTAGTGGTGCCACAGTATCTAGTTCAGTGACATTTCCCACCACCAATACAATGCTCTTACCGGAACATCCAGAAGTAATGTGCTAGATAATCAATGAGTTCCCCCACATTCAGGATCGGAACATCCAGGGATAATATGCCAAATGATTAATAAGTTCCCCCCCCCATATTGAGGGTCTTGAGTTGGTTATCAGCAATACTTCAGGCCTTATACAGTAGTGTCTCTCATAAAGCACATGTAAAAAAGAGAAAACACAACACGACCATAGTGCAACAATGTTGGAAACAAGGAATGGTTTATTGTGCCAAATTGCACTCACATTTAAAACATTAAAATCACGCTTTGAATCCAATCCAACATGTATCATCTCAGGCTACTCCGTTCCACCTTAATACTTATGACGCAATGTTCCTCCACTCCAGGTGAGGGAAGCGTCCTACCGCCGGCTCCCAACGCATTTCGTCGCTCCATGCGGTTTGGCTAATTTTCAGTTTAGCTTCTTCGGCTGCACATTAATATACGAGGCCAAAGAAGCTGATTGGAGCATGTGCTGTGAGAACACTGGGTGACTGACAGGGTGTCCTACAGCGGGGCATCCCAGATGGTGAAAACCTGGGTTTTGATCCACTTTATTAACTGGAGGTCTTCTTTTCACCTGCACCCAGGCAAGCCTTATGTCTGGCAAAAGTACTTACCGGGATCAACCGCCACTCACGTAGCCCACATGACCATTTACGGGCAATCGGGTTTGCAAGTTTATTGTCTACTAAAGTCATCAGGTTGCGATGGGACAGCAGAGCAACTTTATTTGCTTTAATTGTTTGGGATGCCCCGTTATGTGACATCCTGCCTATGCCTTGCCGCAGCTCTCCTCCAATCAGCATCTTTGGCAACACATATGAATGTGCGGTTGAAGAAGCTGAATAAGAGAGTATCCACACTCGAGATCGGCACATGGCATACCCTGCATCCCTCTAAGGGTGTGCGCAGCCATGCCAGCCATTCAGTTACAGCAGAGGTGGCCGAGCACAGCCTGGGGCAAGATGCCGCTGCCGGCTGTGCATGCACCATTGCAGGATTCACATAGTGAGGCATCCCAAATCGGTTTTGGTCCACTTTAGATCCCCCCTATTAAAATCTTCAAGTAACTATCTTAATAAGCAAATCATACAATGAATAAACAATACACTGCCAAGAGTTTAAATATACATTGAGACCATAGGACAAAAAAACTTTGTTCAGTTTAATAGTACAGTGTTTCTGTCAAGTTTTTGAAGACAATGCGATTTGTCCAACACATTTCACCATGCAGGGCCTCATCAGGGAAAGTCCATCAACGTAAAAATTGATGAGACTCCCTTCAAAAGCAGTTATCAGGTTGAAAAGCCTAAATTAGATCTTTTTGAGTTTTATTTGGTCAACTGTCACAACTGTTATGCATATGATTTTTACTAAATTGGGGATGGCATAGAACTTGGCTAATACTGCGTAGGGTCACTGCGCACACCAATGCCGGTCTTTATGAGGGAACAGCCATCTCCTCCAGGACAGAAGACCACCCCTTGGAGGAGATGGCCACACCCCCATGTTCATTACAGTAAAGTGGGCATGTGGAAGGGCGGACATCTTTTAGGTGGCAGCCATCTTGGCAATCGGTATGTTTTTGAATGCAGCTCCTCATTGTCACATCTATGGAAACCTATTAAAATTCATGTCAGAGTAAAAAGAGGCATCAGGAAAGCCCTGACTTTGAAGATGTATGAGGCTCACAAATGTATAATGGTGGCCCTGTTAACTGCAGTTTTCTATTGGTAGTCTCGTGGAAGTGGCACAAAAGCCACAAAACCCACAAGTGATCCAAATTATCCTCATGTTATTTTATCACCACCTTACCACTTAATTTTATCACCACCTTACCACACCTTTAGGGCTAATTTCTACTAACTACCGGATTTCCAGGTTGGGGTTTACTGTGGATGACATATATTTAATTGCGATATACATTTAATGATTTATTTGGGGTAGAATGTGACTGGCACCAGTGAAACAATATTACTAATAATTGTGGTGCAATGCTCTGTTCATGACCCAATGTGATCAATAGCTAAAAGATGGGAGGTGCCCCACTAAAAAGCCCCCCAAGATGTACTTAACAGAGCCTTATAACTGCACAACACCAAAAAATGAGGTAAATACGTAATTTTATTAATTTCTATGAATTCTAAAAGATGGCTTTTTTACATCAAAAACACACAATTAAAAAACATATAGGACATGCTAAAAACTGATCTGCCAGGAGGGGGCGCTGCTAAACCTTACTGCCATAAAGATAGTTAATGAATATACAGTACAGTGTATCAAAACCTATAAAAAATAATATCTCATCTCTCTAATAAAGTGCTAAGTGCTTATCCCGATAGTACATCAATTAATAGTAAAAAATAGGTGCAATGAGAATTACAGTTTTATTTGGGGTACCTGTAATTTTTTTTGTGACTGCACCACATATGTGATTTGTACTGTGCATCTGGTGTTGCACGGCACCATTTTGTGTGCCCCTCTTGTTGCCGGCACTACATCCATGTCACTGCTGTCACAGATGTTATATATGATCTTATTATAAAATTGTTCAGCATAATTGGTTTTTACTCATTACAGTGTAAAAGAGGGGGATGTCTGCATTTCTGCAGATCTGGATCATCTGGTACATCTTTATTAGCTTTATATAACCCTGCTAGTATGTGGTTGGAGATGTATTGTTATTATGTATCGGGGTGAAGCTATCCTCTAGCACAAGGGTCCCCAACCTTTCTTAACACGAGAGCCACAGTGAGTACTGACCAATGGCCAGGAGCCATATTCAACCTTTATAGATCATGGAAGTCAAAACCCCATGACTGAACTAGCGTTCCATATACCTTCCCACCCCTAACAACCCCCACCCCTTCCCAAATAACCATCTGGACAACCACTTCTTTGGTATGATAACATTTAATCGGCCACAGCCGCAACATAAATAACAAACAACAAGCAAAGTTATCCTTCCCCCTTTCCTGACCCGGATCTGAGATACCCAACCGGCAACAAGTTTAATCCAAAATGTGCTAAATAGGGGGAGGGGAGACAGGAAACTTAAAAATACCCCCCGATCCGGCCACCATGCAGAAGCTGATTTGAGCTCAGCTACATCGCTTCTAGGCCTGGGAGCTCAACTGGGCTAATCACCAGGATCCAGATCAACCCCCCCTTGGCCACCCCTCCCCCAAAGCTTAAACACCTTCCCTCCTTGCCGGTTCCACTAGAAACAGCCACCTACTTGAATCCTCCAGTTACAAATTTTATGTGCTTAAAGTGGACCATCACCCTCCGGTGATCGGCCCGGGAATCTATAAGATTGTCCGCGGCTGTCAAACCGCTTGTCCGTCGGCGCTGGGAGCGGGGAGAGGTGAGTTTTTCGGGTGATCGGGGGGGTTTCACACAGCACGGCACCCCGATCGGGGGGTGCCCAACCGAAGTGGACCAAGACCCAGGATAGTCAAAATCCTGGGTGTTGGTCCACTTTAAAACCTTACCACCGCCAAGTCTAACACTTCTCAACCTCAATCTCAATTATTTTCTTTAGCAAAACATTAAATGCATCAATTCCTAACTCATCCAGTTGCACCCCATTGGCCCTATAGAAACTCCTAATACCTATAGAAACTCCGCGTGACGCGCACACAACCCCCCATTCAGCCACAAACGGGGCTAACACCTTGTTGACCTTTATACACACCTTTTCAATGGTCAATGGGGGACTATATCTGACCAGACTAATACTAGCCTTGGAAATTCCCCTAAAAACATAACAAATCTCTTGTAATTGCCTTAATCAAGTGCCTCATCGGAGGCACTAGTCATTGCCACCCGTGTGACACACTAACACCCCAGGAGGCCCCATTTTGTTGCCATCTTCATAGTATGATCTCTCATCTCACACCACCTCAGCCCTCTAACACTGGCCTTACCCAGCTGCGCTCACTCCTTGGGAATTCCGAGCTGTCTGTCGCTCCTCCACAATGATGTTCTCTGCGTATAAAATATAAATGAATCAATATAAATGAATGTCCAAAGACCAGGACCGAACATGCTGAATCTAAAATGAAAAAAGGATTAGTAACAACGCCAAACCCCTAAGCACATTATCCCAACACAGCTATGCGAATGGCTAATATACCACTGAATCCTCGATTTCCATCTCCCCAGTTTTTTAACTAACTCCACCGGCAAGCACAGCTTTGCCGCTGCTCCTATGTGTACGGTGCCGTACTCCCTGCTGGAGAATCCCATTTCCACTAAGTATCTTGTGAATACTGCCAAAAAGTGAAGACATGACAGAAAAGACCCATCCTCCTGCATGAACAACAGCCCTCCCCATTGACCTGACACCCAAAAATTCCCTCAACGCAGAAACCAGACACAATACACAAGACCCCAGCCGACCCAAAAAAATACTAACCCCACTTCCTCCCTGATCAGTTTTAGAAACCGGAATCCGGATCCACAACCCCTCTCCTGCAAAAGCAACATCATCTCCACGTAAACCTCCTAGCACCTGCCTGTTGCGGCCAACTAACTCCCCTACTCGCAGAGCCCAAAAAATATGAAAGAAAATTTCGCCTTATAATTTAGCCTCAAACTCTGACGAACAACATTATGGTAATCTACCAATGATCCCACGCAGAATCTCCCAAGACCGTCTTGTGTTCCTTGTGTCATCCCTTAAGTGCCTGCCTTACCCAGAATGTTTTTGTAAAGCCTTTCCATCCTGATTAGCGGCACAAGAAGGTGTCGCCAGCTTTTTATCTATTTATCTATTTGAGGCAGGGGACCCCCCCCCTCCAACAGCTCACCCACATAACACAAAAACAAATCATGCAAATCTCCCTCCATGGGAGAAACCCTAAATTTTCCCAAACCAGTGCTGACACATCTTCGAGTAACACTCCACATAGATGATGCAACCGACCTATGTATCAACTCAAACAAGTGCCTCATACGAGCTCCATCGACCATTCTGGGCACACCTCACAGACTTCCCTTGCCTTGGACACCAGACTCTGAAAATGGTGAATAAGAGAGTACATCAGCCACCCTGTTCTCCACCCATGACACTTGCACTGCCCTGCACACCACATTACACCTCAAACATGCCAGCACCAGCTGATGTAACAGTACGACGACCAGTGAAGACGATGATGTCTGTGAGTTAACCACCGATACTACGAACATGTTGTTGGATCGAAAACAAACTGCCTTATTCCTCAATGCCTCCCCCACAGGACCATTGACACCACCAAAGGGAATAGCTCCAAAAAGGCCAGATTTCGAATCAGCGCCGATTCTACCCACCTCTTTGGCCAAGACCCTGCACACCAGCGTCCCTTCAAATAAGCTCCAAAATCTTTAGATCCCACTGCATCCGTGATTAGTTCCAGCTCCTCATTGGCCCTCATGGGATCCAACCAGTAGTTAAGCCCGTTAAACATACCTAAGAAAGAAATCCGCATCCTTATCTCTTCTTTCAGGGCTGCTGTTAATCTGATGAAATGATCCGGCTCGTCGCTAACAGCAACAGTTGCATAAGAACTTGTCCCATAGGCAACACTCGACATGTATAATTCAACTTGCCCAGCAGTGACTGCAGCTGCCGCAACCTAAGCCTCTGTAGTATGAAGATCTCCTCCAAACCTAACACCAGATCCGCCACCTTGTCTGCAAACCTGCAAACCCTTTTCACCATGTCGATCTCGATCCCGAGAAACTTTATAGATGTTGCCCGAACCTCCGCTTTATCATGAGCCACCAGTATTCCAGGAACACCTCAAGCATGGCTGCCAGGATGAGTTTGCACACTCCTGCTCACGCCGGTCCCACATACAGGAAGTCATCAAGGTAATGGGTGACGGACGTAACACCCACGTTCTTCTTCACCATCCACTCTTCTTCCACCATGGCTGGTCAGCTTCCGGAAGAAGCACAGGCCAGTCATGAAGCTGCCCCCACCCCTCTAGAAACAGGTGATAACCATTTCAAATAATGATGCAGGGAGGTACATGAAAGCATCAAAACTGACAATTCAGTGTGTTCTTGCCCCACAAAGCAGATGCACCAGCCAAAAGGTTGACTGAAGGTCCACTTACTAGCTAATCCCTCACTGGTTAAAATGTTCACAGTCCAATGCTGGGGACGGCCACAACCGATCCATGCTCTGCCATTGGTCTTGTTTTACCTGCTCTACTGGTGACCACTAGGCAAGTGTGCAAGTCTCACCTAATAGACATAGTTACCCATTAACGGAGATGTGAGTGGTGTGACCTGGTAAGTTATATTTGGGCTTCTTTTTGGTGGTCAAGTAGGTGGACCTTCAGTAATTTTGACTGGAGGTCCACTTTAAGCAGCAGAATCAAAACCTAGACAATGCTTGGAGACTGTGAAGTGTGGCGCGATACTAGAAGCGTGCTACTCTCTCTAACTCTACATTAACCCCATTCACGGTGCAGACAATGCTTAAAAGGGTATGTTAGTCCTTGGCAAGTGCCGGTGAGCCACACAGAAGGAGTCTGCAAGCCACATGCGTCTCCCGAGCTACAGGTTGGGGACCCTAGCTCTAACCTATAGTAGAGTGTAACTATAGAAAGACACCCCTCCCAAAGCCTTATCAAATAGCAAACTACGGCTGTATCAAATATGATTGGTCCATGCTGTCATGTTGTTTTTATTTTTTAATACATTCACTCATTGGTGGTCCAGCAAGCCTGGGGGGAGTGCTGGAGGACATCGAGCCACCAATTATTGAATATATTATAAAAAAACACAACATAACAACATACAGTGGTGCAGCGATTCCCGGTGAACCACCAGTAAACAAGTGCACAAGTAATAAAAACAGGTCCCACGAATGCACAGCCTCACCTGACCTCATCATAGGTGCATCCTTGTTAAGTATGATGTACTTTACTAAATATGTTCTTCTTAGTATTTACTATATAGTTTCTTCTAATTAGTCATGTTTATGCCTTTCCAGGTTATTTGCTATGCAGCCTAGAAGAGGTATTTGTGGTTTGGGTGGTCTCTCTCTGATTTGGGGGGAAAAAATCCCACAGTGGCAACACCCAAATGAATATGAAGACCAGACTACACACATTCTCTTCCCTGCTTCACTTAACAGCTCTCATCAATTTCCAGCACTATTATTTTTTCCTTAGCCAGGGGTGTAGCTAAGGGGGGGGGGGGCACATGCCCTGGGTTCAGCAGGTCAGGAGGGTAACAAAGGGGGGGGGGGCTGAGCACAAGTGGGGGGCACCATTTCAAATCTTATGCCCTCAGCCTCCATCCTCTGTGCTCCTCCTCATTTGACACAGGACATGACTGTGAGTCCTTTAATACTTCCTGTTCTTGGTTTGGTATATTTAACCACTAAAGACCCCAAAAGCTTATAGGACAAATCTTTTAGTGTTTGTAGGTTTTTTATCGACTTCCCTCGAGTTTATAAGACAAATAAATATACCTGCTGTCATCATATTTCATTCCTGCACTTGCTGACTCAGCCGCCATCCGACGCTGATGCTGCTGCACACTGCACATGCACCGTGGGCTCGTTGGAGAGGCCAAGGTAAGCATAGCAGATGACTGGGGGGTTCAGACAGTGGGGCATTTCAAATCAGGATGCCCCGGGGGGGGGGGGGGAGGGAATAAGGGCAGGCTTTTCAGACTTTTGATCTACTTTAAAGTGGAGCAAGACCCACCTGTGGCCGCCCTGGAATCTTTTAGATCAGGCCAGAGGCTTTCCCCCGGGGCATCTCAAATCGGGTTGACCCGCTGTGTGAAGCCCCCCAAGGTGTGGCTAATCACTTACCCTTCCCCAGTCCAACAAAGGATGTACAGGCTCTCATCCAATGAGAGACGTCTGCCATGACTATGCCATTCGACACACGGCTCTCCTTGTTGTCAGCCATTCAGTTAGGCTAGGATGGGAGCACGCACACCGCTGGGGATGCAGTAGCAAATGCTCCCCATTGAAGTCAAGGCATGACTTAGTCATGGCAGACGGCTCTCAGTAGACAAGAGCCCACGCATGTGCCGTTGGACTGGGGAATATTAAGTGATTACAGGCTTTCTCAGGGGTTTCACACAACAGGGCATCCCAAATTTGGGGTTTTGTTCCATGTTAAGTTTGAAACAGCAGAAACAAATGGTGCTTCCTTTCTCTAAATGCATACCTTCCAACTTATCTGTGAAGTAATTCTGGGTTTCTCCAAGGTGGCAACCACAGCCTTTTGGGCTGATGGTCACATGGGCTGTGAATGCGGCATTGGAGCATGAAACAGGTAAGTGAATAAGTATGCTCAGTTGCTTTGATGGGAAGCTCTTTATCAAAGCTTAAAGGGCTACTCCAGCCCCTTTCTGCAAAACATAACCCCAACCTGCCCTCTCCAAATAGCAATCCTGCTAATGTAATAAGAGTATAAAAAAACACCTTCACCCTGAATCCAGCCCCTGTAGTTGGCAGTGTCACAGCTTTGGCACCGAACACCTGACGCCAGGGGCGGACTGGCCATAGGGCATACCGGGACAATGCCCAGTAGGCCGCCACCTACCCTGCACTGTCCGGCTGCCAATTCCTTAATGCCAGCGCTGGTTCTGGCTTCTGGCAGCGGGTCAGGTGAACGGCGGTTTCCATTCACCCGTATCTAGATGCAAAAGCCGTCATTAAACTAGAGCCGGCAGGTAGCCAGTGCAGGGGAGGCGGCGGCGGCCTTCCTATGATGACCGGGCAGTGCACAGCGTCATCATGAGAGTCCCGGCTCGGATGGAACTCGGATGGGGGCACTGCCACTCGGCATGTTATGGGGGGGCACTGCCACTCGGCATGTTATGGGGGGGCTCTGCCACTCAGCATGTTATGGGGGGGCTCTGCCACTCAGCATGTTATGGGGGGGCTCTGCCACTCAGCATGTTATGGGGGGGATTCTGCCACTCGGCATGTTATGGGGGGGATTCTGCCACTCAGCATGTTATGGGGGGGATTCTGCCACTCGGCATGTTATGGGGGGGGGTTCTGCCACTCGGCATGTTATGGGGGGCTCTGCCACTCGGCATGTTATGGGGGGATTCTGCCACTCAGCATGTTATGGGGGAGGCTCTGCCACTCGGCATGTTATGGGGGGCTCTGCCACTCGGCATGTTATGGGGGGGCCCTGCCACTTGCCATGTTATGGGGGGCCCTGCTACCCTGGCATGTTATGGAGAGGGGTGTTCTGACACACAGCCTTCTATGGGGTGATAGGGGGGTTCTGCACACTGTCTGTTGTGGGGGCGCGGATAACAGGACAGACACACTGTAGGGCCGGTGTGACCAGAAAAGTCCCAGACCATTTTTTACCTCCAGTCCGCCCCTGCCTGACGCTATCTTTCTGGAAGTTCCAGTCGGCCGCTTGGAGCGGCGCTCTCCACACTGCGCACTCTCCTGTCCGCCACGTGAGCATTGAGCATTTTTTCTTTTATTACATTAGCAGGATTGCTATTTAGAGAGGGCAAGGTTAAGGTTATATTTATTTTTCAGGAAGGGGCTGGAGTGGCCCTTTAAGTCTAAACAGCGTGGCTTTTGATCAGGGTGGGATCCTGGAAATAGTGAGTCTGATAATGAGGTTGGGTGGTTCGGGGAAATACACTGTCTGATTTAGGATGCCCCCCTAAGAATGATATTTTCCAGGATAAAATGTTATTTGAAATTTCGGTCCAGTTTAAAGTGGACCAAAACCCAGATTTTGACTATCCTGGGTTTTGGTCCTTGCCCTCGGGGCACCCAGATCGGGGGGGCCCTGCTATGTGAAACCCCCCAGGTCGCCGAAACCAACTCGCCCCTTCCCGGTCCTACAGTGCATACGTGGCCGCTCATCCAATCAGCGTGCTCGGATCCGCTGACGCCACATCGTCTAAGGCAAGTGGCTCTGAGCGCGGTGACGGCCGTATCCCCGCTACCCTCTAACCCGGGAGCGTGCCCACACCGACCATTCCCAAATGCCTGGCACGGACACGCGCTCTGCTAGAGGGATACCGGGGACACGCCTGCACCTCGCACATGCGCCTTTGGACTGGGAAAGAAGGTAAGTGTATGGGGCGACCTGGGGGGTTTCACACAGTGGGGCATCCTGATTTTGGATGCCTCGGGGGAGGAAATAGATCTGCCTGGGAATCTTATAAATTCCAGGGCTAATTACCGTGGGTTTTCCTCCACTTTAAATCATAGTGTAAAGATTTGCTTTCACTTTGACATGAAAGAGTCTATTTCTGCCATTTCGAGTAAAAATGACAATGAATTGCTAAAAACCTCCTGGGGGTGGATTGTTTTCTCTGCTTGGCATTGTCTCCATCTAACCAATCACATTAGAGCCCTCATTGGACAGTCTGTCCTTGCTGTTTTAGAACAGATAAAGGTCAATGATTATTGTGTTATGTGATCGTAAAATCCAATGATAAGGCGGTAACGGCGCAAAGGACGTTGCAATCGGAAGCGTCTTCTGATAATGGATGGGAGTGTTTTATTTACTTGGAACAGCTGGAAGCAGACGCATCCCGATCTATTAACGCTAAATCCCAATACTGTTTATTTGATAAGCGTCGCGGCTCAGGCCTGCACCCACCCCCGGGTAGACGTTCCCGGCAAGCTTCTGTTTTTTTTTTTTTTTTTATCCACAAATCATAAAATAATCAGATATGTCAGTTCTTGTTGTTTCAAGCACCGCTGAATTTAGATTAGCGCCGGTTTCTGCATAATGAGGCTGCTATTTATCTTTTTTACTATTTATATTAACAGTCTGGTCGAATGAACGGAGTTTCATTTGGAAGCGCATAATTCGCATATTTATGGGCTGAAGGATAAATCGCAGAAAAAGGGTGAAGAAAAGGTTTGGGATGTTTAACCAATGTCTTATGTGTAATGACACTAAAGACTAAAGAAGCAGGTTTTTCTGGGCCCAGGGTGTCTCTAAGTGTGTCTGTGGGGCAGGGCATTAACTGTGGTGGAGGACCCTGGGCACAAAATCTGGTGGAGGCCCCAGATACAGTTGTTTTTTTCCTTTAAAATAATACTCCAGCCAAGTAACTGATTGGTGATTGTCCGGCACCCACCTACCTACTGTAACGTCAGATCTAGTCCCTTGTGCCCCCCTTGGGCGGGTGCGTGCTGCTCAGGAACTCCTGCTTTGCCATTCTGGGTGGGGGGTGTAGTGGCCCAGCTGGTCCAACAGAAAACAGTTCCCTGCATTGAGCTGCCAGTGGCTGTGATTGGAGGTCTATGTGCAGTGAGCTGCCGCCAATTGATAGCTTTGCTGCTGTAGACTCTCCGTCCTGCCCTGTGGTGGCTTTGGCTGCAGGTTTGCAAAAACAAAAAAGGTTTGCCCAGGTGATAGCTTTGTTGCCGGCCCCCGCGGACAGTCAAAGACTAAAAAGCCTCCTGGACCAGACCATAACCCAAAGGTTGATGGAGGTCCCCTATGCAGGGCAAGTGATGGAGGCCACCTTCCTTATAATCCGGCCCTGCAGTGGGGTGCTGGTGCTTTTTCCACAATGGTTTCAGTTACTCAATGTTCTGTTGCCATTAGACTTGCCCACTCCAAGTAGATGGACATAGAGTTCCTCTTTACTAACGCGCTCTTCAACATATGCAGTATACTTATCATGCAGCAGTGTCCTATTTCCTTACAGCCAAGTCTCTACAGCTGGGCTTACACACACCCACCCCCTTTTAGGGTGGGAAAGAGGGACATTTGTTAAATTAGGCCAAATGAGAATCCTTGGGCATCTTGCTTCCCAGAGGGGGTGGAACAAAACTCAGAGGGAGCAAGGGTTTTGGTTTAGATATGGTGCAGGTGTGGCAGCAGGTAAGCAGAGAAACCTCAGCTGACAATGGTCTGGGGCCGCTTTAAGAGAAAATCAAGTTTCATTTACATTTTTAAAGCAAAAAAAAACCCAGGAATTTGACTTTAATAGGTCTTGATCCGCCCCCGAGGTATCCCAATTGTGTGAAACCCCCAGTTAACCTGTAAAAACCACGCTCCAACGGTGCAAACACGCCCTCTCTTAATTCAGCAGATGGCTGAATGGGGAGTACGCACTGCCGCATCCCCTGAATCCTTCGCGGCATGCGTGCTCCCATCCCAACTTAAATGAATGGCCGGGAAGGCAGTGCATGCACACCGCCAGGTATGGCGGGTGGAAACCATGGCCCACACTACACATAGAAAACATTAGAGCCCTGTCAGTGGGTTAGGCCATGATAGTGTTAGAAACTTTAAATGATCCTAGCAAAACCAGTTAGATGCATAACTTGGGGATCATTACATCATGAATCCACATGATGGCAGTGTTGCCTAAGGAAGGAACCTAACTAATATTAAATAGTCTAGCGTTCCTCTTAAATTAGATAAATAGAGAGCCAGGTGGCATTGGCAACATTACCTGCCCTGCCATTGGTTGAGGTTCGCAACATAGTTTGATAAGGCAACATTACAGAGGTTATAAAAGGGAAAACCCAACCCATCTAGAGTGTTCTAAGTCTGAGTTCCAAGCTCATGAGGGGAAGCGTTAATGTAGTGGAGAATCGGCCATGGAAGAAGCCTATGGATTGTAACTGTTTGCTGTAACTGCTAATGGATATTTCCTGTAACTGGATTTTGCTGTTTAACATGGATGGAAGCCTTCAAATAAAGACCATGTTGTTTGCACCAAGGAGTGTCATGTCTGAAGACCAGCGTCCACTGGATCAGTAAGTGCACCTACACCCCACACATGCACTACCAATCTGAGTCGCCCTACCCTAGGTCCAAGAACCCCCCTCGCTCCTCAGAGTGCATGCCAATGGCCAGGCACGCGCCCCCTGCAAAGGGATACAGGGAATGCAGCGTACGCTCTCCATTCAAAACAATAAAACCCATTGAACAAGAGCCCACACACATATGCGCCGTTAGCGCATGGTAAGGTTATTTTTTTATGGGCGGGGGTGTTCTCACAGCGGGATGCCCCAAGGAAAAGCCAGCATTCGCCCAGGAATCTCTTAGATTCCAGGGATAGTCACTGGTGGGTTTTGTTCAGCTTTAAACTATATTTAGAGTGGTTTAGAGGGCCACTAATACTAATTCTAAAATGTCAGGCAGGGTACCATTTAGAAAAACCTGGTATTGGTTGTTTTGGTATTCATGCAAATACTATAGATAGCAGCAGGGGTGTAACTAGACAGGGTGCACCGTATTGGGGCCCAGGAGGTCGGGGGAGGCAGTGGCATAACTAAATGTGATGGGGCCCTGATGCCAACATTAAATGGGGCCCTGTCAAGGCTCATAGAGTAAAAAAATTGTCTGCCTTTTAAATCAGTTGGAAGCAGCTAGACAACTTACGACTGGTCTGAAAACAGAGTCAAATGAAGCTTCCTTTCTCTAAATGATGCCAGTTGACCAATAATGACTTTCTGGGCCCCGGTGAGGTGGCACCCCCTCAAGTTACATCCCTAGGAGGCCCCATCATTGTTGCTCCTCCAAAGGGTGGGACAAGATTTGTTTTATTTACCACTCTGTAATCCTGCAGAGTTCAAGGAGAAGGGGAAAGTGACAGAGGTGGGATCAGAAAAGGTAGCTGTTATGGTGACTTTACAGCTGCTTTAATTTAAATATAAAATAATTAGGATAAACCAAAACCAAACACAGGGTTTTCACTAACCTGCGTTTTCATCTGCTTTAATATCTGGGAACCCCCCAGGATTGCTGGAATGTTTACCTTGCTCAATGCTGTGACAATGCATGCGCAGGCTCTTATCCAGTAGAAATAGATAAGGTCACCAGGCACTCTATTCAGGATATACAGGGTACAAGGGTCTCCTGTCAGCTGATTCCCTCCAGCTACTGTATTTGCTTTCACAGCTGGCGAAGGGAAGCGGCCAACAGGAGACCACCCGTTTCATTACCAACCCTCATAGGCAGTGTAGCATTCCCCCCTCCCAGTCCCCATAGGCAGTGTGGCACCTCCCCCCTACCAGTCCCCATAGGCAGTGTGGTATTCCCCCTCCCAGTCCCCATAGGCAGTGTAGCATTCCCCCCTCCCAGTCCCCATAGGCAGTGTAGCATTCCCCCCTCCCAGTCCCCATAGGCAGTGTGGCAATCCCCTCCCAGTCCCCATAGGTAGTGTGGCAATCCCCTCCCAGTCCCCATAGGCAGTGTGACATCCCCCCTCCCAACCCCCATAGGCAGTGTGGCACCCCCCCCTACCAGTCCCCATAGGCAGTGTTGCATCCCCTCCCAACCCCCATAGGCAGTGTGACACCCCCCTCCCAACCCCCATAGGCAGTGTGGCACCCCTCCTACCAGTCCCCATAGGCAGTGTGGCATTCCCCCTCCCAGTCCCCATAGGCAGTGTTGCATCCCCTCCCAACCCCCATAGGCAGTGTGGCACCCCCCCAATCCCCATTATAGACAGTGACAGTGTGGCATCTCCCCAACTCTAACAACCCGGGACTTTTCTGGTCACACCGGCCCTTCTACAGTGTGTCCAGCCCGGAATCCACAGCAGTGTGAGGACCCCACCCATCACAGGCAGAGTGGCAGAAAATGCTGAGTGGCAGAATCCCCCATAATAAGCTAAGTGGCAAAATCCCCCCATAACATGCTGAGTGGCAGAACCCCCTCCATAACGGGCTGAGTGGCAGAATCCCCCGTAACATGCTGAGTGGCAGAACCCCCCCATAACATGCTGAGTGGCAGAATCCCCTCATAACATGCTGAGTTGCAGAATCACCCCATAACATGCTGAGTGGCAGAATCCCCCCATAACATGCTGAGTGCAGAACCCCCCCATAACATGCTGAGTGGCAGAATCCCCCCATAACATGCTGAGTGCAGAACCCCCCCATAACATGCTGAGTGGCAGAATCCCCTCCATAACGGGCTGAGTGGCAGAACCCCCTCATAACATGCCGAGTGGCAAAATCCCCTCCATAACATGCTGAGTGGCAGAATCCCCTCCATAACGGGCTGAGTGGCAGAATCCCCCCCATAACATGCTGAGTGGCAGAATCCCCCCCATAACATGCTGAGTGGCAGAATCCCCCCATAACATGCTGAGTGGCAGAATCCCCCCATAACATGCTGAGTGGCAAAATCCCCCCATAACATGCTGAGTGGCAGAGCCCCCCCATAACATGCTGAGTGGCAGAATCCCCCCCATAACATGCTGAGTGGCAGAATCCCCCCCATAACATGCTGAGTGGCAGAGCCCCCCCATAACATGCTGAGTGGCAGAATCCCCCCCATAACATGCTGAGTGGCAGAATCCCCCCATAACATGCTGAGTGGCAGAATCCACCCATAACATGCTGAGTGGCAGAACCCCCCATAACATGCTGAGTGGCAGAATCCCCCCATTACATGCTGAGTGGCAGAATCCCCCCATAACACGCTGAGTGGCAGAATCCCCCCATAACATACTGACTGGCAGAATCCCTCCATAACATGCTGAGTGGCAGAATACCTCCATAACATGCTGAGTGGCAGAACCCCCCCCCCCCCCCCATAACATGCTGAGTGGCAGAATCCCTCCATAACATGCTGAGTGGCAGAATCCCCCCATAACATGCTGAGTGGCAGAATCGCCCCATAACATGCTGAGTGGCAGAATCCCCTCCATAACGGGCTGAGTGGCAGAATCCCCCCATAACATACTGAGTGGCAGAATCGCCCCATAACATGCTGAGTGGCAGAATCCCCTCCATAACGGGCTGAGTGGCAGAATCCCCCCATAACATGCTGAGTGGCAGAATCCCCTCCATAACGGGCTGAGTGGCAGAATCCCCCCATAACATGCTGAGTGGCAGAATCGCCCCATAACATGCTGAGTGGCAGAATCCCCTCCATAACGGGCTGAGTGGCAGAATCCCCCCATAACAGGCTGAGTGGCAGAATCCCCTCCATAACATGCTGAGTGGCAGAATCCCCCCATAACAGGCTGAGTGGCAGAATCGCCCCATAACAGGCTGAGTGGCAGAATCCCCTCCATAACGGGCTGAGTGGCAGAATCCCCCCATAACATGCTGAGTGGCAGAATCCCCCCATAACATGCTGAGTGGCAGAATCCCCTCCATAACGGGCTGAGTGGCAGAATCCCCTCCATAACGGGCTGAGTGGCAGACTCTCTCAACCCACTTCCCCCTACTCACCTCTCTGTCCTGCCATCACTGGAAGCCGGGATGCCCCCTCTGGGTGCCGGGTGAATAGGAGCCAGATACACTGGGTGGCCTGCAGCGGCTCCCATTCACCTGGCCCACTGAAAGAAGCCGGAGCCTCGGCAGTCGGCCAGTGCAGGGGATGTGGCAGCCTACTGGGCATTGTCCTGGTATGCCCTATGGCCAGTCCACCCCTGTTGGTGGTTAAGAGAGGGGAAGGGCTTAGAATATATTCTTTTGAAAAGGGAATGTTGGTTAGGAGGGGGAAGTATTTAGAAGGTTGTCATTTGAAGAGGGGATGCTAGTTAAGAGGAGCAAAAACTTAGAAGTTATTTATTTGAAGAGGGAATGATGGTTAAAGCAGAGCAAAACACATTTTTGGCTGCTCCACTTATGCTAAGGGGCCACCCCCGCCCGAGCAGCTAGGCGATGCTGCCAGGTCTCTGCTCGGGCACACGCATGGCCCCAAAGAAACCAGGGATGCCGCGTTTAGGAGTGTTACGTGGAATATGGAGATGTTTGTCTGGGTTGGATGGGGGGGGGGGTGGTCAGAGGGAATTCATTTGTGCAGAGTCTTGTATGGACTGAGGGAATATTATTTATTTACAGTCATTTAGGAACAATTCATTCAGAATTTATTTAGAGATGGGATGCTGATTAAGAGAGAGAAGAACCTTGAAAAAATTTAAATTTAAAGGGGGGAATGTTGGCTAAGTAGGGTAATGACTTTGCACAGGGTGTATTAGTTAGGAAGGGTCAGAACTTAAAATTGCCTCATTTTACTAGCACTTAATACAATGAATGTTATTAGCGCTTGTATATTTACCAAAAAGCTAGATACGCACAGAGGCTACTTTTAAATATGTCATTTTAAAGTGGACCAAGACCCAGGATTTTGACTATCCTGGGTTTTGGTCCACTTCGGTGGGGCACCCCGATCGGTGGGGCACCCCGATCGGGGGTGGCCCGCTGTGTGAAACCCCCCAGAACGCCCCAAAAACTCACCTCTCCCCGCTCCCACGTGACCGCTCCAGCCAATCACAGCGCGCGTCCAAGGCCGCTTGGACGCGCATAGCAGCACAGCGGCTCTGAGCGCTGGAGGCTGCGTCTCGCGCTTCCCTCTAACAGGGAGCGCGCCCGCGCCGGCCATCCACAAACGGCCGGCGCGGGTGCGCGCCCTGCTAGAGGGAAGCGCGAGACGCGGCTCGCGCATGCGCCGATGGAACGGGGCTGAGGTAGGGTTTGTGGGCCTCCTGGGGGGTTCCTCCCCGCGGGACATCCCGATTTCGGATGCCCCGCGGGGAGGGATCTGATCGGTCCGGGAATCTTATAGATTCCCGGGCCGATCCCCCCTGGGTGTTGGTCCACTTTAAGTATGTGAGAGGGCGTGCCAAACCTGGCATGGCTGCCGGCTGTATACCCTGCCTCCTAGACTGAGTGGCTTAATGTGTATAGATACTAGGCTGGCTGGCTCGACCGGCCTCACATTCCCACGGATTGGACAGTGTTGCTTCTGTATATTTATTGGCTCACAGCCGTAGGCCGCCGCCCCACAATGCTCAGGTTTTCGGTATTTAGCATCATCTATTATCATGTTATATTCACAGCTTCCTGGTAAGATATTATTGGAGTATTTAAACCGGACCAACAGCCTGCCACAGTTGCAAAAGAAAGGTAGCGGACATTTTGGAGCTTCCTCTCATAGCATTTCAGCCATACTGCTGCCTGCAAGACCGGATTATGAGGGGGGGCAAGGGGCACGAGCCCCAGGGCCTCCACCACTTGCCCTGCAAAGGGGGCCTTCACCTACCTTAGGGTTATGGTCTGCTCCAGGTGGCTTTTCAGTCTGACCGGCCGTGAAGCAGGATGGAGAGTCTAGATCAGCAAAGCCGCCATCAGCAATGCTACAGTGATGGGTGCGTGCAGAGCTATCAGTCAGCGGCAGCTCACTGCACATAAGCCACCAAGCACAGCCACTGGCAGCTCAATGCAGAGAACTGCTTTCTGCTGAACCAGCTGGGCAACTACACTACCACCCGCCCCGAATGGCAAAGCAGGAGTTCCCGACCAGCAGGCACCCGCACAAGGGACTCGATCTGACGTTGAGTAAGTAGGTTGGTGCCAGACAACCACCAACCAGTTACTTAGCTGAGCTTCTATTTTAAAGGGAAAAATATACAAATAATCTGGGGCCTCCACTAGATTTTTTGCCCAGTCCACCACACTTAATCCAGCCCTGGTTGCCTGAATTCAACTGACATAACTGGCAATGTACAGTAACAGGAAGTCCAGCAGCAATTCCTGTCTGCAAGTGGCCTGCACATCCATGAACTGCCATTTTGTTTTTAAAATTTACCACAATAGGAGTTCGAAAAAGGTAAATGAATTGTTATGCAGCATTATAAATTAATGTATATACAG
Organism: Gastrophryne carolinensis; assembly: GCA_027917425.1. Classification (NCBI taxonomy): domain Eukaryota; kingdom Metazoa; phylum Chordata; class Amphibia; order Anura; family Microhylidae; genus Gastrophryne; species Gastrophryne carolinensis. Next base: position 142,097,518 of record CM051244.1, read on the forward strand.
GCGACATTATGTAGGCAGTCCACAGGGCTGAAGTGTGATGAAGTCCAAGCGAGTATCCAACTTATGCAATGTTTTTTGAATCACAAGATCAGAATTCATCATTTTCATGTAATGCGCAAAAGTCAAATCCATGGTATACCCTGGTAGAATGTATAGCATGTATAGCATACATTACTCATGACTTAATATCACATCAATATGCATATATAGTGGCAAAGATTCTAAAGCTTACATACAAAGTGATAGTTATCAGATAGCTCATAATAGGGTGAGCACAGTGTCACCATCTACGTTTCGGGACACACGGTCCCTTCCTTAGGATAGCGATGCTGACGGGTTGGCAATCCACCGTTAAATAGAGCCCAGGCTCTCCCCTCTGGCTGGCCAGTGAGTGTGTGGCGTAACCAGGAAGCTTGACGTCGGCTGCGTCAGGTGTCACTTCCGGAGCTGCGACCACATGCAACAGCAAACATGACCAATAACATTAGGAATTAATGTTGGGCAAAGGGGTATTTCCTTTGCCTACCAATTTTAAAGGGGTGCTAGTTCCACATCACACATTGATTGATGGAACACTTGGATAGGGCTTTGGTTTGGGCTTCTGATGGGTCTGGTCTGGATCAAGTTACAAAGCAGCTACTGGGCTGGAAAAATATTTAATGGAATTAAGCAACTCCATACCACCTTTCTCCATTACCAGGCTTTACAGTTCTCTTTGTAAAGAGCCACAATTATTTATTATTGCCATGTTTTTAAACTGACATGTTAAGGAGCATTAAAGTTCATTTTAAAAAAAGCTATACTCACCTTTTCTCCCACACAGACCGTCGCTCCTAGTCCGGGGAACCTTTCAGGTAAGTGCAGAAGCCCCGGAGCAATTGTCTGTGTGGAATAAAAGGTGTGTATAGCTTTTTGTTTCTGCCTGTAAATGTACTTTAAGTTCTTCACATTGAATTCTTCAGCAGGAGACATTCTTACATTTGGAAATCTTACTAGAAAAGACTGTATGTTTGACTTTGTGTGCCTATAATGGCCATGTACGGTTGCTTAGTAGAGATGAGCGAACTTTTCAAAAGTTCAGGTAGCTGATTCACCAAATTTTTCCAAAAAGGTTTGGTTTGCCTTTCGCCTAAAACGCATGGAAAACAATTCCTGACGGCCGAAAAGTCCTTTGTGGCACTCTGAAGTCACTCAAGCTGTATAAGAACACATTTTACTGGACTAACTAGCATTCGAATCGGTCATCGCCTAATTACCTAATTAACAGCCTCGGCTGTCTTTGTTAGTTTAAAGCACATTAAAAATGGATAAAAACAACAGGGTTGGTGTTCCTGGAAAGTCAAAAGAAGTAATGGCTTTTTAAAAGCATTGAAAATTGTACCCATTTTGGGCATTACAGGGGGTAGACCTGCGGTTGTGTAGGCCTGGCAGTAGCGAACAAGCCCTCAAAAGATTGTCCCATTTGTAAGGAGGGTAGCAGCGCGATTGGCACCCTTAAATCTTAGCTGAAGAAGAAGCAATAGCTTTTTTACACGTGCTGAAAAATGTGCCCATTTTGGGCATCAGGGTTAAACTGCGGTTGTGTTGGCCTGCCAGTAGCTGGCAAGCTCTAAAAAAATTGTTTTTTTTAGTAGCAGTGGGAGTGGGATCCTTAACTTTTAGCTGAAGATGAAGCAATGGCTTTTTGCAAGCCTCAAAAAATGTGCACATATTGGGCATCACAGGGTTGACCTGCGCGTGTGTTGGCCTGGCAGTAGCAGAGGGTGGCATGCCGGCAGCTGTGGGCTGTTGGTGGTAGTATTAGTAGTAGCAGTATTAGCAGAGGCTGCAGCTGTTGAAGAAAGTCTAGGCTGTGGCAATGGAAACCTGTGGTGGTTGTGTAGGCTTGGCAGTAGCGGGCAAGCCCTCAAAAAAAGTCCCACTTGTAACAGGGGGTGGCAGCAGGTTTGGCATCCTGACAATTTAGTTTAAGAAGAAGCAATGGCTTTTTGCAAGTGCTGACAAATTTGCCTACTTTGGGCATCATGGGGTTGATCTCGTGTGTGTTGGTCTGGCAGTAGCAGAGGGTGGCAGGCTGGCAGTGGAGTTGCTGTTGGTGGTAGCAGTGGCATGGAAATTAGTGGCATCAGACAGCATCAGATGTTTTAAAATCCTCACCTATCCACACCTGATTCATCTCTACAAAAGTAGAGTTTTTCCCCGCTAGTTTTTCCTTGTGGCGACACCACCTGTCATGCTGAAAATGCTTTACGACGCTACGCTTGAAGGTGGACAGGACCCCCATGGCAAACTGTGCTAGCTCTGGCCAATAGTCCAATCTGCTCACCCAGAAGTTCAAGGGGTCTGAGCTCTTCTGGAGAAAGGGCACAGTGAACTTGGCTGTTCAGGTGGTGTTGCTGATGATGAACATCACTTTGACGATGTGTGTCATTTGGGCTTATTTGATGTAAAAACTTCTACATCATACTCTCAAGCTTGAGTTGCGTTCTGCTGTCACCGCCTGCTGGAAAGGTAGTGCATTGACTCGACGGAAAGCGGACTCAAGCCATGGGTAATTGGCTGCATGCCTTCTCTCGCTAATAAGCCATTTTTCCCTTCCTTTCAGAAGATGTAAAAGATTCTCCATTTTGGCTTTATACCAAAGGTCTAAAAGATCATCATTATCATCACCACCACCATCATGATGGCCGTCGTCATCATTATCATCATCATGTGCCTCCTCCCCTATCCCTTCCTGTGATAAGTTGGTTGTTTCCATCTCCAAATCCACTTACTGTGGTCTGATTTCATCCTCCTCCCCCTCCACCTCTACTTGTAGATACAAAGAGCCAGGAGACAGACGAGGTCCTAACTCCATCACTTGCTGAATCATGGCTGTAAACATTTTCTCCAAAATGAATATTAGCAACATCATCCATTTAGCTGTGGTCCCTGCTAACAAATCTTGTCGCCTCTTCAAAAGGTGAATCGTGTCTCTGATCATCTGCCAATGCTGGAGCTGAAAATCTCACTGGCTGGAAAAGCTGGCCGTTTGCTGCATGAAGAAATCATCACCCTTGAGCTGGTGGTCCAGCATATGTAGGGTGGAATTCCAGAGCATGGGGACATCACAGATTAAGCAGTGTTGGGGAAGACCAATCTGGTGCTGCAACATCTGCCAGACCAACATATGTTTTTAAGATGCATTTTGATGACCAGATTGATCACGTGCGCCAGGCATGGGACATGTGTCATGTGACCTAGATGCAGAGCAGCCACAATGTTCTTCCTGTTATCTGCAACCACATTGCCCAATCTAAGTTGAAATGGAGACAGCAAGCGGGTGATTTTCTGATGCATGCACGGCAGCAAATCCTCGGCAGTGTGCTTTTCTCGCCCAGGCTCAGCATGTGTAATTCGGTGTGGCAGTGCTGTGCCTTGCAGTGGTAAAAGGATGGAGGAGGAGGAGAGTAAGCTATGCCCTGCTTTATCCCGTCTGTTGAGGAGGAGGAGGAGGATAGGCGCCTGGTGTCCAAAGCCAATCGGCACAAACACGGAGGTGCTACTAATGCCTGACCTTGTTGCGTCTGAGCATCGCGCTGCACAAGGTTGACCCAGTGGGCAGTGACTCACATGTATTTCCCTTGGCCGTAGCTACTGCTCTAAGTATCTACTGTTGCATGCACTGTGCCGCACATTGACAGTTGCATAGACAGCCCCACATTCTCTTCCACGTAACTGTGCAGTCTTGTCATTGTCATCAAGAGTAGAGTAGTCCCTAGATTTGTGCCCTGGCCATGGCTAACTTTCTGCTTGTAGATCCAGCACAGTGCCAGGTTTTGTTCCTTTGGGAAGGTATAAAAGAATTGTCACATGTCAGAATACCATACAGAGCTAGCCTTTCCAACACCACCACCACCAGACTTTGCTCCTCCTCTAGCAGGCTTTTTGGAGTCTGCAAAAGCAGCATCAGCGTCACCGTCACCTGCTCTTGAGTGGACCATACCAGCAGACCTAGCCCTGTGTCGTTTTGCTGATGATCTGGCCCTACCTTGGCTTGGCCCTTTGTCGCTGCCAGTGCCAGAAGTACCCTCCTGCTCTGACAATGTTGCCTGGTTCCTGGGTCCTGTCCAAAACTAAATCATCATACTCCTCCTCCTGAACTCCCACCACTTCCCTGTTCTAATGTTTCATAATGGTTTAATTGCCTCCCCACACCACAACCACCTTCATAGCTGCCAGTATGTTCATGTCTACCACCACCCCCACAGCTATACATCTCGGACACCACTTCCACCTCCACTACCTCCGCAACACACTTCAAAGGCTGGCTGTCATCAACCGGGATGCTGAGAAAAGCTGGCGCCTCACTAGGAGGGGGCAGCAAAGAGACAGAAGATGGAAGAGTAAGGCTTCTTTTACTGTGATGTGTAGCTGTAGTGGAGGAAGAATCCACTGAAACCTGGCTCAAAGTCATTGCTTCAGAGTCTTCCTCCTCCTGAGTTGATCAAGAACGAGTCAACCAGTCCACAATGGATGCATTGTCTGAAATAATATACTCACTGGAGGAAATGGACAACTCTGGCCTGCAGATGCTGCTACCACTACCACGTACATTACTGCTGCTGCTACTGTTACCGGGTACATTGCCGCTGCTGCTATTACTAGCAGTGGCAGGCCTGGGCCAATGGATGCTGCCACTACAATGGCAGGGCCTAGACAAATGGCTGTTGCTACTTTTTCTGGGCCTGGACACATGGCTGCTGACCACAGTGTTGGTACTGGCACCTACATCCTTATCCTTAGTGGCAGAAGGAATTGCAGGGATGTCTTTTCCTCTAACCTGTCCTTTCCCACTCCTTCCTTTCACAGACATTTTACTTAGCATTTCCTAAAACAGATAGATGTTCCCCAAAATATTCCCAGGCATGTGAAAAAGATTGCTTTTTTTAAACTGTATTTAACAAAGAGGCACCTTGGACCCCAACTTAGAATAAGACAGGGCCTGCACAGCTAAAACAGAGCTGCCCCCTTTGTTTTTTTAAAACTATATTTAACAAAGTGGCACTGTGGACCCCAACGTAGAGAGAGATGGTTTGTGCACATTTAAAACAGAGCTGCCCCCCCCCCCCAAATAATTGCTTGGCAGGCGAAAAGGATTAAGTTTCTCAACGCAGTGGCAGGGGCCAGCTAAACCAGATGTGGTCAAAAAATAAAAAAAAAAACCCTCACTGAAGTTTTCAGACTTTACAGGGTGGACTACAATGACCAGCAGATCCTATCGCAGGCAGACGCAGTTTTTCTGTGCACATGCCCCCGCAGCGTCCCACTGTGCCCACTTCCTTTCCTGTCCCTTCTTTTCCCCTGTACTGTGGTTCAAAATGCCCTAAACTGTCCCTGCTCTAAGAGCAATGTTCTCTGCAGCAGCCACCTGCAATAGCGTCTCCTGATTGGCCCAGCTACCCTGACCTATTAAGCTGCGACCATGTTACCCTGACCCTGCTTCTCCTTGGCTGGCCATGACCTGTGGTGGGTGTCGGAGAAATACCGCCAGTTTCACCTTCCACCTTCGCTGCAAACCACATGATGTTCAGGTTCGTGTCTTGAAATTCAGGTCGAAACTGGGTTCTATCGGTCCAGTTCGCACATCTCTATTGCTTAGGTTCTATGCTACTTGTTAGCTTTCCATCATAATAAAACAATTTCAGTATGATGGAAACTTCCACGTTTATCCTTTACAGCCCTCCAAAGTTCATTTGTAGACCACTTTACAAACAAAAAACCTACCTAAGATGAATGCAGCATCAGTCCATCATTTACAAAAATAGTGTTTTAGGATAATGTATTAAGAGCTTAAGCGTCTCTAACTGCCACTTCAGCTAGTGTTTTGCGACATTGTAAAGCAGGAGCAATCACTCGGCCCCCTATTCAGCAGCCATTTGAAGGATGTTTGAATTCCGTGGCTCACTGTAAAAATTGTGCTGTAACATGAATACAATGCCAGGCTGCATAGCAATAAATATAATGCTCTTAACCTGCTCTCATGATAATAGCCAAGAGAAAAATATTTAGCGGATGCTGAAATCGCCACCGAATGTGATTTTTAACAGGAGCTAAGAGGAATGCTCAATTGTTTTTTTCCTGAGATGTGTTAAAATTGTTTTCTGGCTTTAAAAGTAGTATGAGAGGCTCTTTATTCCATTTTCAAAGCCAGAGCAATCATTTGGCGTTACATCATGGCGGAAACATCAGCTGAAATACAAAGAGAAGACTCCCTTGGCGGTAGAGTCGGGACACAATCAGATATTTGAAAATTCTAGATATAAAATATCTGCTATTGCATTGTTCGGGCTTGTCAACCAAAAGATAAGCCAAGTGGACAAACCACCACTCACAGCTGCCTGCTTTTAAAGGGCACTGCGCTTGCCAACATTTCCTGGCGGGTGACTTGATTACCAGCTTTGATCGAACTGGTGTAAATCTAATTCTAGTATTAAAGGAAAATTTGCTCAAACTGTTTTTTTACATTAGAGGTGCATGGCAAAAAGGCTCCGTAAATATATGTAATGTAGTAGAATCGCTCCTACTAAAAGGTTTAGAGACCTTCAACATGATTCAATAAAAGATGCCATTGCCAAAATATGTTGGCAATCTACAGATACAGCTGTAAAGTTTGATTATACGGTAATGTTGGAATACAGTCGTTATCCATGGTTGGGCTTGCTCTCATAGTTCCAGTTTAGGAAAGTCTCATTGGTGCAGCATGGAATGCGAGTTATTTCCTCAACTTGGTGGCATCAGTTTGGGTAGGAGCATTTTCCATTTTAGCATGATAATGCCCCAGTAGCAATAAGCAGAACAATTCAAAAATGTTTTATCTAGGCAGAGCCTAGACTTAAACCCTAGCCAAATAATGTAATATTGGCAGTACATGACTAAAAGCAGATTGACAGCTCTTCTAATGGCTTGTCAGGCTGACAAGCAGGGTGGGTGCTGCTGATGAGGAAGTCCAAGGTGAGCTGGCTGAGTTGTTGGGCAGCTGTGTAACCTTGAGCCAGATAGCAGATCTGAACAATTAAGACACTCAACCTAAGAAATTAGGAGTTAAAACCAACTCTTGTCTTCACTAGGGCCCCCTGCAAGTGAGCATAGGTTGCAGGTAAAGTTCATGTCAGGAACCAAGGAAATAAAATGCTGGAGCACTTGGCCGGGTCAATGCAGTACCTGACGTTGTGGCAACAGGTTACTGTTACTGTTAAGTGTAATCCGTAGATGAGTCAAGAATAAGCCTAGGGTCAAGCTGGGAGATTATTTCAAAGAATAAGTAAGGTCAGACAGTCCTGGGTTGTAATCCGGGATGCCCCAAGGAGTGGAACTCGGATGGCCCTGGACTCTTTTAGACTCTGAGGCCTCCCGAAGTTCCTCTATAAGTAGGACAATCCTTTTAGTAAAGGAATCCAAAGCAGATGTCTCCCTTGAAAATATAGAGGAAACCCCCTATAAGCTGATTGATTTTTTCCTTAATCAAATTATGAACAAACATTTCTGCTGCTGGACCTTCTCTGGCCTCTACACGAATGCCTGTCATGTACAAGCTGATTGTTAATTTTCTGTATCATTATGGAGCTTGAGCACCATGCAAGAAGAAGTCTGAACACACTTGATTAGTTAGTCTCGAGAGAGCTTCCCTAATTGTACAATTATCTCTTTCCTGTTATGTGCTGCATGCTACATAAATATACCTCTGTATTTATGCATATATCAGCACGTTGTAATATGTGCTTGACACAGTATATATTATTTATGCTCCAAAGACCTGCTGAAGAATGAAGGCCGGCCTCTATAATGCAGGAGATACAACCCATACATATACATTAGCGCCCATTGTGGGTAATGAAATGGTTAGGAAATGTACGTGGTTAGTGATGTATATCCTTTTACTGCGACAAATGAGGCAAAGAGGTAAAGTACATCTGGCACCTCGCTTCTACCGCCCTTCTAAGCTATGCATTGGGCGTTATGTGCACCGGCATTTCCCAAAATGGGGGATGTCTGCCACTAATTAGATTTACCAGCATTGTAGGCTGGATGTTGCATAGTTTAGGATATCTGCTATTTGAAAGAATACACTTAATCGAATGATGGAGACCTTTGGGAAATCTCACAGAGATGGTTTTTGTTGGTTCCTGGGGTCATTTAGTAGAATATTGTTGGTGCAGGTGAGGGTGAAGTTGGCAGCTTTTAACAAAACCATTTCCAAAAGCAATATTACTATGATGACATCAACTTTAGACACGTATAAGAAAAAATGGGGACCAGAAGAGGGGGCAAGTTTCCTGTAAGCTGTATATGTCAAAGCTATGTGGCTGAGGAGGGAAAGATCCACAAGAACAATAACTATATAGATGGGCTATTGGTTCGTGACAATTTCTTTCTGGTTGCCAACTGCACATGGGATGGGTTTGCTAGATTCAGGGCTGGACTGGCCATAGAGTGTCATGTCTTGATGGGCATACCCCAGATGGCCTTGCAGCACTCCAGGGACTCTCCAGGGGACTGAGGAGAAAGGTAAGATTTCTCCTGTTAAAGTGAAGCAAAACTCTGGATTATGATTGTGATTATCCCGGGCTTTGTTTCGTTCCCTGGGGGCATTCCGATTTGAGATGCCCCATTGCGTGTAACAGCTTACATTTCCCCGGTCTCCAATCAGAGCCTTTTGCAGTTAAATGGCTCAGCCCTTCTGCAATGGGAATGCAAACAGCAGCACAGGTGCTCCTGCCCAAACTATCTAAATGGCTGAGGCGGGAGTGTGCGCACAGTCCAAAGATGCGGGGATGTGACTACTTGCTCTCCCAATTACATAACAGCAAGAGTTATTTGTCGAATGACACAACAAACGGCTCTGATTGGACGAGAGGCCGCGCATGCACCATTGGACTGACTAAAGGTAAGTTGTTGGATCTTTTAGATTCAAAGACCAGCTGCACTGTGTTTTGTTCCACTAAAATTCCATTAATGCGCAAGAAGAATCAGCAATTGGGATACTGTCCTGCACCCGGAACAGCACTTTTGTGAAAACAATTAGGCTAATCAATACGTTTTTGCCACACCACTCCACAGTCTTTGGGATTTAGCTTGAAGTTGCCTGCCTGGCGGTCCAAGTATTGGAGGGGTGGGTCAAATTATATACAGTAGTTCAGCTGCAAACAGGTGCAGGTTGCAAGTTGGGTCTTGTCTCAATGCTGCTACATTTTCTTTCAGGTGTCACAGATGTCTACTCCATGGTTTAGCACCAAGATGTATGCTTAAAGTGGACCAAATCCACGGCTAATGGCCTTAAAATATATAAGATTCCAGGGCCGCTTGATTTTCTCCCCTCCAGGGCATCCAGATTTGGGATACTCAACTGTGTGAAACCCCCTAGGTCACCCAGTAAACTTACCTTTTCCCCGATATAACAGCACATCTACGAGCAGCGGTCGCTCCCTGCTATACATTTAGCAGGACGCACACGTACCCCAGGCATTTTTGAGGCTAGCGGGGATGCAGCCACTGGCACGCTCAGGTGTACGTTGACTGGACAAGAGGCCACACATGCGCCGTTGAACCAGGGAAAGGTGAGTTAGATTGGGCGATTGGGGTTATTGAGGTTCTTGGAAACAGGGCCCATGAGGGTTCTGGCACCCACAACTAAAGGAACACACATGCACACACAAAACATAAAAAAGTGCTATGTCGTTATACAAAAATAAATAACGGAAGGGGGTTAAATCAGACCAAAACCCACATTTTTAACTAGCATCCCCTAAATTGCTCCCACCATGAAAAGAACCTTTTGCTAGTTTTAACTGCTCCAGCTTCACTCTAATCCCAGATAATGGCCCTTGTTTTAGTTGTAAAGCTCCGCCTCCTCCATTCTTTTTCACTGTTGTGTGTGACAATTATGTCATTGCCACACCTATGCAATGACTGATCTTCTGCCATAGCAAACTGAGGGACAGCAACAAAAATCAGTGTTCCAGGACATTCGAAAAGTGGAAATATCCTTTTCTAGTTCTACACCCTAAGAAGAGAGTATCAGTAGGGGTTTTGGCCAAACATATTTCACAAGTTCAGTGGGTTTTGGTCTGCTTTAAGTGCTATAAAAGCAAAAAGCGGAGCCTTACAGCTTTAAAAATTCTTCTGCTTGAGCTATAAGACCCAGCCAAGAAGGAGGTGCTCTGGTACAACCTCACTAATGCACTCTGTGAGAGGGTGACTGGCAGGCAACCTGGGTACCACCAAAGGGGCCAACAGCAGATGGCTTCAAAGCGTTTCCCAGCTAGTGGCCATGTAAGCAACACATGGTTGAAGGTGCATGCATAATGTTACAGTTCTCCAAATGGGGCCCAGGGGGTTGGCCAGGGTCAGGGCAATGTACTCACGCTGTCCATGGCTAGATGGTCACCACAGTCTTCCCACGCAATTCTCTTTATGGGATGCCCCTTCTTTATTAGACCCAGTCCACATTCCAGCACAAACGTATCAAGCACGGTACCACAGCAACCACAGTTTCTTCCCCAGCTCGACTCAGGGGTTATTTTCTTACTTTCAATTCTTTCCAGCATCCCCTCTTGGGATCCCAACAAGCCTTACTTCAGGGGCACCTTCCTGTGCCCCTCACTTCCAGGCCCTATGCTGGCTACCTGGCCTCTCCTGTGCTAACTCAAAAGGAGCACCAGACACTAGGGCCTAATTCACCAACCATCCCCTTCCAGGGATCTCACTGAGCCGGGCATTTTCCTGTGACCTCTATCTCGAAAGCCGGTTTCTCTTTCTCTCCTGTGACTCAACAGAGGAACCGAGCACTAGGTCCTATGTCACTCAGCGTCCAGCAAACTGCAGTTCAGGGATGCTCTCCTATTGCCCTACACCTCCTCACAGGTCATCCCGGACCCAGACATTCCACGGCTCAGAGACTTATCTCTACATGCCGACTTCTTATCAAGGAACTTACTACAACCTTACCTCAGCTCCTCACTTTATAGTCCACCCTCTGCTGCCCTCACATGGACCCCTTAGGGAACTGCCTTAAATTACTTATTCTATTTCTTATACTAGGGGGGCATCTAGTGGCCTCCTCAAGTAACTATATCTACACTATATATTCCACAATAAATCCCTTTTATCTCCAACCATCTCACCCAGGATCTCCAAGGGCTTCCCCCTCACTTCCAGTGGCCCCCTCCCAGCTGCACCTCTAGCCAGGAGACTAGCCTCTTAAAGCCAGATACCTGGATGACCAGCCGTCTTCCAAAGGGGGGTCACAGATCCCCCTCAAGCACATTTCTGGGCAAAGGGCAGGTCTCAACCAATCAGTTTGCTTAGAAGATATCAGCTTTCTGTGCACATACCACCCCCACCCCCAGCTAATAAGAAAGGCCTCACCACATCATCGTCTGTCACTCATGATCCCATGAGATAAGATCTGGCCCAACACTGTCCAGCCACAAGGCCAGGAAATATATGCGGCAGGGGATAACCACAACCACAGGCAGTCTCCAAGGGTTCTCTCTCAGTTCCCCCATGGAGAAGCACCTTAGTAATTGTGGTATCTCCTCTGCCAGGTAAGTTTTAGACCTTCCTTATCAGCACAAAGCTGACTATAGGTAGCTGAATAGGAAATTAATTTTGGGAGTCCCCACAAAGTCATAAACCAGATCAGGGAAAGACCCACGTTATGTGAAAAAAAAAAGGCAGCAATTGGTTTCTTAAAACAGAAAGTATTTGCATGGTGCATGTCACAAAGGATAATAGAATTTCTCCCAAGTTCTTTTTCAGTAGGCGGAGCCATGCAAATAAATCTCTTTACAATTCATGGCTTTGCCCATGTTCCAGTTCTTTCCAACTATCTTGTGCTGGTGAAGCGAGGAAATACCAGTGGATCCTCCTTTGTTCCTATTGAATTCCCTTGCAGTGCCCCATTCTTAAAGCGATTGGCAAGTCATAGAGTGGATGGAGTGCTATGCTTCCTCCTCTGTCGATCTCCTTAGTGAGAAAATCACTTCGTCATTCAGGTTTCAATCCCCATTCCACTGACCTGGTCCTTCAATCAACCTTCAATGGACCAAGAATAGACACACCCCCAGCTTCCTCCCCAGATGTCCTGATTGGCTGCCGCGTGCCTCTCTCTGGTAACGCTATGTACTGGCAGGCTGGAGATTCACTTTACCTGCAGCATCTCTCACCCCCTTTTTCTGGTCACACTATGTGCTGGCAGTAATAACAACAATGCACTTATTTTTTTACTATGATATATGTAAAGCACACAGTGTGAAAATGAATTGAAGTTTAGGACAGTGCAGCGTGTAGCCAGAGACAATGGGAGAACAATCATGCTTGCCTTTAGTATAACTTCACTCTGGCTAATTATGTAAGTCAAGTATATTTCTGCATCGTGCTGTTCCATGTTTCCAGTTTATGCCATGTCCGGTTTCTGTAATCAATTCATGTGCAGTTGAGACCCTATTCAAGTTGCCTGCTTTATTTTGTGTTCCTACATCAAATCCTTTCATGTTTAGTCCCCACTCCTGCATCTGCCCGTCTTGTCAGTTCTGTGTGTACTGAGAGCTGTCCTTCTCCATGGACATGCTTACCTCTGGCATCCCACAAATGAGGCCCATCGGTCGAAATCTGGAGTGTGGTGTTTATGGAGGATTAGTTTCCCTCTTGGACTCCTTCCCTTGTGCGGACCTTACCAACTTTGCGACCACTGGGTTAATGTCTGTCTGGTCAGGTCTGGGCCAGTAGTAACAACAGTCTAGGCACACACAATGCACATGCACAAACTTTATGATACTTCTGCATTTGCAGAAATGTTCCCAACATCTCTTTCTGGACATTGGTCCTAATGTGCGTATGTCTAAAGCCTTTTAAATGGCAAACTGAGGCGGCAAAAAACCTTTATAGGATCCTATACTGCCAAGCCATAGTCACTGTATTGTATACAACTGTGATCCTCAGTCTGCTTACTTGTTACTGACCTTCACCGAGTTTATCGATTACACTTCTCGCTGCTTGCCGACAACCTTTGCTTAGACTTTGGATTATGCCTCTTGCTTCCTGCCCACGACCTTCGCTATGGACTTTCGATTAAAATTCTTGCTACCTGCCAGCAACCTTTGATGACGTCTGAACTTGCTCCTGCCAGTCCATCAGTACCATGGGATCACTGCTTGCCTACCCTGACCATTGATTCTCCTGTAGCACAACCTGTGACTTCCAATTCAGGCCACCCTATGCTCCCAGGGGCGCTAGCAAAGACCAGGATTTATCACAAGCAGGTCTGGGTATTAGCTTACACCTCCAGCCTGGTTTACCACAGTCATGACTCACTCCTTGTGTGATACAATCACCATATGGGTAAGGTCAGTTGTGGCTACAATCGAGGTTAGGGTTGAAAGTGTTAAGTTTGAAGATCAGACCAGATTCACAGCAGTTCCAAAAACAAAACTGGTAAATGCCCAGCAATCAAACGGAGTAAAACCAAACAGCTCATGCTTCCATCATTCACAACAAAACCCAATATGAAATGTTTGCATGAAGTGACATTAGTTCTTTAATGAAAACATTGGCAGTCGGCAGCAGGAGCTGAAGCTTGAGACGCCGTTTGCGCACCACCTCCCCCTTCGGGTTTATTAGTTGTAATTGCTCAGCTGGCTCACACTGGTGTTTAAAGAACATTAGCTGGACCAGGCGCTCATTTCTCCGCGAGACAAGATGCTGCAGTTTTCATTAAAAGGGGGACGTGATAAACCACATCCGAAAATCTGGCCAACATATTGGGCAGAAATCCCAGTTATATGATATCAAGTGTCCAGGAAAAGTGCTGGACAGAGAGGGGGCATTTCTCAAAATATATAAAAAAAAAAGATTTTTTCTTTACTATATAGTCACCAAAGAGCATAAACCAGGACTGGATGCAACCATTCTTCCACGGCTTCTAAGTCTCCAGTCTCCGATCTACCCACAACCTCCTCCTGTCCTCAACTGGTATCACCACCTCCCACTTTCGTGTCCAGGACTTTACATGTGCCACTCCACTTCTCTGGAATGCCCTTCCCTATACAACTCCAAATCCTTGAAACCTTTAAAAGCACCCTCAAAACACATCTATTTAGACGAGCCTATCATCTTTCTTAACCAGCCCATTTTGCAGTCTTGTCACCCTTGCTACTGTCACGAACAACTCACCTGCTCGCCGGTCCCGCAGCGCCTGCAGGCAGCGCGGGCTCCGGCGGACGAGCCCCCTCGCCACGTCAATCTCTCTCCTCACTGACAGCCTGTGCTCGCGCGTGCATGGCTTTCTGCAGGCAGCGCGCCTGCCGGAGGCTGGGTGTGAAGGGCCAATGAGCCCTAAGTTAAGGTGGGCCAATGAGCCCTAAGTTAAGGTGGGCCAATGAGCCCAGAGTACACTGGCGTGATTGCTGCCTTGACCGACCATTGCCTGTTTCTGACTACGATTTTTCCTGCTCTCTTGTACTGCATACCCGTGACCTCCCGGCTTGACCCTTGGCTCGACTTTGACTACTCTTCTGTCTCATCCTTTTGTGCCGCGGTTGTCTGGACTGATCTTCCGTGTATGACCCCTGCTTGCCCGACCTTGCCCAGTCTCGTTCCTGGTTCATCCGCCTTCCTCCCCGTAAGTCCGCATCCTTTCTGCTACCAAGTCCTGGGGGCAACCGTGCCCCGTGAGGCGTATAAAGTGTTCCGGCAGACAGGGGGCTTGACTATAGGTGAAGCTAGCAGCGGAGATTAGGGGTTGCGGACTTACTTAGAAGGCGAGTGTCCCACGGGACCTGACATTATCACGGGCCCTAAAAATAATGGAGGAACTTGTGCAGGCCATGGCCACCGCCATCAACCAACTTGCCCAACCAGTCGCTTCGCAGGAAAGTCTGCACCACTGGCACCTGTTTCCTCTATGGACTCGAAGGTTCCCCTTCCAGAGATATTTTTTGGAGAACGGTCAAAATTCTCGAACTTTAAGAATTCTTGTGAGCTTTACTTCCGCCTACGGCCCAACTCCTCTGGGTCTGAGACACAAAGAGTGGGCCTAGTCATTTCACTCCTTCAAGGTGACCCACAGACCTGGGCCTTTGGACTGGCACTTACCGATGAGGCCTTGCAATCGGTCTCCGCCTTCTTTTCTGCCATGGAGCTCCTGTATGAGGACCCAGACCAGGCTTTGAGTTTAAAACAAGGGAAAAGGTCGGCTGAGGAATACAGTGCCGAGTTCCGTCGATGGGCCATCGACTCCCAGTGGAATGATCCAGCCCCGTGCAGTCAATTCAGAATTGGGCTCTCAGAAAATATCAAGGACACCTTGGTTAATTTCCCTCAGCCCAAGAGTCTCGATGAATACATGCAGTTAGCCACCAGAGTGGATAGACGGCTCAGGGAGAGACGTGTGGAGAAAGTTAAGGACCAGCCCTGGGGTCCTCCTCGTCAAGAATTCATCCCTAGGGGTGCTGCGGCCTCTTCTTTGGCACCCGAGGAGCCCATGCAACTTGGCGCGACTCGCCTCTCCCAGGCGGAGAAGATAAGACGCAGATCGCAAGGGCTATGCTTGTATTGCGGAAATCCTGGTCATTTCGCCAAGCGGGAAACTACAGCACCTAGATTCGGTTGAGGGAACTCATCTAGGCAATCAGGTACTACTCCCTCAGATAAATAGATTGCTTTCTCCTGGGAACCTTCCAGAATGTCTGTCACCGCCTTCATTGATAGTGGGGCGGCCGGCAACTTCATGGATAGGTCGCTTGCATCCACTTTAAATATCCCATTGATCCCCTTAGAAAATTCACTTCGGGTCCTGGCTGTCAATAACGAAGCAATTGTGGGGGGACTGGTTTCCTATAAAACCCCTTTAGTGAATTTAGTGGTGGGTTCCTCCCATTCCGAGAAGATAGAATTTTTTATCTTAGAGAGCCCTGTATCTCCTATAGTACTAGGATTTCCATGGTTAAAGATCCACAACCCGGTTGTTAATTGGGTATCTGGGGACTTGGTTAAATGAAGTCCATTTTGTTTAGATCACTGTTTTTGTACCGCCCTAAGATCGACTCATGTCCCTCTTGAGGGTTTACCACCAGCCTATGCAGATTGGGCGGATGTTTTCTCCGAAAAATCCGCTGACTCTCTTCCTCCACATAGGGCCTACGATTGTCCCATCAATTTGCTACCAAGTACCATGCCCCCTAGGGGGAAAATATACAATCTCACCCGCTCAGAAGAGATGGCCATGAAAGAATACATTGTGGAGAATCTTAAGAAAGGATTCATCCGTCCCTCTACCTCCCCTGCTGGCGCCGGGTTTTTCTTTGGCGAAAAGAAGGATGGTGGTTTACGCCCCTGCATTGAATATCGGGGACTAAACACGATCACGGTAATGAATAGGTATCCGTTACCTTTAATTGATGATGTCTTTAACCAAGTATCTGGGCCACAGGTTTTTTCTAAACTTGATCTTAGAGGGGCATATAACCTCATTCGCATACGCCAGGGAGATGAATGGAAGACAGCCTTTAATGTAAAGGATGGGCACTACGAGTACTTGGTTATGCCTTTTTGGTCTGTGCAATGCTCACGCGGTCTTCCAAGATTTTGTAAACGAAATATTTCGCGATTATTTGGGCCGATTTATGGTGGTCTATCTAGACGATATCCTCATTTTCTCCCGTTCGGTGCTGGAACACCGCCATCATGTAAAGGCAGCATTACAAAGATTACGGGAGAACAGTCTGTATACCAAAATTTCGAAGTGTGTATTCGAGGTTACTGAAATTCCGTTTTTGGGGTATCTGATCTCTAAGCATGGGTTGGTTATGGATCCCTCCAAGGTGTCCGCAGTATTGGAGTGGGAGCAATCAAAATCCCTTAAAGCGCTTTAGAGGTTTCTAGGATTTACAAACTTCTATAGGCGATTTATTAAGGAGTTCTCTTCCATAGTGGGCCCTTTAACGGACCTAACTCGGAAAGGGGCTTTTGTTGAGAATTGGCCTCTCTCAGCAATAAGCGCCTTTCAGATTTTAAAATAAACTTTCACGTCGGCTCCAGTCTTGATCCACCCCAATATCAATCGCCCGTTTCTTTTGGAAGTAGACGCCTCCGAACTTGGCCTGGGAGTTGTCCTCTCTCAGTATTCAGGTGATCCTTCGGGTGATCCCTGTGCCTTCTTTTCGTGTAAATTCTCTCCTGCTGAACAAAATTACGATGTTGGGAATAGGGAACTGTTGGGTATTAAGAATGACGACATTGGCTGGAAGGCTCTCTGCATCCCATTACTGTATATACCGATCACAAAAACTTAGAGTATATAGAATCAGCCAAAAGGCTCAACTCTCATCAGGCTCACTTGCCGCTCTTTTTCTCCCGTTTTAATTTCATTATCACCTTCATGCAGGGAGCAAAAAATAACAGAGTGGACGCCTTATCGCGCAATTTCGGAGAATGTAAGGATTGATTTGATCCCACAGAGCCAATTTTACCTTTAGGTTGTGTAGTCGGTGCCCTCCTCCCTTATTTGTCTAGCTCATTAACTCCATATCAGGTTGATGCTCCTCCGGGGAAACCCCCTGGATGTCAGTTTGTTCCACCTCAGTTGCGTCTCTCCGTCCTGCAAGAATTTCATGACGCCAAGACCGCCGGTCATTTAGGGTATCGGAAACATTGGCTCTCGCCAAGCGCCATGTATTGTGGCCAACCATCAGACGCGACGTGACCGCCTTTGTCGAAGCATGTTCTGTATATGGTCGTGATAAGGGAATCCATGGATCTCCAGCAGGGTTGTTAGTTCCACTGGAGATTCCCGGAGAACCTTGGACCCACATATCCATGGATTTCATTATCGATCTTCCTCAGTCTCAGGGTAATACTGTAATCTGGGTGGTGGTCGATCGCTTCAGTAAAATGGCGCATTTTATTCCCCTGGCAAAGCTTCCATCAGCACCGCAGCGCGTGCAACTATTCATTAAGCACGTTTTCCGTCTCCATGGGATACCCCAGCATATAGTTTCGGATCAGGGGGTTCAATTTGTATCCTGCTTCTGGAAAGCGTTTTATGCACAATTGGGTATTAAGGTGTCTCTCTTTCCTCAGCATATCATCCCCAGACTAACGGGCAGACTGAGAGGGTGAATCAATATTTGGAGCAATACCTGCGCTGCTTTGTGTCAGATCGTCAAGAACAGTGGGCGGAATTTATTGAGTTTGCGGAATTCGCCTTTAATAACGCGCCTAGCGAATCAACTAAGTTTTCGCCTTTTTTCTGTAATTACGGCAAGAATCCCAAGGCCTCTTCTCTCTCTGGCCCTTCCTCCAATTTGCCAGCCTTGGAGAAATGGTTACGGGAGAGAATGGATGATTGGTCTGAGGCACAAGGAAACCTTAGGAAAGCCTCGGTTAGGTATAAAGTTTTCGCCGATCGACATAGATTACAAGAACCACCGTTTCAGGTGGGAGATTTGGTATGGGTATCCACTAGAAATATTGCTCTTCGACAACCCTCGCCGACGTTGGGTCCTAAGTATATTAGTCCCTTTCCGATCACTCATAGACTAAGCAATGTTACCTTTAAAGTTAAGCTTCCCCCATCCATGAAAATCCAGAAAATACCGGGAATATTCAGGTATCATCTCCCCCTCCAGTCGTGGTGGAAGATGAACCTGAGTACGAGGTCAACAGAATTCTCGACTCTCGATTGTTTCGGAATTCGTTACAGTATTTAATAGATTGGAAGGGTTTTGGTCCTGAGGAGAGATGTTGGATTCCGGCTAGGCATGTACATGTCAACGTTTTGATTAAGAAATTCCATAGAGACAATCCTGACAAACATAGGAAGGGTCCTGAGGCCCCTCGTGAAGGGGGGTAGTGTCACGAACAACTCACCTGCTCGCCGGTCCCGCGGCGTCTGCAGGCGGCACGGGCTCCAGCGCCTGGCAGGCTCCCTCCCTGCTCGGCGGCCACGTCTCAGTCAGGCGGCGGCGGAGTGAGCGGACACGCCCCCTCACGACGTTACTCTCTCTCCTCACTGACAGCCCGTGCTCGCGCGCGGCTGTCTTACGACCTCCGGCGGCGCTGCAGGCAGCGCGCTCGCCGGAGGCTGGGTGTGAAAGGCCAATGAGCCCTAAGTTAAGGTGGGCCAATGAACCCTAAGTTAAGGTGGGCCAATGAGCCCTGAGCACACTGGGCTAAACGCCCTTTAGAGTCCAAACAGGGCAATCAGCCCAAGGTTCCCCTGTTGCACCAATCACCACATTCCCCCTCCCCTGCCAATCCTGTTAGCCCCCATCAGATAAAGGTGTTTCCCCACACTTACTCCTTGCCCGTGATAGCATGCTGCTCGGTGTGATTATCCGTATTGATACTTCCCGTTTGAACTTGCTGTGTATTGACCATCCCGTGATTGCCGTCTGGACCGACCATTGCCTGTTTCTGACTACGATTTTGCCTGCTCCCTTGTACTGCGTACCCGTGACCTCCCGGCTTGACCCTTGGCTCTTCCATCTCATCCTTTTGTGCCTCGCTTGTCTGGACTGATCTCCCGTGTATGACCCCTGCTTGCTCGACCTTGCCCAGTCTCGTTCCTGGTTCATCCGCCTTCCTCCCCGTAAGTCCGCATCCTTTGTGCTACCAAGTCCTGGGGGCAACCGTGCCCGGTGAGGTGTATAAAGCGTCCCGACAGACGGGAACTTGACTATAGGTGAAGCTAGCAGCGGAGATTGGGGGCTGCGGACTTACTTAGAAGGCGGGTGTCCCACGGGACCTGACAGCTACCATGCTTGGTACCTACCCAACCTCTTGTCTCTACCCTCATCCATGCAAAATCACAAGGGCAGGGTCCTCTCTTCTAATGTACTCCTCCTGTATTAATGTATTGTGTTACACTTCTGTTACATCTGAATAATTCTGTGTGTATTAGTTGTATTTGTTGTCATCCAGTATTTGTGTTACATACAACCAGTAATGCTCTGTGTATTATAAGCATGTTACTCGTCCCACCCTCCTTCATTTCTACTCAGTGCAGCTCCATGGAATGTGATGGCTCTTCATAAATAAGTAATAATAATGAATAGAAAACATAAAAGTGCCTGCTCCGATCACACCTAGATATATGTAGGATTTCATGCACCTCCACACATCCCTTGTCTAGGCATGTCCATGATAAAAGCCCGCGCACTTAGGGGAGATTCGAGTCCCCTGTCTTCACTCACAATTTAATGGTGATAATTATGTGTTAAATAAGCATACAGCTTTGGAATGTTAGTTACAGGTTATCCCCTGTGTATACATACAACACAATGTAGTTTTAATGCTAATAAAGGGCCACTTCAGCCAGCATGGCCCGGCTAGGCCACAGTTGGGGGGGGGGGGGGGCTAAATAAAGCAGCAGTACATCATCCAACTCCAGGACGAGGGTCAACTACATCCAGCACCAGAGCGCCATCTTATCTCCACAGTGCTCGCACGTTCATAAAGCCCATGGCTAGGGCCAAAAAAATCCTAGGCTGACTTTTGGCCCCAGTCCACTCCTGACAACAGGGATACAGATCAGTCTACAAACTGGGTATCACCATATAGAATCTTACAACTGACCAGGAAATCCTTCTAATGACTATTTAGACTCGGATTAGTTTGCCATATATATGTTTATACTTTACACGCTTTTCAGGGATGCTCATTACAACAGGTAAGTGACACATATCAATCTAGAACAATTCTTAAAGTGGACCGAAACTGAGCAGGATCGGCCTGGGAATCTATTCGATTCCCGGGCCGATCCATTCCCTCCCCCTGGGGCATCCAAAATCAGGATGCCCTGCTGTGTGAAACCCCCCAGGTCGCCCCATACACTTACCTTACTTCCCGATCCAACAACACATGCGCATCCCCGCTATCCCTCTAGTAGGGTGCGTGCCCGCGCTGGCCATTTGTGAATGGTTAGAGGGAGGCAGGGGGTGTGGCCCCCAGTGAGCTCGGAGCCGCTGTGCTAAGACGTCGGCTTAGACGTCCATAGCTCAGCAGCTCCGAGCATGCTGATTGGACGAGTGGCCGCGCATGCGTAGGACCGGGATGAGGTTAGTTGATGTGGGGGATCTGGGGGGTTTCACGTAGCGGGAGAAAGGACCAAAACCCAGGATAGTCAAAATCTTGGGTTTTGGTCCACTTTAAACCAGAGGGTGGTTTTCTAAAACAGAGAACATTTGTACATACAAGCCAAGGTAATGTGATTTCTCTTAGTATCCCTTGCAGTATGCGGACCTATGCAAATCGTCTCTTTACTCCTACTAAAGCTTTTCCCAAAGTTCCTGCTAGGGTGTGCAATATACAAAATATGTCCCCAGTCACTCCTACGTAAGGACAAATGTCCTTAAGTAGGAGTGGATGGGAGAAATAGTCCAAGAAAGTGTAGACAGAGTGGAGTTTTAGGTAGTGAGAAAATAGGAGCCTCCTAGCCGGGCAGCAGCTTTCAGTTCAGGGCACCACATGGAGTGAATCCGGGGAGTAAGTGAAAAGTAGCTAGTGGAAGAGGCAGCAGTTAGGGCAGAAATAATAAGGTTCACCCTGAACTAGGAGCCTCCAACCAAAAAACTGTTACAATGCACCACTTGATTAATTAGCTTGGAAGAAGCTGAAAGATGTTCCAAAGAAGAGTAGGAAAAAAGTAGGAGAAAGTAGGAGCCTCTTACCCAGGCAGCTGTTTCCATTTCATGGTGTCAATTAGGGGGGAGTTTGATTTAGAAATAAATAGAAAAAAAGCTAACGGACGTAAAAACCGGAGGTTAGCGCAGAGATATCGAAGGGACTCATTGAACTTGGAACCTACAGCCCAGACTGCCACTAGAACCCGCAGGGCAACTCTTGGTTGGGATGCCAGTTCAATGGTGGAGCTGCTTGGAAGAAGATGAAAAAAGTGGGCCAATGCTTTAGCTTTAGGTTCAGGATCACTATTAGGGTTTGTGGGAGGCATTCCGACAATAAGGCCAGTAAAAGTCTATTTCTGCTGGTTCCAGGTTGATTGCAAATGTTCACTGAGCAGCCAGATATTCCTATTTTACCCCAAGGATCCATGTAGCTAGGGTCAGATTAAGGACAAGTTTTAATACATACAATTTTCCGGCATCAAGCTCCTATCCTGCATTATTTACTGAACATTGAGCTGGAGAGGAGCATAGGGCAGCTGACGTGCAGCATAGCTGTAAGCAAAGCTGACATGGGTTGTTTAATGCTGCACGCACCGCCTCTTATCATTCCAAACGGCCAGCAAGGGATGTCTGAGATTAATGTATGTAAAGGTTTTAAATTCTTGAAGCTGTAAATACTGACTATTTTTAAACAAGCGATCAGAGGCACCACATTCCTTAACCATTTCGGCCGTATTTTTACTGTTTTAGACCTACAAAATGCAGATCTCCAGCTCCCCAGAAGGTGGTAATGGCTGGGTAGATAGGCCCTCGGATTTTTCATTTTAGTTTGTTCCAAGTGACTGACAACTGATAACTAGATGAGGTGCAGGGAAACTGCAAAAAATCAAAATTTATAGTATGCAGTCTAGTAAAAAAAATCTAGGCCATTGTCAGGAAATGGCTGATTTCCTAGTTGCAGTGCTACTGTTCCACCTTAATTTGTGAATTGCATTTACTAGTGTCCCCTGCAGGTGGCAGGTGTCCAGTGGCCATGGGTAACTAGCCCACACCTGGAAGCAATTAGGTGATGTCACAGTGCTGTATTTCCCTGGCTGTTTCCGTCATGCTGGTCTTTGTCTGGCTTTGTAGGGCTGTGATGATCACAGGAAGCACGGCTTCTTTGACAGCAACCTGACAAGGCATCTCAAGCACTGCGGCATCCCCACAACCTAGCAACTGGAGATACCAGTGGGCTCAGCTTACCTGCTGATTGGAGATGGCTGATTCAAAAATCATCTCTAGGAACTAGCAGATGGTATGTTCTGTGCTCCCAAGGGAAACAGAGATACAAAATAGTAGTTAAGTTCAGAATTCAGAATTTAGTTCAGAATTCTGACTGATGGAAGGGGATTCTAGTGGATCATGCCAATATCCGAACATTGTTTTGGCTGTGCCTGCTTGGTCTTTATACTAGCGGGCAAAAACAATAAACGTGCAGCTGAATCACACAATGCTGGTAATATGAAACCTAGTGGCATCGGGAATCTTATCCCCATCATCCGGTCGGTTGGAAGGCAAGCATTCCTCCCCTCCCATCACTCATAATGACTGGCCAGGCCTTCTCTATTCACTACAATCCACTGAAATTAACGGAACGATTGTGACCAGTCATCATGACTGATGCCTGGAAGAAGCAAGTCTGGCGTGGTGGTGGCGTAGTATGGATCTCAGACAGAGGGACATTTCAAACCCCTATTGGACTATAGGTATGTGGTGTTTTACCTGTATTTTACCTGTACCATCGCTTTAAGATTATTAAGCTATTTCCGAAGAACATTGAAGAACTTATTCACTGGCTAAGCAGCTCATGGGTTGGCAAAGTCCTGGGCTGATTTTTGGCCCAATCCTCCCCTGGCTAGGGTTATAGCATTGCAAAGAGCAGGGGGTTGATATTAATATTGTAGGGGAAGAAACTCTGGCAGGGGTGGGTATGGGTCCCCACAGCTGTCATGCTTAGGCAAGGGGAGAGATGTTGCGAGTGTGGCTTGGGAGGCATGATGGCGTAGTATGGATCTCTGACAGAGGGACATTTCAAATCCCCGGAATATTGCTGATCAGTTGCGTGGGACTATAGGTATGTGATGTTTGTTGTATTTTGCCTGTACCATCCCTTTAAGAGTGGCTATTAGGGGAAAACACTCTGGCAGGGGTGGGTATGGGTCACCACAGCTATCATGCTTAGGCAAGGGGAGAGAGACATTGGGGGGGGGGGAGGCAGAGAGTGTAGAGGGGGTGTTAGAAGAGGAACAAGTGAAGCCCAGCATAGGCCATAGGTGAGCTGGGTCATGCTGGAAGCTATATGCAACCTACTGGCCCCTAGAGCAGTGCAGCCCACTGGTAATTATCCCTGTGCTCCCTAAAGCCAATTCACCCTATTCTGGGATCATATTTTACATAATTAAAAGTGGAAATGTTGTTTTAAAACGGAAACATCTTTAAGATAAGACAAAAAATTCCATAACTAAAAATCGGAAGCCATTGACTGATTTTCCACCTGCAATAGCATAACGAAAACATTTGCTCAGACACTCCATGCATTCAATTTGAATGAAAGTGCCGCTTACATCCCAAACCGTTGACAATGATGTAGTAGCAAAAAAAAAGGAGGTTATGTAGAAAGGACCAAAGTAATTTGAGCTAGGGAGTCTCTTTATAGATTTAACAGGATAGCCATTCACTGGAAAAATGACCATATTGTGCAAACTTATGAAACTCTGGTCAGTGTCATTAACTAGAACATTGCTCAATCTGTGGATAACAATTCCTCAGTCACAGAACTCAATTTCGTAACAGCATTCTGATGTTTCCTCATTCATCCCCTAATAGCAGCCAGAGAACCAGATGTTTTGTCTGTATTTCAGAGAAAAAGCATAAAAATAACTGGAGGACGACTGGACGGCCGTGGTTCCCAGAACTCTAATGAGGTTTGAAAGGCTGATGATATTGCTTTGGCTGGAGAAGAATAGTTTAAAGCAGAACTCAAGGCAACTGCGCAAAAATTCAATTTAGTCTAATGATATAGCCAGAGGAAGGGTTAAAATATCCGTCTGGTTTTATTGATTTGTGTGTCCTCGTTGGGGCGCTTGCCACCAATGAAAATAAGTCATTAACAGAAGAGCAACATTTTCTTCTGAAATTCATTGGTTAGATATCATATTCTTAGTATGTCACACACCCCGCTTCAAGAATCCATAACATGTGGGTAATATCGTCCTGAAGAGGGCGTTCCTGCAGAGATGATAGCAAAAGAAAGCCCCTCCCTGATCCATAAATACCTGGGACCTCCCACTCACTACCCAGTTTTCCATCTCTGCAGACGGTGAGCAAGTCAGAAGATGATGGCTCCTCCTTGCACAGGGGGATTTCAGGTAGCCGGGGTAACTCCCGGCCTCTTATTTTGTCTATTTCCGCTCGGACCCCTGTTTGTCCCAAAATTTACCTCAGATTACATGCCTCCACAGTCTTGGCTGCTGGCCCGAGTGAGGGTACATTGGCACCTCTGGTGCTGAGGAGCAGAGCTCCACCGTGAGACCCTAAAAGAGAGGGTAGGCGGTCATACCGGGTAGGTGATCCCGGTTTGGGATGCCCCGTCCCTTGACTTTTCCCCTGGGGGGGGGCCCTTCCCTTTACCAACTATGGGGGCTGGGGGTTCCTCTCATAGGGGTTAGCTTTATTCTCTTTCTCTTTATTCACTTTCTCTTGTTGATGTGGTGCGTCTGGAAGTAATCCCTCAATGAATTGGTTGCACTGTTGTTACTATGTTGCAGCACCGCGGCTGTCATTGCAGCCGGGTGCCGGGGTTTTTCAGTCTGTGAGGTAATTTTTTACCTCACACGCTTTGGGGGGGCGGGGCTGGCACTCGGCGCTCTGCCGCGGCCAGCCCCCGTTCTCTCATTCATCCTCGCCCCAGCGAGCGGGGCGGGTGCTCCGCTAGTGATAGCGGGAGCACCCGCTGTCATGGCAGCCGGCGCCGCGGTTGTCGGCGGCGCCGGTCTCTGGGCTGGTGCGTGAGGGACTTCTTCCCTCACGCTTCATTCACACTGGAAGGGGGGGGCGGAGCCGGGCTTTCGGCGCGTCGCCGCGGCTCCGCCCTCCTCTGTACTGGCGCCGCTGCGGAGCTGAGCTCCCTGTTACTAGGCAGCTCCCTGTTACTAGGCAGCTTAGGGGGCACAGATCAGCTTTGCGCGGGCTGCGCAGACCACGCCCCTGACAAGGCAGTTCTTCTTCTCTTCACTTCACCTCAGAAATCGCCATTGTTCTGAGGCGGATCGTTCACCGCAGCGTCTGTGAGTGGCCCTGTGGGCCTCATTTATTTCTTCTTTTCTTATCTGTTAAGTCTTATTGTAGGGACTTATGGGTCTCTCTCTTTTAGGTGAAGGTTATCCAGGAGGATCTTCTGTAGTATTGGAAGGTCTCTCCTGATCCTGGGTCCATTTTAGCATCATAAATCCTCCCACTCGGGACATTAAAGGGGCATCCCGGGTTGTCTAACTGGCGTAATTCCCTGGGTCATAGCGACCACTCAAAATTCACCTTATGGAGGCATCCCCGGATACTGGGACTGGGACCCCTTCGGGGCATCCCAAAAAGTGTATGTTGTGTGGGATTTCCATTACTGGGGATGATGTGTTACTGTGTATACCATGTGCACAGCAAACTATTACGCGGCAGTCCGAACCCCAAGCAGCGGGGTCAGCACAGCCGGCCACCTCAACTCCCCCTCCCGCCTTGACTCGTGCCCCATGTGACGTGGTCATGGGCAGGGATCTGCAATCCGAGATGTGTGCCAGATTGGCTAGCCCTGAGAAAATGCTCTCTAGCTCGGTCGCCCGTAAGGCTCCGTCTAAGAGAAAGCATTTGTCGCCGGCTCCGCCGGTGGATGATCTTGATGACAGAGACAATCTGGATTGGTCTGATTATCCTCAGCTAGAGGAGGGGGAAGTTGATGAGGGTTCAGAATTTTCGGATGATGAGCAGTCTGCTGGCGCTGATGCCGAGCTTTCTGATTTAGGGAGATCCTTGGACTCTCCTCACGCTCTGTCTCTCATGCTGGAAGTTCTGAATATTTCCCCTCCCGAGGAGGAGTCACAGCAGAAAGGTGAATTGTTTGAGGAATCCAGGCCGCGCCTGGAGTTTCCTACGCAACGCCATTTTGATAGAATCATTGACAAGGAATGGGATAGGCCGGCTCGGCTCCCTGGCATCCCTCAGGGGTGGGATAGGAAATATCCCTTTCCTTCTGAGGCGGTCAAGCGCTGGGCATCTCCCCCCGAGGTGGATGCACCGGTTTTGGGGTTGTCTAACTCCTCGGTGTTAAACAGACCTGATTGTTCCACTCTCAAAGATGGAGAGGATAAACGTATTGATCAGATGGCTTCTCATGGCTTTACTAGCATTGGGTCAGCCATCCGGCCTGTGTGTGCTTCGGAGCTAATGGTGTTGGCCACCAGGTCTGTGGTCAGGGACCTGTTGACTTCTTCCGGGCTTCGTCCTGGTAGTAACGAGTTCCTTAGCCTTAAACGGTGCGAGTTGTTTCTATCCTTTGTGTTGTCTGCCTTGGATGATACTTTGATGATGTGTGGTAGGACTTCGGCTCTGCTTGTGGCTATTCGGCGGTCCGTGTGGCTGCGCCAGTGGGCGGCCGATTTTATGTCCAAAAAATCACTGACGGCTTTACCCTTTGTTGGTCTACGGCTCTTTGGAGAGACATTGGACTCTGTCACCAAGGGTGGTAGGTTACCTCAACGTAAGAAACAACGCCGCCCTTTTCGGGGGGCGCCTGCCTTTACCCCCTCCTTTCGGGGGGCCAGATCTGGTAGGGGTTCTGCATTTCCCTCTTCCAGAGGAGATTCCGGAAACAGGGGCAGAGGACGTGCCCGTTCTGGTTACAGTTGGGGCTCTAAGCCCAAACCGGCTGCTAAGCCGGCTCAGCAATGAGGGGGCGCCCTCACCCATGCGGGTGGGGGGACGGCTGCGACACTTCTCTCAGATCTGGGATCAAGAGGTCTCGGACAGATGGATCCGGGAACTGGTGTCTTCCGGCTACAAGCTGGAGTTCGAGCTCCGCCCCCCTTCCAGATTTGTCAGGTCTCGGATGCCGTCGGAGCCTCTAGCGGCGCAGGGGCTCCTGGTGGCAGTGGAGAATCTTCTGGACATGGCTGTCATTTGCCCAGTGCCCCCTTCAGGTCGGGGCAGGGGCTTTTATTCCAATCTGTTCACGGTACCCAAGAAGGACGGGTTGGTCCGACCCATCTTGGATCTGAAGTTTCTCAACAGGTTCATCCGGCCGAGGAAATTCCGCATGGAAACGCTGCGTTCGGCCATTCACTCTCTTCGTCAGGGAGACTTTCTGACGTCCATAGACATCAAGGATGCTTATCTACACGTTCCGGTTTTTCCAGCACACCAGAGGTTTCTCAGGTTCGTGGTGGAGGATCGACACTTTCAGTTTGTGGCACTCACCTCAGCTCCTCGGGTGTTCACCAAGGTGCTAGCGGGGGTGATGGCTCTGCTCAGAGGCCAGGGTATCTGCATCGTGCCCTAGTTGGACGATCTACTGATCATGGCCTCTTCCTTCAACCAAGCGGAGTTGGACACCAGAGCGGTGGTGTCCACTCTGGAGAGGTTCGGTTGGGTGATCAACCACCCCAAGTCTTCTCTTTCTCCGTCCAGAATTCTGACCTTTCTGGGAATGTCTCTGGACACTTCACAGGCCAGGGTGTTTCTACCCCAGGCCAAGATTCTTTTGATTCAGGAGTTAGTTCGGCTTCTCTTGTCTACCCCTCATCCGACCATCCGGTTAGGGATGAGGCTGGTGGGGTTAATGGTGGCCTCATTCAAGGCAGTTCCCTTTGCGCAGTTTGACACAAGGACGCTTCAGCTTCATCTGTTGAAGGTTTGGGACAAGTCTCCTCTATCGTTGGATCAGTCCTTCCTGATGACTCCCCAAGTTCGTCGATCCCTGCAATGGTGGCTGGGGTCGGTCAATCTGTTGAAGGGCAGATCTTTTCTGGCTCCGTGTTGGGAAACAGTCACCACGGATGCCAGTCTGTCAGGTTGGGGGGGTGTTTGGAAGGACCTCCAGTTTCAGGGTTTGTGGGGCCCGCGGGAGGCTCACGAGCCCATCAATGTTCTGGAGTTGAGAGCCATCAGGTTGGTTCTGTTTCGCTTGACTCATCAGTTGAGAGGCCTGCCAGTTCAGGTCCGGTCGGACAACAGAACGGCGGTTGCTTACATCAATCACCAAGGAGGGACTCACAGCAGGAGTGCCCTCAGGGAAGTGTCTTTGATTCTGGACTGGGCAGAGAGCCACGTCCCGTGTATCTCAGCAGTCTACATTCCGGGAGTGGAGAACACGGAGGCGGACTTGCTGAGCAGGGCCTCCTCTCGTCAGGGGGAGTGGTCTCTCAGTCCCAAGGTGTTTCGTTCGATATGTCTCAGGTGGGGGGTCCCAGCGGTGGACCTCTTTGCTTCTCGTCACAATCACAAGCTTCCAGTCTTTGTGTCTCTCTCGCAGGATCCTCTGGCTCTGACAGTGGATGCCATGTCTCTAAACTGGAGGGATCTGGGGCTCCTTTACCTGTTTCCTCCGTTCCCAATGCTAGCCAGAGTGCTGCGCAAACTGACCTTGGATGGTGCGTCGGCAATTCTGGTGGCCCCAAGGTGGCCAAGGTGAGTTTGGTTCGCAGATCTTGTAAGACTGGCAGAGGATCAGTTCGCCCTGCCTCTGCTGCCGGACCTGCTCACCCAGGGTCGGCTGCGCTATCCCAATTTACCATCGCTGGCTTTGACGGCATGGCTGCTGAAAACGCCATCTTGAAGGAGGAAGGTCTTTCTGATGCAGTGATTCAGACTCTTATCTGTGCCAGGAAGCGCTCTTCCTCTTCTATTTACTACAGGACTTGGAGGGCCTATATTGATTGGTGTGAAAGTAGGTCTCTCTCTTGTCGAGAGTTCTCCATTCCTAGAATTTTAGAGTTTCTCCAACATGGTCTGGATCTGGGGCTCCAGCTTAGTACATTGAAAGGGCAGGTTTCTGCCCTGGCGGTGTTCTTCCAAAGGTCTTTTGCACTTCATCCCTTAGTCAAGACCTTTTTCCAAGGTGTTACACATGTTCGGCCTCCTAGGAAGCCTTTTGTTCCAGTTTGGGATTTGAACCTGGTTCTTTCTGCTCTCCAGGGCCCTCCGTTTGAGCCCTTGAATGAGATAGCTTTGTCTTCTCTTACCCAAAAGGTGGCCTTTTTGGTGGCTATCACTTCGGTTAGGCGTGTTTCTGAGTTGGCAGCTTTATCCATTACAGCTCCGTACTTCGAGAAACATCAGGACAAGGTTGTCTTTCGTTTCAAGCAGGATTTTCTTCCTAAAGTGGTCTCGGAGTTTCATCTGAATCAGGACATTGTTTTGCCCTCTCTATGCCCAAATCCCAGCGACAACAGGGAAAGGGCATTGCATTCCTTGGATGTAGTTCGTGTTGTGGAACATTATCTGGAGGTTACGTCTTCCTTTCGTAAGACTGATGCTTTCTTTGTGGTGCCCTGCGGGCCTAGGAAAGGTTTGGCTCCTGCCAAATCTTCCATTAGTAAATGGATTCGTCAGGCCATCATTGGGGCCTATTCTGCCAAGGGGAGGAGTCCCCCTTTTCGTGTTACTGCTCATTCTACTCGTGCAGTTGGTGCGTCCTGGGCTTTTCAGCACCAGGCTTCTGTTGAACAAGTTTGTAAGGCCGCTACCTGGTCTTCGGTTCACACCTTTTCCAAGTTTTACAAGGTTGATGTTCGGGCATCAGCGGATGCTGTTTTTGGCCGCAAAGTTTTGCAAGCTGTTGTGGTTTAAGGTTGTGCATTGTTGCCTAGTTTTGGATCCCCGCCCTTGTTATGGACACTGCTATTGGATGTCCCACATGTTATGGATTCTTGAAGCGGGGTGTGTGACATACTAAGAATAATACCATTTTGTGAATACTCACCTTGTAAAATGGGTATTATGAGTATGTCACACACCCCGCTTCAACCCGCCCTTTTGTTTTCAGGATCCTCTTTATTGCGAACTTTGCATGGTTGTGTTTATATTTGCCTCTTCCTGGTCCCTTACCTTACTGCTTTCTGTATACTGGGTAGTGAGTGGGAGGTCCCAGGTATTTATGGATCAGGGAGGGGCTTTCTTTTGCTATCATCTCTGCAGGAACGCCCTCTTCAGGACGATATTACCCACATGTTATGGATTCTTGAAGCGGGGTGTGTGACATACTCATAATACCCATTTTACAAGGTGAGTATTCACAAAATGGTATTTTTTTAACCACAGTTTTTTTTATTTTAGTGTCTGAACGCAAGGCTGCCACATGAGAAGAAATATCTGCTGATTTTCATGGCTCCACCTACTGATAAGAAGACTAATACTTCAAGAACCTCTTTATTGATTGCATATTTAATAAGTGGGGGTTTTGCTATCTTTTAGCCTACTATATTAGTTCTAATGTGGGTCTGTTTTTTTCTCTCCGTTTTTCCTCTCTGCCCATAAATACATGTCCACAAATAGAAATTTATGGATGTGCTATATAAGAATATATACACTGTGATCCAAATTATTATGCTAATTATTTTCATTGAGTGGTTAATTTTCACATCCATCGAACCTGTATGTTTGTGAACAATTTTCTTGAATTTTTTTGCAAGGCATCCGAATAGCCTCCCAAGGCTGCTGTTTTGATAAGAATACAATTAGATAAGATAAGCATAAGAATATACAGACCCTGGAAAAAAAGCTAGTTGACCTCAGAGCCAGAATCAGCTACCAGAATGACAAATGTGGCTGAACCCAATGATACTTGATCATTCCATCCAACCAGCTAAGTTCTTCACATTTCACTGCACCAACAGGTCTGCTGACTCAGAAAGGCTTAGAGGAGAAGTGTGCTTGATGATAAACAATACATGGTTTGACAGCAAAAACATTTTCCCTCACTCTGAGACACTTCTGCTCACAAAGACTAGTGCTCCGAACCATCAAACATCCCCTTGTGAATTTACTTTGGCCATTGTAGGTTCTGTATTCACTCCACCTTAGGCAAACTCGGACACTGCCCTTTGGGAGCTACATGAAGCCCTAAGACTTCTTCAGAACCAACACTGAGATGCAGCTATTATTGTGGCTGACAATTTCAACCTGAAATGGACCTTACCATTTTTGTATCAACACATCAGTTGCCCCACCAGGGCTGAAAAACCCTGGACCATTGTTCTACTCCCTTCAAGACTGTCCACAAGGCCCAGTCCTGTCCACCACTTGGAAAATCGGATCATGTTGCTATCCTCCTTATTCCTGGATACAAACAAAAACTAAAACAGGAACCATCACTGAGGTAGGAAGTCATGCTTTGGACTGAGCAATTGACCAATGACTTATGTCTTGCACTGAAGATTAAGGACTAGGATATGCTAAGGCACAGCTCTAAAGACCTAAATGAATTACACAGAGGCCACTCTAGATTTTATCAACAAATTGGTCTACGACATCGCCCACAAGTTTTCCCCAAACAGAAGCCATGGGTGGACCGATATATTAGGGATGCCCTGAGGTCTCATACAACTGCATACTAGGTCTCACCACAGATGGGACACGTCAATTGGGAAAATGCTATCCTCAGTCAAGAAGGAATGTAAAGGATGTAATGTAAGGAACGCAACAGGACCAGATGGCTGATTAACTAGCGCTGGTATTTATACAGATATTCAACCTCTCCTTCGCTCACTCCACTGTCCCCATAATCTTCAAAAGTCAACCATAGTGCCTATCGCAAAAAACTCCCATCCAGCATGCATAATGACTATCCCCCAATAATCCTGACCTCAATGGTCATGAAGTGCCTGGAAAGGCTTGTGAGTAACTTCATTACTGCATCTCTCCCAGACCCCTTGGACCCCCTACAATTCACCTACCATCCTAACAGATCAACAGATGATTAGAAATTGGTGAACCCCCCTAAGTTTGGTCTAAGCAAGTTGACTGAACTTTGAATAAATGTTGGGGTTCAGGGACATAACCCCAAACCCAGTCCCCATTGAAATCAATTGGGAACTGAATTCTGGGGGGTGGTTGTAGCAGGGGCTTGCTGTGTGCAGCAGAAGCGCTGCCGTAACTCACCTGAGCTCTGGTCCTCTTCTGTCAGCTGTGGCACAAGGAAGGAAAAGATGCCTGCTGGCTACCATAAGTGAGGACACTTCTACTACCAGCACTAGGAGTGGCCTCACTCATGTGATCCTGCAGCCATCTTTTTGTAGCCTTGGCTTGGGCCAGTTTGGATGTCAAACGCCGCTGCTGCCACAGGAGAGGATCAGGGCTCAGGTGAGTTACACAGCTGCCTGCTGCTGCAACCTTAGGTGAAGTGGGCGGGGTGATGGGCTGGTGCTGAGCAGCCCATCCACCAGCTTTTCCATGTTCAGGCTTGACACCAAACTCTAACACAGACTTCTGGCTGAAGGACTTGGGTACCCGAACTTTGCGGTTCAGGTTCGCCCATCTCTACTGATGATGCCATCACCTACATACTACAAAACAGCTCTGCCTTCAATACCATAATACTCAACACCAAGCTAGAGGGCCTAGGTTTTTACCCTTTCTTGTTCAAATGGATCCTTGACTTTCTGACTGATAGGCGACAAGTAGTATGGGTAGGAAAGCATGTTCATCGTCCCTGTCCCTCATTATAGGAGCACCCAAGATCGTGTATGGCGTCCACTTCTATACTCATTGTACACTTATGACTGTGTAGCTAGTTCAGGCTCCACCAAAATCATAAAATTTGCCAACGATATAGCCATAGTAAACCCAATCTCGGATAACCATGAGAAGGTCTATCTGGATGAAATAAAACAACTGGAGAATTCACGCTAGGACCATAGCTTTCACCTCAATGTAAGCAAGACTAAAGAGCTGATAACTGACTACAGTAAATGCAGTAGAAACTTCACCCCCTCAAGATAAATGGAACACAGGCAGAGAGAGTATCCAGCTTCCCTTACCTGGGTGTTCATAGATAACAAGATTTAACATGGTCCAAGCATATTACCAAGGGGATGAGCAAAGCGCAGCAAAAGCTTTTCCATCTAAGGCTACTAAGGGACTCTCCGGCTGTGCTTGTAAATTTCTACAGATATTTCATCGAAATAATTCTTATAGGGAACATCACAACATGGTATGGGAACAGCACCAAGCACGGCAAATAAGCAAACTAGTAGAACTAAAACCAGGAAGATCATGTCAGACCCGAACCATCCCAATAACGACATCTTCACAAGCTTTTTCACACAAGCCATCCAGTTCCTAAATCAGACAACAAAAGAACCAAGCCACCATACATGTCAATTGGCCGAAATTCCCTGTTGGTTAAATTAGGACTAACACCTCACCTCTAGCCCAAATAGTAATAGCCCACATAGCACACACCAGCACCAGATTCTTCTTCACCCATCCGGACGGTGGGGGTGCAGGTAATTGGGTGGGGGATTTCGGCATGTCACTTGCTTGCCAGCAGGGGACTTGCCAGTCAACCTTGCTCTTTGAACTAGTATAGGGGTCTCAAGGCACCTTCCACAGTTCCATGCCACTCTTTGCTGAAGACACACAAAATTCCTCTGATGTCACTGTGAGGGACAGGGAGCCTGAAGGATTATCCCAACCACCTCACTCCTTGCCTATAAGTAGCCCCTCCCTGCAGGGGAGAGCAAGATGGCAGGAGTCCATTGTGGGGCAGAGGATCTGTGTCCTCCACCCAGTTGTCTTCAGTGTAAAGTGGTGTAGAACAGTGGTGGACAGTGTGGGGCAGCATCCAAAGGAATGAGGAAAGTATGGGTGTAAAATAAAACTTAATTAAAGGACTTTTTCTGGTGGGTTGTATCTTTTTCAGTTTAACCACTTGTGAACTTGAGACCACAATACCAGTTCAAAGGGTGAATGACTTGCGAAAAAAACCCCACCCAACTACCTACTAGTCAAGGTGATGCAGAAGAGCCTATCATTTCCAAACAAACTGTACAATTCCACTGAAAAGAAAAATAATATAATGGCATCTTCAAACACCCTTAATCTACTACTTTGCTTAAAGACCCTAAGAGTCTATGACACATGTAGACTTAGAATTATTTGCCCAATCTTGTTTGCTGAAGCACCCCGAATCTTTCAGATTTTGAGGGCATCTCTAGTTTACAGTTTTTTCAGGTTAACCCACAGATTTTCCATTGTATTCAGATCTGGGCTAAAACTGGGTCATTTCGAACATTGATACTCTCTACTCTCATACCACTCTGTTCATGTAGTGGTATGCTTTGGGCCACATATCATACAGGAAGGTGAAATTCCTCTTCAGCTTTGGCCTGAGGGTTTTATACTACCAAAATAAAATGATATTTTGAACTGTTTATAACCCCCCCCCCCACACACACACACACACACACACACTTTGATTAAAGCCCCAGTTGCAACCACAGAAAAACGTAATTCATAATTCATTTGGTAATGAGCAGTGTTGGCTTTGCACTAAAAATACATTTTGGACAGTAGCCTTGATTCAGAGCCTCTTACACATGCACTTTCGCATGTGTTTGTGTATTTTTTGTGAGTTTTTACATGCTTTTTCAGCTTGTACGTTTTTTTTTATGCATATATGTGTTTACGCTAACACCTATACGCACTTTCGAAAAGCGTATGTTTATCGGCAATTTGCCGTTATATCGGTCAACCCTCTCAATAAAACGGGTTTGCTTCCGGTCAACTTAGGGGGTCATTTTGTAGGTGAAAGTAAGCTGTTAAGATGTTTGAGGAGGGCGTGGAGGAGTATGAGCGCCTGCAGCTGAGCGGCATGCTGTGCATCGCCATGGCAGAAGCCAGATCACACCGCGCATGCATGGACATTGATTGCATGCATGACGTTGAGCTGTTCGAGCTGTCCCGCCTTAACCGCATTTCCCTCCATAATTTGTACAGTGAGCTGCGGCCATCGTTAGCCCGCACCACAAGGAAGGGGCATGCAATTGCCGGTATGACCAAGATGCTTGGCTGCCTGCAATTTTTGGCGAACGGCTCATTCCAGAGGCTGGATGCCCTCTCCGTGGGGATGTCCCAGCCTACACTGAGCCGCACATTAACCAAGTTTTTGGATGGCATGGCTACCCTGTCTAAAAAATACATCTATTTACCAGACAACATGGTAGCCTGGAATGCGGTTAAGTTGGGCTTTTTTAATGTAGCTGACATGCCCAATGTCATGGGTGCGATCGATTGTACCCATGTTGCGTTGGTTCCTCCAGTCGATGAGGAATATCTATTTAGGTTTGTGGTTTGGGTCAACATTATGACTTGTATTAACTAATTGATTTTCAGTATCTTGTAATGTATATAGAAATCAATCATGTCCATGCATACTTAACTAATCATTTCAATGTAGGCCTTAAATAAATATTTTAATGCATACCTTAACTAATCATTTCAATGTAGGCCTTAAATAAATATTTCCATGCATACCTTAACTAATCATTTCAATGTAGGCCTTAAATAAACATTTCCATGCATACCTTAACTAATCATTTCAATGTAGGCCTTAAATAAATATTTTCATGCATACCTTAATTAGTCCTTATCATGTATACCAGATTAGAATCCGACTGGGGGTTATTTTTTATAATTGTTTGGGGTTGTAACTGTTCAATATTTAACAATAAGGATACCTTATTTTGTGTTGTGTATTTAGTTAAATGTGGGGATTGTTTTAGTGTACTAATGACCTGTATTTCTGCTCTTACAGGAACAGGAAGCTGGGCCATTCCATAAACGTGCAAGCAGTGGTTGGCCCGGACCTTTGCTTCCTTAGTGTGATGGCTGGCTTTCCCGGATCCACCCACGATGCATATATCCTGAGAAATTCGAGCCTGTATGGTGGTTTTTAATCAGGAGAATTGTCTGGTGGTTTTGTGAAAGAGTTGCATTAGCCTTTCAATGTATGAGTATCAATTATTTTGGATAAACCTGTCTCAACATATGGATGTTCTTTTCCTCTTATGACATGATATACAATGTAGCTAACAAGTGGTCCCTAATTTTTTTTTTTGGGGGGTTTTCAGGGGATTCGGGATACCCACTACTGCCATGGCTGATGACCCCCGTCCTGTGCCCTCAGACTCAGGCCCAGGAGGGCTATAATAGGGCCCATCGCAAGACCAGGGCTGTGGTGGAAAGGGCCTTCGGCCTGCTTAAAACCGGGTTTAGATGCCTGGACCATACCGGGGGTGCCCTGCAGTATGACCCCAACAAGGAAATTAAGATCATAATGGCTTGCTGTGTCCTACATAACTTTGCGTTAATGCAGCAGGTCCCCCGGTATGTTGACGAGTCACCCTCTCCAGCCACCACGGACACTCCGGAGGAATTATATGAGGGCACCCAGAGTGCTTCTGGCCAAGCCGCCCGGGATCATTTGATTTCTTCTTTTTTTGAGTAAATTTTTACTTGGTAATTTTTTTCATTTTTTAGCGCCAAATGTTGGTTGTTTGTTTAACCCCCCAAAGGTTGTTTTTTTTTTACCCAAAGGTTGGGGTTTTTTTCCCAAAGGTTTTATTTTTTATTTTTTCCCAAAGGTTGGGTTTTTTTTTTCCCAATTTTTTTTTTTTTAATCAAAATTTTTGTTTTGTTTTTTTTTGAAAAAAAATAACAAAAACAAATCTATGTGGTTGTCATTAGATCTAGTATAGATTTGTGACTAGACCAAGATATGACATGTATACTTTAATTTGCTTATCAGTATATCCTAATGTAGCCATAAAAACTTTAGTACAGATTTGACTGAAATGCATTTTAATGTTCAAATATTTGATATCACAACATATTTTGTTAATAAAATTTTTCTGAAATTGGTAATAATAACACAGCACAGAACAAACTCAGGAACAGAATTCACGCGTCAACATAGAAATTATATGTGGAAGGCCAATCACAGCCTACGAGGGCATCCAGTAGGCCAAGGAAGGATCCATTGGGCCACAATCTTGGCCCCTCTAAATTTCACACAGGCTTGATGTCCAAGGACACTTCCTTAATCCAGAATGCTCCCTGTACACCAACATTCTGACCCATAGGGAGCACTATTATTAAGGGCAAGGGGACCATGAGGGCAGGAATCCCTAGGCCCAAAACCACACCCTTTCCAGCTCGTGGCCTATTTCAGCATTGCAATGTAGCCAGCCCTAAGTCACCGTGCAGCTCAACGGCTGCAAGTTAAAGGGCCAGCCAGCCTATGACACCCAGCCCCCAAGCAACTCCAACACAATACTTTAAGAGCCCAAGTTGGAGCTAATAATGGGGTGCTAGTCACCAAAGAATGTTAACAAATATTCCACCCACCCACGATGATGTTGCCAGGATCTTATTAGGCATAAACCTTCTGCGTGTGAGCTTGAGCGGGCGCTTTACTGAGCCAAATAATATGGCATTGGCAAGTGGTGTTTCTGAGCACTATCATGAGCTTTATGGGCGAAATTCTAAACACACCAGCCTAAGCACAAATGGGCAAATATGGGTGTAGATCACCAGACAGGTCAATAGTGTGGGAATGTTGAGGAAAGATGTGGAATGAAATACAAGGATAAATGTAAATCTGCTGGATTGACATTCTAAGGCTTTTGTTGCGCTTGGAGGATGGCCAACATCTGTGCTTGGGTGGCATTCATCATCTGCCACTGCTCAAGCATAGCCTCCCTCTGCCTGTTGCTAGTCCTAATTTCAGCAAGCAGGGTGGTGAAGGTGTTATTGAAGTTTACTAAATGTGCTGCCAGCTCTTCTCTTAATCTTAGGTTCACTGCCCGAAAGTTGTGGCTGTCATTCCGCCATGCTGTCTCCAGGATCTGCACATGCCTCACCTGGCTGACATGGCGACGTGCTTGAGGGCGTCCTCCACTTCCCCGGTTCTGGGCGCGTCCAGATGCTGGAGGTCTAGGCCTAGCAACAAGAGCAGAAGTAGTAGGCAAATCCTCTGCAGCAGAGCTAGCACATGGGACAGTTGGTTGTGTCTCGTGCTGCTGCCCATGCTGGTCTGCCGGGAGAGGGCGTGTTTGACTCTGCTGCAGAGGATTTGTGGGCGGCTGCTGCTGGGCCAGTGGCAGATGATGATGCTGAGTTGGCATTAGTGGGGCCATGGTAATGTTCTCCTCCTCCTCCAGATGTTGTATTGCATCCATTAGGGGTGGTGTCTGTAGGGACATTGAAAAAAAAATGTGTAAGATAGTTGCCCAAATATATGTTTGCCGAAGTAGTCATCTTAATTCACATGCATTGCCAGTTATTGCACATTGCACTTACCAGATCCAGCTGGTCCTGTGTAGAATATGTTTGTAATGGCTGGCAGGACGTGGTGGCAGTGGGCAAACAGGTTGAGGGTTGCGCAGTCGCGTGAGTATTTTGAGGAGCTGGAATGTAACAGTAAAGGCAAGTTAACACATAAATATAACTTTGCTAAACATAGGATTATCTTGGCTTTAATGCACCCGGACCTAACTTTCTCAATGGACTCCACCACCGGTTTTACATACACCCTTTGGCGCCACCCTGAACTGCTGTACCCTGTGAGCGTGCCCCCCCCCCCTGCTCCCACCTAGCTACGGCTCTGTGTGTGTCGTGGATTTGTTTCTACAATTCTCTTAGCCAAATGTAATTAAACAATCCTTAAAATACATGTCTTCTGGCATTTCATAGTTGTCAGTGTCTAGGGCCCCGGATAAGCCCTGTAGTGCCAAGGGGTGTATAAGTCCGAGGACAAGCTCCTCAGCTGCGGTGTACTGTAGTTTAGTTGGGAATCCTCCACCTGTTTGCAAACTTAAAAGAAAAATGTCAAAATTACCACAACAACAACCACCCCAACTCCCACACCCATATGTACCCGTGCTGCCTTTGCTTATTCCTCTTCTGTCTCACTGCATATTTGAGGTCAGAAAATTTCCGCTGGATCTGTTCTACATCTTTCCTTTCTGTCCCCACACAATTGACCTGTCTGGTGATCTCCTCCCAGATTTGGTTCTTGCATACCTTGCTGGTGGCTTTTGAATTTCTCCCATACAGCTCATGAAAGTGCTCAGAAACCCCACTTGCCCACGCCATGCATTGGGGCTCACTAAAGCGTCCGCTCAACGTGCCATGCCGCAGGTTTCGCCCTAATGTTGGCCTGGATGGTTCATCATGGGTGGGAGGAATATTGGGTGACATTCGTGGGTGACCTGCAGGCGTTGAATAGCCAGACATTTCGTTTAACATGGATTGGGCTGGTCTTGCATGGGGGCTGGGTGTCATCGGCTGGCTGCCCAAAGAAGTTACTGCCGATGAGCTGACCGGTGACTCAGGGCTCTCCACGTTCGATTCTTGACATTGGGAAGGAGCAGGAGAGGGTGTGGTTGGGGGACTAGGGCTTCTAGGACAAGTCTTACCCTTGCCCTTACTAGTAGTGCTCCTTTGTGTTTGGGATGTTGTGGGCCGGGGAGCATTCTTGCTTGACGATGTCTCCTTCGCCTTCCAAGATGGGGCAGATTTGGAGGTGGCTGCAGTGTGTTCCACTGGATCCTTAATGTGGCGACTGGATGTTCTGCAAGCAACAGGATACCATTATGCTTGTAAGTTTGGGTTCAGGCCGTTGATTTGCAGGCGAAATGCATGCATATGCGATTAGGCAGCGCAGGGCCAAACAGTGGGGGCACAATTTGAATTTAAATGGCGTCCCAAGCAAAAGTTAGTGAGCACATGTGCGCAACCCCAAAATGGCATCTAGAAGGATAGCTGAAGGCTAGAAATGTAACGTGGATTGAAAGTTAGCAACCTGCTATAACTGTGATTGTGAATTGTATGATGTTTTCATTAATCAAATGTGTTTCACTTGTATCTTTTAGATGATGATGGAGAACAGGCGAGTGATTTCCAAAAGAGGACATTTGCCCTGGAGATCGTGGCCAAAATAGCAGGCGACAGCGGCACCACCTTCAAGTTTACCCAGATCATCCAACACTGGTCAGACCTAAAGAGAAGGAAGAGGCCCCGGGTGAGGCGATTCTTTGCACAACATTTCCCAAGTAAGTACATGACTATTACTTGTAAGATATCCAAAAACCCTTAGTTAGGCCTCTGTTTATGATGAATGCCATTCTCTTCTAGTGAGCGAATGGGATTTCCACATTAGACCCACCCGGAGGCAAGCAGTCTGGCCAGTGCAGGATGAATCTGGGGCGAGTGAAGGTGGTGCATCTCCAGGGCCAAGGTCCTCCCCCTCCTCTGTAGGTGGCTCCGAGCAGCCACTACAGAGGAGGGGCATCAGCGGCTCGCCAGGGAGTCGTACCAGATGCCGGAGCCACAATACTCCGGTATGTTTGTCTAACTGAAGCACACACAGGTACATCCACTGTCAACACACACTCATTCCCTGCTTCTATTCTTTTAGATGACGATGTAGCGGGTGGAGAGCGTGCATTTGAGAGCCCAGAACAATCCGTCCCTGAGGTGCATTGTGAAACAAATGCACACACATTATGAAACAAATGTTGCCATGACCTAATCTGACATTGCAAGTAAACATATTTTTCCTTCCTCAACAGCCTCAGATCCTGTTCAGTGGCAGGCCCCAGATAGAATGCTGGTCCCCCAAGCACAGGTCGCCCACCAGCCTGGTAAGTTTGAAGACTACTTATTTTATTACCTATAACGTAGCTTTGTTCACAGGTCTTTAAAAAACTTAGCCTAATACATTAGCATAATGACCTATGGGCTCATCCCTAGCCTAATATATTAGCATAATGACCTATGGGCTCATCCCTAGCCTAATACATTAGCATACTGACCTATGGCCTCATCCCTTTGCCTGAACATTAATAAGATTGTATTCCACAGCTAGCAAACATTTATTTTCAAATATGTAATTATTGCTTCCTTTATACAGGAACACCACAGGAGAGACTTGCTGCTTCTATGGGGACCAGTGAAGACTAGAATCCTGGGGCCTGCCACTTGGTTTTATATTGTTAAATTGTTCAGATTTTAAAAAATTTAGATTTTTTATATATTTTTAAATATATGTTGTTGAAAAAAAAAACAACAACAAACAAAAACCAAACCCACTAAGCAAAACAAATGAAAAAATAATATTTAAAAAACAATTTTTTTATATAATAAATGTTCTTAAACTTAACCATGTTTCGTGTTTATTTTAGGTTAAGCTATACACTATTTAGGCATGAACACAAGAAAAAAAAAATAAAAACAAGAAATCAAGAAGGAAACAAAAACTAATAAGAAAATGAAGAACATTAGGTAAGCATGAATGGCGCAAGAACTTCTACAGTGGAACCGAAAGAGTTCAGGTAAGCATTAAGCACGGGAGATGATCAAAAGTGGAACCACAAGTGAGTTCAGGTAAGCATTAAGCACGGGAGAACATCTAAAGTGGAACCGCAAGTGAGTTCAGGTAAGCATGAAGGATGGGAGAACATCTAAAGTGGAACCGTGAGTGAGTTGAGGTAAGCATGAAGGACGGGAGAACATCTAAAGTGGAACCGCGAGTGCGTTCAGGTAAGCATTAAGCATGGGAGATGATCAAAAGTGGAACCACGAGTGAGTTCAGGTAAGCATTATGCATGGGAGAACATCTAAAGTGGAACCGCGAATGAGTTCAGGTAAGCATGAAGGACGGGAGAACATCTAAAGTGGAACCGGGAGTGAGTTCAGGTAAGCATGAAGGACGGGAGAACATCTAAAGGGGAACCGCGAGTGAGTTCAGGTAAGCATTATGCACGGGAGAACATTTAAAGTGGAACCTCGAGTGAGTTCAGGTAAGCATGAGGGACAGGAGAACATCTAAAGTAGAACTGCGAGTGAGTTCAGGTAAGCAGGAAGGACGGGAGAACATCTAAAGTGGAACCTCGAGTGAATTCAGGTAAGCATTAAGCACGGGAGAACATCTAAAGTGGAACCGCGAGTGAGTTGAGGTAAGCATGAAGCACGGGAGAACATCTAAAGTGGAACCGTGAGTGAGTTGAGGTAAGCATGAAGGACAGGAGAATATCTAAAGTGGAACCGCGAGTGAGTTGAGGTAAGCATGAAGGACGGGAGAACATCTAAAGGCATGGGAGATGATCAAAAGTGGAACCGCGAGTGAGTTCAGGTAAGCATTAAGCATGGGAGAACAACTAAAGTGGAACCGCGAGTGAGTTGAGGTAAGCATGAAGGATGGGAGAACATCTAAAGTGGAACTGCAAGTGAGTTGAGGTAAGCATGAAGGACGAGAGAACATCTAAAGTGGAACCGCGAGTGAGTTGTGGTAAGCATGAAGGACGGGAGAACATCTAAAGTGGAACCGCAAGTGAGTTGAGGTAAGCATTAAG
Source organism: Gastrophryne carolinensis (assembly GCA_027917425.1). NCBI lineage: Eukaryota > Metazoa > Chordata > Amphibia > Anura > Microhylidae > Gastrophryne > Gastrophryne carolinensis. The sequence continues at coordinate 142,140,620 of CM051244.1, forward strand.
CACGGGAGAACATCTAAAGTGGAACCGCGGGTGAATTGAGGTAAGCAAGGAAGCAGAAGTGAGTGAGAGAATAGTTGAGACGGGGACATGAATGAGGTAAATAGTTGCGCGCATGCGTACATGCATGCAGACATAGCAGATTTTCCAAAAAATGCCGTTTGGACGAATATTGGGAAGAAGATGTATGCAGAATCTAACGGGACATGGAAATTCTTCGTGGGAAGCTATGTTCAAAAAAGCTTAAAAAACTGTAGAATACGAGGTTTACGGGGTAACGTATACGTTACCCTCGTCCTGTCGAGGACGCAACGAGAGGTAAAAAAAAAACATCCTCGTTGGCTTACACTGCTACGAACAGTAAACGGAAGGCTGCCGATGGAGGCTCAGAAACATGCGTAAGCTCATACGCATACGGGTAAAAAAATTTATAATACACAGAATGGGCCAAATACGACACGGTTTTGAGGAGGCACTGAATCAGGCCTAGTATGTTGAAATTTGGTCTCATCAGATAATAACAGGGTTTCCCACATTTGCCAAACCTAATGCAGGTTTTGGCTTCTGTTCACCACTCCCCCACAGCCCAGGCATATTAGGTATAAGGGATATTGCTATCACATGTACTACCAAATGGAAATCTGGTACCCGCTGGGGTGCCCGCTGTAACCACTACTTTTCAACATCCATCTGGAAGCCTTAATTAGGAATATCAATGGTGACACCAAGATTAAGGGGATCGAATGTAATGAAAAAGAACTAAAAGTGCTGGCATATACCGACGGTGTAATACTTCTGCTACAACAGTCAGAAAAATCCTTACCTGTATGCATTAAACATATTGAAGAATTTGGATCATACTCAAACTTCAAACTTAATTATAAAAAAAATTGTTATAATGCCTATCAATATGAAGAAGCAGGACCAACTAATGAAGGAAATAAGGAACTTTACATGGGAGGAGGATTAATTAAACTATTTAGGAGTCCGCCTGACCAAAAACCGTGCCCAACCATACCAGGCTAATTATGCGCTACTCCTGAACCACTTAAAAACATCTATACCAAAATGGAAAAATATACCCCTGAATTTGATTAGGAGAATAACAACAATTAAAACATCTTTCAAATATTTTTCACGTCTTCCAAATATTATTTTCTCCTTCTATTGTCTATTGTCTTCTATTGTCTCTTCTATTGCACTGCCTATTACATTACCTCTCTTTTTCCATGAGATCAAAAAGCTCCAATGAGAATTTTATTGGAATGGGAGAAAGCATAAGTCATCATTTAAAATGATGAGACGACATAAGAAAGAGGGCGGTATGGAGACCCCCAAATTTCAACTTTGGGAAAAACGCTTGAAAAGAGGGGAATGGATTGATTTAGATATGTCTCCTGTAAGTATTAAGCATATAACATTGCTTACCTTTAAAGACCTCTTTTTGATTTTCAGAGATGAGAAACCCTCGCTGGTATACCCAGTCTGTTGGACAATACAATCTTTAGATAACAACTAAACGATCTTGCCATACTCAGACACACTACGTTCTCCAGAACATAGACTTCATAGTAGGCTCCACAGATGCATTTTTTAGAGCTCTTAATGCAGAGCCTCCAGTATAGATATGCCAGTTATGGAACCCAGAAACAGGTTTAGATTCTATGTTTCCTATAGAAAAATAGCCTAATAAGTCTAATGCAAATGTGTTTCTTACAATTGAGCAGTTATATTCACTCTTTTAGTCTACCCCATTGACCTATCCCAATTAACCCTCTGCAAAAGCACAACACATTTCCAGCTGAACTATCAAAATATTACAAAATTATCTTGACCATGCACACCCCTCATATAGGAAAAAGTGGGGGGAATGATCTAAGACAAGGCCAGTCAATAGAATATTCTTAGTCTACAGTACGTCCTGCTCCAGATATAATACTTACACTTGGGTTATCCACGCCAGATGGCGCTGCACTGCAGAGACATGTAAAACAGGCTCCTCCCGGCCCCTCAAATACCCAGGGACCTCCCACAAATCCCCAGATTTCTCTGCAGTGCTAACTGCGAAGACATGAAATTATCACTCTCTCGCAGGTGAGCGGGGCTATTAGCCTGCGGCCCTGTTGGACTATTCCCACCCGTCCTTCGTGTGATGTGCCTCCCAGCCTGGGCTGCGCTGGTCGGGTGAAGGTAGGCGGCACCATGTGTGCTTAAGGAGCCCTGCCCCACCGCAATCCCCCACCAAAGGGTAGGCGGTATAGGCTGATGGTGAGCCTTTATTGAATGCCCCTCCCGCATTATTGTCCCATGCCCCGTGTAGCGGTGGGTCCTGTACAGAGGGCCGCCATCCTCCCTCATTCTCCCTGTAGCCTTCGGGAGGGAAAGAAGGGGTGTGGGTTAGCGTGTATCGTGATTCGCGCATACAGCGTTTACTCTTGTCTTTTGACTAGTATATGTGGCGTCAGCCGCTGCGCTAACTTTTCTTTTTCTTTACTATTGGAAATGCCGCACGCGTCTTTTCCTTCATTTGGATGTTCCGCGCCGGGCGGCGTTACCTCAGACGCTTCTGCGTTCTCATTGGCTGCTTGCCGGTGGACTTCGTGCTCTTCGGGGGGGCGGGGCCTGGCCTGGCGCGCCCTGCGTCACAGCTCACTCTGGCCCGCCCTTCGAGGTACTCTCGGCGCCATGTTGTCAGGTCACGCGCGCGTGTGACGTTCTTACTTACCGCGGTCCGTAAGTGCCCTCGCGGGCAGCTTTATACTCATTGTAGTGTGTTTGGTTCTGACACCCCTTCTTCTCATTGTGTCTTTCAGAGGGTGAATCCATTGGCTTCTCCTGGCCCGGTGTAATTGATGTTAGGGCCTCAACTGATGCTGTTTTTGGTCGCAAGGTTTTGCAGGCGGCAGTGGGTTAAACTGTCTGCTGTTACCTTTTTTGTTGGGGATCCCACCCTACTTTATGGACACTGCTATTGGATGTCCCAAGTGTAAGTAATCTATCTGGAGCAGGACGTACTGTTTACTAAGAATAATACAATTCTGTGAAATACTCACCTGTAGAACTGGTATTATAAGTATACAGTACGTCCTGCTCCACCCCACCCTGGTTTTTGCATTATTCTGGATCCCCTGTATGGTGATTGTTATCATTGTTATAGTTACCAGTTTTTGGGTGGTTAAATTCTCCAGGCTTCTTGTTCACTGCTTTTCAATGCTGGGGATTTGTGGGAGGTCCCCGGGTATTTGAGGGGCCGGGAGGAGCATGTTTTACATGTCTCTGCAGTGCAGCTCCATCTGGCAGAGGATAACCCAAGTGTAAGTATTATATCTGGAGCAGGACGTACTGTATACTTATAATACCAATTCTACAGGTGAGTATTTCACAGAATTGTATTTTCTTCTATTCTTCAATCGACAAATTTACCACCGCTTCTGCCTGACAGATCATAAGCCAATAGCTCTATTTCTTATGTTGGTAGTGTAATAAATCACAGGGCACAGTAACTCACTTATGGTGGAGCTGTGAAACAACCAAGGATCTATGTCCTAAAGTTTTCTCAAAACCAGGAGAAAAAGATCACAATTGATAAGGCCATAATGCTGTAGACTAGCCAAACCCTTAATCCTTCTGTAGTAAATAGATTATTTAAAATAATTCTAGTCGCAACCAACAAGATTATAGTGGGCTAGTGGGGGGAAACAAGCCACCGTAAAGTATGGGTAAAAAAAATATACAGATACTACAATTGGAAGCATCCCTTATTGATCATAAAGATTTAAAGGTTGTTATGAAGGACTTTATCCACTAACTGAAAACTGAGTATAATTAAGAGAGCGATGGGTGTGGTGGATCAAGGAATTAGAGTAGGGGGAGGGTTGCATACTACACAACAAGTACTTGCCATAAATTTCTGAAGATCCTTTAATATTGCTGTAGCCTCTTTCCAGCCTCTTCTACAATTTTTTTTCTTGCCTTTTCATTAATATTTGAGGGGCATCTGGTTCAATATTTGATCCACTTCTCTTCCTGCTTTGACTAACAAACAAGGGGAGTCTTTCTGAAAAGCTTGCCAGCTCCCTGGTAAATGTGTTACATTGTGTTACATTGTTATAGATAGGCAGCAGCTGATGTATCATAATTGTTTCAATTGTAATCAGCTGTGATACATTTTAAAGCATTTATTAATCTGCTATTGAAATGTAAGTAGCTTACAGATGTGTTCATCCTGCTGCCATGATGGAGAAAACACTGTGAAGATTGTCTCTGCTGTTTATCTAATGCCTTGAAAATGTGTTTGGAATCTTCTTCTGACCTTTCAACAGTGAGTTCCCAATGATGTGCTGTAAGCTGTTTATGGACCATGGAGAATTTTAAAAATCCTTTTAGAACAGCTGAACTTTATATGGGGTGAATCAGAATCACTTTAAGTGATGACAGCTGTGTACTGACTACTACATTTCCTGAGTTTAAATGTGATTGTCTGATTCTGAACTTAGTCACACCCCCAAATATAAGAGGTTGTTCACACTTATGCATTCACATTATTTGAGTGTTTGTTATTTTTATTTTCCCCTCTAAGTGCTTTCATTTTTTTTTCTTTTGCAATAAATTGTAAAGATTAGGGGTTCCATTGAAGGTGGAAAAATGACTAAGAGGCTGATTCATTAATAGCGGCAGGTAGCGACAGTTGAGCGACTGTAGCGGTATTTTCACAGCGCCCGCTAGTAGTCCCTGTGCTTGGCCGTTGTTCGGTTGTTGACAGCGACTCAGTCGGTGTGGCGTAATTTTGAATACAAGGCTACGAGTCGCTATTTCACAGGTTCCGCGATGTATGGGTGCGCATGATAGCGACTGGTCACAGCGACCAGCTTCCACCATATTCATTAACAAATCACGCTCCAAAAATTCTCGCGCTGTAAAATGCATGTTTAAACCCCAGAGCGCTGGCGGCGATGGGTTAAAAGTAGTTTTTTAACCCCCAAACAACCATATTTTTGGAAACCAAAAAAAACAAGTTTTTTAAATAATTTTGTAATATGAATACATTAATATCAGACCTGTAATATCAATTCTTTTTTTTACCTTAAAAAAATTATTTAAAATGGCAGAAGTGGTCACAGAATTTTTCACATAAAAAAAAAAAAAACATTAATAACAATTAATTATGAATATTTAAATATTGTTCCATTGAAATGCATTGGAGAGCGCCAGGTAGCGAGAGGTCATACCTGTCGCTGTTCAAGGTCGGACGCTGGCGCTGTGGGCTGAGGCTGGAATAATGATGAATGAGTGGCTATCTGGCGCTATCTCAGTCGCTAAGCAGGATTGGCTTGATAAATGTGTGATTGTGGTGGGGAGCCGGCGTTCTCGTGGCGGGGCCCGTCATTACCGGCCGCTCACCAGTCGCTACCTGTCGCTATTCCTTGTTAAATGAGGGCCTAAGAATGCTGAAGGAAACAAAGAGACCTTCTATAACAATCATAAAGTGTAGCTCAAGAGCAATATTTTACCTGCAGCATCAATAGGATAGACTACAGTCCAAGCAGGCACTCACTATTGGAGCGTACTATCCATAATGCAAACACTGTGTACCAATGAACCCCTCTTACCTCCATACTAAAAAGTGCCAGACCATTAAAAAAAAAATAACCAAATAAAAATTTTAGCACCCCTGGTAGGATGGCATCCTCTGTGGCTGCTGTAAGGCCCCGTGGGACACCTGCCTTCAGAGTAAGCCCACAAACCCCAATCTCCACTGCTAGCTTCACCTTTAGACAAGCCTTCCGGTTGCCCCCAGGACTTGATAGCACCAGAAACAAAGCACACAAGCAAAACAAAATCCTGCTGCACCAGGTGGAGGACGGATCTACTTAAACAGCCCTCACACCAGGTTCAGCAGAAGAAGGGGAGAGAGAGCAGCCAGGGCTCCGCTGGTGGCTGATGGAACTGCAGACGGGATGATAAATAATGCCAGCCACCAGTCGGGCATCAGCCGAACCTGGGATTCTTACATCCAGTCTGCCCCTGGGCATAGTCTTCAGTTTGAGGTGTAGGTCCACTTTAACATATCAGTAAAGCTTTCTACAATCATAAAACATGACCATGGAAGGACGTCTTAATTTTGAATGCTTATTAATGCATGTTATCTTGAGCCAATGCCATTGTAACTGATATCGCGGTCTCCCCTAAACCTGTCAGCCTCCCTCATAATCTGAATGGAAATCAGAACTAGTCCATTCGCATGTCTTCTGAAAATCAATATCTAATACTAAGGCTCAGGAGACATGTCCTAATGCAGAAGAGATGAATCCTACTATACAGGAAATATGTTGCTAACACACGGGAGATATTTACTTAAAGTAGACCTAAATCCAGTGGGATCAATCTATAAGATTCCCAGGCCAAACGATTACCTCCCCTCTGGGCATCCAATATCGAGATTCCCCCGCTGTGTGAAACCCCCCAGGTCGCCCGCTACACTTACCTTACTTCCCGGTTCATCGGCTCATGTGCTGGCCGTGGCCGCGTCACCTCTATCGCTCTAGCAGGGCACGTGCCCGCGCCAGCCATTCTCCAAGCAGCACGCTCGGAGCCGCTCTGCTAAGACGTCGCTCAGCAGCTCCGAGCGTGCTGATTGGACGAGCAGCCGTGCATGCGCCGTAGGCCCGGGATGAGGTGAGGTCCTCGGGCGATCTGGGGCGTTCCTCGTAGTGGGGCACCCACCCACTTTAAAGTGGACCAAAACCCTGGATTTTTACTATCCTGGGTTTTGACCCACTCGCTCAGGCCACCCCGATCGGGGGTGCCCTGCTATGTGAAACCCTCCAGATCGCTCGCATCAACTCACCTCCCTGCGGTCCTGCCCCTGGGCATAGTCTTCAGTTTGAGGTGTAGGTCCACTTTTACATATCAGTAAAGCTTTCTACAATCATAAAACATGACCATGGAAGGACGTCTTAATTTTGAATGCTTATTAATGCGTGTTATCTTGAACCAATGCCATTGTAACTGATATCGCGGTCTCCCCTAAACCTTGTCAGCCTCCCTCATAATCTGAATGGAAATCAGAACTAGTCTATCCGCATGTTTTCTGAAAATCAATATCTCGCTTTAGACGCTTCCAGTCAATTTACGATGCCTGTTTAATCTCCCTGTATATGGCGCCAGGCTCAAAAGTAACATATTTATTTCACTGTTAATCTTCTCTGTTTATCTCCATGAGTGGCTCTCACCCCCCCAACCCCTCCCATTCGCGCACGGCATATAGTTTGTTGTTGCCTTCTCTTGTGCCTGTGTATCTTTGTTCTGCCGGGACGGGCGGCTGTCTACTCGCTCCTTCTCCCTCCTTGTGTTTTGACATTTTGCTGACCAGGCTTTGGAAACACAAGGGTGTAAAGATGAGATCTCCCAGGCATAGCAGGTTAACCAGTTCACCACTTGCAATGACAAGACATAAATCAGGCCGTGGCCAGGAGATGGGCTTTGCTGTCTCCAAAAACATCCGTTACGGGTTAGTCCATTAAATGATACAAGCCGTGTCGGTAGGGATTGCCAACCTCTTATCTCCCGAAGGATTATGGGAGTCATCAGAGAAACTTGTCTGGAGCTGGCAGTTGGCTAGGCTTTCTTGATAGAGACTCAAAACTAAAATGCAAGTTGGTTGAAAAAGCACTTTAAAGCACATACTGAATTTTTTTTTTTTAATTTGTGTTTCAATTACCCAATGATGAATCTTTGATTCCTAAATAGCACTTAAACTGAAAAGCATTGGTCGATAATAAATGATATTCTAAGGGACATACAAGAGTTCTGTCTATCAGAACTACAATATTTAGAGGACTTGTCTATGCATGGGGAGTAATAGGCCTAGTTCATAATGGAGCACTTAAAACTCATGAGCTAATTTCTATCTCCTAACTCAGGGGTGACATTTTTTCTGACATAAGAGCTTTCCATATTCATGGCTGATATTTCCTAATGTTAAAATGATATTTTCTTTTTCACAGGAGATCATTTCTTGTGCATGGAAATGGAATATTAATACTAAGGCTCAGGAGACATGTCCTAATGCAGAAGAGATGAATCCTACTATACAGGAAATATGTTGCTAACACACGGGAGATATTTACTTAAAGTGGACCTAAACCCAGTGGGATCAGCCTGGGAATCTATAAGATTCCCAGGCCGAACGATTACCTCCCCTCTGGGCATCCAATATCGAGATGCTCCGCTGTGTGAAACCCCCCAGGTCGCCCGCTACACTTACCTTACTTCCCGGTCCATCGGCTTATGCGCTGGCCGTGGCCGCATCTCCTCTATCGCTCTAGCAGGGCACGTGCCCGCGCCAGCCATTCTCCGAGCAGCACGCTCGGAGCCGCTCTGCCCCAGATCGCCCGAGGACCTCACCTCATCCCGGGCCTACGACGCATGCACGGCTGCTCGTCCAATCAGCACGCTCAGAGCTGCTGATTGGACGAGCAGCCGTGCATGCGCCGTAGGCCCGGGATGAGGTGAGGTCCTCGGGCGATCTGGGGCGTTCTTCGTAGTGGGGCACCCACCCACTTTAAAGTGGACCAAAACCCAGGATTTTACACGTGCCCACGCCAGCCATTCTCCGAGCAGCACGCTCGGAGCCGCTCTGCTAAGACGTCGCTCAGCAGCTCCGAGCGTGCTGATTGGACGAGCAGCCGTGCATGCGCCATAGGCCCGGGATGAGGTGAGGTCCTCGGGCGATCTGGGGCGTTCCTCGTAGTGGGGCACCCACCCACTTTAAAGTGGAACAAAACCCAGGATTTTTACTATCCTGGGTTTTGATCCACTCCCCCAGGCCACCCCGAGCAGGGGTGCCCTGCTATGTGAAACCCCCCAGATCTCCTGCATCAACTCATCTTCCCACGGTCCTACGGCGCATGCACGGCCGCTCATCCAATCAGCACGCTCTGAGCCGCTGAGCTATGCACGTCTGAACGACGTCTTAGCTCAGCGGCATCGAGCGCGCTGGCGGTCGCATCTCGCACTTCCCTCACGGGGAGGGAATGGATTGGCCCGTGAATCTTATAGATTGTAGTGCCCCAGGGGAAAGTCAAAATCCTGGGTTTTGATACACTTTAAGGGTGACATTTTATTTTAGACATTTTCCTCGCTCATTCCTAACATACAGAGACATAGGTAATTATTCAGAACGTACAAGAGATTGCTCCTAACATAAAGGAGACAGTTCCTTCCAATTATTCCTAATTATTCATAAGGGTGGCAGATTCTTTCAAACATAAGAGATGTCCTTCATCATAGGAGATACTTCCAAAATATACACAAGCTTTTTTTTTTGCACAGAAGGTAATTCCTAATGTACTGGTGAGAAATTCTAACACACGGGAGCTACCACATTTTCCACCAAAAGACGTGCCTGACCATAAGAAGCAGCTAGGGTTTAGATGAGGAAAATAAGAAAAAATAATAGGCGATTATTCTGAACTGAATGGTGTACTGAAATACCCCCCATCCCCTCATTACAGGTAGTGTGTATAATCCCCCCATCACCCCATTACAGACAGTGTGTAGCATCCCCCATTACAGCCAGTAAGCAGCAGCCCCCCCCCCCCCCCCCCCACTCGCGCGTGTGAGAAGGAAGCGCAATTGAGGACCGGTGGCCAGGAAGCTGTTAAACTTACACTTGCTGTCTGCCAGTCCTCCAATGCCCAGCACTCCAGACACACACGCACAGCCACACACATACACATGCACAGACTTGTGCACCGACGCACAAACACTGCCATAATTTACAGGCTCCCATGTTGCTGATCGTTTTTAGTTTCGGCAGGTGGATTTGGCGTCTGTGACTGGACACTTCAAAGTCTATGCTCACCCACACATAGGCCATGCCCACTCACTCACCGAAGCCACCATGGCATGCAAGCCTTTTGCTACTTTATAAACCCTTGATGCTTTTAATCTATTTCTGTGAACTATCTCTCCTTAAAATACGTAAAATGGCCAATATTTTATTAGAAACCTGAAAAGTTTCTTGTGTGGAGGCCTTTGTCCTTGCTGCCTCTTATCACCTACCACACTCCTGCCTCTAGGATTTGCTTCATGCCTCTTACTTTCTATGTAATTTCCCTTCCACGTGCAATAATAGCGCTGCCTAACCTTACCAACCTTTAAACACGCGCTGAAAACTGACCTGTGCAGCCTACGATATTGCTTAGAATGCTCCATTCAGTTCTCACACAAATAGCCTTGGGATCCCCCCCCCCCCCCCCATCTAGAATTACATTTTCTCTATCATTCTCTTAGGTACACATCTCCGGCACTTGCAAGGTTGATGTGTTTAACCCCATCAGTGCTGAAGCTGTGTGAATATCAAGAGAAAGAGATTTTACAGTGAGTATGCTAAAATCATCTTTTCTCTATCATTTAATCAAGTACACAGCTGAAAGTACACACAGTAAGAAAGATTAAAGATTCCAGGGCTGACCACTTGCCGATTCCCACTGAGGAACGGAATAAAACCCGGGAAAGTCAAATTCGAACAGGCTTCAAACCCATCATTGCTGAAGCTGTGCACCCACATGAATATCCATAACATTGTACAGAGAGTATTGTAAAACCCTCTTTTCTATTGGATACACATTTTCTGCAGTGAAGGGGTTAACGTCTGCCAGTGATGAAGCTGTGTAAGTAAGTGAAAATCAATATTAAGAGTTATACTAAAATCTGCTTTTCTTTAACATTCACTTACACAGCTTAAAGGGATAGTCGAGGAAAACACAACAAAACAATATATACTCATCTATAGTCTTGCACAGTTGATAAACCCTATTCCAGGAGTTCGAAACTTACCTTTTGATAGAGATCCAGGCCGCACCATCCCCGCTCACAACCACGGCTCGTGGTCTCCTCGCTGCCTCCTCGCTGCCTCCTAGCATCAATCACAGCGATTGTAGTCATTGCATGAAATGAAGCAGGCATGTCCAGTCAGCATGACTGATGAAAGAGGCGGCCACTATGCCAGTAAGTTTCACACTACCACCATCAGGACTATCAGTAAGTTTCACACTACCACCATCAGATCTTTTTCCTGGACAGTGACTTAAAGCACTGCTAAAGCTGTATATCTAAGTGCAGGGGCAGCCTGGGGCTAAAAAACGGCCCGGGACATTTTGGGGCACACCGGCCCTGCTGTACTGTTCCTGGTCCAGTATAGTATATTAATGTCACAATATATATATTGTAAACGGGCAAACAATCAGCAGTGACAGACAACGGATTTGAACGGCAAAAACGGCTTTTATTCAGCAAAGTTCAGTAGATAGTCCAAAGGATTGCAGCATAAATGCAGTAAGCAAAAAAGGTTACTTCACCAACCAAATAGTCCTGGGCTGGGTACTCCAGCAAGCTGATCAATTCCAGTCCACTTTACAGGGCGTATCAGCCCTCTGCTCAATGTCCAGTGCTATCCTTCACCACGGTGCAGCTCAGCCTGGGCTCACTCCAACAGGCAGGTCATAGACAAAGGAAAGGCCGTGTGCTCTCTTCTTATACAGGCTTCTCCTGTAATCAGCGTGCACACTTGTGGAGAGCCTTAGAACATGTAACAACCCGTTATGGAATTGGGGAAGTGACCTGGGTCCTGAAAACCCGGCCCGGATTGTGCTTTATACAACCAAGCAGGGAAGAAACAGACATTTTGATACAATTTACCACAATATGTGTGCACCCTATTTTGTTTCCATAACATGCAACCAGTGTTTAGAGGACAAAAATAAGAAGGAATATATTCTGAACCAAATTGTGTGCTAAAATCCCCCTCCGAATCACCTAAAAAGCCAGTGCACAGAATCACCCCATTACAGCCAGTGAGGGGCATCCCACATTCGAGGCAGTGTGCAACATCTCTCATTACAGGCAGTTCAGGGCATCCCACAGAGGCATGTTGCGGCATTTCCCATTACAGTTAGTGAGGGGCATCCCTACATTACAGTTAGTGAGGGGCATCTCTACATTACAGTTAGTGAGGGGCATCTCTACATTACAGTTAGTGAGGGGCATCCCTACATTACAGGAAGAGAGAGGCATCCCACATTACAGGCACAGGGGGCATCCCTCATTACAGGCACAGGGGGCATCCCGCATTACAAGCACAGGGGGCATCCCTCATTACAGGCAGAGAGGGGCATCCCGAATTTCAGGCAGAGAGAGGCATCCCTCACTTCCTCCCCCCAATGCTGGACAATAATAAGGCAGCAGGTGGGCAGGTTAACTGATTCATGCCTGCAGATCTGCCACTGCTGTTCCCTCGACACACACACACACGCACACACATGCACACTTACTTACCAGTTGTTGCATGCTGGTTCCCGGTAGTCGGAGAGCCTGTCTGTCCGTCGCTGCTGTTCCGCCGCCACCACCATCACTCTCTCATATACACTCATGTTTACCGGCTCATGTTGGACACTGGTCGGTGGGCGTGCCCCATATGGTCGGCGTCCAGTGAAAATAATGGACGCCAACCATAGATGCTCACCAACCTGTGCGCAACAACCAGAACCTGCCCGTAAACATGAGCGTGTGTGAGAGCGGCGGTGCGGGAACAGCACCCACGGGCAGACCAGCCACCACCCACTCCACTGCTCCTCACCCGCCACCCCTCCTCCTGCGGTTGCGGCCTTCCCCTGGTGCTGGCCTACCTGGATTTTGCCAGGTATACCCTATGGCCAGCCGCCCCTGTCTAAGTGAATATTACAGAGGGATTTTACAATGAGTATAGTGAAATCTTTTTCTCTATGATACACTTCAGGTACACAGTTTAGATGATGATGGGCATTAACCCTGTCAGTGCTGAAGCTGTGCACTTAAATAAATGCCAAGAAAAAGAGATTTTACAGTTAGTATACTAAAATTTTCTTAGGTACACAGCTTAAAGTGATTGTCCAGGCTAAAATCTATAGCGACCTCACGATTGTTCCTAGTAGTCCCCCGCCGCACGGCCCAATAGTCAGGCACATCTGCATTCTCAATAGGACACCACCGTCATCAATCACAGTCATGCCAACACCCTCCACTGACTGCAATAGAGTGCTGTAATCCTGTGCTAAAGCTGTGTACATAAGTAGGTATCAAGAGAAAGAGATTTTACGGTGAGTGCACTAAATTCCTCTTTTCTCTTCAAGAGCGAAAGGGTGAAAAGTTTTAAAGCCCATCAGTGCTGAAGCTGTGTACCTGACTGAACATCAAGACGAAGAGTTTACTCTATACCAAAATCCTCTTTTCTTTATCATTCACTTATGTACAGATTAAAGCCCATCAGTGCTGAAGTTGTGTACTTAAGTAGTTGTCAAGAGAAAGAGATTTTACAGTGAGTAAAATAAGTTCTTCTTTAGAAGTAAATGGATTAAAGCCCACCCATGCTAAGTCTGTAATGTATCTCAGCAGGGAGCTTTTTGCAATGTAACAGCATGAGAAGAGAGGCAGCAGTGCAAGTTATAAAACTTCCATCCCCAGTTTTATTAATAAGGGCCCTGATATATCTGTGCCACCTGAAATAATCTTGCATACCTTACATACCTTAACTTACATACCGCCAGTGGTAGACATAGAATTTAATAGGATCTATCAGTGGTTGGGGATACATGTTCAGATGTGGCATTCTTCAGAGTGATTTTTCCATCACATGAGCATGCTGGAGAGATCACTCACACATTGCAGAAAAGCTGTTGGACATATGCAAGCTGATTACATCATAATAGCAGCATGTGGTGCTATACAATGTAACACAGCAGCTAACCAACTCTTTGCAATGTAACAGCAGGAATTGCGGAGCACAAAAAGAGAAGCAGCAATGCACGCTTTAAGACTCCCAGCCCCAGTTTTATTAAGTGTTGCTGCCTTTGTACCACCTGAGAGGATCTGGCATACCATCAGCATACCTACCAACTTTTCAGGGTGGGAAAGACAGCCATTTGTTAAATTAGGCCATGCCCCCTCATTGAGGGATAGATAGGGTGTAATAGTTGAAACAATATAAACATTTTAAATAGGCAAATTAATCATGTATAATGCAGATCTGCATGTTACACCTCAAAGAGGGACAAATGGGAACGACGAGGGACAGTGACACATCTAAATCAGGGACACCTGGGAGGTATGCATCAGTGGTATGCATACCACCTTATAGGCTATGCTAACCTCCTCATAGGATCTTACATACCACCTCAGAGGATCTGGTATACCACCAGTGGTAGGTGCACCACCTAACCTAGAGTACCATCATTGGTACGCATATTATCTAATAGGATATTGAGTACCACCATGATACACACACCACCCAACAGAATTTTAAATACCACCGGTATTAAACGTGCCACCGGATAGGATTTTGCATACGGCCAGTGGTACATATATCACCTGGTAGGACCTGTTCTTCTTGATGGACTCCAAGAAGGACTTGCCTTTGGGTTACACTGAACAACTGAAGAATGTTCTGATGATGATCCAGCCAAAGTGATGGCAGCTTTGTCTTAGAAAACCTTGAACCCTAAGAAGAGCTTCCTGATGAAGTCACTAGAAGCAGTGAAGGGCAATCTTTCACTATGATAATAAGGTTCTAATAAGGCAGTTACCCATGTTTCTTGCTTCTGCTTCTATCATAAGGTCATACCTCATGAATAGATGTGGATAAAGAAATGATCCAGTAATAAGTGTTAAAGAATACACCAGCATCCCTCTCACTGTCACGTATTTGGCAGCAGAGTATTTATTAACGTCTCTTTCGTTTTCTGTTTATGGATTATGCTTTCAGTTGTGTCCTTCCTTACTTTTCTTTCCGGATGGATATATCTTGAGATATGCGGTTGGAACAGCTTTACATAGTTAGATAAAGCTGTTACACTTAAAATTTTTGTTTTCTATCATAGCCACACCCGGTTATTATGCAAAGTTCAGCCTTCAAAGACTTTGGCTACCATGTCATGATATTGTGTTTAATTGGCTTCTTGATCAATTTCAGTCCTTAAAGGGACAGTCCACTTTAGTAGGCAGATCTTCCTTCCTGAAGTCAGTGGGAGCTCTTGGCCTGCCGACCCACAGAAATGGCTTCTCATTTCAGAACTGCGGGTGGGAGATGAGCGGCACGGAAGTCAGGTAAAATGTCAGTCTCCTACCATCTGACACAACTGATCTGAGGACTGAAAGCAAGTCAAAGGTCAAAGTTGGTTTTAGGTCTGCTAAACGAGAAAGCTCACTTTGGATGGAAATTTTTAAAGTGTATATGCCAAAAATGTTTTCTTATGTTAGAAAATGTGAGTTTTATGGAGGCAGTTTTCACTATCTGCAATCTGTTCCTATTAGCGACTGTACACCAAGTCTGTACACCATGAAGAGCGAAAAGAGGCCTGGACAAACGGAATACTGCTGTTGGGCATATGTAAGTGTGAGTGAACAGTGCACTGTACAGGGCTCACTTCTCTCATCTTGTTGATCCTAGTGTACAGACTTTTTGTACGGTTTCCAATAGCAACAGGCTCCAGGTAGTAAAAACTGCTTCCGTAAAAAAAACACATTGGAAAAAAAAGAAAAATCCTATTCATCTGATTAGACATTCCTCTACATATAAAGGAAAATTCACAACTAGACCCAAAATGAAAGTTACCTCCCAGCAGGAGATTCATCAGCTAACCTGTGACCAGTCCCACTTCTCTCTGATCTCCATGCAGTTCTGGCCTGTATGTAGTTCATACACAGGCACTCATTATTCTTTATAGGTGCCTTGGTTTTGGGCAGCCCATACTTATCACTTCCTGTGCCCCATGTTCTAGTCACTACTCCAGATGAACAGGTCCAATTTGCTGCTGGCAGACATTTTGTCTGCTGTACATTCTGGGTATGGCTAATAGTAATAGTGTACACAAAAGTGCGGGTGGCCCCAAAACCCCCTTTTTGTTTGCCAGTAAAAAAAACATTGTCCTAAAGAAGTGACGGGTGTGGACCATCACGGAACACGTGAATGGTTGTGCTTTCTACGGACCTGGCTAACTGATGATATATTTTTTATGGATTAACTTCTGTCTACTCCCCTCCGGTCCTCCTGTAATTATTAGAGTGCAATACTGTTTATTAAATGCAATCCTGTCTGCACTGATTTATAACTGTATTTATGTATACATAATGTATACTTTATGTATTATTATTAGGGGGTATTTATTAGATTTATATTATTTGTATGCACTTTTGTTTTTTTTTATTAAGTATTGGAGATAAGGAAAAGGTGTACTGGGGGGATATAGGCAGTTTTGTGGTTACAATAGTTTAAGTTAGTGGCCATGTTAGGAAAGAACACCACTTTTAAAGAGTGTTTATGTTTTTAATGGCTTTTATACATTGTCTATGTGTTTTTCTCAATAAAAATATATTATCTTAGATTCACAGTAGTGTGCTTTTTATTACTGGCAAACAAAAAGGGGAGCCACCCTCATTCAAGCCAGTATACTGCACACTAGTTACATTGGCTGTGATTGCTTGGTGCAGTGGATATACATACATAATAGTAATAGTGCTAATAGCAGCCATTGCAATTTAACCTCCATTTTCCCATTCATGCACTGTGAACGAAACACTTCATTGAACACACCAGTGACTATGCCGGCCAATGTCTGACATAGCTTTAGCAAATCAGGACCTTAATGTTTAGCAAAGCATATTATAATATTTTTTTCTTCATCATCGATAAATCACCGGGACCAGATAACATACATCCTCGTGTTTTAAGGGAGTTATGTACAGTAATAGACAATCCATTATTTCTAATATTTGTGGACTCAATAACTACAGGGTCTGTTCCGAGGGATTGGCACTTGGCAAATGTGGTGCCAATATTCAAAAAGGGATCTAGGGGGGAACCTGGGAACTACAGACCGGTAAGCTTAACATCTGTGGTGGGCAAGCTGTTTGAACGTTTCTTAAGGGATACTATCCTGGAGCACCTTGGGGAAAATGACCTTATTACTCCGTATCAGCATGGATTTATGAGGAATCGCTCCTGCCAAACAAACCTAATCAACTTTTATGAGGAGGTAAGTTCAAGATTGGATCGGGGGAGTCATTGGATATCTGGTACAAAAGGCTGGTACAAAAGATGAGAATGCTTGGACTAGGGGAAAAAGTGTGCAGATGGGTGGGAAATTGGCTTAATGATCGGAAGCAGAGGGTGGTTATCAATGGTACACACTCAGATTGGGTCACTGTTACTAGTGGAGTACCACAAGGGTCAGTTCTGGGACCAATTCTCTTCAATATATATATATATATATATATATATATATATATATATATATATATGCCATTGGGTATGGATTAAACAGTAAAGTCTCAATCTTTGCAGATGATACTAAGCTGTGTAAAGTAATTGGAAGCATGGACAGTTAAATGGAAAATGAAGTTTAACACAGATAAATGTAAGGTTATGCACATGGGAAGGAGAAATCCGTATCATGATTACACACTAAATAAACAAACACTTGGTAAAACAACAATGGAAAAGGACCTAGGGGTTTTAGTTGATAATAAGCTCAACTGTAGTAATCAATGCCAGGCAGCTGCTGCCAAAGCAAATAGGATCATGGGGTGCATCAGGAGGGGCATAGGTGCTCATGACCAGAGCATCATTTTACCCCTGTACAAGTCACTGGTCAGACCCCATTGGAGTACTGTGTACAGTTCTGGGCACCTGTGCTTAAGAAGGACATATCAGAACTGGAGCGTGTTCAAAGAAGGGCAACAAAGTTAATAAAAGGAGTGCAGGGACTAGAGTACCCTGAAAGATTGTCAAAGTTAGGTTTATTTAGTTTAGAAAAAAGACAATTGAGGGGTGATCTAATAACTATGTATAAATATATTCGGGGTCAATACAAAGATCTGTCCCACAATCTATTTATACCTCAGAGTGTAACTATAACCCGAGGGCATCCACTAAGAAAAGGTGCTTTCTCCACCGACATAGGAGGGGATTCTTCTCTGTAAGAGCAGTGAGACTATGGAACTCGCTGCCAGAGGAGGTAGTTATGAAGGATACAGTAAAAATGTTCAAAAGTGGCCTTGATGCCTTCCTGGCATGTAATAACATTTCCAGCTATGGCTACTAGACCACTGGAAGGAGTTAAACAGGCTGAACTGGATGGACTAAAGTCTTTATTCAGCCTTACATACTATGTTACTATCATCATTCTTGAGTGTCAAGCACTGTAACTGAGTTTGTTATTTCAAGATGTGTATCTACAGCCGGTGGAGCACCCAGGAATTATATTTGGGGAGGTCCAGTAGGGGACATGGCACATATGGGGCGTGGCTTTTGCAATCCCTAGCTGCCAAAGGGGTGAACATGAGGATAGGACTATTTTAGAAACACAGATGGATATTTTGCATGAGTTTTAGGGTACTTCTGCTAAACTCATTATGGCCAGGCAACCATAAATCCAAGCACCTTCTAAATTGTGACAGGTCGCTCCTTCTCACTCTGAGATGTCTCTTGAGCTCCATGAGCAGGCTCAGCAGAAGCAAGCCATGGCACTGGAGCAGGCGGCCCATGCCCGGTGGGTGCATAACTGGCCCTTCGATGTGGATAAGCCCACCAGATCCCAGATGTTTGACTTGTTACACCTGACTAGGAGATGGCTGGAACCCGATTCGTCTACACCATTGCAGATTGGCAAAAAGGTGGTCAGGGATCGCTACACCTCAGCCCTACCTATTAAACTGCAGCGCTGGGTTGGTCACGGTGGCTCAACAGATGCAGATCAACTTGCCAGCATGGTTGAGACATATCTTGCGGAGATGTGGTGAGCTGGGATTTCTGCACACTGCCCCCTAGAACACTGAACCGATGGAGGCGAAAATTAGCCCCAAGTGTGCAAAATACTTGTAAACAACCACCCTATCAAAGCCTTGCTGGACTTTGGTAGCCTTGTATCTCTTGTGCATGCCAGCCTGATAGCTGGGGACTATGTACCCGGTAAGCACTTGAGTGTCCTTCGCATCCATGGGGACACCAAAGGTTACCTGGGAAGCACTGGTGAAAACAGCGACTGTGGTGGGAACAGTCAGTAACCCATCACATAGGGTGGTTAAAAATCGTATGCATACTGTCATTCTGGGTCGAGACCTTCCTTTGTTTTGGGACTTGTGGGGGAAACCCCCTGAGAAAAGGTAAGGCAGCTTCTAAAGACCTCGCCCCTGCCCAAGCGAATTAGAAAAGAGGAATTACCTGATGTAAATTTGGACAATTTTCCATTGCAGGTGGTGGCTGGAGAAGACGATGATCCTGTTATTGAGCAAATTATGCTTGATTTCAGTTTTTCCAGGGCAAGAAAATGGTACTGCCCACCTTGGTAAATGCTCGAGAGGCCATAAAGGTTGTGAACGGAGTACCCCAGGAGAGGCTGACCAACAATTTCCACACTTTGCCATGAATAATGATCTCTTGTATTGTGTTGTTCAGAAAACCAGTGAAATTGTGGAGCAGCTTCTGGTACCCAGGACCTACATACGTATGGTGCTTGACTTGGTGCATAGCCATGCCCTTGCTGGGCATTTGGGGACTGATAAAACCCTGGGGAGAGTTCTCCAAAGATTCAGGGGTAAATAACTGAGTCATGCCTCACCTGCCAAATAAGTACCCTGGTGTCTCATTTCCACAGCCCTTTGATTCCACTTCCAATTATAGAGTTTCCATTTGAGAGAATTGCAATGGATATAGTGGTGCCAGTGGTCAGCTAGTCAGCTAGAGGGGAAGCCAATACATTTTAAATAAATTGGACTATGCCACCGGAAGTGGTGCCGTTGAGGAACACTATGTCTAAAAATATTGCGAAAGAGTTGTTTTACATGTTTTCCCGTATGGGCATACCATCTGAAATTCTCACAGACCAGGGGGCCCCTTTATGTTAAAGGTTTTGAAAGAGCTGTGTAAGCTGTTTAAAGACTCCCAGATATGCACTTCTGTTTACCACCCGCAGATGCAGATGGCTCTACGCTTTAATACCCTGAAACATTTGTTAAAGAAGGTAGTAGAGAAAGATGGCTCGGATTGGGATTGTCTGCTACCCTATCTGATGTTTGCAATTCAGGAAGTACCCCAAGCTTCCGCTGGGTTCTCCCCCTTTGAGTTGGTCTATGGTCATCACCCCCCGGGGTTTACTGGATATGCTAAAGAAACCTGGGAAACAGAAGCCACTACTTACAGAAGTGTCATAGTGCATCTGGCCCAAATGCAGGACCGTATTGCTATGGAAATGCCGATTGTAAATCAACACCTGCAGAGGCCACAAAAGGCCCAGAGCCAGATCTATAATCGCTCTGCAAAGTTCAGGAACTTTAACCCGGGGGATAGGGTCCTGGTGTTAGTCCTCACAGTAGAAAGTACATTTTTGGCAAAGTGGCAAGGGCCATATGAAATTGTCGAGAAGGTGAGTGAAGTAAATTACAAGGTGCACCAACCTGACAGAAAGAAGCCTTTTTAAATCTATTGTGTAAACTTCTTACTGTTAAAATAGACAAGTTCCTTCCCGCTTCACAAAAACAGGAAGTTAAAGAGTTTCTGCAGCAAAAGAGATGCATGTTTTCTGACCTACTGGGGCTTACCTACCACATTAGGTAAGGTCAACCTTAAGCCTTACAGAATACCAGAGGCTCGCAAAGAGGCTGTTTCAGCAGAGGTTAATCAAATGTTAGAACTGGGGGAAATTGAAAAGTCCCAAAGAGAATGGATAAGCCCAATCCAGAGAAGTGTGCCCTGGGCATTGAGGGGGTCAAATACCTGGGGTACATCATTGGCAGAGGGTTGGTTAAGCCCCAGGTAAACAAAGTTGATGCAATACAGAACTGGCCTACGCCACTGATTAAAACCCAAGTCAGAGCCTTCCTAGGCATTGCAGCCCCTTTGACAGATGGGATGGGATGTATGTGATGTTAAAGTGGACCCCAGGAGCATAAAAAGCCTTCCAGGATCTGAAATCGCATTGTGCCTGCAGTCAGTGCTGTTCCTGACTTCAAGAAAGAGTTTTTGGCACAAACGGATGCTTCAGATTCAGGTTTAGGAGCAGAACTATCACATGTTGTGAATGGAGTCTTGTATTTAAGTAGAAAAACTCAGTCCTGCTGAGAAAAACTACTCCATCGTAGAACGTGAGGCTCTAGCAGTGAAAAGATACTATCTCCTGGGTAGAAGGTGTAAACTGCTGCCAGACTATGCGCCCCAGGCATGGATGATACAGAATAAGGAGAGAAATGCGGGAGTGACCAGATGGTTCCTGTCACTCCAAAACTATGCTGGAGCATAGACCGGAAAGGTCTCTCCAGAGTTCATTGCATGTGGGCTAGAGTTCCCCTGCCACCGAGTCAGGAGAAGAGGGGGGGGGGATATGTAGGCATGCAATGGGCTATACTCTGTGTACATTTCTCCCAGAGTGCTAACCCTGGTGAGATGAGAAATCCAGGAGGCTGTTCGCTTTAGTGCTTTGGAGCACTGAAGCATTTTCTTTCATTTTTACTGGATATCTATGGAACGGCAGGTTAGGTTGGTAGTGGGACCTGCCGTTCCCCTCTCTCCAGGCCAGGGTTTGCCTGCTTTGTCTCAGCCGCACAGTTGGTTGGGCTTTGCTCATCAGTGGATAGGATAGCCTGATTTTGTCCTGCAGATGGTGGTGAAGCCATTTGGTGACAGCCTGTCTCAACTGTGGAACCTGAGAGAGACTTTGCTGCATTCCTAAAGAAAATGAACTTAATTTAAACTGGTGAGGAAACCAGTTTATGTTGCTGGATGTATTGGATTATCATTTGTTACATTCTAAATTGAAGAGACTTTATGGGGACGTGTTCAATAAACCCGTGGTTACTTCACTCTTTGCATAGTCTGTCTATACCACTAGCAACCCCGATCCTGACAGTGTCTATAACAGGCCTGAAGATAAGGCCTCAGAGCACGTATCGTTAAAGCACTCCAAGGTGTCATAAACAGTTTTCCATGACCAATAACTCTCCCCTCCCCCATATTTTCATTATTTCACTCATGATTTTCTTTTGGACATTGAAACTCCCACAGTGATTAAGAAGACAACGTATAGAAAAGAATCTGTTTATTCTAGTACTATACTATACTGTAATATCCAACCCGAATAAGTAACAGGCACCATTTCCCGCAATTATATTGTGTGTAATTGTGCTTTACCTAGAGTGGCCTCCACCGATACATAGCTATAATTATTGGCTTGAAGAACCAGTAAGATGACATCTCTGTAACCTCTCAGCAATTGATTGTTGCTGTGGGAACCTTCTACTCCTCCAACCCTTTACTTCATTGGATGTGTCTTTTTTTTTCTTTTCTTGACTGCAGCAGTACAGTATAATTATGTATTGGATTTAGCGTGGGGCGATGCGAATAGAGAGGGATAAACTGGTGTCATGATGTATCAGCACATTGCAATTACTGACTATCCATCAGGAAGAAGAAAATTAATAGAACCGGAAGATGGCAAAAATGTTAGTCATTGCATGGTCTACGAGAGAGCTTGTTTTTCGCAAATTTAAAGATGGGTACTATTTAGAATCAAGTAGCCCCAATGCTATATATATATATACCCACATTTCCCAACCCAGACCTGTGCCTAGGTGCGAACATCTGCAGGGGGTGCTGTGAAGTGCACTGTTAGTATAAAGAAATAGTATAGTAAAACATAGTAAAAAGAAAGGAAAGGCATATCTATGTAGATTTAAATTTGAGTGCTTAGTACATTCATTCTGCACATTTATGTTAATGTCTGGGGGGGTAAGTCAGGACTGTAGGTTATTTTTATATGACTCAACAGAAGGGGTGAAAGCAGTAAAAGTGCCTAGGGCAGCCTGCTGCTGTGGATTGCAGGGCCTCGTTGCAGCTGTGGGAAGTGCAGTGGCGGTTTGTGTACAGTGTGTACAGTGTGTTGTGTACAGGGGCTTCTGTACACATATACCCGACCTCTGTATGCACTATTCAGAAAAATCCAAAAAAGGTGGGCTTGCACAACCCACAAAGTATAATAAAGGGTGCTACTCCCAGGCTTAAACGGGGAAGGCACTGCAACTCAGAATCAAAAATTAATATCAAACTTTATTAAATGTTTACAACCACAACCTATACAATGGACATATTAAAAACACATTAAAAAAACATAAGACAATACCACACAGGACATACAAACATACAGGATGTGTAAGCCTGAGGAAGTGGAATTTTTGCCCACGGAACGCGTGGCTCTGGATGTTGGCAGGCAGTGGGGAGACCCTATTGGTTTAATATTTTGATATTATGGATATTGATTTTATTTGCATTCATCAGTTGGCATGTTAATCCATATAGTGATTTGAAAGGATGATAGTGCTTTGATACTGCTGTTTCTGTCTGAGGGACGGCCTTTGTGCTGTTGTAGTTTCTGACTTTGAGACTGGCTATTTGAGAGCTGGTTTATAGTATTGACACTATTGCACTTTAAATAGATATCCATTATATTATTCTTGCACATTTTTGCACTCTATCTTGCACCTGTCACTTTTTGCACAAATAGTTATTAAATTCATTTAGTATATGGATTTGCTTGCTTGCTGTATTATGTTTCTGATGAGGCAGCAATTTTCTCCCCACCGCCTACACATTCTGTATGTTTGTATGTCCTGTGTGGTATTGTCTATGAGGCTGATTTATTAATAGCGACATGTAGCGACAGTTGAGCGACTGTAGCAGTATTTTCACAGTGCCCGCTAGTAGTCGCTGTGCTTGGCCGTTGTTCGGTTGTTGACAGCGACTCAATCGGTGTGGCTAAATGTTCAATACAAGGTTACGAGTCGCTATTTGACAGATTCCGCGATGTATGGGTGCGCATGATAGCGACTGGTCAGAGCGACCGGCTTCCACCATATTCATCAAAAAATCACACTCAAAAAATTATCGCGCTGTAAAATGCATGTTTAAACCCCAGAGCGCTGGAGGCGATGTGTTAAAAGTAGTTTTTTAACCCCTAAACAACCAAATTTATTTAGTAATATGAATACATTAATATCAGACCTGTAATATCAATTCTGTGCAATTTTTTTGTTAATTTTTTTTCCCTTAAATCTAAATGGCAGAAGTGGTCACAGAATTTTTCACATTTAAAAAAAAAATAAACAATAACAATTAATTATTAATATTTAAAGATTGTTCCATTGAAATGCATTGGAGCGCGCCAGGTAGCGAGAGGTCATACCTGTCGCTGTTCAAGGTCGGACGCTGGCGCTGTGGGCTGAGGCTGGAATAATGATGAATGATTCGCTATCTGGCGCTATCTCAGTCGCTAAGCAGGATTGGCTTGATAAATGTGTGATTGTGGTGGGGAGCCGGCGTTCTCGTGGCGGGGCCCGTCATTACCGGCCGCTCACCAGTCACTATCTGTCGCTATTCCTTCATAAATAAGGGCCTATGTTTTTTTAATGTGTTTTTAATATGTCCATTGTATAAGTTGTGGTTGTAAACATTTAATAAAGTTTGATATTAATTTTTGATTCTGAGTTGGAGTGCCTCCCCTGTGTTTTTGAGGTACACTATTCCGAAAAATGACACAGGGGTCACATGACAGCCTTTGTCATATTACTAAATAGGGAGGCGGTTGAGGAACATGTACAGGAGCAGCTGCAGCTCTGCCAGTTCGATAACCGGTCATGGCATGATCCAAGCCAGGATCCTCCCTCTCCCTGCCGTATTACAGAACACTGATACCAACAGCCAGTCACGATATGTTTCTGTGTTCTGTGTTAATGTGCTGCATTAACGCGTTGTGATTGTCATGCTACATATATATTGTCCTATTGCTGTCCTATTGCTCCTGAACTTACATTGAGCCTCTCTTCCATGCAGAAGCAGCATTATGGTAATGGAAAACTGGGCCCATATTTCAACTTATTTGGATTCATGGATTTATGCTTTTTCGGTTACACCACCTGCTGCAGTGTATGTGTTTGTCTGTTGTGTATATCTGGCTCTCTTCTGTGTCATCTATTTGGTGTTCCCTGCCCTCCCAAAGGTGTCTGCAATCCACTCCTTTTGTCACACTGCCTGCGAGTACATATCTGTAGCATCTCCATCCCCTGCTATCTCTGTTGGCTTGCCCATTCCTGTCCTGCTATTAGACCCTAGGCCAGTGTGACGGGTGGAACGGTGGTCAACACTACACATAGGAAAGACTAGAGCCCTGTCAGTGGGATAGGCCCTGATAATGATAGGAACTTTAATATTACTAGTTAAATACAGAACTTAGGTGCCATTGCATTAGGAATTCAAATGATGGCCTAAGGAATAACAGTCGATAATATAAATTAGTCTAGCGTAAGTAAAGTAAGTAAATAGAGACTCAGCCAGGTGGCATTGGCAACATCACCTGCCCTGACATTGGTTGAGCCTAGCAACATAGTTGGTAAGGCAACATTTCAGAGGTTATATAAGGGAGAACCCAACCCTTCTAGAGTGTTCATACGTTTGGTTCTAGTCAAGAGGGGAAGCGTTAATGAAGGAGCTGAGCAACAGTAAGGGAAGAAGCCTGTGAATTGTGACTGGAAGCTGTATCGACTGTTTGCTGTAACTGCCAATGGATATTGCCTGTACTGAATTGAATATGCTGTTTGACATGGATGGAAGCCTTCAAATAAAGAGCCTGTTGTTTGCATCAAGGAGTATCATGATTGGAGACCAGCGACAAGTAAATCAGTAAGTGCACCTCCACCCCCCCACATGCCACACCAACCTGAGTTGCCCTACCCTAGGTCCAAGAAACCCCCTCGCTCCTTAGAGCGTGTGCCATTGGCCAGACACGCACCCGATACACCAGTCCTAGTTATCTAGTGTTCTCTGTAAGTCTACCTATGCTGTCCTGTTGCCTGACTTCCCTCTGTTTCTCCATCTCTAAGTCTCTGACTCCCACATGACTGCTTAGGGCCTTGTGCAATCTCTACCATCAGGAGCTTGGCTGAAAATGTGGGTTGGATGCATGTTCCCCAGCTTGTTTCTCTGGTGGCATAGATGGGGGGGGGTGTGCTAGTCCATGACCTGCCCAGCTGCTTCCAACCTATGTCTCTACCTGTCTGTTTCCTGTCTGTAAGCCTTCTCAACTTTACCAAACCTGTGACTCCAACCATCCTATTTCTTTTCTGCACCCCTGTTTCTAGTCTGTCCATAAGGCCTTAATATAGGAACTGGTCCATTGGCTGACTGCCACCTCTGTTTCCTGCCTGAAACCAGAAAATTCACAAACCTCGCTGAAGGCCAGTGGATCTAATTCTCCTGGCCCTGACATCATCATTATGTGAGTGTCTCAGTCCTTGTAACTATTTTAATAAAATAGAGATAAAGTATCTGTTACTTCAGTAAAGTTACTGAAGTCTACGTTCCTCTGCTGGGCAATTATTGGTAGAAAATCCTCTTGCAAATCCTGATCACTGGGTGAAATGGGGCTTTTAGCATCCATGCTTTACCAGATCCAAAGAAGCCTACAGCGAACTTTATATTTACAGAGCCTTCATCCTGCTGTGTACTGAAGCTAAAAAGCTTTAAAAGCAATAATGTGGCTTTAGAATTAATCCTTTCAAAGAGCCAATGTATTTTTGAAGGTTAGCAAGGAAAGGGTACAATCATACTTTTTTCCTCTTAGCAATGCTCGCATGCCTATGGTGCAGATCCCTCAGCTTCAGGACCACAGCTGATTTGTTTTTTTTCCCTTTCCATTAGCCAGAACAGATGACTGGCCATAGCCACATCATTGTCAGGATAGTGGAACTAGAGGGCAACTTTAACTGTTCTTCATTGTTCTCTGGATATAACAAGTAGTTTATATATACATATACTGCACATGCATTTTGGCTGCCTAGTTAAACAGAATTGTGGATGACTGGCAAGCCAACAAGGGGACCAACATGGCTGGTAACCAGGGCAGATAATTGATCCTAGCCTCAAAATTGTCAGGATAGTGAAACTGATAAATAAATATGGTACAAAACATCAGAACTTAAAAACGAACTTGCAACAACATGTGCTAAGTACACTGAACTATTAAATCAACTTTTAATTACGATACAGAATCTCCATAGCCAATCGAAACAATACCAGTAAAACAGAAGAGGTGGGGGGGGGGGGGAAGAGGGGAAGAAAAAAAAAACCCACTCAGAAAAACCCACAGTGCCCATATGTAGGAGGTGCCGCGGATACACCAAGTCCGAGGCCATCACTCATGTAGAGGTCGCATGCGCACTGCATACAGTGTGGGCCGGTTGTGTCTATGCTGTATCATCTGCACGAGGCGCCTGCGCAGCACGGGCCAACCGTGACGCCTGACGCCGGCTCCCCGGGCTGCGTCACCCGGATGTGGCGTAGTGTTTCCAGCACACGAGATGGCGGGGGAGGGCAGGCAATATAAAAAGGGCACAAGGTTAGTAAACAGCTATACCCTGAGGAAGTGGCGAGAGCGGAACGCCACAAACCACGTTGGTGCTGTTAGGACGGCAGTCAGTGTGGGTCTAGACGAGGAATACAGGTTATGCACACCCTTTATATATATTTCTTTATACTTTTAGTCAACATTGTCTATTCACTATCTGTTATCACTTTATTATGTGCGGGGGGGGGGGGGGTTCCTCTCACACCTGGCAGACAAATGCAATTTTGATCAATTTTGATCAATTTAATCATATAGTATATAATATCCTCCTCCACTTTTTTAAGTCTAGAATAATCCACCACACTCCCGTCCTTTAGGATTTAAAATTATGTGTTTTTAAATGTCTGTGGTTCCTGGGGCTTTATATGTATTTACCGAAATAATTGAATAAAGTATTATTTGATTTTACATTACTGTAGTGCGGCTATCAAGTGCTTAAGTGCAAAAGTATGTATAGTTAGGCATATGTGTATATAGTTCTATAAAGATATCTATAGACATATAAGCAATACTCATGCACCACAATGATGAAACCATGCTTTCAGCAGATTAAGATTGCAGCAAATATTTGTCATAGGGGAGCATCAGCCTCTTACTCCAAAGCTCTGCTCTTATCAAGAACTCCACAGTGATGGTTAGGAGTAAGGGACCATAGAAGTAAAAAAGCAAATATAGTGCAATATGTCTAAAAATAGGGATTACTTTTAATAAAAAAATGCACTCACAAGCAAACAATTAAAAGTAGGCAGAATTAAAATACAGCTCCGTTAGTCTTCATTATTCTCTTCTTCCAACAACAAGTAGTTTTTTATATATATATATATATATATATATATATATATATATATATATATATATGTATACTGTAGAGACAAACTCACTTAGGCTGCGAATTTAAACATAATTGTGCAAGCAAGTAAGTAAGCTTGGTAATTTATTCAGCAATTAGCTGTGATTTTACATAATGTTCTTTTTTGTGGTGTAGGAATCACAGTGGCAAGGGTCGCCCTGTGCTTTATTTATTTCAGCAATGTGTGATATACCATGCCAATGGTCTACAGAGGGTCACATTACTATGGTTTACTCTGTGGGGGAGTAAATTGGCCGGCACTTACTGCCTATGAAAAAATCAAGTTTATTGATCACGTGCACAGTCATACACAGTGAAATTTTCTTTATGACTGCTCAGAAATACCATTTTCAATATGTAATGTGCAATACAAGACCCAAGGTACAGACATACAAAAAAATGTACAACAAATTTAATTAAAGTAGAATATAAATATATGAGTAGTATATACAATAAGGACTGTGCTAAAACTGTAGGACTGCGGGTGTATTCAGAATTATGCTATTCAATAGGAATGATTCATAGCCTCTCGCGAACATATTCCCACCTGTGAAAGAGTTTATTTTTCTTGTTTTTGTGCGTTTTTGTACCTTGTGTGATTCAGTAGAGCCCTTTTTGTGTGCAGAATTTTTATTTGGGAAATTTGCATACACCCAAATGGGTATTAGATGTAATACTACAGTTCTACCTAGTTTTCCAAATGAAAAATACTGCAACATTTTTATATTTAACCTGTTGTAAACTGGTAAGGGGCCCATGAGACCCCTATACCAGTTCACAAGGCTTAGAGGCTGGCAAGTCACCTGTGGCTAGCCCGGTGCCCGTTGGTGTGGGCACTGGGTTTTTCCAATGCACTCCTGGAAGAGCCCCAAGCCCATATCAAAGGGCATGGGGGGGGGGGGGAAATCTCATGTTTTTATTTTAAAAAAACATCAAAAAAGGTGATGTGTGTAGATTATGGTCTCTCCATCGAGTACCGAATCTACTATGCCCCAGGTTGTTGGCTGCTTGCCTTTCTGGTGGCACAGACAGGTTGTATGGTCTTGTGTGTTCATGTTTCTGGCAAGTTACTCCTCTCCCCAGCCTTGTCCGGATTCCCAAGCTAGGAAATTCCCAAAAATACCAGAGTGCCCAGCCATTTAGTTCGCTTGGGCATGACAGATATCCATCACATGATCATAAATGTCTCACACTATAACTATCTATCTAACTATCTATCATGGCACGGAAAAAAAAAATATATATATATATTTATTAGTAGCAAGGTAACACTCCTAGATTATGCTGAGAGATTAAGTAATTCAATAAAGATATATGAGTTTGCTAAAGAAAAGCTGGACAAATTTGCATTAAATACAAATACTCCTGGTCCAAGCTGCAGAGCAGAACACTGCAGAGAACATAATATGTTACCTCGAAGGTCCTATGGTGAAGTAATCTCTTCTGAAGTACTGAGTAAGAGATTCTTTACGTGAAGGATGCAGGGGGTTGACTTGCACTGTGGGAGCCATAGTAAAAGCTTACTCAGAAGGACAGGGATGGCTATGAAAAGTCCTGCTGCTTATCTGAGAAGTCTGCAGTACAATTCTCCATTGCTAATTAAAGTAATATAGTGCTTTAGTGAAGTGACAGGTAGTAATGGATAGGATGGAATTATAGAAAAAGAGAGCCCTCCTGTGTGTATATTAAATAAACTGGGGGAGATAGGAGTTTAATAAGGCCTTACTTAAGTTTGCAATAAGTACACAAGAGGGCAGAAGTAAGAAGAGGGCTGTAGTTAAATTGGACTCAGCTCAATATGTGAACAGTTATAAAATGGAGAAAAAGAACCAAACAACAGGAAACAGACCTATATGGAACTGGTCTTAGCAAGTTTAGAAGGGACCCAGCACATGGCAAATATGTGACCTAACATGTGAGACATGTGAGTGGCTTTGCCTAATACAGTGTTGTTTGGGGTTCCGGGTTGGACTAGACGTTTGTTAAGGAAGGGTCCTACTGTAAATTACTTTAAATAGCTGTACCAGAGAGAAACCTTGAGAAGAATTCTAGATAAAGAGCCTTGCAGCTAGTAGGCCAATATTTTGAGTAAGTCCAGCTATGACCAACTCGGCTAAAGAAGAGAGAAAAGAGAGTCACTGAAGAGCTGCAGCAACTGTCATGTACTCTTAGAAGAGAATGAAGAACTGAATGCTGTTTTGTAGGATGAGTCTGCTTTGGAGCACAGAAACAGTGAGTAACTTGGGATTGCAGAACACCTTTCTCCACACCTCATACACTGTCCCCGGATGCGTGTCCAGTGCAGTGACATCTAAATTCCCAAACAGAAACCACAACCCTATATCCAGTGATAACTATAACAGTACCTAGTGACATTTCTAGCCAGTGGGAGGGGGTCATGTAGGAGCCAAGAACTAGGGGCAGTAATGAGGCTAAGCTCAAAATGTAGGAAAGGAACTAGAGAACAAAATTACTGAAGTCCAAAAAGGTTTAACTCTAGCCAGCTGTTGATTTGAGGGATGTCTTTCATTATGGTGGCATTTGGATAAGTCTGAGAACCCTTCCAGAGCCCAAATGTATTTCAATACCCACATCCAGATTGACGCACTGGCACTGGCAGATTGTGGCCAAATCTCTGCTTGGGATTTTACTGGCCCCTGGCCAGGACACAAAATCACAGCCAAGCCCCACCCCAATGCGCTTCCCAGTAAGTCAATGGTTGTGTTTCACAACTGAGCCTTCAAGGATAGATTATGGTCCGGAATGGATATGATCTGTAGAACTGTAGGGGAAGATAATAGGACAGGGGTTAAGGAGCAAGAAGTTTCTGTTTCTCAACCTGTGGTACACGTACCCCATGGGGTGTTTGACCACTATTATGTAATATTTTACAAGTGAATCCTAATCTCTTCTTGCTTTAAAAGTGCCATGAAGCCAATGGCCTACTTATTTTGGTACTACTTAATAATCATCTCCTTTGGGGTACTTGTTTGAAACTTCATGTCACTAGGGGGTACTTGGTGCGAAATGGTTGAGAACCACTGGCATATTCTATCAGACGTTTTAAGTTACCTGGGCTTTTTGCTCAACTTAACTTAGTCCTCTTTATGGCCAGTCTGCCCCTGCTTTGTGAAGGACAGTACAAGATGCAAATGGTCTACTGATAGGAGTGATCTGGGTAGAAAGAGGGATAAGGAAGACTGGGAGGGCTGACAGACCTCTAACTGCTTCAGCTGTTACCACAAATGGGCCTGTGCAAATATTTGAAACTGCATGGTTGTGTTTCTTTGTATACCACATGACCCTGATCAGCCTATTCACAGGTATTATGGGGTCCCTGGAGGTCTTTACAAGTCCAAGCAGCTTCAGGGAGATTTCCAGATACTCTGTTTTGCTTCGGAAGCATTACCAGGTTAAATATAATTATGAACTTGGCACAGGATCCCTTTTATTTAAAATATATTTTAGAGTACACTAAAATGTATTTAATTTCCTTTTCAGTAAGAAACTGCAGTATAATGAATCTTTACAAGAGCTGCATTTATTGATGCCAAATGCAAGTCATGATGTTTAATGAAAGTGCAGTGCAGTAAGATGACATCATCGAGGGCGGCAGTAAGTTAAAATGATCAGACGGCAATCCATTATCATAAAATTGCTGCAGGACTGGCAGTGCCACCAGTGCTGTGTATACCGGAACTAGTTCAAGGGAAACCCTGCAGCAGTCAGGGAGAGGGGTCCCGGAAGGGCAGTGAAGTGTTTAAAAATTCATTTGTATTCCAATTTGTGTCTTAAACACCTGTGGTACAATATTTTGATAACATTTCTGCATAAAGGAAACCTGAGAAGCTGATACTTAGCCCACTTTCTGTATCCTAGCCCCTGGAATTTATTTATGCATGACCACCTTTTTTTCACCCTGAGAGGTGGTCATATCTCCACTCTCCAGAAAGAGTGGGACACACCATGCAGGTGGGATCTAACTTATTTATATACATCTGTATGTGTTGTGATTCTGAGCTCTTTGAAAAGTTCAGCAAAAAGATCAGATTGAGCAGTAATCAGGAAGGTAATAAACCTATATGTGATTTTGTATTTCCCTAAAGCCCATTTTGGGGCTCATTAAAGAGAAGCAAAACCGGCCCTATAATGTATTTGTTTCTAGGGACAGCCGATTCCCTGTCTGTATGAAACCCTCTGAATCACCAGGAATCTTTCTTGCGATCCCATGGTGCATGCGTATGCCATTAGTGCCATCCCCTACATCCCTCCAGCCATTTGGTGCACCTGAGGCAGATATACCTGAATGACTGTTGCAGTTATGCACAGACAGAGGGGCGTGATCTTTGGCTAATAATTCATTTAGCTTTATTAACTGGGAAATTATATGCAAGGCATAAAACGCTGAGGACAGCCTGCACATGTGCTGTGGGATTCGATAACAATACTGGCAAACCAGTAGAGGTTCACAGTATCCCAAGTAGGAGGGTTAGGCAGGCAGGTCATTATTATAACTGCCCAAAAGGTAGGACTAACTCCCTCAATGGTGGTAACAGATAGCAAAAGCTGTACAATACACTGTCCCTAAAGTGGTCCAACACCCATTTTCTAAAAAAAATGGGTGTTGACAACTAATGTACTCAGTGTGCAGGGACATCCTGATTGACAATGCTCTTTCCTGCTCTTTACTCCCTTGGCAAAACAGGACCCCGTGCTTGACTGGTCCTTAGTCCTTGCCTGCGTTTCCGCATGACCACCAGCAGCCGCTCGGTTTTGTCAAAGGAGAGAGGAGCAGTTAAAATCAATCAAAAGTCATATTTGATTTTTTGTCTGGTATTCATGAGTCCTAGGGGGCATCCCGAGTCAGAATCGTTAGCTAACCCTCCCAAGCAATCCATTGGTGTATTCCTATGTGACAGAAGAAGATCAAAACAATGGCATCCCCTGCTCCCCTGTCCTGACAGTTTTCCACAGCAGGAAAGCAGGGGATGACGCTAAATGCACTACCAGTGCTGCATGGGAATACAGTGCTGGATCACAGCTGAGTGAGAGCGCTTAGGCGGGGGGATAGGTGAAGATTCCAACTGTATGGCATCCCAAGATCTAGGAATCGTGAATACTTGACCAAAAGACAAAAACTATTGTGGTTCGGTTAAATATCAAAGGGGACTTGTCAGGGAGGTATGTTGGGGGGGGTCATCGCATCGGCAATTGCGATGCCCCTCCCCCTGCACTGATTACACCACCCATTTTGTAGAAACTAACTCTTAAAGAGGAACATTTCAGGTATTGGGAAGTTAATAAAAAAAAGACCAAACCCGCCAAGGTCTGATGTTCCAATTTAACCATATTTAATAGAGAACATTGATAAAAGCGATAGTTAACTACATGAGAAAGGAAAATGTTTTACTGAGGCTCAACCTGCTGTGACTCACTGAAATAGCTTCAAGGCACTTTTTTATGTTTTGACTAAAGTGTCTCTTTAATCACCCTTGAAGAAAGCTTTCTTAATATGACCTGAATATAACAGCGGAGCTTCATTTCTGTACCCTTCTGCTACCAGGTGATCAGTCACGTTAGCTCCTGAAAAAAAGAAAGGCTGGCGGGTTCTCATCCTAGCTGAACATTGTCCTGGACATTTTCAGGCTATCACAGCCTTTGAAACTTTTCAGAGTTGTTTCAGAGCCTCACGTGACTCTATTTATTGCAGACGAGGACGAGGCTTGACAGCTGGAGTCAGCTCCATGACACTTCTGGGATAGATCCATTGACACAGAAAATGGTGCAGAAGACAATTTCGAGTTCTTTTGAGCATGTCCGACTCCTGTCTCGCTGCAGCCGGGTTTGAGATTCAAGACAGAGGGGTGAGAGTGGGGCATCTAAATAATATACTCTGCTCAGCGCCCGAGGCTATGCTTCAGCAGCAGGAACAAAGCCAGATTTTTATAGCTGGTGACAATGTAGCGAAGTTTTAACTCCTTGCTTATTGGAACAGCATGCCTACATTTGTGTAAGATTGGAGGATGACAAAGAAAATAGCAGATCTTTTAAAAACAAATAGGAGGTTTGACTTACAGATGAATAGCCTTAAAGCTGACCTCAATGGATCAAAAAATAATGTTATCAAACTGGGGGATTGTTGGGGTCTAACTACATTTTGCTAAGTTTGATAGGTAGCCTAGTAGGCCAGATACCTCTAGTAGACTAATGGCTATAGGCAGGGGCAACCAGGATGGAGTTTTACTGGACCTGGCCAGCCCACGTCCAGCCCATGAGCTACTGAGACCTGCCCATGTAGCATAATTGATTTAGATCCCATCATTCCTCCACGTTAAGAACATTACTCCCCTGTAGCCCCTGCTGAGGAACAAACTTGCTGACCAACTGTAGCTGATAGAAAGGTGACCTGGTAGGCCAGATGCAGAGTGTGAGTGCTGGGTGCAGTTGACTCAAATCCAGATAGACATTAGTGGTGTAACAAGAACTGCCTTTACTGGAATATGCGTGCAGTAAGAGAATGGCACCTTACATGGTGGCTAACACAGACAGGCAAAATAAGTCATAAAGCACAGCTGAATATACAGGAAATACAACACTAAAAAAAGCGTACAGAGACAGCAGTTAAGCATTGGGAACAGTGACATCTAGTGCCCTAATTGTAAACTGCATTAAATCTAGCAAAAGTCACTCCAGCAATAGACTAAGCTAGAATTTGTATCTCCAACACCCCTTCTCAACAGCTGAGGCTTAGTCCATCAAACCCATCTACTTTGTAAGCCTGGAGTGTCTTTCAGTGATCAGGGGCTTGGAAAGGATATCTGTTGTCATAACCTCAGTAGGGCAAAATGTAACTAAAGAAGTCAGTGCTCTTGAAGATCCCTCAGAAAGTGGAACTTCCCATCAATATGCTTGGTTCTCGAACTAACTCTTTCCATCTGCGCAAGTGCAAGGCATCCTTGATTGTCCTCAAAGGTTCTCATTGGTTCCAACTGTGGTTGACCCAAGTCAGTTGTCTTGGTTTGCCTGCACTGCTGTGACATACTCTGCTTCAGTAGCTGATAGTGTGACAGAGAGCTGCTTTCTGCTAGTCTGATAGCACCACCTGACAGAACAAATATCCACAGGTTATTTCACTGGTGTGTCTGGCCCAGTCACATATCCTTTCAGGATGCTTTCATCAATTGCTGATAACTTTAGCTTGTAATGTAAAGTAACTTTCAAATTCGAATATCTGCTGCAATGTCAGGCCTTGTAGCGGTGGAAATTTACAGTAATTTCCCTATCGCTTTCCTTTACTGAGTGCTGGTTGGTAGTGGCATATCTTGACTGTTTCTCCTTCAGAGAGTTGGTTTCCATAAGATATTTTACTGATTTGGCATCTTCCATTCCAAATGTTTCAATTATTTCTTTTATTTTTGTGGTCCACAGTGCTTCTTTGTTAAATACAGTTTTAAAAAATCAATCTTTTTCCTGTCAAGGAATATTTTAGGGAACATCTATTTTAGGGTGGGAAAGGATGGGGTAGAGGAAAAGACATTCCTGCAATTCCTTCTGCCACTAAGGATAAGTATGTTGGTGCCAGTACCAACGCTATGGTCAGCAGCCATGTGCCCAGGCCCAGTAAAAGTAGCACCAGCCATTTGCCCAGGCCCAGCCATAGTAGTAGCAGCATCCATTTGCCCAGGCCCGCCACTGCTAGTAGAAGCAGTAGCAGCAGCAATGTACACAGTAGAGGAGGCAGCGGCAGTAATGTACGTGGTTGCAGTAGCAGCTTCAGCATGCCAGAGTTGTCCATTTTATCCAGTGGGTATGTTATTTCAGACAATGCATCCATCGTGGAATAGTTGACTAGCTCTCACTCATCTCAGGAGGAGGAAGACTCTGACGCAATAACTTTGAGCAATGTTTCAGTGGAATCTTACTCCACTACAGCTACATGTCACATTAAAAGAAGCCTTTCACTTCCACCGTCTGTCTCTTTACTGCCCCCTCCTAGTGGTGTGCTAGCTTTTCTCAGCAGTATGATGATGTCGTTTTGGACAGGACCTGGGAACCAGGCAAAAAGGAAGGGACATCGTCAGAGCAGGAGGGTATTTCTGGCGATGGCAGTTACAAAGAGCTGAGCCAAGGTAGGGTCAGAGCAGCTGCAAAACGGCACACGGCTAGGTCTGCTGATATGGTCCACTGGAGCAGGTGACAGCGACGCTGGTGCAACTTTTGAAGACTCCAGAAAATAGCCTGCCAGAGGAGGAGCAATGTCTGGTGGTGGTGGGGTTGGAAATGTACTCTGCTGTGTGGCAATTCTTTTGTACCTTCCCAGAGGAACACAACCTGGCATAGTGCTGGATCTGCAAGCAGAAAGTCAGTTGTGGCTAGAGCACAAATCTAGGAACTATGGCTCTATGTAAGCATTTGGAGTGGCATCACAAGGCTGCCTGGGACAATCAAAATACATCACAAATGCCCCATCAAAACCAAATTGCTCTTGTTGATGCTTCCGCTCCTGTTGCCGGTGGTGCGGCTCCTATAACCTGTCATCTGTCTAGTAGCCAGGCCTCATCCACAGGCAGTACAGTCTCATTCTTGTTAATAGTATCTGTATCCACCAGATAACAATATGCGCCCAGTCATCCAGTTGTTGTATGGCTGAATTCGCACCTGGCCAAGTTGTTAGTGGTGCAGTCGCTACCGTACCACCCCTGCCTTGCACAGTTACGTGGAAGAGAAAGTGGGGCTGTCTATGCAACCATGCAAAAGTGTGCAGCACATTGCATGCAACAGTAGATACTATGTATGGCCCACTGGGTCAACCTTGTGCAGCATGATGCTCCAACGGCTCCAAAGCAAAAAGATTAAAAAGACATTAGTAACACCTCCACAACAGACAGCAGGGAGTAGCTCCTCCTTCTCTAACCTTTTATTGCTGCAAGGCGCACGCCATATTACACATGCTGAGTCTGGGCGAGAAAAGCCACACCGCCGAGGAGTTGTTGCTGTTGTCTCCAGATTGACTTAGATTGAGCAATGCGGTTCCAGATAAAGAAATGAACATTGTGGCTGGTCTACGTCTACGTCGCATGACACATGCCCCATGCCTGGCACACGTAATCAATATGGCCATCAAATGCTTTTTAAAAACATATGTTGGTCTGGTGGATGTTCTGGCCATGTCCAGGAGGGTATGTGTTCTCTATTGCCGATTCTATGCCTTCAAACATGCTCTTCTAGACTTGCAGCGCCAAAACGTTCTTCCCGAACACAAATTAATCTGTGATGTCCCCACACACTGGAATTCCACCCTACATATGCTGGACCACCTTCTCCACCAGCCCAAAGTGGTGAATTACTTTTTCGTGCAGCAAGCAGCCAGTTTTTCCAGCCAGTATGATTTTCAGCATTGTTAGATGATCAGAGACACGTGCTAAGGCCTTTTGAAGAGGCGACAAAATTTGTCAGCAGGGACAACAGTGGAATGAATGATGTTATGCCTCTGATATTCATGTTGGAGCAAACGCTCAAGGCCATGATTCAGAAAGGGAGGAGGAAGGCTTCTGTCTGTCTCCTGGCTCTTTGGATCTACAAGAAGAGGTGGGGGAGGGTGAGAAGGATGAAATCAGACCACAGGAGGTGGATTTGGAGATGCAAACAACCAAATTATCACAGAAAGGGTGATAATTTTGCTTCTTCTTCAGCTAAAATTTAAGGGTGCCAACCCCCATTACAAGTGGGACAATTTTTTGAGGGTTTGCCCACTACTGCCAGACCTACACATCCACCACAGGTTTCCTAGTCTCTCTTCAACAGCTGCAGCCTCTTTAATACTGCTACTACTACTACTACCGCCAAAAGCGCTGCCACTGTCAACCTGCCACCCTCTGCTACTGCCAGGCCAACACAACTGCAGTTTAACCCTGGCTTTCAAAAGGCCATTGCTTCGTCTTCAGCTAATATCTATGGGTGCCAATCCTGCTGCTACCCCTCTTTACAAATGGGACAATTTATAGAAGGGCTTGTCCGCTACAGCCAGGCCAACACAACCACAGTTTAACCTTTGATGCCCAAAATGGGCAACATTTTCAGTGCTTGTAAATAGCCATTGCTTCTTTTCCCTTTCCAGGAACGCCAACCCAGTTGAATCTCTCCATATTTTAATATGCTTTAAACTATCAAAGACAGCTAGCTTTTCCAATTCAACTGCTAATTAGTCAGCTACAACATGTTTTATACAGCCTTGGGTGACTTCAGACTGTTAAAAAGAACGTTTAGAGCCACCAGGCATTGTTTTCCATGCATTTTAGATGAAAGGTCTTTCCAAACTAGTTTGGGCCGAACCAAACTTTTTCGGAAAGTTTGGCGAACCAAGCTTTTGAAAGTTTTTGAAAGTGTTTAACTTGCTTTTTCTTTATTATAGTATACTTGACTATTGGAGCAAAAGTCTCATCATAGTCCTCTCCATATTTTTGAGAATGCACCTTGGCTACGAGTTTTGCTTTATATCGCTCCACTGTGCTATGTACATTGTACTTCACTTCAATTTACAGCCTATGGCTTTTCTTTCAGGTGGTAACTCTGTAAGTGTTTATGTTTTGGTGTCATGCATGGATTCTATCTCTTCCTTTGCAGCCTGGATCTATCTACTATCTACTTTCCCCTTCTGAAACCTGATCTATGTCTTCTCAAGTTGCATGTTCATTAGTACTGGCAGTGCTTGCCTTTTAAGAAAGACGCACAGGTGGTATACCTTCTGTGTCTGCGCTTGCTTGTGCCTGTTCTTCAGTACTGGTAGGTTCGGCGCTCACTTCAACTGTTTGTTCAGAAATTACAGATGATGGCTGATCAGTGTCAGTTTTCTTTTCTATTCTTACTTCATCAGTTGTCATCACATTGTCTATCAGATCTTGTCTGTTTTGGGATTTAGGATTCTGTACCCCTTAACATTGCCACTGTATCCAATAAAGATTCCTTCAAATGCTCTGTTTTGGAGTTTGATGTGTTTTCCTGTAGAATGTACATGAATGCTTTTCATCCAAAAACACTTGTACATTTCTACATTTTCTACTTCTCTACATTGTGCCACACTTCATATAGAGTTTTCTTCACTGTTTTAAAAAAAGAGTATTTTCTGCAAGTGGCTGTCATTGCTGCCTCAGCCCAGTATTTTAGTAGTAGTCCAGACTCTGTCTGTCTTCCAGCTACCCTGTATTGTTCTGGTGGGTATGGCAAAGTACTCTTGTACTTTGGGTCCTGTGAATTCACCTCCATTGTCACCTCGAAGTATGAAAGGCTTCCTCTAAAACGTTTTACTTGTCTTTACTACATAGTTCTGTAATTTGTCAAGAACCTCACTCTTGTGTTGCATTAGGTAAGTGACTGTGTATTTTGAAGAGTCATCTATGACAGTCATCATGTACCTGTTGCCTCCATGTGCTAAGTGAGTTTAGGGGACCACATAGATCACTATGAACAAGTGGCATTGAATCTCTATTTTGACTGACTTTAGAAAGTGTTGCTCTTGTAGATTTGGATTTGATGCAACATTCACACATTAACAGTGACTGTGTTGTCCTCACACCTGGTGTTTGATGAGGAAGGCAGGGAGCAGGTTCTTCTGGGCCAAGGTTGCTCCAAGTGTGTCTGTGTGGGTGAGGTGCTGCAGCTCTACTACAGGGAATGCCAGTACTCACTGTGCTCAGATACAACAAGTAACTAAAATAAGATGAAATGCAAAGTTCCTCTTTATTAACTTCTGCATGGCACAGCTTCATACATCCTTCAAGTTATAACCACAGCCAAGGATCTGCCAGCTGGTCTTACTCCTAGATTAGAATTCCCAAGCCCTGAATCCCTAACAGTGGTCACAGCTGTCTTGCTGGATCTCTATATCTCTCACTCTGACAGGTACTGGTCTCACATCACTGGTTCATGGTCTCTTTCACTTTTCCCTATACAACTTCTAGGGGGCTTCTAGAACCTTCTGTCACATGTTCACAAACATGCCAAACACGTGCTGGCCAGTTCCCATCAAACCTTCCATGGCTATCCTCTGGGTTGTTACAATATTGCTGTCCTACCTCCTGCTCTAAACAGTAACCTTTTCTACCTGTCTTTCTAGAATATTCCCCATTAATGTCTATGGCCTCATTATTCCTTATGGCCTTTGCTTACTGCTGCAATCTTGTGTCTAATTAAATATACAACTACCATTCATTCCTATGGCAGGAAACCATACAAGGGTTTAATGCCTTACTAAAGTTACCTAAAGGAGATCCTAATTAACTAACTGACATGTTCCTATTTACATCCAGGCCCCTACAACTGGACAAAGGGGTACTGTCATGTCCTTTGTCAGATTCCTCTTTTGTAGTTCCTGTATGCATTCTGGGTGTCTGTGACCTAAACGTCTGTGCCGTATATGTGTACAGTTCTTGTGTTTTTGTGTGCATAGTCTCACCTTTTCCTTCACTGTGTTGAGGTGATATAAATGGTTATCCAGCTTAGCACTCGCTATGGTCCTCTTGCCATCCAGAATAGAACACTTGTCACCCTGGAATTTTCCAATGAATCCTTTGGCTGTCAGATGCTTCACAGATAAGAGTCCACCTTTTGTCTCTGGAACATAAAGCACATTCTTCACTGGTATGGCTAAATTGTGTCCAGCATCACTGGGACATACAAGGGTCCCATGCTCTTAACCCCCTGCATGTATTTTACTTTAACCTGCAAGATATTCTCTTTGTTATTTAGATCAGGTTCTGTGAAAAAGCTTCTATCACATATCATGTGACTGGTTGCTCCCGGTGGCACACTCAGGTTTCCTTCCTGTGCAACCTTGTGTCTGTGGTGTGATGTACATGGTCTTTACAAATGCCATGTCTCTAGAGCATTAATCAGTGCAGTGTATGTATCGGACAACATGATAGAGGAGTGACTGTCTGTTATACTCTCACCAACTTTTCTGAGTTTTGCCATCACTTCCAGCATGGCATTTATATGCCAGCTCTCTGCTAAGCCTCATTTTGTAAAGTGTCCTCAGCAGAAACAACTTGCTGTTTTTCCTGTCTCAATCCTGATAATTATCCTGTGGTGTCTCTAATGTACTAACCTGCCACAAGTCATCTCTGGATAATAGCGTTTTCACTTTACACTTCCATAGCTGATAACTGTCATTATTTAGCTTGACCACTGAGAGTTTAAGCTCTGAGCTGCTGGCCATTCATTCTCCTTTATATGTAAGAACAGTCTTACTTGTTGTATACAGGAGATGTCTCTGGAAAGCAAGTTTCTGCCAATCTCCTCACCGACCGCTTTGCTCTGCCTGACTTTATTCCGTTGCTGTGGCTTCATTTGGTCACTGGGCCTATAGTGCTGGATGTAGTGGAGTCAAATCCAAATAGATATTAATGGTGTACCAGGAACTGGCGAGAGATTACAGTTAAGCATTGGTAACAGTGCCATCTACTGTCCTAACTGTAAACTACATTAAATCTAGCAAAAGTCACTCCAGCAATAGTCTAAGCTATACGTTGTTGTATCCCTAACACCAGACACTTCTAGTAGACTTATGGCTATGGGCAGGGAGAACTGGGTCAAAAAACAGGTGGGAGTTTTACTGGCCTTGGCCATCCCATGTCCAGCCCATGAGCTACTGAGATCCACCCCCAATGTGCTTGCAACTCAGTCAGTGTGTTTTTTCCTCAGCAGGGTCTACAAGGAGTAATGTTCTGAATTCGGGCAATTTCTGGGCTCTAAATCAGTGGTAGGTGTGATAGGTAGGTAACCCGGTAGGTCTGACACCTCTAGTAGAAATATGGCTATGGACTGGTGCAACTAGGGCCAAAAATAAAAAAAAAGCTTATGTCCAACCCATGAGCTACTGAGACCTGCCCCTAATTGCTTCCTAGTCAGTCAGCAAGCCTGTTCTTTAGAAAGGGGAAAGGGTGAAGCAAAGAAGGCTACAACCACTGATGTTTTTCACCATCTCAGGGACTTAATAGACCTTAAACTGACAACTCTGCTAAAAAAAACTTCTACACCTGCACCATATAGAGTACTCTGATGGTTGTGTTATTTATAGCATTGCAGGGGCAAGGCGTGGGCTGTGGTCTCTTTTCTGGGTACAGAGAGAGTACTTAGGAGAGACTTTGGTGGTAAGTAATTTCTCAGGCACACTT
The DNA here is from genome assembly GCA_027917425.1 of Gastrophryne carolinensis. Taxonomy (NCBI): domain Eukaryota; kingdom Metazoa; phylum Chordata; class Amphibia; order Anura; family Microhylidae; genus Gastrophryne; species Gastrophryne carolinensis. The sequence continues at coordinate 142,183,117 of CM051244.1, forward strand.
GACAGTTACATACCTTGTAGTATGCTGGCCCTGGGCCCTTATAAAAAAGAAGCGGGTCCCCAAAAGCCTATTGGGCGCTGGCATCTGCCCAGTTGCCCCTACATCCTGCTCTGTGACACACACCCCTATGACATGCTTGTCTAGTTAAGTCCATCCCTACACAACTTGAAAAACTTCACTAGAAAAATTTGGCTCACTACACTAAGGAAGAGAAAAGCAATTTTAGTGAGCTGTGTGGGTCTTATCAGATGTCAGTTGTTCTGTTTACACCTGGAATTTAGTTCTGTAATATATCTGCTTCTACGTGCTACACTGGAATAGTCCTTCCATGGCTAAATAATGTGTGGTTCCCCATGACTCATCTTAACCATTTGGATATATGATTTCTGCTGTGTGATCTATCTCCCAGTGTACAAGGTCAATAAAACGGAGGTATAAATAAGTATGAGTAAAATGTCTTTCCTGTATTAAGCTATATCACACTCTCCACCTGTCTTTACTCTTTGCCCTTGTCAGTGCCATCTCCAGAATTTTCTGCTATGATGAACGAGCGTTGGACGTGATCCCAGACCCTACAGGAACTTCCGATTAATTGAGTTCTCCGGCAGCTCTACAGAATTAATTTGTATCCCTGTAGAATTTATCTTAATATTAAAAAAACAAAGCAAGGTAAACAATGGAATTGATCAGTACCTCTTAGTAATGGTGGGAATCAGGAATCTCTTGGTGTGGGGACAGGGTAAGGGAAAGCCAAGGTGAGACATGAAACATGTATGAATTATGGTTAACACTTAATATATGGTACACTTGGAAAGAGTTTTTTTGGAAAACAGAATTGTATCACACAGAGGCAGCATTACTGAATCCACTGAATATAGGGCTGTGCTTCAGCATCTCTCCTTCCTGCTGTGCAATTTATCAAGCAGAGAAGAGTCATCATCTTACATAGTGTACGACAGCCCACTCCCTGATAGTAACACATTGTTACAGCCAGGCTTCCTGCTGTGCTACAATTGTAACAAGAGCTACACCTGCTGTTACACATTGAATAGCAGCCATGAGCCTGTAAACAGCTTACAGCTGACTCACAGCTTTATGCAATGTCTAAGTGTGTTTCTGTGATTTTGAGTTACCAATGAAGTATGCCGCATTTATAGTTTCTAGCTCCAGGGTCAGACTCGAGCACTTTAGGCCCAACAGAAAAAATTATTTTTGGGAAGCACTAGAGAAAATAATCATTAAGGCCCACCCTTCAGAGAAAACACATTTAGACTGTAATAATATAAAGTCCAGTGTTTATTTACAGGTAAGCCAGTAACACTGTGTTCATTTTGAATCTCCTATACTGTCCTGATAGTGACCCTGGGTCAGTGCTGGGGCCAATCCAATACCAGCGAAACCATGAAGACAGAGAAGACATAAGCCAAGGCCTAACAAGCAGTCCAAGATCCCCTGTACTGTCCTAATTGTGGCCCTGGGTCAGTGCTGGAGCTCACCGGAAAATCCTCTGGTGGGTCAATCTAACCATAGACATAGCCATGAAGATTGAGCAGATCCAGATATAAGCCGAGGCCAAATAAGCAGTCCAATACGGAAGCAGAAAATGAACACAAAACGAGGGAACAGACCAAGAACAGCTGGTTCCAGGTCAAATTTGCAATAGGTACAGTAGCAGTCCGGGTCCGGACCCCCTCCCCAGAAAGGCAGAGAACGGACACAGCTGCAGAGGTAAGTCCCTCTGATGTGGCATTTGAAGTATAAATTATGAACCAGCGGAACCCACTAATAAATAAATTAAACAATACAAATTTGGAAAGTGTCCTTATTTGCCAATATAGCCAAAAATTAGCAGCAAGAAATGATATACATATTTCCCCTGTAAAGTGAACTTATACTACTTATACGTGGGTATGTGCATCAGCCAGAGGGAAGCCAGAGATGGCAGCACAGCCTGCACAGGCACCGTGGGAACCTTGGTGAGGTGAAAATACTAGACTTTTTACACAAGGGGGCATCCCAATTTGGGATAGGGAAAAAGCAGACCCTGGAGTCTTTAAGCACCACGTGGACCAGGACCCCTCCTTCACCCAGAGGTCTTTGCCTGTTGAAGCCAAAGATGCACCTAACTCAACCTTCTCACTTCAGCCACTTGTGAGTCTGAGATTAGGTAGATACTTACCTTTTTCTTTCATGGAGTTCCAGGTCCTCTTTGAGTTAGGGGGTGTTTGAGAGGGTGTACCATCATGACGGAGCATCATCATTGTTGCTCCTCCACCTTATTTATCATATTTGTGCTCACGTAGCATCATTTAAAGAAAGGAAGCAGCAGCTGTTTCATTGTCTAGTTGTCTAGCTGCATCCAGTAAAAAAGTTGTGACATGGGCATGGCCAGGGGGCGTGGCTTAATTGCAAGAGAAGTAGTGAAGCTTATTCTCTCCACTTCTCGTCTTCAAAAGTTTTGAAGTATGCTGCTCATGCCTCTTCCAGACCCCCCCCCCCAATACTGGAACCCTCAGAACAAAATCCTGGGTGCACTACTGGAAGAGATAGATGCCAGACATAAAGGTATCGAGACCAAGATTTAGACCAGAGGCCCAACCACAGAACTCACAGAGAAACTTAACCTGACATCAGGCTTTTTCTGCTTCAGAAGCATTTGAATGTGTTACAGTAGCTAGTAACATCCTATCAGTATAGTGTTGGGGGTCTTACAATTCCTCGAAAGCCTGCAGACTGACTTGTACTCAAGTCTGATTTGCTCAACAAAAATGCAAAAATGTTCCAAAAGCCTCATCTTTGTGCATTCCATAATTCTGTTTGCTGGAGTAGAACACTTATGAGAACACATCAAGGACTAGGAGCACAAAATTAGCCAAGCAGCTTCAGGAAAGCCAGGGAGAGGCCTACTTGCCACTGGATTACAACGAACATGAAAACTATGACATAGAAGCACCACAGGTAAGCCATACAAAGCTCAAAATTATTATGAAACACTGACCAATCACTTTGGCTGGATTTGAGCACACAGTGTGTCTATGGATAACTCAGAATTCATCCATCTGCTTCTGTCCTGTGTCACATCATCATGGTATTCTTTGGATCATGAGCTGTACCACGCCTTTGCCATACTTTTTTTTTCCCATCATCATTAAGATTGATCTTGGTTTCATCTGTCCAAAGAATGTTCTTCCAGAACTGTGCTGGCTTTTCAGATGTTTTCAAGCAAAGTCCAATCTGGTCTTTTTATTCTTGAGGCTTATCAGTGGCTTGCACCATGCAGTGAACCCTCTGTATTTACTTTCATGCAGTCTTCTCTTGGATTTGATACACCTACATCCTGGAGAGAGTTGTTCAGTTGGTTGGCTGCTGTGAAGGGGTATCTCCTCACCATGGAAAGTATTCTGTGAGCATCCACTATTGTTGTCTACATTGGGCACCCAGGTCTTTTGGTATTGATGAGTTCACCCAGGGGTGTACATACCATAGGGGCAGTGCAGGCACGCAGGCTTTGCCTGCACTGTGATATCCGGCTGCAGACTCATTGTGGGGCCTGGCTGCAGACTTGCTGGCATCGACCACAGTGCACTCTGGAGGCAACCGGTCAGCTTGCATTGTCATCGAAACACTCTGGAGATGGGATGGCATCGACCGCAGGATGCTCTGTATACATGCTGGCATCGACCGCAGGATGCTCTGTATACATTCTGGCATCGACCGCAGGATGCTCTGTAGACATGCTGGCATCGACCGCGGGATGCTGTGAAGGAAATCTGGCATCGACCACTGTATGCTCCGGAGGCAAACTGGCATTGACCATGGGCCACTCTGGAGGCAAGCTGGCATAGACCGCAGGGTGCTCCGGAGTTAGACATGACTTGTTTCAGGCATTATAATTAATATCGTCATCTTCATACAGATCAGTCCATGCATCGGAGCAATCCTCTTTACCAGACAAATCAGTCCATTCCTCTGCATCATCATCGGCATAGCCGGCATCAATGTCGAAAACTTGATCATTATCATCTGAATCATCATGGAATGAGAAATCCAGGGGCCAAGCACACAGCACCTCAGAGTAACCCCCAGACATATCAGACCTAGGCAATCGGACTAGGGGCACAGGGTACAGCAGGGCATGACTGCTTAACCTGCAAAAATGGAGTAGCAAAAACTAAACAAGGCCGGGGATTCTGAAAACCAAGAACTGGAGTGGTAAGATCAAAGACAACATCAACAAGGATTTTAATGAGGGGATGAGCAGCCAGAAAATCAAAATCCTCTTGGTCAATCAGGTTGTAAATGAAGATAATGATGTCCAAACACATAGATTTTGAGTATCCCTTGAGTGCACTGGATCCACATTATGGCCAGCTATGGGAAGCAGTTTCTTGATCAAACAAGGATCCATGCAAAGGGAGAACAAGGGCCAGTACAATGCTTTTGCCAGGTGGAGAGCTTTCCAGATGGAGCTCTCTGCTCAGGATTGGATTTTTAGGCCAGATCAATGACACAACATGGAATAAATGCAGTAAAAGGGAAATAATTGAGAAATGACAAAACAAAAGATGACAGAAACAAAAGGACATTGATATCAGAAAACAAAACAAACAGGGCATAAGAAACAAAACTAACTAACATAAGTACATTATACAGGGAAACACAGAGGGAACCCCAAGGTGCTGGTGCACACAGCAAAGGCACAGGCAGGAGCTGGCAGCCTCCAGGAGCCAATAGAACCCCTGCTACATTGAGGACTAGGAACAAGAAATTAGCCAAGCAGTTCAGGGAAGCCAGGGGGAGACCTGATTGCCTCTAGATTAGAATATAATTCAGAAGCACAGCCACACAAAGCTTCACAGAGTAACACAAACAAAACAAAACCCTGCTGCACCAGGTAGGGTGTGGTTCCAACTTATATAGGCCTAACAGCAGGTGCAGTAGCTGAGGGACAGATAGAACATCCAGGGGCTCTGCTGACATCTGCTGGTGGCTGTTCAAACTGCATGCCAGGAAGTTAACGCAAGGCACCAGCAGGGCATCAGCTACTTCCTGGATGCTCACAGGAGTGTGATGAGACAGAATACTTCTCTGACTGTCCAAATGTGCCCACAATTCCCCTGGGAAATTTCTTATCCTATTAGTTTTATGGTTTCTATGAACTATTTGAGTAAAATGTGGCTCCTGAGCATGTCTCAGTGCTGAATGTGGCTCTTTTGCTGAGAATGGTTGGTCTTGAGAACATGTGTCAGACTCAAGGCCCAGGGGCCGGATGCAGCCCCAAGCCTTTCTTTTTTTATTTATACATTTTTATTTATGCATTTCAATTACAATTTACAATTGCACTTACAATTTACAATCATCCTCTTATAAAGAGGCAACTTACAGTAACTTACACATACATAATTACATATACAGTCACACACACACACACCCATTCGTACTCGCCTGCTGTTGGCCTCATTTCTCTATCTAGATGGAAGGTATTATGGAGCCCAAGGGAAAATAATAGGTAGCAGTTCTTAGTCATTAGCTGTGCTGGATGCATTAAGCCACGCCTCCCACACCCGCTCAAATTTGTTTGGGCATCCCCTGGCCATGTAGGTCATCTTATATAAGACTAGCTTACCGTTTATCAGGCTTTTCCACCCCGACAGAGTTGGCTCACTTGGATTTTTCCAATTTAGTAGCATGTATTTCCTAGCGTAAAACATTAACAATCGTATAAGAGTTCTCTGCGGGCCATCATCCAGCATGGGTTCAACTATACTCAATAGACAGAGGGCAGCTGACTTTCTAATTGTTAATCCCACGGAGGTGGATATGAAGCTAGATATTGCATCCCAGTACCTCGAGATCACTCGGCATTCCCAGACCACGTGTATTAAGGTGCCTGGTTTGACCTTACACCTGGGACACAGGTCTGTCTCCAGCAGGCCCATTCTTTTAAGTCTAGCTGGGGTCAGGTAAACCTGGTGGAGTCACTTAGCCTGGATTAGCCTGTCTTTTGAATCTATTACTGATGAGTACAGGTTGTCTATGGCCTCCTCCCAGTCTCCCCTATCTAGATCCGGGATTAATGCTTTCCATTTGTCCAGTGCACTATCCAATGGGGAGGGGAGATTTGAGAGGAGGGCACAATATAAAGTTGAGGTGGGCTTACTAAGATCCGTGGACCTAACCAAAGACTCCACTGATGATTCCATTAGTTTCAATCCCTCCAAAGGTATCTGAGATCTGAGAGCATGTCGCAGCTGGAGATAACGGAAGAAATCCCTTGGAGACAGTGCAAACGCATGGCATAGCTGCTCATATGTCATCAGCGCCCATCCAGAGAGTATCTGTGCTAATAATGTAATTTCCAGAATCTTCCAAAAAATTGTATCTGGGAGGGACATCAGCTCGGGCAGTCTAGGGTTATCCCACAGAGGCGTGTTAGGGGACCATTCTAAGGGAGGACGGGGGGATCCCACCATATCATGCACCCGCTGCCAAATATGCAAGGTGGTTCTCATGCAAGTTGAACATTTTTGCATCCTGAAATGTAGAATATATGTGTGATACAATTCTTTTTCCAAAAAAATCTTTCCAAGTACTGTATACCCTGTAATAAATGTTAACCATCATTCATAGCCAAAGGGGGTTTTGGGAATGGTACATAGGGGCAACGTGCTGAAGGCTAATCTGTAGTAGAAGTTAATGAAAAATATGCACTTCATCCTTAACCACCTTGTACGGCCATGCCCCATTGTGCCAAACTTAAGCTTCCCCTTGAGCTATTCTGTAAAATGAACTTAGAGATAGTTATGAGAATAGCTGGGGTTACTTTCCGGAATAGAAGATAAAAGTTCCTCCTTGTCCATCTGATGGTAATGTGCGTAGTCGTAAAACCTCAGCGAGATATGGAGCAGTCTTAGCCTCGGTGCTAATTCATTAACATTCAACGAATGCAGGTCCGATAAATAAACCATTACTTTACGGAAGCTGCCAAGTAGACATATTGTCATTGAATAATGGCTTTCCCAAAGCTTCTAGGACACATCTTTTTACACTTTTAGTCCTTTTACCCAGAGCTTTATGCTTATTAATTCAACCAGTTTTAGTCGCTAAGAGGAGCAGTGTACTTGCAGTCAAGAAAGGCTTCTGTATTTAATAGGGATGACCCCATTAGAGGGCTCTGATTGATATTCTAGCTAGAGGATAAAGTTATGTCTGAATGCAATTTATACCTCTCTTGCTAAGCAGTTGAATTTTTATTAGCCACCCTTAGGATAAATTGTCAGTTCTCTTACAGCTAAAGGTCTGTTGACACTTTTTTCTAAACATATATGATAATGAGTCTTTTGTAGGCTAGAGTTGTACCAAGAAGAGCCTAAATAAGACTAGGGACTAAGACTAAGGCTAGATTTTGATTAAATAATAAAAAAAGAAAGTTAGATAGCTGAGGTCAGCAATATGGAACACATCTTTGGACAGCCATGGTGGTATACCAGCCCCAGGCATAGATCTGGTGCTCAAGACAAGCCATATAGAAGCTGTCGGCAAGCAGCCACAGATCTTCAAGGAAGCCACCAGACAGGATGAAAGCTTCAAACAGATTTTTAAAGGATCAATGTTTTTAACACCACTTGTGAACTATCAAGGATTCCCAAACAAACCAGAAACTGGGCATATCATCTGCTATGCCTGGTATACCTGACTAGTAAACCTGGGGATAGAAAAAAAAACATTCTTTTGGAAAGATGGGCCAGTAATTTGATCCAGTTATTGTTTCTATTTGGGTCTGGTTGAGCTAAACTGAATAGGCAATATTTGGTTAAAATAACTCATTGGGTAACAATGACCCAACACCAAAGCATCACTAGGGATAACTATACTCTCTCACTTACCCTACTTTACGCCTACGCTAGTGGACCTGGCGTTCTTTTCCATTGTTCTCTCTCCCAATCTGGGGCACATTTCAAAGTAAAAGTCCAGTCAAAAATGTATTTTAGACCTGATGAAAGTTCCTACAAAAACTGACACATATTGCATAATATTACGTCTTATCTCTTACTGCAAATATTGTTATCTGGCCACAGATCAGCTCTCATAGGGCAGCCGCACCCCTGGATTTGAAAATTCTCCTGTTGTGCTAAATGATTTGCCCTTTGATTCTTAAAATGGCACAAATGGCAAGGTCTAAACAACTCCAGGGCTGGCTGCTAGCGTGCTCTAGGGGGGTCCCGGTAAACTCGCCTTTACCAGGAGCTCCCATGATGGGAGCACTTCAAAATCTACAGGTAAGCCAAAAATACGGCCAATCAGTCACAAGCAGACTTGAGATCAGCCATGTGACCTAGCCTCGACGGGAGAAGAACACTTTTTTGATCTGGCCCCCCCACCGAGCCTGAGGGGGGGGGGGGGGGTTGTGGTTCTTTAAATATTTTATGGTAGCAGCATGGCTTTGTTAGTGAATGCTGGAGTCTCACAATTTCATCAGAAGTGAATGCTATTGGCAGCGGGAGAGCACATTCCACATTAAAATAGCACTATCCCGAAAAATAGCCCAATGATAAAAATCCATATAAATACGCTGGATAGTGGAAGGAGGGGGTCACTTATACACCTGGCACAAAGAAATATCCAGCCAGGCTTGTTTTTCATTCTTTTAATGGAAGGAAGAGGACATTCAGGGTGACGGGCTCTGTCACCCCGGATAGACTAAATACTCGAACTGGAGTTTTATTCATTTCGAGTATATAAGTGACTCCTTCTCTCATTAGCCAACAGGTTTATATGGATTTTTATTATTACACAATTTCGTGATACTGCTCCTTTAATAGCAGACCTATATATGTTTATGTTATGCAAAATATGTCCGTTGTTGGGAGAACATGAAGGCTAAAGTCAGCTTTAGCCTGGACTTCCGCCTTAAAGACCCCTTTGAGGGGGTTAAATCAATTTCTTATATGACATTTTACAGCATTCATAGTTACACCATGGCATCAAGTGATATTTCCAAATTTCCCACGAGGCTTAACGACTACTTCTAAATTTGTATTTGTAAATGGAAATCGTGTAAGTCATAAATACTAGCTGATGGGTTTCCCCCGCTGCGCCTCTCATTATTACATTTGTCAGACAGGCAGAGTTATGCCTTAATTAATCAAATCTTTAAAAAACCATGATTACAATTCAAGATGATGCTCTTCAAAAAATAATCCAAGATGCGGATATGTCATTTATTTACGGTATTTGAACCTTTCTATTTAATATTTCATTAAGATTTTGGCCAAAGTGAACAATCCCATTACACGCGTTTGTGGACAATTATTTAATTTTGTTGCTAGAGTCAGTAATGCAATTTGGAGGGGATTAGCATCCCTGGCTATTGGCTGAATAGATCGGAATTATGTCCACATGGCTTTATCGTCATTTCGTGAATTGAGACCTTAGAATACCTCCTTAGGTGGTAAGTCCGAATTTAAGGGGATTTTTACTTCTTAAATAAATATCAGGTAATGAATATATTAAATTGGCTTTTCTCTAGCTGCTAGACTAAAGGCCTGTTCACAGATGAGTTTTAGAACTGATTAGTGCATTCAGCTTTGCCTCTTACGAAAAATATAACTTTAATATAAAATATGTGGCAAAATGTGATGAATTTGCCCTGAAGAAAAGCTTGTGCCAATTTTATTTAAAAAAAAAGGTGTTGGATCAGTGGCAGGCCAGTGGCGGGGGTGTTAGGAGTGGAGAGGTATTTTGACTCACCAGATGGCAGTAATGTGAATCCTGTAGACAGCTCCTTGTTCTCTGTGTATCTCTGTGATGGATGCTTTCTTTACTCTATAAGGCTTGGCAGAAAGCTTAGTCGGCTGTTCGTGGATCACCTAGAATAAGTTTCAAAAGCTTTATTTCTGTACCAAATCTTGCAATAAACACTTCTTACAGCAGGAATCTTGAAACGTGTGTTCAATACAGCAGGAAACTGTTGTAACCCATACAGCAGCAGCAGGTAATAAGACTGTAACTGCAGAAGGGAACAGCAGGTGTGCACTGGTTGGATGCTAAACTAGAAATGGCTGAGGGAGAGGGGAAGAAGGGAGGAGCTACTTGCTTCACACCAAGACTAAGGGAGCCAGGAAGGGACAAAGGGAATTAAAAGCACGTTCCTCAGTATATGCAAATAAACATTAAGCAGTTACACCGGGTAATATAAAAGACATGTTGTGGGACATGACAAGAGGAGTACTTGAACCTGGGGTGGGTGAGAAGTACACTTACTACTTGTAGGTGATTACCAAAAAAAAAAAACTACAGTTGAAGTAAAAGTAGGGATATCTGTATTCTCAGAATTCTTCCAATCACAGCATATGCTTCTGATCATAGCCGGCTCTAGGTTTGTGGGGGCCCTTGGGCAAGAGAGTCTTGGGCACCTAAGTAGTGTGTCACATCTTTTAGCTCCGCTTCTTCAAATGGATCATCTTCTACTGCTGATCGCCCTCCAGTACTTATTGCCTTCCCTATAGCCGCCAATCATCCTCTAATCCTTGTTGAATTCTCTACTGCCACCAAGAAACCTTCAGTCCTTACTGAAAGCTCCGGTGCACTAAAGACTTTATCATTGCTGTCAGTCTTCACCTGGTTCTCGACACCTTCTGAGCTTCTATCAACCGCCCTCCATTCCAAGTTACCTTTTCCAATGTTTCTGATTAGGGATGAGCGAATCGGTTCTAACAAACCTGAATTCGCACCGAATTTCAAGAAAAATTTGATTCAGCATGAACCCGAATTTTTGGTGGCAAAAAAAAATGCCGGCATGGTGGGAGCGGGGAGGCTGGCTGCGCTGTCAGCGGGCGGCGGAAGCCGGCTTCCGCCACCCGCTGACAGCGCAGCCGGCCTCCCCGCTCCCACCATGCCGGCATGTAGCAAACACCTACATGCTGAGATGAGCGATTCTTTAAAGTTCGATTCGGACGAACCCGAATTTCTTGGAGAAATTCGGCGAATCACCCGAATCGACTTTTTAAGAAGTTCGCTCATCTCATTGCTGATCATCCCCTGTTGCTGAGGCCAGCCATGAGCAGATCTTCACTCAACACCCAGGATTTGGTGGTTTGGTTCCGCTGTAAAATGGCCAACCATGAGTCTGAGTGGGCCCCTGAAGATGCCAGGGGCCCTGGCAATTGCCCTGGTGCCGGCCCTGCTTCCGATGTTACATTCCAAGTTCAAATTACATTAACACAACTTACAGTGTCCCTTGGAGCTCTACCCCTACTGTCTGGCTCTGCTGGACCTAATCTCAACCAAAGGTGTTCAGGTCATATCTCAGCCTAGTTCATTGAGTTCATCTAGGGCTGCCACAGACATCCTGGCTCAATTATGTTCTTTGCTGGCATATCTCTCTCTCCCAGCCTTAGTGTAATAGTGTTAAATTGTGATTTTTAATGTTTGCTATGAAATCTTTATGTGTTTTAACATGTATCTAATACATGTATTATCTATGTTTGTTTTCAGGAATAATTAATAATATAAAATAAGGAAAAAGGGTTAGGCCCTGAATATGAAATGTAACTTTTTTTGGGATATTTTTTTCTTCTTTAAAACCCAGGGTCATTTTTATAGGACCTGAAATTCTCTATGTGAGTATTCTTGCAACTGCCATCTAGAGGCTATTCTCTATTATAACAACTATTTGACCTCCATTGCTATGGGTGGCAATTCTTTTTACACTAACATCCTATTAAGGTCCCTCTCAAAGCCTATTTCTTTGAGCAGGTTCTAATCTTTCTTAATTGTTGCTCTTAACTCCTTTCAAATTGTCACACAAGGCAAAATTGATAATTTAGTATATGGCGTGCAATTCCTTTGTCAATAAGGTGCAACTAGCTGTTCTTAATGAAGTTTGCCCCACCTCCCCCCAAGTTGGCCCAGCCACTGGCGTAATTGGCATTTAGATTTGATAGGTGGACTGGAATGATGTGCATCAAATCCAAGAAAACCAAATTGTAAATGCTTTGCTTTGGAAAGCACTCTTTGTCCAGTGGTCCAAGCCCCAATTAAATATGAAAACAATTTAGGCTTTAAAGAAAATCTATGGGTCTCATAAGACCTGCACCCCACCCTCCCCCAGGCATCTTGCACCCTCTACTGTATGTTTTCCTCCCACTGCTCTGTAGGTGATCAGCTGGGTTTGCTAATAGGAGCCCAATCTGGGTGATTAATTTGGTCCAATTTCAGGCTTCACAGGGAACATTAGATAGTAGGACATCCTAAATTAGGAGTCCAGGGGGATCGTTGATTGATTACTTTAATGAAGGTCAATCGCACACATTTCCTTAAATTTTCTTTGACACACTCAACGCCCTCCCACTCTTGCCAAACTTAACAACAATTAGGCCTTCACCTGGTCCCCATGAAGGTGAAGGTTTTCTGGCCCTCAAGATTGGCTCACCCAAATTTATGGAGGTTTTAAGATATTATCGACAAATGGATCTTTGATTCAGATTGCTGAGATCCAAGAGAATACTACCACACTACAACCACCCTGTAAAAAAAGGATTACTTGGAGGGTTGCACATTGCACATTATTAATAAATAAGTAATCTGGGGGAGTGCCTTCTTGCCATTCCCATGGTCTTTCAGGAAGGGAAGGGGTGAGTAGTACAGATCCAGAAAAGTGAGTTTTTCTTTTATACTGGGAGGCTGATTTATTAATAGCGCCAGGTAGCGACAGTTGAGCGACTGTAGCGGTATTTTCACAGCGCCCGCTAGTAGTCGCTGTGCTTGGCCGTTGTTCGGTTGTTGGAGTCGGTGTGCAGTAATGTTGAATACAAGGTGATGAGTCGCTATTTGACAGGTTCCGCGCTGTATGGGAGCGCATGATAGCGAATGGCCATAGTGACCGGCTCCCACCATATTCATTAACAAATCACGCTCCAAAAATTCTCGCGCTGTGAAATGCATGTTTAAACCCCAGAGCGCTGGCGGCGATGGGTTGAAAGTAGTTTTTTAACCCCCAAACAACCATATTTTGGGAAACCAAAAAAAAAAAGTTTATAAAAACATTTTGGAATATGAATACATAATAATAATAATAATAATATAATACAATATCAGACCTGTAATATCAATTCTGCACACATTTTTTTTTTTATTTTTTTCTTACCTTAAAAAAAATATCTAACATGGCAGAAGTGGTAACAGAAATTTTCACATTAAAAAAAAAAAAAAAAAAAAAAATATATTAACAATTAATTATTAACATTTAAAGATTGTTCCATTGAAATGCATTAGAGAGCGCCAGGTAGCGAGAGGTCATACCTGTCGCTGTTCAAGGTCGGACACTGGCGCTGTGGGCTGAGGCTGGAATAATGATGAATGAGTCGCTATATGGCGCTATCTCAGTCGCTAAGCAGGATTGGCTTGATAAATGTGTGATTGTGGAGGGGAGCCGGCGTTCTCGTGGCGGTGACCGTCATTACCGTTCGCTCACCAGTCGCTACCTGGCGCTATCCCTTGTTAAATAAGGGCCTAAGTCATTAAGTAGGGGAAGTGGTCCTTTTTTATTCACCCAATCTCTCCCCAGCCATGATGAAAAGTCAGAATGGTGCAGGGACAAAGGGGATTAATGCCATACATAAATGATGGTAACTCTTATGACTAAACAGAAAGTAGGGTCCAATTAGTGTGGTGAAGCTACCCCTGGCTCTGCTGCAACAGGCGTAATATAGATTATGAGGCTGATTCATCATTAGCGGCAGGTAGCGACAGATGAGCGTCTGTAGCAGGCATTTTCAGAGCGCCCGCTAGTAGTCGCAGTGCTCGGCTGTGAGTTGCTAGTTTATAGTGACTCAGTCGCTGTTCAGTAATGTTGAATACATTGTGAGGAGTCGCTATTTGACCACTACAGCGCTGTATGGGAGCGCATGTTAGCGACTGCTCATAGCGACCGACTCACACCATATTCAGCAAACAAACAGCCTCACAAATTTCAGGCGCTGAAAAATACTTGTTTGAAGCCCAGAGCGCAGGAGGCTGTGTGTTTAAAGTCTGTTTTCAAGCATCTATCAGCTAGTAACAAAGCGAAAACATATGGAATTACATTGTAACAACATTGTAACATGAACACTTTAATGCCAGACCTGTAATGTCATTTCTGAGGAAATATTTAAAAAATTAAAAAATTATGAAAAAACTGCTTATTCAATGCCAGAAGAGGTCACAGAATTATTTGTGATTTAAAAAAAAAAAAAAAAAAAAACGTTTAAAGAGAAGAAAAGGATCGTCCATTGAAATGTATGGGAGAGCGCCAGGTAGCGAGAGGTCATACCTGGCGCTGTGCAAGGCTGAGCGCTGGCGCTGTTCGCTGAGGCTGTGAAAATTATGAATCAGACGCTACATGGCGCTATCCCAGCCGCTAAACAGATTTTGCTTGATAAATGTGTAATTGCGTGCCGTGTCCGGCGTTCACCAGTCGCTACCTGTCGCTTACCTGTCATTAACCAGCCATTACCTGACGCTATCCCTTCTTAAATAAGGGCCCAAGTCTTGGCTACTGCTGCCCACTGGCTGTGTGTTGATTTGAGATACCACTACCTTGCAAACCCAATACCAGGCAACCCCTACCTACCACTTCCATATTCTCTTGCATGTGCATTGCCTGACCACCACCAGCCTATTGGGTTTGCCCAATGGGATTGCTCAATGCTAAAGGTCCCAAGCACTACAGACCCCAAGGTGGAAGCCCATTGTACCCATTGGTTTATCTAGCCCTGCAAATAACATTTTAAGAGTCATGTATATCATGTAAAAGAATATGGTAATCACTCTCTATCAGGATAAAGGGCTTCCTGAGCATAGCTAAAGCTGAGGCTGTACCAGAGATTTACCCTGAAAAGGCTATAGATGACTACAGCCATTTAGCAGGTAGGTTGCTTTAATGTTAGCTTTGACAATTCTCCAGGTTATTTTAAAAGCCTCTGATATTTTTAAAAACTTTCCAAAACTGCAGAGGCTCGCACAATCTCTTGGATAACCCTCTTGGCATTTCAATGGAAACCACCATTATTTGGTTATATAGTAATATAAATGGTATTGGAACCAAGAGCGGTCTAGACTATTCCATGGCAATGTGCAAAGTATACTGAATACAACAAAGATAAATGGAAAGGAGATATTATTGCTGATGATACTAAAGATAAGCTAGAGACCATGAGCCAACAGGAATAGAAAGGTTGATGGGCATGCACTTCATTCATTGTGTGGAATTACATTTGTATAGAGCTACAGATGCAAATCTGAGCAAGACCTTGGATTAAAGAATCTATTGGTGACAACACAAAGATAAGCACAAAAAACATACATATATATGGTCTAGTACCATACTACACACAAACAAACATGGTTACTTAAGGGCACTGGCTCAAATGATGCAAGTAGTATAATTATTGAACTACAAGGCAGTATACATACTCAGATTATCTTTATTGAAAACTATTGCACAACCCCAAGATAAGCACCAAAAAATACACCAAAAAAAATCACAACATTGTGATGTTAGAAATTGGGGGCCCCCCCATGCACATGCACCAACACCTCACAAATGCATCCACAGCCATACACCCACTGTCCACCTGAGGCCATTCACCTAGTATAAACTGGCCTCAGGTGGACATTGTAAAGCTTCAACGTTGAGCGCCATATAAAAGGTGAAGTGAGGCTGCCCTCTTCCGACGCGCGTTTCGCCTCCTCCCACCGGGGCTTCATCAGGGTGACGTGTGGCCAATCTCATTATATGAAGCTGATGATTGGCAGTCCCTGAACGTCAAAGGACTATCATCATTTCTTCAGTCTCATGAACATATGACTAGCTGTGCTTTATTCTGATTGTAAGACACGGACTGAGGAGCAGCATCCTTTTATATGGCGCCCAACGTTGAAGCTTTACAATGCCTATTAGTTTACACTTGGTGAATGGCCTCAGGTGGACAGTGGGTGTATGGCTGTGGATGCATTTGTGAGGTGTTGGTGCATGTGCATGGGGGGGGCCCCCAATTTTTAACATCACAACGTTGTGATTTTTTAAGGTGTATTTTTTGGTGCTTATCTTGGGGTTGTGCAATAGTTTTCAATAAAGATAATCTGAGTATGTATACTGCCTTGTAGTTCAATAATTATACTACTTGCATCATTTGAGCCAGTGCCCTTAAGTAACCATGTGTGTTTGTGTGTAGTATGGTACTAGTAATTTGGTTAAAGGGACGCCGTGAATGGAAAATGGCAGTGCTCATGATACTATATCTTGGAGTCTCCCTGTATTTTATTGTTTGTTTATATATATGGTCTACCTGACTAAAGAAGAAAACAAGTCCGGTATTACATCTATTAGTAAAGGAACCCCTTCAGGATTGGATTTATATCTGCCCTCCTAGGCTGGTTTACTTTAGCAACTAACGGTTGCCCACTATAATTCTACAGCAATATAAAAAGCATACATATATTTTATCTAAAATATAATGACCTGTCGCCAAAAACCTACTTGTGCCATACAAAATTCAGCTGCTGCTGCACATTGTACTGGCATGTTCTTGTTCTGTTATTGGAATCTGCTAGTTGTACAAATAATTGAGCTGGTGGTGGAACAAATGTGTTGGACTTAGGGTTTGTTGGACTTGGGGCCTTTTGGTTGTACAGATGCATTGGGCTTGGAGCTAGTATTGATAGTCGTTGAAAGTGGCACTGTAAATCAAGTGGAATTTGGCACAACTACATTTTAATGGTGTTTGGTACAGAGCAGTTGAGGACCAGCTAGTTGTAGATGGCACAGTTGAACTGTGATGGTGGTCTAATGCTGCTTTATTGTGACTACGTTGAATGGATATGGAATGGGTATCATAGGGCATCAATCAATTTTTTACCAAGTCAAGCTAAGGTAAGGGTTTACTCATGGTTAGGCTTGTGGTGGAAAAAATAGTTGGGCTAAGTTGGGATATTGGGTACAGATGAGTTGGGCTGATGGCGATGGTGCTGGTACAGATGAATGACAATATGAATCAGATGGAAGTGGCACAAATGACTTAGTAGGGTGGTCTGGTCCTGGTTCAGATCAATTGGCCAAGGAGCGGCAGTGGCACGTGGCAGAGTTTGGGATGGCAGTTTGAAGCTGGTACAAATGGTGTAAATGGTGATGACACAGATTTATTTTCTTGTGGTTAGGTTGGTGGCGAATGAGCTGGGCTGGGAATCTGGTGATGGTACATATAAATGCATGGTACATTTAGGCCCTTATTTATGAAGGAATAGCGACAGGTAGCGACTGGTGAGCGGCCGGTAATGACGGGCCCCGCCACGAGAACGCCGGCTCCCCACCACAATCACACATTTATCAAGCCGATCCTGCTTAGCGACTGAGATAGCGCCATATAGCCACTCATTCATCATTATTCCAGGCTCAGCCCACAGCGCCAGCGTCCGACCTTGAACAGCGACAGGTATGACCTCTCGCTACCTGGCGCTCTCCAATGCATTTCAATGGAACAATCTTTAAATATTCATAATTAATTGTTATTAATGTTTTTTTTTTTGTTTTTTTTTAAATGTGAAAAATTCTGTGACCACTTCTGCCATTTTACATAATTTTTTAAGGTAAAAAAAATAAAATAAAAAAATTGTACAGAATTGATATTACAGGTCTGATATTAATGTATTCATATTACAAAATTATTTAAAAAACTTGATTTTTTTTGGTTTCCAAAAATATGGTTGTTTGGGGGTTAAAAAACTACTTTTAACCCATCGCCTCCAGCGCTCTGGGGTTTAAACATACATTTCACAGCGCGAGAATTTTTTGAGCGTGATTTTTTTAATGAATATGGTGGGAGCCGGTCGCTAGGGCCAGTCGCTATCATGCGCTCCCATACAGCGCGGAACCTGTCAAATAGCGATTGAGCTGCTCAATAATAAAGGAGGGTGGGAGCAGCTCAATCACTATTATTTATACAAAATTATTATTATTATTCAGGGCCTGGGAACTAATTTACCGCCCAGTTTAACCCTCTCATCAACTAAATATCAAGCAACAAACATGTCTAGCTATGTGGAAAGACAGAGATTTGGTTGCATATATCTGCAGATACATGTGGAAGCCACACTGCCCCGGCAAGGCACTCTGTGTTTAGTGTGGTCCCTACTCTTAATTCTGAGTCCCCATTACGGCAAACCGACTGAGTCTCTATCAACTACCGAACAACGGCCAAGCACAGCGACTACTAGCGGGCGCTCTGAAAATGCCGCTACAGTCGCTCAACTGTCGCTACCTGCCGCTATTAATGAATCTGCCTCCCCGTAGGGTGGTCTGGTCCTGGTTCAGATCAATTGGCCAAGGAGCAGCAGTGGCACGTGGCAGAGTTTGGGATGGCAGTTTGAAGCTGGTACAAATGGTGAAAATGGTGATGACACAGATTTATTTTCTTGTGGTTAGGTTGGTGGCGAATGAGCTGGGCTGGGAATCTGGTGATGGTACATATAAATGACAATGGTAATAAGCTGCAAGGTGGCACAGGAAAGCTGATAGTGACAGGTGGCGCATTTGAATTGAGATTGCAGTTTGTGGTTCTGGTACAAATTATAGCAAGACACATCCTGCTTGTTATATTATTCAGCACAAGGTGAGAGGCAGCATATGCAGTTGTGTTATGCCTGGTGCTGATGCCTCTGTAACTTACCTAAATGTGGCCCCCCCCAAGTTTTTCGTCTCAGAAACTCTCTTTTTTGTTGTTCCTTTTTTGTTTTTTTTATACCTTTTCTTGTTGACAGCTTCCTGTTTCTCATTGCACGGGGGCACTGGAGAGGTAGTTATGCATTGCTGGGAGTTTGGGGAGCAGTTTGTTTAGACTGCTAAAGGGCAACCTGTCACTCAGCATTAACTACAATGTAGGTCCATTTTAAACTTTGTAAAGCCAACTAACAAAGGAGAGTAAAAAATAACTCAGTTGCAGTCGAGAATTTGCATATAAAGTTGGCGAGAATAATAAAATGCTTTAATCATGCAAGTCATTTTCTTTTCCCTGGATTTGTATACTTTGCATCATAATCAAGCCTGGGTGTTATATTTTTGTTAAATTCCCCATGTTCACTGCACAATAATCCTAAAATGTTGCCGGCACCTTCAGCTGATTCATCAGAACGCGTCTGACATAAAGTGCGAATATTTATGCTGATATTGCCAGACTTCCTCACCTGCTTCTAAGTGACGGAATGAAAATGCGCCTCGGAAGAAAGAAGGATCAAGAAGATGGGAAAAAATGAAATGAAATCGTTATTATATAAACATCATAAATAATACAAGTCCTGCTCTCATCTACGCCACAAATAATAGGAATGAGGTATACCCTGAAGTTGTGCAAAATGTAGCAAAGTTTTGGAATAAATATAATTAAAACCTGGATAATATTCAGGTTTGAAAATGTTCCAGGAACAGCAGTGTTCCTATAATCACATGGGCAGAGCGGACAAGTCACGGGGAGGCCGATTCATTAATAGCGCCAGGTAGCGACAGATGAGCGACAGTAGCGGTATTTTCACAGCGCCCGCTAGTATTCGCTGTGCTTGGCCGTTGTTCGGTTGTTGATAGCGACTCAGTCGGTGTGCGGTAATGTTGAATACGGGGTTAGGAGTCGCTGTTTGACAGGTTCCGCGCTGTATGGGAGCGCCTGACAGCGAATGGCCATAGTGAACGGCTCCCAGCATATTCATTAACAAATCACGCTCAAAAAATTCTTGCGCAGTGAAATGCATGTTTAAACCCCAGAGCGCTGGCGGCGATGGGTTAAAAGTAATTTTTTAACCCCCAAACAACCATATTTTTGGGAAAAAAAATAAACAAGTTTTTCAAAACATTTTGTAATATGAATACATTAATATCAGACCTGTAATATCAATTCTGCACATTTTTTTTTTTTTTTACCTTAAAAAAAATATCTAACATTGCAGAAGTGGTCACAGAATTTTTGACATTTAAAAAAAAAAAAAAAAAAAACATTAATAGCAATTAATTATGAAGATTTAAAGATTGCTCCATTGAAATGCATTGGAGAGCGCCAGGTAGCGAGAGGTCATACCTGTCGCTGTTCAAGGTCGCTCGCTGGCGCTGTGGGGTGAGGCTGGAATAATGATGAATGATTCGCTATCTGGCGCTATCTGGCGCTATCTCAGTCGCTAAGCAGGATCGGCTTCATAAATGTGTGATTGCAGAGGGGAGCCGGCGTTCTCGTGGCGGTGACCGTCATTACCGTTCGCTCACCATTCGCTACCTGGCGCTATCCCTTGTTAAATAAGGGCCTTAGGCAGAGACCCACGTTAGAGTTAATATACCGTATTTGCCGGCGTATAAGACGACTGGGCGTATAAGATTACCCCCAACATTTCCAATCAAAATATAGAGTTTGTTATATACTCGCCGTATACGACTACTCCCTCTTCCGCACACCGAATAAAACGTAAAAGAACATCAGATTACACTGCAGCCGCTTCCCTGCTCGCCTTTAGTTTGGGATGTGCCCACACTGGCTATTCAGAGTGCGTCCCAGCTAAAGGCATAGTAGGGATGCAGCTGCAGTATAATGTGGTTTGGGCTCTGGGAAAAGGGCCAGATGGGGGGTTTCACACAGTTTGGGATACCCCTGGAGTAGGGAACAAAACCCAGTGGGGCCTCCCAAATTTGGAATCCCCACTGTGTGAAATACCCCCGACTGGCCTTTTTCCCAAAGCACACATCAGATTACACTGCTGCCGCATCCCTGCTCGCCTTTAGTTGGGGACGTGCCTGTGCTGGCTATTCAGAATGCGTCCCAGCTAAAGGCATAGTAGAGATACAGCTGCAGGGTAATGTGGTGTTGGCTCTGGGAATAGGGCCAATAGGGAGGGTTTTACAGTGGGACATCCCGAATTGGAATGCCCCAGTGGGTTTTTTCCCTACTCCAGGGGCATGCCAAATTGGGTTCCCTCTACTGTGTGAAACCCCCCAACTGGCCCTTTTCCCAGAGCCCAAACCACATTACACTGCAGCCACATCCCTACTATGCCTTTAGATTGGACGCATTCTGAATAGCCAGCACAGGCCCCAACTAAAGGCGAGCAGGAATGTGGCCGCAGTGTAATGTGGAGTCTGGGAAAAAGGCCAAACGGGGGATTCAGACAGGGGGGAATTCCATTTTGCTGCCCCTGATGCAGGGAACAAAACCCAGTAGGGCATCCCAAGTTGGGGTGCCCCCTGTGTAAACTCCCCCAAGTTCGGATGCCCCCTGTGTAAACTCCCCCAAGTTGGGATGCCCCCTGTGTAAACTCCCTCAAGTTCGGATGCCCCCTGTGTAAACTCCCCCAAGTTGGGGTGCCCCCTGTGTAAACTCCCCCAAGTTGGGGTGCCCCCTGTGTAAACTCCCCCAAGTTGGGGTGCCCCCTGTGTAAACTCCCCCAAGTTGGGATGCCCCTGTGTAAACTCCCCCAAGTTGGGATGCCCCTGTGTAAACTCCCCCAAGTTGGGATGCCCCCTGTGTAAACTCCCCCAAGTTGGGGTGCCCCCTGTGTAAACTCCCCCAAGTTGGGGTGCCCCCTGTGTAAACTCCCCCAAGTTGGGGTGCCCCCTGTGTAAACTCCCCCAAGTTGGGATGCCCCTGTGTAAACTCCCCCAAGTTGGGATGCCCCCTGTGTAAACTCCCCCAATTTGGGGTGCCCCCTGTGTAAACTCCCCCAATTACCCGGTTTCCCAGAGTCCACACCACATTACACTGCTGCTAGTTAAACAATGAGTTGGACGCGCACAGCCCGCTACTTATCACTAAATGGGGGTGCTAGATCACTCTGTGCCTGTCTATACCAAGACTGATGAGCAAATAAAGGGATTTCTGGAGATCCCAAACAGGTCCCCAGAGGATCTGCACTCCACCCAAAGATTTGTAAATACTCTCAATAAACCACAAAACTGTTGCTAGAAAAATATACAATTTATTAATGATTAAAAAGACTCCTAGGGAAGCCCACGCACATACAAATATACAACCACAATGCTAAAAAACATAAACACACAAGTACAACAAACACAGGGGGAGGGTTAGAGGATGATAGGGCTTTGTATATATTAAACAACTGCTATTATTCCTATCAATGAGCTTTGTCTCCAGAGCCCGCAATATGAATGTAATCAATATCCTAGTGTGCCTAGTTCATGTATCCAAGGTATTACTGACAATGTAACATGATTATACACAGACTGTTGACAAATGTAACAATGAAGTAAGAGAGTGTCTGTAATACAGACATAAGCATACTAATAATATGCAGGCAGATGAGAAACATCAACAGCTAACAAAGAAGGATCAAATAAACATTACCACATGTTGTAGCTCGCCCTCCTCAAATCCCCCGTGTAGGTACTGGCCCGCCGACGCGTTCCGTGGATCCCCACTTCACCTGGGCACCAAAATGGCCAATTTTTTAGCATTGTGGTTGTATATTTGTATGTGCGTGGGCTTCCCTAGGAGTCTTTTTAACCATTAATAAATTGTATCTTTTTCTAGCAACAGTTTTGTGGTTTATTGAGAGTATTTACAAATCTTTGGGTGGAGTGCAGATCCTCTGGGGACCTGTTTGGGATCTCCAGAAATCCCTTTATTTGCACATTACACTGCTGCCACATCCCTGCTCGCCTATAGCTGGGGACATGCCTGGGTTGTTTAGAATGTGTCCCATCTAATGGCATAGTGTGTAATGTGTGGGGTCTGGGAAAGGGGCCAGTTGGGGGGTTTTCACTGGGGGATGCCCCATAGAAACTTTTTTTTTTTAATTCTTTAATAAACCACACCTCAGATCAGATGCTGAAGAGTCCCCTTCAAAGTGGAGAGCAGCGAGGGCGATGTCAGGAGTGCGTGCCAGGAGCCAGCCCCCTGCCTGCCCACACAGAGCCTGAGAGCAGGAAAGCTGATCTGCTCGGCGCTCACCCTGCTGGCCTGCTCAGTCTCTCCCTGCTCTGATCAACTAGTGCTGCCTGAGCAAGAGCATCGCTCTGCAGGAGGAGGCGGCGGAGGAGGAGGACGATCGTGCTGCCCAGCTTGGTGAAGGTAAGTACATTTATATGTATGTGACCCAGGTGCACCCGGCGTATAAGACGACCCCCCCACTTGGAGGCATGTTTTACAGGGGGAAAAAGTCATCTTATACGCCGGCAAATACGGCAGTGCAAAAAAGAGATCAAAAAGCCCCTAATTAAGAAATACAAGGTAAGAAGAATTTTCCTAAAACAAGTAGCCTTTATATAGCACATACAGACCATAAATAAAAGGATTTACTAATGATTCTTAGCATCAGGTGCAAATATGCAAATAATTTTTATGATATCTCAAGAGCCCAGAAAGAGCTGACCTACTACTACTTGGGTAGATCTTCTAATATTTACATGGTCATCACGTATTGTGTTTTGGGAAGACAGGCAATTAACAAGCCATTTATTCTTTGGAATGCTTATACAGTATTTGTCTCTGTGAATTATTGATAAACCAACACTATGTAATATAGCACACAATATAATAAAATAAGCATTGATGATAAAAGCTTAGAGGCCGATTCATTAACAGCGGCAGGTAGCGACAGTTGAGCGACTGTAGTGGCATTTTCAGAGCGCCCGCTAGTAGTCGCTGTGCTTGGCCGTTGTTCGGTAGTTGATAGCGACTCAGTCGGTTTGCCGTAATGTTGAATATTGGGTGAGGAGTCGCTATTTGACAGGTTCCGCGCTGTATGAGAGCGCATGATAGCGACTGGTCCTAGCGACCGGCTTCCACCATATTCATTAAAAAATCACGCTCAAAAAATTCTCGCGCTGTGAAATGCATGTTTAAACCCCAGAGCCCTGGAGGCGATGGGTTAAAAGTAGTTTTTTAACCCCCAAACCCCCAAACCACCATATTTTCGGAAACCAAAAAAAAACAAGTTTTTTAAATAATTTAGTAATATGAATACATTAATATCAGACCTGTAATATCAATTCTGTACAATTTTTTTTTTATTATTTTTTTTACCTTAAAAAAATTATCTAAAATGGCAGAAGTGGTCACAGAATTTTTCACATTAAAAAAAAAAAAAAATGAATAACAATTAATTATGAATATTTAAAGATTGTTCCATTGAAATGCATTGGAGAGCACCAGGTAGCGAGAGGTCATACCTGTCGCTGTTCAAGGTCGGACGCTGGCGCTGTGGGCTGAGGCTGGAATAATGATGAATGAGTCGCTATATGGCGCTATCTCAGTCGCTAAGCAGGATTGGCTTGATAAATGTGTGATTGTGGTGGGGAGCCGGCGTTCTCGTGGCGGGGGCCCGTCATTACCGGCCGCTCACCAGTCGCTAGCTGTCGCTATTCCTTGTTAAATAAGGGCCTTTAAATAGAAACATACTTGATTAGAAGAAGAAAACAGTTAGCATTGCCCAATTTTCTTCAGCTATCACTCAGCACTAGTGAAACAGATGTGCTTTCCATGAAAAGGAGCCGCTGGATCTCAGCACAGTGCCGGCCATGAAGTTGTCGCCACAGTCTGAGCATCAAACGCTGCGCTTCCCATTGAAGTGCCAGAGACCGCCGAACACTTGTATGTGTTTGTGAGTCTTAGTAGAGCTCTGTATCCCGTCTTTGTAGAGTGGATGTCGGCTGACAGCGGGATGAGGAGGGAGAGGCGTGCTGCCAGAGAACTAATATGTGCAGGAGATATGCAGAATAAAACCACATTGCCTTTGCAGAGAGGACATGCTAAGTGGAAGGATCGGGCACGTCAATAACATCCTGGCTAGAGATGAGCGAACTTCTCAAAAATTCGATTCGGGCGATTCGCCGAATTTCTCGGGTTCGTCCGAATCGAACTTTAGCGAGTCGCTCATCTCTGGTGGGAGCGGGGAGGCCGGCTGCGCTGTCAGCTGTCATCAGAGGACGAGTCATCAGAGGAAGCCGGGAAAATTCGGTCAGCACGAACCACTAAAAATTCGGGTTCGTGCTGAATCGAATTTTCCCTGAAATTCGGAGCGAATTCAGGTTCGTTAGAACCGATTCGCTCATCCCTAATCCTGGCATCTCAGTTCATTAGGCAGTCAAAATGCCAATGAGCCCGCTTCACTCCCAACCACCCAAGCTGCATAGGAGTCAAAAATGCTGAATTGTAATACACTGTGCTCTCACCTAGGGGGTATCTTACAGAAAATGAATCTCTGGTGGTAAAAGTAAAATGTACAAACTGAATTTATTAAATATCTAGAAAGTCCACATCCCTGACTGTTGGTGGTGCATCAGGGAGTACGCAGTATTCTTCCAGCACAATATTTCCCAACGCAAACGGGCAGGCTGATTCATCGCTAACGCCAGGTAGCGACAGATGAGCGTCTGTAGCAGGCATTTTCAGAGCACCCGCTAGTAGTCGCAGTGCTCGGCCGTGAGTCGCTACTTTATAGCGACTCAGTCGCTGTCCAGTAATGTTGAATACATTGTGAGGAGTCGCTATTTGACCAGTACAGCGCTGTATGGGAGCGCATGGTAGCGACTGCTCATAGCGACCGACTCACATCATATTCAGCAAAAAAAACAGCCTCACAAATCTCTGGCACTAAAAATACTTGATTGAGGCCCAGAGCGCAGGAGGCGGTGTGTTTAAAGTCTGTTTTTCAGCATCTATCCACTAGTAACAAAGCGAAAACATATGGAATGACATTGTAACCACATTGTAACATGAACACTTTAAAGTGGACCAACAACCAGGATTTTGACTATCCTGGGTTTTGGTCCACTTCGGTGGGGCACCCCAATCGGGGGTGCCCCGCTGTGTGAAACCCCCCAGAAAGCCCCGAAAACTCACCTCTCCCCGCTCCCACGTGACCGCTGCAGCCAATCCCCGCCGGCGGACAAGCGAGAGGCAGCGGCGGACAAGCAGAGCGCGTCCACCGCCGCCTCCCGCGGCGCGCGGGAGTGTGCCCTGCTAGAGGGACGCACGGGACGCGGCAGACGCTCATGCGCCACTGGAACGTGGAAAAGGTAGGATTGTGGACTTCCTGGGGGGTTTCACCCCGCGGGACATCCCGATTTCGGATGCCCCGCGGGGAGGGATCTGATCAGCCCGGGAATCTTAGAGATTCCCGGGCCGATCCCCCCTGGGTGTTGGTCCACTTTAATGGCAGATCTGTAATGTCATTATTCAATGCCAGGAGAGGTCACAGAATTATTTGAGATTTAAAAAAAAAACAAAAACCCTGTTTAAAGAGAAGGAAAGGTTCGTCCATTGAAATGTATGGCAGAGCGTCAGGTAGCGAGAGGTCATACCTGGCACTGTGCAAGGCTGAACGCCGGCGCTGTTCGCTGAGGCTGTGAAAGTGATGAATCAGACGCTACATGGCGTTATCACAGTCGCTAAACAGATTCTGCTTGATAAATGTGTAATTGCGTGCCGTGTCCGGCGTTTACCAGTCGCTACCTGTCGCTACCTCTCATTAACCAGCCGCTACCTGACGCTATCCCTTCATGAATAAGGCCCTAAGAGTAATCAGTCCCCTCTTGCAAGAAGCTGACCCATGTTGGATGTACTTTTGGGCCACTCTTAGAACCCCTTGGGTCCACTGGACACAGATCTTATTGCTTTGGAATTCCTAATTAGATGGATTACTTACAGTATAATGGTTTTGGTTCGGCCACTGCTATCATTTAGAATTCGTTGTACCATGGGTCACATGTCCCAACCATCCTCAACATGTGAAAAGAACCTTCCTGAAGGCCTGAAAACAGATTAAGGGGGTTATTTAAGAAACGCTAACGCCACGTAGTGCCACATATCGTCAGGTGAACGCCTGGTGCAGAATGTGAAAACCATATATATGAAAGTCAATCTGATGAGCGCCTCTAATATCGTCATGTAGCGTCACATGTATCACTAGCGTTAGCTCAGTGTAAAGCGCCGGCGCTGTGTGTTTAGCAGCGCCATGTAGCACCTGTCGCTCAGTACATTTTAATTGTGTTTTATTTGGTTGTGTATAAATGGCGTTTTCCTAAAGTAATGTTCGAAATTTTTGGGTTAAATGTTTGTGTGGCCTCTTCTGCCCATTGCAGTGTCATTGTCACAGTGTTAAAACAACATCATTCCATGTTTTTGCTTCGGTGCTGATGTATATGTGTTGAGAAACAGACTTTTTGCACATAGTGCCTGGCGCTCGATGCTAGAGCGCCCAGTTTTAGAGCACTAGCGCTACCTATCGCTTGCTGGAGCGTTGTCCTATTGGTAGATGTAGCGTCGTCCTGGGCACTTTGACCTCGGGACACCACCTAGCGTTCTCAGTTGGCTCTGCAGTGAATCAGGGAGAGTGCTTCTTCAGGGCCCTGCAGACATCACATTTATCACTGCTGGACAGAATACTACAGCGTCACTTGTCTGACTGCTACGCTAGGTTATAGCGCCAGACAGTAGCTTGCAGCGGACGTTCTAAGCGCCGCTACATAGACGCTCAAATGGCAATACTTGGTGCTAGTCTTAAATTAGCCTCTCCATCACTTACCTCTGCTTCTTTCTCCATTTCTTACATTATGACCTATGCTATTTCCTATTCTATTCTAACTGTACACTAGAGGTCTCTCTACTGCCCTCTAATCTCTAAAGTATAGTGAGGGGTGAGTAAGGCTCCATGGAGAGGTAAGTATGAAGATGCTGGTGCTGCATAGGCCCTTATTTATGAAGGAATAGCGACAGGTAGCGACTGGTGAGCGTCCGGTAATGACGGGCACCGCCACGAGAACGCCGGCTCCCCACCACAATCACACATTTATCAAGCCGATCCTGCTTAGCGACTGAGATAGCGCCATATAGTGACTCATTCATCATTATTCCAGCCTCAGCCCACAGCGCCAGCGTCCGACCTTGAACAGCGACAGGTAGGACCTCTCGCTACCTGGCGCTCTCCAATGCATTTCAATGGAACAATCTTTAAATATTCATAATTAATTGTTATTCATTTTTTTTTTTTTTTAATGTGAAAAATTCTGTGACCACTTCTGCCATTTTAGATATTTTTTTAAGGGAAAAAAATGGAAAAAAAATTGTACAGAATTGATATTACAGGTCTGATATTAATGTATTCATATTACTAAATTATTTAAAATAATTTTTTTTTTTTTGGTTTCCAAAAATATGGTGGTTTGGGGGTTAAAAAACTACTTTTAACACATCGCCTCCAGCGCTCTGGGGTTTAAACATGCATTTCACAGCGCTTGAATTTTTGAGCGTGATTTTTTGATGAATATGCTGGGAGCCGGTCGCTAGGGCCAGTCGCTATCATGCGCTCCCATACAGCGCGGAACCTGTCAGATAGCAACTCCTCACCCAATATTCAACATTACGGCAAACCGACTGAGTCGCTATCAACTACCGAACAACGGCCAAGCACAGCGACTACTAGTGGGCGCTCTGAAAATGCCGCTACAGTCGCTCAACTGTCGCTACCTGCCGCTATTAATGAATCGGCCTCATAGAAGAGCTGTGGGGGAAAACTGAACCTGTATGGATGAGCTGTGGGGGACAAAGGCCTAGTATAGACAGGCACGCTGATTCATTACTAGCGCCAGGTAATAGCAGATGAGCATCTGTACTGCGGCGCTAAGAGCGACTGCTAGTGATCGCTCTGATAGGCCAAGAGTCGCTATTACAGAGCGCCTCAGTCGCTGTAGTAACATTGATGGTAATTTGATGTGTGAGTCGCTATACCACCAGTACAGAGCTATATGGGACGGTAGCGATTGGTCAGCGTGAGCGACTCAAACCATATTCATAAAAAAAACAGCCTCACACAGCGCTGTTTTTGAACACATATCCACTAGCAACAAAGCGAAAACATATGGAATTACATTGTTATTACATTGTGACATAAACACTTTAATACCAGACCTATAATGACAATTCTGCATAAAAAAAAAATAAAATAAAATAAAAGTTTTCAAAAATGACTTGAAATAGGCCAGGAGAGGTCACACAATGATTTGATACAAAACAAAAAAAAATTAAAGTGGACCAACACCCAGGGGTGATCGCCCGGGCCGATCACCTCCCTCACCTCGGGACATCCGAGATCAGGATGTCCCGCGGGGTGAAACCCCCCCCCAAAACCCCAAAAAAACCTTACCTTATCGTTGGCGACAGCCGCCGCCGCCTCCCGCGCGCCCCTCTAGACGTGCGCGCGCGCGCCCTGTAAGAGTGACGTGCGGGAGGCGGTGGCGGACGCGCTGTCTTGTCCGTCGCTGTCACCTGCTTGTCCGTCGGCGGGGATTGGACGGCGCGGTCACGTGGGAGCGTGGTGAGGTGAGTTTTTGGGGCTTTCTGGGGGGGTGCCCCCCCCCCGAAGTGGACCAAAACCCAGGATAGTAAAAATCCTGGGTGTTGGTCCACTTTAAAAGAAAACCCTGTT
The DNA here is from genome assembly GCA_027917425.1 of Gastrophryne carolinensis. Lineage (NCBI taxonomy): Eukaryota > Metazoa > Chordata > Amphibia > Anura > Microhylidae > Gastrophryne > Gastrophryne carolinensis. Next base: position 142,212,565 of record CM051244.1, read on the forward strand.
TAAAGAGAAGAAAAGTAACTTCCATTGAAATGTATGGGAGAGCGCCAGGTAGTGACAGGTAATACCAGGCGCTCTGAAAGCCGGAGCGCTGCCGGGATCCACTCAGCCGTCTGTGATGATGAATCGGTCGCTACGTGTCGCTGTAAGAGTCGCTCACCAGATTCGGCTTCATAAATGTGGTATTGCGTGCAGCACCCGGCGTTCACCTGCTGCTACCTGTCGCTATCCCTTGATGAATAAATAAAGGCCTGGCGTTTCAGGCATTGTAACTAAGGGCCTTGGGGCAGCACGTGGATACAGAGTTAAAGGAGAAGGAGAGATTGGAGAAGTCATTATCTATCACCATTAAAACACCCTACTGCTGCTTATCGATTGTTTTTATAAATTAGGGCTTTAGATTGAAAGAATATAAAATATATTTATTTATATAACTATTATTTCTAAATGTCTTAAGAAAGTTACGTTAATTATATAATATTAGTAAGAGGTTTCCTTTTTTATGCTTTTAAGTCTGTGAGTTTGAAAAAAGCTTATATGAGTTAAACCGGACCAACAGCCTGGCACATTTGGAAAAGAAAGGTATTTTGGAGCTTCCTCTCCCAACTGACATAACTGAAATGCACTGTAACAGGAAGCCCAGTACGACTTCCTGTTTGCAGGTGGCCTGCAAGCCCATGAGTGGCCATCTTGTTTTTAAAATTTATCCCAGTAGGCATTAGGCAAAAGGTAAATTATTTTTTATGTGCAGCAATCTAAATTGCCCTGGGGTAGGATGCATATGAGCACTGTTTGTAGTGTTGGTCTGACTTAGGCCCTTATTTATGAAGGAATAGCGACAGGTAGCGACTGGTGAGCGACAATCATTCTTTACCATAAGAACTATAAATCTGTGGAATAGCCTCCCCCAGAAGCTTGTTACAGCATCAACCGCTGACAGCTTCAAAAATGGATTAGATGCTTATTTAGAAGAAAATAACATTAACAGTTACTATTAGCTGTTATCAGTAATAAAAACAATAAAATAAAAAATAACTTCCCCTACCCCAACACCCTTGGTTGAACTTGATGGACATATGTCTTATTTCAACCATATTACTTATATTTATGAAGGAATAGCGACAGATAGCGACTGGTGAGCGGCCGGTAATGACGGGCCCCACCACGAGAACGCCGGCTCCCCACCACAATCACACATTTATCAAGCCAATCCTGCTTAGCGACTGAGATAGCGCCATATAGCCACTCATTCATCATTATTCCAGCCTCAGCCCACAGCGCCAGCGAGCGACCTTGAACAGTGACAGGTATGACCTCTCGCTACCTGGCGCGCTCCAATGCATTTCAATGGAACAATCTTTAAATATTAATAATTAATTGTTATTAATGTTTTTTTTTTTTAAATGTGAAAAATACTGTGACCACTTCTGCCATTTTAGATTTTTTTAAGGGAAAAAAATTAAAAAAAAAATTGTACAGAATTGATATTACAGGTCTGATATTAATGTATTCATATTACTAAATTATTCAAAATACTTTTTTTTTTTTTTGGTTTCCAAAAATATGGTGGTTTGGGGGTTAAAAAACTACTTTTAAAACATCGCCGCCAGCGCTCTGGGGTTTAAACATGCATTTCACAGCGCTTGAATTTTATGAGCGTGATTTTTTGATGAATGTGGTGGAAGCCGGTCGCTCTGACCAGTCGCTATCATGCGCACCCATACATCGCGGAACCTGTCAAATAGCGACTCGTAACGTTGTATTCAACATTACGCCACACCGACTGAGTCGCTGTCAACAACCGAACAACGGCCAAGCACAGCGACTACTAGCGGGCGCTGTGAAAATACCGCTACAGCCGCTCAACTGCCGCTACATGTCGCTATTTATAAATCAGCCTCCCCATTCATTTTTGACTGTTGGTCCGCTTAAAATAACATCTTCTGTGGGTATGGAAAATATCTCTTGTGAATAAGAAAATATCACATGTAAGTTAGGAAATATCACATATTCATGTATACTATAGTGTTGATTCATGGTCGGTGTGCAAAAACGCTCAGGCAGAGCGTAAACTATTCTGCATGTGCCTAGGCACATGATTCATGGTCGGTGTGCACACTACGAGGCATGTGCGAATTGCATCAAATGGCAAGCGCATGGGAGAAGCGCAAGGTAAATCTGCTGTTTTGAAATGCAAATGGCCCCACCTCCTGCGCATTTGGCTGGCTGAGCACTTAACTGCTCCCTTTGGTCCCCCATATTTCTCCATAGCAATTTGATCTCTCTAGCTGCTGTGTTTTCTGCGAAGCTCTATTCGCCATTTCGTTTTTGTTTTTTTTTCACTTGGAAACTTGTGTTCTCCAAGTTCTCCTCTTTTTTGGAGGTGTTTTTTTTGGGGAAAATTATAATTTCAGTTAAGCCTTAAAGTTTTTTTCCCAATGTTTTGTCCCTTTTGGCACAGAAGTTCTCTTTAACCCTCCCTCCTCTGTTTTGTTTGCATATTAATGCTTGAATAATTTAACTATAGTTTTTTTATTGTTTTTGTTTTTGCTAAACTTCCACATTTTTGTTGTTTGGACCTTTTTGTGTTTTTCAAAAAATGTTATAATTTTTTTTACGAACCTGACACTTTCATTGTTCATAAACATGCAGGATGCTGCCGGCATGTGTTTTTGGAATGAAATAAGCCTGTTACTCAATGGAATTGGCAGTTTCCTCCACCTATTTGCTGGAGGAAATTCACTCTTTACATTTCCACATTTGCGCACGCTTTCCTGCCTCTAAACATATCATAAATCAGGCGCCGGAGACAGTTTGGTGCACAAGTTTAGTGGAAAATATCTGGCGCAGTGGCGAATGCTAATGTGCAAACTGACACGGGGAGGCCGATTCATTAATAGCGGCATGTAGCGACAGTTGAGCGACTGTAGCGGTATTTTCACAGCGCCCGCTAGTAGTAGTCGCTGTGCTTGGCCATTGTTCGGTTGTTGATAGCGACTGAGTCGGTGTGCAGTAATGTTGAATACGGGGTGACGAGTCGCTGTTTGACAGGTTCCGCGATGTATGGGTGCGCATGATAGCGACTGGTCAGAGCGACCGGCTCCCACCATATTCATCAAAAAATCACGCTCAAAAAATTCTCGCGCTGTGAAATGCATGTTTAAACCCCAGAGTGCTGACGGCGATGTGTTAAAAGTCGTTTTTTAACCCCCAAACCACCATATTTTTGGAAACCAAAAAAATTAAAAATGTATAAAGAATTTAAATATGAATACAATAATATCAGACCTGTAATATCAATTCTGCACAATTTTTTTTTTTTTTTTACCTTAAAAAAATTATCTAACATGGCAGAAGTGGACACAGAATTTTTCACATTTAAAAAAAAAAAAAAAAATTAATAACAATTAATTATGAATATTTAAAGATTGTTCCATTGAAATGCATTGGAGAGCGCCAGGTAGCGAGAGGTCCTACCTGTCGCTGTTCAAGGTCGGACGCTGGCGCTGTGGGCTGAGGCTGGAATAATGATGAATGAGTGGCTATCTGGCGATATCTCAGTCGCTAAGCAGGATTGGCTTGATAAATGTGTGATTGTGGTGGGGAGCCGGCGTTCTCGTGGCGGTGCCCGTCATTACCGGTCGCTCACCAGTCGCTACCTGTTGCTATTTCTTCATAAATAAGGGCCTAAAACAAAAGCGTGAATCATTTCGATGACCATGAATCAGGCGGAGGCCCCAGCTTGAATTGAAGCTCCAAATACCATGGCCTAACTTACCGGTGCACCGGCCATGAATCCACCCTATTATTAGCTTTCTGTAACTGGTGGTCATCAGGATCTCCACAAGTGATCACCAGTTCTGCTTTGGTTGCAGGCCAACTGTGGGCAAAAAAAAAACCCCAGAATACTCAACTTTGGTCCTCCTGCATCACATTCCTAGCCCTGCAATGCTATCTGTTCTGGAGATCTATTGTCAGGGATCGCCGGACACCCTTCTTTCATAAGCCAAGCAATCCCCAATCTCCACCGCCTCTTGTGCCTATAGACAAGCCCCCGCTTGCTGGAGACATGGGTTATGCCTCTCCAGACTCGGTTGCCCCCAGGACTTACTGGCGCAAAGATTGCTGGCTTATGCAGAAGATAGGTGAATGGCGGGGTATCTCAAATCGGAAGTTCGAGCGGGCTGAGTCCGAAACGTTGAGTCCAGCAGGTTAGGCAAGAATGGTCGGGACGAGCAGGGGTCAAAGCCGGGTGGTCACTGGGCACGGTATCCAAGGGGTTGAGACGGAGAATGGTCAAGACAGGCAGGGGTCAAAAGCCGGGTGGTCACCAAAGCGCGGTATCAAAGGGGTAAGGCAGAGACGAGGTCAGACAGGCAAATGGTCGGTGCGGGCAGCAGGCAGGAATGGTCAAAGATGGAACCGGATCAGAACACGTTAAAAACAAATCCAATAGCACACCCAAGCTAATAATGGCTATAACGGGCACCGATGGTCAGGGCAAGGACACTTTTAAGGGAGAACTGGCCAATTGGAAAAAGGGGAATGTCAGATGAGTGTATGTAGTGATTGGTGCATACTTTAACTCTGCTCCTGATAGGAGCCCCCCAGGGACTGGACCGCCCTGACCAGCCAGTCCCTGTGTTCATTTACCCAGAGGACCCCCCCCCGGACCTGGATAGGTCCTTTTAAACTTGCCCGCCGGGGGACATAACTAGAACGTGCTCGCACACACGAGTGAGCGCGAGACTGTCTGCCAGGCGCACCCCCGGGGAGGAGGGGGAGGACGCTCCGGCAGACACTGCAGAGCCACCGCCGGGGACACCAGCCGCCACCGCCGCCGAGCAGGGGGCGGAAGCCGGAGCCCCAGCGAGGGGGAGCGACGGCAAGGTGGCTGTCCTGCGCGGCCGCCGGAGGACGGCCGGGACTGAGCGGAGGCTCCAGGTAAGTACCTTACATCTATGCTACAGACTCCACAGACTCCATCTGCTGCCTAAGACAGAGGGTGAGCACTGAAGCAGTATCTGGCAAGCTCCCCAAAGCTCTGCTCTTGTAGATGGTTCCCAAACATCAGTAGCCAGTGGAGGTACACATGGATCCTGGGGCTGTACCACATAAATGGATTGGAATAAATATATGGACAAGGAGGGGCTTGTTGGAGAGGATCAGTTTCTATTCTATTTTTCTTTCACAGTTAGCAAAAATATGTCATAAATTGGGTGCCCAAGCAAAGAAATTGTTGCCTGGAGTTAAGCTTTAATGCATAAAAGGCTGGAACATCCCTATATTCCAGTGTGCCAAATGTAGGCCTGAGCTTCCTGGCACCTCCAGTAACTGTACCCCGCTTGGCTCCTGTGATCTATAATTCCCGGCGATGAATGTGTTTTGTAGCTCAGGCAATTTCTAGGCTCTGTCTTCATTTCCCGGTATTTCGCTCTGCTGTTGACATTTTGCCTCTTGGGAATATTCCTGTTTAGAAAGCACTGTGCTGAAATGACTGCACACATACACAATGCCGGCGTGCCGCCCAGGTAAGTGCAAATTGCTCTGGCGTGGAAATAATTGCAGTATGTAAATGTGCCGACTTACTGCGCAGCATAGAAAACGTTACCAAACGTTCATAAAAAATGACGTATCCTCATCCTTATAAGCTATGAATAGCTAGAAGGGATGAGCAAACCTATAGCGCGGAGCTGGGATCAGCATAGAGATCCCTTGACCACGACCAGTGCAGAATTCCGATAGATAATGGCATTTCCTAATCACCGGCTCCTCCTGTTAACAATATGGGTATTATTAAATCCCTTACCATGGCACTTTCCTGCCTGTGTCGGACAGGCCAATGCTGCTCCATTTGCAGCATAGAATTAGAATCCTACCTAAAGCAGACTTATAGTCAAAAATAGCTTCGGGTTGCTGGAAAGCTCCCTAGAGGCATTTGGGATGACCCTCCTATGAAATGTGTGTTGATTGCAGCAGGGTATCCCGATTGCTGAGAACCCCCTACCTATTCTTACCTCTTAGGCTGCCAATTAGAATCCTACCTTAAGCAGACCTCCAGGGTTCTCATACTTTAAAGCAGACTTATAATAAATAATAGATTTGGGTTGCTGGAAAGAAACTCCCCAGATGCATCTGGGATGCCACAGCCAAAAAACATGTATGTTGATTGCAGCAGGGCATTCTGATTGCTGAGTACCTCATTCCCCATTTATACATCTCAGAAACCAGGAGAAGGGACCCGGCCCATGTGACCACCTAATGAGTCTCTAAGGAGGAATATTAGTAATAATCGATCTGTAAGGAAGAATTTCAATACTATTAATAATAATGTATGTTGATTGCAGCAGGGCATTCTGATTGCTGAGTACCTCATTCCCCATTTATACCTCTTTGGGCACCAGAAACCAAAAGGAGGGACCCAGGCCATGTGACCACCTAATGAGTCCCTATGAGGAATATTAGTAACAATGCATCTGTGAGGAGGAATATTAATAGTGAGCATGTGAGGAGAAATAGTAATAAGTATCTAAGGACGGAGTCTGTAAGGAATATTATTAATAATGGGGGCTGCAATGAGTAATATTATTAAAAATGGGTCCGTGAGGAGCAATATCAATAATAATGGGTCTGTGAGGAAAAATATTAGTAATTATGGGTCTGGGAGGAGGAATTTTAGTAATAATGGGCATGTGAGGAGAAATATGTATAATAATGGGTCTTTGATAAGAAGCCTGTATTTTCAGGGTTAAATAACTTTGAACCACTGATGTCACAGTGCCATCTCATAGAGTGGTCACCCCCACATTAGCCTGGCCCAAAGTGGTTCTGGCATTAACACTAGCATCAATGTGGGAGCAAGGCCCTCTATTTAATTTTTTTTTTTTAATGATTATTAGTATATTAATATTACATAGTTACATAGTTAATATGGTTGACTATGTCCATCAAGTTCAACCAAGGGTGTTGGGGTCGAGGAAGTTATGTTTTATTTTATTTTTTTATATATTGTAGACATGTCACTGGAGAAGTGGTCGAGGGGGTGTACATTTCACCTAGGTTACTACGCTGGGTGAGATGGTAAGTCCAGGATTGATTTGTTTCTCAGCAGTGATATGCTGCTGAGTTGTTGTTTAATCTTGCCGGGCCTGGATTTATATGGAATGGCAGGTAGGTTTGGTAGAGGGACCTGTCATTCCACACCCCCCCGATCCAGTTTGGGTTTTGAATCAGGTGAGCTCTGATCCTAATTAGCCTGGGAAGGTAAAAGCTCTGCAGAGCCTGCAGGTTATTGCTCTCAGCCAGGAATGAACAGCCTGTGGGTGTTTGAAGGAAGCTGCGAACGCAGCCACTGCTGGAGCTAAAAACTCACCCTGCGATATCCAGGCGAACGCTGTGTTTTGAAAGTGTCAGATAGGTGAGAAGAACCTGTTAGTAAGCGCCCAGACGGGCTAGGTCTTTTATTTTGATTGTACACAAAAGAAGCACGTTGTTGCTGTATGTTTTTTTGCTGGACTGTTTATGCCATGAATAAACGCCAAGACCTGCTTTTATAACATCTAAGTCTGCCGTGAACTGTGTCCAAACACACCATCCCCCGGGAAGATCCTTACAATTGGTGGAGGATGCGGGCAACACGGTTGCTAGGGGCAACGGTGTGGACAGAGTTGGCTACAGCTGCTTATGTCTTGGGTGAAAGCTGCAACTACACTCCAAGAACAGTCGGGCAACATGGAGGAGATGCTGAAGCAGTTTATGCAAGTGAGTTTGCAACAACAACAGGCTCAGATAGAGGCCAATAGACGACATGAACAGACCATGGCTGCCCAACAACAACTTATTGAACACCTGATAGCAAAACAAGAGGCGCCTGTGGTTGCTAACCCCCAAACAGTGGTGCGAGCCGCTCCAGAGACTTTTGATGTGAGAAGAGCTGTGCAGCGAGCGCTGCAAAAGATGACTGCTGAGGACGATGTTGAGGCCTTCCTAACTGTGTTTGAGCGTGCGGCTGAGCGAGAGAAGTTACCAGTCGCTGAGTGGGCAGAGGTAATTGCGCCCTATTTAACAGGAGAACCTCAAAAGGTCTACTATGACCTCAGTGAGCAAGAGGTTAAGGACTATACTCGGCTAAAAGCGGAGATACTTGCCCGGCTAGGCGTTACTACTGCGGTCCGTGCCAGGAGGGTACGCAACTGGAGCTACAGTTTGGACAAATCAGCGAGGTCCCAGATGTATGACCTGATCCATTTGGCGAGAAAGTGGTTGGAGCCAGACACTTCTACTCCTGCACAGATCCTAGAGAGGGTTGTGATGGATCGCTACCTCCGAGCACTTCCTGCTGACCTGCAACGCTGGGTGGGACAAGGTGACCCTAAGAATGCAAACGAACTTGTCAACCTTGTGGAGAGGTTCCAGGCGACTGAGGACTACCTCCGTGATGTTTCTGCAGCATCTTCACCTCCCCGGAGTGCCAGATCTGTGCCAACAGCTGGTAAGAGACTTCCATCTATTGGGGGAGTGGGGGAGTGTGGAGGGGTGCTGAGGGAGGAAAAAGGGCTCAAGTGGTGTCTCAGGGGCAAAAGACTGGGGATGGTCCCGGGTGGCTAAGTAGCCCTAAAAAGGACTCCTTGCCAAGGAGACCAGGCTCTATCCAGTGCTGGAGATGCCATGAGACGGGACACGTGTCTGCCCATTGCCCTCTTACCACTGAGCCCATGGAATGTGAGGCTAGTCGGCGTCAGTCGCTATTTGCGGAACCATCTTGTGTTGCAGTTCCTGGACTAGAGACTGAACCGCAAATCTGCAACATTACAATTAATGACTTTCCTGTTAAGGCGTTGCTGGACTCAGGAAGCCTCGTAACCTTGGTGCATGCCAGCCTGGTGGCTGCGGACTTTGAGTGTAAAAAGCATATGAGTGTTGTTTGTATACATGGGGATACAAAAGTGTACCCTATAGTGCTGGCTGAAGTCGGGACTGAACAAGGCACCGTACAATATGAAGTGGGTGTGGTTAAAAATCTTATGCATAACGTAATATTGGGGCTCTCTGGGGGAAAAGAAAATCCCCCGAAAGGAGTGAGGATACTCCTAAGGTTGTTGCATTACCCCCTGTAAATGATAAAAGTGTGCAGGATGAAAATGATTGTTTTCCTTTGCAGGTCCTGGCTGGAGAGGAGGAGGCTCCTCCCACTGAGCAAAATATACCAGACTTAGAGGTGTCTAGGGATAATTTTGGGACTGCACAGTTACAGGACCCCACTCTCAAAAATGCGAGAGAGCAGGTTGCTGTCATGAATGGGGTACCTCAGGAACCAGATGCTGAGAAAAGATTTCCACATTTTTCTGTGACTAATGATCTTTTCTATAGAGTCACTAAGATTAAGGATGAGATTGTGGAACAGCTTCCGGTGCCTAAGCCGTACCGGCATCAGGTGCTTGACATGGCACATAACCATGTTCTTGGGGGACACTTGGGGACTGACAAAACGCAGGAGAGGGTTCTCCAGAGGTTCTACTGGCCGGCGATATATGACGATATTAAAAAGTACTGCGAGTCGTGCCCCACATGTCAGCTTAGTGCCCCAGTGTCACATTTCCGCAGTCCTTTGGTTTCGCTCCCTGTTATAGAGGTGCCTTTTGAGCGTATAGCCATGGATTTAGTGGGTCCCATTATAAAATCAGCTAGAGGACACCAGTATATTCTGGTGGTCATGGATTATGCGACCCGCTATCCTGAAGCTGTGCCCTTAAGAAACACCGCATCTAAAACAATTGCACGAGAGTTGTTTTATATGTTCTCTAGGACTGGAATCCCCAAAGAAATCCTGACTGACCAAGGTACACCCTTTATGTCAAAGGTGATGAAGGAGTTATGCAAACTATTTAAAATCTCACCCATCCGTACCTCTGTATACCACCCCCAGACGGACGGATTGGTGGAGAGATTTAATAAAACTTTGAAACATATGTTGGAAAAAGTGGTGGAAAAAGATGGTCGTGACTGGGATCATTTGTTACCCTACCTCATGTTTGCTATTAGGGAAGTGCCCCAAGCGTCCACAGGGTTCTCACCATTCGAGTTGGTCTATGGTCGTCACCCTAGGGGTCTACTGGACATTGCAAAAGAGACATGGGAGAGCGAGTCCACCCCTTACAAGAGTGTTATTGAGCATGTAGCACAAATGCAGGACCGTATAGCCACTGTAATGCCCCTAGTAAGGGAACACCTCCAGAGGGCGCAAGAGGCCCAAAGTAGAATTTACAACCGGTCTGCAAGAATCAGGACATTTAACCCAGGCGATAGGGTCCTTATACTAGTTCCCACTGTTGAGAGTAAATTCCTGGCGAAGTGGCAAGGTCCCTATGAAATTGTTGAAAAGGTCAGTGAGGTGAACTACAAGGTGCACCAACCAGGTAGAAGGAAGCCTTTCCAAGTTTACCACATAAACTTGATTAAGCCCTGGAAAGACAGGGAATCCTTGGGGGCGACAAATACTGTTAATAATTTGTCACAACCAATCCCTCCAGTCAAGGTTGGTGATACCCTATCAGTGTCACAGAAACAGGAGGCTCAGGAATTTTTACAGAAAAACAAAGACAAGTTTTCTGACCTTCCAGGGCGTACACACCTCATCTATCATCACACTGAAACTGAGCCTAGAAGCAGAGTAAACCTCAAGCCCTATAGGATCCCGGAAGCACGTAGGGAAGCCGTATCTGCCGAGGTAAAACGTATGCTTGATCTGGGGGTAATTGAGGTGTCACAGAGTGAATGGTCCAGCCCGATTGTATTAATCCCAAAGCCTAATGGAACTTGGAGGTTCTGTAACGATTTCAGAAAGTTGAATGAGATCTCAAAATTCGATGCCTATCCTATGCCCAGGGTAGATGAGTTGATTGAGAAGTTGGGTAATGCCAGGTACATAACCACCCTCGATCTCACAAAGGGCTACTGGCAGATTCCACTTACTGATGAGGCTAAAGAGAAAACTGCATTCTCCAACCCTGATGGGCTATTCCAGTATGTAGTGATGCCGTTCGGGTTACATGGAGCACCTGCGACTTTCCAGAGGTTGATGGACTTGATTTTGCGACCACATTGTGATTACTCAGCTGCCTACCTCGATGATGTGGTCATTTTTAGCCCTGATTGGGAAAGTCACCTCTGTAAGGTACAGGCCGTATTGGATACCATAAGTGATGCAGGGTTGACCATAAATGCCGAGAAGTGTGCAATAGCCCTAGAAGAGGCCAAGTATCTGGGCTACATTATTGGAAGAGGGTTGATTAAGCCACAGCTAAATAAAATTGAGGCAATACAGAATTGGCCTAGACCCCTGACAAAGAAACAGGTCAGAGCTTTCCTTGGTATTACGGGCTATTACCGTAGATTTGTGCCGAACTTGCTGCTCCACTAACTGACTTGACAAAGGGCGGAAAGAGAGCAATGATCACGTGGACTCCAGAGGCCGAGAAGGCTTTCCAAAGCCTTAAATCTGCCTTGTGCCAACAACCTGTGTTAGTTACCCCCGATTTCAGGCGAGAATTTCTGGTCCAGACAGATGCTTCTAACACAGGCTTAGGTGCAGTACTCTCACAAGTAGTAAATGGTGAGAAGCATCCGGTGATGTACTTGAGTAGGAAGCTTACCCCGGCCGAGAAAAATTATGCCATTGTGGAGCGAGAATGTTTGGCAGTGAAGTGGGCCCTCGAATCCCTAAAATATTACTTGCTAGGCAGGAAATTCAAGTTAGTGACAGACCATGCCCCCCTAACATGGATGAAGTTAAACAAGGAGAGAAACGCAAGAGTGACTAGATGGTTTCTGTCCCTACAAAACTTTAATTTCACTGTGGAACACAGGCCAGGGAAATTACAGGCAAATGCTGACGCATTGTCGAGGGTACATTGTCTGTGGGGACAAAATGCTCAGCCCTCCGGTCTGAAAAAGAGGGGGGGGATATGTAGACATGTCACTGGAGAAGTGGTCGAGGGGGTGTACATTTCACCTAGGTTACTACGCTGGGTGAGATGGTAAGTCCAGGATTGATTTGTTTCTCAGCAGTGATATGCTGCTGAGTTGTTGTTTAATCTTGCCGGGCCTGGATTTATATGGAATGGCAGGTAGGTTTGGTAGAGGGACCTGTCATTCCACACCCCCCCGATCCAGTTTGGGTTTTGAATCAGGTGAGCTCTGATCCTAATTAGCCTGGGAAGGTAAAAGCTCTGCAGAGCCTGCAGGTTATTGCTCTCAGCCAGGAATGAACAGCCTGTGGGTGTTTGAAGGAAGCTGCGAACGCAGCCACTGCTGGAGCTGAAACTTACCCTGCGATATCCAGGTGAACGCTGTGTTTTGAAAGTGTCAGATAGGTGAGAAGAACCTGTTAGTAAGCGCCCAGATGGGCTAGGTCTTTTATTTTGATTGTACACAAAAGAAGCACGTTGTTGCTGTATGTTTTGTTTGCTGGACTGTTTATGCCATGAATAAACGCCAAGACCTGCTTTTATAACATCTAAGTCTGCCGTGAACTGTGTCCAAACACACCATCCCCCGGGAAGATCCTTACAATATATATATTTTTTTTTTTTACTGATAATAGCTAATAGTAACTGTTAATGTTATTTTCTTCTAAATAAGCATCTGATCCTTTTTTGAAGCTGTCAGCGGTTGATGCTGTAACAAGCTTCTGGGGGAGACTATTCCACAGATTTATAGTTCTTTTGGTAAAGAATGATTCCGGAATCCGGAGACTGATTTTCTTTTTTTCCAGTCGAACGCAGTGCCCCCTTGTCTTTAGAGAGGATTTTACCTGAAGTAGTGTTTCCCCATATTTTTTGTATTGGCCATTTATATATTTATACAAGTTAATCATGTCCCCCCTCAGTCACCTCCTCTCAAGGCTAAACAGATTTAATTCTCGTAATCTTTCCTCATAACTAAGATCCTTCATTCCTCTTATTAGTTGGTGCCTGTCCTCTGCACCCTTTCCATAGTCAGAGTGTCCAAAACTGGACGGCATATTCCAGGTGAGGGTTCCATGCCTCCTTTAATGCATGATAATATCTTGATGGCCTTGGAAGCAGCTGCTTGACATTGCATACTGTTACTTAGGCCCTTATTTATGAAGGAATAGCGACAGGTAGCGACTGGTGAGCGACCGGTAATGACGGGCCCCGCCACGTGAATGCCGGCTCCCCACCACAATCACACATTTATCAAGCCGATCCTGCTTAGCGACTGAGATAGCGCCATATAGCGACTCATTCATCATTATTCCAGCCTCAGCCCACAGCGCCAGCGTCCAACCTTGAACAGGTATGACCTCTCGCTACCTGGCGCTCTCCAATGCATTTCAATGGAACAATCTTTAAATATTCATAATTAATTGTTATGTTTTTTTTTTTTTTTTTTAAATGTGAAAAATTCTGTGACCACTTCTGCCATTTTAAATAATTTTTTTAAGGTAAAAAAAAAAAAAAAAAAATGTACAGAATTGATAATACAGGTCTGATATTAATGTATTCATATTACAAAATTATTTAAAAAACGTGTTTTTTTTTGGTTTCCAAAAATATGGTTGTTTGGGGGTTAAAACACTACTTTTAACCCATCGCCGCCAGCGCTCTGGGGTTTAAACATGCATTTTACAGCGCGAGAATTTTTTGAGCGTGATTTGTTAATGAATATGGTGGGAGCCGGTCGCTATGGCCAGTCGCTATCATGCGCACCCATACAGCGCGGAACCTGTCAAATAGCGACTCCTCACCCAATATTCAACATTACGGCAAACCGATTCGCTATCAACTACCGAACAACGGCCAAGCACAGCGACTACTAGCGGGCGCTCTGAAAATGCCGCTACAGTCGCTCAACTGTCGCTACCTGCCGCTGTTAATGAATCGGCCTCCCCGCCTACTATCAGTATTAGTATATTAATATTATTAATTATTATTAATAATATTAATATTTTATAGTATTATTATTTGTGGTAGTAGTAGTATTACTACTGTTACTATATATTTATTATGATTAATATTATTAATAATTATTAATATTAGTAATAATGGGTCTGTGAGAAGAAATGTTAGTAATAATAGGTCTGCATCGGAAAATGTTATTAATGTTGAGTTCTGTTACCTCTGTTAGCTATGTGAAAGGTGAGTATTTTTGAACCGCTTACCAAAACACTTTCCTGCCAAGGATGGACAATGCCACTCAATTTGCAGCTTAGAATTAGGATCTTACCTAAAGCAGATCTCCAGGATTCAAAGCATATTTATAGTCAAAAAAAGCTTTGGGTTGCTAGAAATAAAACTCGCCAGAGGTATTTGGGATGCCCCTCCCATAAAACAAGTGTTGATCGCAGCAAGGCATCCCATTTGCTGATGCACTCCAATACCCATTCTTGCCTCTCCGGCCGCCAGAAACCAGGAGGCCCCAGACCATGTGACCCCTTTCTGCTGGTGACCACAAACTCTAATGGATGCAGGTGGTCACAGGGGACACAAGTACAGAAGCAAAGACCAATTGAAATAATTCTGCCTAGGGATGTTTCACTGTATAAAATCATGATTCTCTGATAGGGATTGTTACAAGTGACATTTATAACTATAGGCCCACTTTAAACTAAACTAAACTCCTCATGTACTGCCTGCATTTTTGTTAAGTAATTGCTCGTGATGAGGTTGCCGGTAATTACATCAGCAAGGGAGCCAGATAAAATGTAATTTTTGGGGTGCCCCGGGGGGGTTCATACTGTGGGGCATCACAAATGGGCCTGCCCCCATTGGGTTTTGTTCTGCTTTTAAACTTCTGTGAGTTAACAAATATCTCTCTGGAATTTTTCTATGACCCAATAATAAATTGACCCCTTTGTTCTGTGCTTAGATTCTTGGCTTATATCTGCCTTCTTGGGTCGAAAAGTCATTTTCCTCCAGCTTTTCCTTCATGAGACAAAATAATCAGCCTCCAGAGATGTGCACCAGCATTACCTTGCTTTTTTTTCTGAAGACAAAGACGAAAGAAAGAAAATATCTCTCTCCAAGCTCTTATTATTCTGAGATTATATTTATACATAAGCTCTATTAAATTACCTGTATCTCGTCAGCGCTCTCAATATGATGGAGGCCGCTCTGCTGTTGTCCTGGAATTGGTTTACAGACTCTTTTTGTTTGTATAACCGTAAAGGATAGCGAGAGGTCAAGAAACTTCTGCTTAAGTGAAGCTGTGGTTCTCTGGCCAGAACAATCACCGAGGCAATTACTTTCCATTCTGCAGATGTCAAGAAAAATTATGTCCTAAACTAGTATCTTTGTTCAGTGGCTCCATTTGGCCCCTGTCTTGTTGCTTGTTCTCGACGTCCCTATCTTCTCTTCTCCTCTTATCATCTGTGTTCTACCTTTGTGTTTAATGTGCCATTGTCTGCTCTAAATAGGGGAGAAAGGATGCAAACAACCCATTGACTTATTTTATTAAAAAGGCAACAAGAGTGTAAATAGCAAAAATACAAATTGACATCATTAGGCTGAAAAGCTTTCTGATGGACCCTATTTGATCCTTATCCTTATCAAAGCACAGGAGGAACCCCATTAATTAAATGCTGATGGCTTCTCTATAACAGGTTGGAAGGACTATAGAGCCATGGTGAAATACTACACCAGTGTCTTCAAACACTGAATTCTAAGTAAACAGAGTTTTATGCTCTAGTGCAGTAGTCCTCAATCTTCCTCCTCAAGGGTCGAGACAGGCCAGGTTTTGCAGCTCTCTATGCTGATGCACAGATGTAATAATTAGGGCTATGGCTCTGTCTGAGCACCAGTTAATTCACCTGTGGAGTAGCGTGGAGAGCTGCAAAACCTGGCCTGTCTCGACCCTTGAGGAGGAAGTTTGAGGACTACTGCTCTAGTGCCATCAGTTTCTTGCCATGCTGGTTGCAGTTTTGGCAGCCAGGTGTTGGGCAGCCATGCC
The DNA here is from genome assembly GCA_027917425.1 of Gastrophryne carolinensis. Lineage (NCBI taxonomy): Eukaryota > Metazoa > Chordata > Amphibia > Anura > Microhylidae > Gastrophryne > Gastrophryne carolinensis. Next base: position 142,228,531 of record CM051244.1, read on the forward strand.
TCGTGGATGGTAGCCTGTATTGATCAGAAGTTCAGGATTTAAGGCAACTGATGGGCTAGGGTCAATAGTGGTGACATAGTCAGGTGTAACTATTGGTGGTAAACAGGTTCAGGCATTCCTAGTGGTAGTCTACAGAGCAAGGCATACCAGATGTGTTCAAATGCGGCTAGTGGTTGTCAACAGGGCAAGACACTTGCCTATGGTCAGTCATAGTTAGTGGTCAGCAGCAGGGAAAGCCCCCCAAGATGTGGTCATTTGTAGCAGGTGGTCAGCAAGTAATGCTGCTGGTTCCTTCCATCTGTGCTGGGTGCAATCATGGTAACCAGGTGCTGGGCAGACCCACCCAGGGATGAAAGCCTGTATTTATGGGGTGACTTGTAGGCTAGGGTTAGTAGCAGTCTTAAAGGGCCACAGCACTCAACCCTGTTGAGGCCAGCAACCAAACGTATAACCTGTCTGTAAAATCTGATTAAAAACAGAAGTCTCAGTTGGCACACATCTGCAGAAGTATGTTGAAGCTGCATCATCAAACACCCATGTGCCTCTCTGTCGGTGAAGTCCTAACTCTAATCTATGAGACTCCAATTGGGATATAAAATGCAATGGATAAATTGGGAGCAGCTTACCTGAGATTGCCCTACAGTTGCAGCACATGGGGAAGGGGGGAGAGGGAATGGTTAAAAGCCTTCCCCATTCAGCTCAAGACCAAACCCATGAGCTTGCACAAAAACAAACAATACTGATGAGGGGTGGCAGCCACTCAGAACAACTGAAAATTAACTTGGAAGGTGTGAGCAGGTCAATTAGAATTCAACAATCCTAAAGGGTTCACAGCTCTCAGCTTGCTGGTTGCTGACTAACAGGGTTGAGTGCTGTGGTCCCTTTTTGGTTGTTGCATTCTAATTGCCCTCCTCATGTGCACCTCCCAGATTAGTTATGAAATAGTTTGAGAGGCTGCCACCCCTTCTTGTATATCTAGGGTTATCAGCAGTGACATGGTAAGGTGTGACTAGTGGTCTGCAATAGGGCAGGAACCTCAGACTTGGTCAAGCATTACTAGTGGTCAGAAACAGGACTAGGCACTCCAGACATGGTCAGATGTGGTTAGTGGTTGATAAAAGGGCAAGAACTCTAGTCAGACAAGGCTAGTTGCCAGCAACAAGGCAAGGTAATCCTGATCTGGTCAGTTGTGACTAATGGTTGTCAACAGGGCAAGCACTCTAGATGTGGTCCAGACATAGCTAGTGGTTAGCAACAAGGGAAGGTACTCCAGACAAGATCAGATGTGGTTAGTGGTAGACGGGTGGTGACTATTGAGGGTCCCCCTCTCCCTTCTGCTTGGTGCATTTACTAATAATAAATTACCGTTTCCACGATTCCACAATTTTATGTTTTATTTTGATATTTGTTGTGATTTGAATTGCACTATGCAATTGTGGTGTGTTAGGATTATTGAATTATGCTTTTGCTTTTGCTTTTCTTATATTGGTGCTTGCACCTTAACCGTTTTTGAGAGAAGAGTACTCCTACCATTGATAATATATATATATATATATATATATATATATATATATATATATATATATATTTGTTAGGTTGTTAGGGTCAGTTTCTAATTAGGGATGATATATCAGGGTTTATGGAGCATTATACTTTGTTTATGGGGGGAGAGGGATGCAGGAAATTAAAGTGTTGCGAGAGCTCCATTAAAGGTAAGGTTTGTGGGTGACCTGAAGGGGTTCACACAGCGGGCATCCTGATCTGGGATTCCCCCCGGGGAAGTCTAAAACCATCCTAAACCACCCACTATGCCCATAACCTTTTAAACTGGTCTCCAGGGCTGACATCTCTGCATGATGGTTACCAAGAGGCTTACCAAGTCAGACAAATTTCAAAAGTGATGAGCCTCGCCTTTGAGTAGACAAAATTCAGGTTAGACTAATCTTTTTAATTTTGCAAAATACCAACCACTATGCCCCTTGGCAAATACCTGATGTTTTCCAGGTGTGCCCAGGGCCCGTGCTAGTGGACACTAGACTCTGCACAACCCATATCCCAGGAGGGGGTGTGGGTAATCAGACAGGGGTATTGGTCACCCCCCACATGCTGTGAATGTGGCTTCCCAACATGTCTAACCTTTGAACCGATAAATGGGCTCTTGGCAAGTAGTGAAAATATTAAAAGAAAAACCTTGTTACAATAAAAAAAACATTATTAACAAGCTATTATTTTTGATATTTAAAGACCTCTTAATGACAGGGGCTGGTCCACAGGTTTGGCTAGCAAATGTGGTGCCAATATTCAAGAAGGGGTCTAAAGAGGAACCTAGGAACTAACGACCAGTAAGTTTAACATATGTGGTGGACAGGCTATTTGAATCTAATTTGTTATCTAAGAGATGCTATCCTGGAGTATCTCAGAGAAAGTGACCTTATTGCTCCAGTATGGCTTTAGAAGGAATCACTCCTGCCAGGCAAACCTGATCAGCTTTTCTGAGGATGTAAGTTCAAAAGTTCAAGACTGGATCATGGGGGGATCACTGGATGTCATATATCTTGACATTTCTAAAGCATTTGATACTATGCCCCCTAAGAGACTGGTACAAAAGAGGAAAATGCTTGGACGGGGGGGGGGGGGGGGGAAGGTGGGGAGGCGCGTGTACGTAGTTGAATACATGCATTAAACCTTACAGTAAATTTTACACTTTCCGCTTTGGCCTGTAATCCAGAGGCGCGGATCTGCTCCCAAGCGAGCAGTGTGCTCCCGCTGGCTACAGTACACAAAAAAGGTGAGAATTTTTTTTTTGGCAACAATCTGGATAGCGTGAGTGCAAAAAGAAAATTTACTGTAAGTTTCAGTTTAATAATAAGAAACAGAGGGTGGTTATTAATGGTACATAATCAAACTCTGGATCACCTTTGCTAGCGGAATATATATATATATATATATATATATATATAATGAATTTATTTAATAGCAAAATACCAATATTTGCAGATGATACTAAGATGTGTAGTAAAGAAATGAACACAATAGAGGACAGCAGGCAGCTACAAACCTATTAGGATAATTCAGAAGTCTGGGCGGAAAGATGGCAAATGAAGATTAGTACAGTTAAATGTAAGGTTATGAACATGGGCAGGAGCAATTTGACATTATTGACATGATTACACACTAAATAATGAAATGCTATGGAAAAGAGACACCTGAGGGGTGATCTAATAACTATGTATAAATATATCCAGGGTCAATATATCCGTCCCATGATCTATTTATTCCCCGTAGTGTAATCATAACTCGGGGGCATCCACTACGGTTAGAGGAAAAGCTTCTTGTATCAGCATAGGAGGGGGTTCTTCGCTGTAAGAGCAGTGAGACTAGTCATGAAGAATACACTAAAACAGATCAAAATGGAACCCCACCATTCGAGGAGATGTGGGCACCAGCTGTGGCGGTGCCCTCCCAGTCCACGGCCGGTCAAGCATCATCGCTCACCCCAAAGGCCGGCAGCTGCCCCACCTTGCCAGGTGCTGACGCCGGTCCTAATCCTACCTGAATCTACTGCATTTTCTGAGCCTTTAAACATCCAAGATGGCGGCACAGGCTGCCTGCAGACAGGAAGTGTCTTCTGCCACTCTGCATTCTGGGATTGCTGTCCTTTTCCTGACCCCAGCTCTGCTCTGTCTGAGCAAAGCACAGCTATAACCTGCCACTATGCAGTCCCCCACCTCTCCTCAGTATGTGATGCTTCTGAGGCAAAATGGCAGCACTGTATCCTAGAGTCCTGAACAGAGTTGCAGCCTAGTGGGGGAAAGAATCATAAGTAAGTGACTAAAAACATAAAATGTATTAATTTTAGATGCTGGGAAATAGTTTTTGGAGGGTTTGGGCTTTTCATTAAATTATGCTGAAGGTCCGGTTTAAGGTGGCTGAGTGTAGGAGATGCAAGGAAGTAATAATAGAATAGAATGGGATAGAGGGGAGAATAAAACAAATCAGCGAGAAAAAAATAAGTTGGAAAGGAAGAAGAAAATAGCGGATAAGGTTGAGGATGGAGAAGAAAAGCTAAAGAAATATAACTATAATACATCTAGAGAAAATAGAACGAGAGCATGGGGCGGGGTGACAGGAAAATGAGACTGTCCACTTGGTTGGTAGACTGTATCACATTAAATGCAATGTAGGACCTAGGGGTTTTAGTTGACAATAAGCTCAACTGTAGTAACCAATGCCAGGCAGTTGCTGCCAAGGCAAATAGGATCATGGGGTGCATCAGGAGGGGCATAGGTGCTCATGACCAAAGCATCACTTTACCCCTGTACAAGTCACTGGTCAGACCCCATATGGAATACTGTGTACAGTTCTGGGCACCTGTGCGTAAGAAGGACATATCAGAACTGGAGCGTGTTCAAAGAAGGGCAACAAAGTTAATAAAAGGAGTGCGGGGGCTAGAGTACCCGAAAAGATTGTCCAAGTTAGGTTTATTTAGTCTAGAAAAAAGACGATTGAGGGGTGATCTAATAACTATGTATAAATATATTCGGGGTCAATACAAAGATCTGTCCCACAATCTATTTATACCCCGGAGTGTAACCATAACCCGAGGTCATCCACTAATGTTAGAGGAAAGGTGCTTTCTCCACCGACATAGGAGGGGATTCTTCTCTGTAAGAGCAGTGAGACTATGGAACTCGCTGCCAGAGGAGGTAGTAATGATCGATACAGTAAAAACATTCAAAAGTGGCCTTGATGCCTTCCTGGCATGTAATAACATTTCCAGCTATGGCTACTAGACCACTGGAAGGAATTAAACAGGCTGAACTGGATGGACTAAAGTCTTTATTCAGCCTTACATACTATGTTACTATGTTACTATGTAGTAACAAAATGTATACTAAAAAAACAAAACAAAAGTTTTCAGTAAAGCGAGAGTAATATTTACTCTCTTGTTGGCCGTTAATTGCTCTTCAGAACAATAGCTATATAGTCAGCAGACCAGCAACCTCAGCGAAGGTGCTGCCATTGTTTTAGGGGGCACAAATTAGATTGCGGACTCTTCAAACAGATTTCTCTTTGCCGAGAGTTTTCAGCGTGAACAATGGCAGCTTTAGCTTGTTGTCCAAACTCAATATGTCATAATCTCTTCCACACTCTTTTCCCATCTTTATCTCGGCAATTTTATTGATTTCCTTCTCACTTCCTTAGCTGTGTTATCTTTCTGTCGGCCTCTGAGATTTCATTTTGCCCTTTCAGTCTCCTTTTCCTGTCACCCCGCCCCATGCTCTCGTTCTATTTTCTCCAGATGTATTATAGTTATTTTTCTTCTCCATCCTCACCCTCAGCTACTACTTTCTTCTTCCTTTTCAACGTATTTTTTTATCGCACCCTCTATTCTATTCTATTATTGCTTACTCATAGTTACATAGAGGCCGATTCATTAATAGCGGCAGGTAGCGACAGTTGAGCGTCTGTAGCAGCATTTTCAGAGCGCCCGCTAGTAGTCGCTGTGCTTGGCCGTTGTTCGGTAGTTGATAGCGACTCAGTCGGTTTGCCGTAATGTTGAATATTGGGTGAGGAGTCGCTGTTTGACAGGTTCCGCGCTGTATGGGAGCGCATGATAGTGACTGGCCCTAGCGACCGGCTACCACCATATTCATTAAAAAATCACACTCAAAAAATTCTTGCGCTGTAAAATGCATGTTTAAACCCCAGAGCGCTGGAGGCGAAGGGTTAAAAGTAGTTTTTTAACCCCCAAACAACCATATTTTTGGAAACAAAAAAAAACAAGTTTTTTAAATAATTTAGTAATATGAATACATTAATATCAGACCTGTAATATCAATTCTGTACAATCTAAAATGGCAGAAGTGGTCACAGAATTTTTCACATTTAAAAAAAACAAAAACTTAATAACAATTAATTATGAATATTTAAAGATTGTTCCATTGAAATGGAGTCTATAGGACTCCATGGCCAGCCACTAGCCTGCCCACTGGGAGCCACCCCCATGTAGGGATGCCACCTTTCCCTAAAAAACATTCCGGCCTTGTTGGGGACATGGTCACATGAGGCGTGGTCATGCGGGTGTGGTCTTCTATCAATGCAGAGAGCAGAGGTTGGAGCACACAGACGAGGGAGGCCATGGGGGGCGGGGCATGGCTGATGTCACAGCTGACTTCACGGCAGGGTCAAGGAGAGGAGGGAGGAGAGGGGAAAAGAGGGAGGAGCGTCAAATGCATATACAGAGCGCAATGGCGGACTTGCTGGGATGCCACCACTGCCCTTGGTCACACCCGGAGCCTTGTCCATGTACGAGATACTGGCCATTAACATGGCCGGTAAAAATAAATCACTGGTTCCGGCATGAGAAAAACAAGCTGTGCCGATGAGATACCGGCCAGGTGGCAACCCTACCCCTATGACTAGAGATGAGTGAACTTCTTGAAAGTTCGATTCGGGCGATTCGCCGAATTTCCCCAACAAATTCGGGTTTGCCCGAATCGAACTTTCAAGAATCGCTCATCTGAAAAAAAAAAATGCCAGCATGGTGGGAGCAGGCAGGCCGGCTACGCCTGTCAGCGGGTCGCCGCCGGCCCACTGACAGCGCAGCCGGCCTGCCCGCTCCCACCATGCCGCCATTTTTTTAAAAAGCAAACACTTACCTGCATGGTCGGAGCGTGGAGGCCGCCGCTCTCAGCTGCCATCAGAGGACGCGTCATAAGAGGACGCGTCATCAGAGGGCGCCTGAGAGCGGCGCCGGCCTGCCCGCTCCCACCATGCCGGCATTTTTTTTTTTTATTTCAGGGAAAATTCGATCGGCACGAACCAAAAGAAATTCGGGTTCGTGCCAAATCGAATTGTCCCTGAAATTCGGAGCAAATTCCGGTTCGTCCGAACCGGTTCGCTCATCCCTACCTATGACTGCAGACTACAGAGAACCAGGGATGCGGTTGGTGGGTTAGGTCACATTAGACGGCATTATTGAGATCAGACAATCGGCAATCTTATAAATGGCAGGTGGTTGTGGTCTGTTTTTTGTTTCAAACTGGATCCTCGCTGAGGCAGCTAAGCTGGCCAGAAAAGGGTTTTGTGCCTCTTTAAAGCATGTTGGTTAAGAAACTGCATCTGTGGCATTATATTCATTTCCTACCTCCAAGCTATGAGGCTCTGCTGGGCATAATGTGTAAAAATAATGTCTCAAATTTAGCTAGGTAGCAGCAAAAAGCTATCACCATATAATACACTCCTATCAGTTTGTATAGTCAAGATAAATAACATTGATTAAAAGGAGTGTATATAAACAGGTCATCTGTCAACACTGTTGATTATTGATATTTACAGGCACCTCCAGACCACATGAAACACAAGCCTATAGCCAGCAGATTGAATACGCTATCGTCGGAATTGATTTTCTGGTGGCTGGCAGGCTTTTGTTCCCCTAAGATAATAGTGCTGGTGGTGTCTCTAGAGCACACAATCATTTATAAGCATCCATGTAGCTATTTAACAATAGACTATTCATCTCTCTTATATGACTATGGGGCTGTGCATGGCTTCCCGGGGGAGTCCCGTTCAATATCCCGCGTGTGTGTAGTGTGTAGCTTTACCACTAACCATCCAGACCGTATATATATTTTTTTTAGATCTAAAAATGAGGAATGATGGAATGTAATTGGTTATGATGGGTACCATGGAATGTACGCAATATCAAACATGGTTATAATGTGCACGCACAGGCAGCAATGGAAAAAAATGAATCTGGGTCCAACTAAGAAAATCAACCACTCTTGGTAACTGTCCCTTCAGTTGACCATTGCCTCAGTGATCCAGTGTCAAATGCAAGTCTTCAGATCCTCCCCACCATGGGCCTCTGATCAAAATGACCTCTAGGGATGTTTAATCCCTCCCCAAGGAAATAGATCTAACCCCCCCTAGGAAGACCTATGCCTAACAAGACCCTAACGCATTTCCAAAGTGACAGCGTTTGCACATTCATTATTCCAAAAAGATTTACCAGGTGGACATACATGGCTCCGAAAAAACATACTATTGGCCACAGGTAATCATTAAGGATGCTTGTGTGGTGCTACAGTTTCGACCAGGGGAGTATTACAGCCTGATTTTTGCGCTACCAAGGGTTACCAAAAAGTGTAGGTATCTCAAATAGCGGTGCAGGAGTCAGCGCCCAGGAGGGTCACTGCAGGAAGATGGGACTGGGGTTCTCTCAGCATTTCATTTCAGAGTGCGAAGGACCTTAATTAAGCGCGGGACAGCCCCCCTCAATTAACTGTACCATGTTTCTCTTTTCTAAATGATGTTTTCTAGTTGTAGTATTTGAGAAGCCTCCATATTAAAGAGGAACATTGGACAGTCTGGGGAGTTTTCAAAAACATCTGTTCCCTTTAAGCGATTCTCCATTTGACAGGTTTAACTTACCTGTCTTCTGCTCGGGCCTGTGCAGTGAAGTCCTCATCTCGGACAGGGTGTTTGCAGGGAGGATCAAAAGCGGTGCACCTAGAGAGGATAGAGGTGGAGGACGTCAGAGGATGACAGGACGGCTAAGCTCCCCTGGCGTTTGTCACAGGCGGCTAAGACGCCGGGGGCGTGGAAAAAGAAACAGGATGACAGTGACCTGGAAGATTCCGTTATCCAAAAGGTATGGAACATTGCGGCGGGAGGCTGTCAGGACCTAACAGTTTAAAGGTCCATAGTTCCTCTTTAATGTGGAGCTGTGCGTATTTTAGATAAAAATGGTGTTGGTCACTGCTTTACCAAGTGTGGCGGGATTCCTATAGTCGCCTCCTCCATGCAAACACCCATTGCAAAGCCTGATTTGACTTACCTGTCTAGCACTCCTCCAAGGAAATCCTTCCCACAATTTGGCTACTGGTGGTCTTGTTGGCTGGTTTCTTTCAGAGGCCCAGATCGCAGATAAGGGCTCTAGACGGATTTTGCCAGAGAGTGCTTGGAGGGGTTCATTCGGACTTTGCAGTGGGTATATGCAGGGGGAGCTGCCAAGTGGGATGCCCCCCACACTTAGTACCAATTTTGTCAAAAAATGTTGTAGGATTTCTTTAATTACCCCCCCCCCTCCAAACACCAGGCATATTAAGCAGTGGAAGATTGCCCTATATTTTCCCACTGATCTGACAATCACATGACAATCACATGAGGGAAGAATTGCCAATAAAGCTTACTTCTGACGCTATTTTAACATCTTAAGCCAGACTGGCCATAGAGCGAGGAAGAATTCTTGCTTTGGGGCTAACTAAACTGGACATAACCCCCAGGATATGTTCTGCCCCTACAGCCTTAGCATCAAGGCTACGGGTTGTCATACCCACCTCTGCCACTCTATCTGGCCCCTACAACATTAAAACATCAGTACCCCCAATTTAAGAATGGCCCTATTGACCTCACAAAGTTAGAACCTTAGCCGATGAACTCACTCATTCAGGCACCTTGTGGGTGGGGCAAAGCAGCTGGTAATGGGCTGGTAAAAAGCTGTCCAGGAAATTTATGGCCCCAGTCTGCCCCTGGTCTTGGGTAAGCAGACAGATAGATGGTCTGCTAGAGAGAGGAAACCTAGCACCTGATGTCACTCATGAACCTCACCATGGGGGTCAGAGACAAAAAAGGGAGGCTAAAATCTCTTCTCCTCTTCAAGACTGGAATAATATATTTGACTGAATTTAGGCTTAAGGTGAGGCTGATGTGAGGTATGGTACTGGTATCCGCAGCTGGAGGGCTGCCATAAAAATTTCAGGGCCCAATACAGTCTACATTTTTAGGCCCTCTTCTGAGGGAGTCCTGAATGGAGCAGGGAGGAAAGGTGGATGAGCGGTGCTGGTGGGATAGATGAGTGGCATTCAAAGAGGGCTGGGTAAGTGGAGGTATGGTGTATCCTGCACCAGGCCACATGATTAATCAGATGGATTGAGAGAGCCAAAAACATGTCAGGAAATTGCTACAGGGCTGGTATCAAGGCTGGCAATGGGCCCCCATTTGCAGCTAGGTGCCCCACCTTTGCTGCCCCAATGGCAGATGTCTAAAAGAAAACCTAGAGCCTGCTGAATTTGCTCCTACAGGGGCAATCTAATTTGGCTGCCCTTGTATGTGAATCCTCCCTGGTTCACTTTATATTCACCTTGATCCCATGATCATGCAGTTTATGTGTGGTATCCCCTGCACCCCCCCCCCATGAATGCTCATTTGTTCAGGTAAAAACCTCCCCCAAAACCTCACCCACCTTCTGCCCCGCTCCGGTTTTACCTTTAAGCACTATTTACTCACCTTCTGGGTCCCTCGGATTCCGACGGGCGGCAGCATCTTGCATCCCATGTGGCATTGCGCATGGCCCAGGATCTCACACCTGCGCAGTGTCCATAAATGGTATGCAGTGGAGCTGCCCAAAATCCTGCGGTGACATCCAAAAGGTAAGTAGAGGCTGATTGTGGGGGTATCTGCCCTGTTTTATTTTTGGTCCAATGTTCCTCTTTAAGTGGTCCCGTTTCTGCACTTTAGCGGTAGGCAATCAAATAGTAGACCCTCTAAGGCTGATCAAATGAGGGGGCTTCTCCGTTATCACTGACCAGACCTGACAGAGCTAAAACAGAACCACATCAGAGTGCAGCATTTTATTCTGACTGCAGTCAGGTTAAGTGGAGCTGTTTTGTTTTTTTGACCCTTTAAATGTGAAAAATACCTTCTTGTATGACTACTAGCAGGACCATTGCCCCCTCCCGACAATTCGTCTCATTTCATTTCACTCATCTTCACTAAAATCCTATCCAGCATTCTCCGACACCTGGTTTACATTCTCTACTGTGTAATCTCTGCCGTCTATTGTGTCCCATTCGGAGTCTCCTTGTCTCCTGCTCGCTGGGGACATTTTCTTTTTCTATTAATTCATTACTCACCTCACTATCTGGTCATTTAACCTCTCGCTCTCCGTTCAATCACACTCGCTCTCCTTCTTCATTGCGTCTTGATTACCGTCGCTTACCGAAATTAATTAAAATTTTCCTATGTCCATATCGTCCCTGGGGGTGAAATATATTGAACAGCTGGAGATGAAAAATGTTGCAAATTAGTTGCACAAAAATGTCATCCACAGAATGCTGAAGATTAATAGACTAGATGGGGATTGCTGGGAAAACGTCTCCGATTCAGAACTCTGGTCACAGACGGGCAGATCTATCATCTGGCATGACTCATGAACTAAATTAACTTCAATTTGGGTCAGACTAAGTCAGGCCAAAGGGCCATCGATCATACAGACAATCTCCCAGCCCATCAAGTATCTTTAAAGTGGACCTGCACTTGAACCTTTAACGCATGCAACTGCTATAAAGTCCAATGGCAATAGTCAGTGGCAAATTTGTGAGAATTACCGTAGTAAAATAGCTCTTTGAACAGTAGAGGGTTCTTACTTTACAACTTTCCATGGTTGTAGTACCAGAGGAAAACATTCTTATGGTCCAATCATCTTGGGGGGGGGGGGGGGGGGGGGGTCTAGTAGGAGAGAAGGGAGCACTCATTCCAACAATTTTGTAGGGAGTATGTAAACGGCCCTTCATATCAACTTTTCCATGAAGGTTGTCCATAATCATTTTTTATATATTCTTATATATTCTTTATTTATCATTTCCAGGTTTTACAGACATTCTCAATAAAGGAAACAAATTCCAACATACAACAGTTACAGAACATTAAAAAGACAATAAAGTATTATACCGCGCTAATACAACACACTCAATAAAGCTCAACGTGCACTGAGTCCTTCAAACTCCCTATAAAGATAATTTCACCAAATGGCACAGAGCTCAGATCAGTCCAATTATTCTTGACATATGATCCCACGGTGCATGATCCACCACCACTCAAGGTGCACACCAAAGAAACGTAGTGCCCACACGCTTACCGGAACACTGTAGTAACACAGTGTTCCGGTAAGCGTGTGGGCACTACGTTTCTTTGGTCTGCACCTTGAGTTACAGAACATTGATGATCTAAACTAGTGCAGTCATATGTCCGGAAGTGAAACTCGAGCTTCTGGGCCCAGTCTATAATATCATGTTTGCCCTATGGGGGGGGGGGGGGGGGCAACACCTCTGGGCACTGCCCAGCCCCACCGCTCCTCACCCACAGAGTTCGCACCGTCAGTACCTGGCTTTACAGTTCTCCACGGGGCTGCACAACCTCCCAGTGCCCCCCAGACCAACCAAGATGCCATGGCCCGTTCTTAGCTCGGCACGTCTGGTGTCATTGGGACCACTGAAAAACTAAAACAGTTGGGAGGAGTTTGGAGAGGGGGAGTATACAGAGTATAAAGATTAGTTTAGAAGAGGGAGTGAGACAGAAGAAGGGGTGAGGAGTTGTAGATCGCACCCATTTATCTGGTAGGTTCTATCAATTCTCTATATTCCTGTGTTACTGTAAATTCCACCCATCCGGTCCACTTGAGGCAGTGCGCCTCCGAGGACTCGTTGCAGCTGCAATTATGCCCTCAAATCTCTCAATTTCCGCCACCCTATTCAGCCAATGTGAGATACTGGGTGGTGTTGGGTTCTTCCAATGTGAAGGGAGGCACGCACGCAGAGCGTTCACCATCTGGCATATGACAGACCTTTGGCAGTTCTTGGTGGGCATCCCCGAGTGGTGGAGAAGGAAAAAGGCCGGGTCACCAGGGATCTCCCTCTGCGACATTCACTGTATCGTGCTCCTGACCCTAGTCCAGAAACCTGTCAGTTCAGGGCATGACCAAAATATGTGGAGGAGATCTCCCCTGTCTCTGTTACATCGCCAGCAGAGGGGGGAAACAGGGGGAGACCACCTGTGTAGTAAGATGTACCATCTTGTGAGCATTTTATAGTTACATTCGGTTGTCCATAATAATAATTCACAATGTGTTTTAACTGACTCAACCATTCTGTTAATTTATTAATTTATTATTTCCAGTTTAAATTCATAAACTAACTGATCTTACACTTTAAGTGCTAACCTAGCCATTTATTGGTTGGGTGGAGGCCTGGTTCTTTTCCTACCTTTCTCTTCTCTTCTTCTCCTTTTTTCATTCTTTCCCTTCTTCTCTCGCTTTTCCCTTTGTGCTACTGTTTGATGGGTACTTTTTACTACTGCTTATATGACATGGTTATCTCACAGAGGATTTCTGTTCTGGTATATCTGGCATACCCCGAAGTCCTACTGTATGAACAGCAGTTTTAAAAGTTTTGGATGTGGACCTATGATGTATGATCTTTATTCTTGCAGTAAAAACTATTGTTTAAAAAAAAATCATAAACTAAATATCTTAGAATATTTGAGCTCATTCCTTAGTCAGCCCATTCCATTCTTTGTTATTCTCTGTTCCATATATGTTGATGGAGCCATTTCTTGACTCATCAGGTTGGTTATTTTTTACATTCATGTACAGTACTGTTTCCTATTCTTTATATTGGGAAAATGTCAGGTTACTCCTTGGACGACCAATACTTCATTCATTCATCGATTCATTTATGCCTTCATGCCTTTCATGTGTCAATTCCTTTTATATGTACTGAAAAGGGTGATATGGGGGTTAATGTTGTGGTCTGTCCATCCATCAGTTTAGGACCTTACTTAAAAAAACACTAAAGCCACGTAGCGGCAGGAGTTTTTTGTGTTTAGCGCCTTTTCCTGGTGCCATGTAGTGTTCCATGTATCAAAAGCGCCGGATACTTGGGCCCTTATTCATCAAGCGATAGCGCCAGGTAGTGTCTGACGAGCGCCAGGTAGCGGCAGCTAACGGCGACTACCGACTCAAGTACGCCCGGCGGCGGTCACAATGACGCATTTATCAAGCAAAATGAGGCTAGCGCCGGCGAGAGCGACGGCTAGCGCGGCATTCATCATGAAGCCGCCTGGACCGAACAGCGCCGCTGCAAATTCCCTCACAGCGCCAGGTATGAGCTGTCGCTCCCTGGCGATGTCCAATGCATTTCAATGGAGCAATCTATAATTATTCATAATTAATTGGTATTAATTTTTTTTTTTTTTTTTTTTTAATGTCAAAAAATCGGAGACCACTTCTGCAATGTTAGGATTTATTTTTAAGTAAAAAAAAAAACTAAAAAAAATATGTGCAGAATTGATCTAACAGGTCTGAGATTAATGTATTCATATTACAAAATGATTCTAAAAACATGTATAATGTTACATTCAAAAAATATGGTTGTTTAGGGGTTAAAAACTAGTTAATACACATCGCCGCCAGCGCTCTGGGGTTTAAACAAGGAATGGACAGCGCCAGCACATTCGGAGCGTGATTTGTTGATGAATATGAAGCAAGCCGTTCGCTCTGGCCATTCGTTGTCAGGCGCTCACATACAACGCTGGACCTGTGAAACAGCGACCCCCCAGCCCGTATTCAACATTACCGCACACCGACTGAGTCGCTGGCAACAAGCTAATGCCGGCCAAGCACAGCGAATACTGGCTGGCGCTGAAAAAATCACGCTACAGTCGCTCATCTGTCGCTACCTGGCGCTATTAATGAATCGGCCTCCCCGTGACTTCTGGTAAGCGTATTTTAATTTTTTTGCGCTTAGTCAAGCGACACTGGATCCCTGGCCTGTTCTGTTTTTTTTTCATTCATTCGTTCATTATTGTACTTAGGTTACTCAAAGCTAACTTGCATTATCATGCCTGCCAATCATGTGTCATGTAACTGAATGTCATTCCATGTGTTTTTTACTTGCTCGCTGTCCTGCCATCCCCAGTTAAAGCCTTTTTTTGTAATGCACATGGCGCTGTATGTCTGAGTATTGTGGTTTCAGACCATCCATGCTGGCACTGTTAATATACATGTTAAATACAATTGATATCTGGCCCTCCCCACTGGTGCTACCTGTGGCTAGCGCCATTGGAAAAAACAAGACACAGGGCCATGAGTAGCTTGTTCCATTCATTTATTTTTCATTTCCCTGTAAAACTGTAATAGATTAGAGCATTCTGTTTATTTCAGTTTTTGCATTTATTCTCTATTCCGTATACTGTATGGAATATGAGATATGTGTGGTCATTTTTGGCCTGTTTATCTTTCTGTTTAAAAAATAATGAATGAATCTATTCATAGTTTCTCTTTCCGGATAATTTTGGGAGGCATATTTTGGTCAATCCATCCTTCTTTTCTTTCCGCTTTGCATCTATTCATTCATAATTTCTGGTCCCATATATTAAAGTAACACCATTCCTTGGCCTGTCCTTCCTTCCTTTCATTACTTTATTCATCTACAGTATGCTGTTATCATTTCTCATTCTAAATATTAGAGCTGATGATAACATGAGTCATTATTCAGCCTGGACATCCTTCTGTCCATTTCTTCATTTATCAATTTATTTATAATTAGTGTTGGGCAAACCTGAACCGCTATGTTCAGGTTCGTACCGAACTTTAAGAGTTCAGGTTCCCCAATCTGAGCATGGACTTCAGCCAGAAGTCCATGTTAGAGTTCAGCATTCGGTCCGAACCCAGAAAAGCTGGTTGATGGGCTGATGAGTAGCCCATCAACCAGCTTCTCCTAAGGGGTGCAGCAGCAAAAAGCTGCTGTACAACTTACCTCAGCCCCTGGATCTGTCTGTTGGCGGTCGCTGTTCCACTTTCAAAATGTCCACGGCAAGGGCTTCAGAAAAATGGCTGCCCCCATGAGTGAGGACACTTACAGCAGCTTACAATGTAAAGTGTCCTCACTCATGGGGGTGGTCATTATTCGGAAGCCCCAGTAATGGATATTTTGACAGAGGAACGCCACCACCGATGGACAGCTTTCTGCTGCTGCACTCTGCAATGGGGAACCCCCTTGACTCCTTGAATGATTTCAGTGGGGGCCAGGTTCAAATTTGAAGCAGTTCGTTCTTCCCTATTCATAATCTTTTATTCAATATATTCAAACTGATAATATATGGGGTCATTTATTCATTCAGAATTTCTCACTTTATATATTGAAGCTGGTGATAAGCTGGCAAATATTAAATCTGGTTATATTAAGAGTCATTGGCAACATACACCAAGTCTGGCCTCCACGCCCTGGTCTGCAAGCCTCCTGGTGCCTGGGCTCCTTTTACTGGGAAAAGAGGACCACACAACATTTTTTATTTAATCTTTAAGGGTTTTAACCCTTAGCAATAAAAAAAAAAAGTTTTACATTTTTAAAAAAAGACCTGTACCTCCCCCAAAGGGGGAATCCCATGCCCATTTTTTTTTAAATTAACTCCTCGTAGTGCGGATAGTACTGGTAGTTATATTTTATTTGAAAATGTCATGAAGAGCTCTTTTCAGGTTGGGGGATTCTCCTGGGCAGGAACAGGGGGCTACCAAAATACACAAAATTTGGAAAGCGCAGATAAAATGACAAACAAAACAGTTCACGTTAAAGCTCCAACTCTCTTTAAAAAAAATATAATTTTCCTGGAAATTCCTGCAAAAATCACAGTTAAACAAAACACAAAATGTTGAAAAATGACCTGTTCACAGAGGGTGCCAAATTATTAAGTAGGCTGGCAGTTAAAAGGGTTAAAGCTACCTCTACATGTTGGTGGGTATTGTTCTGTTTGGGGGACCTTGCGCTTTCAGATTTAGTGGGTTTTTCCTCAACAACATGAGTTTGTCATTCATGGGTGGTGACTAAAACTATACTAACTAATAAAAGTGTCAGAATGTCAGGCCATTAATTTTGTCTTTAGAGTTTTTGTTCTAGAGTAGCGGTGTCAACAACCCTTGTGATTGCCTGGCCCTGCCGTGGTTAGTCCATCAGTGTCTGAGAACGTGGGTGATGTTGGCAGATGCCCGTCCCTGCCTGTGGGTAAAAAATGCTGCTGGTACCCGTGATCAGGGGTGAATCTAGCCTTTAGCCTGAGGCAAACTTTAGGTGACTAGTAAATAGTTTTTAAGGCAAATACCACTAACTCTAGCTACCTTGACTTATTACTATAGATATACTCTGACCAGCATATCTGAGAACTTGCACAGGAAAAACACAGAATAAAGTGGACCCTAAGAAATCACAGAATAAAGTCTTACCAAAAGAGATTACAGAATAAAGCAAGCCCAATAAAATCCCAGAATGAGCTGTATCCAGATATAAAGCAGGTAACCACTTTTCGAAACTCACCACCCAAAATATTTTATTTTACCTTTTGTAGGTAAGTTGAGGTCAAAACCTCAAGTTGAGCTCAGGTGAGTTGAGAGTCAAAACCTTTCTGGCTGTTCTGCAGCTCTTAATGCAAAAACAGAACCTGCATTTATCAGGCCTAGTACAAGAAAATCTACCCAGACCTGACAATTACTAATCAGAACCCTAAACGCAACTGGTGGCTTAGCCAGCCAATCAGTGCAGTAGCAACCCTGCTCTCACAACGCTTAGCCAATTAAGCAGCGATTCCATGGTAGCCACGGAATGTGGGGAAATGGCCGCCTGTCGCT
This sequence comes from Gastrophryne carolinensis, assembly GCA_027917425.1. NCBI lineage: Eukaryota > Metazoa > Chordata > Amphibia > Anura > Microhylidae > Gastrophryne > Gastrophryne carolinensis. The sequence goes on from CM051244.1 coordinate 142,245,992, forward strand.
GGCCAGGTGAGTCACATTTTTTATTTTTAAAGTGGACCAATCACCAGACCAGCTGGCTGTAGACTCTAAAGAAAGGGCTGGCCAACTACATGCCCCTGGTGCATCCCAATTTGAAATGTCCCACTGTGTGATCACCCCACAGTGGCCTGCAACCCCCTTACATTTCTGCAATTGCAAGCTGCATCAACGACATCCCTGTGGTGAACCGCACTCCTGCGCCCAGCCATTCAAATACACTGGGCATGGGAGAGTGTATATTTCACATGGCAACTAGGAATGCGGCTGCTCTCATTGACTTCAATGGGGAGTGCAAGCTGCCACACCCCCAGTGGCAGGTGCACTCCTAGCCTGAATGATCTGAATGTCTGAATGATCTGAATGTCATGGGATGCCCTGGGGGAAGAAGATTCCAGGACCTGCCTGGCTGGGTTTTGTTCTACTTTAAACCCCCGCCTGCTTACACGCACTATTACCCCCATTACCCCCCCAAGACACTCTATTAAGCCCCACTACACACACAAACCATTTACCCTTGGTTGAACTTGATGGACATATGTCTTTTTTCAACCGTATTAACTATGTAACTATGTAACTATGTAACCACATGCACTGTAAAAGAAAATAAAAACCAGTTTTGGACAGCCCAATAGTCTAAAGGACTCCAGGGCCAGCAGGTTCCTTGATTTGGGATGCCCCACTGTGTAAAACCCCCTGGAATAGCCATGAAACATGTTTTACCATCGATCCCACAGTGCATGCGCAGCCAGAGATGCCCTTGCCCTGGCTAAATGGGCAGTGCGGGAACGCATTCAGAATAGATTGGTGGGTGATGCTAAATATTTGGAATTGCTGTAAGTCTGCGCCATGGGAGCGAGGTAAGATTTTTGGCATTGGGGTTTGGAGTTTCACGCACAGAGGCATCAACAGGCAGGTTTACCAGCTTTTGAAGCAGAGCTAAACCCAGGAATTTGACTTTCACAGGTTTTGTTCCGTGCCCCGGGGGCATCGCAAATCGCCCCGCTGTTGGAAAACCCCAGTTCACCCATAAAATATCACCTTTGCACACTTCAGCGGTGATGCATGGGCTCTCTTCCAATGAGAGACGCCTGCCATGACTATGTCATTTGTCATCTCCACATTCCCAGCATGCACGGCGGGGCCCGTGCTCCCGCCTCGGCCTATCTGGGCTGGGGTGGAAGCGCGAACATGCCGCTGCCCATGCGGGGAATGTGGCAGAGCGTGCTCCCTATTCACAACAATAAGAGCTGCCTGCCAATGACATGGCAGGCGGTTCTTGTTGGACGAGAGCCAGCACATGTGCTGTTGAAGTTCACACAGCAGGCATCCAATTTCAAAATGCCTTGGGAAATAAGCCAGCCCTGGATACTTTCAGAACGGGCTTCTGGTGGGTTTTGTTCCGCTTTAAGTGGACCAAAACCCAGGATTTTATGTGTTTTGGTACCTTCTCAGGAGCATCCAGATTTGTGATGTCCCCCTCTATAAATCTCCTCGATTTCCCAAAGACTCACCTTTCCCTCTTCCCGTAGCGCATGCACATGCCTTCGTCCAATCAGCTCTTTATGCCGTGCATTCTAAAGCACGACAAAAAGCACCATTTGTAAGAAAAGTGCGGCACAGGGAAACAAGAGCGGCCACATCCCTGGTCTACCTGCTGTGTGCGGCGCGCTCCCATTTCGTTGGCCAGTATAGCATTCATACATATAGTTATTCATCATTTTCGTTTTCAAATATTATATCTGATTTTATATGAAAAGTCACTGTTGGCCTGCACACATGAGTTGCATTCAAGGGGCTGCAGATTTCTGTGACCATGCTGTTACTATACAGCTGCAATTAAAGTGAACAGCCTTGGAAACAATCAAAGTACTATGACAGGCTGTCAAAATCATCAATGCTACAAAAAAAAAAGTTTAAATATACATCGGCTATAAAAAAAGCCCAATGTGCCTCCCTCTATCTCTGCACAACTCATTTTCAGTTCTTTGTGAGAAAAAGTCTCTACTAGTTATCAAGTTGCTTCAGCACAGAGCAGAAACTGTGTTTCTGCTGTAATTGCCTTCCTGCCCTGATTGTGTGAAATATACACACACACACCTCTACAATTTTTTTCTTACACAATATAAAAAGCCACAAGTTACATTTCCCAAGATAAGAATCTTGGGGGTGGACATTTTTTAAACATAGCGACCTAACTGTACATCTGTACAGTCAGAATGGTGCCAATAGAATAATAGTAATGATGTCACTTTTGGTCTGTCCTGCGCCCCATTTCTTCCTTCCATTCTTCCTTCCTCTTGAAAGCCCTTTATTAGCTTTGCCTCTAAAGTACCTGTCAGGAAAAGGCACTCACAAACATTCTAGATTTGTATATCCTTTCAGTAATTTTCTTCATTCATTCATGCTTTATAATTTTGATGTCTGGTTTGGTAGCACATATTTGATCAGATTCCTTATTTTTTCCTCTAGTATCTCCTCTTCTTTCTCTGTAAGCATTACCCTAACACCTTTCCTTAAACCGGACCTTCACCCTGAATAAGAATCTTGTATGTTTCCCCCACCCCATACATCCTACCTGCACCTATTGCGTTTCTTAAACATTTAAACATCCAAGATGGCGGCACATGGAGTCTCAGAGTGCCTCCAGACAGGGAGTGTCTTCTGACTATGCTGCTCTGCATTCTGGGATCGCTGTCCTTTTCCTAACCCCAGCTCTGCTCTGTATATAACCCTGCCCCCTGTACTTTTCACCCCTCTCCTCAATATGTGATGAGGCAAGATGGTGGTGCCCATATCCTGAACAGATTTGATGCCCAGTGGGGGAAAGAATAATATGTAAGCAACTAAAAACTAAATATATTAATTTTAGATGCCGGGTAATAGTTTTTAAAGGGTTTGGGCTTTTCATTAAATGATACGGAAGGTCCAGTTTAAGGGTTCTCTATTTCAACATCCACCCCCCATGTTTGCCCTTCAGATCATCAGTCTTTATTTTACCTCTTTGCGGCTGTCGCCTCTCGTGGCTCGTCTACTTCTCCCGTTCCTTGCTTTGTCAGTCTGCTCCTTTCACCCTGCTCCCTCTTCTTCAAAACTTGACATCAGAGACGATGGTAATAGGGACTTTTTCTGTGTGCGCAGGCTGCGAGGAGCCCAGGTCTGCAAAATAAATGAAAGCCTCTTATGTAATTGACATCTCAAATTAATCGCAACACTTAGTAAGTGGATTCAAGTACTGAACAGCACGAGGGGTAAAAAATACTCCAATTATTAGGTCAGTTACCAAGAAAATGAGCCCTATTAGTGAGGATCTCCCAAAGGTGAGAAACGCTAATGGAAACAGTTTTAAATGGATAGTTTCGTCGACAGTTCTGTCTACCATCATGTCATGTTCAGGAACATTACTCTACAAAAAAAAAACCTTTGTTATTTTGCTCTAAGGATTTTCTATCTTATGCGCTTTACAGATCAGGCCTCGAGAAAGCATAACGACTGAGGCTTACCTGAAATCAGCTTTTTGGTGCCAGAGGTAAGTTACTCTCCATCTATAATTTTATTCAATAAAGATCCACATGACATATTAGACAAACCAAAGCATACCAAACCAAAACCAAAGACAAAGCATATCGGGCATTCTGGAGGGGTTATATGCAGGGGGTAACTACAGCATTCGGGAATGCATTTTATGTGCTGCCACATCAGAAAAAAACGGGTTCAATATAGCAAAGTTTTCTTTAGGGATGAATATGTTTTTAGACTTTTATTAAAAAAACTGGCAAGACTGAATAGTTACTCAAATTTGAAGAACGCCTCTCCAAATGATTTGGAGCAATTCTCAGGAAGGTGGAAAGGCCACCTATAAAGCAGATAAATGAAATGGAGAAGTTTTCTCATGAGAAACTGTAGTTCTACATTGAGGGGATGAGATGGTTCAGGGAGGCCCAGTTAGTAGTTCTCTAATAGGGCTGCTATCTAGGCTTGCACCTACACCTTGCATTACCACATGGAACAGAGAAGTGTTCCTTGAGGAAAAGTATTTCTACATTGAGGCAGAGAAGTTCTTCAGTGAGTTGAAGTTGTCGAATGAGGGGAAGAAAAACCATGACCAGAAAATTACCAGTAAGTTAATTAGATCTATTCTGATGAAGAGATACTATACAAAAAAGGACAGACTAGATGGATTATATGGCCTTCTTTTGGCATCAATCATCTATATATATAACTAATTCTCTAATGGGGTAGAAACATTCTCCAAAGAGGCAGGACAGTCTTCCTATGAGACAAACCATTGATGCAGAGTTAAGTAGTTCTCTAATAAGGCTGAGAAGTGTGAAGTGCTCTGTTGAGTTGTAGGTGTGCTCTAGGTTTGAACCTAGACTTTGTATTACCATATCAGACAGAGAGGTGTTCCAATGTGAAACAGTACTTCTACAATGAGTCTGAGAAGTTTAACAAGGAGGCAGGCCAATCCTCCCATGAGGAGGACCACTGAGGCAGAGTTTAGTAGTTCTCTAATAAGGCTCAGAAGCTCTCCGATGACGTGAAGTACTCTGTTGAGTTGAAGGTGTTTTCTAGGCTTTCCTCTAGACTTTGCATTACCACATGAGATGGAGAAGTTTTCCAATGTTTCCCTTGAGAGAGGTGGACAAGTTAGGCAGAGTTTAGTAGTTCTTCAATAAAAATAAAGAATGTCTTTAATGACGTGAGGTGTAGGTGTGCTCTAGGTTTGAACCTAGACTTTGTATTACCATATGAGACAGAGAAGTGTTTCAATGTGAAACAGTACTTCTACACTGAGAAGTTTAACAATGAGACAAAGTCATCAAATAAGGGAAAGGAATTGTCTAATAGGGTAGAGAGGTTCACCAAGGAGGCAGGGTAATCCTCCCAGGAGATGGACCACTGAGGCAGAGTATAGTTTTAAAAGTAATACTAAAAAGTTTTTCAGTTGCATGATGTTCTCTGTTGAGCTGAAGGTCTGCAGTACCCAGATTAACATCTCTGCCTTAAAGGCTGCCTGTGTTTTTTTTTCTTTTTGTAAAGTGTAAAGACCATCTTCCATGATTCTCTATTGTGTTCAATGTAAGCAGAAATGATGAGGCCATTACTCCTGAACTCATATGCCATGTAAGATAATTGGTTTAACTAGCAGTGATGCCAATTTTAGCCTGACTTCCTAGGGGAATACAGGATGGGAACAATCCCTCTTGGGTGAGCAGTTAGGAGCAGCCTATCTTCGATATAAAACCTCAGACATATTTTTGAACACACGGAAAGATGAGACTGTCAAAACAAATACACTCGTCTTGCTTCATGTGACTATACATTAACCCATTTCCGAGTGTAAAACGAGTGATTCATGCATCTCCTGTGAAAATGGGGCTGCAGAAAGGTTAACTACAAGCAATGAACACTTGAGAACGTGGAAAGTGCTTGTTATCTATTTTAGAGATGTTCCAACATGTTGTAACAGACATGCCAATGCTTTTAAGCTCAATTCACAAGACACTAAACTGATTCACCTGAACAGTGCTTCCTTCATTAATTCTAGAAAGCAAAGATATTTTTGCTTAATATATCGGAAACACTTGGGGGTTTACTAAGTGCACCAGCACAGGGGGCCTGTGCCGAGGTAAAGTCTAGTTCAGCTATAGTGAGGTTTAGGTCGGCACACAGTGCACACAAAACAGCTCATAATAAACATTACATTGCCACATGACAAGGATCACATTAAACAATGTAATTTGTGGTTTTAAAGATTGATATAACATTGCTTGAGTAAAAAAAGTATACAAGGCTCCCATGAGGCTGAAAAACTTGCCAATGTTAACTTCTGTACCTTATCCACATCCCTCTGCTCCCATTCTTCACTTAAAGGAGCAGTATCGCAAATTTTTCTTGGTGACTTATATTTAAATGGTACTTTGAATGTAGGTAAGTGTTGGAGTAAGAATTACAAATTTAGAAAAAAATGATGTGTGTGTTGAGCAGCTGGAGACTAATAGCTCATGTTTGTCTTCTGAGTGTCGGGACCCGACACTCTGGCCTGTTCCATGCTGAGGAGAGGGGTGAAACAATGTATCAAAGTATCAGCTGTTCAGTGCTGGCAGCCGTCCAGCATAAGATAACAACATTGCAACATTGCCTGGCCAGCACTTATATATCTAAAACAGAGAGAAAAGCTCTATAAGTCATTTAGCTGATTTTGACAGTTTTCCCTTCATGTTGGCTCTGCTGCAGAATCTTTCAGTTTACCATTTTCTCTTTCATATTCTTATTTTTCATTTTTCCATATGATCTTTCTTTCAGCTTTGTGTGTTTTGAGCAAAGCCCAACCCAGGATTTTCACTATCTGGAGTTTTGTTTTGTGCCCCTAGGGGCATCCCGACTTGGGATGCCCTGATATGTGAAAGCCCCAAGTTCGCCTGTGAAAACGTACCTTTCCCTGTCCCACAGCGCATGCGCGGGCTCTCATCCAATCAGCTCTGTTTGCACGCAGATGGGGAGCCTGAGCAGTAACCTTCCTGGCCGCTCGTCCAGTTTCACACAGTGGGGCATCCTGATTTAGAATGCCCAAGGGGGAAGGTCAATGGCCGGGTCTTATAGACTTCAGGGTCGGCAACTCAGGGTTTTGTTCCACTTTAATACCTTTAGATTTTCCTGCACAGTTATTCAAAGAAGAATTTCAGTTATTTTCAGTTTAGTTTATTTTGTATATATTTTACACATTTGAGTCACCTGGTCTCATAACAAAAGCAGCACCTCACACACACACAGCCGTTACCACTGATTACAGTGTCAGCCTCTGAGGTAAAGTGTTGCTAGGAGACCAGTGGGCTAAATGAAGCAGCTCACTAAATACAACCCAGCAGATTCCCCTATTCAGCAAATGGACTGAGCCATTGTAATTATACAATTTAAAAGAAAGGCATATATTTTTTCTATTTCTATCGCCAGATTATTTATACACATGTTAGAAGCTATTGTGTGGCTATTTAATAATTTATCTTTTTTTAATGCAAATTTCGCGATACTGCTCCTTTAAATGGGCGGCACATAAAGCGGGGGGCGCTGCCTTGTGCCAGGAGAGCAGCGCTGGGCCGAGTTCGAGGTAAGGGTTTTTTCACTTTTTAATCCAGCATCCTGTCTCAGCACCAGGAAAGGTTGGCAGACCGGGACAGTTGATTTCTGACTGGAATTCCACTTTAAGGATAGGATGGATAACTTCTTCAGGAATAAGAAATAAACCAGCATTTAAAAAAAATATATGGGATCCCTGGACTAAATTTATTTGTCTCAACTTAGACTCTAAACTACCTGGTTGGATCTAGGAAAACATCAAATAATCATTATTGGAGCAACCTTTTCCCCTTTTTTTCTTTCTTCTTTGTTTTTATTTTTTTCTTTGTATGGTTTTTTTTCTTACATTAGGTGTGCTGTATTATTATTTTTTAAACATTAGTATGACACTGTTAAAGATATTGTCATGTCAAGTACTGTATGTTTAATATAGGGCTGACTGCCTGCTTCTCAAGTTCTATTTATGGAAAATGATACATGGTCGAACTTGCAAAACTGGCATAAATATATTGAAAAGTAAAAAAATCCAAGAAAACTGCAGGTCTCGTAAAATCCTACATAACCTCGTCATTGTGTTCTATAGGAGTGAGCCCCCTGAGCTGCTCACAGAGCTCAGTACAGAATAGTAAATTAGGCAATGCTTAGCATGTGAGCACACTGATGCAAAAATAGCTTCGTGAATACTACTTTGTCTACTGTGCATCCTATGTCAGTAAACATGACCTATTCTGGACCAGAGCAGGCTGGCATTGCATTATTTTTGTTTATTTATATAACACCATCATCTTTCATATCACTTTACAAGGTATGATTACAGACAAGGTAAAACATAGTAAAGGGAACAATACAAACTAGATGCTAAAAGGTTTAAACCAAATGTTGTGAGCACAGGGGACAGTAGGAAAGAGAGCCCTGCCCTTGCGAGCTTACAGTCTAAAGGATGGGGGTGGAGACAAAAGGGGCGGGATCACAAGTGGTAGAGCTTGAGTTTGGCTGCCTGTACCATTTGAAGGTTATAGGAGTTGCTTAAGCCAGGTTATATGCTTGTCTGAAGAAGTGAGTTTTGAGGACACTTTTAAAGGCCTGGAGTGATGGAGAGTGATGGATTGAGTGGGTGAGTGCATTCCAGAGAAGTGGGGAGGCACGGGAGAAAGCATTAACAAATCAGGGCCTTGGTGTCTCAAAAGATAATGAGCACTCCGGTTTGTTGTATTGCCGAATATAAAAGATTGGACTTCCCTGTGCTAGAGCTGGATTAACCACAAGGCAACAAAGTAGGTGATTGAATAGATGTGCTGCCTCCACCTCCTGCCTCCACCTCAATGGAGACTTTGATAGTAATTACAACAGTTTAGTAGCTGTTCACCTTAAAATACAATAACAGTGGACCTTATGTCTTAAAATGAGTGAGTGGTGTCAGGCCCCGTGGGACACCCGCCTTCAAGGTAAGCCCACAACCCCCAATCTCCACTGCTAGCTTCACCTGTAGTCAAGCCCCCGTTTGCCGGGACGCTATACACACCTCGCCGGACATGGTTGCCCCCAGGACTTAGTAGCACAAAGGATGTGAGCTTACAGGGGGGTGAAGGCGGGTGAACCAAAGGCAAGACTGGGCAATGTCGAGAAGCCGGGGTCATACACGAGTAGTCGATCCTGTAATTATTGCTGCACCAAGGGAGAGACAAAAGGTCAAGCCAAAGGTCAATCGGGGAGGTCATGGGTTTGCGGTACAAGGGGTAAGACAGAAGCGTGGTCGGGGTACAAGCAAGGGTCGGTCCAGGCAGCAATCACAGTATGGTCAAACTAAGCAGGGTCAGCAACGGGATAAAAACAGGCATAATCAAGATCAAAGGCACAATCAGCTAAACGATATTACGGGACCGGAGTACTGGAGGGGTAAAACATTTATAGGGCTGAGCACACTACAGAGATGTGCAGTGATTGGTGCATGTTTAAACCTTGGGCTTGATGCCCAATAAGCTTTTGAGGAGCGTTACGCCCCGGTTAAGGAATTGGTCCCTTTAAGCAGCCTCTGGCGGCTGGGTGTAGCGCCGCCAGAGGGCATATGAGGAAAGTGCTCACGCGTGCGAGCATGTGTGAGGAAGCGGGGCCGTGCAGAGGAGGAGGTGGCAGCCGCACACAGGGAGGAAGAGTCCCAGCGCAGCGCCCGGAGATGCCGCGAGACTGGGACCCAGGTGAGTTTTCCGTGACAAGTGGTTGGTGTGGGGTGTATTATAAGCTAGCAGGCCCAATACAATAGGTCCACTTTAAGTGAAGAAAGGCCACTTTTGCACCTGATTTGGGTTTATGAAATGTTCATAAGTCATTATTTAAATAAAACTTGCCAGACCGGCCATTTACTAAAATTTGGAGAACATCTCCTGTGAGGTGGAAAGGCATTCAGGCAGAGAATTGCTCCCATGGAGTATGGGGGAAGGTGGGCATTTTCTAAAGAGGAAGAGTAGTTCTACAATGAGACTGAGAAGCGCTACATTGGGTTGAGGTTGTACAATGAGGGGATGGAATTCTCTAATAAGATGGAAATGTTTCTTAATGAGGTAACACAATTCTCTTATGAGGTTCTATATTAAGGCTCAGAATTTGACAATGACATGACACAATATATTGAGTTGAATGTTTTCTCAGATGAGATGTTCTCGTAGGATGTTCTTCACTCTTTTGTAATTATTCCCAATGCTCAATGGGGTTGAAAGGGATTAGTCAGTCACTTACATTCTCTTCTTCAGTGAAAACATGATGCAGGTACTAGGATGTTATACTATCTTACTATATAGTTGTGGACAATCAGAAAATGTTACATTAATCATACTGCTTATTTGAGTGTGGGTAATGAAGCAAGGATGAAAGGACAACATGCTATGGCACCTAGGACCCACTGTGGCCATTAACAAGACAGAATACAAACATATTTATTAGGAGCAGTGATAAATAATAATATTTACACACTTGGGTCGAATCAGAGCCAATTTTTTCTTGGTTCTATGGAACCGTACAATAACAAAGCCATGAATGGAGAGATCAAAGGACCCCCATCTCCCTACCTTTTCCCAGCCCTTCTGTCTCTAAAAAGAGGTAAGAGTGAGGGCCAGGGGAAAAATATATAAGAATTTTTTTCAAAATGGTCTTAACAACACCGTATACTTCCTCGATTTTCATAACTTTACATTTTGTCCTTCTTGGTGATGCACTTTGTAGAGTCCCAAACGGTTTCTCCAATCAGTTGTGGCAGCCGGGCACTGTGGACGGCCAAGTGCGCATCTTGTGCACTGCTGTCATGGTGGCCTTCAATACAGCACCTTATGAGATAAGTGCATTTAAGCTGGAGTGCTCCCCTGAAACTAGAGGTAAGACCAAAGGGTACATAGCCTCGAAACGCGTCACCTGTACAGGGGCATATGGCTTTTCCACATCGATTCACTAGATACGTATGTTTTTAATTTAATTAGTAAAATTTATGTTTTAGGGGCATTGGTGAGCTGGACACAAATCAATCAGATATCCGTCCTTGCTCCCAGGGGGCCTTTTGTTTGGAATTTTTAGAACTGTTGTTACCTTAAAGCATATATACCATTCTGTAAGACCTCTCACAGTCCATGACTCAGATTTGGTTCTGACTTCCAACAGCAGCACTATATCTGTACATAAAGCAGGGACTTTCATAACTCCTCTGTCTTTAGTTACATTCAGTGGCTTTAAAGTCCCTGTTCAGGCAGACACATCCTCCTGCCTTATCCCTTTGGGAACAGTGTCAAATTAGCCATTTCAAAGCCATTATTTGTAAATACCTGGCTGTTAGACCACTTTTGCGTGTAGTCCTGGAGAAATGGAATTGAAAGGAGGGCAAATTTTGGATCTCTGCTAACTGGGCTGTATCAGTTTACTGCCATTTTATTGCAGCTTCCACTATAGTCCCTTTAACGTTGAATCTTGTTTTGAGACAAAGAATGTGCACTATCAAGTTAGATACAATTAAGCAATAATTAGGCAACTGTTCAGGTTAGCTTCCCCAGAAGTATTCAGCAGGTCACAGGACCTCAAAGATTTTCTTTCCCAGTAAATTCCAATAAAACTATAAGAACGCACTCTAAATAAAGGTACAAGGACTTCACACTTAGCCCCACTACTTTTCAGCCTCACCTCTGCTTGAAATGATTGGATTTTTTTACCTGTCAGCCTCACTGAGAGTTTTCCTACCATATTTCTCGTTACACATGTTCTCGCAAAGCTCCGACAGTGAGCATAATTTCCCAAGACTTTTCAGAGATTGAGGTCATCGTGGTGATCTCCAAGCCGGATCTCACATAAGCAACCATCTCCCAGGCTGGTGTCACAGAGTCTCAGGCGTGTCACATCCTGTATCTTCTAGACTGTCAGGAACTTCTACTCATTTCTCCTGGGCAAGGGCTTCCTATCAACTCTGCTTCAAATGCTGAAAGAAAAGAAATTCATCCTCCTCTTTTATATTTTATGAAGGATGGGAATAAAGACATTTACAGCCGGAGAGACTAAGACCACCTACTCAGACTTTTTATTGATCTTTGGCATATTTTCTCTATGTGATTCTTGACTTATGCTATTTTAGGACAATCTTGTCACTGCTCCTCTGTTTCATATTTCATTTTGTGTCTTCTTTGCTGTTATCTTCCATCAACTAAAATTATTTAAAAAATGCACCACCACCATGACAAAGTGTTAAGGCTGCATCAAAATACATTTTTAACCGATGTCCTTTATGTTTTATCCTGTCTCTGTTTTTTGTCAGAATTTCAACCTGTCTTAACAATGATTTCCTTTCCTCATCTTTAACTTGAAAACATCTCCCACCTGTTTCCTGCCCTCAGGCATGACACATATAAGATGGCTCCCTCATTTCCCACTTGACCTACCAGTCCGAGAGCTTTCTAAAATTGAGCACATACGCATAGTGCATTCCTGTTATGCACTTCTGTTGCTCTGGTAAGAAAGCACAACCTCTTTATGGTCAAAATATCTAGAGCTCCCCTTTATTTGTGGCCCAGACAAGAGCCTTCTTTGATGGGTTCCATTTTTCTTAGCAACCTAGCTATCATGCACTGCATATCTGCACTATCTAGGTAATCTCTTGCCCCCCACAATTATGCCTAATCGAGGGGTTCCATTTTTTACCAAGCACACCTATCATACCACCACCTGCTTATCTTAAGGTAATCTCTTGTTTCCCACAATTATGCAGGACAAAGCAGAGGTATTGTTACATTCAACCTCTTGTACCATCATCATTGTGACCATGAGGGAGGTGATACCTAAGCAGGTTTGAATATACTTTCAAACTTATGTCATAATGATTAGATGAGCCAAAACAGAATTGCCTATTCACAAAAAAAAACTTCATATGTACATAAAAAGCTAAGGGACCCTACAGGAACATTCAAAAAGAAAATGCAATAACTAAAAGGTGAATTCATATTTTCCTCTTTCCACGTTACACAACCATACTGGGTTCTACGACAGCTCCACTATACATGGTACACATTATGGAGCCTAAAAAATTATATCCTGGAGAGTTTTGTTTGCATGTATCAGAATGTTGGAGAAACCTGGTTGATGAGTTTGAAAGCATGACCACTTGATACAGCTAATCAGGTCTAATGGTTCACATCTTAGATGATGACTTACTAAAGTTATCGTATGCTCTTTCACGGAGAACTGGCTGAAGGAGAATTTTAAAAATGACAACCCATTGTTGAATGGTACACATTGCAGAAAGATAAACTTAAAGTGGCACAAAACCCGGAGAGCCTTCCCCAGCAACCCCCACTCTCCCCAGTGCCTTGGGGATGCAGCCAGCTTGGTGATGGTCCCAAAAAAATTAAATCATCAAATCATGAAATCATGAAATTTTTGAGATGGTTCACTGGTTGATCTCAAGAATGCCGCCTGACATGGCCAGCATGCTGGCCGCATCCCTGGTTTCCCTGTAGACTGGGACATGCTTCCATCCTAAGCCTACCTCAATGGCTGTGCTTGGAAGCATGCCTCAGCTACCAGGAAGCTAGGCATGCGGCCATGGGTGAAGACATAGCTGTGGGAGCTGCCGGCAAACTCCCCCTTGGGGGGGTTTCACAATGCAGGGCATCCTGATTTGGGATGATCCAAGGACAGGCTAGTGGGCAGCACTGCAGTATTTTAGACTCCAATGTTGCACTGCATGGGTTTTGGTCCATTTAAAAACTTACCTTCATTATATTGTGTTTCTCAGGCAATCAACAAAATTGTAACCTAACACTGCTTCCTTTGTTCATTTTCTTTATTTGGAAATATAGTGGAGTATTATTAATGCTCATCACAAAGCCTTCTTGTGGCCGTCCACCATTGGCAAGTGTACCTGTTAATTTACTGTAACAGAAGGTGTGGCGGTGAGCATGCACATCTGCAGTATTGAAGAGCCAGATTATAGGGATCTGCTGTGGGAAAGTTAGTTTAGGATATTTATTACCCCAGAAATGTTCTTAAAAAAACGTAAGCGTTTCTCCAGTAAAATCATGCAATGCTGTTTTAATACCTATCCCTAATGCCTTATGCTTTAATAATGCCTTATACCTATCCCTAACACCTCATAGTTCAATAATGCCTTATAGCTTCAGTCATGCAGAGGTAATCATAATCTTACTTCCTTTACCCCATGCTGATTCAAGCAACACATCAGTAGTACAAGTTCCCAGTCAAATATGTCCAAAGGTAGGATGCTTGTTTTAAAAGTACACCCTTCAAGACTTGATGGGGATGGACGTCCCTAAAAAAAGCTCCACACACATTATGAGCCGGATAATCTCCTTGCTGTAAAATTCTTCTTTACATGTTCACTTCTCCAAAAAAGGAACACATAATCTCTTTATCCTCCTCACTCTCATCTTCCCGCTGGGCTGTCATTCGTGCTCTTTCACTCTGCAGGGCTGTCAGCCTTGCGTTCGGCTTCGCTCATCCACCGATGTAAATTAAAGGTCCTTATTTATACAGTGAATTTGTGCAAGCACATGGGGTGTGGGGTCTAGGCTGTATTGCAAGGTCTTTGACCCTTCCACCCCATGGCACTGAGGTTTAGGGCAACCTCAGGTAAGCCTGCTCCCAATTTATCAATTGCATTGTATGTCCCAAATGGGGCTCTTAGAGATTAGAGTTAGGACTGCTCCCCACAGAGGCACCTTGGCGCTGGTGGTGCAGCTTAAGCATACTTCTGCAGATGTGTGTGACTGAGCCCTCTGTTTTTAACCAAGTTTAGAGACAGATTGTAGGTTGGTCAGCAAGCTAACTGGTTTGAGTGCTGTGGCTCCTTTAAGATGTTTATACAGTTCCCTGCACATGTCCTGAAAACTTAGAATGTTTTATGCACTTGTTTTGCCACGTCTACCACCCCAGTAAATAACAGTTTACTGTAACAGTAGTTTTGCAACATGGCAAAGAGACGGACTAGAAAGGATGGGTATTTTGGTATACTATGGCCCCGCTCTGTTGTTCTTTTTGAACTATTTGTGTTAGAATGAATCTTATATGAGAGTTATTGGAGCATGATCTATTAAATTGCCTTTGCCAGGTTATGCTTGTAAACTGGACCCAGAGAGGCAACCTGGGCAATTGATCTTTCAGCTTTAGCCTCCATCCTCATATTGAGGGATTCAAAAGATTTGGGCCAAATTGGGTAGCAAATTGGGTAGATGTTGGATTATGGATACCCCCTGTAATGACCTAAGAAAGCCATTTTTAATCAACGCCTTCTAGGATATCTCCAGCACCTAACATGGGAGGGTTGTACAGTTGAGGTACAGAAAAAGGACTGCAAGGAAAGGCTTAAAGAACCTCAACAAAATGTTGGATACAGTATTCTAAAGTGTGCTGTTATTTCCATTTTATTCATACAATATATATATCCTTATCTCATTGGCTATATTCTGTGCCTCACCCGCAGAACTGCCCCACTGCAGGTGTAGGAGATTTTCTGGAAAATAAAACAGAAGAAAAAATATTTTAAATAGTGAGGCACTAGCAAATTGAGCTTTACACCGTGAAATCTTTTGTATTACCCCCAAACTCCGTTGGTTGTCTGAGTGACTGGGGCAGACAGTGGGGATTCAAGTTAATGTGACCAGTGTCTGTGAATGTTCTCATTCATCCATGTCATGGTATATCTGTAGGAATAAATCAAGGCCACTGGACTTCCTGAACAATTTCATGAAGATGTTTCGCTAGTCATCCAATTAGCTATCTCAGATTTCTGTACACTCTGAATTGAGAAAGCCAGTCAGATCAGTAGCGAAATGTATTCAAGAAAATAATACAGCAAGTCCATTTGCCTTAATTTGTTCCTACATATATAATGTGACCACTATTTTTGGCTTTGATACTACATTTTAAGTCATATAAGAGGATAATGTTGAAACTGAGGGTTTCTTGAGGTCATGCTCCGAAGGGACGGAGGAAGCAGGGATCCAACAGATAACCCCAGAGCCGGAGTTATGCAGGATAGGTGTGCCCTTCCATCATAACTCATCTGCCTTCCTTGAATGCCTAACTACTCTTCCCTCTTGTCTTGTCATATCATATTCTACTTATAAACTTGATCAAGTTTGATCAGTCAAGTTTCCCCCTTGAGAACCCTAAGAATTTGTCATACTGGTACAATCTAGTTCATTTTCCTTCCCCGACTTGTCTCATCTGCAGGGTGTATGGTTTAGGAAATTTCTCAAAAGGGCTATTTAGTTGTATCCACCTAATGACAGCTTTTTGATACTTTAGTGTTATAGTCAATGAATGTGCATGCTGTATGTTTGCACATTTATTGAATTTGTATCAATTCTCATTTCAATAAAATATGCTGAAAGAGAAAAACCTTTTCGACTGCACCTTCTACATGAGAAATATTTGCTTGGATAATGTCATAAACAGCAGTAACTCACTATTTTCATCCTCATTGATGGCTTTTGTCATTGTTTACCATAAGCAGTCAACATAATTTATCAGGCAAGTTGGAAGATGTTCCACTGACCATAATTCATCCAATTGTTCTAGCTATTAGCTCCTCCTGCCACAAAGAAGATAACAAGGGAATGCCTCTAATGCACTCTCAGCTATCAAAATCAGATTTCAGGGAAAGTACACAGCACAGCATGGGAGATACCAACCCCGAGTTTGATCCAGTTAGACTTTGCGCAAATAGCTGGGTGGTAGAAGAGGTAAGTATTTCTTTCTTGCAGTTTCGTCTTTGAATTTAAAAGATAAATCCCCAGATGAGCTGCATCATGAGGAAATAGCAAAGGACAAAGTAAATCTTTCTTTAAACAGGTAGCACATTTCAAAACAACTCAAGCTTCAGTAGACTTTAGCGGTCTGAGATTTGGGCAGAATCAGGAGACCAAACTAGAAGATAAATCAGTGCCGGGGAATGTGTCAGGAGACTGAATGTTAGTTATGGAGAGGAGCAAGACGCTGATGGCCTGTAAAGACTGCTGGAATTAAAATGCAGATACGGGATTTAGCAGGAAGTGATGTTATCGGCACACTGAAAAATCAAGAAGATAAAGTGTTATTCGTACAGCTGCATTTTTAATAAATCGCTCTTTGAAAAGGTGGAAAGCAAGAGGCCTGAACGGAGGAGATCAAGGTGGATGATAAGAGTTCAGTAACCTTGATTAGCATTTTAGTAATGTAGTTAGAGGGAAAGTTTGCATTGAAGTGGCAGTAATAGAGAGTTTCTGTGACTAAGATCTGAGTATTGATGCAAATTAGGTTGTACAGCAATCTTTCTATCAACATAATATCTTTTATTTAGTAGATCCATGAGGTCAGGGAGCCTGACCTCACCATTCCTCCCCTGTATTATTTAATAGTTGTGTGCCTACAAATGCACTAGTCACGAGTTACTCTGAATTCTAAAGCCTATTTACCCAGGCCAGGAGCTCCTTGGAAAGATGAAGGTCTGAAAGGTTGAGACCAATAAGAGTGACGGTGAGGTTGTACATTGTGTTACTCTGTGAACCCAATGTCTCCGGGCCTAGAAATGCACTAGTCACGAGTTACTCTGAATTCTAAAGCCTATTTACCCAGGCCAGGAGCTCCTTGGAAAGATGAAGGTCTGAAAGGATGAGACCAATAAGAGTGACGGTGAGGTTGTACATTGTGTTACTCTGTGAACCCAATGTCTCCGGGCCTACAAAGGCAGTGGACAGGGCTTAAGCCTAATTCTACAGCATTTTAGTCTAGACCAGAAGCTGCATTGAAAGATGTTAGTCTGATAGGAGGAGAGCAAGGACAATGATAAGAGGCTGTACAGCGTGATCCTCTATCAACCCAACGTCTTTGGGATTGTTGCATGAGGTCAGGTATTGTATGCTTTTAGATAGGGAAATATAAGGCCAGGGAATCCCACCATCCCACCACAGATTTTCCATGATATGCTATGTATTTCCTGATTTCATGCTATGTATCCATGCAAACACTAGGATCAAACCCAAACATTGTGAACTACCAGGTATTTTCAAGCACAACAAAGAATATGTGTATATTAAATACTTCTGATTAGTACTGTATATATCATATATGTATATATTATGCCTTTCTCACAGATGTATAGACTGAACCACTCCCTTGGGTGAAGCCAAAAAGGTGAAACGCGTAAAAGGTATAAAATCTAACTGGTGTTCCAAGGTTAAAGGAACACTTCGAACCCTTGCACATTATCTTTGTTTCCACTTTTGTCTCACTCCCTAATACTTTGTCTTGATATTGATATTGATGTATGATATTTTCAGCATAAGAACTTACAGTATTTATTATTTTGATTATTCCATGCTTACTGCGAAAGAATGTATATACAATATGCTGTGTATAAAACTTTAAATACAAGCTACCAGACTCACAATACCTACTAGTTAAGTTAAACCTGTTAAATCTGTTTCAGTTCACTCTAGGCCCTCGCTTTTATTTAGTCTCATCTATAAATGTCCATACAAACATTTTGTACACAATTGCAAGGCCTATGAACACAGGCCAGGAGGTGAACAGAGGAGATTAAAGCGGACCAACACCCATGTGGGCAAAGGTGTTGGTACTGCCACTATAAGGCAGCCCGGGAGGAGGGGCATTTAGAATGCTGGAGCCCCCCCACCCATGCATAACCCCCCAGAACGCCTGTATTTCTTAACTTTAGCCTCAGCCCTCACCAGGAATACCGAGCCGCGATTGGCCGCCCAGCACTCATGTGGGTAGGGACGTTCTGGATGCTGAAAAGCCCCGCCCACCTGAGCACCGGTGGCCAATTGCGGTGTTGTACTTCTGGTGGAGGATTAAGGCTAAGGTAAGGATGCTCTGGGAGGTTATGTGCAGGGGGCTTCAGCTTTCTGGTGCCCCCCCAGACAGTCTTACAGTGGCAGGAACCAACCCCCGCATCTGCGCAGGGGGTTGGTCCACTTAAGGGCAGGAAAGAATCAGCAAACATTAGCATTTTAGTAACGTTGGCTACTTAGATAAGGTTTAAATTTTGTTTGCATTAAAGAGCTATATATCTGCTGTTTAGAGGGACTGTCCAGCAATGGCAATATTTATCAAGCAGCTGGTGGGGAAGGTGTTCCCTATGTGCCATTTCTTACAGTACAGGGTAGAAGCCATAGCAGGGCCTCAAAATCCCCTCTCCTTTCAATAACATTTCCCCAGGACCACAAAAAGAAGTTGTCTAACTGCCATGTTCCTCGGAGCTCTCAGCGCAAGTGGGCATGGCAAACCACAGTGGTCCCACCGCTGTCTCTGTCCACAGCAGAGCATGTGTGAGAAAATTCCAGTGTTTTGTCCAGCCAATCGTGAATAAAAAATAGCTTTTAATAGTTTTTGCTTAAAAAATCATTGTCAGCCCAAAGGAAATAAGTGCATAGCAATCCACACCTAATAGCTCATTGATGCAGATAAGGAACCATGTGACGCGTTTCGAGCCGCAACGGGCTCTTAATCATACAAAGGTAGGTACACAGCAGAGCATGCTCATAACTCAAATGACACACCATTTCCAGCTCAGCCACACCCATAAATTGAAGCAAAAAATGTGGCTTGGCTTTAGAATAAATTAGTTATTTACATATGGGGGGGAAAAGATGTAAGGAAGTCAACATGTGCCTGGAAAGGGACCTTTAGCCCCTAGCAGGTAAAATTTCCATTAATAAGATTTCAAGCAATTCCAAAAATCAGAGACAATTTTTTTTATGAAACAGATAAAGGAACTGGTATGATGATATGTGAAACTTAACCCAATTCAGCCATTAAAATAATAATGATGTCGGCATTGGGTGGAGCTTGGGTGGAGAGTGGCTGACCTGTCACTCAAGGTCCCAGGTTCAGATTGTGTGCAAAGAGCCGATGGGAGAAGCATTACATAATGCTTGAAAATTCTTTTAAAAAATTCAGCAGATAAGCCAAGACCGAACAAATCATTTGAATGAATTAATTTAAATTTAAACAATCAAAGATTGAATGGAATGGGTAACGGTTTCTGCATGCCACAAGATGGGGCCTTGGTTTTCTACTAGATCCTAGTCCCAACAGTTTTTGGTCTTCAACCTTTTATACTATGAGAGCCACTTTTAGCAGTGAGAAATGATCAGGAGCCACTTTTCATAGATCATAAATGTCATATAACTCTTATAGAACAAGAAACTATTTAAGGCAACTCAGAATACAGTGAAGGACTTGAAGGCATAAAACTCAATGGTTTATTAAACATGGACCTATCTGTTTATAAAATACCTACTACACAGAAGTGGTTTCCCCAGCCATACATGGTGGATATAGGCAGAAAATGCATGCTGGCTTACTGCCCTCTAATTTCCAGCTTCCGTCCTCTTCAGTTAATAGGAAGGCGGTGAAAGGAGTATGGCGCTGGATGCTCGAAAAATAGATAGATAGATCTGTTGAGTTTGTGTGGCCCAGGTTAAAACTGGGATACCTAATCTCCCATAGAAATCCCTGTATAAAACAGCCTAGCTGTGACATAACACTTCCGGAGTTAACCACCAGAGGCTACTGTGGGAGCGTGACATCACAAACAGAGGTTATATAAGTTACTGACAATTAATAGAATAGTCAGAACTGAGATGTCTCGAGTTGTTGTACTGAGTTGTCTGCAGATAGAGAGAGTGCAGTGCAGAGAGTTCCAGAATCATGTGGCGTGCCGAGCAGCACCCGATGGAACCTGGAACCCCTTTGAGACTCGGAGTGTGGAGAGAGAATACAGTGGATAGCCACTACACTCAGAAGTGGAGAGCTAGAGTTTACTGAGCCAGCCAGAGCAAGACAGAGTGCCTCTGACAGAGACATCCATGTAGGCCTAGGAGGAGCAGTGAGGAGTAACTGAGGACCAACACATAAGGTACCTGAAGTAGTATAGTCCCAGCTCCTAGAGTGACCCCAGGATCCTGAGAGACTGTTTGCTTATTGTGCTGAAGGACTGTTGCTAAATTGCTGTTGCTAAAGTGGAAGTGTGGTTGCTTTAATAAACATTAGAAAGATATCTGCAGTGTGTGGTGACTCCACTGGCCCAAGCCCAATATCCCTCAAGATTCCAAGAACTCGTGACAGCTCCCCCCACGTCATTCGGCACTAGTAGTGGCGTGTGGGTTACATTTGCATTAACCCCTGCATGGTACTGCAATACCTAACCTAGGGAGCCATGTACCCCCACTCCAAGCCTCAACAGTGTGCTAGACCTCCACAAGTGTTTTGGTCCAGCATACAGCCTGCGAGTCACACAGCAAGGGTCGGCGAGCCACATGTGTCTCACAAGCTACAGGTTGGTTTGGAGTTTCTTCTAATTTCTTCTAATTTAAGCTCTGTTGTGTGCTTGTGAAAGCCTATACTACAACATGTAACAATGTTTGGAGAACATCTCTAGCTCAACATCTAAATCATAAAATGATATAAGAAGATTTTTTTACCCTTTATAATACAAAACAACTGGACACAAGAGCAGCTGCTTGAACTGCTTGGTGATAGTTGTGGTTATGCTCTGGACGTGTTACACAAATAGCTGGATGATGAAATACCAGGATGAGCTGAATATTCGAGACCTGTCTTCATGTCTTAGCAGAGAG
This sequence comes from Gastrophryne carolinensis, assembly GCA_027917425.1. NCBI lineage: Eukaryota > Metazoa > Chordata > Amphibia > Anura > Microhylidae > Gastrophryne > Gastrophryne carolinensis. Next base: position 142,267,213 of record CM051244.1, read on the forward strand.
AAATATGTTTCCCGCTGCGTTGCTGTAGTCTCTTCCCTCTTGCGATTTGACTGATTTTATCACATCCCCATGCGATGTTCTTTGTTCTGTAGATTGTATAGCAGCTGTGTATGACTGATCGCGGATAAGATCTTCCCGGGAATGACGAGACAGCTTTACAGCACATGAATAGGAGACAGTGATGGGCACGTCTTCTGCAGGAATGAAGTATGATCGTGAACATACTCGGTGGGATTTAAAATAACACTCTGCTCACTAGTTGGGTTATGGGAGAACTCTAACCTTCAGATTGGTAGTGGAGGACACTACTAAAAAGGATTAGCTCATCTTTATTGTCGTGGAGTACAAAGAACTGTGCAGGAAGGAGACATTAGCAAAGAAGAGCGGAATCCAGCCAGGCTCATGGCAACACTGCCAAGGGTACTAGGAGAAGTGAGCCTTCCACCCAGGTGCTTGTGGATGAAGCTGAGGCCCAACTTATCACTGAAAGAACAGGGTATTGCCACAGCTACCTATTCACTAAGGGAAACCAGTCCTGAGTGCTGTGGATTACAAAGATTATAATCCAACCATGGATTGCAAATGTGTATTGTGTTGATACCTGCTGAACCTGAATGTACCGTCTAACTACTATTAAAGTGAGTGCCTCTTTGTTTAAGAGACTCCAGAGTCTCCTGTCAAGTATGGGCCTGCCAGTGTCTACAGAGACTGTCAGCACCCCAGCCACACATCGCTCCCACGAGGTCCTCAGAGACCAGCATTACCGTACTCACTCCCCACTAGTAAGTTGTATCTCTTTAGACCACGCGTGCTACACAGAAATAGCAAAGGAACCAGGTTTTTGGTGTGATCCTGAGCTGATTGGGTCTGCCATTTCTGTTCGAGATACTTTTCCAAATAAAGGTAATAGTGTCATTGGACATACAATCCCATGCAATCAAGAAGAAGTAGAGTAACTAGGAAGATGCTGTGCAGAGAACAATCTGGTGATCATGACTGTGGAGATGGTAGTCAACTACAGATGTGTCTCTTCCCTCACCCACCCCTCCTTATTTATATCTACAGAGCTAAAGTAAAAATGTAAAGTTTTTGACTTGGGCTATCTACCTTTTTCTGGCCAATCCAACCACTACTACCCTCTATACTTGTACTACCCTATTGTCTCACAAGGAGGAAGTGCATAAACAAAATTTAGCCCAATGAGATATACTTATGACTAATGATGAGCAGATCCAACCCACAAAGTTTGGGTCCGTACCGAATTCTGTGATTTCGGGGCCCTGGACTCAAACACAAACTTCAGCCAGCAGTCCACGCCAGGCTTCGGGGTTCACCCGAACACAAAAAAAATGGTTTATTGGCTGCTTTATTGGTAATCTTTTGGCATTTTTCGTTAGATACTATTAATATCTAATGTACAATAGCCTGACTTTTTATTTTTTAATTGTATTTTTTTATTTTAGGTATTTTACTAAATGCGGCTTTTAAATGCATCCCAATAAATATTTGAAACTGCCTGCAGTTTTTATATATTTTTTGTAATTTCTTTGGCATTTTTGGTTATATACAATTTTTATATAAGTATAACAATAGCCTGACTCTTTTTAATTGTATTTTTCAGGTTTTAACCCCTTTACTAATTGTGGTTTTAAAGGCATCAGATTTAACATTAAAACTGCCTGGGGGTTTATTGTTTTATATTTTTGGGCGATTTTTTGGGGCATTTTTAGGATTGGTATCTAACGAAAAAATACTTGTCTGAATATTTTTGTTGTCACTTTACCTTGTTTTATTGAATGCCACTTAACCAGCGTTCCATAAATTCAAGAGTAAATTCAAGTTAAAGTGAGGAATCATATTTTTTTTACGTTTTTTACATTTTAAAAATAAACACGGGGTCCCCTCACCAAAGGCTACCAGCCCAGGCACCAAGCAAAAGGATTTGTAACCCAGGGCTCAGAGGCCGCACTATTGGTAGCCCCTGTCCCAGCAAGTTACAAGCCCTTATGCTCTTTGGTATGGGCTGGGGGCTCTTCCAGGGGCACCCCTGGAAGAACCCCGTACCCATCCCAATGGGCACTCTTCGGCACCTCCGATGCCCCAAATGGGAATGCAGGTAATGTGTCATTTTTCTGGCAGGGCACCCATCGAGTCCGACAGGTGCCATGCCAGCTCCTGACCATGTTGAACTGGTGTAGGTGAACTCTGGGCCCGGCAGACTTCACATTTATCGCTGCTGGACAGGATACAACAGCATCACTAGGTTATAGCGTCAGACACCTGTTTGGAGTGGACGCTTGCAGATGTTAAACTGCATTTAGTAAAACAGTTAAAACCTAAAATAATACAATTAAAAAATACAAAGTCAGGCTATTGTTCCTCAGATAAAAATAATTTATGTAACTAATGAGAAATGTCCCAAAAAACTCGAAAATATAAAACAATAAACCCACGGGCAGTTTCAAATGTTTAATGGGATGCATTTAAAAGCCTCATTTAGTAAAACACCTAAAACAGAAAAATACGGTGGATAAAAATGGTATCTAACAAAAATGCCAAAGAAATGACCAAAAACCATAAAAAATAAACCCCCATGCAGTTTTAATGTTAATGAGTTGCTATTAAAACCGCATTTAATAAAACAGTTAAAACCTGAAAAAATACAATTAAAAAATAAAATGTCAGGCTATTGTTCATTACATAAAAATTGTATCGAACAAGAAATGCCCCAAAATTTACCAAAAAATATAAAACAATAAAGCCACAGGAAGTTTCCATTTTAGATGGGATGCTTTAAAAAGCCGCATTTAATAAACTAGTTAAAACCTGAAGAAATACAATTAAAAAATAAAAAGTCAGGCTAAAAATTGTATCCAATGAAGAATGCAAAACAATCACCCAAAAAATATAAAAAAAACCTGCAGGCAGTTACCTGCAGTGGGAACAAATGAAACATGAACAAAACTATTTATGTTTAGATTATTTATGAATTTGATTTATTTATTAGGAGTACTTTCCCTACCCCATTTTGTACAGGGCCATCACCCAGGTGTTACCACCCAAATTAGGCCTCCAACGCCCGTATAAAAAAATAATATATATTTAAAAAATGTTTTCTTTACTGGTGTATTTCTTAAATTCTTTGGTTTTCTGTGATTATATTGAGTACTTTCCCTAGCCCATTTTGTGCCGGCATGGTGGCAGCAGGCAGGCCGGCTACACTGTCAGCGGGCCGCCGCCGGCCCGCTGACAGCGCAGCCGGCCTGCCCGCTCCCACCATGCCGGCATTTTTTTTTTAAGCTCCGGCGCCGCTCTCAGCTGTCATCAGGGGACGCGTCATCAGAGGGCGCCTGAGAGCGGCGCCGGCCTCCACGCTCCGACCATGCCGGCATTTTTTTTTTTTCAGGGAAAATTCGATCGGCACGAACCAAAAAAAAATCGGGTTCATGCCGAATCGAATTTTCCCTGAAACTCGGAGCGAATTCCGGTTCGTCCGAACCGGTTCGCTCATCCCTACTCCCCTCGATTTTCAGCCCTCTAGACCTTGCTGGCCCCATTTTACAGTTATTTTTGGGGCCCAAAGTTCGAGTCCCCATTGATTTTTTTCTAACTAGGCCTCACTTGTCATACTGTCCACACTACAAACATTATATTAACAAAAATAGCCAATTAAGATTAAACTTTTTACTAAAATGAACATTTTGTTACAGTCCCCCATATGCCATTTGACGTGCATTTGCTGGTACAGTGTCCCTTTGTCTAACAGATGCTGTTGAACACTTAGGGGTGCATTGACAGCCTTTGGGAATGCATAGGAGGGATTTAAAACCAATCTAATCAATGGCACTATTGCAGTGTGCCAAAGCACCCATCTTGGGTGCACCGTAAAGTAAATTTAGCATAAAGGTAGCAATGGGGGCCTCCAAGGGAACCGCCTACCTTGTGAGAAGAACAAGTCAGAAACCCACAAATTGAAGCATCAAATACCACAAGCATATCCTGGTATAATTTCTTTCAAATAGTCTAATAAAATTATAAGTTGCATTTCAATCAATTTAGTTCACCTGGATTTACTTTCACACCAACATCTAATTAAAATTGTTTTCTTTTGCGTTGGCCGTAACATTCATGAACGTTTCTAAGGAATGCGTAAATATAAGTATGTTTTCTGAAACGTATGCTCATTATAAAGCATGATCTAATTCTTTTAATCAAACAGAAACCAAACATTTTAGATAACACCATCTGTTAGCAATTCCTTGTTATAATGAACTGAGCATGCTTTAGCCTTTCATCCTCCAATCACTGTAAAAAGAAAAAAGAATGTTACTTCCAGTTCAGTGTCTTAGGACACCGATGCATGAATATGTTATAAGACACAGCACCCTCTAGAGCTACAGATTGCATAGAGCACGATTTTTGAGCAGAAATGGTATGCTGATCATGTTGGTCTCTGTGTCACTGCAAATGTCCCCTCAACCCAAAATGTCAATATGTATTGTTAGAGTGAAGAGTAATTCCTTAAGATCTTGGTATTTCCCTTGGCATGGAATTGTTCTTCTGTTCTTACACTGTTGTTCCATGTTTCGCAACCAGACATCACAAGACAGGAACCAGATAGGTTCCGTTAAGGTCTCCTTTATGTACCAAGTTATAAATTATAATTCCTAAAACTTAGACCTTGTTCCCCAAATTGTAACCACACAATAAGTCACCCTGTCCTGAGGTTTGACACTCAGCCTGGCCTTCTGACCCTTTTTCCAGTTATACTGCGCATGCTTGAAACCTGTAACCCTTGCAGTACTGTTCGGATACTAACCAATTATGGATGTATATCCGGCCTTTTAGTTTGATTTTATTGGATAATTGATAGACCGCCTAATGGCTTATGATTGGTTGTTTTTACTTCTCCTTTTTCTGATTGTATTCGCATAACAATATATCTACCTCTGCCACGTGAAAATAAAGATTATCACGCTGCTGCTACAGAATTGTCCTCTGTGGTTCTTGTGTGGTCATCCTGATCAGGATTTGAATAGCAAGTGATTCACACAGGGCTGTGATCCCTGAAACCTTATTATTGAATTAAGATAGAAAGTTATACTCTATCAGTATCAATTTTTTTTTTAAGTATTCAAAATTCTATTAAAACCCATCCTGATTGAAATTTATAGATTAGAGTGATTTTGGATCGGACGTGGGTTCAGGGGCAGGAACTCAGGGGGATCACCCTGAGTGCCTGTCTATGCCATGTGGGGGGCTTATTTGTCCCAGCAATAATGTTTTCTGCAGAAAGATAAGATCCAGTGTTGTGCAGCCTATTTGGCTCCAAAGCAGTGGGGGCCAATAGCTATAGCCAGTCTGCCCCTATCTGTGGACAATATGGAAAGTCTACTACCAAGTGAGGGACTAGTACATACATTCTTAACTCTCTTTTCTACTTCCATTTGACCATCACATTTTAAAAAATTACTGAAGGCCCACTTATGGCCCCACCTCGGGGGCATCTTGAATTGCAAGTTAATGAGTCCTGCTCTGTTTAGCTGTGCAGCATGGTGGGGGCTATGCCGATTCAACATTATGGAGTTTGTACCCACCAGGGGTCACGTAGGGAGGCAATCTGGCAGGTGGCATTAAGGGAACAAGTTGGTAGGTAGGTCCTCCTAGTACATACTTTCTGCTAGGTTAGGCATCACACCAGCAGTCATATTTTACCTTTGTCCTGCTTTACAAGATAGCTTGAAATCAGACAGAATATCTCTCAGTGCCCATGCTCCTATCTCTGCCTCCAGTAGAGTTTGCCAAACTCCATGGGTCCCCAGAGGAGCAGGGAACACAAGTGTTGTTCTTACAATAACTTTTGAAATCAGAACAAGTTTCATAGAAAGTATGGCCGCGAGGAAAAAATACAATTTGGGCCTCAAGCTCTAAAATATTGTACCAACAACACGGTCACATTCAGGAAATAGATGTGTAAATACCCTATACTCAGTCCCTCCCATCCTCTCTCCCTGACATCCTCTACTGCAGTAGTCCTCAAACTTCCTCCTCAAGGGCCGAGACAGGCCAGGTTTTGCAGCTCTCTATGCTGATGCACAGATGTAATAATTAGGGCTATAGCTCTGTCTGAGCACCAGTTAATTCACCTGTGGAGTAGCGTGGAGAGCTGCAAAACCTGGCCTGTCTCGGCCCTTGAGGAGGAAGTTTGAGGACTACAGCTCTACTGTAAGCCCAGATCATTTAAAAAGTTCAGTGTCTAACGTAACCCTTAAGTGGCCGTGTAGTCAGGCAGAGGGGGGGGGGTGCACAGGTGAAGTGTCATAGACTGCAGGGGTCCAGGGAGCTGCCTGGTCTCCTCATCAGAAACTCCTGGTCCAGCCTTATAAAAAGGGGATGGGCCCCCTGGGGCTTGGGCCTGTCAAGTTGGAATCGCAACTTCCTCCTTACTCTTCTTCCTTACTCTTACTTTCTTCTTCTTTTCCCCTCCTTCCTTCTTTAGCTTCTCTTCTTACATTTGTTCCTTTTCCCAGCTGATTCTGTAAATGTCCACAACTGTTCAGTTCGCTGGACACCCTTTTTAGTTGGAATGAGATGCATGTGATTAACCATACTTATATGACCCACTATGCAACCTTACATTGTACGAGATAAGAGTTCTGTTAGTCTAAATAGGTCTCGAATTAGTATGTAGCATGACAGTATTTACTGACATTCCCTTATCGTTGCACTTTTGAGCCCCCCTGGGTGGGAAGGACTTTTTGAACTATACTAGAATCAATGTTTCATATGCATCTGTTTATAGAAAATTATTAAAACTATTTAAAGAAAAAAGGGTATGGGGGCCACTGCTCATGGTAGCAAGATTTTGATAAGACTCTGCTTAGCTCTGATTTTGCTTCCGTGAGCCTGTGGGGCTCTTCCATACCCTGTTTTGTTGCCGCTTGAACCTGAATATTCTGACTGTGCCTGATTCAAGGTTTTGTTTTTCTGTCTAGTGTATGTTTATGCCTGACTCTAAGGTTTTGTCTTGTTTGTATCATTAAAGCCTATTTGAGTTTAACCAGACTCCATGCAGTAACTCACAGATCTGTGTTTGGCACCGAGCTCCGCTCCTGAAGTTGGGGCACCCTGACATAATCTTGCTAAATCTTGCTGCCATTAATGAGCAGAATTCTGCTAATACCAGTAGTGCCTCTAGCTTGCTTCCCTGTCTGTTTTGCTGGCTAGCATGGATTCATTAGGAATCTGTTGTCTCTGATTGCAATTAATGAGGATGCAGTATGCACATTGTTTATAGGATACTCAAAACCTTCATGTCCTTGATGATGAAGGTGAATTTGAATTTTCCACCCCCATCATTAAGATTTTTGTTGATACCGCTTTTAATTTGGTTTCCTCCAGTTAGGCTTCAGCCCCAGCTTGTATTCCTCTGTTGCCCATAGCATCTGATTTAATTAGTAAGTCAGCTGTCAGTTTTGTCAGTCAAGCCTTCCAGTGCGAGATGAATAAGGCTAAGTCTGCCACCAGAGCATACCAAGGTCAATGCCAGCCTGCCATCAGAGCATTCAGAGGTCAATCCCAGCCTGCCTCTAGTACCCTGGTCACCCAGCTTCCTGGTGCCTGCCCCCCAGTTGCCCTGCTGCCCAGTTGCCAGGCCTCTCTGAGCTTGAACCTGCTTTGCCTGGGCCCCATCTTGAACCAGCTTTACCTGTGCCCCAGTTTGAATCTGTTTTGGCCTGGCCCAGCTTGAATCTGCTTTGCCTGGGGTACAGCTTGAGGCTGCACCCAGGCCCCTCTTAAGTCTGCACCCTGGCCCCATCTCGAGTCTGCACCTTAGCCTGACTGAGATCCAGCCTGCACACTGGCCTGACCCTGCACTGCAGCCTGCATCTGGGTCTGACCATGAACTCCAGCCTTCACCCAGGTCTTACCCTGATCCTTTTGGCTTCTGCTCCTGTTCTGACTTCTTATGGAACCTGCTCTAGCTCTAGTCCATGTCAAGTCTCCCTTCTGCCTTAAGTCCAATGCCCTGTCCCATCCCTGTGCCCACATTTGATCTTGGGGGCATGGGTTTTTCTTGGGAGCACCTGGCAGGATCTTTCTTTGATGCACTTTCTTGGACTTGTTTCATGGACTTCCTGATCATGGCTTGGTGAGCATTTGGTACCCGCTCCTTAAGGAGGGGGGGGGGGTAATGTCATGAACTATAGGGGTCAGTGGAACTGCCTGGCCTCCTCATCAGGATCTCCTGGTGCAGCCTTATAAAAAGTTGGCAGGGCCTACTACTCAGTGCAGCAACCTCTGATTCTTCTGCCGTGAGCCTGTGGGGTTCTTTTGTACCCCGTTTTTTCCCACCTGCACCTGAATATTTTGACTGTGTCTGATTAAAGGTTTTGTTTTGCTGCTTAGTTTATTTTAGTTAGTTTATGTTTATACCTGAATAAGGTTTTGTCTTTTTTGTCATTAAAGTCTATTGAGAACAGGCTTTGTGCAGGAACTCTAGCCGCAAATCTGTCTTGGCGCTGAGCACCACTCCTGGAGGCAGGGGCGCCCTCACATGAAGATTATGAAGAGATATTCTGTAAAACAGGCAGGGCTGAGGGCAGAGGATCAATGAAGCCCCCCAAAAAGATCTCCTTATCTAACCTCTTTGTATAGCCATCAGTGAGCTTTACATTGGGCCCGGACACCCCAGGCAAAATCAAGCTTCAAATGCTAAAGCAAGGGGCCCCTTTGGTGATAGGGGCCCTTGGTAATTACCCAGTTTGCCACCTCTTACTAGACTTGGTTGTAACACAAAGGCCCTTATTTATCAAGGGATAGCGCCAGGTAGTGTCTCACCAGGTATCGCCAGCTATCGGCGGCTACCGACTCCAGAACGCCAGGCGGCGGACACAATCAAGCATTTATCACGCTAAATGAGGCTAGCGCCGGCAAGAGCGTCAGCTAGCGCGGGATTCATCATGTAGCGGACTGCAACGAACAGCGCCGCTGCTAATCCCATCACAGCGCCAGGTATGACCTCTCGCTACCTGGCGCTCTCCAATGCATTTCAATGGAGCAATCTTTAAATCTTCATATTTAATTGTTATTAATGTTTTTTTTTTTTTTTTTTTTTTTTTTTAAATGTCAAAAATTCTGTGACCACTTCGGCAATGTTAGATATTTTTTTAAGGTAAAAAAATTAAAAAAAAAAAAATTTGTGCAGAATTGATATTACAGGTCTGATATTAATGTATTCATATTACAAAATGTTTAGAAAAACTTGTTTAATTTTTTAATCAAAAAATATTGATGTTTGGGGGTTAAAAACTACTTTTAAGCCATTGCCGCCAGCGCTCTGGGGTTTAAACAAGCTTTTCACAGCGCGAGAATTTTTTGAGCGTGATTTGTTAATGAATATGCTGGGAGCCATTCGCTATGATCATTCGCTGTCAGGCGCTCCCATACAGTGCGGAACCTGTCAAACAGCGACTCCTAACCCCGTATTCAACATTACTGCACACCGACTGAGTCGCTGTCAACAACCGAACAACGGCCAAGCACAGCGAATACTAGCGGGCGCTGTGAAAATCACGCTACTGGCGCTCATCTGTCGCTACCTGGCGCTATTACTGAATCGGCCTCAAAGTTACACGTGCTCTTTTTTCTGTCCACTTATTGAACCGCAAGCAAGCTTTCAATGTGTTTCCTTCTAATTTGCCTCTTCCTGGACAAAAGGAAGAGGGAACAGGAACATAGGCTTTTTCATAATACATGCGTACAAAAAAAACAGACTTATACATTCTGCATTGATGCACATGCTTCTTTTGTTAGATGTTCACTTGTTTATACATTGCGTAAGAGAAGCAATTATATTCCATTCCACCCTGACAGGTTGACCCCGCCATGGTGCTAATCTTTGTCTGTACAGGAAAAGCTGTCATCTGTGCAGAGCCCATCGTATCCACCCGCTGCCTTCATTACAGCACTGGCAGGTCCATGTGACGGCAACAGATTGCATTAGCTATACATTACTCTTGAATCAGAATAGATGGCTTTTTGATGCAGCTTGTAATATGAGTTTCCACTCATTCCTTGTATCTCTCAGATATTTTATATGGCATACAATTTCACTTTTTTCTTCTTGATATCGGCACAATAATTGTTTATATTTTGTCCAGTATTATAGAAAAATATTTTTTCACAATACAGACAATCTTCACTGTGGAAGTAAAAAAGGATAGCATTGTAGTAGGAGGTCTGGTTGTAGGTGGCAAAAAAGATCCTATAATATGCTATATATGTGAAAAACATCTTGTTCACTCGTTCTTTCTCTCTCTCTCTCTCTCTAAATATATATACATTTATTTATATAAGGTGAACATATCTCCTGGGGCACATGGGCATTCTACAGCAGGTATATAATTCTACCCTAGAATGTTCTGTCAATGTTAGAGGGCTGAGCTTGGCTGATAAAGGTAAGAGATTTGGAGCTTTGTTTTATGATTACATTTCTTACATAGGAAGAAGCCAAAAAAAATTAATCAACGGATGATTTCTGTATATGGTGATGATGCATCTTCCTACTACTAAGTAAGTATTTGGGCCAAGCAGTTTCATTGTAGTAGGTAATCAACTGAAGATGACCCGCAAACTGATTCAGATGAATTAGGATTTTCTCTGAATTTAAGGGAAACTTTTGCCAGCCAAAGACAATCGAGGACCATGCTGGATGGCAGGTCAAATAAGAAGAGGAGCACTCCGGAGCCACAGCTGCCAGCACCAAAGGATCCAGGGGAAAACCCACCAGTAAGTTAATTGTTACGTTGATTTAGCGAATCGCTAAAAAAGTAAAAAAGTTTCAATATAAACCAAAGTTCTTGGAGAAATGTAAAAAATCATCCTAAATAAATGTAAAAAAATTGCTAATCTCTAGTAATGTGCCATAAAGTGAAAACCATGATTTTGGGAGATCGCCTGGACAAAGTGTTATAGCTCACGGATTCCAGCATAATTTATGATTATGTCATAGGTGCGTTCCCGATGGGTGCCACAAATGTTAATGTCTGAGAAAAAAACATGCGCTAGCAATTTCGCCCAGGAGAATATAGACTTGCTTAGAGAAAATCCAGGAGAGTGCTATTCTCCAATTTTTAGGGGCGACGAAACATGAATCCAAACAACAATGGAAGCACAGGAGGCCACCAACTCTAAAGTAATATGGTTTGCAGTAGTCAATTGGAAAGGTCATGGCAACAGTTTACTGGGGATAGAGAAGGTGTTTCTTTTACTGGAATTCATGCCACACAAGACAACAATTACAGAGGGCACCTAAGCTTCAGCAATCAAGGCATTCTATGGGGCATCACATGAATGCACAAGCAAATCACTGGCTGCTACCAGGGAATGTGGATTCATCAAGTTTAACCATCCACCCTACAGTCCAGACCTAGTTACTAAGTACTGCTTTCTCTTTGAAACATGAAGATATGTCTATGTGAAAGCAGTCAAAGATGCAGTAACAGGATTCCTACAGCAGCAAGAAGTCTCCTTTTTTTGAGGGCATCTGAACACTGGAGGCGAATGTGAAATCACAAGGGATTACAATTCAATTTCCCTTTTCGTTTTCATTTTTTAAGAGCCACATGATCTAGAGGTTATTATATTGTTATATGGTTGAGGCCATGGAGCTCATTGGCCCTCATACAAACCATTTTTTCAGTTGGACATATACAATATGAATATGAGTGACAAGATGTTGTGCATCCGTGTATACAGACAGACAGCACAAGGGGGTGAGCTGTTGGTGGGTTTGCTTAATAGAACTGCCAACCTTGGGACCCAATCAATGGAACCAAACTGGTATTCCCCTGTACTAGTTCTACCACTTTCCTATGTAGTGAGGGTGACACTTAGTGCTCCCTCACTACTCTCCCTTGCAGCTTTTCCCGAACAGCTACATATTCTCATGTAAATTCGATGTAACTATTTTATGTCTCTAGCTCGGCAGTCTGGGGCTACAGTGGTCATTCTGCAGTGTTACAGGATTCTTGAATTGCTGACAACTCCTCATACATAAGATCTGGTCTTGCATTGTGACAGACGCAACCTATTCAGGATCATCTTTGTCTTACAATGGTGTAGCAGAGGAGACATCAGTATTCTCTAACACTACTGATGTAACCATCCTTAGGTTTTCCTTAGGTTTTCACATGGCAATTTGTATGGTGAGATGTGTGTTGTGAGATTGTCGAACTTTGTTTTTGTGACACTCAGTCACAAGATGATTATCTAGTCTTTTGTACTGTGTAATGTTTCTACAGAAACCCAACAGATAAATGAAGCCTTTCAGGGCAAATCATAATAATGTGGTCGACTACTACAATCATTCTTCGTCAGCTCCCGCTGATTCCTATGGAAGACTCTTCTACGAAATAGCTTCTGCTTCCTATAAGGTCTAATGAAATGGTTCCAAAATTAATTCTAACCTACATAATGCAATAACATTTTGGGGGAACATCAACTACAAACCCATATGTGCTGGCTCAATATTTCCTTTCAAAACCATGAAAATGTGTCCACCATTACTTTATCTCAAATTTGAATAAACACCCCAGATTCTCATGAAATGTTTTCAACACAATTGGATCGATTCAGAGCCAGGTGAGAATTCTCATTCCTTTTTTAGGAGAGAAAACTGCCATTGACTGTCTTTGTCTACCAGGTGTGTATTTCCACCTGGCTCTCAATCAGCCCCAAGGTAGACAATTAGAAACAAAAGCCTGCGCTTCACAGGCGATTAAGAAAATTGTTACAATGTAACTTTTAATCTCGTCCGTTAAAATCTGTTGATGCAGCAAATGTCATGGGGGGGGGGGGAGAGAAGAGTCAGCGATGCGTTTCGGGAAGCGCCTTTATCAAGCCGATACTGGCCAGCAGTGAGTGCACTACTTATGTACCCCAGATACGAGTCAGGTGTCATCTGGAGCCAATTGTAAAACAAGTTAGAGGTCAGAGTTAACCATTCAGATGTTGCCATGTCACACCCCATTGCGCAAGTCACAAAATCCCCCATCTATCACATATCAAAAGAAATAAAAACAAAACAAAAAGGTCATTCCTACCTACCATGAAGGGCGGAGGGCTATTGAAGAGCAGTATCGAATACACGTCCTGTATACCGCCCAATCTACACTATTGCAAGGATACAATTAATTCCGAGGAAATGATAACATGGGGCAGCTGCCGCATGACGTAAATTTATGCACCTGGACCAATAATATGCTGCAATCTGGGCGTGCTGCAAACCATCCAAGGTAGACAATGAAAGTGAATGGTAATTTCTCTCTCCTAAAAAAGGAGTGAGAATTCTCACCTGGCTCTGAATCGATCCAATTGTGTTAAAAACATTTCATGAGAATCTGGGGTGTTTATCCAAATTTGAGATAAAGTAATGGTGGACACATTTTAATGGTTTTGAAAGGAAATATTGAGCCAGCACATATGGGTTTGTAGTTGATGTTCCCCCAAAATGTTCTCCATCTGGTATTGAATTATGTAGGTTAGAATTCATTTTGGTACCATTTCATTGTAATGTGCAGACAATAGACCCTATAGGAAGCTGAAGGTCTTTCGTAGAAGAGTCTTCCATAGGAATCAGCGGGGGCTGATGAAGAATGATTGTAGTTGTTTTATTTTTCTTTCTATACGCAAGCAGTGAAAGATAACATTTACATAAAGTAGGAGGATGTGACTTGGTAAAAAATGTTCCGGAATTGAATTGTCAGTGTGCAGGTAAATCCTCGGAGGCAAAATTTTCATTCTTTAAATCAGAGTTTCTAGACACCAATTTTTCATTTATCCGCAATACTGGGCTCTGTTCTAAAAGTTATGGAGTGAATATACTCTCTAGAGAAGCACTGCATAGCCGTGATAGAGTTTGATGAAATAAGAGATATTTAAACGTTTCTGATGGAAAATATCAATGAAATATAACACCATAATAGACTCAGGATAGAAATAAGTGTCAGTGGTGGTTGAGGTTGACATTGCCTAAAAATTCGGGGCCAATGTCTGAAATCGCTATGACTAAAGTTAAGTATATCCCCCAGTAAAGCGGTTCTTTGGACCCTATATACGTTTTCTTGTATGGCGCTCTCAGAGCTGCCATTTCAGCCCAGCTATCTCCTGCCTCCCCTTCCTGCCTTCTCCTAGCAAGCACTCTTGCTCCCAGCACCTCCCCACCCATTATGCTGATTATTATGAAGCATCACCGCTCCAAGGGCCCCACCCACATGTAAACCTTGATATCTACCAGGGAATGTGGATTCATCGAGTTTAACCATCCACCCTACTGTCCAGACCTAGTTACCAAGTACTGCTTTCTCTTTGAAACATGAAGATATGTCTATGTGAATGCAGTCAAAGATGCAGTAACAGGGTTCCTACAGCAGCAAGAAGTCTCCTTTTTTTGAGGGCATCTGAACACTGGAGGCGAATGTAAAATCACAAGGGATTACAATTCAATTTCCCTTTTTGTTTTCATTTTTTAAGAGCCACATGATCTAGACATTATTATATTGTTATATGGTTGAGGCCTTTGCCATTTCTTCTTCAATTTTAAAACGGAAAACAGTTCAGGACAGTGCAAAACGTAGCTGACACAGTGGTCTAATAAATATGCCTTAAACCGGACCAGCAGCCTGGCACAGTTGGGAAAGAAAGGTAGCCAGGTAGTAGGCCATTTTGGAGCTTCCTCTCCCAACTGACATAACTGAAATGCACAGTAACAGGAAGCCCAGCACGACTTCCTGTTTGCATGGGGCCTGTAAGTCCATGAGCGGCCATCTTGTTTTTTAAATTTATCCCATTGGGCATTAGAAAAAGGTAAATTCTTTTTTATATGCAGCAATATAAATTGCCCTGGGGACAGATGCATGTGAGCACTGTTGTGTTGGGTCTGATTTAACTCATTTTTGACGGTCTTTAAATATCACTTTAATAAGGCAATTATATCATACAGACAAAACAGGGCATGCTAAACATATACTATATTCTATTCTGTCTGTCACCGCCTAGAATTTTAGGACCAGGAACCAAAATGGGGTTTTTGAGAGTAAATAAAGCTAAATAAAAAATACAGAAACACATAAATTATAGCAGGTTAATGCAACTTAAAGGAATAATATATAAAACATTGACAGCTTACAGAGAAGATGAGTCTCAATGCCCCCTAGGTTGATGAAGACTGGCTAGCCCTAGGGCAAAAAAAAACAAGAAGGGTTTCATTGCCTCTTGGATGGATACAGATAGCTAGTCCTGGGATATGGCTGGGCTGAAGAGATACCAAAGCTCTACAGTGAAAAAGGACAATATCCTGCCGCATGTAGCTAAGGATGTAAAGCGTGTGAGAGTAAATTAAACCCTTAGCCAGATGCAGTTGATCATTTCTAATTGGGCCTGGATGCCAGACAGCTCTACCACTGCAAATGCAACTGTGTTAAAAAAAAAACTATGAGGCCGATTCATTAATAGCGCCAGGTAGCGACAGATGAGCGACTGTAGCAGTATTTTCACAGCGCCCGCTAGTAGTCGCTGTGCTTGGCCGTTGTTCTATTGTTGATAGCGACTCAGTCGGTGTACAGTAATGTTGAATATTGGGTGAGGAGTCGCTATTTGACAGGTTCCGCGCTGTATGGGAGCGCATGTTACCGAATGGCCATAGCGAACGGCTCCCACCATATTCATTAACAAATCACGCTCAAAAAATTCCCGCGCTGTGAAATGCATGTTTAAACCCTAGAGCGCTGGCGGCGATTGGTTAAAAGTAGTTTTTTAACCCCCAAACAACCATATTTTTGGAAACAAAAAAAAACAAGTTTTTAAAAACATTTTGCAATATGAATACATTAATATCAGACCTGTAATATCAATTCTGCACAAATTTTTTTTTTTTTACCTTAAAAAAATATCTAACATGGCAGAAGTGGTAACAGAAATGTTCACATTAAAAAAAAAAAAAAATATTAACAATTAATTATTAATATTTAAAGATTGTTCCATTGAAATGCATTGGAGAGCGCCAGGTAGCGAGAGGTCATACCTGTCGCTGTTCAAGGTCGCTCGTTGGCGCTGTGGGGTGAGGCTGGAATAATGATGAATGATTCGCTATCTGGCGCTCTCTCAGTCACTAAGCAGGATCCGCTTGATAAATGTGTGATTGTGGTGGGGAGCCGGCGTTCTCGTGGCGGTGACCGTCATTACCGTTCGCTCACCAGTCGCTACCTGGCGCTATCCCTTGTTAAATAATGGCCGAAGTGCCACCAACAAGGAACTACCCGACTATGACACTGTCAATGTAATGTTTTTTCAACCCAAAAATTGAAACCTTCAAGTATATGCAGTGAGCTGGTAAAATGCCCAACCTGCTCATTTATGGGACCTTACTAAACTGGGAATTGGGATCATTTAACTAGTATGATGGGTTTGAAGGTCGCATCACTTCTGGCCAAGGTGTGCAAAACTGCTGGGATGTTTTGGACTTTCCTGTTCTAAGGTCTGAGTTCGGAAAGCTGGAAGTCAATCCAAGCTCTACAACATCTCAGTCCTAGAGAGGAACGAGGGACAAAAACATGAAGGGGGGGGGGGGAATTGTAGCTAAGCACAAATTGGGAACAAGCAAGAGTGCTTTTTGGGGCCAGCAGAGATGGTGTGAAAAATGCTATACACAGTTTGTTTGCACAAATTATCGCACACAGGGTACATTAGTAAACATCTTTGAGCAATGTGGGTGGAGCAACTGCTGTGAAAAACCAGATAAAAACGGTTGAAGTGATACAAATGGGTGCATTGGCTATACTCACCTTAATGATACTGCAAAATTTAATGGGCAGCTATAAATCTACTATATATCCCACACTATATTACCTAAAAGAGAAGGCAAAAAATGGTTTCCCTAAGCTGTATTTTATTAAAACATGGTAACCTTTATTGCACAACCAAAAAAATAACCATCAAAAACGAACCCAAAATGCCCCTAAACTAACTCTCATTCCACTGAGGCAATCACTGTCCTGACCCTTGGTTCTGGGTCTTGGATTCTGGCAGCATTCTCTGGTGTCGACCTTGCCAGCAGTGAGACCCTTGAATGAAATACTGTGGAGAGGCAAGAACTGGGAAGAAGTGAGAGAGGCATAACATGGGAACCGATAAGAAGAACACAGGGGTGTAAAATGGATAGAAAACACAGGCTGAGAAGAGGTATGGTAAGAGAGACGCAGTATGGGAACAAGGGAAAGAGGCACAGGATAGCATGAGAGGGCACAATATGGGCACATGTATGACAGGCAGGAGGTAGGAACAGGAAAAGAGGTATGAGCTGGAGCTAAGAGAAGTAAAGAATGGAAACAAGCGGGGGGGGGGGAGGGGGGACATGATGGGAACATGTGAGAGAGGCATAGGATTGGAAAAGGCAAGAGATGCACTGGATGGGAACAGGCCTGATAGGCACTGGATGGGAACATGCAACAGAGGCACAGGATTGGAGCAGGCAAAAGAGGCACGGGATGGGAGAAGGCAAGAGAAGCACAGGATGAGAAAAGGCAAGATAAGCACTGGTTAGGAGCAGGCAAGAAAGGCACAGGATGGGAACAGGCAAGAGAGGCACAAGTTGGAAACAGGCAAGAAAGGCACGGGATGGGAACAGGCAAGAGAGGCACAAGTTGGAAACAGGCAAGAAAGGCACGGGATGGGAACAGGCAAGAGAGGCACAAGATGGAAACAGGCAAGAGAGGCACAAGATGGAAACAGGCAAGAGAGGCACAAGATGGAAACAGGCAAGAAAGGCACAGAATGGGAACAGGCAAGAGAGGCACAAGATGGAAACAGGCAAGAAAGGCACGGGATGGGAACAGGCAAGAGAGGCACAAGATGGAAACAGGCAAGAAAGGCACGGGATGGGAACAGGAAAGAGAGGCACAAGATGGAAACAGGCAAGAAAGGCACGGGATGGGAACAGGCAAGAAAGGCACAAGATGGAAACAGGCAAGAAAGGCACAAGATGGAAACAGGCAAGAAAGGCACGGGATGGGAACAGGCAAGAAAGGCACGGGATGGGAACAGGCAAGAAAGGCACGGGATGGGAATAGGCAAGAAAGGCACAAGATGGAAACAGGCAAGAAAGGCACGGGATGGGAACAGGCAAGATAAGCACTGGTTAAGAGCAGGCAAGAAAGGCACAGGATGGGAACAGGCAAGAGAGGCACGGGATGGGAACAGGCAAGAGAGGCACAAGTTGGAAACAGGCAAGAAAGGCACGGGATGGGAACAGGCAAGAAAGGCACAAGATGGAAACAGGCAAGAAAGGCACAAGATGGAAACAGGCAAGAAAGGCACGGGATGGGAACAGGCAAGAAAGGCACGGGATGGGAACAGGCAAGATAAGCACTGGTTAAGAGCAGGCAAGAAAGGCACAGGATGGGAACAGGCAAGAAAGGCACGGGATGGGAACAGGCAAGAAAGGCACAAGATGGAAACAGGCAAGAAAGGCACTGGATGGGAACAGGCAAGAGAGGCACAAGTTGGAAACAGGCAAGAAAGGCACGGGATGGGAACAGGCAAGAGAGGCACAAGTTGGAAACAGGCCTGATTGGCACTGGATTGGAGCAGGCAAGAGAGGCACGGGATGGGCGAAGGCAAGAGAAGCACAGGATGAGAAAAGGCCAGATAAGCACTGGTTAAGAGCAGGCAAGAAAGGCACAGGATGGGAACAGGCAAGAGAGGCACAAGTTGGAAACAGGCAAGAAAGGCACGGGATGGGAACAGGCAAGAGAGGCACAAGTTGGAAACAGGCAAGAAATGCACGGGATGGGAACAGGCAAGAGAGGCACAAGATGGAAACAGGCAAGAAAGGTACGGCATGGGAAAGGATGGGAACCGCCAAGAGAGGTATAGGATGGAACAGGTATGAGAGGCACAGACTGGGAGCAGGTAAAAGTGGCATATGCTTGGGACAGGTAAGAACAGCATGTGCTGGTGTAAGATGGTGAAGCAGCTTTCATTGCATGAATACTGTTCCATTTGAGTTCTGTACTGTTGTTTTGCAGCTACGTTACTGCTGGGATTTGAATATGCTAAGGAGATGATGACTCATGCAGCTGGCTGTGAAGAAGCAGGAAGCTGGGCGGCATCCATTTTGCTAGGAACAGAGAAGGACTGTGTGTGGAGTAGTATCCAGTCGCATCCAGGTTCCTGTGTGTTCCGAGGTGACCAGAGTTGCAGCAGAGAGGGTCTGATCACTTTCCTTTATCCAGATCCTGTCCGGGGACAGAGAGGTGCTTCTAAGATGGCCATCGGGAGCTGCGTAACGGAGCTGGCCTGTGGTGCCTCATGGTTGCAGAGGAGACTTGTAGCAATTCAGTTTGGAGACAACATCTGATGCAGAACAAGACCTGGGTCTGCAAAAGCATTCACGCAATAAATAGAAAGTTGACGCCAAAAGGAACAGTGACTAGGCCTGTTAGTTAGATAGGTAGGGACTTACATAGGCCAAGGATTTTATAACTGACACGAACATTTCACCAGTGAGAGCTGACAACTGTGCCACTACTTCATCTCAGGTCAGTGCATTGCTCAGGAACAATACTCTTGTATGGGTTCATGGACTAGTTTTGGGGAGGGAAGGTGTTTTGATGATGTTAAGATTGTAAGCACCGCCGATGAACCCATATTAAGCACTCACTCAATCATTTGTTTCAGCAATAGGGTAATAGCAGATATGGTGGGGTTGTTCTTGTGCACCCTATTAGACTAATAGTAACCTAATTCAATTATATTAGTACATTGAGAGTAATTCCATCATCCTCTATTACATGCCTTGGGGTCTCTGCCCATGGAAAGTGCTCGTGCATAGAGAAAACAGTGCTAAAGAAAGAAACAGTGATAGTGCCAGAGGGCACTATGTGCAAAATATACAATTATAATTAATAAGGGGACCAAGTGTCCCTATATATACAAAAATGTACCAAGAGGTACCGTAGTAAAGTGCTCAGTGCAGTAGTTCAGTGCCTAAAATCGACGGGTGCTGAGGCTCCAAGGCACGGAATACAGAAAAGATATGGCAATTGCTAATCAATATTAATAATGTTGATCACTTCAGACATTACCAGATAAATGGTCTAGGTCCACTTTAGTACTCCACGCTCCACCACCTCCGACGCGTTGCGTGGCAAAACTCCTAATGCCACTTCATCAGGGTGTTGTTCTTGTGCACCCGCCAGTAAGTAAATTATAGGAAATTTTCTCAATATCCTATGAGGGCCATCCAACTGCGCAGCACAGGGGTCTTCAGTGGGGGGCTGAGTATATGAACCCTCATTTATTGTTCACTTTGTTTTGGGAGTGTGTTTGATATCCCATTATAGTAAGAATTGTAAGATTGTTTTACAAAAGCCTGTGTCCATGTCACTTTTCTCGTCCGTGACTTCTCTGTATCCTGGGGAGCCAACCCCGGTACACGGTTTACACTGGAAAAGGTAAGGGACACAGAGACAACCCAACTGCACCACCAAATGGCAAGCAGACAACCACAAGTACAGGTCTAGTACCCTATGGTAGGTCAGTAACCATCCTGCTTCTTAAGCATAACCCCTGATGTTGGAGATGCACAAACCCCAGATCCTATGGTGGCCACAGACTTGCAGAAAAGGAAACAGAGAATGGATAGGGAAAAGTAAACTTATGACAGGAACACACACTAGGGACAAAATCCAACTATAGACAACAGGCAGCCAGGAATTGAAAGGCCTATACTCAAACACACAAGGCCTGCACAAGAATCAGAAGGCCTTAGTGATGGGGCTGGGTGTGCTCACGAGACAGATACAGTGAACCAGAAAGGGGTGGGATTGCAAGGAACACGGAGGGGGAGGTATTGAACACCTGTGAGTGGGTAGTGAACCTGATCTCAAAGACCAAACATATGCACGCCAATAGTTTGTGCAGAGAGAAGACATCTGACCAAGAATAACACAAAAATAACCTTAGTACAAGTCCCAGAGAGCTTAGCGCTGTGCTGGTAATAGATAACGTTGAGGAATGTGCACAGAGAGTCATGTATATAGGAGGCAGGGAACAGGTGTCAAGAGTGCTGAGTGGAAGCCTGTCTTATATTTTAGAATGAAAAGTGCCAAAATATTTAGGGTGTCAGTGACATTCGCATCTGTGCTTTAGTGGTGATGTATGTTTTAGACTCTTAAAGTGGGCCAACACCCAGAATTTTCACTATCCTGGGTTTTGGTCCACTTCCGAGGGGCACCCTGATCGGGGGTGCCGCGCTGCGTGAAACCCCCAGATCGCCTTAAAAAACTCACCTCACCCTGCTCCTACGCAAGCGCTCGTCCAATCAGAGCGCTCAGAGCCACTGTGGTATGCAAGGACAAGCGACGGACAACCACAGCGGCTCTGAGCACGCTGGATGCCACATCTCGCGCTTCCCTCTAACAGGGAGCGCGCCCGCACCGGCCATTCACAAATGGCCGGCGCAGTTGCGCTCCCTGCTAGAGAGAAGCGCGAGATGCGGCCACGGCTCGCGCATGCGCCATTGGAACGGGGATAAGGTAAGGTTTCTGGGCGTCCTGCGGGGTTTCACACAGCGGGGCATCCCGATTTCGGGTGCCCCGTGGGAAGGGATCTGATCACCCCTGGGTGTTGGTCCACTTTAAGATCAGATGTGTGGATAATGGTTCAGACCATGTCACATACAAAAATGTACATTTATTTTTTTTAAAAAAGGCAAATCTGAATCCTCCTTTTCCCGACTGGCAATGAACAACTTGCATATTGATTTCAAATGCCGGCAAATAAAAAGAGAGGTGATAGATACTATTTACAAAGCTGTTTAATATGCTGCCAAGTTTTACAGGTGTATATGAAAGCTGTAACTGAGCTTTAAAGGAAAACTCTAGGCAGCACACCAAAGTCACTCATAAATAATGTACATGATCAATTTAGAATTGATTTCTTTGGGATCAGAAGAGAACAAATTATCAGCCTATTATAATCTGCTGAGTGATTGTTTCCTTCTCCTAGAGTCAGAGACTTTTATATACTCGTGTAATACCAAATATCTGTAGGAAAAAAATGTATACAACTTGACTTGCTATTTTAGACATTTCATTAGTCATCCAGTTGGCTTTATTAATTCAGAGGGATTGTATAGGAATCTAACAGCGATAAATATTCCCAGATCTAGATGCTTCCTGCAAGAGGGATTAAACCTTGGAGAGTGAAAAACATTATGGCCTTTTTTGTGGTGTGTATGCCTGCCCAATGAAACCCATTGGCTACTGGCGGTCAAGTGGGGCATGGTTAGTATTCCTGCTGTTTTTTCTCCTCCGCTGAATTCGGAAAGCTATAGGGGGAAAGATGCAGACTGAAGGTCTGCTTTAACCCTTTAATGTTTTAACTTCCAGCCTACCTAAAGACTTTTTCTCCAGACCATTTTTCACTATTATTGTGCTATACATGTTTGACTGTGATTTTTGAAGGGATTTCCCAGGGAAATTATTGTTTTTTTTTCAGTGAAGAATCAGAGGCTGGGAGTCTTGTATGTCATTTTTTAGTGTATTCTCAATATTTTTGGCCGAAATATATCCAAAAAAATCTTTCTACAATTTGTAGTTTTTTTGTAATAAAAAATGTAAGCTTTTTAATGACATATTGCATGTAAAAGCCCTGTTTCTCCTGGTTACAATAGTACCACACATGTATTGGTAGACACTCTTTCCTGCCCAGGAGACTCCTTCAAACTGAAACAGCGATTAAAGCGGATCTTCACTCTGAATAAGAGCATATCTTATATGTTTCCCCCACCCTGTACATACAGATTGTTCACATTAAAATCATCCTACCTGGAGGAACTAGCTCTTGATGGAGTTGAGGGTGGGCCGAAAGAAACACTCCAGGACATGGACAATATGGGAGGTCTCCAAGAGTTCCCCGGAGATCCGGAGTATACTGGAGAGAGATGGGTAATGTAGGCGTTCATTCTTTCTTCTCTATTTTCCTTCCTTTCTTCTTTCTTCATTTATATTTCTTGTGTTCTCTATTTCTTCTTTTCTCCGCCTTCCCTGGGTTTACTCCAGGGGTGGACGGAGCTGTCCACAGTAATGCCGGTGAGATCCCAGTTGGAGGGGTTGATGGTTGTTCAAGGGGAAGTGTCCCCTAGCACCGGGCAGTCACTCTCGAGCCCCCGACCCGGTCAGGTCTTCCCCTCTTTTCTGTCTCTCTGGACACTGGCGATGGAGGTACCCCTCAGGTCCCCCATTTTAGTAAAACGTGGAGACTAATAAACGTGGTAGCCTTACAGGCTCGAGGTGAGGTGGTTACTGTTATTGATATTGTTGTAACGTCTGATACTGTCACCTTTGGCATTTGATTATAACTGAAGGGGGTTGTAGACCTTATTGGATAACTAGTTTTATTACTATCTGTGTAATCCCTTCAACAATCCTGTTATTTCGTTGCTTGTACTGGTTATCTTCATTGTATGCTCGTGGCGCTGAGGTTCTGTATTATTCTTGCGCTGTTCTTTTTGTCTGTATGTTTATACATCTCTATATAAAACTTAATAAAGATATGTTGCACAAAAAAAAAAAATCATCCTACCTGCATGTACTGCATTTTCTGAGCCTTTGAACATCCAAGATGGTGGCTCATGGAGCATCAGGCAGCCTGCAAACTGTCTTCTGACTGTCGCTCTGCAATCTGGGAATTGCTGTCCTTTCCCTGACCCCAACTCTGTTCTGTCTATGCAAAGAACAGCTATAACCTGCCCCCCGGCACTTTTGCCCCCTCTCCTCAGTATGTGATGCTTCTTAATAAAGATGGTGGCGCCCGTATCCCAGTGCTGAACAGAGTTGCAGCCCAGTGGGGGAAAGAATAATAAGTAAGTGACTAAAATATATTAAGTTTAGTTGCTGGGGAATAGTTTTTTAAGGGTTTGGGGTTTTCATTAAATCATGCCGAAGGTCTGGTTTAAGGAGATTTCCAGATAAAACACAACTGCTATGTACACCTTGCAGTTTTTCAAGAAAACAGCCACTTACATTTGAAATATCCCCCACAAACTATAAATTCTCTCACACTCTCACACTTCAAGCTTTCTAGGTGTTCTAGGCTTGCTGTCATGGGCAAAGTTTTCTAGATGTAATTCCTCAATGTATTTTTTGGTTGCACAGGGTTTCCCGAAAAAAAGAATAAAAAAGCAGAATCAAAGCCTTAATTCCTTATGATCTACCTACCCTAGTTGGTTAAAACTACTCTGGTTAACTTTGCGTGGGGTGGCTGTGCCTGGTTCATTCTGTGCCTCGGGCCGGTTTTACCCAGCCATGGCCATACCCAGAATCTCTTCATGCAGCGCAAAATTTATAGATCTTACACTTGCATCCCTGTGCCCAGGTGTGTGCTCCCCATACCTCGCCACACATATGGTTTTATCCAAAGTGGCAGCTTTAATTGCAGCAATTTCGCTACTGTCTTCCCTTGTAAATACTCCTCCCCTTTTTCATAAATGGTTTGCATTTGCACCTACTCTTCTCTATCTATACACTAAATCCCTACCTCCCCTCCCTCCCACACTCATGGAGGCTCCCATCTAGCTTGGGCCCACACATGGACATCACTTAGATACCTTAAAGCACTTCTAGACCTTTTTATACACCTTTTAAACCTTTTAAAGCAACCTAATGATACCTTCACTGCTAATCCTGAGAAAATGACTGGCTTATTTCATAAGTTCTTGGATGACCTTTGTAGAGCCCCTGTAATACCCTCACCCACTGCTGTCACTGACTTTCTCACTGCCCTGACCTTTTCCTCTCTCGCTGATAAATATAGAGATCTCACAAATGCTGACATTTCAGTCGAGGATGTGCTGGAGGCCTTAAAGACCCTTAAAACTGCAAAAAAAAAACCCTGGGCCAGATGGGTTCTCAAAACTGTTCTACAAAAAAATCTGCAATATTCTAGCCTAACACCTGGCCAACCTCTTTAATTGCCTCAAATCAAGCTCCTCTCTTAGCAAAGAATCATATGGCCCATATCATGATAATTCACAAGCCAGGGAAGGATCACTTTGAGATCTATAACTTTAGACAATATCTCTACTCAATATTGACATTAAGCTCTTAGCAAAGGTCCTAGCTGCAAGGGTCAACCCATTACTCAGCTCTCTAATTCACAGAGATCAGGTGGGATTCATTACTTGTATACAGGATCCTGATAATGTCTTCAAGACATTACGCTTGGTGCATGTGATGCAGGACTGGTGTTTACAGGGTCACTTAATTTCGCTTTACATCAAGAAAGCGTTTAATTCGCTCTCCTGGGACTACATGTACCAAGCTCTTTCTAGTTTTGGATTCTCAGAAGACTTTCTCATGTGGATCCGCGTGCTCTATTTTTCTCCAACAGCTAAAGCACAATACTCTGGCTTTACATAAGGTCCTTTCGAAAAACAGAGGAACTGAGCAAGATTGCACTATCTCCCCTATTTTGTTTTTTCTGGTCCCTGAGCCTTTGTCTATTGATATAAAAAATGATATTTATATCAATAAATATTAATATTACTTGTTATATTGTATTAATATTTTATATATTATTAATATTTATTAACAGCGGTGAAAGTTGCGGGACTCCACAACAAAAGCTGTCTGTTTGCAGACAACATTCTTCTCACGATGACTCTCCCCACATTTCTTTCCTCTCTTTCTTTCTTCTCACTGCCTTAGGAGCCACCACCTTGTTTGGTGGGTTCCGAATGCTCCAACCTCTAAACCCATGTTCATCTAACCACAGTGGATCTCAATAGATTGTTTTCAACGCCAAAATAAATTGATCAGGCTAAATAACTCTGTAATCATCTTGGATGAATATTGATGTTTATTGCTGTTGCCATGACAATCAGATTGCATATATGTATGACTGTACTTGTTTTTTTTGAAAATTGAATACATTTTTTGGAACAGAAAAATGTCAACTCTGCAAAGAGCGCACCTTGCACTTTTTTAGCCAAACATTTGAAATACTTCCCCCAAACCTATATTTCCTAAAAGTACACAAGTTAAGCTTTCTAGTTGTAGCCAGATTGTTCAAATAATTCTTTGGTTGCTTAGCGGTTTCCTTAAAAAAATGTATAAAAAATCAGAATAAACCAATGCATTTTCCTAAAATATAAACATGCATACAAATATAAACGGGCAAGGGTCCCCCGAACAGAAAAATACCCAACATGCATAGGTAGAGGTGTGGGAGGGGGGTTATGCGAGTCTGTTGTTTTTAAATGTCCAGGTGTATGTTTTTTAATGGCGCGGATCGCTCTTTGTATGCACTTTATTGACTTATTAAAGCATGGTCTATTTTTTCAATATCCCTTGTATGTGTGTGGCACATTGTTTTCTAGGGTTTTTTTGGAGCAGACTTTTAACCTTTTTAACTGCCAGCCTACTTGAGATTTTGTCACCCTCTGATGACAGGCCATTTTTCACCATTTTGCGGTAAGTTTAACTGTAATTTTTTTCGGAAGAGTTTGGTCTTTAACGTGAAATGTCCTGTGCTTTCATAAAAATGTTGTGTAAACATGTAAAAAGTAAATGCATAATTTTTTAAATGACTTGTTTTTATTTTTTTATTTTTTCAGGAAAACCATTGCGTGTAAAAACATCATTCCTCCTCAGGATTACAGTGGTACCCCATATGTATTGGTAGCCCCCGTTCCTTCCCAAGTGACCACCCAAACTACTATCTTCACTAGCAAGAGTGAAATTTAAAGGGTTAAAACTTCCAAGGGTTTTTTTCACATATTTCGCCCAATAATATTCACAAAGCACTAAAAAATTACAAACAAGACATTTCATGGTTATATTTTTCCTGGGAAAATCCTGCAAAAATCACACTTAAATAATATAAAGTGCAAAATGTTGAAAAATGGCCTGGCAACAGAAGGTGACAAAATGTCCAGGTAAGGGTAGGCTGGCACTGAAAGGGTTAACAGCACGGAATGGAAACGTTTCCATAACGTTTTTAATGATAGTTATATGTAAACAGACGAAATACGCCATGCTTATTTAGAAGAAAATAACATTAACACTTACTATTAGCTGTTATCACTTATCAGTATCAGATAACTTATCAGTAAAAATAAAAATAATATAAAAAAACTTTTCCCAACTCCGATCTTTGGTTGAACTTGATGGACATATGTCTTTTTTTCAACCGTACTAACTATATGTGCTTCTTTGAATCCATTAATAATATTACATATTTAGGATCTTCTTACACTTTCATTATATACTGTATTTCTTACTTGTGTTAGTAGAATTTTGAAGCTATATCACTGATAAATTGGTTATAAATTTATCCTGCGTTTCAGAATGAAAGTATGGAATATATATCAGTCTCTCTAGATATATATATAAGTAGGTAGTTAACTTTATCCATATTCAATTATTTTATCTTTTATAGCACTGAACATAAAAATACATTGTAATATGTAAAGTAGGTCATATAAAGGAAGTTATATAAAGCAAGTAAAAAGTTATACGAAGTAAGTAAAATATATATTTAATACACATATAATAAAAAATACTTTATGCTTCCATTAAAGATGTGTTGCTAATAAATATATGACTCTTTTGAAGACATGAAATAATTCTATATGGATTCATCCAATAGCTCATTCGGGTGCGAGGAGCCCTCCTCGATGTTTTGCCCTAAAGACACTGGATCTGGAATTCTTCCCGCGCTCGCTCCATCAGAGCGAAATCATAAAATTTGCATATCTCTGTTACTGATGTCAAGAAAAACATCACTGAAAGTAATGACACGTTACATTTCTTTTTTAGACACATTTTATTGCTTATAAATGCATGACATTTACGCCGATATTTTCTCTCAATATAGGAAATCAGCGGCGTGCAATATATACAACGTCTTCCCGCCCGTCATATCGGCATGCGGGTTTATAGAGAATAATTGGACGTAGGCTGAGGCTGATTTGTTGCTAGGAATTATAGCACAGTAAACAGGTTTCTATCACTGTAGGGTTCTGATTCCAATTATTTGTCTCACGTATTGATGTCTTTACACTCTGAAAGCAAAGATAGCAGCCATGTTTCGCGGGCCAGGTTTCCGGGGCGGAAGGTGTTTTATTAAAGTCTGACACAAAGGACGGGCTGACGTTGGAGAGGATTAATATTTTTATTTTAATGGTGGAATAATGTTTTATTCAAGCTATTTATTAACGGCATTAAAGCTCACCTCTGATAATGTCAACAGCATTATATGCTGTCTTGTGGAGCGGAGTCTATACCTGCAACCGTAGGAAGGAGGCTCAAAGGGAATAACAGACTCTGGCCAACCGGGGCACCAGGAAATTTCCCGTTGTGCCCCTTAGTCATGAGCGAGGCGTTGCAGCTACTAATCTTTACATTTAGTAACACCATGGAACAACATTTTCTAGACTAATTAATGGTTGAGCCTGGATCCTGTTTTTTGCCCCTTCCCCCAGAATTTAAACATTTCTAGGAAAAATAAACACCTGGCATGTTAATGGTAATACATGCCTCAGCTGCCTTCATGGCCACTTCATCCCCTCAATGAGCATCCTGGTTTACACACCAAGCCTATATTTTAAAAGACTCAAGTGGAGGATAAAAGCCCTCCCCAGGGGCATTCTGATTTGGGATCCCCCACTTAATGAAACCCAGATCTCATAGCATTGTTGGCAGCTTCCCTGCACCAGGAGCGCAGAATGCAGCTGGAGGGAGTGGCTAGCAGGAGGCATATGGCTTAGAGATCAGTAAACTTTCTATGGTGTTCATTGTGAGAGCCTGCGTATGCACTGTGAGATCACCGGTTAGGTAAGCATAGCAGACAAACCTGGGGTTTTACAATTAGGGGCATTCCAAATGCCCCGGGCAGCTGCCACTTGAAAGATTATAGAAAACCTCAGCTTAACCTCAGAAAACCTCAGTCCTTCTAGCCAGAAGAGCTTAAACACATGCCTGCCCACCTGGCCGACCCCATTGGTCACTAGCAGTCACGTGAACATGCAGATGTGGCTGCCAATGATTTGTCAATGCAGAAGGGCTCATATTATGCCCAACTATCAGGCATTTTGGGGGCTTTTTTTGACAAAACCCTTTTTCACAGCCTTTTTGGCTAAAGAACAGTAGGAAAAGCCCAGCCAACGACCATAACTGAAATGTGCTCACCCAGCCGCCTATTACACTTGCAATTCCAGTGAACCCCGAAAACCACAAAGGTTACGCTTACAGGGGCTGCTCATACTGAGGGACGGGGAAGGCACATGACCACATTGAAAAAATGGCCATATGGAAAAATGGAAAGGGAGGAGGTAAAATTTGGAGACCTGCTACACCATCTACAGCGTGCAGCTGGAAATGGAGGAGAATGTGGGACAGGCTTTGGGTGACCTTCTTGCTACCATATTATTGCCATTGCCTGGACTGTCCAGGGACCTGAAGACAAAAAGACACTTTTCAGTTAAAAAAAGCTATACTCGCCTTTCATTGCCTGCAGGTGATCGCTGCTAGTACGACTCTCACATGTGATCCAGTTGCACAGCTTAATAAAGTGGTGAAGGCAATGGTGGGTAGCGTGCAGTGTCCAGCTCTCATTACACGTATTCCCAGAATCTGTGTATAGCACTAGCAAGCCGCTAACAACTTCCTAAAGCTTAATAATCAAGACCAGTTCAAAGTCTGTAGCTTTAATAACCAGATTGTAGGGATAGGGTAATAACAATAACAACCAGAATACATAAAAATATGCAGCAGATGTGTTTCCAGAATTTTTCGAAACAGTATAAGTGTGTATTTAGCAGCGAAGCACTCATCAAGGGGAGATTCAGATGTAATAGCTGCTACAACCTCATGTGGTCATAAAAACTGCCTCTCTCCTTCCCAGCAGGCTTTGCTTCCCCCGGAAGAGGAAATCTAGACATTTCCTGAATGAATACATGAAACTGAAACCAATAAACCTTGCTATAACGGAATACACATTGGCCTCATCTAGTGGCCTTTTGTAATTACAGCCTGGGGGAGCCATTCTGTCTTAGTTGTCAGTAAGCATTTTTTTACTTGTTACTGTTTGGCTTTGTTGCACTTTAACCCCGTACTGTGGTCTGCATATTTGCACTTATAAGATTGTTTATTTGATGATTTTCTTGAGATGTAAGCACTTTAGAGAAGCACTGTCACTTTATTAGTAGATATACATGTGGTATAGAGAGAGGTTAGTTATATGGCTTATATCCATTCGTTAGGCAATAGACAGGAGTATAGGCTCCCTCTGGTGGCGCCATTTCTTATGGCACAACGAGTTTGTTTTTATGTGTGTTTTTAACAATGTACAATAAAACATATTAGATCATTATATATTTGAGTGCAATAGTCAGTCTCTGTGGGGTTCAGATTTGGGAGTGGGAGGAGGCCATTCCATCCTTTGTGTGCATTGTTTGGGGCACACCCCACAGGGCAGTGCACCTAGAATTGAACATTACATCAGTGCCGCCCCCAACTTGGCCACTTGCCCCAGTGGCGTCCTTTAGTAACTTTTGTAATTACAACAATGTATATTGGAAGTATATGAAAAAAAAACATACTGTATATCCAGAGGACGGAACATGCCATTGGATCACACAATCCGGTAAGTGTGTGATTGCTGGACTAGAAGCTGGATTTTTTCTTTGCATAAAAAATTCCACAATGGCCCTGCAACACTTTAGGCCTAGGCCGGGGACAACACTGCTTCCTGCCTTTTGAAATGCTGCTATTGTTGTCACCAGCCTGCAGCTGGATCACAATCATAGTATATCTTCTGGATGCTGGATGCAACAGAACCCGACTTATCTGATGGAGCTTCTCTGCTTGCAATGTATCTCTACCTGAGAGTTTTTTGCTCTTGGGAATTTTATTAAAACAAATCTAGGGGTGAGTAATTTTGCCTATCCTGATATAGTGCACTACCTTTTAAAACGGGGAGGCTGATTTGTTAATAGCGACATGTAGCGACAGTTGAGCGACTGTAGCGGTATTTTCACAGCGCCCGCTAGTAGTCGCTGTGCTTGGTCATTGTTCGGTTGTTGACAGCGACTCAGTCGGTGTGGCGTAATGTTGAATACAAGGTTACGAGTCGCTATTTGACAGGTTCCGCGATGTATGGGAGCGCATGATAGCGACTGGTCAGAGCGACCGGCTCCCACCATATTCATCAAAAAATCACGCTCCAAAAATTCAAGCGCTGTGAAATGCATGTTTAAACCCCAGAGCGCTGGCGGCGATGTGTTAAAAGTAGTTTTTCAACCCCCCCCCAAACCACCATATTTTTGGAAACCAAAAAAAAAAAAGTATTTTAAATAATTTAGTAATCTGAATACATTAATATCAGACCTGTAATATCAATTCTGTACAATTTTTTTTTTTTTTTGTTCTCACTTAAAAAAATTATCTAAAATGGCAGAAGTGGTCACAGAATTTTTCACATTAAAAAAAAAAAAAAAAACATTAATAACAATGAATTATGAATATTTAAAGATTGTTCCATTGAAATGCATTGGAGCTCGCCAGGTAGCGAGAGGTCATACCTGTCGCTGTTCAAGGTCGGGCGCTGGCGCTGTGGGCTGAGGCTGGAATAATGATGAATGAGACGCTATATGGCGCTATCTCAGTCGCTAAGCAGGATCGGCTTGATAAATGTGTGATTGTGGTGGGGAGTCGGCGTTCTCGTGGCGGGGCCCGTCATTACCGGCCGCTCACCAGTCGCTACCTGTCGCTATTCCTTCATAAATAAGGGCCTGAGGCCGTGGGCTGAGGCTGGAATAATGATGAATGAGTCGCTATATGGTGCTATCTCAGTCGCTAAGCAGGATTGGCTTGATAAATGTGTGATTGTGGTGGGGAACCGGCGTTCTCGTGACGGGGCCCGTCATTTAACAAGGGATAGCAC
Source organism: Gastrophryne carolinensis (assembly GCA_027917425.1). Lineage (NCBI taxonomy): Eukaryota > Metazoa > Chordata > Amphibia > Anura > Microhylidae > Gastrophryne > Gastrophryne carolinensis. The sequence continues at coordinate 142,299,220 of CM051244.1, forward strand.
CAGGTAGCGAATGGTGAGCGAACGGTAATGACCCTCACCGCCACGAGAACGCCGGCTCCCCTCGCTACCTGGTGCTATTAATGAATGCGCTATTAATGAATCGGCCTCTTAGTAAATTTGTAGAATAGGATTTCTTCGGTTAAAACTGTAGTAGCATGCATTTGTCAGTAGAGGTCAGTGGTTAACAAGGAATGGGCAAAGGGTATATATATATATATATATATATATATATATATATATATATGGATTATGGTCTGGTCCAGGAGGCTTTTCCAGTCTTTGGCCTGGTGGTATATGAGGCTATCAAAGAAGCTATTGGCGGCAGTGAGGGCCCCCCATGCACCTGGGAAAGCCTTTTTTTTGTTTGTGCAAACCTGCAGTCAGAAGGACGGAGAGTCTAGAGCATCAAAGCTGCTGTCAGCAACGCTATAGTGGATCCTATAGTTGGTGGCCCCCAACTGCACATAAGCCACCAAGCACAGCCACTGGCAGCTCAATGCAGGGGACTGTTCTCACCTGGACCTGCTGGGTAACCACATCCCCCCCCCCCCCCCCGGCCCAAAATGGCAAAGCAGGAGTTCCTGAGCAGCACGCACAAGGGTGGCTCGAGGGACTCTCACGTTCCAGTATTTAGGCTGGTGCCAGACAACCACCAATCAGTTACTTGGAAAAAAAAATAATATATGTGAGGCCTCCACCAGATTTTGTGCCCAGGGGCCTCCACCAAACTTAATCTGGCTATATATATATATATATATATATATATATATATATATATATATATGTATATTTACTGACCAGCTAACCCTGAGTGCAGGAACTAAAGGAAGAAGATATATGAATGTCCATTTGAAACCCCTAATAATGGAAGGGAGAAGTCTGCAATCCATTTGTGTTCCTGCTTTGAACTGATCAGCAATGCAGACCTGTAATCTAATAAATGTCAACTTCATTACCAAAGTATCTGGCGCCTAAGATGTCTGTGTAAATACTGCTTGTGTTTGCTGTCTGTGGTACAGAGGAGACATAGGAGTAATGTATAGCAGATATTAGAGCCGGGCAGTGTGACTATGCGGCTACACAAATAAAAGTTAACCTAAATTCCAAAAAAGACTTTAGGTCTACTGAATACCTGTCTGCTAGTGCACCTCGATCTCAGGTGCCCTGATGCTTAAACAGGAAAAGGCAAAAACAATAAAGACTATAAGACTCAAGAGCTGGAAAATTCCCACTTTGGGATTGCCCAATTTGCCCAACATGGAAGTGCTGGTGACTAGAGTTTGGGACCAGTCAGTGCTGGATGCGATCCAGCAATGGTGTAAATTGCTGATTGCTGGTGTAGGACTGATCAACTGCAGGGGATCCTTTTGTTTTTATGGGTTGTCAGTAACCTTAAATAGGACGCAGGTGGCATCCCTGGCATCCCTCTAGAGTACAGCGGGCAGGATATATTCAGGTCTCCTAGCTGGGAGGAGGGCCTTGCATGTGTTTTGGGGAGTTAAACCGGACCTTCATTCTTATCTTATATGTTTCCCCCACCCTGTACATAAAGATTGCCCACATTAAAAGGGTCCGGTTTATGATTACCAGCCATCTGTGGGGGTTCACACAGTGGGTCATCCTAAATTGGGAAGCCCCAGGGGCACAAAGTAAAACCATGGATAGGCAGATTTCTATGCAGACAAGATTGTTAATTTGTATCACTTTTCTAGGAAGGTACAAATCCACCCTAAAGCTATAAAACCCTTAAGATCAGAGAAGGAATAGTCCTGGGATCACTCCCTAACCAACCAGGCACAGGAGGAAGTGAGCGTGTCTGGCGCTCACCACACTAAGCAAAACGGCGGCGTGTGTGTTACAGCTCTGCAGCAAAATGGCACCCACATCCTTCAACCTACATGGGACAGAAACTGGTGCATCCCCTCCACACAGCCGCAGGAGCAAATCACCTACCCACAGCCGCCGAGCGCCCGCCTGGACATGCCCACCAATTCCACTGGCATAGGAGGAAGCAAGTGTGTCTGGTGCTCACCACACCAAGCAAACCAGCAGTGTATGTGTTGGTACAGCTCTGCAGCAAGGTGGGAGATGGTGCCCATATCCTCCAACATACATGGGACAGAAACTGGCGCATCCCCTTCAACAGCAGGAGCAAGTCACCTACCCACAGCCGCCGAGCGCCCGCCCGGACATGCCCACCAATTCCGCTGGCATAGGAGGAAGCAAGTCTGTCTGGTGCTCACCACACCAAGCAAAACACATGGCAGCTGATGGTAGAGGATTGGCTCCTGAAACGGGGGTTGAAAAGGGGGGTGTAGGTCCATTTAATTCTGTATCTTCAAAGAGGAGCAACCACTGGCCTAGAGTCAATAAGACCCAAGGCCGGAGGTCTCACTCTTTGTGGAGCATCCTGATTTGGGATGTGTGAACTCTCCCAGATTGGCCGTAAACTCACCTTGCCGACAATTCCACAGCACATGTGTCCATTGCATCCTTGAGTCATTAAGCAGTTTGCTATGTGATTCTGTGTCAGGGGAGCTCCTGATCCTTGGGTCTGCTGGCTCCTTAGCTAAGTACTCCATTTGCACTTTCCATTTAGCTGTGTTTTATAGACTTTTATAGACTTAGGCCCTTATTTATGAAGGAATAGCGACAGGTAGCGACTGGTGAGCGACCGGTAATGACGGGCCCCGCCACGAGAACGCCGGCTCCCCACCACAATCACACATTTATCAAGCCGATCCTGCTTAGCGACTGAGATAGCGCCATATAGCGACTCATTCATCATTATTCCAGCCCACAGCGCCAGCCTCCGACCTTGAACAGCGACAGGTATGACCTCTCCCTACCTGCTGCTCTCCAATGCATTTCAATGGAACAATCTTTAAATATTCATAATTAATTGTTATTAATGTTTTTTTTTTTTAGATGTGAAAAATTCTGTGACCATTTCTGCCATGTTAGATAATTTTTTTAAGGTAAAAAATAAAAAGAAAAAATTTTGTGCAGAATTGATATTACAGGTCTGATTTTTTTTTTGTTTTGGTTTCCAAAAATATGGTGGTTTGGGGGTTAAAAAACTACTTTTAACACATCGCTGCCAGCGCTCTGGGGTTTAAACATGCATTTCACAGCGCGATAATTTTTTGAGCGTGATTTTTTTATGAATATGGTGGGAGCCGGTCGCTCTGACCAGTCGCTATCATGCGCACCCATACATCGCGGAACCTGTCAAATAGCGACTCGTCACCCCGTATTCAACATTACTGCACACCGACTCAGTCGCTATCAACAACCGAACAATGGCCAAGCACAGCGACTACTAGCGGGCGCTGTGAAAATACTGCTACAGTCGCTCTACTGTCGCTACCTGCCGCTATTAATGAATCGGTCTCTTTATATTAGATAGAGTCACCATTGAGTATGTGTCTTTTTGAAGTGTTGAATTAATACTTTGTATTAATTATAAAAACTAATATCTAATTAACATATAATATAATCTAATATATATTCTAATAAATAATATCTAATTTATATATAATATACGGTAATATATAAAGGCAGGGAATTACTATACGTTCACCGCCCATTTACTGACCATTCGCAGTGCTTTCGCTAATTTGTCCCATATTTAAGTCCCTTCGCTGAATGAAAGCTGGCGAATGAACGGCCTTTCAGTGTGCCAGTTTTTAGTGGCAAACCCCATAGAACTCAATGCTATTTCCGGTGAGAACGGCTGTTTATGTAATTTCTATATCTTTCACTAATACATCGAGTGTGAAGGTCAGATAGAGAACTAGTATTGGAGAAACAACTGATAAAACAGTTTTCATATGATTTTTTTAATATTTTGAAACTATTTTTAGAGATTTCCCAAACACCCCAGACTCTCTAGAGACACAACACATACATTCTGAGACAAGTACCATGCTGCCCCAAGTTGTTAAACCGGACCTTCAGCGTGATTTAATGAAAAGCCCAAACTCTTAAAAAACGGTTCCCCAGCATCTAAAATTAATATATTTTAGGTTTTTAGTCACTAACTTATTATTCTTTCCCCCACTGGGCTGTAACTCTGTTCAGGAATTTAGGATACGGGCGCCGCCATCTTGACTCAGAAGCATCACACTTACTGAGGAGAGGAGAGTGGGATAAGGTACAGGGGGGCGGGTTATAGCTGTGCTTTGCTCAGACAGAGCAGGACTGGGGTCAGGTAAAGGTCAGCAGTCCCAGAATGCAGAGCAGCACAGTCAGGAGGCACTTCCTGTTTGCAGGCTGCCTGATAACATGGCGGCTTCCATAAGCCGCCATCTTGGATGTTTAACGGCTCATAACATGCAGTAGATGCAGGTAGGATGATTTTTAATGTGGCCAATCTGTATGTACAGGGTGTGGGAAACATATAAGATAGACTCTTATTCAGAGTGAAGGTCCGCTTTAAGTGGGTTTCCGGCACCATTTCTGGTTTATAATAGCAAACCGCTGGCAAGAGCACCCTGTTCGCTAGTACATACCCCACATTTTGACCGTCGAAGTGCGGCGAAGACACAGCAAAATGCCACCAGAGTTTGTTGCTCCCTGCATTCGCCGACGCTGAATAGCTTAGAACGCCGTGTTATTCCACACTCCCAGCACACATGGTGTACCCAGTCATGTGTAACTAGCGAACAGGCACGAGTGTAGTAAATTAGCAACAAAATATCTAATATATATATAGCTAAATGCACACTGCGTGCCATTTAGATCCACTTCATTATTATTTCTCATATTTTGTCACCTAGCTAATCAAACCCTGCAGCATTATTTACTCTGCACTATACCATTGGTAACTGCTTATACATTTCACAAATTTCTCCTTAGATCAGGGCCAGCAATTATGTTTTTAACGTCTTTAGTATTTATGTTATCTTTCTATTAAGTCAATTTCTATTTTTCTACTCTATTCAGTTTGGGGGCCTGCCCTACCGTCTAATAAGTGTGTGGCCATGACCACATCCACGCTAACCTCTAGCTGAGGCGCCCACCCGTACTGATCATTTCTAAACGCCCGCCAGCGACTAGCGCTTCCTTCAGCTTTTACCTGCCTCTGTGATCTCCGAGCAGCCAGACTTTTAAAGGCTGCTGAAATCCTAAGCTGGCCAGAGGACTAGCAGTCAGATATGGTGGAGGGATACCTCTTTAATACATCAGGTAGGATCACAGCCATCTGCCCGCCAGCTCCGTTCCCATGCTTGCATTTCTATAAAGAGTCTGGGAAATCATAGAAAATGTATAGAACAATATGCTGCTCCTGCCTGAGCTGTGATACGAGGCTGCAGCTGTGCTTCTATAGAGACATATTTATTTTGCTCTTTCTTTCCTGCTTTCCAGCAGTCCTCTTCAGTTCACCTGGGCTTGAGTGTTTGTCTGACTTCACTCTCTTTTGTTGCTGCTTTATGTTGCGTCTGTGATGAGTTGTCGAGAAGATTGTTTTGCACAGCTCTATTACCGTCTGTAGGTTAACATAGATGTAAAGTAAAAAAAATACTCTAGGTCTGTCTAAGCCGTTCTCCCCTCATCCCAAATCAGCATGCCCCTTCAGTTAACAATCACAAGAAAGCCCTACTCTGCAATCCTGTACCCCACATGTCCAGAGCTGTATTTCCCATTAGGCAACCCTAGACCTGTGCGTAGGGCGGCCACCTGCAGGGGGGGCACTGCAAAGTGAACATGCTATAGTAAAAAAAAATAATAATTCAGTTGCCAGCACTTTAATCCCCAGTTATGAGCACTGCCTTGTCCATTGATGGGTGGGGGCAAGTGTGCATATGTTTATGTTGGGGGCTGGGGGGTGGAATGTTTCTGGGCAACTGGGGGCAATAGGGCATGCACACCTAGAAAACCTCATAGGATGGAGAAAAGGATGCACAGGTTGCAGCAACAGCAGCCCAGGAACGCAGAAAGGGGACTATAAATCGGATCATAAGCAATTGCATAAATATCACAGAGCCAAGGAAGCAGCTGCCTCCAGGCCCAAGGCAGAAGGGGGGCTAGTACAAACTACAATTGCACCCTTGCCGAGGGTTCTCAACGGAGTCAGTGATGTGGTCTATAGAATCATAAAGTCCAATGTTTTGGGACCACAAGAAGCTTTTTCCTTAGGGCTACAAGCTTTAGACATACAATGGGTTCTCTTTGAGCAGGCATGTCTGCAGGTGGACGTTCGGCCAGAGAACACTAGGAAAGGGCAAGCCTCTGTGATTGGTGCAGTGGTGCTTCACTTAAATCTCACCACTCTCTGTGCTTTCTGGTCAGGCTGGAAGGCATGTATGCAGGAGGAGGCTATCTGGCCAGAGAGCACTATGAATGGCCAAGCCTCAGGAGAGCATGCGATAGGTGCAGTGGTGCTTCACTTCAATCTCACCACTCTCTGTGATTTCTGGTCAGACTGGAAGGCATGTCTGCAGGAGGTGGCCATCTGGCCAGAGAGCACTAGGAATAGCCAAGCCTTAGGAGAGCATGCGATAGGTGCAGTGGTGCTTCACTTTAGTCTCACCACTGCCTGTGATCTCTGGTCAGGCAGGCAGATCTGCAGGTGGTGGACGTCTGACCAGAGAGCACTAGGAATGGGCAAATCTCGAGAGAGCATGTGATAGGTGCAGTGGTGCTTCACTTCAGTCTCACTGCTCCCTGTGCTCTCTGGTCAGTCTGGCAGGCATGTCTGCAGGAGGTGGCCGTCCAGCCAGAGAGCACTAGGAATGGGCAAACCTTGAGAGAGCATGTGATAGGTGCAGTGGTGCTTCACTTAAGTCTCACTGCTCCCTGTGCTTTCTGGTCAGGCTGGTTCCTCTCACAGTTGTGCCTTCCCCAGCAGAACCTTCAACAAGGGCGGAAGCGGTGGTGATCAAAACGGGTCTTCAGTGCACTTGACCTTTCAGCTTCTATCTTCCCTGGCCTGGTCCAACCTCCAAGCACACAATGAGCACACCCTCAGCTCTGATAACATTGAGGGGAGGCTGGGGATAGCCCTGGTATGCTATTAGGCCCCATAAAACATATGGACGTCCCTGGCCATAGGTTCAGAAAATAATATCTGGGCTCAGTAGGCTACACGTAAAACTTGGGGTTGATTATGAGACTTAAGCAGAAGTCTAGTATGACTGGAACCTGCTGGAGTGAAACTTACCAGTACTTCAGTGTTCTCAGCTGCCAACCTGGCTATTTACTTGATCAGCCAATCAGTGTACAGCAGCCTGCTGGCCTGGGGATGTCAGGCTCGTTGCGGCTGATTCACTGAGGCAAGATAAGCCTCATCTTTTATTACCACCAAACCATGTCAACACCAGGAAATGAGGTGGTTACCAGCAGGGGTCTAGTCAGACTGGACTTCCACTTTCAGTGGCCTAAAGACTCTAGCTTTTGACCGATCAGTGTTGTTTTTTTTTCAAGGGTCTTTGTGTCCCTGTCTCCAACGCCATCCCATCCCTTATTACTGCCCTCTGTACTTCTTCCGAAGACCTCCAGTTCAATGTACCCTTTTTGTTTCCCCTCTTTATGGCCCCTAATATCCCTTCAATCTACCTCCTCTCCATACCCTATACTTTGAACATTTTACTGAACTACCGACTGACTCTATGGTGCTCAATTTTAAAATCTATACTTTGTCCCAGAGCAGTGTGGCAGTCTGTGCCATCATGAGCATCTTATACCCAGATTGTTGCCTGTACTTTGCCCTATATTTAGTGTACACGTTTGGAGTGGCTCTTGTGAAACAGACCCAGACTTAAGGACCTAAATATCAAAAATATCAACTAGGAACATGCTTAGATCACTAAGATAGCATTGGATGTGACTTATGTTGATGTAGAGCCCTGTGTAGGCCTGGCAGTATTGAGCTAGCCCTCAAAAAATTGCCCCATTTGTAATAGGGGCAGCAACTGGATTGGCACCCTTAAATTTTAGTTGAAGAAGAAGCAATGGCTTTTTGAAAGCCTTGAAAAATTGACCCATTTTGGGCATCACAGTGTTGACCTGCATGTGTGTTGGCCTGGCAGTAGCAGAGGGTGGCAGCCTGGCAGCAGAGGCGCTCGTATCAGCATTAGCAGAGGCTGCAGCTGTTGAAGAAAACTAGGCCATGGCACAGGAAACCTGTGGTGGTTGTGTAGGCCTGGCAGTAGCAGACAAGCCCTCAAAAAATTGTCCCATTCTTACAATTTTGTTGAAGAAGAAGCAATGGCTTTTTGCAATCCTTGTAAAATTTGCCCAATTTTGGGCATCACAGGGTTGGCCTGCGTGTGTGTTGGCCTGGCAGTAGCAGAGGGTGGCAAGCTGGCAGCAGAGGCGCTATTGGTGGTAGTGGCATGCTAATCAGTGGCATCAGACAGTATAAGGGGTTTTAAAATCGTCACCTATCCACGCTTGATTCATCTTTACAAAAGTTCGTTTTTCCACGCTTTTGGTGGACAACCTTGTCCGCTTAGGGGTGACGACACCCCCTGCCCCTCTGAAAACCCTTTCCAACGTTACGCTTGAGGGTAAACAAGACTCTGTCTCCCTTCTTCTTTCACCCTTCCTTCCCTATCTCTCTCTCTCTTCCTTTCTCCCTGTTTTCCTTTTTCTTGTCCTCTCTTGTTTCTTTTATTTGTCCCTTCATTCCTTCTTTTCCCCATCTTTCTCGTTATGTTCTTTATTCCATTTCTATCTCAACGTGTTCTCTCTTTCCTTCCTCTTTTCCTTCCTTCTCACCCTCTTTTCCTAATTTCTTCTCTCTTTTTTCTTCCCCCACTCCGTCCTTCCTCTCTTTTTCTCACCTTTTCATTCTTACTTCTATTCTTTCTTTCCTTCCTGCCTTTCACTCTCACTTTCTCTCTCACTCCCCTACTGCCTCCTCCTTTATATTTCCCGTCCTTGCTCTTCTCTCTCTTCCTTTCTTCAGTCCTCACTTCCTTCTCTCCTTATTTCCCTTTCCTTCCCTCCCTCTTTCTCATTTTACTCCATTCCTCCTCTCCTCTGTCCTTCCTCTCTCCTTCCCATCTCTTTTATCTCTTTTTTTCAGTTTTATTTCTTTTTTAGCTCCCACTCTCCCCCCGTTTTTTCCTCCCTCCTCCCTTTCTCTTTTCTTTCACTCACTATTGCTATACATTCTTTCTTTATTTATTCTTTAAACCCCCTCTCTCTCTTTCTTTCTTCATTACCTCTCCCACTTCTGTTTTCCCTCTCTTCCTTGCTTCACTCACTTCCATCTTTTTATTTTCCCTTCTCTCTGCTTTTCACTTTCCTTTTTTCTCTCATTTTCTTTCTTTACTCTTCCTCCCTTCCACCTAACTTTCTCCTTCTTTTTCTTTTCATTTTTTCTCTTACTTTTTTTCTCTGTTCCCCATCCTATGCCCCCTCTTTCTTATTTTCTCCTTTTCTCCTTACTCTTGATTTCTTCTTTCGTCTTTCTCCGTCTTCTCACACTATTGTATGCATGTGTGTGTGGGGGGCTTGCCAGTATTATTATTATATAATTCTTAGGTGGTGTTTCCCTTTGTGGGTGTGGCTATGGGCGTAGCTTAATGACAAAAATGCCATACCAGTGAAGAATGTGCTTTATCTTCCTGATCTAGAGGGTGGACTCTTATCTGTGAACCGTCTGTCACCAAAAGGATTGTAAAATTCCAAGGTGGTAAGTGTTCTATCCTGGATGGCAAGCAGACCATCGCAAGTGCCAAGCTGGATGAGCATCTATAACCTCAACACATTGAAGGAAAAGGTTAGACTATGCACTCATAAACACAAACCCCTCGATTCAAAGAGCAAACGTTAATTGATTTCGGATCGAGAATCGTAAGTTTGGGTGGGTGTTAGTCATTTTTTCCTGTTTTTTTGGCCATTTCCGACTCGCACGAGCCTACGTCCGATTTCGTATATGCTCTTACGATCATCGGAAGTTCGTTCCTAAATTGTAGGATCAAAACGTAAAACTTAGGATAATCGAATGTGTTTAGGTGTGATTCAGAGAACAGTTTTCAAACCTCTAAATACGTTTTAAAAGAAAGCCACTGCCGACACCTTTTAGCAGTCGTATTGCTGTTCTTGAACAGGTTTTTTGGCTATGTGGAGGAGTCTGCGCGTCTTGAGCTCCAATGAACTGCATGTATCAGCATGGCCGAGGCCATAAATTGTATGGCAATGCATACCTGATTCATGTATGCCTTATAAAAGCATTTTAATGTGGACCTTAATTAGTCCTTTGCATGTAAACCTTTATTTTACAATATATTTGCGTTAATTAAAGAAACGTATGTCCTTTGTTATTTATTTTTAAATTGATGTACTAGAATAATATTTTTAGATTGCATTTATTGGTGTAGTTGTTTACCTTTGCTTTGTTTATTATTTAAGCACATCTTTGGTCAGATGCATCACACTTACTGAGGAGAGGAGAGCGGGATAAAGTGCAGGATGTGGGTTACTGCTGTATTTGGCACAGACACAGCAGAGCTGGGGGCACGGAAAGGTCAGAAATCAAAGAATCCAGAGCAACACAGTCACAAGGCCCTTTCTGTTTGCAGGCTGCCCGAGAATACCTGAGCCGCCATCTTGGCTGTTTCTAGGCTCATAACATGCTGAAGTTGCTGGGTGTTTTTTAATTTTTGTGAGCAAATCTGTATGGAGAGGGTGTGGAAAATGCGGGTGTGGAAAATGCAAGTTAACTAAAAATTAAACAAAGTAAGATTTACTTATGCAAATGCATTCATTAATGGTTGGTTACTACAAAATGAATGAAATAAAGAAAAATAAAAGACCAAATATTTAGAATGCACTTTAATGAGGTAAGTTTGTAGTGCGCAGCCACAAGATCAGAAGGATTTACGTCCAGACAAAAAAGGAAAAAGGGCAAAACCAATGTTGCAACCTGAGAAATGAAACGGAAAATTCAGGATGGAAACTGACATAGGTCTGATTCCCGAACTGCCATACGAACGGACGTACATTTTAGGATAGAAACGTATTTGCTTATAGAATCACTCGCAAGTTCATACGAACGCACGAGCGTACGGGAAAAATAGGATGATCGGCACCAAAATCAAAGCTGTTACATGTTTCTTTGAATCGACCCTAATGACTGTATACTCCTGTGGCACAGGCATTTAGGTCACAGACACCTAGAATGCATACAGGAACTACAAAAGAGGAATCTGACAAAGGATCTAATGGTACCCCAGTATCCAGTTACGAAGCAAGACTCATAGCCAAGGGATATTCTCAAAAAATATGGAGAGGACCATAATGAGGCATTTGCTCCAACATGCTGCATAAGGACTCTGCTGACTACATAAGGACTCTGTTGCTTTCTACGTAGCGAGCTAACAGAAAACATCTACATGGAACAACCACCAGGATTCAAAGATGACCAAAGACTCGACCTGGTATGCAAATTTCAGAGGAGTATGTATGGTCTAAAGCAACCAGAGCATGGATTATGAAAATAAATGAAGTGCTTACATGTGAGGATTTTCAGAGTAGTAAAGCAGACCCCTGCTTATACACAAAGCAATTGGCAACAGATGGATCAGATGGATGTGGTTGTTTATATGGGTGAACTCCTAGTTTGTTTTGAGCAAGAAGGGGGTGAAACAGAAATATCACAAACCCTAAGTCAGCACTTTGAGGCAGAGAAACTTCAAGAGCAGGGTCTTCTTGAGTTACTTTACTGCCCCACTGAGAACATGACAACAGATTTCTTTACTAAGTTCCTGACTGCCGAAGGACACTCAGGGATTACAAAGAAGATGGGTTTAAAAGACTAAGCCTCAGCTGATGAGAAGGGGTGTTGGAGATACAATTCTTTGCAACCACTTCTGCTTGTCTCTGTCAGAAATTTCTCAGTGGAGAAATCCTCTATTAAAGAGTGACCAGAAATTCAAGAACTGCGAGACAGAGAGACTATGAATATGCAGCAAACTGTGTTTAATTGTTACAACCAGTGAACAAAAGACACATCAAACAGGCTGCTGTACATATATTACATGTGGAGTTAGAGTGCATACATACAAGATACAGGTTCACATTCAAGTTCAGATTCAGGTTCAGATTCAGAAGTCCACAGACAGAGTCCAGGTATAAAGTTTAGAAGACAGATTTAATGCTGATCCACTAGCTGAATGGGTGGATCAGCTTATATAGAGCAGGAAGTCCCACACGCGCTGGCTGATTAACAACACCTGAATGTGATTCTGGCCAGATTGATTGAAGATTACAGTTATGACGGGTTATGAAAGTAGATGGCGGTGTTACCAATGCTTATCTGTAGTCTCTCTATGCATTTTTATGTGTTGTATATCCTGTATATTCAGCTCAGCTGTATGACTTCTTTATCCTGTTATCCACCATGTTAAGGTGACTTTCTCTTACTGCATGCATGTTCCAGTAAAACTAGTTCCTGTTACACCACAAATGCCTATCAGAATTTGACTTGCTGCACCAAAACTCCGCAACATATTATCATATGGGACATATATATATATATATATATATATATATACAGATATTTATATTACAAATGTAGTCCATTAAAATGTAGCAACAAGGATCTGTTGAAGAAATTGGTGACCCTGAATAAGACCTCTTTGACCATGATAGTATGCAATCTAAGCAATTATTGAAGATTTCCACTCTCTTTTAAAAAAATAAGTTGAATGTAATCTTGTAATGTTGAATGTATCAGGGGCATGTACATTGAAGTCACACTCATAATACCGTTTCGAAACATTATCTATTATGTTTTTACAACCAAGTGCCCTAACCTTTCCATAAGAAATAGTGGAGAAGCACACTTAGAATAATGCTTTGACAGTATAATACCGTAGGCGCTGTCAAATAACCTTGAACTTCATGGTGGTTCTCTTTAAAAGCCGTGAACGATGTAGGCCTCGTGTCAATCATTCCCCATCAATAGAATGGCATTGTGCAAATAAAAGAGGCCACATAAGCAGCATTATCTGAGCCACCCTGGGATTTTTGACTCACTGGATTTTTTTTGTCCCTAGAACAAATAGAATTTCACTAATCCTATTGATTAATAAACCCGTGTTTCTATCTCTTTCCCAGCATCCTCTCTGCACAGATTGTCTGCTCTGTCTGCTTTTCTTGTCCATGTTAGGAGAAAGAAGATTCATGACTGTCTGGGAAGAGCTATTCAAATGCATGTCACACCGCTCGCTATGGTGGATTTGTCCCTCTGTCCCTTACATCGAGTGTCTGCGGCATATTTTATTTCTGCCTCGTTTACGCAAATTCCTCGTATTTCCATCAGACTTATCCATCAGGGACTGTTTAATTGAAGTATCCATCTGCACCGCGTAAGAACAGAGGACACCGGTGACCTGTCCTTTCTGCCATTGCCGAAATGTATTATATGCAAAAGAAAGTCATTTCTTCACAGCATGATGCCGCATTTGGGTGTGAGGAATAGGATGCAGGCGATTAGAGATTTGTTATGCTCAATCAAAGAGTTCTGGGACTCGTAAAAAGTTTTTTTTTTTGGCACAGTTTTATCCTAAGCTTGATTTTATGGCATCACTGGATTGTAGATACTGGCTTTAGGGTAAGTATTGATGAGAAGAACAGCTCGGAAGTTGTTATTTGGGGTTTTGCACTATAGGGTCAGTTTAGCACCATGCTCTCCTAAAAACCTCCGCCCACAAACAAAAAATTTTGGGTGTCACACTTTTCATCTGGCTCATTCAATTTTTCACGTTTCACGTTCACGTTTTTTTTTTGTTTTTTTTTTTAAAGGTGCGGGCTGGTAATCCAGGCTCTAAAGCTGAACGTCCGGTCTCTTACCCTACTGGTTCACCAACTCCTAGGCCCTTCATTACAGATCTGCTGATTCTCTCCTCCAGGGCCTCTTATGCACCCCCATTACCTAAGGGTGTGGTTAATAGCGCAACAGGGTATCAGCCCCCCTGGAAGAGCACGAGACCTGTACAGAAGCGCATATGGGCAATGGCTTTTTTCATTGTTTGATGTTGTGTTGTTCGTGATCGTGGATTGTACTTTTACTCCCGCTCTTAACAGGAGTAAAAAGTCCACTCAAAAAAGCTTGCAAAATAAATGTAACAAGACACTCCGAATCATCCAACTTTATATCACTGAACAATTTTTTTAGAACTTTTTCTGCTTTTTTTGCGTATTTAATCAGGAAGTACCTGTTGGTATATTGTAGTGAAAAATAGTTCGAGAGTTTGTGAATAGGGATAGAGTGTCAAGACCACATGTGTGGTAGTGGAATTCACTTAACATATGGATTAGGGTTACTACTTCTAGATTGATCAAGACTTTCTAAACTGACCATTTTTACAGAGGGACATATTTGAGATTCTTAATCTGTGACAGCTTAACAAATCGCTAGGTTTATTTTAGAAAGTGAGAACATTGGTCGCACATCTTGCAATGTGTCGCTATTGAACATTAACCTAACGATTTGATAAGCTGTCACAATTTAAACTGGACCTTCATCCTGAATAAAAGCCTTGTATGTTTCCCCACCGAATACATACAGATTAGGGATCATGCTAAATATTTGGTGTAGCCAGTGTGACTTGCAGTGTGCATTGTGGTGTGAATTGCAGCCTGCATCTCGTTGAGCTTTTTACCTCTCAGACACAAAAAAGGTGCAAAAAAATGTTTTTTTCTAACCTTTTTCTCCCAAAATTACTTGTACCTGTGATGGGGCGGTTTTACGGGTTAGGCACATCATGAGTATTTGTTTATAAGTTTGGAAACAACAGAACCCTATAGGCTATGCAGAAAAAAACAATCTGCATTTAAAATCTATCCTTACATCACTGGAAAAATAATGTACCTAAACTCTAAAAAATGTGCCCTCACAAGTACAGATTATTTTGGGGAAGGGAAATGTAGGACAAATACTTTTTTTTGCACTTTTTTTATGTTATCGCTAAAAAGCTCACCGGTATGCAGGTTGCAATTCACACCACAATACACACCCGAAGTCCCACTGGCTTCACCAAATATTTAGCATGATCCCCATTGCCCTCATTAAAATTCATCATACCTGCACCTATTGCATTTTTGGAGCCTTTTGCTATCCAAGATGGCTGCCCATGGAGCCGCAGGCTGCCTGCGGACAGGAAATGCCTTTTGATTATGCCGCTCTGCATTCTGGGATTGCTGCCCTTTTCCCTTGTGAAAAAATGGTCAGCTAGCTTTAGGACAGAAAAATCTCTGTTCAGACTAAATAGCCCTGAGCAGTTATTCTAGGGGGGGAAGCCTATCTTTAAAGCGGACGAACACCCTTAGTGTAGAGGGTGTTGTTGGCCGTGGGCGCCACTGCTATATGACAGGCTGGGGGGGCAGGAAGCTTGAAATCTTTACCTTATACTCGCTCCCCTGCCGGGAACCTAGCACCACAATTGGCTTCCCAGCGTTCACATGAGCAGAACATTCTGTGGCCGAAACATCACTGGCCAAGTGACCGCAAGGTGGCCTATAGCGGCGCAGAATTCCCAGCCGGGGAGCAAGGTTCAGGTAAGGATTAAAGGTTATGTGTGGGGGGCTCCAGCATTCTGGATGCCCCCCAGCCTGTCATGGCCACCAACACCCTCGCCAGACCAGTTTAATGAGTGTATAGTGTCAGCCATTGTGAGCAAGAACCAGACTAGTGGTGAACAGCACATGCCTGGGACATGTAATGTGTGAAAGTTCTGTTAATAGGTTATTCATTGTAGCATGAAGGGCGCTATCAGAATTTATTTTTTTTATTCATACTCTTTTTATTTCTATCAGAGGTTATTAAAGCAGGTATTGTAGTATTGTAGAGGCAGATACTGTGTCAGGGGAGGGTATAGCTCCCCCACGGGCATAATTCATAGCATTGCTGGAGGAGAACATAGGGTGTATGGTCTGGGAGGATACAGTGGGACTGGGTAAAGGCAGACAGGTTGGGTAGAACTCTTGAGAGGCATGTATAGGGGGTATAAGAAAATTAAATGATGGCAAAGGATAAGGGGGGTATAAGTTAAGCCAGGACGCAGATGGAGGGAACCTGGGGAGGAAGCTTAAAGTGTAAATCCACTTTTAGATTACATTTTTGGAAGTATATATTTTTTTGTGTCAAAATAATGCCCTAAAAGTGCTGAGCTGATCTAGTATATTTTTTTTGTAATGTTATCTGAAAACTGTTGCTATTGGCAACCAAGTGTACACTGGTGCTGGGCATGCGTAAGGTTTGCAGTAGCCATAGTTCTGTGTGTACAGAACTCACTTCTCTCTTCTTCGTGTAAAGACTTTGGGCTCGATTCAACAAAGGTAGTGTGTTTTGTGTTTAAAAAGTTGCGATTTTGCGATAGTTATTTTTATGAGTGATTCAGCAACCTGGAACCATCGTAAAACACGAGTCACTCGAATTAAATTCGATTGCGATTGTAAAAGTGCAAAATAAATCAGTGGATTGAAAAATGTACTACTGCATTTTGCGATTCAAAAATTTTACTACTGATTCAGGTGTACTTGATGAGCCACACACACGATATAAATTAGAGTGTTTCACATTAGTTTTTTGATGCAGCTTTCAGCAGGTTAAAGCTCATTTTGTTCTTCCTCACAATGGAGCCCTTCTACTTTCTTTGCAATGGTAGTGAAATCTAATGGTAGTAAAAAATTCAATTCATAAGAAAAAAGCCTGAGAATTCTACTGTTTGTGAATCACTAGTTAGGAAGACAATGAAAGTCAATGGCACTTTTTTACTCCTGAAAAATTTATTGAACTTTTTACCCCTTTTTACTAGTAGTAAAAAGTTCCATAAGAACAGGGGAAGGTACATGGGAGTGGTCGACCTTTGGGTTTTTACACTGCGGGGCACCAAAACCCAGAATAGTCAAAATCCTGGCTTTTGGTCCACGTTATAGTGTAAGCATAAGATTAAAGCTACCAAAAAGCTGCACCCTGCACCCAAGGACACGTGGTGCTATGTGAGCAAAGCTTTGTATAGAAAACAATGGCCACATTTCTGCATTAAAAGAAATATTTTTAATACAAGTCCCTAGCAATCCAACCAACCCCCCCCCCCCCCAAAAAAAAACAACATACATGCCTCTTACAAATATTACTGTTTAATTAGTACTTCCGCTACAGCATACCTTGCCTCTTTATTACATGTATCCACAATGTTAGCCATGCACATACAGCTACACAGGCAACTTAAAAAGTTGTAAAAAATTATGCATTTACATTTACCCATTAAAAAACCTTACAACACCATGCAACAATCAGAAAACAATAGAAAACAAATTCAAGTACATTTTCCAATAATTTTCGCTTGCGACAGCCTTTTTACTAGCATTTTGAAAATTTTACGAGTGATTCGAAAATTTTACGATTGCATTTTCGAGTGCAAGTATTTAATTCAACCCCTTTTCTGAATCACTCGAAAAAGTTATAAATTTACGAATGCGACCTGATTTTTTGAGCGACACAAATTTATTTTTACCTTTGATGAATCGAGCCCTTTGTGTACGTTGTCAAAAGCAGGTAGTGAAAACTGATTCCATTAAACAATAGGAACAAATATTAGGTCGGCTTAGCCCCTTGAGCACATCCTTTTGGCACGAAAATATACACTTTCAAAAATTACATTGAAAGTGGACTTACCCTTTAAGGCCCAGATGTGAGTGTTATCTTGGAAAATTGTGCTAGAATAGAGCTATTGTGAGTAAATTGCGCTGGGACTGTGAAGGTACTGTGTGTTGGAGCATGCCGCTGAAGTGATCTTAAAGGGACTGCCCAGACAAAGTGTAAAAACTGATTCATCAGCTTGCCTCCTCATGGCTCTACACCTACCTGTCATTGTGCAGCAGTACCTGGTAGCAGAAACCAGGCACTGAGTTGCGGCACTTCTGATTTCGCTTTCAATAGACTACCAATCATAAGGTTCGACTGGTGGTCTATAGCTCCACCCCCATTGGTCCAAAGCTAGGTCTTACAGTGTGAACCATTACATCAACCTCCTTTCCATCCTCTCCCTGCACCTAGCTAGCATATGAATGGCTGTCTGTATGTTTGCCATTGTGTCTAGGTGTCACAGTCACAGCTATGAAAGACTACAGAGCTTCTACCTTCCTTCTACAGAGCTCAATCTGAGTTTTACAAACTATGTTTTTGGGGTGTATAATATCAAACAAGCAAATGTATTTAAACATTGTGAATAGCTGTTTATAAATTCATTCAATAGATTATTGGCATATTTTGCCTTATGCTATGTAAAAAAAATGTATATACAGTATATATTACATTACATATATCTTATCCACTTCCGGCCGGAGTGCGTCTGGGGCCGCCCATGTGTGCGGCGGTTTCTTCTGGAGGGGTCGGACGGTGAGTGGGGTATTTAAGGGGAGCTGGGTTACACAGTCCCCTGTTATTACTTTAGCCTTGAGGAAGAGCCCGAGAGGCTCGGAACGCGTGGGCTTGCCGCGGGGTTGCTTTTCTGCCAGTGACACATTGAGGATTTTAATTTGTGTTTTTCATGTTGTTATCTTGCACTATTGTCTCCTATTGGGCTTGCTTATAGTTAGAGGTTTTGTTTATGGAAAATTGATGAATGTTTACTTGCACATAGCACTTTATTATTATACATCAATGGTTTATTTAGCATTAGTCACAATTTATTGTAGCACCTTATATTAATATATACCTTGGCAGGATGGCTCCCCCATGTGGCTGGTTATGGTGCAGCACTGGGATACGCTGTAATTTTTAAAATGTTTTTAATGTGATTATCATCAATAAAGACTATTTACATTTTTTATCTTTGTGGGAGTGCAATTGTTAGTCCCCAGGAACCCATTCAGGGGGGTGTTTGGAGGGCATCCCAAAATCTTGGGTGACATTGTGCATTTGCAGGGTCTCCTATTGGGGCAGTGCACCCCTCATTAATATGTAATTTATCATGAGGTGCCACCCGCAGTACTCTTTCTGTATATTTTATCCACCACACACTAGCATGCTTGCATCCCACTGTCCGGGTCAGAGGCTGAATTAACGAGTAAAAGTTTAAATTGTATCTCTGTAATTTAGGCTTTGATTTTCAAGGCAGTTTAGGACATTGCCAAGCAAAGCCCTACATAATAGGCTAACAACAGACTATGCCTGGACAATGCCTTTAAATTATGAATATGGGTAATTTAAGAATATGGTTCGTGACTCCTTATGTATTCCATTGGATAGAGTCGAAATAGTGCGACACATGGGGACACTTCAGGGCCTGGAAGAACTCAATACCCAACCCCTCTGTACCATCCCAGGGTCATGCATACAAAAGAATCACTAATTATTGCTGATCATCCCAACATATGAGTTTGTAAGTTGCCTATTTCTCCTTAGGTTAGCCTCTGGCTAGTTTTCCAAGACTTGCAAAGTTTCCTTCAGTGACCTATAATGACACTTTTTTCCCTTCGCTTGCACCTTGTTTTGCATATCTGTTTCATTTATGCTGACTCCTTCAGGTCATTTAAGTCTCCCGGATTCCTTGATCCCTGTTCACAATGTTCTCTTGGTTTCTTTTTCTCAATATGTTTCTTCTTGACTCCTTTTTCGTTGCCCTCCTTCACATGGCTATATTTTCCAATCTCCACACATAAATCTTTCCGCCTGCCCTTTGCGCTTTTCTGCTACCTTTATCTGGCCCAATTATCTAAAATCCACCTCTCTGTTGGAAGGAATGTAAGAGCAGGTTACATACGTAAGTGGCCTCTACTGGAATATTCAATGTTAATCCTCTTGTCTGATGGAAGGACCAGTGAGACTTAGTTGCTAAGTGATTAACCCTTAGCAGATATTTTTCGACAGACTCAGGAAACCTGTGTGACCTGTCTCTTACACATGAAAAATGCAATATTTTGTTAAAGGGTAATTTCTAGCAGATGGAAGCTTCTTCTTCTATTTTTTATTTCATTATTTTGATTAGTAATTAATTACTAGTTAATAACTAATACCTGATGGTCTTTTTGTGCACCTTAAAGGCATTTCAGGCAAATGTTTGGGAGTCCATATAAACATGGCGTCATCACATATTCTCATGTGAGGTTAATAAAAGGAATGGAGTAGCTCATCCAAAACACCAATACTGTCACAAAAACTTTCGAATACTTATAGTATAAAAATGCAAATAGTTAACAAAGTATTTATTCATCTGTTACAACCCTAATTCCTAAAAGTTTAGATGCTGTGTAAAATGTAAAGAAAATCTAAAAACAAGAATGATTTGGAAATCTCATATAACCCTATTTTGTTCACAATAGAACACGTATCAGAAGGTGAAAGTTAGATATTCTACTATTTCATTTGCGCATTGTTAATGTGAAGCTATGCTGTTATGATGGATGCAGTATGTGGTAAAGCATTGTCATGCTGAAATATACAAGGTCTTGCCTGAAAGAGACATTGTTAGCAGGGGAGCATATGCTGTTCTAAAACCTCTATATACTGCTCAGAATTGATAGCGCCTTTTAAAGATGTGTAAACTGGCCATGTCATAGACAACTATGCATATAATCAGAGAAGCAGAGTTTTCAACTGTATGCTGGATGATCTGCTCCTCCTGAATTAGCAGGATTGGCTTCAATAAATAATTTTGCATTTTGATTCATCTGACCACAAAACATTGTTCTATTTTGCCTTAATCCATTGAACTTTGGCCCAGAGAAGATGGCAGTGTGATATATGGCTTTTTCTTTGCATGATACAGCTTTTTAGATTCCATGGATTCCAAGATGTTCACAGACAATGATTTCTGGAAGTATTTCTGAGCCTGTGCAGTCATTTTCCTGATTCCTGTCTGTTTTTAATGCAGTGTTGCCTGTGGCCCCATGGATCATGAGCATCCAACATTGACCAAGGTGAAATTTTTGCTACTGGGAGACTCTGCTTCTCTAACATGCTCTTTATATATTCAGTCGGGGGACTTAATTAAACATTGACCCTCCAGCTGTTTTACATTAGTATTAATTCATTTTCCAAGCTTTTGGTAACCCTTGAGCCACTTTTTAGATAAAAACATACATAGAAGGTCGACGGCAGAAGGAGACCATATGGTCCATCTAGTCTGCCCTTATGTATATACTGTATGTTCTCTTTATATTAGGATAGATGTGTGCTTATCCCAGGCATGTTTCAATTCACTTACTGTTGTTTTTCCACTACCTCTGCTGGAAGTTTGTTCCAGGCATTTACTACTCTTTCTGTAAATTAATATTTTTTAACATTGCTCCTGATCTTCCCTCCAACTAGCTTCAGGTTGGGCCCCCTTGTTCTATCATTTAGATTTTTCTTAAAAACTCTTCCCTCCTGAGCCTTATTCGATCCTTTCACATATATAAAGGTCTCAATTATGTCCCCTCTCTCCCTTTTTTCTTCCAGACTGTACAGATAAGGTTCTTTGAGTCTCTCATGGTAAGTTTTAAGTTTAAGTCTTTCTACCCTTTTTAGTTGCCTGCCTTTGGACACGTTCTATTTGACCAATGTCTTTTTGCAGGTACGCAGCCCATCATCCTGCTTGCTTTTCCTACGGCCTGGCTACAATGTCCACTCATCTTGCAACTTTCAGTAATCATTATAACCAAATCTCTTTCCTCCGAAGTCCTGGCTAACACAGTACTGCCCATACGGTAGTGGGGATTCCTTCTACCCAAGTGCATGATTTAACATTTAGAGACATTATACTCCAGTTTACCCAATTTTGACCATGTAAGGGACTTACCTCTGCCAGGGGGCCCGCGGCGAGCGTCTGCTGGGCGACGCAGCACTCGATGCGCCGCTCTTGCTGCTGAGTGTGGCCGCCGCTCCTGGATGACAAGGAGTGCGGCGCGTCACTCTGGCAGCCTCCCGCAGTCTGTAAATTTTGCCACTAGGAGGCGCTGCGCTGGGAATCAGGGGCTGATCAGCCTTCCTGCCAAGACTGACCAGCCCCTGGATAGTGTCTCCAATCACTCACAGTGTTGTAAGTTGCACCAATCAGCACATACACTCCCCCCCAGAGTGGCCATTGGTCAATTCCCCAATAAATATGGAGTCAGTCCAGTACTCAGTGCCCGTGATAGTCACTTGTGATTAGGGTGTGATTCTGTTAGTTATGATCTGTTTCCGACTTGGCTTGAACGACCATCCTCGTCAGCAGCCTGTACCAACCTTTGCTTTGTCTGACCTCGAACCTGCCTGCCCCTTTGGATACCCCGCGATCTCTGACCTCCCGGCTTGACCCTTTGGCTACCCCTGACTACGCACCTGTCTCATCCCTGTACTCTGACGCACCTTCTGGACTGACTACCTTTGAACGACCTCAGCTTCGGGATACCCTCGTGGTTCATCAGCCTTAATCGTAAGCAGACATATCCTTTGCGCCTATTAAGACCTGGGGGCAACCGTGTCCGGTGAGGCGTACCTAGGGTCCCGGCAAACGGGGGCTTGACTATAGGCAGAAGCGTCGGTGGAGATTGGGGGTTGTCTGCTTACAGAAGGCTGGTGTCCCGCTGGGCATTTATCCAGTAAAGCTAAATAATTTTTCATGTTGCAGACACCTCCACCATATTACTTTGTATCATCAGCTTTTTTTCTTCCAAGCCTTCTCATATGTCACTTTGTGGTGTCCCAGTCAGTATGCCATGTATTAGAGTAAGTGTTATGTCATGCTACTGTGAGGTTAGGATGCCATCAGTATAGACTTAACTTGTTTTATATTGCATACATGTCTCTAGTGGCACCTACTGGTCAAAACATATTGTGTCTTCACATTAGTCTGCTTGTATTTGCATAGTTGTCTGTCAAAAGGTGGGGAGATACTTGGTCACACCCACCTTTCATAGACAACAGTCTGGAAGAAAGTTCCAGAAGTCTGTGGGAGGTCCCCGTTGGTACAGCCCCCTCTGACCAGGTGGGCTGGCCTTCAGCTCCTCAAGGGAGTTCGAGTGTGGTGTGCAACCTGGAGACATGTCTACTGCTAAGCTCCAGTCACAGATAAGTCTGCATCTTTTCAAAATCTTCTTTTTCCATGATACTGCTGCAAGCAAGTACCCTAATCACCAGTCCACACTGTGGGGATAGAGATCTTCAGTCCTTCAGATTGTTTCTCCAAGTAAGGAATTCTTCTTTAGTCCAGGGGGATAGAGCTGAACCAGGGCCCCTGGCAGACACTGTACCTATTGAGACCTACGGTCAGGGCAGTGACTTATCGGCTTTCATGTCGGTGCCTGTACTCCTGCATGCTTACTAGCGTATGGTGTGACAGCAAGGCAGAGTCCCTCTGTGAGTACAGATTCATGTTTAAAACTACAGTGAGCCAAGCTGTAAAGATCCTCACAAGTGAAGTATTACTTGGACTGTGACTTCCCCAAACCCGCCAATACCACCTAAAGAGTTAAAGGGGATTGTGACCAATTTACTCTCCACTTATCTGAGGTCTGTGATGTACATCTTCTGTCAAGTGCTTCATTATAAAAGATTGTCTACTGCATTTGGGAATTGTTTTGCACAAAGTTTTCAGTAAAGCTCCCCGTTCTTTAACCTTGGTCTCAGAAGTCATTACAGCCTGTACCATGTGAGCGAGAACAAGTGGGACATTTGACAAAAGCGGCATGCTGTGTGTGTACTAGGGATTAGGGCAAGATCCCCGGCCATTTCTCCACTCGTGACATACCTATTCTTGCCCTGGCTGCACCACAAGTACCAGCAGACCCTGCAGCATTGCCCCTGGTCACCACAACTTACAAACATATTAAAAATAAAGGGGCCCACGAAAGAGCCCAGTGGCACGCCACTTGTAAATCACCTTTGTTCAGATTGCACACCATTAACAACAACACTCAACAATACTTATCCTTCAGCCAGCTGGAAATCCAGGGATTGGCCTTGATTCAACAAAGGTAGAAAAAAACTCTCATGGTAGTAAAAGATTCAACTCATGAGAAAAAAGCCTGAGAATGTCACTGTTGCTGAATCACCAGAAAAAAAGACAATGAAAGTCAATGGCAGCTTTTACTACAGTGTAAAAAGTTCTCTACTTTTCCTTAGTAGTAAAAAGTACCATTGACTTTCATTGTCTTTTTATCTGGTGATTCAGCTACAGTGACATTCTCAGGCTTTTTTCTCATGAATTGAATTTTTTACTACCATGAGAATTTTTTTCTACCTTTATTGAATCGAGGCCATTGAGTCCTAACTTAAAAACGTATCTATGAGTTATTTATTTGGTACAGAGTCAAAGGCTTTCCTAAAATCCAGATAGGTGATATCCACAGCACCACCTTCATCCAACACATTAGTGACATTGTCAAAGAAATCAATAAGATTGGTCTGACATGATCGTCCCTCAGTAAAGCCGTGCTGTTTTAGGTCCATCAGGTTGTTAATTTTTAGATGGGGAATTATCTGTTTTTTAAAAGAGTTTCTATTCTTTTTACCACTAACTGGCCTGTAATTACTTGCTCATTCTCTACTCCCCTTCTTATGGATTGGTACGACATTGGCCATTCTCCAATCATCTGGAACCTCATCAGTTGAAAGGGAATGGTTTAATAAATCAGCTGGGCTGCAATCACAAATCTGAGTTCCCTTGGAACTTTGGAGTGGATTCCATCTGGGCCCATTGTCTAAGATGTAAATTCGTTTAATTTCTCTAATGAAATGGAAAACTTTTCTATACCTGTTTTATGGTGAACTTAAATGAATAGAGTGGGTGTGCTGACTTGGTGGTGGGGGCTGTCAGTGAGCAGTGGTGAAGCAGGGAGTCAGTAAGTTTTATTCTGTATTCCAGACTAGGATGAAAGCTCTATAGAGAGCAAACAGCGAGTAGGTCCTTTTGTTTTGCCTGGACTGGCCCTTTAAAGCAGACCTCTAATCAAAGATGGAGGTCTGGCACCCATCTCTCCAATGGGATTATAGATGCTCTGTTGCAGAATTTTTAAGGAAGCCTAAAATCATGCAGAATGACTGACACCCGATTTCGTCACTGGCAGTGTCCTGCTTTTCCCTATGTGACCACCAGGGGGCAAATATGTTTGCTTGGAGGATTCGCCAACATCTCAAGCATTCCAGATTGGCCACAGGCAGCATGAGACCAGCATGGGAGCAGAGACCCAGTAAGTATGTTTTCAGGTTTGATCTCCTAAATCGTGGGATCCCAAATCAGGATGCACAAGGGGGAGGGGGGGTTGAATAAACCTTCAGTCTCCTATAAATAGGAAGTCTAGCTTTATCTGGTTAAAGAAGGCCTCATACCTTTATTAATTAGCACAGTGCTCCTTGATGGATGGTGGTATGCCGATTATGCAATTTCAGGCCTTTGGACTACTTTAGTTGCTTTCCAGAGATCATGCTGAATTTCCCACATAGGATTAAATGGTATTTGGATTGAGGCCCTATCTGAAAAATTCAGGTTTGCATTTAAACCAAACAGATACGCAATCAAGCAAGACTGCTTGAGGATATTGCAGCTCCTGCACAGATAATGGTGGTGAACAATGATACCTTCACCTTGGATGTTAGTAGACCTTGTACCAGCACTGCTCCTATGTTATTGCTCTATTGTATTTGCCCACATTATGTTGAATGCATCTATTTGTGCGATTGGTAAGCGCTACAATAGGAGCTGCCATTGATATTTCCATACATTGTCAAGCAGAGCTATAGAGGAGCACTCATTGTATCTTCCTGCCACATACGGTGTAATGGAGTATTGTATGTTTTCCAACATAATACAGTACAGCGGAATGCCTTTATGAACTGCAATACATTGATAGACTACTGTATATAGACACTACCTATAAATATTAAAGGGCTACCTCCCAGGTAGCTGATCCCTTATGGTGTGCAGATGCTGTTGCTGATTTCTATTCTTTAGCCAATTCCCAGCTTATTCTCTAGTCTGACCACTTTTGCTAAGAGAAAAATGTGGACTGAACTCCACCCCTTCCTGCATCACACTAAATTTACAGATGCTAAGTATAATGGACAGTCCAGTCTAAATAACTCTTGCGGCTCATGGGAGCAGCCATAGAGGGGTTACTACTGCAGCTGCCTTCTTATTGACTTCTATTGAGAGGGGAGTGCTTTGTCTCATGCAGCCACAGTTAATCCCATCATGGCTGCTCCCATGAACCACAAGGGTTATTTAGACTGGACTGTCACTATGACCTTGAGCATTAGTCCAATGCTCTACCTTGGGATTCCCCCCAAGCATCACAGCCAGCTAGGAGGTGTGAGGGGGATCCCAGTGAATACCGCCCCAGGGTATAAATGTCTCTCCTTTCAGTGGAGAGCACTCAGGGTGCCAGGGTGTATGCACAGGGGACCTCAAATGCTGGTGGGGTTCCCAAATGACCACCCCTTCAGTCAAAAGAGGACTTGCTGAAGAGACAGCTTTGCAAATGCTTGCAAATAGCAGAGGAGGATGCTGCCTGGTGCTGAACAGTCCTAGAAGAGAACTGGACCTGTGCCGAAGAGCTTAGGGACCAGTGTCTTAGTATTGGAAGAAAAGTGCCGTTCGGCCTCCTAGCCAGAGTCGACCCCTCTGACTTATGCATTGGCTGGTAGCCTCAGAAATGGGGGGAGGGGGCACTTATGTATGCAAGGCGCATGAAACATGAAATGCAGTCCTAATCCCCAAAATAGTAAGTGAAGTACAAAGCCAAAACACCTAAAATATAAAAATCTGCATCTGCTTTGGTGTGAATGTTGTGTATTCCTGAAAGATTGATGAAGGAACGCAAAAGTATAAACAGCCTCTCAAAATCTTCTCAATGTGTCAATGTGTGATACAAAAAGTGCTCAAGGAGGCTCCCCTACAAAATATAAGGAATTAGAAGGTTGCCTGTTAAGTTGAAGTTTTCTGAAGGTCAATCCTGCCCAAAATTGGATAAAGTGACCTAAAACTTGTGATTTTCACGATTCTGGGTTTCAGTCTGTCCCCCTTGGGCATCCGTTGCCTGAAACCCCTTACCTTTCCATGAACTCATGGCACAGGCGCAGCTCACCTCCTCCAATCAGCTTCTCCAGCCGCGGATATTAATGTGCAGAAGCTGAATGGAATCCTTGTTGCACACATACGATTGGAATGTGGCATCACTTGCAGCATTAGGATGTGCGTGGCCATGTCAGCCATTCATTTAGGTGGGCATGTCTGCGCACACCCCAAGAAGGATGCAAGTGACTCTCCTAGTCTTCTTCCACCCATGCCTCCCTCTCAGCCTCAACATTGCACAAAGCTGCAGCAGTCGGCACTATGGCTACAACATCATTGAGGGTGTCCTTTGATGGTCCGCTGGCCACATTCTCATCCTCCAAAAAAAGTTGTTGGGCATCTGGGAAGCCTAGGTCTGCAACGAGGGCAGGTGTATGGTCTATGGTATTCCAACTAGGTGTGTAATCATAGAGCATTATTGATTCCGTGACTTGTGGCTGGGACGGCCTTGCTGATTTTAAGGAGGGTAAGGTGGAAGTCTCAGCACTCCCGGCAGAAGTGGAGTGAGTGGAAGACCATGGAATCTACGACTGGCTCAAATTGTTCTGGCCTCACCACTTTGCCAGCAGTATTGGGGCCTACAAAAAGACACTCCAAACCTTGGCACCTGCTTGTACCAGAGAAAGGTATAGCAGGCAAGGATGAAACATGTCTAATCTCCATGCAGCACCAGCTCTGTTACCAGCAGCATCACGGCCACGTCCCTGTCTCTTATTTGCTGCTTTCTGCATTCTTAGACACCCGCAGTTACAGTGCGGTTGAAATGGACAATAAAAAAAAGAAATTAATAGGAAAATGCCCATTAATGTCCCCGAGTGGATACTCCACTAACAATTGGTATTAAAGAGAACTGCTACACCAGTGGTTTGATCCAGTGGTATTAAAGAGTACTGACACACCAGTGGTTGGAGCAAATAGTATTTAAGAGTATTGACACACCAGTGGTTGGAGCAAGTGGTATTAAAGAGTATTGACACCCGAGTAGTTTGAGCTAGTGGTATTAAAGAGTACTGACGCACCAGTGGTTGGAGCAAGTGATATTAAAGAGTACTGACACACAAGTGCCCTGAACCAGTGAACACTACACAGAACCTTTTTTTCTAGAGGGCTTAAAGTGCCCTGGACCAGTGGATACTCCAGTGACAAGTGGTATTAAAGAGTACTGACACACAAGTGGTTGGAACCATTGGCATCAATGAGTACCGAAACACCAGTAGTTTGAGCAAGTGGTATTAAAGAGTACTGACACCTGAGTAGTTTGAGCTAGTAGTATTAAAAAGTTCTTACACCCAAATGGTTAGGGTCAGTGGTATTAAAGAGTACTCACACCCAAGTGATTGGAGCCAGTGGTATTAAATAGTACTCACACCTAAGTGGTTGTAGCCAGTGGTATTAAAAAGTACTCACACCCAAGTGGTTGAAGCCAGTTGTATTAAAGAGTACTCACACCCAAGTGGTTGGAGTCAGTGGTATTAAAGAGTACTGACACACAAGTGCCCTGAACCAGTGGATACTTTACTAACAAGTGGTATTAATGAGTACTGACACACAAGTGGTTGGAGCCAGTGGTATCAAAGAGTACTGTAACACCAGTGGTTTAAGCTAGTGGTATCAAAGAGTACTGACACCCGAGTGGTTTGAGCAAGTGGAATTAAAGAGTACTGACACACCAAATGTTTGAGCTTGTGGTATTAAAATGTTCTTACAACCAAGTGGTTGGAGCCAGTGGTGTTAAAGAGTACTCACACCCAAGTGGTTGGAGCCAGTCGTATTAAAGAGTACTGACACCCAAGTGGTTGGAGCCAGTAGTATTAAAGAGTATTCACACCCAAGTGGTTGGAGCAAGTAGTTGGAGCAAGTGGTATTAAATAGTACTGACAACCAACCTATCTAGCCAGCGCTCACTCCAACCACTTTCCTTGAATAAATGTCCTGAAAAAGAAAATAGCATGCTTAACAAGCTATCTAGCCCTCACCCCAGCCACTTTTCCTATATAAATGTCCTTACAAGGACAGTTTAATAAAAAGAAAGCCCAAACTGCCCCTTAACTGCAGCAGCAGCCAGCAGCACCATTCCCTAACTACTGCAGACTCAAGCACCAGCGTGACGTGGCACTGCCTGTTAAACAGCAAGGTCACGTGTCCAGTCTGGGAAATGGTTGCTGGGAAAGGAAGAAGGAAAAACCCTTCCAGGGTTGGGGCCAAGCACCGAATGCGCTTATGGATTTTAATTTGAAATCCATGCTTTGGGACGCCCAGCTCTAATCAGAACTGTGATTTTGCATTGTGTTTGTATGCATTGCTTTACTATTTGCTAAAAAATACAAAGAGCCCCCCCCCCCCCCCCGTGAGCCCACCAGCCCACCAGCCCGAGGCTACCATAATAAATGGCGCTTTAAGCCAGTTATAAAGGTAAGGATAGAGGCACCCTTCCCTTTGAGGAGAGAGCACATCTAGCCTTCCGCATTCTTAATGGGAATGATGATATAATGGAAGGGATGAGTTAAACCCTGACAAATCCTAACCTTTCCATTTTACATGGTAATGATTCTGGATAAGGTGTTATTACTACCCTCCAGAGTCCTCCTACTAATACGCACCACTAACAAGCTCATACATATAAATGGGCTGACATTAGGAATAAGATAAGTGGTGGAGAAATTCCATTCCTGCCCATGCAAAACTAGATTATGCCGTAAAACGCTCTGTATCAAAGTATTCCATTAAATAATCCGACATAATGTAACTGTACACTTATGATACTAAACATCCATCTGCTTTATTGTGCTGGAAATGCCTAAATGGCATGTAAACAGCAGGAGGGAATCGGGGGACTCAACAAATTCGAGTGGAAATTGAGCCGCAATTACTACTTAAAGGGCTCTGATCTTCTTTTTAAGAGGATAGTATGCAGTCTAGTACCGGCGATTTAGACAGTGGCGCTATTCAAAGCCGCATCCTAAACACACTAATCGAAAGGAAGAAGCTGTCCTTGCGGCCAAAACCGGACTTGATGTGCGAGTTGTGCGGTTGCTACTGGGGGTGTCAGGGGACACTATTCCGACCTTCTAAAAACCCGGGAGAATTTCACTATCTGGGCTATTGTTCCTCTCAGACAGGGCATCCCAATTTAGGATTCCCTGCTGTGTGTATTCCAACGGTTCCTCGTAAAAACTCACCTTCCTGGCATTCCCACAGCAGAGGTGTGGCCAAAACTGAGCACGCTGATTGGCTAAGCAGCCAATCACCTAGCTCTGCTAGCAGCTAAGCCGCTCTTTTTAGGCCCGCTATGAGTCTTAAAAATTGCCAATAACAATTCCTTGTACTTGTGTACTTGGCGAGTAAAGTATCCTTGTATCCTTACACTCATTTCATCTTTCCCATTTCTCTTTGGCAAAT
The DNA here is from genome assembly GCA_027917425.1 of Gastrophryne carolinensis. NCBI lineage: Eukaryota > Metazoa > Chordata > Amphibia > Anura > Microhylidae > Gastrophryne > Gastrophryne carolinensis. Next base: position 142,329,615 of record CM051244.1, read on the forward strand.
TTCACTGTCTTTCTCTTCCACTTTATTTTTTCAGTTACCGCTTACTAACTCCCCCACATTCATCTCCCCTTTCTACCTCTTTTCACTGTTCCTTATCTCTCTTTTTCCTACTCCCTCTCTCTCCATTCCTTCCATCTCTCATTTTTTTCCCCTTCCATACCTCTTTTTCTGTTCACGCCCCTTTTCTCTCTTTTTTTGACATCATTCTCTCTTTCTATCCCTTTTTTTTTACCACATTTTTTCTTTCTCTGTCTTTTCCACATTCTCTATCTCCTCCACATGCCTTCTTTTCCCCATTTCATCTATCTCTTTCATTACCCTGTTTACGTTCATATCTCTTATTGACATTCCCTTCTCTCTTCCTCTCTATTTTCTAAATACCATCTTTCTCCGTCATTTCCATTTTCCTTTTTTTCTCCTTTCCACATTATCTCTTCTCTTTTTCCAGTTTCCTCTTTCTCTATGTCTATTCCACATTCCCCATTTCTCTCTTTCTCAATTTTACATATCTTCTTTTTCACATCCCCTTATTTCTGCTTGTCCTGCTTCTATCTCTCTACTTTCCACATTCCCTGTTCATCTTTCCTACAATTTCATGCTGCTTGCCAGGGGGGGCTTAACAAAAAACCTTACCTAGTCCCTGCAGCAGTGCGTCCCATCTGTACTTCTCTCTTGGAAGCTACAGCAAGACCTGCTCTGTGCACAATCCTGGCCACCATTAAAATGAATGGGCTGAATAGACAAGTGTTGGGTGAAAGAGTCAGGTGAGGTCTTTATTTAACCCTCCCATTCTACCTCATCTCTAAAGGAAGAGGGCTGGGGTGGGCAAAATATGTTTAAAAGAAGTTAAAGAGGGATTAGAATAAGGATTCCCTGGGAGTGATGGAGAAGAAGTTTCCACATCCCTGTTACAAGGCTGTTGCTCTCCGGGTGTCCATGGGAAAGGAATCTTGTCCACCCTGCATCCTGTCTTTCTCGACATACCAAGGCCCTTATTTAACAAGGGATAGCGCCAGGTAGCGAATGGTGAGCGAACGGTAATGACGCTCACCGCCACAAGAACGCCGGCTCCCCTTCGCAATCACACATTTATCAAGCCGATCCTGCTTAGCGACTGACAGAGCGCCAGATAGCGAATCATTCATCATTATTCCAGCCTCAGCCCACAGCGCCAGCGAGCGACCTTGAACAGCGACAGGTATGACCTCTCGCTACCTGGCGCTCTCCAATGCATTTCAATGGAGCAATCTTTAAATATTCTTAATTAATTGCTATTAATGTTTTTTTTTTTTTTTTTTTTTTTTTTTAAATGTCAAAAATTCTGTGACCACTTCTGCAATGTTAGATATTTTTTTTAAGGTTAAAAAAATAAAAAAAAAATTGTGCAGAATTGATATTACAGGTCTGATATTAATGTATTCATATTACAAAATGTTTTGAAAAATGTGTTTTTTTTTTCAAAAAATATGGTTGTTTGGGGGTTAAAAACTACTTTTAACCCATCGCCGCCAGCGCTCTGGGGTTTAAACAAGCATTTCACAGCGCGAGAATTTTTGGAGCGTGATTTGTTAATGAATATGCTGGGAGCCGTTCGCTATGGCCATTCGCTGTTATGCGCTCCCATACAGCGCGGAACCTGTCAAACAGCGACTCCTAACCCCGTATTCAACATTACCGCACACCGACTGAGTCGCTGTCAACAGCCGAACAACGGCCAAGCACAGTGAATACTAGCGCGCGCTGTGAAAATAACGCTACTGTCGCTCATCTGTCGCTACCTGGCGCTATTAATGAATCGGCCTCCAAAACAGTTTGCCTCCCCCACTGTGTAAATATATGAGGAAGTGTTTTCTAGGAACTAGGAATTATGGCTTTATTTTAAGCTGAACAAAACCCTGCATGGCCAGCCCTGAATTAAAAAAGATGTCTTGATTAGGATATCAGAACCCCATTCCATGACTAAAAAGAATCTCCTAAACTAACAGGTCATGTAGCTGGCAACTAGGGACTGATGGTTAGGTGCAGGCAGGCAACGCCAGGGGCATCGAATCAGAACCAGGTGACAATTCTAACTCCTGTTTTAGAAAAGAAAATTGCCATTCAGTTTCATTGTCTATCTTGGGGCTGATTCTGAGTCAGGTGAAAATGTACACCCATTAGACCAGTAGTCCTCAAACTTCCTCCTCAAGGGCCGAGACAGGCCAGGTTTTGCAGCTCTCCACGCTACTCCACAGGTGAATTAATTGGTGCTCAGACAGAGCTATAGCCCTAATTATTACATCTGTGCATCAGCATAGAGAGCTGCAAAACCTGGCCTGTCTCGGCCCTTGAGGAGGAAGTTTGAGGACTACTGCATTAGACAATGAAAGTCTCTCCTTAAAGTGGACCAACAACGAGAGGTGATCGGCCCGGAAATCTATAAGATTCCCGGGCCGATCACCTCCCACCCCGCGGGACATCCGAGATCGGGATGTCACGCGGGGTGAAACCCCCCAAAAAAACCCCAAACACCTTACCTGATCTTCGGCGGCGGCCGGCCGCCGCCGCCTCCCTCGCGCCCCTGTAGGCGTGCTCGCGCCCGCGCCGGCCGTCTGCGAATGGCCGGCGGGGGCGCGCGCGCGCCGAAAGTGACGCGAGGGAGGCGGCGGCGGCGGCAGCCGCTTGGACGTTCCTGATCCCCGCCTGGACGTTGGCGGGGATTGGACCGTCCAGTCACGTGGGAGCGGGGACAGGTAAGATTTTGGGGCTTTCTGGGGGGTTTCACACAGCGGGGCACCCCCGATCGGGGTGCCCCGCCGAAGTGGACCAAAACCCAGGATAGTCAAAATCCTGGGTGTTGGTCCACTTTAAAAAAGGAGTGAGAAGTCTCACCTGGCTATGAATCAACCCCATTGTGTAGCTCAATATAGCAAGGAATGTATAAATAGATCTTCAAATCCAATATAACTTTTGATTTTGATAACATTTCTGCCACTTCTAAAATTGGTAATGTGTTTTGAAAGTCATTATGTAATTTAATTTCGAACATCTTATTCTAAAGCAAAGATACCCAGACGTCTGTGTTTTTTTTTTATCTCAGTCTTAACACAAATTTTGAAAGAAATATATATAAAGCCCGTATGGGGTTTTTATTTATGGCTTGTTGCCATATTAACTGCCTAACAGTTCTAGTTGAATAGAAAAGTACTTTCAAAATGTCACATGTACCTCCATTAGCATGGCAGTGTGGGGTCTTGTCATACAGGGTGTTGGGGGGGGGGTTGATGGCAAGCAGTCTACTCAGGTAAAATTGTAATGTCCTTTTCATCAGACAATATTGTTAGGGGGTAAAAAATATTAGCCCCTACTGTTGGACCGAGTATTAAAGCGGACCTTCACTCTGAATAAGAGTCTATCTTATATGTTTCCCACACCCTGTACATACAGATTGTCCACATTAAAAATCATCCTACCTGCATCTACTGCATGTTATGAGCCTTTAAACATCCAAGATGGTGGCTTATGAAAGCCGCCATCTTATCAGGCAGCCTGCAAACAGGAAGTGCCTCCTGACTTTGCTGCTCTGCATTCTGGGACTGCTGACCTTTTCCTGACTCCAGCTCCGCTCTGTCTGAGCAAAGCACAGCTATAACCTGCCCCCCTGTACCTTATCCCACTCTCCTCTCCTCAGTAAGTGTGATGCTTCTGAGTCAAGATGGCGGCGCCCGTATCCTAAAGTCCCGAACAGAGTTGCAGCCCAGTGGGGGAAAGAATAATAAATAAGTGACTAAAAACTTAAAATATATTAACTTTAGATGCTGGGGAATCGTTTTTTAAGGGTTTGGGCTTTTCAATAAATCATAGTGAAGGTCTGGTTTAAGCAACCAGTATTAGTGGCATTGAATGAAATGCTTTTGAGCCAATTCATTTCCATGTGGATAAAACAGAGTTAATAGTTTGGCTAAAGCTATCGTCAGCAATATCACATCCAATCAGTGAAAATAACATGTCATTCTTCTTTTCCACGTCCAGATGGTACATGGATCAATGTTCAGTAAACCACCAGTCATAATCAAGGAAGCCATATTTTACCTTATATTTCTAATATTATGCTTTAAATGCAGAGATGTGGCTAAAATCGGACACAAAGCCATGGCCTCAACCAAACCCTGATCTCAATTACACTCAAGGAATCAGGTGGTGGTGGATTATAGGGTCCAGCTTGCATGCATATTGTGGGTTGAGGTCATGCAAGCTAAGTTCTTTCTGACGTGACTTCGAAAACCAAAGCTTATGGAACTAGATGTATGCACAAGGTCAGGCAGACAGAGAAAGACAGAAAGCACATTCATGACTAGTGTTGGGTGAACCCCTAGAGCAGTAGTCCTCAAACTTCCTCCTCAAGGGCCAAGACAGGCCAGGTTTTGCAGCTCTCCACGCTACTCCACAGGTGAATTAACTGGTGCTCAGACAGAGCTATAGCCCTAATTATTACATCTGTGCATCAGCATAGAGAGCTGCAAAACCTGGCCTGTCTCGGCCCTTGAGGAGGAAGTTTGAGGACTACTGCCCTAGAGGTTCAGGTTCAGCAAGTTCGGCTGCACTTTGAGTACCCGAACTTGAGCCCAACCCAATCTGAACCCGATCACCATTGAATCAATGGAGACCCAACTTTGGGGGGTGATTCTGTCTCTGGGGATCCCTCTGACCTGCTCCCACTCCGGCTGTACACTTACCTGAGCACCTATCAAAGACCTACTCAAACAACCCTAGTGAGAGAGTCATCAAGAACCTCTCTCACCCTAAAACATTTTTTCTCCACATTACCACCATTGGATTGCCATTACAGAGCCCTAAATACAGTACAAAGACTTTAAAGTTTAAAGAGCAAAGCCCAAGGGCTGGCTATGTTCTATTAGTCACGTAGGCTTTTTACACCTGAAACAAGTCTAGCATGCTGCTTTCGAAATGGAGCTGAATTCCGACAGGTTCTCCTTTCCGTATTCATAGGATCATTTTCTTTTGTAGGAAATGCAGAGAACTGAACTGTATTCAAAGACTGAGCTTCTCGTTATTGATGATCAGAATGACTAATCACCATGACTCACACGTCGCATATTATACTGTAATGAGCCAGCGTCTAGAATTAAAGCATAGGGACCATTAGTCTTCTTGTTCTGGATGTAGAATGGGCTCAGACACTTTGCATCAGGCGAGGCCAGGCTATTTGGCACACAGTAATTTGGAAGGAGGTACTGCAGCAATGCAGATGAAGCGGAATGGAATCGGGAGAGGAGATGGCGAGATAAGCCAGCCATTAATAGGGTGTGGTCATGCCGGTGCTTCTTTGATCAACAGGTAATGATGCATTTTTTAGAACTATAGGGTCGATTCAGCAGCAGTTATGAAATCTCTACTACATTACCTTTGCTGAATCACTCCCAAGGTATACAAAGAAAGTGGATGGCTATTTTCTCACCCTTATGTCTTGGATTCTATGGCTTATAAGGTAGAAATTTTACATGCTCCCTTAGAAAAAAAAAATGACCCTGTGTGGTCTTAAAGAGGAGCTTCAGAGGCCCTGGGCCATCCAAGTTCCTGTCCTTGGGGCATTGGGATGCCCCACAGTGTGAAACCCCCCAGATGCCCAGATCCACTCACCTTCTCCCGAGCCCTCATCGCGTCTCTGCGCTGCTGCTGCTGCATCCCCGCTCACCTCCGCGTCCTCGCTCAGCCTTTCTGAATGGGCGGCATGGGCACGTCTTGACTGCAAGGTGAGCGGGGGAGGCGGCTGGTGGTGCACTCAGCTCCCTTCAGCACCGCTTGGCTGCTTAGCCGTCCAGATGGCTTAGCCATCACCGGCGCTGAAGGGAGCCGAGTCACAGTGAGCGCACTTTTTAAGCGGGATGCTCAGCCAATCAGCGCGCTTGCTTTCAGCTTGACCTTTTGCCGTCTGTAGGAGGGACTGGAAGGTGAGTTGATCGGGCAACCCGGGGGGAATACACACAGTGGAGCATCCCAATTTGGGAATGCCGCCACAAGGAGGAACAACACACAGGAAAGTGAAATTCCTGTGTGTTATTCCTCTTTGATACGTTGACTTTATCTGCTTTCGTTGGCATGCAAGGCCAGTGCCTATAGTCAGGGCCATATTTGATCTTCAGGCAGCCATAGGCACTTTTAGTGCTTGCATCCACTTTTGTTAAGTCAGGCAGGTTGCAGACAGGTCCATGAGTGTGTTGAGGAAAAAAGAGTCAAATGGTGTGCATTACCGGCTTACCTTAACTTACCGGCTTTTTTAGCTCTGGCCACTCAGGAGGCACATGACCACAGCAGTTGTGACAGGGAAACAGGGAAAGCATGTGCTGTTGACATTCTAGCTGCAGACCATCAGTATTAATCCCCTTGCACTTTGTCCCCTCTACACACACACAAAGAAACACACATACAGACACACACACACACACACACACAGACAGACAGACAGACAGACAGACAGACAGACAGACAGACACGCACGCACACACACACACACACACACACACACACACACAAAGAAACACACATACAGACACACACAAACACATACAGACACACACACACACAAACACATACAGAGAGACACACACACACACATACAGACACATACACACACACAGACACACAGACACAGACAGACAGACACACAAACACATACAGACAGACACACACACACATACAGACACACACACACGCACACACACACAGACACACACACACACATACAGACACGCACGCACACAGACACACACACACACATACAGACACACACAAACACATACAGACACACACACAGACACAGACAGACAGACACACACACAAACACATACAGACACACACACAGACACACATACAGACACACACAAACACATACAGACACACACACAAACACATACAGACACACACACAGACACAGACAGACAGACACACACACATACAGACACACACACGCACACACACACAGACACACACACACACACACATACAGACACACACGCGCACACACACACACACACACACACACACACACACACACACACACACATACAGACACACAAACACAGACAGACACACACACACACACACATACAGACACACAAACACATACAGACAGACACACACACACACATACAGACAAACACACACATACAGACACATACACACACACATACAGACACACACACACACACACACACACACACTTGTTTTTGCTACAATGTAGGGAAACCTGACTGGAACATGCTTTGTGGGGACACCCCTTTCCTGATATCCTAGGAATAATGCAATAGGTGTGCTTCAGAGCAGACTGAAACTATAATTATCACTTGATTTAATGGATTGGGCTTAAAGTGGACCATGGCTGAAGTTTAACACAGATAAATGTAAGGTTATGCACATGGGAAGGAGAAATATGTGTCATGATTACACACTAAGTAAAGAAACACTTGGTAAAACAACAATGGAGAAGGACCTAGGGGTTTTAGTTAACAATAAGCTCAACTGTAGTAATCAATGCCAGGCAGCTGCTGCCAAGGCAAATAGGATCATGGGGTGCATCAGGAGGGGCATAGGTGCTCATGACCAGAGCATCATCTTACCCCTGTACAAGTCACTGGTCAGACCCCATATGGAGTACTGTGTACAGTTCTGGGCACCTGTGCTTAAGAAGGACATATCAGAACTGGAGCGCATTCAAAGAAGGGCAACAAAGTTAACAAAAGGAGTGTGGGGGCTAGAGTACCCGGAAATATTGTCAAAGTTAGGTTTATTTAGTTTAGAAAAAAGACGCTTGAGGGGTGATCTAATAACTATGTATAAATATATTCGGGGTCAATACAAAGATCTGTCCCACAATCTATTTATACCCCGAAGTGTAACTATAACCCGAGGGCATCCACTAAGGTTAGAGGAAAGGTGCTTTCTCCACCGACATAGGAGGGGATTCTTCTCTGTAAGAGCAGTGAGACTATGGAACTCGCTGCCAGAGGAGGTAGTAATGATGGATACAGTAAAAACATTCAAAAGTGGCCTTGAAGCTTTCCTGGCATGTAATAACATTTCCAGCTATGGCTACTAGACCACTGGAAGGAGTTAAACAGGCTGAACTGGATGGACTAAAGTCTTTATTCAGCCTTACATACTATGTTACTATGTTACTTTGTTCATGCAGTCTGTTCATGGTCTTCATTAATGCAGCCATCTGCTGGGAGATCTGGCTGAATGTATCATCTGGTCTTTGCCAGTGCTCATGTGGGCTAGAAGATTTTGTTGCATACCTGGTGAGGAGCACAGATGTGCGGGGATCTTTGGGGTTTCCAGTGCCTCAGATGAAGCCCTGGAAGATACTATCCAGGATCCAAGATGCTTTTGCAGCCCTGACTCCAAGGGCATCCCGTTCTTTACCAGAACCTCCTTGGTTGCTTGAACGGCCCCAGGCTATCCCTGGGGAGCAATCAGGGACCTGGTCAAGGAAAAAATGGGCAACCAGATAGAGAAGGAGATTGTAGTCTAAGGAACAGCTGAGGTCAAAGGTCATACACAGGAAGCGGCAATTCAAGGGTTTATCCGGAAATGGATGGTCAGATAAAAAGCAAGATTTAAAGCCGGTATCCTAACAAAGCCCAAAGGGTAATACAAAAGGCAGAAATTAGGGACAGGCACAGGTCACACCAGGTATCCAACATAGAGTCCAGGGATCAAAAATGAAAGTGGCACAGTTAAACCTGACCAACAGCCTGGTACAGTAGTAAAAGAAAGGTAGCGGCCATTTTGGAGCTTCTTCCCCCAACTGACATAACTGAAATGTACAGTAACAGGAAGCCCAGTATGACTTCCTGTTTGTAGGTGGCCTGCAAGCCCATGAGCGGCCGTCTTGTTTTTAAAACCTCTCCCAGTAGGCTTCAGAAACAGGTCAATTATTTTTTATATGCAGCAATCTAAACTGCCCTGGAGAGGGATGCATATGAGCACTGTTTGTTGTGTTGGGCCCTTATTTATCAAGGGCTTGCGCCAGGTAGTGTCTGACTAGCGCCAGGTACCGCCATCTATCGCCGGCTACCGACTCCAGAACGCCCGGCGGCGGACACAATGACGCATTTATCACAATGATAATGAGGCTAGCGCCGGCGAGAGCGTCAGCTAGCGCGGGATTCATCATGTAGCCGACTGCAACGAACAGCGCCGCTGCTAATCCCATCACAGCGCCAGGTATGACCTCTCGCTACCTGGCGCTCTCCAATGCATTTCAATGGAGCAATCTTTAAATAATCATATTTAATTGATAATATTTTTTTTTTAAATGGCAAACATTCTGTGACCACTTCTGCAATGTTATATTTTTTTTTTAAGGTTAAAAAAAAAAAAAAAAAAAAATGTGCAGAATTGATATTACAGGTCTGATATTAATGTATTCATATTACAAAATGTTTATAAAAACTTGTTTAATTTTTTAAACAAAAAATAAGCTTGTTTGGGTGTTAAAAACTACTTTACACCCATCGCCGCCAGCGCTCTGGGGTTTCAACAAGCATTTCACAGCGCGAGAAATTTTTGAGCGTGATTTGTTAATGAATATGCTGGAAGCCGTTCGCTCTGGCCATTCGCTGTCAGGCGCACCCATACAGCGCGGAACCTGTGAAACAGCGACACCCCACCACGTATTCAACATTACCGCACACCGACTGAGTCGCTCTCAACAAGCGAACAACGGCCAAGCACAGCGAATACTAGCTGGCGCTGTGAAAATCACGCTACTGGCGCTCATCTGTCGCTACCTGGCGCTGTTAATGAATCGGCCTCCCCGTCTGACTTAATTCATTTTTGACTGTTGGTCTGCTTTAAGACAGGGACTAATGTTCTGGTGCCATCTTGATCACTGGGACTTTCCTATAAATGCCTAAGGGTGTGCATCCATTGGTTCCCAGAGTCAGCTGATTACATAGGTGAACCAATTAATTCTCAGAGTCTCAGTATCTCATTACACAGGTGTGGCCATTGGTACCTAAAGTCAGCTGATAACACAGGTGCAACCATTGGTTCCCAGAGTCAGCTGATTACATAGGTGAACCAATTAATTCTCAGAGTCTCAGTATCTCATTACACAGGTGTCAGCTGATAACACAGGTGCAACCATTGGTTTCCAGAGTCAGCTGATTACATAGGTGAACCAATTAATTCTCAGAGTCTCAGTATCTCATTACACAGGTGTCAGCTGATAACACAGGTGCAACCATTGGTTTCCAGAGTCAGCTGATTACATAGGTGAACCAATTAATTCTCAGAGTCTCAGTATCTCATTACACAGGTGTCAGCTGATAACACGGGTGCAACCATTGGTTTCCAGAGTCAGCTGATTACATAGGTGAACCAATTAATTCTCAGAGTCTCAGTATCTCATTACACAGGTGTGGCCATTGGTACCTAAAGTCAGCTGATAACACAGGTGCAACCATTGGTTTCCAGAGTCAGCTGATTACATAGGTGAACCAATTAATTCTCAGAGTCTCAGTATCTCATTACACAGGAGTCAGCTGATAACACAGGTGCAACCATTGGTTTCCAGAGTCAGCTGATTACATAGGTGAACCAATTAATTCTCAGAGTCTCAGTATCTCATTACACAGGTGTCAGCTGATAACACGGGTGCAACCATTGGTTTCCAGAGTCAGCTGATTACATTGGTGAACCAATTAATTCTCAGAGTCTCAGTATCTCATTACACAGGTGTGGCCATTGGTACCTAAAGTCAGCTGATAACACAGGTGCAACCATTGGTTTCCAGAGTCAGCTGATTACACAGGAGCACCTGCATTAGATTATGGCAGCGCATGCACATGAGCATTGTCACCTGGTATAGGCGTGCCCACTGTTCTAATGGACGTGTATGTCAACCTAGCTTGCGCCTGTGCAGAAGTACCCAGACGCATCCATGACAGTGACAGCACCTTTTCTGCCAATATCTTGTCCATAAATAAAGAGCTAAAAGAGCCCATCCCACACTCTTTCCATCATGCGCAGAATGGGGGAATTTCTGCAAAACGGGTTGCAACACCATGACATCAATCCAAGACTAATGAAAAACATTTCCGTAATACTTTGCTATACCTGTGTGTCAAGCTGGAAGCTTCTGTATAACTGCCTTTACCATGAGAACTACAAACCACGTTTTTTTTGTTCTCTTGATTAGTGATGGGATTCAGGCCAAGTGTAGATTCGATCTGGAGTCAGATTCCTAAAAAACTTGTGAGATTAGGCAGGAAGATCCATGAGCTTTCGTATAATTTATATCTGCTTTTTCTGTCAAGCTGCCACATGATGCTAATGTTGTTAGGAATGACCTCCTATTTGTACTAACACAAACTGGAAAACCCCTTTAAAGCAAACTAAAACCTGGGGGGGGGGTCTGATTAGAATTCTAGGCTCTGTGGGGCCTACATTGACAACAGTGAGGCCAGGTGAAGTGAGTTTCTATACAAGGAGTGCCAGGGAAAACAATGTGCTGGCAAACTGTCCCAGAAGGCAACTTGCGACAGGCCTAATTCTGCCAAATGCTTTGTGTGCAAGGAAATCTGGAATAAGCACTGTCATCTCCATTCTAGGCCCTGCCTCTAGCTGCGCACATGCCCGTGCTGCCCATTCAGGAAAGACCTGCCACGGGCATGCCTATAGCTAGAGGTAGGCTGGGGCTGCATCTACAGCGCCGAGATGCAGCAGGGGCACATCAAAATGGTGAGTCGATAGGGCGCGCTGAGGGCGTTTCACTCAGTGGGGAATCCCAATTTTACCATAAAGAGGTAGAACATTCCCACCCAAGACTTTTATAGACTCAAGGAGGGAGGGGGGGGGGGTTGCACCTCTTTAAGCTGTTGCTGTTTAACCCATTATTACACTATTATACGCTTTCTATATGTAGCCCTCACATACCGGGGTGTCCGACACGTGACGGCAGGGAGCAGGTTCTTCTGGGCCCAGGTGTCCGATGTGTGTGTTGCGAGTAGGTAAGGGTTAGGGTTTCAGGGAAAGGTAAGTACTCACTGGTGCCGTTTTACAAGCAAAAGGGTGCACCGCCCGAATTTAACTATATGGGGAGGCCGATTCATTAATAGCGCCAGGTAGCGACAGATGAGCGACTGTAGCGTGATTTTTTCAGCGCCAGCCAGTATTCGCTGTGCTTGGCCGGCGTTTGCTTGATGACAGCGACTCAGTCGGTGTGCGGTAATGTTGAATACGGGCTGGGGGGTCGCTGTTTCACAGGTCCAGCGTTGTATGTGAGCGCCTGACAACGAATGGCCAGAGCGAACGGCTAGCTTCATATTCATCAACAAATCACGCTCCGAATGTGCTGTCGTTGTCCATTCCTTGTTTAAACCCCAGAGCGCTGGCGGCGATGTGTATTAACTAGTTTTTAACCCCTAAACAACCATATTTTTTGAATGTAACATTATACATGTTTTTAGAATCATTTAGTAATATGAATACATTAATCTCAGACATGTTAGATCAATTCTGCACATATTTTTTTATTTTTTATTTTTTGACTTAAAAATAAATCCTAACATTGCAAAAGTGGTGTCCGATTTTTTGACATTAAAAAAAAAAAAAAAAAAATTAATACCAATTAATTATGAATAATTATAGATTGCTCCATTGAAATGCATTGGACATCGCCAGGGAGCGACAGCTCATACCTGGCGCTGTGAAGGAATTTGCAGCGGCGCTGTTCGGTCCAGGCGGCTTCATGATGAATGCCGCGCTAGCCGTCGCTCTCGCCGGCGCTAGCCTCAGTTTGCTTGATAAATGCGTCATTGTGACCGCCGCCGGGCGTACTTGAGTCGGTAGTCGCTGTTAGCTGCCGCTACCTGGCGCTCGTCAGACACTACCTGGCGCTATCGCTTGATGAATAAGGGCCTATGTGTCTGTGTGCTCACCTACAATAAATTGAACTCTACAAGACCTGGAGTGGACGTGCAATATACACACCTTTCTCCCAAAGGAAGCACCACTGTAATCTTCAATCAAAAATTGATACTTTATTGGTACAAAAACTAAAAACTAAAAAACATACATACACCAACCGGTATGGCAAAACGACCTTAATCCATAAATATTGCCCCTAAAGGCCTATCAAATTCATGCCCTATGGGTGAAGAAAACTGTATAAATTGATGCCTATAAGGCAAACCTATCTTTTGTGCCGGCACAAAAAATCTATATATATATATATATATATATATATATATATATATATATAAAAAATGTGTATATATTCACGTATATAACTCCCCAAAAATGATTGTGTGCAAATATATATGTACAAAAAGTGCTATAGTGTAATGACACAAGTGACTAATAATATACAACAATCAATATCTATCTACAATATAAACATATATCAACCCAAAAAACATTTACCGTATATACTCGAGTATAGGCCGACCCGAATATAAGCCGAGGCACCTAATTTTACCCCAAAAACCTGGAAAAAGTTATCGACCCGAGTATAAGCCGAGGCGGCTTTTTTCAATTGGAATTGGAGTTGATTTGAGGAATCACCCCTGACCACGCCCCCAGCCATCACCTAAGAATTAAATAAAAATAAATAATAATAATACAGTGAGGGGCATCCCTTGTTACAGCCAGTTAGGGGCATCCCTCATTACAGCCATTCAGGTGTAACACAGCACACACACAACATACACACAGCACACACAACACACACACAAACACAACACAGCACACATACACACACAAGGCACACACAGCACACAACACAGCACACATACAATGCACACAACACACACACTCACCAGTTCAGCTCCTGCAGAATCTTCAGCGAGGCTCCTTCCAGCGACGGTGCGGGACAGAGTGAGGACGGCGCGGGACGACAGCATGGGTCCATCTAGTCGCAATGCCCCTGGACGCAGGGCAGAAGAGCCGCCTCAGAGGCTTCAGAACTCGGCGGGGAGATCAGTACACCCAGCGCGAGGTGGGTGTACCAAGATGGCGGCCAGCGCGCTCCGCGCCGCCACGTCACTGAGGCCCGGGCCGCCATCTTGGTACACCCACCTCGCGCTGGGTGTACTGATCTCCCCGCCGAGTTCTGAAGCCTCGGCGGCTCGTCTGCCGCCTCGGAGGCTCTTCTGCCACTTCCTCCGCCCCCTCGCTCAGGTAAGTCACTGACTCGAGTATAAGCCGAGGCTGCTTTTTTCAGCCCAAAAAGTGGGCTGAAAAACTCGGCTTATACTCGAGTATATACGGTATAAATATATATTTAAAGTGCAAGTGCATATAAACATCACATAAAGCCATCAAAATACCTAATATTGCACAAGAAAACCATCCCAAACAGGCTTAAAAATGAAAACAAAACAATATATGATTAAATGCAAGTGCTGGCAGACTCACTGGGGCCGCTTGGAAAGATGTACAGCAGTCCAACTGTTGAAAGCAGAGTTCCTCTTTATTTATTCCACAAGCAAACGGCAAAACACGGAACAAGTACATGTCTTCCAGTTACATCTCTGGTTCTGTCCAATATCAGGTACAATCATCAGCATCGTTTCCATAGAGAATAATGTCCTAGGTTGGAACCTCTCCTTTCTCTCTCAGAGTCTGTGCTCCTGCTCCTTGCAATTCAAATGGTTAAGAACCTAACACTAACACTGAGTTTGGGTTGGGGGCTTCCCTATATCTCTTCTCACTACCTTCCAGAACCTTCTATGTCCGGCCTTGTGTCCGACATCTGATAGGATGGTTGGTAAACCCTCTGACCAATCACTAGCTTTCAGTTGTAACTATGGGGTTTATTTATCAATGGCTAGCGCCAGGTAGTGTCTGACGAGCGCCAGGTACCGCCAGCTATCGGCGGCTACCGACTCAAGTACGCCCGGCGGCGGTCACAATGACGCATTTATCAAGCTAAATGAGGCTAGCGCCGGTGAGAGCGTCAGCTAGCGCGGGATTCATCATGTAGTCGACTGCAACGAACAGCGCCGCTGCTAATCCCATCACAGCGACAGGTATGACCTGTGGCTCCCTGGCGCTCTCCAATGCATTTCAATGGAGCAATCTTTAAATAATCATAATTAATTGCTATTAATGTTTTTTTTTGTTTTTTTTTATGTCAAAAATTCTGTGACCACTTCTGCAATGTTAGGTTTTTTTTTTAAGTAAAAATAAAAAAAAATAAAAATTGTGCAGAATTGATATTACAGGTCTGATATTAATGTATTCATATTACAAAATGTTTAGAAAAACTTGTCTAATTTTTACATTAAAAAAAATGGTTGTTTGGGGGTTAAAAACTACTTTACACACATCGCCGCCAGCGCTCTGGGGTTTAAACAAGCATTTCACAGCGCGAGAATTTTTTGAGCGTGATTTGTTAATGAATCTGCAGCAAGCCGTTCGCTCTGGACATTCGCTGTCATGCGCTCCCTTACAGCGCGGAACCTGTGAAACATCGACCCCTAACCCCGTATTCAACATTACCGCACACCGACTGAGTCGCTGTCAACAAGCAAACCCCCAGCCAAGTACAGCGAATACTAGCTGGCGCTGTGAAAATCACGCTACTGGCGCTCATTTGTCGCTACCTGGCGCTATTAATGAACCGGCCTCCCCGTTACTAGTCTATCTCCTGTTATGACCAACAACCCTTCTGACCTCTCCTTCCAGAATGTTCCCCATTCTAATCTAAGGACAATGTTAGTCTATGGCCTAAACCCACTACTGCCATCTAGTGTCTGTTTAGGTTATGGCACTTCCAATGTACTTAAATGGGTAGAAACCATAAAAGTGAATTAGTCCCTTATTTATGAAGGAATAGCGACAGGTAGCGACTGGTGAGCAGCCGGTAATGACGGGCCCCGCCACGAGAACGCCGGCTCCCCACCACAATCACACATTTATCAAGCCGATCCTGCTTAGCGACTGAGATAGCGCCATATAGCCACTCATTCATCATTATTCCAGCCTCATCCCACAGCGCCAGCGTCCGACCTTGAACAGCGACAGGTATGACCTCTCGCTACCTGGCGCTCTCCAATGCATTTCAATGGAACAATCTTTAAATATTAATAATTAATTGTTATTAATGTTTTTTTTTTTTTTTTAATGTGACAAATTCTGTGACCACTTCTGCCATGTTAGATCATTTTTTAAGGTAAAAAAAAAAAAAATTGTGCAGAATTGATATTACAGGTCTGATATTATTGTATTCATATTACTAAATTCTTTAAAATTTTTTTTTTTTTTTGGTTTCCAAAAATATGGTGGTTTGGGGGTTAAAAAACTACTTTTAACACATCGCCGCCAGCGCTCTGGGGTTTAAACATGCATTTCACAGCGCTTGAATTTTTTGAGCGTGATTTTTTGATGAATATGGTGGGAGCCGGTCGCGCTGACCAGTCGCTATCATGCGCTCCCATACAGCGCGGAACCTGTCAAATAGCGACTCGTCACCTTGTATTCAACATTACGGCAAACCGACTCAGTCGCTATCAACAACCGAACAACGGCCAAGCACAGCGACTACTAGCGGGCGCTGTGAAAATACTGCTATAGTCGCTCAACTGTCGCTACCTGCCGCTATTGATGAATCGGCCTCCCAATGTATGGTTGATTCTATTTAAAGGATTCTTATTAGTTGATTTAAGTGTGTCTAGTTATTACCAGGTCCCTACATATAGATCAAGGATTCATGCTGGGATTTGTAGCTGTACTAAACATAATAAATTACTTATTTTATATATAATATATATATATATATATATAATATATAGGGCATGGAAAGTCAGGCTAGACTTTCAGTACCCTTAATTTTAATAGGGCTTCCTTAGATGGCATGCTTGTTAGGGAACAACTCTTTTTGGGGCTGAAAACTGTAAGACCACTTAGGACCATGGTCAGGGAAGAAAGGGAATGAAAAGAAACAATTTGGAGCAGTGTTACAGCTTCTACTCAGAATTGTGGGGAATGGAGGGGAGGCACCCGGCACAGGCATCGGGTGAGCTGCATGCCTGTTAGGGATGCCCCACAAGGTAAAACATCCCAAACAGCTCATTTTGGGGCTGAATACAGGACAGTAATATCACTCAGGCCCTTATTTATGAAGGAATAGCAACAGGCAGCGACTGGTGAGCGGCCGGTAATGACGGGCCCCGCCACGAGAACGCCGGCTCCCCACCACAATCACACATTTATCAAGCAAATCCTGCTTAGCGACTGAGATAGCGCCATATAGCGACTCATTCATCATTATTCCAGCCTCAGCCCACAGCGCCAGCGTCCGACCTTGAACAGCGACAGGTATGACCTCTCGCTACCTGGCGCTCTTCAATGCATTTCAATGGAACAATCTTTAAATATTAATAATTAAGTGTTATTAATTTTTTTTTTTTTTTTATGTGAAAAATTCTGTGACCACTTCTGCCATGTTAGATAATTCTTTTAAGGGAATTTTTTTTTTTTTTTATTGTACAGAATTGATATTACAGGTCTGATATTAATGTATTCATATTACAAAATTACTTAAAGAACTTGTTTTTTTTTTGGTTTCCAAAAATATGGTTGTTTGGGGGTTAAAAAACTACTTTTAACCCATCACCGCCAGCGCTCTGGGGTTTAAACATGCATTTTACAGCGCAAGATTTTTTTGAGCGTGATTTTTTAATGGATATGGTGGGAGCCGGACGCTAGGGCCAGTCGCTATCATGCGCTCCCATACAGAGCGGAACCTGTCAAATAGCGACTCCTCACCCAATATTCAACATTACGGCAAACCGACTGAGTCGGTCTCTCTCTCTCTCTTCCACTTTTCTTATTTCTCTCTCTTTTAAATTCCTTCCTTCTTTCTCTCTCTCTCTCCCACATCTCCTACTTTTTCCACATTAATTTTTCTTTATTCCCTATTTTCCAATTCTCTCTCTGCCACATTCATTATTTCTCTCTCTCTTTCATATTCCTTCCTTCTTTCTCTCTCTCTCTCTTCCACATCCTTCCTTTTTCCACATTACTTTCTCTCTTTTCCCTATTTCCTCCTTGGCTCTTTTTCACATCCCTTCGTTCTCTCTTCCACACTCCTTGCTTCTCTTTCTTGCACATTCCATCCTTTTCTCCTTTTTTCCTATATTCTCTCCTCTCTATTCCTCATTTCACCATTCTCTCACTTCTATATTTCCTCTGTTGTGCCTAGCTTCACATTCCTCCTTCTTTCTCTCTCCCATATTACTTTCCTTTCTATCTTTCTCTATCTCTTCTGCATTCCTTCCTTCTCCTAGCCCCACATCCCCCCCTCCTTTCCCACATTCCCTCCATCTCTCTATTCCACATTCTCTTTCTCTCTTCCATCCTTCCATCTTTTCTATGCGTGCCACTGTCTATCTCTCTTTCTAATCTAAAGTTGAGAGAAATGTAAGTGGGTCAGTGTCCCCATAAGCATACCTCTCACGTGTCCCTGAGGGACTGTCCCTCTTTTGAGTCAATGTCCCCCTGTCCCTGATTGTTCTCATTTGTCCCTCTTTGAGATGTAACATGCATATCTGCATCAATAAATGATTCATTTGCCTATTCAAAGTGTTTCTAGTGTTGTAGCTGTTACACCCTATCTCCTATCCATCCCTCAACGAGGTGGCATGGCCTAATTTAACAATTGTCCCTCTTTCCCACCCTGAAAAGTTGGGAGGTATGCAGGACGCCCATCATTTTTATTTTCCTCAGAAATCAGCACAAGGTCTGCGTCCCTCTATATGGCCTGGCCTTATCAGAGCAGGCTTGTTATGTGGGAATAAACATGGTGCCAGCATGGTGATGGCCACCTCTCTACTCACTCCGCAGCAAGCTCTCCTCAGCCCTAACTTTTAGCTTGAAATTAAAGAGGACCAACAGTCAAAAATGACTTAAACCAGACCGACCCAACAAACAGTTCTCATGTGCATCCCTCCTCATGGCAATTTAGATTGTTGCATATAAAAATGTATTTACCTTTTTTCTAACTCTTGCTGAGGTAAATTTTAAAAACAAGATGGCGACTCGTGCATTTTCAGGCCAAGGAAGTGCTGCTGGGCTTCCTGTAACTGTGCATTGTCAGTTATGAGGCTGATTCATCACTAACGCCAGGTAGCGACAGATGAGGGTCTGTAGCAGGCATTTTCAGAGCGCCCGCTAGTAGTCGCAGTGCTCGGCCGTGAGTTGCTACTTTATAGCGACTCAGTCGCTGTTCAGTAATGTTGAATACATTGTGAGGAGTCGCTATTTGACCAGTACAGCGCTGTATGGGAGCGCATGTTAGCGACTGCTCATAGCGACCGACTCACACCATATTCAGCAAAAAAACAGCCTCACAAATCCCTGGCGCTGAAAAATACTTGTTTGAAGCCCAGAGCGCAGGAGGCGGTGTGTTTAAAGTATGTTTTCAAGCATCTATCAACTAGTAACAAAGCGAAAACATATGGAATTACATTGTAACAACATTGTAACATGAACACTTTAACGCCAGACCTGTAATGTCATTTCTTAGGAAATATATAAAAAATGAAAAAATTATGAAAAAACTGCTTTATCAATGCCAGAAGAGGTCACAGCTAGAGATGAGCGAACTTTTGAAAAATTCGATTCGACTGATTCGCCGAATTTTCCGACAAAAATCGTTTCGACCCGAATAAATTCGCGACGAATCGCTATTAAAAACGGCTATTTCTGAGCCTCCTAGAGCCTCAATAGGGTTGTAAACCATTCAGCCTTGCTGTAACACGCACAGGATGCGTGCTGGGTTAGTTAAATAATACTTTGAAGAAATATCACATGCAGATCAGAGGCATCGCTAATAGAATCGCAGAGCGGCACAATTGCAGAGAGTTGAAGTGGCATCACTATGAGGGGCAGAAGGAGCCCAAATATACACTGGAGTTGGCCTCAGGAGCCCAAAAATTGGATGAATCACACCCTGGAGTTGGCAGAAGTTGGCAGCAGCAGCAGCAGGAGCCCAAATATACACTGGAGTTGGCTTCAGGAGCCCAAAAATTGGATGAATCACACCCTGGAGTTGGCAGGAGTTGGCAGCAGCAGCAGCAGGAGCCCAAATATACACTGGAGTTGGCTTCAGGAGCCCAAAAATTGGATGAATCACACCCTGGAGTTGGCAGGAGTTGACAGCAGCAGCAGCAGGAGCCCAAATATACACTGGAGTTGGCTTCAGGAGCCCAAAAATTGGATGAATCACACCCTGGAGTTGGCAGGAGTTGACAGTAGCAGCAGCAGGAGCCCAAATATACACTGGAGTTGGCCTCAGGAGCCCAAAAATTGGATGAATCACACCCTGGAGTTGGCAGGAGTTGACAGCAGCAGCAGCAGGAGCCCAAATATACACTGGAGTTGGCCTCAGGAGCCCAAAAATTGGATGAATCACACCCTGGAGTTGGCAGGAGTTGACAGTAGCAGCAGCAGGAGCCCAAATATACACTGGAGTTGGCCTCAGGAGCCCAAAAATTGGATGAATCACACCCTGGAGTTGGCAGGAGTTGACAGTAGCAGCAGCAGGAGCCCAAATATACACTGGAGTTGGCCTCAGGAGCCCAAAAATTGGATGAATCACACCCTGGAGTTGGCAGGAGTTGACAGTAGCAGCAGCAGGAGCCCAAATATACACTGGAGTTGGCTTCAGGAGCCCAAAAATTGGATGAATCACACCCTGGAGTTGGCAGCAGCAGCAGCAGGAGCCCAAATATACACTGGAGTTGGCTTCAGGAGCCCAAAAATTGGATGAATCACACCCTGGAGTTGGCAGCAGCAGCAGCAGGAGCCCAAATATACACTGGAGTTGGCCTCAGGAGCCCAAAAATTGGATGAATCACACCCTGGAGTTGGCAGGAGTTGACAGTAGCAGCAGCAGGAGCCCAAATATACAATGGAGTTGGCCTCAGGAGCCCAAAAATTGGATGAATCACACCCTGGAGTTGGCAGGAGTTGACAGTAGCAGCAGCAGGAGCCCAAATATACACTGGAGTTGGCCTCAGGAGCCCAAAAATTGGATGAATCACACCCTGGAGTTGGCAGGAGTTGACAGTAGCAGCAGCAGGAGCCCAAATATACACTGGAGTTGGCCTCAGGAGCCCAAAAATTGGATGAATCACACCCTGGAGTTGGCAGCAGCAGCAGCAGGAGCCCAAATATACACTGGAGTTGGCTTCAGGAGCCCAAAAATTGGATGAATCACACCCTGGAGTTGGCAGCAGCAGCAGCAGGAGCCCAAATATACACTGGAGTTGGCCTCAGGAGCCCAAAAATTGGATGAATCACACCCTGGAGTTGGCAGGAGTTGACAGTAGCAGCAGCAGGAGCCCAAATATACACTGGAGTTGGCCTCAGGAGCCCAAAAATTGGATGAATCACACCCTGGAGTTGGCAGGAGTTGACAGTAGCAGCAGCAGGAGCCCAAATATACACTGGAGTTGGCTTCAGGAGCCCAAAAATTGGATGAATCACACCCTGGAGTTGGCAGGAGTTGACAGTAGCAGCAGCAGGAGCCCAAATATACACTGGAGTTGGCCTCAGGAGCCCAAAAATTGGATGAATCACACCCTGGAGTTGGCAGGAGTTGACAGTAGCAGCAGCAGGAGCCCAAATATACACTGGAGTTGGCTTCAGGAGCC
Source organism: Gastrophryne carolinensis (assembly GCA_027917425.1). Lineage (NCBI taxonomy): Eukaryota > Metazoa > Chordata > Amphibia > Anura > Microhylidae > Gastrophryne > Gastrophryne carolinensis. The sequence goes on from CM051244.1 coordinate 142,351,280, forward strand.
CAAAAATTGGATGAATCACACCCTGGAGTTGGCAGAAGTTGGCAGCAGCAGCAGCAGGAGCCCAAACATTACTTTAAACAGACCCTGGGGTTGGCCTCAGGAGCCCAAAAATTGGATGAATCACACCCTGTGGAGAGTCATGTGGAGAAAAAGTAGCTTAGTTAGTAATATCTACATAAAATTATGAATAAACAAATGCAAAAGTTTGCCAAAGTGAAGTTTTGTTTGAGGGTGTGTTTCCACCTTTTAATTAAATCAGAAACAAGAAGGTGTCATTGCCTCTGACTAATTAGCCCTCAAAAATTCTTGGAATTTTTAATCTGGAATCATGTCTGATCCGTCTTATCCGAAGAATATTAATAAAAAGTAAGAGTAACGTAAAGGATTTTTTATCAATACTTACTTGTGGTCCGATGCGGAGGAATGTCTGTAACTTGAGAGCAGCGCCTTAAATCTGTTTTGCACGATCCATCTTTCTTGGTCTGGCCCCGTCATCAATCTACTGGAATACATCAGGCATTGTTGGGAGGAAAGCTTGGCTGATCCATGCGCCATTCATTTCCACGCAGGGCAGTCTCTGGAAAAAAAAAGTCTGTATAAACCAGGGTCTTTTTCATATAAAAACAAATGGTTATTCTTGCTTTTCAACCATATGTTCCACAGCTTTACCAGTCATTGTGTCAGCCAATGAAGCAACTTTGTCTGGAAGTGCTGCAAAAGCAGTCCACTGCATCACAAGTGGCATCTGACACCCCCAGTCAACTGTCTGCCTGTTATGCTTTGGGTTCAGCTCCACTATCCATTGATCTGATATCCAAGATCTGATAATCATAAAATTCAGCAGCTACTGCCCAGCCAAGAAGTGGAGGAGACACTCGCCTCTTCTTCCACTATCCGGCAACTAGTGATGAGGAGAGTGTCGTGGGAGGAGGTGTTGCAAGCCGAGGTAGTGGAAGAGGGTCCCTGGAGTCTGCGGCGGTGGCGGCGGCAGCAGCAGCGAATTATTGCGGACTGTTGGTAGGAAAAATCAGCTACTCAGCGATGTGGCAGTGTTCCATGCAGCATCCTGTGGAGAAAAAGTAGGTTAGTTAGTGTATATACATAAAATTATGAATAGACAAATGCAATAGTATTGCGAAAGTGAAGTTTTGTTTGAGGGTGTGTTTCCACCTTGCAATTAAATCAGAAACAACTAGCTATCATTTGCCTCTGAATAATTAGCCCTCAAAAATTCTTGGAATTTTTAATCTTGATGTCTGAGGGATTTCTCCTCTCAGACAGCGTCACCATAAGTCCAGCCTGCTGCATTACCCAGTGGTGGACCTTTCAGAGAACTGATGGCTTGTGCCGAGCCGAGGTGGAGAGTCACATGGCATGGTTGTTGAACAGAAGGTGGGCCAGTCCTTTAGCCTGTCAGTGTGTACCAAAGTGCACAGTGTTGTCTACGCCTGGAGCTGTAACTATAGACTCATGGTGGACAATATATATCCTTTTAGGCCCCCTTGGTGATTGTGGTTTCACGCTGTTCTTCACATGGTTTTCCTTGACCATCAGAGTCACACATGGGAGGAACTACTAAAAATGAGAACTCAATCCATGAAAGCATTGCTTAATCCACGAAAACTGCAAATTTGGACCCATGGTGACTGACACTTGGAAGAACATCTTGTTTGCGCTGCGACAAGGAAGCCAGAGTCATGCGTCCTGACATGGCACACGTGTTCAGTCTAGTTTTGAAGTCTTGCCCCCATCTGAAAGACATCCGAACAACAGGAAAGAAAGTTAGCATGCACTTCTGGCACTCCTACACCACCAAGCACAACCTTATTGAGCCTCAGCGTCACAAAGGTGTACCCCACCATAGTCTGATTTGCGATGTTTCCACCCGTTGGAATTCCACCCTCCATATGCAGGATCCACTATAGCAGTGGTCCCCAACCCTGTCCTCAAGGCCCACCAACAGGCCAGGCTTTGCAGATCTCCACAAAGATGCTCAGGTGGAGTAATTAGTGCAGCTGCAGAGCAATAGAGCTGGCTATTTGGAGATCCAAAAAACATGACATGTTGGTGGGCCTTGAGGACAGGGTTGAGGACCACTGCACTATAGGAACAGAGAAAAGCCATCACGGATTTCTGGATGATCCAAACGGATAGGGGGACACCCCTGTGTAAATTCAATGTAAACCATTGGCAGCTCATACGTGACACCGACCGTTTGTTTAGGCCCTTTGAGGAAGCTACATTATTAGTCAGTTGCCAGGACTATGAGATGAACGATGAGATTCCACTGCTTCATGTACTACAACACATGTTGGAAAGCATGGCTGGTCAGGGCACTGGAGACATGGCACATACATTTCACAGCCACATGAAGCCTGTGGGGGCTGAAGTGGAGGAGGAGGAGGGGGTGGGGCACAGCAAACCACAGTTTAGGTTTCACAAAATGACCATTTTATCTAGTCATCTGACAGGAGAGGAGGTGCAGCCACAGGAGCTAGAGGGTTGTGAGTAAGGCGAGACAGAGGACCCAGACACACCATGGCAGTTTACAGTGGAGATGGAGACAGGTAGTCCCTCCGAGTCACTTGCACAAATGGCACGATGCATGCTCACATGCATGCGTACTAGTGAGCGCAGAATTGTCTCCATTTGTCAGCGGGAAGACTTCTGGCTCTCCAACTTATTGGACCCTCGCTTCCGGCACAAAATGGGGGCATTTTTTACGCCCACTGAGAGGGAGGAAAAACTGACCTACTACAGAGACATCCCACGTAGTCAGTTGGGCGATGTCTATTTGCGCCATGGCCCATACTCCCGCAGGTCTGACTCTAGGGGAACTTTGCGATCACCTTCCACTGCCATGGCTGCTGGGGGGGTGGAAGGAGCAGCAGCAGCTCCATCAGCAGCAACCTCAGTCTTCAGTCGCTAGTGAGTAGCTTTCTACACCCGCATAGTGAGTCTACTCATGAGAAGCAGGAAGACCTGGAGCTGGACCTCAAACAGCAGGTCATGTCATACCTTGACATGACCATGCCAACACACCTTCAAGATCCACTGGATTTGCTGGGAAGCCAAACTTGACTTGTGCCCGCAACTAGCAGAGTTTGCCCTGGAAAAGCTGTACTGGCCGGACAGTAGTTGATTTAGATGGCAACTGGGCTGCTCTATATAACGAAGCAAAATGGCAAATTTACCTCACTATATAAGCTATTGCCCCTCAGATTTACACAGGGGCTGCTCTATATTATGCTGCAAAATGGCAAATTAACCTCACAATATAAGCCATTGCAGCTCTATATAAATAAAAATAAATAAATAAAAAAAGGGCCTGTAGAAGCTTATTTAGTATAACAGATAGGGTGACATGTGCTGGTTTGGGATGCCCATATGGGCTAGTGTTTTGGCAGCAGTACAAAAACCAATGCAAAATGCAATAGCTTAATAAAGCTGATGCTGATCAACGCTTATTTAGTATAACAGATGGGGTGCAACATGCAGGTTTGGGATGCCCTGCGGCCTGGTGTATTTAAAGCAGACCAAAACCAATTCAAAATGCAATAACTTAATAAAGCTGAGGCTGTAGATGCTTATTTAGTATAAACAGGTAGGGTGCAAGGTGCAGCTTTGGGGTGCCCTGCGGCCTGGTTAAATGAAAGCAGTCAAAAAGGAAGTGCAAACTGAAGTAGCTTAATGAAGCTGATGCTGATCAACGCTTATGTTGTATACCAGATAGGGTGCAAGGTGCAGCTTTGGGGTGCCCTGCGGCCTGGTTTATTAAAATCAGTCAAAAACAAGTGCAAACTGAAGTAGCCTGATCAACGCTTATGTTGTATAACAGATAGGTTTAAAATAGCATGTGCCTTGGGATGCCCGTGTGGCCTGTTATATTTCAAGCTGAACAAAAAGTAACAATAATCCAAGTATGAGACATCATTTTGACCTTCTTCACAGCGCCATACTTTGAAAAAAAAAAATTAATTTCATGCCGATCAATCCAAAGGTCAATGCCCCTAACAAAAATAGTGTTCGGCATAAGTTTTCCTTCTGGAAGGACGTAACCTTTAGTTTACATGGTTGGGGTAGGTTACCTTACAAATTGGGATACCCCAGGCAGCAGTGTCATTGAAAGAGACAGATTGTAATGCAGGCCATACGCAAGCAGAGAAACTCAGGCTGCAACAGGCCTATTTAGTTTACATGGTTGGGGTAGGTTATCTTACAAATTGGGATACCCCACTGTATATGAAACCGAATATAAATGCACACCCAAAAGTGGACACTCAGCCTCCAAGAGGCCTGCTTAGTTTAAATAAGAGAGCTGCTTAGTATGGTAGGTAGGTTATGTTATGTTACAGAATGGGATGCCCCAAGCAGACTTGAGATCAGTATATATGCACACAGCAGCAGTGTGTTAGCAGGCTCATACAGGCCAAATTTCTTTAAATAACTGTGCAGCTTACAGTTAATGCAGAGGCTAATGGTATGTTACAGAATGGGATGCCCCAAAGCTGACTTGAGATCAGTATATATGCACACAGCAGCAGTGTGTTAGCAGGCTCATACAGGCCAAATTTCTTTAAATAACTGTGCAGCTTACAGTAAATGCAGAGGCTAATGGTATGTTACAGAATGGGATGCCCCAGAGCTGACTTGAGATCAGTATATATGCACACAGCAGCAGTGTGTTAGCAGGCTCATACAGGCCAAATTTCTTTAAATAAATGTGCAGCTTACAGTTAATGCAGAGGCTAATGGTATGTTACAGAATGGGATGCCCCAAGCAGACTTGAGATCAGTATATATGCACACAGCAGCAGTGTGTTAGCAGGCTCATACAGGCCAAATTTCTTTAAATAAATGTGCAGCTTACAGTAAATGCAGAGGCTAATGGTATGTTACAGAATGGGATGCCCCAGAGCTGACTTGAGATCAGTATATATGCACACAGCAGCAGTGTGTTAGCAGGCTCATACAGGCCAAATTTCTTTAAATAACTGTGCAGCTTACAGTTAATGCAGAGGCTAATGGTATGTTACAGAATGGGATGCCCCAAAGCTGACTTGAGATCAGTATATATGCACACAGCAGCAGTGTGTTAGCAGGCTCATACAGGCCAAATTTCTTTAAATAAATGTGCAGCTTACAGTAAATGCAGAGGCTAATGGTATGTTACAGAATGGGATGCCCCAAAGCTGACTTGAGATCAGTATATATGCACACAGCAGCAGTGTGTTAGCAGGCTCATACAGGCCAAATTTCTTTAAATAACTGTGCAGCTTACAGTTAATGCAGAGGCTAATGGTATGTTACAGAATGGGATGCCCCAAGCAGACTTGAGATCAGTATATATGCACACAGCAGCAGTGTGTTAGCAGGCTCATACAGGCCAAATTTCTTTAAATAACTGTGCAGCTTACAGTAAATGCAGAGGCTAATGGTATGTTACAGAATGGGATGCCCCAGAGCTGACTTGAGATCAGTATATATGCACACAGCAGCAGTGTGTTAGCAGGCTCATACAGGCCAAATTTCTTTAAATAACTGTGCAGCTTACAGTTAATGCAGAGGCTAATGGTATGTTACAGAATGGGATGCCCCAAGCAGACTTGAGATCAGTATATATGCACACAGCAGCAGTGTGTTAGCAGGCTCATACAGGCCAAATTTCTTTAAATAACTGTGCAGCTTACAGTAAATGCAGAGGCTAATGGTATGTTACAGAATGGGATGTCCCAAAAACCAGAGAGCACCTGGCAGGCAGCAGTAAGACTATGCACAGCAAAAGTGTCTTTATCATGCCTAATTTCAATTAGAATAGGTGCAAATGGTTAGGTTCTTAAATAGAGGCTGGTGTAGTCACAGAATGGGATGCCCTAAAAACCAGCAGTAAGTACACCTGGCAGGGACAAGTAGTGCTATGCCCAGCAAAAGTGTCTTTATCAGGCTAATTTCAAATATGATTAGAGCAAATGCTTATATGGTCTTAAACAGAGGCTGCTTTAGTCACAGAATGGGATGCCCCGGGCAGGAATCGAGCTGCCAGGGTACAGTAGTGCTTTGGCCAGCAAAAGTGTCTTTATCAGGCCTAATTTCAAATATGATTAGAGCAAATGCTTATATGGTCTTAAACAGAGGCTGCTTTAGTCACAGAATGGGATGCCCCGGGCAGGAATCGAGCTGCCAGGGTACAGTAGTGCTTTGGCCAGCAAAAGTGTCTTTATCAGGCCTAATTTCAAATATGATTAGAGCAAATGCTTATATGGTCTTAAACAGAGGCTGCTTTAGTCACAGAATGGGATGCCCCGGGCAGGAATCGAGCTGCCAGGGTACAGTAGTGCTTTGGCCAGCAAAAGTGTCTTTATCAGGCCTAATTTCAAATATGATTAGAGCAAATGCTTATATGGTCTTAAACAGAGGCTGCTTTAGTCACAGAATGGGATGCCCCGGGCAGGAATCGAGCTGCCAGGGTACAGTAGTGCTTTGGCCAGCAAAAGTGTCTTTATCAGGCCTAATTTCAAATATGATTAGAGCAAATGCTTATATGGTCTTAAACAGAGGCTGCTTTAGTCACAGAATGGGATGCCCCGGGCAGGAATCGAGCTGCCAGGGTACAGTAGTGCTTTGGCCAGCAAAAGTGTCTTTATCAGGCCTAATTTCAAATATGATTAGAGCAAATGCTTATATGGTCTTAAACAGAGGCTGCTTTAGTCACAGAATGGGATGCCCCGGGCAGGAATCGAGCTGCCAGGGTACAGTAGTGCTTTGGCCAGCAAAAGTGTCTTTATCAGGCCTAATTTCAAATATGATTAGAGCAAATGCTTATATGGTCTTAAACAGAGGCTGCTTTAGTCACAGAATGGGATGCCCCGGGCAGGAATCGAGCTGCCAGGGTACAGTAGTGCTTTGGCCAGCAAAAGTGTCTTTATCAGGCCTAATTTCAAATATGATTAGAGCAAATGCTTATATGGTCTTAAACAGAGGCTGCTTTAGTCACAGAATGGGATGCCCCGGGCAGGAATCGAGCTGCCAGGGTACAGTAGTGCTTTGGCCAGCAAAAGTGTCTTTATCAGGCCTAATTTCAAATATGATTAGAGCAAATGCTTATATGGTCTTAAACAGAGGCTGCTTTAGTCACAGAATGGGATGCCCCGGGCAGGAATCGAGCTGCCAGGGTACAGTAGTGCTTTGGCCAGCAAAAGTGTCTTTATCAGGCCTAATTTCAAATATGATTAGAGCAAATGCTTATATGGTCTTAAACAGAGGCTGCTTTAGTCACAGAATGGGATGCCCCGGGCAGGAATCGAGCTGCCAGGGTACAGTAGTGCTTTGGCCAGCAAAAGTGTCTTTATCAGGCCTAATTTCAAATATGATTAGAGCAAATGCTTATATGGTCTTAAACAGAGGCTGCTTTAGTCACAGAATGGGATGCCCCGGGCAGGAATCGAGCTGCCAGGGTACAGTAGTGCTTTGGCCAGCAAAAGTGTCTTTATCAGGCCTAATTTCAAATATGATTAGAGCAAATGCTTATATGGTCTTAAACAGAGGCTGCTTTAGTCACAGAATGGGATGCCCCGGGCAGGAATCGAGCTGCCAGGGTACAGTAGTGCTTTGGCCAGCAAAAGTGTCTTTATCAGGCCTAATTTCAAATATGATTAGAGCAAATGCTTATATGGTCTTAAACAGAGGCTGCTTTAGTCACAGAATGGGATGCCCCGGGCAGGAATCGAGCTGCCAGGGTACAGTAGTGCTTTGGCCAGCAAAAGTGTCTTTATCAGGCCTAATTTCAAATATGATTAGAGCAAATGCTTATATGGTCTTAAACAGAGGCTGCTTTAGTCACAGAATGGGATGCCCCGGGCAGGAATCGAGCTGCCAGGGTACAGTAGTGCTTTGGCCAGCAAAAGTGTCTTTATCAGGCCTAATTTCAAATATGATTAGAGCAAATGCTTATATGGTCTTAAACAGAGGCTGCTTTAGTCACAGAATGGGATGCCCCGGGCAGGAATCGAGCTGCCAGGGTACAGTAGTGCTTTGGCCAGCAAAAGTGTCTTTATCAGGCCTAATTTCAAATATGATTAGAGCAAATGCTTATATGGTCTTAAACAGAGGCTGCTTTAGTCACAGAATGGGATGCCTCACAGCAGACTTAAGATCAGTTCAGTATATATGCACAGTTAGTTACTATAAGCAGCCTGAAAACGCTAACAAAGGCTGGATGAAAAAAAAAAAATCTCCCTGTCAGCCAGCTCCGTTTTTCCTACCTTTCCCTGGCTTTCTGTCTGTCTCCTGTCTGTCTCCTGCCTGTCTCCTGCCTGTCTCCAGCCTGTCCCTGTCTGTCCCTGTCTGTCCCTGTCTCCAGCCTGTCTCCAGCCTGTCTAACTGCCTCAGCTACACAGCGTTCTGTCTGTCTGTCACGAATGCAATAGAGAAATGAGGAAAAGCAAGATGGCCGCCGTTAAATACCGCTGTGTGACGTCACCGGGCTTGCTGGCTGCTGATAGGCTGCATGTGACTGCCCCAGCTTGCACTGGCGCGGGATACATGTCCAGACATGTCCCGCCCGCCATCTTAGAATGCCTGTAATGTAAATGAATGGATGTTAAAGGAAAACTTCGAGTGATCGAATCGCGGGGAAATTCGGATTCGATCCGAATCGAATTTTTCCTGAAATTCGGATCGAATCCGGGTTCGTCCGGATCGATTCGCTCATCCCTAGTCACAGCATTATTAAGCAAAAAAAAAAAAAAACAGTTTAAAGAGAAGAAAAGGATCGTCCATTGAAATGTATGGGAGAGTGACAGGTAGTGAGAGGTCATACCTGGCGCTGTTCGCTGAGGCTGTGAAAATGGTGAATCAGACGCTACATGGCGCTATCCCAGTCGCTAAACAGATTCTGCTTGATAAATGTGTAATTGCGTGCCGTGTCTGGCGTTCACCAGTCGCTACCTGTCGCTACCTGTCATTAACCAGCCACTACCTGACGCTATCCCTTCTTAAATAAGGGTCTAAGTCAGGTGAATCCAGGCAGCAGCATGGCAGAGATGCTGGGAGAGGAAGCTCCAAAATGGCCGCTACCTTTCTGCTCCAACTGCGCCAGGCTGTTGGTCCGGTTTAAATTTTCTCCATTAGGTTTCTAAATTAGTGTAGGAGAGGTCTCCCTGTCACCATAGCAACCAGCCAGGTGTCCAACTGAATGTTTCATTTCTGTGGGCGCATAGCCAAGCTGGCCGGAGTTAAAAACCGCACCAACAAAGTAAGAGACTAAAATTGTAAAATATATTCATTTTAGATGTTGGGGAATAGTTTTTTAAGCGTTTGGGCTTTTCATTAAATAATGCTGATGGTCCGGTGTAAAGTGGACCAAAACCAATTAGGCATGGCCCTGGAATCTGTAAGACTGCAGGGCCTCCTATCTCCCCCAGAATCAGGGTGCCTGGCTGTGTAAAAATCCTGAGGTAAACTCACCTTCTCCCGATCCAAATGCGCACGCAGGAGAAGCGGACGCCATCAGCTATACCTATAACAGGGCGCGCACCTATGCCAGGCATTTGCGAATGGCTGGCGTGGGCACGCACACTGTTAGAGTGGATGCAGCCGCTGGCACCCTCAGCTAGATTCGGCTGGTGCCAAGTCTTCGCCGCACATGCGTCATAGGACCAGGTGTTGTACTGGGCAACCTTGGGGGGTTTCACACATGATTTTGGATGCCCTCGGGGCAAGAACCAAAGCCCGGGATAATCAAAATCCTGGGTTTTGGTCCTCCATGTAAAAGTGCAGGCGATTTGCCCAATGCACCTTTGATTTTGGCCACAGCAAGATGGCCACCTACATTATTGAGGACACAATCTCAGCCTCCATAAGGTAGTGTTCAGGTTAGGCTACACATTAGGCTGCCTTCCCTGAACCCTACACATTGAACTGGCTGTGGAGACTTGGGGGGTTATTTAAGAAGGGATAGCGGCAGGTAGCGCCTCATAGCGGCAGGCAGCGTCTGGTGAACGCTGGGCACTGTAAGCAAAACCATATTTATGAAAGCGAATCTGGTGAGTGACTCTAACAGCGCCATGTAGCGTCACATGTATTATTACAGGCGGCTCAGCGTATAGCGCCCCGGCTCCCTAGCTTCCAGAGTGTCGCTCTCCCATACATTTCAATGACCGTTCATTTGCTTGTGTTTAAACTTTTTTTTTTTTTTTTTTTTTCACAAATCATTGTGTGACCTCTCCTGGCTGCAAACAAACACTTTTAGGAACTTTTTTGACTTTTTATATTTTTATGCAGAATTGTAATTACAGGTCTGGCACTAAAGTGTTAATGTCACAGTGTTAAAACAATGTCATTCCATGTGTTTTTGCTTTGTTACTGGTGGATATGTGTTCAAAAACAGACTTTAATCACACAGCGTCTGGCACTCTCTGCTACAGTGCCCATCTTTAGAGCGCCGACGCTGATTTTGATAAGTATGGTGTGGAGCGCTGAGAGTCGGTCGCACTGAGCTGGCGCTACATTTCTGCAGCGCTGTACTGTTGTTTGAGTGCCCAACATACATCACATTCATCAATGCCGAGCCAAGTTACTACAGCGACTGAGGCGCTCTGTTAAAGCGCCCGATATAGAGACGCTCATCTGCCAATACCTGGTGTTAGTAATGAATCAGCCTCCACATCTAAGCAGCAGCTGCTGTGCCAATGAGGCAAGTTATGTGTTTGCCTGTGAGAGAGAGAGATTGGGAAAATGAACCTTTAGTGCGTCTGACTCTGATTACATGAAGGATAAATGTGCTCTATCTACTTTAGAGTGAGTGATCCTGGGAATGGAGGCATCGAGCGTTCTTTTAAAATGTGTGAGTATAATTATAAACTTTAAAGCAGACCCAGGTTTTGGTCCCCTATACTGGGACATCCTGATTTGGGATGCCCCGAGTGTGAAACCCAGTGGATTGCTGGTATTCTTACCTCACTCCACACTTCCACTATGAGGCCGATTCATTAATAGCGCCAGGTAGGGACAGATGAGCGCCAGTAGTGTTATTTTCACAGCGCACGCTAGTATTCGCTGTGCTTGGCCGTTGTTCGGCTGTTGACAGCGACTCAGTCGGTGTGCGGTAATGTTGAATACGGGGTTAGGAGTCGCTGTTTGACAGGTTCCGCGCTGTATGGGAGCGCATGACAGCGAATGGCCATAGCGAACGGCTCCCACCATATTCATTAACAAATCACGCTCCAAAAATTCTCGTGCTGTGAAAGTCGTTTTTTAACCCCCAAACAACTATATTTTTGGTAAAAAAAAAAAACATGTCTTTACAAACATTTTGTAACATGAATACATTAATATCAGACCTGTAATATCAATTCTGCACAAATTTTTTTTTTTTTTTTTACCTTAAAAAAAATATCTAACATTGCAGAAGTGGTCACAGAATTTTTGCCATTAAAAAAAAAAAAAAAACATTAATAGCAATTAATTAAGTATATTTAAAGATTGCTCCATTGAAATGCATTGGAGAGCGCCAGGTAGCGAGAGGTCATACCTGTCGCTGTTCAAGGTCGGACGCTGGCGCTGTGGGCTGAGGCTGGAATAATGATGAAGGATTCGCTATCTGGCGCTCTGTCAGTCGCTAAGCAGGATCAACTTGATAAATGTGTGATTGTGGAGGGGAGCCGGCGTTCTCGTGGCGGTGAGCGTCATTACTGTTCGCTCACCATTCGCTACCTGGCGCTATCCCTTGTTAAATAAGGGCCTATGTATGCGCATTCTTCCAACCAATCAGAATAGATCGCTGCACCTGCCAATCTATTCTAAAGGAATAGAATGTCAGTCGCTCCCCCTCTGGAGCCTGCATGTGCCTCGGATAGATGAGTTTTTATAGCGATCCCGAGGATTACTCATTGAGAGGCAGACTGGGAGCAACAAAATACAGGATAGTGAGAATCCTGGGTTTTGATCCTCTTTAAAGTGGAACAAAACCCATGCCGATCCGCCCAGAAATCTATAATATTTCTGAGCCGATCCATTCCCCCCCCCCCCCCGGCATCCAAAATCAGGATGCCCCGCTGTATGAAACCTCTCCAGGTCACCCCATACACTTACCTTGTTTTCCCCGGTCCATGCGCAAGGCGCCGCGTATCCCCACTATCCCACGCTCTCTGTTAGAGGGAAGCGGGGGATGCGGCCATCAGGGCGCTCGGAGCAGCTAACCTTAGGCAAAGCTTAGGCCCTTATTTATCAAGGGATAGCGGCAGGTAGTGTCTCACTAGCGCCAGGTAGCGCCAGCTATCGGCGGCTACCGACTCCAGAACGCCAGGCTGCGAACACAATCATGCATTTATCACGCTAAAAGAGGCTAGCGCCGGCGAGAGCGTCGGCTAGCGCGGGATTCATCATGTTGCAGACTTCAGCGAACAGCGCCGCTGCTAATCCCATCACAGCGCCAGGTATGACCTCTCGCTACCTGGCGCTCTCCAATGCATTTCAATGGAGCAATCTTTAAATATTAATAATTAATTGATATTAATGTTTTTGTTTTTTTTTTTTTTTAATGTCAGAAATTCGGTGACCACTTCTGCAATGTTATATCTTTTTTTTAAGTTAAAAAAAAAAAAAAATTTGTGCAGAATTGAAATTACAGGTCTGATATTAATGTATTCATATTACAAAATGTTTATAAAAACTTGTTTATTATTTTTTTCCAAAAATAAGGTTGTTTGGGGGTTAAAAAACTACTTTTAACCCATCGCCGCCAGCGCTCTGGGGTTTAAACATGCATTTTACAGCGCGAGAATTTTTTGAGCGTGATTTGTTAATGAATATGCTGGGAGCCGTTCGCTATGGCCATGCGTTGTCATGTGCTCCCATACAGCGCGGAACCTGTCAAACAGCGACTCCTAACCCCGTATTCAACATTACCGCACACCGACTGAGTCGCTGTCAACAACCGAACAACGGCCAAGCACAGCGAATACTAGCCGGCGCTGTGAAAATCACGCTACTGTCGCTCATCTGTCGCTACCTGGCGCTATTAATAAATCGGCCTCCCCGAATACATGAGCTCGCTGATTGGACAAGCGGCCGTGCATGTGCTATAGGATCAGGAAGAGGTGAGTTTTGTTCAGATGACCTGGGAGGTTTCACACAGCAGGGTGCCCTGGGGAAAAGGACCAAAACCCAGGGTAGTCCACTTTAAAGAGGAGCAATTGCTGGGAGCCTATGCAACTCTACAACTGGCGATCTCTCTCTTTAGGGAGTAAGCTGTGTGTATCTCCAGGGATTACCTGTATACTCACCTTGCTCACAATCCCTGACCTTATCCCTGCTCTACCTTTAGCCTAGGCGTGGTGAGGGTACCCATACCAGGATTTTTTGTGTGCAGAAAAGCGAAGGGGATATAAAATAAATGTGAGTCACTGATTGGCTGAGTGGCCTGAATGAGCACCATGGGAATGAAACAAAGGCGAGTTTTCAGGTGATCACAAAGCGTGGCATCCCATGCAAGAGGAACAAAACCTGTGATAGTAAGAGGCTGATTTATTAATAGCGCCAGGTAGCGACAGTTGAGCGACTGTAGCGGCATTTTCACAGCGCCCGCTAGTAGTCGCTGTGCTTGGCCGTTGTTCGGTTGTTGATAGCGACTCAGTCGGTGTGCAGTAATGTTGAATATTGGGTGAGGAGTCGCTATTTGACAGGTTCCGCGCTGTATGGGAGCGCATGATAGTGAATGGCCATAGCGACCGGCTCCCACCATATTCATTAACAAATCACGCTCCAAAAATTCTCGCGCTGTGAAATGCATGTTTAAACCCCAGAGCGCTGGCGGCGAGGGGTAACAGTAGTTTTTTAACCCCCAAACAACCATATTTTTTGAAACCAAAAAAAACAAGTTTTTAAAATAATTTTGTAATATGAATACATTAATATCAGACCTGTAATATCAATTCTGCACAAATTTTTTTTTTATTTTTTTCTTACCTTAAAAAAAATATCTAACATGGCAGAAGTGGTCACAGAAGTTTTCACATTAAAAAAAAAAATAAAAAATTATTAACAATTAATTATGAATATTTAAAGATTGCTCCATTGAAATGCATTGGAGAACGCCAGGTAGCGAGAGGTCATACCTGTCGCTGTTCAAGGTCGCTCGCTGGCGCTGTGGGCTGAGGCTGGAATAATGATGAATGAGTCCCTATCTGGCGCTATCTCAGTCGCTAAGCAGGATCGGCTTGATAAATGTGTGATTGTGGTGGGGAGCCGGCGTTCTCGTGGCGGGGCCCGTCATTACCGTTCGCTCACCAGTCGCTACCTGGCGCTACCCTTGTTAAATATGGGCCCATATCCCTGCTCTACCTTTTTTGTGTGCAGAAAAGCGAAAGGGATATAAAATAAATGTGAGTCACTGATTGGCTGAGTGGCCTGAATGAGCACCATGGGAATGAAACAAAGGCGGGTTTTCAGGTGATCACAAAGCGGGGCATCCCATGCAAGAGGAACAAAACCTGTGATAGTAAGGATCCTGGGTTTTGATCCTATTTAAAGTGGACCAACACCCAGGATTTTGACTATCCTGGGTTTTGGTCCACTTCGGTGGGGCACCCCGATCGGGGGTGCCACGCTGTGTGAAACCCCCCAGAACGCCCGTAAACACTCACCTCACACGCTTCTACGCGGGCGCTCGTCCAATCAGAGCGCTCAGAGCCGCTGTGGTATGCACGTACAAGCGGCGTCCAACCACAGCGGCTCTGAGTGCTGGAGGCCGCGTCTCGCGCTTCCGTCTAACAGGGCCATTCACAGACGGTCGGCGCGGGTGCGCACCCTGCTAGAGGGAAGTGCGAGACGCGGCCGCGGCCCGCGCATGCGCTGTTGGAACGGGGCTGAGGTAAGGTTTCTGGGCTTCCTGGGGGTTTCACCTCGCGGAACATCCCGATTTCGGATGCCCCGCGGGGAGGGATCTCATCGGCCCGGGAATCTTATAGACAAATACACTTATATCACTTAGTCCTACAGCTGCTTCCAACTGCCACCGTTCTGTTCTGGTGCTGATAGAGAACCTTCCACTGGGTTCAGTGCATGACACATAAGGGATTCGTCTGCCTCATTCAACAACTGTCCCTCTTTAAAGAGGAACAACACACCCGATTTTCACTTTTCGGTGTTTTGATCCTCTCAGTAGGGGGATTTCCGAATTGGGATGCCCCGCTGTGTGTATGCTCCTAGGTCACTCACCTTCTTGTCGCTCCCATGATGCAGACTCGGGCAAGAATAAGCGCGCTGATTGGCTGAGAGGCCCATTTTAAACAATCAGCGCGCTTGCTTTCAATTGGCTCCCTTCGGCTCTGCTGGCGGCTAAGAAGGCGAGCGGCGCCAAAGGGAGCCGAGTGCACTGCCGGTTGCTCCCCCGCTCACCTCCTAGCTTTTGTTTAATATAAATGTGATTGGATGTGTGTGGGCCCCACCCAACTGGAGCGGCCCTGAGCAGCAAAGGAAGCCCGTACCACAGGACCAGGCTTACAATGCACATATACGTGTCATGTCCCCCGCTCCCCCAGTGCAGCAGGTTGTCTAATGTGACTTATGGCTTTTTCCCCTTGTGGACTTAAAGTGGACCACTGAACTGAAATCCTATAATGAACGCTAGGCTTTGGAGATGCGGGTAGGATGTGTCTCGCCCTTCAAGTTGTCTGTGGAGATCATGTGATGATCTATATCTATATATGACCTTAAAGGGTTTGGTAAAAACTGAATATCAGTAGCTTGTCTTACATTGAGTCCCTCCAGCGCTCTCCTTCCTGATATGTCGGTCTCCTTAGTGAGAAAATCACTTCCGCTTTCAGTCTCCACCCCACTGACCTGGTCCTTCAACCTTTAGTGGACCGAGAACAGAAACACCTTCTCACTCCCTCCCCAGACTTCCTGATTGGCTGCCTCGCTCTGCAGCTATGAAACCCCACCCTCCTCTCTGGTCACAATATGTGCTGTTTTAAACGTCACATGCGATTTGGTGCATGTGTTTGGGGATGCCTGACTAGAAAGAGTTAACCCGGACCAACAGCCTGGCACAGTTGGAAAAGAAAGGTAGCGGCCATTTTGGAGCTTCCTCTCCCAAGTGACATACCTGAAATGCACTGTAACAGGAAGCCCAGATGACTTCCTGTTTGCAGGTGGCCTGCAAGCCCATGAGTGGCCATCTTGTTTTTAAAATTTACCCCAGCAGGCGTTAGAAAGAAGTAATTTTTTATGCGCAGCAATCTAAATTGCCCTGGAAAGGGATCCTATGAGCACTGTTTGTTGTGTCGGTCTGATTTAATTAACTTTTGACTGCTGGTCCGCTTTAAAGTTCTTTGGACTGGGCCCAGGGGGTTGGTGAGGGATGGGGCATCGTACTCACCTAGTCCATGGAATGATGGTCGCCACATTCTAGCATAGTAGAGACAGCAAAGGACACAGTGTTCTTTACGGGATGCTTCTTCTTTATTAAACACTTCACTCTCCAACATGTTCTTATTCAATACAGTTCAAAAGAAAAACACGGTTTCTTCCCCAATACCTCTCAATGGGGTCTCCATCTGTTCTCTCTGCCCTCCGGGCATCCCGTACCGGCATCCCAACAAGCCTCGCTCCAGGGGCAGCTGCGCGTGACCCCACACTTCCAGGTCCCAAGCTGGCTCTCTTGCCTCTCCTGTGAAGACTCAACAGGGGCACCAGACACTAGGGCCTACCCCACCGAGCATCCACTGCACAGGACTTCCAGCTGCACTTTAGGGGTGCCCTCCACCTACCCCTCGCCTTCTTACAGGTCCAGCCAGACCTCAGAACTTAGCTTCACATGGTGGCCTCTCTGCTGGTCTCTGTTCCCAGACCCTGTGGAACTGGAACTCTCTAGAATCTCCTCAGCGCCTTTATATATAGTCTATCCCTCTACTGCCATCTAATGGCAAAACCTGAGCAACTACACTACACTACTTGTTCTATTTCTTATCCTATGGGGGCCTCTAGTGGCCTACCTAAGTATTTACATCTAAGCTATACACATTAATAAATCCTCATTCTATCACAATCCACCCAACTCAGGGTATCCCAGGGCATCCCCCCTAATCTCCGCTCTCCCCCCCCCTCCCCACCCAGGTGCATCCCTATATATTTACATCGGCAGTAATAATTAGTAGTACAAAAATGCACTTATTTTTTTTACTATGATATGGAAAGCACACAGTGTGCTTACATCTCATCGCTGTTGCCACACCCACTGTTTCTCCTCATTTTTTCTCTGCATCTCCAATTCTCTAATATTTTTACTAATTCCTCAGAAATTACAGGATCTTTTGGAAAACAGATTGAAGTTTAGGACAGTGTAACGTGTTGTCTGAGACAATGGGACATCAAACGGGCACTCGCCTTTAGTAAAACTTTAATATTAGCCCTCATTTCTTATTCAAACATGAATTTCCCTAGGTGTGACTAGGTCATAGGAACAGCCAGGGCAGTTCCTTGTCTGCTACAGGACTGATGCCAATAGGAAAGATGTCTGCCAATATACCTTCAGCAGTGGTGTTTTTTTTGGGCTTTTATGGGTTTTACAAAGCCAAAGAGAAACATACCCAACATAGAACAGAGGCTGATCAGTGGCTGCCAGCAGTAAATAGGGAGCACCTGGATTCCCTGAAAGTGTGGTGGCTACCCCCCCACAAGCAACCGGGTCCCATACAGGAGTCCTGACGGTGCCACCCTGATGGCACCCCTGATCCCAAGTTCAAAGGTCACAAGCAGAGATGAACCTGCAGGAGGACAGACCAAAAGCAAGAATGAAGGCAGATATAAATTGTAAGTGTATAACAGGCCAATGATCAAGAGGGAGGACAGCACAGAATCTTGAGTAGCAAATCTGAGTCATTGATCTGTGTAGGGGAACAAAAGCAGCTTGCACTCCTTAATTTTCATTAGTGGTTTTCATGTGCCCATATGCTGAATCAAGCGCATGCACAGAGTCCACAGAGGCCTCATGCCATTGACATTACATGAGTATAACACCTACACTGGCATTTGCTACCTCACAACCTGGAATTAAAATGGATTTTAGAGGGCTTACATTCCATTTAAAGTGGACCAAAACCCAGGATTTTGATTATCCTGGGTTTTAGTCCTCTTGGTCCTTGCCCCCAGGTCGCCAAACAAACTCACCTCTTGCCAGTCCTACAACGCATGCATGGCCACTCGTCCAATCAGCACGCTCGAATCAGTTTCAGCCCCTTCGTCCAGGAGCCCGTTGGTGGTGACATCCCCTGATGCCCTCTAACAGGGAGCGTGCCTGCACCGTCCATTCACATATGCCTGGCGCAGGCACGCGCCCTGCTAGAAGGATATCGGGGATGCGGCCTCTGCTCGCGCATGTGCCATCGGGTTCTGAATGCCCCGGGGGAGGGAATCCTATAGATTCCTGGGCCAATCTCCGTGGGTTTTGGTCCACTTTAAAGAACATGCCGACAAATTTGAACATTTGATTTTCTTTTTATTGTGAGGCAAACAACATAACGGACAAACTATCAGAAAAATCCAGTGTGCAGAACTTTTCAAATTTTAAGAGGAACATTGGAGGCCCTGGAGTCTAAAAGACTTCAGGGCCATCCGAGTTCTGCTCCTGAATAGGGATGCCCCACTGTGTAAGCCCCCCAGGAAGCCCTGAAGCCCTCACCAGGTCTTATCCCGGCTGATCTCTAGCCGTGTGTGCACCTGTGCCTGGCTCTTCTGAATGGGCGGCGCAGGCATGCAACGGCTAGAAAGAGAGCGTAGGATGCGTCTGGCGGGGCTCAGCCAATCGGCACGCTATCTCTCACCCAATTCTGCATTTTATGAGCAGAAAGATGGTGAATGACCTAGGGGCATACACACAGCAGGGCATCCCAATTTAGGATGCCCTCACTGAGAGGAACCCCCCCCCCCCTTGTAAATAATGGGCCTTTATGGAAAATCAATATTGTTAATAATGGCATGACATGAAGTGGGAAGGCCTAAGGCAGGTTCTCCAAGCTAGATAATATCTACATTCCAAAACCAGAAAATAGAACAAAAGACATCTGAGAGGGCACTAGATAATATCAACATTCTGTGACCATACCATAAATATGTTGTAAATAGACATATAGACCTGAAATAGCAGTTACACCCTCCTAGCAAAACACCTGGACATCAAAAGATTAGATAGACGCTGGCACCATAAATTATACAAACGGCTTCTGGGAATTTCCGGGATGCACCCTCTTTTGCATAACCGGTGGGTCAAGCCCAAGGGAAGAGAAGACTAGGGTCGTAAAAGATCAAAGGAATACCAGAAGCCCACTTTTAGTATAATTAGGAGATGAGGATGGCAGAAGGGGGGGGGGCAAAAGGAAGAGAGGCAAGACGGGGGAGACAGAAGGACGGTTTTTGGACAGGAGACTGCTGGGACAGGAGAAGCTTGTGAGTGCCGTATCAGGAGGGTAATGTGTCTTTCCCTGTATATATGTATGCCAGTCTCATAACTGGATTGTATTGTGTTTGATTTGAGATTTGATTGCATTATTGTGTTATTTTGTCAACAATATATCTCTTTATTTACTACTTGTCCCAGTGTCTCTTGCATATACCAGAAGTCAAAAGAACTACAGTCTTATAGTCTTATGCGTGTATCCATTGCGTGATTATTGGCCAGATATTGATAATATTGGTATATGTGTTGCCTATTTTAGTCGAGCCGGGCAGGATAAATATATACACAATATTATTAATATCTAGTTATAATATTGTCTACAAGTGGCGACCCAGGCAGGAGATTTAGAGTTATAAATTAATATCTAGATATTGATATAATATTGTAGTTATTAATATTCAATTATTTACATTTGGCCAGCCACTCAGGAGAGGTTGGATTGTTTACATTTGGCTTGCGCCAGCCAGGAGATAATATTAATAATATTATTATTATTATTAGTATTGTTTACATTTGGCTTGCGCCAGCCAGGAGATATTAATATTAATATTATTATATTCTCTTGTTTACACCCTGAAAAGAGAAAATCGGGTGTGTTGTACCCCTTTAAGTCAGTCACCTTTTGCTGCAATGACAGCTGCAGTTCACTTTGGATAAGTCTTTGCCCATTCCTCAAGGCAAAACTGCTCCAGCTCCTTCAAGTTAGATGGTTTCCGCTGGCGAACAGCAATCTTACGTCTGACCACAGATTCTTAATCGGATTAACATCTGGGCTTTGACTAGGCCCTTTCAATACATTTACACATTCCCCCTTAAGCCAGAATAGTGTTTTTTAGCAGGATGCTTTGAGTTATTGTCCTGTTGGAAGGTGCACCTCCGCCAACTCTCAAATCACCACCAGACTAAAAGAGGTTTAGCACCATCCATCTTCCCCTCGACTCAAACCAGTTTCCCAGTCTCTGCTGCTGAAAAACCTCCCGCAGCATGATGCTGCCACCACCATGTTTCACTGTGGGAATGGTGCTCTTGGGGTGATGCCGTCTTGGTATTGAGCCAAACATAGCGCTTTCTTTGATGGCTGAAATAAAATGGTCTCATCTGGGCATCCTCCATAAATTTGGAGAGTATTCCACATGGCTTTTGGCAAACTCAAAATAAGCCCTACTAGGTTTTTCTCTTCTAACTTCTCCGTAAGGCCCAGCCCTATGTGTATGGCTTATTTTGGTCATATGGACAGATATCTCTAGTCTCCGCATGTGAACTTTGCAGCATTGTCCTAGTTACCTTTGGTCTCTGTTCTGTTCTAATTAAACCAGATCTTCACCATGCTTTATTGAAAAGCCCAAACCCTTATAAAATGATTGCCCAGCATCTAAAATTAATATATTTTAAGTTTTTAGTCACTTACTTATTATTCTTTCCCCCACTGGGCTGCAGCTCTGTTCAGAACTTTAGGATGCGGGCGCCGCCATCTTGACTCAGAAGCATCACACTTACTGAGGAGAGCGGGATAAAGTGCAGGGAGACGGGTTATAGCTGTGCTTTGCTCAGAGAGAGCAGAGCTGGGGTCAGGAAGAGGTCAGCAATCCCAGAATGCAGAGCAGCACAGTTAGAAGGCACTTCCTGTCTGCAGGCTGCCTGATGTTCCATGAGCCGCCACCTTGGATGCTCATAACATGCAGTAGATGCAGGTAGGATGATTTTTAATGTGAGCAATCTGTATGTACTGGGTGTGGGAAACATATAAGATAGACTCTTATTCAGAGTGAAGGACCGCTTTAAAGAGGAACATTGCAGGTATTGGGGAGTTAAAGAGGGACATCAGACCTTTTCTGATGTCCATCTGTAAACATCCCCCCCCCCCCCACTGCCTCACTGCCTTTTGGACGGTGGCGTTATCTAAAACGCAGACATCCGGCAGCGTTCCTGACCCCTTTCCACCCCCCTTAGCTGTCTCTGAGTTAAGGTAGTGGCCCTAGCCGTCCTCACCCTTCACCGTCTGCTCTTCAAAAGTCCCGCACTGTTCATCAAATATTGCGAGATCAGCGCCGAGTGTCATTGCAGACTATGC
Organism: Gastrophryne carolinensis; assembly: GCA_027917425.1. Lineage (NCBI taxonomy): Eukaryota > Metazoa > Chordata > Amphibia > Anura > Microhylidae > Gastrophryne > Gastrophryne carolinensis. The sequence continues at coordinate 142,372,804 of CM051244.1, forward strand.
AGTGACATTGTGCATGTGCGACACCTGAGGGTCGGCGCAGTGCATGACGGGTAGGCAAGATGGCACTGCCCAACGGAAGACTGTGCGGAACTGAAGGATGCCGGATCATGATGCCACCGGAACAGTAAGTTTTAAACTACAACTTTTTTATTCGGAGGGGGAGCAGGGCAGAGCAAGCCAGGTTTGTGGAGTATTTTTTTTTTTTTAAATCATAGTTTTAATTAGAGTAAAATCTGGAAAAAAACAGTGTAATCTTACAGTCAGAGCATTTTCCAAACCGCGCATGAGGCCATAAAGAAGCGCCATTAATTAACAATCGTCCAAAGAATATGACCATTATGAACAGAATGCTGACAAACAAAAAGAAAAATTATCCAAAAAGATAAAGAGAACATTTCTCAAGCATCATCAAAGGAAGAGCTGTAGAGAAAGGAAGAATAAGAGATGCGCGGAGTAGAGGGAAAGAAGGGGAGAAATAGAAAGGGAAGGTAAAAGGTGGGTTCCAGGCCTTTGTTCATTTCTCAGGGAGAGACAAGGCGGGGTTCTATATTGTGAGGAGAACACAGTTGAGACCTCCCGGATGAAAATGAGAAATCCAGCCTTCCCAGGTGGATAAAAAGGGGGCAAAATCACCCCTTATCATGGCCGCCATCTTCTCGAACATCATAACTTCGTTGACCCGGGTGATAAGGCTTCCCCTGGGAATGGCTGGTTTCTTCCAGGACTGGGCTATAATCAACTTGGCTGCCGTGTTAATGTGCCTTATGAGGCCAAACTGAGTATTCGTGCAGTCTGGGGGTTTCAAGTTAAGGAGGAACAGCTGAGGAGATAGGATTAGTTTTAGCCCGGTTGCCTTATTAATAATATAAAGGACTCTGATCCAAAATTGTTTTACTATCCTACAATCCCACCAGGTGTGCAGGTAAGTACCAGGGAGCCCGCAGCCTCTAAAGCAATCCCACAAATATGAGGGGCAAAATTTGTGGATTCTTTGCGGAACACGGTACCACCGAAGGAGGACCTTGGTGTTGACCTCCTGAGCACCAGCATTAAGGTAGCCTGAGAAGGTGTGCCGGTTTGTGGAGTTTTTATTAACTCCCCAATACCTCTAAAGTTCCTCTTTAATAAAAACTCCCCAAACCCGGCTTGCGGCCCCCCCCCCCAACCCTCTGGTGTAACATTAGACAACTTTAAACTCACCTGTCCAGTCGCATCGCGCTCCAGCATCCCTCGGACCCACGCCGTCTCCGTAGGGCAGTGCCAGTGTCTGGACAACTCCTGGGCCTTCCGAGCTCCAGTCCTTGGGAACTCGGAAACACAAACCCTCTACTGGAGCCCTCGCCATGTCTGTGTGCTCCGGTCGCATCCCTGGCCTTCCTGAATGGGCGCCGCGGTTATGCCACGGCTGCAAGGTGGGCAGGGGATGTGGCTGGCGGCGTCTCTCAGCTCCCTTTGCCGCTGCTCGGCTGCCAAGTGACAGTGAGCGCCCCACTCAGCCAATCAGCGCACTTGCTCTCACCCAAGTCTGCGCCCTGGGAGCGGAAGGAAGGTAAGTAAGACGGGACGACCTGGGGGGTTACACACAGCGGGGCATCCCAATTCGGAGTGCCGCCGCAAAGAGGTACCCCTTGCGGTGTATACTGACAGACCATGTGACACTTACATTTCACAAAGGAGGACTTCATTTCACCAAGCAAGTGACTGCTGAATATAATTGGTTGCACCAAAACTTTTTAGGGGCTTCATAGCAAAGGGGTGAATACATAAGCACATGCCAATATTAAGTTTTTGAAATCCAATTTTTATATATATATATATATATATATATATATATATATATATTTAACTTTACCAAATTAGACTTATTTTGTGCAGATGCATTACACACAATTAAGATATAAAACATTTGCATACAAGTTGTAATGGGACAAAATGGGGAAAAAGCCAAGGGGGTGAATGCAAGCCACTGTATGCTAAATATTCAAATCTCATTTACCCAGAACTTATCCCATGCTGATCCCTCATTGGCTAGATGTGTTTTAAGTCATATGCAGCTTAGGAGTTGGAATTGTGCTTGCAAGATATACTGTACCTTTTACTAGTGTAAAAAAGAGGCAACTCTCAGAGCAGGCAGAACACCAGCATCCTTCTAGTGATCCCAGCTCAGATAGGTCGGCTCTTTCGTCCCCAGAAAAATCTCTAGGTATAATCAGCATGATCTCATTACTCAGTCCAGAAACACATTGATTTAAGCAGGGACAATCCAATACAGTGCAATTGCAGAAAATTATGTTTTACCAGGCCAAAATTAAAAATAGTTCAGGCATCGATGAGCAAAATGTCATCAGTCCTTTTGGCAACAAGTCCACAAGGAAATAAAACATACAGTACAGTAGATTTGTTCTCTACTGCAGGATTTTTTTTAGAAAAGTCTCATTTGTCTATGGCTAGATTGTTTAATACTTTTGATAAGTTTTATCTGGCCCTCATTGAAATCCTTTCATCTCCATGAAAATACTGATTTGGCTCTAACTTTAAAAGCCCCTAAGCTTCCTCAGCTGGACATCAGAACCTGCCATAATGTAGCTGATGCCAAAGCCATGATATAGGTATGGCTCACCTGACTGCAAGAACTATGAGATATCTACTCTCACCTTCCATGTCTAGTTCCAGGTAATTCTATGTTTGCTTTAGATGTTGGATTTAGGATTAGTGTAAGACTAGTGTCTGTTAGTAACTGTTTTAATTTGGAAGGCTTAAGGGCCCTCTTAATCAGTAAAGCCTGCTTGGAGTGATATATCTATAAGAAATTAATTAGTTGGTGCAGTGGGATTCAGATCTAGATTAGAGGATAAGTCACTAGAAGTGAGGGAATAAACAAGAAGCAGTTAGAGCTGGGTGGGACTGGTTTAGACAGGCCCTGACACATGGAAAGCATGGCTGGTACATGTGACCCATGTGCTAAAAATGTCACAGTGTTAAGCTGGGCCAGACCAAAGTTCATTTAAGGGAATACCCCCCCCCCCCCCAGTCAGGAAGTGTCTTGTTGCTAGAAAGCATAGAAAAGCTGAAGGAAGAGATTGTCTATGGGAGATATGAAACAGTTGGCTGCCGAGAAGGTGGAATGTAATGACATGTATACTCTAATTGGAATAACACCAGCCATGACCAGCCTTCTGTCCAAAGGGTACTGAGTAATACCTTGAAGTATGAGCCTTTGTTTTGGAAGAAAGCCATTGTGTACTGCTACTGAATTTATGCTGCAGAAGGAAGAATAAAGAACTAATCGTTTTTTTTAAGAAGTCGGCGCCCTACGTTAATTGGCGCATCTGAACAGCGAGTACTGTCCTGCAATCCACCAAACAACCACACACATTCACCCTGGGTCCCAATAGCACCCACTCCTCGCCAAACCATCACAGCCACACTAGACTACACTGATATAACTGACTTATTACATGCTACGTGGCGACTTCTGACCTCTCCACAGTGAATACTGCCTGTCCCAGATTCAGGTATTTTATATTGTCCTTCGTCTGCTTGTTCCAGTGTTAGGTCCTGCTATTATGGCTGTAAGCTGTCAGCCAAATCATTTATATTATTATATATATAATTTAGAAAACAGTGGAAAAACAGCTCAATTTAATACATTTTTGTTTTTTTAAAAAAAAAATTATAGCAGGATTCAAATATGGGTCTCCTTGGTACTGAGTCAGTCTATATAAAGGCAGTAGGTAATCCCTGATCCAGGCGGTAAGAAATCCAAGTTAAACTAACAAAAAAAAACAACAACCTAATAGCAGTCTACTCAAAATAAAAAAATAAAAAAACTATAAAGCATATATATACATACAATTACACGTTTATTATTGCAAGTTCAAGTGAAAAACCAGAAGCGGCACCAACATACCGATTATGAGCCTACACAATGACACAAGGGCACAGACTAAATTCTACTTGACTTTCTCAACAGACATTAGATCAGGGGTGTGACAATGGGCTCCCAATGATGCTTCCCTAACTACCTATTAGAACACTTAGGGCCTTATTTATCACGGGCTAGCGCCAGGTAGTGTCTGACGAGCGCCAGGTACCGCCAGCTAACGGCGGCAACCGACTCAAGTACGCCCGGCGGCGGTCACAATGACGCATTTATCAAGCTAAATGAGGCTAGCGCCGGCGAGAGCGACAGCTAGTGCGGGATTCATCATGTAGCCGCCTGGAACGAACAGCGCCGCTGCTAATCCCATCACAGCGCCAGGTATGACCTGTCGCTCCCTGGCGTTGTCCAATGCATTTCAATGGAGCAATCTTTAATTAATCATAATTAATTGCTCTTCATTTTTTTTTTTTTTAATGTCAAAAATTCTGAGACCACTTCTGCAATGTTAGGTTTTTTTTTTAAGTTAAAAAAAAAAAAAAAAAAATTGTGCAGAATTGATATTACAGGTCTGATATTAATGTATTCATATTACAAAATGATTCAAAAAACTTGTATAATTTTACAATCAAAAAATTTGGTTGTTTAGGGGTTAAAAACTATTTTACACCCATCGCCGCCAGCGCTCTGGGGTTTAAACAAGGAATTGACAGCGCGAGCAAATTCGGAGCGTGATTTGTTAATGAATATGCAGCAAGCCGTTCGCTCTGGCCATTCGTTGTCAGGCGCTCACATACAACGCTGAACCTGTGAAACAGCGACCCCTAAGCCCGTATTCAACATTACCGCACACCGACTGAGTCGCTGTCATCAAGCTAACGCCGGCCAAGCACAGCGAATACTGGCTGGCGCTGTGAAAATCACGCTACAGTCGCTCATCTGTCGCTACCTGGCGTTATTAATGAATCGGCCTCTTAGATCAATGCACACCCTTTTAGTCACACTTTGAATTAGAGAAATATCAGCAGTGGGATCAATCCTAACAAAAAAAATGCATCTAGCCCAACACATACCATGAACCCAAAAAATGGAGGTATGAAAGTATGAACTCCACAACAACTTGATATATGCAAAAGAAGTGGGTAATATTTAATTAGATATAGGCCTCGATTCAATAAGAGTTGAAAAAAAAAAATTCTCACGGTAGTAAAAAATTCAATTCATAAGAAAAAAGCCTGAGAATGTCACTGTTACTGAATCATCAGATAAAAATACAATGAAAGTCAATGGCAGCTTTTACTACAGCGTAGAAAAGAGTAAACAGTTTTCTACTTTTCTTAGAAGTAAAAAAGGGCCATTGACTTTCATTGTTTTCTTAGCTGGTGATTCAGCAACAGTGACATTCTCAGGCTTTTTTCTCATGAATTGAATTTTTTACTACCATGAGAATTTTTTTCAACTCTTATTGAATCGAGGCCATAATGTACATAACGCACCAACAGGTATTATACAATAAACACAGTATGAAAAATATACAAGTTATAGAAGATGAGTTTGCAATTATTTGACCACCAGATTGTTCTATTTGCAATATTGTATAGGCAGGTATATAGGAACCTTGTGTATTAAATTTTATACAGACAATAAGAAACAGATACCAGCAATTAGCAGTGTTGTAGCACAGGGATGCCTATGTCCATTACAGCATATATCATGACATACAAAGCATTTGTATAAATATAAGCATGATAGGAATAAAGCTTACAAGTGGACAGGCAGGGCGGACAGCTTAAGTAACCCTCAACGTTTCGGCTGGGTGCCTTTCTCAGGAGGGAATTAAATATTACCCACTTCTTTTGCATATATCAAGGTGTCGTGGTCCTTCCATATCTCAATTTTTTGCTCCCCTAACTAGCCTCACCAAGTTTTGTGGCACTGATTTCTCTCCTTCAGTCCTGGCTCTGTATCTGAAAGTGGGTGTGTCCTCTGTACAAGGTAAGATTGAAACTGCACATTATTGTCTATGGGCATGTTGGATGGGCTCCTACATGGCTATGGCATGAGCATCCAAGACCCAGAAGTGCAGCTCCTTGCTTCGTATACCGAGCAATGCATGAGAATGATCAGCGCCATGGGATTGGGTGAAGATAAGCATAGGAGTCTGGTGCCTCCATTTTCACCCCTTATTAGATGTCTGTAGGGAAAGTCCACCAATGTCCTTTTTCTCCTGAGCCCAGTTAAGATGCCTCTGACGTTGTCTTTGCTTTAGGATTGGCTTCCCAAAAGGAAGGCGGCAGCTGTAGCCCATGTCCTGGATACGTCTGTGTGTGGTGGCTCTTGATACACTAACTCCAGAAGCTGTCCACTCTTTGTGAATCTCACCCAAATTTTTGAATGACCTTTTCTTGACAATCCTTTCAAGGCTGCGGTTATCCCTGTTGCTTGTGCACTTTTTTCTTCCACACTTTTTTCTTCCACTGAGCTTTCTATTAATGTGCTTAGATACAGCACTCTGTGAACAACCAACTTCTTTAGCAATGGTTTTTTGTGGCTTACCCTCCTTGTAAAGAGTGTCAATGATTGTCTTCTGGACAACTGTTAAGTCAGAAGTCTTCCCCATGGTTGTGTCACCTACTGAACTTGACTAAGGGAAAATTCAAAGGCTGAGGACATTTTTGAACTTGTTAGGTGTTGATTAGCTCATTAGAGTGTCACACCATGAGTCTACAATACAGAACTTTTCCCCAATAGTATTTATTTTCCGAAATACTAAATTTGGGGTTTCAATAGCTATAAGTCATAATCATTAACATTCAAAGAAGTAAACGTATAAAATAGATCACTGATCCCTGTGTGTAATGAATCCAAAGATATATTGTAAATGTTTTACTATTTTAATTAAATTACTGAAATGAATCCGCTTTTCGATGATATTCTAAATGGTTGAGATGCACCTGCAATAGAAACAAACTTACTATTAATAACATAGCCCACTGTGGAGAATTGTAAACACAAATATATCTACTTACACCCATGCAAGTCATAAATATATTACCAATAAATAATAATGCTCAATGCTAGCAACGGACATCATGAAATGTGTATTAAAGGAAGTGTATCATTAAATTGTGTATTAATAAAAATCTATATATATATATGAAGATCATCAGCTAAATGACGTAATGTAAATGGCAAAGTCCGGTGTGATTCGCAGGTCATAGGAAGTATTTCAAAACGGTGCATACTAATCAATGCTTAATCAAATACTGTATACCACAAAACTCTAGGGGGGAGCCAGACTATTCATTGCAGATAACTGTGTATCAGGTTTGTCCACAGCAAAACCACTAAAATGTGTATTTCATTTTATCAGAATCAATTTGCATATGCCTAGTAGTATGTACTGTATGTACCAGCTGAGTTGGTTGCTGGTTCAGAGCTCCAGTGACCCATGTTCCTGCTTATCCAAAAAGCAAACTCAGGGGATCTTTGGGGTTAGCACAATTTTACAATGATAAAAAGGAAAAAACGACCTTAGAAAAGTATTTGAACCCAGAAATTTGACGTCTCAGAGCCTGTTAAACTAAAGACTTGTTCTCAAATAGGGAAGGCCTGGTGATGAAAATCTCAAAGTGTGTCATTTGTCCAACTCTAACTGTATCCCTAAACATAGCAGCCATGGGTTCGATTAAGCAGCTGCCTAACCTTAAATGTAAAATTGTTGAGGCTCACAAATTTAGGGGACAGCTATAGGAAGATTATATTATAGTAGATTTATTTATAGTAATTAAGACCTAGAAACATTTCAGAGACAGCAGCCCGTAGGTTTAGACAGGCAAATCAGAACCCCCGCTTGACGACAAAAGAACTTTAGGCAGATTTGGCAGACTCTGAGGTTCTGTACATTAGGCTCGATTCAAAATCCCAAATGTCATTATGTTCGTATTTGCAATCGAAAGTTTTGTTGGGTGTTTGTCATTTTTTCCTTTTTTTTTGGCCATTTTCGACTCGCACGAACGTTCGAACATAGACGTATATGTTCGTTCGTCCATCGAAAATCATTTTGTGTTTTTACGCAACTTCGGGACTTTTTTCCTTCGAAATCGAAAATGTTTCGATCGGTCAAATCATTTACGTCATTGCAATGGGCTGGCGATTAATTCAGAGAGCTGATTGGCAAGTATTCCGACGCCCATATAGTCATTTCCTTGTCGAGCGTCTTACGGCACCTTTTTGACCTCGGGACTAGGCAGCCAAGCGTGATGGAGAGTGACTTTGAAGAGCATCAAGCTCTTCTTCTGTTTGGCATTGATGGGATCTTGAGGTCAGAGCCCAGATTGCACCGGCGGCGACGCATGAACATCAATGGCATGCATGACGTTGAGCTGTTCGAGCTGACCAGGCTTAATCGCGCTTCCCTCCATAAATTGTATAGTGAGCTGCGGCCATGGTTAGCCCGCACCACAAGGAAGGGGCATGCAATTTCAGGTATGACCAAGATGCTTGGCTGCCTGCAATTTTTGGCGAACGGCTCGTTCCAGAGGCTGGGTGCCCTCTCCGTGGGGATCTCACAGCCTACGCTGAGCCGCGCACTATCACATTTTTTGGAAGGCATGGCTACCCTAACCCCCAAATATATTTTTTTCCCAGATGATATGGTAGCCAGAAACGCCATTAAGCTTGGTTTTTATAATATCGCCGACATGCCCAACGTCATTGGTGCCATTGACTGTACCCACGTCGCCCTGGTGCCTCCTGCTGCCGACGAGTACATATACAGGTAAGTAATGTTTTTTTTTAGGTTAAGCCTCCTTGTAATGGTCCCTCCTTGTAATGTTTCCACCTTCTAATGGTTCCACCTTGTAATGGTCCCACCTTGTAATGGTCCCTCCTTGTTAGGGTGCCTCCTTGTAATGGTCCCACCTTGTAATGGTCCCTCCTTGTAATGGTCCCACCTTGTAATGGTCCCTCCTTGTAATGTTTCCACCTTCTAATGGTTCCACCTTGTAATGGACCCACCTTGTAATGGTCCCTCCTTGTTAGGGTGCCTCCTTGTAATGGTCCCACCTTGTAATGGTCCCTCCTTGTAATGGTCCCACCTTGTAATGGTCCCACCTTGTAATGGTCCCTCCTTGTAATGTTTCCACCTTCTAATGGTTCCACCTTGTAATGGACCCACCTTGTAATGGTCCCTCCTTGTTAGGGTGCCTCCTTGTAATGGTCCCACCTTGTAATGGTCCCTCCTTGTAATGGTCCCACCTTGTAATGGTCCCACCTTGTAATGGTCCCTCCTTGTAATGTTTCCACCTTCTAATGGTTCCACCTTGTAATGGACCCACCTTGTAATGGTCCCTCCTTGTTAGGGTGCCTCCTTGTAATGGTCCCACCTTGTAATGGTCCCTCCTTGTAATGGTCCCACCTTGTAATGGTCCCACCTTGTAATGGTCCCTCCTTGTTAGGGTCCCTCCTTGTAATGGTCCCACCTTGTAATGGTCCCTCCTTATCGAAATTTGTGTGTTCATTTTTCTAAATGCCTTCCTAATGTTTTCTTGTCTTCCTTTTTTTCCAGGAACCGCAAAATGGGCCACTCCTTTAATGTGCAGGCAGTGGTGGGGCCGGACATGCGGTTCCTTAGCGTCCTCGCCGGCTACCCAGGCTCAGCCCATGATGCGTACATCCTTAGACGATCAGGATTGTACCGACGGTTTGAGTCTGGGGAATTTTCCGGTGCATGGCTCCTTGGTAAGTGAACATAAACCACATAATGTAGTTGTGGATGTTTGTTTTTAATTAGCATTTGGCAGTAATGTCTGCCAAACTTACACCTTAACCAAACTTCTGGCCATGTGAAACCACACTTGAATGTTAGTTATTAACCAACTAAGCGTTTCGCCAAGTTTGGCCTGCATTAGCCACATTCTAAATTATCTGTTGGTCTAATTTAATAATCCCTCTTACACCACCCTCGTGTGGAATCGTGCACTTAACTTGAGCATAGTTTAGGACCCATCTTTGCTAAGCTGGTTTGCACTTCCACACGAGAGTAGAGCGGGATAAAGTGCATGTGGCGTGTTTCTGCTGTTTTGGTCTCACACAAAGCATATAAGGGGTCAGCAAAACCTACATCCTAAGCACACTTTGAAACCCAGAGCTGGGATCCATATGTATGATTGTCCCTCATCCTCACTCTTTGTATGTTGTCCTTTTGTAAACCTCTAGGACAGATGTTTAGTTTGGGACTGGGACAGTGGCAAATGTTGCCTCATGTTGATCACACAATTGACAAATAGCCTCCTATTGATGTTGCTGGTGCCTTGATGGTCTTACATGTTTGTTTTCCTAATCTTATGTATAAGGTGATTCAGGATACCCGCTGCTGCCGTGGCTCTTGACGCCAGTACTCCGGCCCCAGGATGCCTCCCAGGATGCCTACAACTGTGCGCACCGCAAGACCAGGGCTGTGGTAGAGAGGGCCTTTGGGCTTTTGGAGACTAGGTTTCGTTGTTTGGATCATACCGGGGGCGCCCTGCAATATGATCCGAAAAAGGTCATAGACATAATAATGGCCTGTGCTGTTCTGCACAATTTTGCGATTTCACAACGGGTCCCCCGGTATGTCGAATTTGCTCCCTCTCCACCCAGCGAAGACCAGGAGGACTCATTTCTGGACACACACAGTAGTGTGTCTGGCCAAAGTGTGCGGACTAATTTGATCGCGACCCATTTTGCTTAATGTAACCTGTATTGGCCTTTGTTTAACATTGTGTTGTTGATTTAGTTTTCTTTCCCTTTGTGTATGTTTCGTTATGTTTGTGGTGTTCAAATAAGTAATGAAGTAATTACTCACCACAGGCCTAATGCTTTCCAACTCTCTTTTTTGGATGTGTGAACTGTGTGAATGTCCAAGTATATATTTCTCTGTGACACCCAAAAAAGAGACAATAAAATTTATGAGCCACATGTGTCTTTAACTGTTTAATTTTTAAAAATAAGAGCTCAAACTTGGAGTTGCTGCTCACTCCAATTTGCAAAAAAAATTTAGGTAACCACAAAGGATTAATGGTTAGATCAACCATGGCAAGAATGAAAACAACAAACAATCCTGGTTGGCCACATTTGCCCCTGCCACAGGTGTAAACCTGGTACAGGGGTAGAAGCTTGAGTGGCACGTTCAGTGAGGATTCAGATATGGCCTTGGCTAGTGGCCTACCTCACCACTCTAAGGAGCTCTATGGGCGCAAATCAAAAACACACAACCCAAGGCATACACCAAGGGTATCTTGGTTTGCCTCACCAGACAAGTCAATACAGGGGGGATTAAGAGCAAAGATGTTGTACAGATTCATGTTGTGGAGACATTAATATGGGTGATGGCCATAGTACCCAGGTGGTGGCCCTTGCTGATTGGCCCGAACGTGGGCCTGTGTGGCATTCTGAATCTGCAACTGGTCCAAAATGTTGCGCATGATATTTACCATTTCACCCCTGTAGGCACGGTTGTCATTGTTGGCAGTCTCCATGTGGCTGTTGAGGGTCCGCAATTCGTTCTGCACAGCCTGTAATGTGTTATTTAGGGTCTCGATCCGGCCATGCAGTGCCTCGCGGTTTAGTTGGTTTTGGTGCTGGAAGGTCACCCTCTCGTGGTGCCATGCGTCCAACATTGCCATGCCCCTCCCCTGGTTGCGCCGTAGCGGATTCCGCCTCCCCAATCCCCTGGTTCGGGGTCGTGCCGAGGCTGTTGGTCTGGGCCCCTCAACAGACACAGGCATGCTTTCACTATCCTCAACAGCAGAGACAACACTGGGGACTTGACTGTCAGTCTGTGCATGCTGGCCATCATGTGCAGCCACCATGCTGCCAGATTCCCTCTGCTGCTGCTGAGTTGGTGGTGAAACATTTTGGACCAGTTGCAGATTCTGGGCCAGGGGTAGATCTTCAGAAGGGCACATAAAGGATCCATCCTCCTCCAGCTCCTGGATTTCATCCATGAGTGTGTGGGTCTGTATGGACAGAGACAAATTAGATGTTAGCTTGCCCACTACATATGTCAATCTGTTAGTAGTAACATGCAAAGTAACATGGCTAAACGACATTTGCACAATAAACTTACAGAATATATCGGTTCCTCCCTCCTAGGCTGCACGGAAGTTGACGGCATGTCCACACTGGCAGTGGATTCCACAGTAGCTGAGCGATGATGGTGGCCTGCATGAGAAGCAAAGACACTATGTAAACACACACCTATGCATTGTTGACGGGTCAAAAGACATATGCCGAATTAGTTAACGGGTCAAAGCTGTCATGGGCACTTCAACAACGGGGCCAAATAAGCTTCAATTTCCATGCCATTATGTTGAAAAATTTTTGCCCTACAACTACTTCCACATTGTTCTACTCAACTAAGCCAAACATTCAAGTTCAGCTTGTTATGTGGCTGACCACATCCCTTAGAGGCCATTAAAGTGGACCTTCACTCTGATTAAGAGTCTAGCTTCTATGTTTCCCACACCCTGTACATACAGATTGACCACATTACAAATCTTCCAACCTGCATCTACTGCATGTTATGAGCCTTTAAACATCAAAGATGGCGGCATATGGAATCCGCCATCTTATCAGGCAGCCTGCAAACAGTAAGTGCCTCCTGACTGTGCTGCTCTGCATTCTTGGACTGCTGACCTTTCCCTGACCCCAGCTCTGCTCTGTCTGAGCAAAACACAGCTATAACCCGCCCCCCTGTACCTTATCCCACTCTCCTCTCCTCAGTAAGTGTGATGCTTCGGAGTCAAGATGGCGGCGCCCGTATCCTAAATTGCCGAACAGAGTTGCAGCCCAGTGGTGGAAAGTATAATACATTACTGACTAAACATGTAAAATATATTAATTTTAGATGCTGAGGATTTTTTTTTTAAGAGTTTGGGCTTTTCATTAAATCAGGGTGAAGGTCCGGTTTAATGGGAACCCACAAACTTTTACACTCGGGTTCAATGTACATTCACGTCTTGTATGTGGACCAAAAATCAAAAGTTAAGTGGCCACACACATGCCACACCCTGGCCCAACACAGAAATCACCTACAAGCCACAGCCTAGGTGCCTGGCTTCCCAGATGTGTTACTGGCTAATTGTGCATGCTCACTAATTGTAAAGGTCACATAAATCTTACTCACCTGCAGGACGGGTCGGGGAATCTGTGTCCCTTAGGGCCGCGTGGCCTTCGACGGCGACTGGATGCATCAATCCATAAATCATCTCCTCAGCCGGGGTCAACTTGAGTTTGGAGGGAAAACCTCCTCCAGTTTTCATGCTGCAAAACAGAGTTAGGGTAATTTAGAACCAGGTGGCCAATACAACATCCAGTCTAATCCTAAAGCTAACATTTTTACCTGTCAATCCGCCTTTGATTTTCTTTCTTCCGTGCAACATATTTGAGGTCCGATATCTTGCGCTGAATCTGTACAACATCCTTTAACTCTTCCCCCGCTGCATTCACTTGTCTGGTTAGGTCTGCCAAGATGTTGGCTCTGCGCTGTTTGGTGGTGTTTTTTGATCTGCGCCCATATAGCTCATCATAAACTAAGGTCAGGCCACTAGCCAAGGCCATAATTTGGGCCTCACCAAAACGCCCACTCAACTGCCCTCTTCGCAATGTGCGCCCTGTTGTTTTGGGTTGTGGGTCCTCCATGGTGTCATCCAAATGGGGTGACATCCTTGGCTGGGTTTGTGGGGTATAATGCAGGGAATGGTGGCTGCCTGGGGATTGGCCCGGACTGGGCAAGGGACTGGGTGTTCTGGCCTGGCTGGCCACAGAAGTCCCAGGTGTTGATGTGGCATAGTAACCTTGCCTTTCCACCTGTGCCGGTGCCAAATGTGGGCGAGCAGGAGAGCTTCGTTCGGAGCCTGAAGTAGTGCTGCCCTTGGAGGTAGTAGGGCGGAACAAGGGTGAGGGCGATCTTGCAGGGCCGGCCCTCTTCTGTTTTTTTTTTTGGCACACTCTTGGTGGGCTGCGGGACCTGGTTCGGCCTCTTTGTGGGCTGCATGGCCTGCTGCGGCGTCTAGGGGGGCTGCGGGACCTGGTTCGGCCTCGAGGGGGGCTGCGGGACCTGGTTCGGCCTCTTTGTGGGCTGCGTGGCCTGCTGCGGCGTCTAGGGGGGCTGCGGGACCTGGTTCGGCCTCGAGGGGGGCTGCGGGACCTGGTTCGGCCTCTTTGTGGGCTGCGTGGCCTGCTGCGGCGTCTAGGGGGGCTGCGGGACCTGGTTCGGCCTCTTTGTGGGCTGCGTGGCCTGCTGCGGCGTCTAGGGGGGCTGCGGGACCTGGTTCGGCCTCGAGGGGGGCTGCGTGGCCTGCTGTGGCGTCTAGGGGGGCTGCGGGACCTGGTTCGGCCTCGAGGGGGGCTGCGTGGCCTGCTGCGGCGTCTAGGGGGGCTGCGGGACCTGGTTCTGCCTCGAGGGGGACTGCGGGACCTACTGCGGACTATTGTGGGTGTTGTAGTGGGGCAGGGTGGGGTGGGTCTTCGGACCCTCTTACCCGTTTTTGGCCCAGTAGCCATACTAGCCTTTGTGGCCTGGGTCTTTGGTTTGCCTGCCTGCTCCTTTTTTTGCCCATAGCTGGTAGTTGGCTTGGCCGGCGTTTTGGTACTAGGCCGTAATTTTGCTTTTGGCTGCTGCGACCTGGTTTTGGGCCCTTCGGAAGGCTCCTGCCGTTTGGCTGCCTTCTTCCCCGTTTGCTCCTTTCCAGTTTTGCCAGGAGGTTTTTTGGGTGCCATTTTGATTTTCTCAAATAATCAGCTGTGTGTGCAGGGACCTTTAAGTAAGCAAGCCAGCGTGTGACGTACGTTCGCACGGCCGTGCGGAACCCGCTGAGGCATTGCGTATGTTCGCACGGCCGTGCGGAACGCGCTGGGGCGTTACTTATCTGCTGCCGAGAACAAGAAGCAAGATGGCACCTACTATCTTCACCCGCCAACAAGAAGAGATCATCATGTTCGTAAGTGTATTCGATGGACTTTTGTTAGATTAGGAAATGCTGCTCTATATGTGAAGGAAGCGCAGGAATAAATGGCTTTGGTTAAAAATGTGATAAACTACATGCACAACCAAAGGCACGCCACACACGTGCCAAACAACATTTAGGCCATATTGTGAAATTACTGAACACTAGAAATGTGTGTGTGTTAATGTAATTACCCCAAAAAATGTTTTGCTGACACATATTGATATGTATTTAGAAGTAAAGTCGATGTTTTCTTTATGTTTTGTAGACCATGCTGGAGCGCAGGTATGACTACCTGCCCAACACATTTGAAAAACGCAACGTCGCCCTGGAGATAATCTCGAGCATCCAACAGCAGACCAACACCACCTTCACCCACACGCAGATCATGCAGCATTGGTCGGACCTCAAACGGCTGCACATGCCCCGGGTGCGGAGGTTCTTCGGAATCCATTTTCCAAGTAAGTAGATTGCGATTGCATGCAATATGTAACTAAGACAGAAGGTAGGACTTTACTTAGAATGCCTTTTCTTTTCTAGTGTTGGAAATGGATTACCGAATTCGCCGCACCCGGAGGCGCAGAGGCCGACCAGTGCTGCATGATTCTGCAGCTGGGAGTGAAGGTGGTGGATCTCCAGGGCGACGGGCCGACCCCTCCTCTGTGGCCTCCTCAGACCAGCCCCTGGACCTTACCACAGAGGAGGGGCGGCACAGCGTGGGCAGGCAGTCGTACCCTGCCACGCATGCGGGATCCTCTGGTATGTCACTCTTCATGTCTACACCAAAAAAGAGAATTGCTAGCTCCTGATATCACCAAACTGAATCCTTTATTCTGTATTTGTAGATGTTTCGGTTGCGGGTGAAGTAGTGGGTCAGGAGGCAGCAGATAGGAGCCCACAAGACCCTGGAGAAGGTGAGTGATGTGACCCAGACTTAGCTCAAAACATTGGAGGACTGCGGAATCAGACATCCAAACTAACCATTTGGCCCATGTTTCTACAGGCACTTCTTCACAGCAGAGCCAGGAACCAGGACCTCAGGGTGTTGTCCCCAACGAGCCATCTCTCGGCCACCAACCAAGTAAGTAGTCATGTCATTCTAGAGATTTCGGTCTAAATTCCCCTGAACACAAAAACACATAATGCCCTAGTCAATGGCAATATAAGAGGGACCTGTGGCCACTGAATTAGCTTAATTAGTTGCCCAACTGTCCTGTGGCCACTGAATTAGCTTAATTAGTTGCCCAACTGTCCTGTGGCCACTGAATTAGCTTAATTAGTTGCCCAACTGTCCTGTGGCCACTGAATTAGCTTAATTAGTTGCCCAACTGTCCTGTGGCCACTGAATTAGCTTAATTAGTTGCCCAACTGTCCTGTGGCCACTGAATTAGCTTAATTAGTTGCCCAACTGTCCTGTGGCCACTGAATTAGCTTAATTAGTTGCCCAACTGTCCTGTGGCCACTGAATTAGCTTAATTAGTTGCCCAACTGTCCTGTGGCCACTGAATTAGCTTAATTAGTTGCCCAACTGTCCTGTGGCCACTTCCTAACCTTAATTCCTGTGATTAATCATATGTGCATTATACTTAATTTGTTTCTTTAAATACATTAATTACACAGGTGATAAACATGTATTGTTCTCCGAATAATTTGAATTTCTGATTTTTTGCCAGGGACCACAAGACAGCGACTTGCTGATATCAATCGGAGGGTCCTTGAGTTGGTGGCCGATCTGCAGGCGATGCGGGACACGTTGGGGACAACAGAAGAGGAAGCCTAGTGTCCTGGTTCCTGGCCCTGTTGATTTGTACATTTGTACATAGTTGTCTTTGTACATAGTTTTATTTTTGACCCCCAAATTTTAATTGTATATAGTTGTTTGATTTTAAACAAATATTTTATTGTATATAGTTTTAATAATTAAAGTAAAAACCAGTGTATATATTTAGAGGAAACAAATAGAAATATGTATATAGTTAAACATTTTTTAGGGCCAAAGTGGCCAACAATAGTTGTCTTACAAATGCCAATTGAGCATTAAAAATCAAAAAAACAAAAAAACAACATGTTGTCCCATTTATTTGCACACATACATTTTACAAAAACAAGGGGACAATGACATATTTGAAACTCAAGATTGTGATGTCCGTGAAGTGATTTGGGTAAGTTTGAGGGACCTAAAATGGAAGAAGAACCAAGGCGCTAAGTGTTTTGGGTAAGTTTGAGGGTGTGAAAATGGAAGAAGAACCAAGGCGCTAAGTGATTTGGGTAAGTTTTAGGGACCTAAAATGGAAGAAGAACCAAGGCGCTAAGTGATTTGGGTAAGTTTGAGGGTGTGAAAATGGAAGAAGAACCAAGGCGCTAAGTGATTGGGGTAAGTTTGAGGGACCTAAAATGGAAGAAGAACCAAGGCGCTAAGTGATTGGGGTAAGTTTTAGGGACCTAAAATGGAAGAAGAACCAAGGCGCTAAGTGATTTGGGTAAGTTTTAGGGACCTAAAATGGAAGAAGAACCAAGGCGCTAAGTGATTGGGGTAAGTTTTAGGGACCTAAAATGGAAGAAGAACCAAGGCGCTAAGTGATTGGGGTAAGTTTTAGGGACCTAAAATGGAAGAAGAACCAAGGCGCTAAGTGATTTGGGTAAGTTTTAGGGACCTAAAATGGAAGAAGAACCAAGGCGCTAAGTGATTGGGGTAAGTTTGAGGGTGTGAAAATGGAAGAAGAACCAAGGCGCTAAGTGATTGGGGTAAGTTTTAGGGACCTAAAATGGAAGAAGAACCAAGGCGCTAAGTGATTGGGGTAAGTTTTAGGGACCTAAAATGGAAGAAGAACCAAGGCGCTAAGTGATTTGGGTAAGTTTTAGGGACCTAAAATGGAAGAAGAACCAAGGCGCTAAGTGATTGGGGTAAGTTTTAGGGACCTAAAATGGAAGAAGAACCAAGGCGCTAAGTGATTGGGGTAAGTTTTAGGGACCTAAAATGGAAGAAGAACCAAGGCGCTAAGTGATTTGGGTAAGTTTTAGGGACCTAAAATGGAAGAAGAACCAAGGCGCTAAGTGATTGGGGTAAGTTTGAGGGTGTGAAAATGGAAGAAGAACCAAGGCGCTAAGTGATTGGGGTAAGTTAGAGGGTGTGAAAATGGAAGAAGAAACAAGGCGCTAAGTGATTGGGGTAAGTTTTAAGGGAGGTCAAGGGAAAAGGCAGAAGAGCGCTAAGTGGTTAGGGTGAGCTTTAAGGGAGCTCCAGGGAAAAGGCAGGAGAGCGCTAAGTGGTTAGGGTGAGTTTAGTGATGGAAGTGAAATTATGTAGGCGAACACTTTAATGAGAGAAGTTTGTAGTGCGCAGGCGCAATATCGCAAGAATTTCGTCTGGACAGATACTTTAGGAAAAAATGAAGCAGGATGTAGCGGGAAAATGATAGGATTCGTGTGAGGATACGATGGGAAAAGGGCAAAAACGAAAGGCTACGTTGGTAGTTGGGCAAAATAAATCTGAACATTTTCGAAGGAAAATGACATCCTCGTCTGCGTACTCTGGCATACGAGCACACGGACGCGCTACGGAAGGTTTACGAAGCATGCATAGAATCGATCGAACGTTCATGCGAGAGCGGGAAATTTTGAAAATCTTACGACGTCGGCACCAAACCGAAAGTTTGTTTGTGTCTCTCTGAATCGAGCCTATTGTTCTACTGTTCAGCAACACCTGCACAAATAAGGCCTTCATGGAAGAATCATCAAAAGGAAATCTTTCTTGATTCTCAACACAAGATTTAGCATCACAAGTTTACTAAAGAACATCTAAACAAGCCTCATGCATTTTCGAAACAAGTCCTGTCGACAGATGAAGTAGAAATAAAATGGTAGAGCAAATTCTGGAAGCAAACATAACAACACCCTGTAAAAAAGCTGAAGTTGCAAAGAGGATATCTTCTCCAAAAGGATAATAATCCTAAACTCAACTTAAAATCCACATCCTGCACTTCAAAAGGCAGAAACTGAAGATTTTCCTATGACCCTCACAACTCCCGTGAACATCACTGAAAATTTGTGGATAATACTGGAAGACTTTTGTAGGATAGGAATGACTAATATCCCTCAAACAAGAACTGAAAGACTGTTAGCTGGCTACCAAAAATGTGATACTTGCCATGTGGGTGTTACAAGCAGGGCTGTGGAGAAAGTAAACCAAAGTTCCAACTCCAGCACCTGATTGCTGGATCCCAGCCCCTGCCACAACCCTACACGCCATTAGCCACACCCTCACAATTCAATGCAATGGAGGGGGGGTGCGCTGAAGCCTGACAAGCCATTGTAGTGAGGCTATAAGGTGTTGCCACCCCCCATGTGACTGATTGCAGGGGAGGACACAAGCTGGAAGCATTGGTCAATGGAGTTCGGGCCTGGAGAGGCACAGGCTGGGATCCAGCGATCACCAGGACTTGGACCAATCAGCTGCCGGGGAAACAAGTGGGTACCCTTGTTTTTTTTTACTGGGTGGTCAGCAATTGTTTCAGCAATTGTAACTAAAGGCCTTGGGGAGGTGTGAAGATACCTTGTAAAAGGGACAGGAGAAATTGGATCTTATTATTACTATTATTACTTATCATCTATCACCACTAGAACACCTGGCTGCTATTGCTTTTGCTGCTGCTGCTACTGCTGCTTATCGCTGGTTTTTATAAAACCAGGGCTTTGAAAATAAAATATATTTATGATTTACATTTCGAAACTTCCTATAAAGCCTACATTCTTTATACAATATTGCTAAGAAAATTTATTTTTTGTTAGAACATTTCTTTCCCATTTCGGCCAATACTAGCTCCGACTCCACAGCTCTAGGTTCTAAACCATGCAGGGTGGCCAAAGTTTTGCTTTAGTCCACTTTCCTTTTTGGTATTTTATAAACTAAAATAAGAAAAAAAAATAGTTTTCGATCAAAACACAAAGACATTTTCTATTTCCTTAATATTGATAAACAGAGTAATAAGCCTTATCGTATTTTCTCATGGAATTATGTAGAAAGGAACCATTTTCCTCCCCATTATGAAGCCAACCTCAAGCTGTGTTGAAGTGCTGTTCTTTTTACCAATTACTAGTTGCACAATCAGTTTAAGTAAATCCAGAGGAATTATTATTTCAGTTTAGAAATTGGGTGAAGACATTTTTTCCTATTTTTTTATTTTTTGCAGATGTCCTCTCCAGCTGTGTGAATACATAAAAGAACGTTTAAGGGATTTTGGATGTGAATAATTTAGCTTACAAAAACAATCATGAGTGTTGATAAACTCTGTTGATAGGGGCTAGGCTCTCATTAGTTCTATGATGCACTGGTTCATGGGGTGCCTCTTCATGGCTGTCAATGCTTCTGGTGCTTATTACAGTAAAATGGCAGGTGTGGCATTTAGGACAGGTTGTCAACCTGTAAATTAGTAAGAACCATGCTGAGAAGGAAGGGGTTGGTGAAACAGACATAGTCAGCTTGCTCAGTAGTGAAGTCTGGTAGTGGGAATAAGGCAAAAATATAATGTAAGCTAATTACCAATATCACAAGTCCTGCAGTGTTTGCTGTCCTCCCTGGGTGCTGAAGCTACCACCATGGGACTCCTGAAATCAGTAAGTACCTTCAAATGGATTAGGAGAAGGTAGACAAGATTACAAGGATCTGGAAACCAGGACTGGAGACTGAGGTTAGGAGACTATAGGACCAGGAATGTAGATTGAGAGTAGACACGGACAAGGTGACTTAAGGACAAGGATAACCACAAACTGGGAACTAAAACTGGAGATTGAGGGCAGTAGTGGGCAGGGAAACTGGACGATCAGGATGACCAGGGGCAGGGATTAGAACTGGAGACTAAAGATAGAAGCAGGAAGGGAGACAGGAGGTCCAGGAGCTGGGATCGAAGGCAATTGGAAAGTGTGGGGATGGGCAGGCTGGGAGACCAGAATAACCAGGACTGGAGACTAAGGCTATGAATGGGCAGGAAGACCAGAGGACCAGGATGACCAAGACCTGGAAGCCAGGACTAGAGACTGAGGGTAGGAGTGGACAAAGATATTGAAGAACCAGGAGCTGGGACCCAGGAAAAGAGACTGATGGTAGGAGTGGACATGGAGCAGACTTTAATATATTGGTGCAGTTACATTCCCCAGCGATAGTTTACAGAAAAGCAATGGCCTTGTATGGGTGCTATAAGAACCAAATGGTCTCCTTACTAAGATACCTAAACTAATAGACATATGCAATAGGTAATCAGCACACTAAAACCAAATCCCCATAAGGTATATGCCAAAGGTTATTTAATTGTTTAGTGTTATCAAACAAATCACATAAAAACAAGCATGTTGTAATCCTGAATTAGACACCTTCCCAAGCTTACAAGAGGCTTGTTGACACCTTTCCAACATTTTAAGCACGTCAATATGCACCCTTACTCAGGGGTATAAAACAAGCATCATCCAGCATAGGTCATGGCAGGGAGCATATCATTTTATCACCTGCTGTGGCACACATGATACTTTCTTGGTTTGACCATTCACTGTGCCTACCACTTCTGTGAAACTTTTGGATTAAAAGTTTATTTCCCGTGGATTATTGGGTTTTTGAGGCCTCGGCCTACGGCAGGCTCCCTAATCTGAAGAATGTTATTTTTTCTTCTGTTTGGATTACCAGCGTTATTTTGTTCCATTCCGTTGGCCACAAGAACTTTGGCCACATCTTGTGGATTATGAACAATCTTCAGGAATGTAGTCATCTTCATGCTTAGAGTTATTTAAGAATGTTGTGCTATTGCAGGTTTTTCTCTTTTTCCCATATTTTCAGGTTCCAGTATACCATTGGGCAATTAATGGACATTATACAATGTAAAGTTTTATGTGAAATCTAAAGATTTCGGGGGGGGGGGGGGGGGATTGTCATGTCCTACGATGTGTGTTTTATATTGTAGCTGCTTCATATAATGTTCATTTATATCATTTACATAGGCCTAGCAGTGTGCCTTTAATTCCCTTTGTCCCTTCCTGGCTCCCTTAGTCTTTGTGATGCAAGTAGCTCCTCCCTTCCTCTCCTCTCCCTCAGCCATTTCTAGTTTGGCATCCAAGCACTGCACACCTGCTGCTCCCTTCTGCAGTTACAGTCTTTTTACTTGCTGCTGCTGCTGCTGTATGGGTTACATCACAAGTTTTCCTGCTGTATTGAACGTACATGTCAAGATCTCTGCAAGTGTTTATTGCAAGATTCTATACTGAAATAAAGCTTTTGAAACATTTTCTACGTGATCCACGAGCAGACAAGTAAGCTATCTGCCAAGCCTTATGGAGTAAAGAAAACATCCATCGCAGACACACACAGGGAACGTGGAGCTGTCTTCAGGATTCCATCTGGTGAGTCAGAATAGGCATTTTTGATTAGATACACGTTTCCAGCATATTTTATTTACACTTTTCCTCCTTGAAACCTTTGGCGCTGTATTTTTCTGGCGCTAGTCAGCATTTCTTCATTACAGTTACAAGAAATCACTGCTGGGAACACTTAATAGTGTGTTTAGGCTGCATTTTAGTTGTTGTTCTCCAAATTACACTTTGTTAAGCAAAAGAAGCCATTAAAATCAATTTTATTTTAATAGCCAAAAAGAAAATACATTGTGTGACATCTAGGTCCTGCGTTTCAATTTTTGACAAGCCACATGCAAGTACTATTTATTTGTATTGCACTATACAAATAAATGTGTTTAATCTTAATTATGAGCATTAAACACTTCAATCCAGTTCTGCCCATTGTGCTCTATGGGATCTTGAGCTACAGCACCAGGTTTCATTTGGGCTTCAACAAGAGCACCAGGTGCTGCATCCTTTACCCTACTAGTGTTAAATAAAATTCTAGCCCATTTTGTGTACGGCAATTGCCCTGTTGCCCCCCCCCCCCCCCATTTGCAGCCCTCTAGCCCTTGTTACCCCCATTTTACAGACATTTTGGTCCATATTGACTTCAATTTCAGCTCCCTAGTATTAATACGTTGAATACTGGTTATCACATAGGCAAACCAAAAAGTCCTGGAAAACGCCAACTCAGACCAAAAAGGACTGCACTGAATAGCACAAGCCGGAAAAACTGCCAAATCTGATACGGGAAATGCATTCGGGAAAGGCTTTTTGGCTGACTTCCTGCTACTCATTCCTGGTCTGTCTTTCTGGTATTTGTTCTTGTTATTTCATATGTAGGACCCACTTCTCCTATAGATAATGCCTGCTCTCATTTTCACCTCCCTATGGGTAAAGCTGGATCATGCTTCAGATGAGTTAGATGAAATTCTTCTCCCTCCTCTACAGGAATAAAAAAGAGCTACGTGCCTTCATTGCTAGATAAGTGAACTAGAAAGAGATAAAAAGGAAGTAAAAGAAGAGGCGCAATATACCCCGAAGCACGCCAAAGGGAAGGTGAAAAGCTGGGACTGCCTGAATCACAGAAGATGGAAGAAGGGGTCAGACAAGCCAGCTGGCGCCTGATGGCGATGTACATGCTAACTTACCTCTGGGATTCTTTTTATTGTAAATGTATGAAACAGCGGAACATCTAACAGCAGGCCCTGTGATGTTTCTTTCTGTGGTCAGGGAGGTCCCCATCACATTTTTAGCGGAAACAAATCTCTTCTGAAGACCAATCACCCTACCAATTACAGAACTGAAAAGATTGTTCAATAAAACATATATATGTAATAGCAAAAATTAAAAAGCTGTACATCTATGTGTCTAATTTCTGCAGATCGCAATCGTCATATTATTTTTTGCCATATAAGATGCACCTAGGATTTGGAATAAAATAAGCAAATAAATATTCTGAACTAAATGTTGTGCTAAAACACCATAGGCAGTGTGGCGTTCCCCCCATCCTATTCCCATAGGCAGTGTGGCATTCTGCCTCCTAGTCCCATAGGCAGTGTGGCATTCCCCCCTCTCATTCCCCATATAGGCAGTGTGGCATTCCCCCCCTCTCATTCCTCATATAGGCAGTGTGGCATTCCCCCCTCCCAATCCCCATATAGGCAGTGTGGCATTCCCCCCTCCCATTCCCCATATAGGCAGTGTGGCATTCCCCCTTCCCAATCCCCATATAGGCAGTGTGGCATTCCCCCCTCCCATTCCCCATATAGGCAGTGTGGCATTCCCCCTTCCCAATCCCCATATAGGCAGTGTGGCATTCCCCCTTCCCAATCCCCATATAGGCAGTGTGGCATTCCGCCTCCCAATCCTCTTATTGGCAGTTTGGCATTCCCCCTCCCATTGCCCATATAGGCAGTGTGGCATTGCCCCCTCCCATTCCCCATATAGGCATTCCCCCCTCCCAATCCTCATATAGGCAGTGTGGCTTTCCTCCTTCCTTTCCCCATATAGGCAGTGTGGCATTCCACCCTCCCAATCCCCATATAGGCAGTGTGGCTTTCCTCCTTCCTTTCCCCCATATTGGCAGTGTGGAATTCCCCCCTCTCATTCCCATAGGCAGTGTGGCATTCCACCCTCCCAATCCCCATATAGGCAGTGTGGCATTCCACCCTCCCAATCCCCATATAGGCAGTGTGGCATGCCCCCTCCGATTCCCCTTATAGGCAGTGTAGCATTCCCCCCTCCCATTCTCATAGGCGGTGTAGCATTCGCCCCTCCCATTCCCATAGGCAGTGTGGCATTCCCCCCTCCCATTCCCATAGGCAGTGTAGCATTCGCCCCTCCCATTCCCATAGGCAGTGTAGCATTCGCCCCTCCCATTCCCATAGGCAGTGTGGCATTCCCCCTCCCATTCCCATAGGCAGTGTAGCATTCGCCCCTCCCATTCCCATAGGCAGTGTGGCCTTTTCCCTCCCATTCTCACAGGCGGTGTAGCATTCCCCCCTCCCATTCCCATAGGCAGTGGGGCATTCCCCCCTCCCATTCTCTAAGCTCAAAGCTGAAACACCTTCTCACTGATTTTCTAATAGCAGCAGCCATTAGAGCTTCCTTTCCAAGCAACTCAGCCATGCTGCTGCCTGGATTCATAACATAACTGACAATCCACAGTAACAGGAAACCCAGCAGCACCTCCTGTTTGCAGGCAGCCTGCAGATGCATGAGCTACAATTTTGATTTTAAAATTGACCACAGCGGTTAGAAAAAGGTAAATGAACTTGAGTACTGTTTGATGTGCTGGTCTGGTTTGAGTCATTTTTGATTGCTGGTCCACTTTAAAAAGGAACTATAGTCAAAAAATGGTTCAGCTGTGCTATATAGCAGTGCACCACCACCGTTAGGAAAAAGGGTAACGGGATACTCCCCACTTTCAGCCCTTCTCAGCAAGATGGCTGTGCCCAGGCCCCTGAGATACAAGGGGGGGATGTGTTAATAGCTAATTCTTTGAGCCTTCTGAAATGACAATAAAATAGGATAGAAGAGAATCTCTCTTTTAGCCTGTCAGCCTCTTGCACAAATGTGAGGGGTGGTGAACTGGTTTGGGGTCATATGCAGAGGGTAAGATTGGGTGCAGTGATGTATTGATTATTTCCGACTTTTATTCCTTTCATTTTTAATTGTTTTCTGCATAATGATCTTTTATCTGTATTCATAATTTAAATGTTAGTTCTGTTGAAGCTCTCAAAACTAACTTCAAGTCATACTGCATGCAAAGGTAATTGTTACACCATTGTGTCGGGCTACGTTTGGTACTGTCCTAAACTGTTTTACATTTTCAAATTGAAGAAGAAATGGCCGAGATATCAAGGATTACAGTTTTACTGTATGATTTCTCTTCTAAAGCATGTGGGCTTGGAGTTATGATGCTGCATAATAATCAGTATAATATCGGCACTGGGAGCCAGAGCACTTTCTAGGAGGTGGCAGGGCAGAGAGAAGGGAGAGGGTTAGCTGGGCTTGAATGGCAGCTCTGACAGTGCTATTAAGGTGGACCAAACCCAGGATAGTCAAAAGTTTTGACTATCCTGGGTTTTGGTCCTTTCCCCGAGTGCCCCGCTGCGTGAAACCCCCCATTACACCCGAATGGACCCACCTCTTCCCAGTCCCATGGAGCGTCTAAGAGCAGCGTCCCTCTAACAGGGAGCGTGCCTGCGCCGGCCATTCACAAATGCCTGGTGTGGGCACGTGCACTGCTAGAGGGAAGTGGAGGATGCGGCCCCCAGAGCCGCTGCTCTTAGATGTGCCATGGGACTGGGAAATGATGAGTTGGCTGCGGTGATCTGGGGGGGGGGTTCACACAGCAGGGCACCCCCGGGGAAAAGACCAAAACCCAGGATAGTCAAAATCCTGGATTTTGGTCCACTTTAATACAGAAGGAGGTGTGGTCTGGACTAGCTCCTCAAGCTAGATTGGTGGTCCACATCTGCAGGGTATTGCTTGAGGGCCAGAGGAGGAAGTGTATTTTCTCATTCACGGTGTTGAGCTGAGAGGAGGCACAGCGCTGGAGGAACGTTTGGCAAGGTAAGCTGCTGATAATTTGGTTTAACCCATTTGCATGAAAAATCACTTTCATTTCTGGAGATTGCATACATTGTGCTAACCCATAAACTGTGAGAGAAATTGTATTTAAACTATTGAATGCTTGTAAAAGTGTCACCGTGTCACAGTGCATGGTGTACTGTATGTAAGCAAACAGAACATTGCAAGTTAAATATAGGTTTTAATGCAATAAGCACACTAGGCAGTTATTATAAACATTTGACTATGATTAAATGAATACAAATGCCGTTCTGAGCAGTGGGATACAGATTACAGGTACAGTGAGTTACCAGCAGAGATAAAACAGTCAGAGTTACCTTAAAATGCAGTTGCAGAGTAGTAATGTTGGGCTCCGACAGGGAAGTGTATGGACAGCTTATGGAAATCCCGGGCACCTCCAGCACACATGTGATGCGACCTCCCCCAGAGAGTGAAAAGGGCTGGCCCGGGGTCATCCCCCTTTATGTCTCGGACCCTCTTGCCCCCTCCCTTTTTTGGCGTGGACTGTCCTCCCTCCCTTGGGGAACCTCCTGTAATACCTAAAACTGTTAAGAGTTATACATTTGGACAAGGGGGTCATATAGCTCTGTATATGGCACCAAACAATTGGGCTGGATGACATGCATCTGATGAGCCCAAAGATGAAGTCCCTAGATGGGTCAGAACCTGAGCTCTCCACTTCTTTGGTTTCCAGTGGCCGCACTGCACTGAGAAACATATGTCTGGGTAAGGCTTTGGCCAAGTTTGTGTCGGTGATGGATGTCTGAGGCACTGGTGTTTGAAGAGAGGGATCCATCTCCTGGGGTCGCCTCTGCTTTAGACTCAGCAGGCCCTTCCCAGCCCAGAGGTGTAAGAGAATCGCCAAGGGAGTCTGTGATCTGAGCTTGGCTCAACTCACAGGTGCCAATTCGCCTTCCTGGAGAGATTGAGTCCGGTGCATCTTTATGGCTGGAAAAACTGGATTTTTCTTTACAACAGTACTTACAGCTTCTTTTGACTCCTGTGTGCACTGGACAGGGACAGTTGCAAAACCACTGTGACATTTACTCGATCATGCTGAGAGCTCTATGGGACATTGACTGGTAAACCCCTTTTTTGTGTGGTCCCTGAGGAATGAAATTGAAAGGAGGGCAAATGTTGGAGCCTGCTACAGCTTTTACCTTGTGCTGCAGGAATGGAAGGAGAGAAACATGTGACAGGCATCAGGTTAGACCAAAACTGGTTATAATGGATTGTAAAGTCACATTTTACTGTCTATGCTCAAAATAAGGTTGATTCAGCACCGTCATTTTTTTACTCACTAATAGAAAATGTTTTTCTCATGATTTTTTTCCCTTGGCGCAATTCAGCTCCATATTTATCTGCACATTGTTTTTAAATATACGCCTGAATTGCATCAAGGAAAAAAATTGCGAGAAAAAGCATTTTCTCTAAAAAAAAATTGTGAGTAAAAAATATATATAAAATATAAACCACATCCAAGGAATGCAAAACCCTCTCCTTAGCGTTACTAGGATTAGGGCACAAGGAAGGAAGAACAATGTCCTGATTCAGATGAAAGGCAGACACGATCTTAGGCAGAAAATCTGGCCTGAAGAGAAAAAACCACCCTAGGGGGGCTGGATGGAAAGCGCCGCCAACTCAGAAACATGCCTAACAGAAGTGATAGCCACCAAAAAGACAACCTTGAGAGTAAGAATGGCCAAGGCAGCCTCCTGCACAGGTTCAAAAGGAGCACCCTGCAAGGCAGACAAGACCAAGTTCAAATCCCAAACAGGCAACATAGGCTTACGTGGGGGACGCACATGGGTAACCCCCTGGAAAAATGTCATGATCAGAGAATGCTGGGCAAAGGACCTCTGGAAGAAAACAACTAGGGCAGAAACATGACCCTTCAGAGTACTGAGTTGAAGTCCCAGCTCCAACCCATGCTGTAGGAACTCCAGGATTCTGGGAATAGAGAACACGCGACAGGGGAGAGACCTAGCCTCACACCAGTCAATGTAGGCACGCCAAACCCTATAGTAAATGGAAGAAGAAGACTTATTTCTAGCCTTTATCATGGTATTAACAACAGAGGCAGAAAGCCCCTTCTCCATCAAGATGGAGGTTTCAGCAGCCAGGCCGTCAAAGCCAGAGTTTGTAAATTGCGATGGCGTAAATGACCCTGAGTGAGCAGGTCCGGCACCCTGGGCAGAGCGTACTGACAGCTGCACCATGTCTGCGAACCACACTCTTCTTGGCCACTTGGGGGCCACCAGGATTGCTGGCACCCCCTCCTGAGCTATCTTGCGCAGAACCCTGCCCAACAGGGGGAATGGGGGAAAGACATACAGGAGCTGAAAGTCCTGCCATGACATTGCTAGAGCATCTGTGGCCACGGCCAGAGGATCCTGGGACAGGGAGACAAAGGCCAGGAGCTTGTGATTGTGACGGGACGCAAACAGATCCACATCTGGTTGGCCCCAACGGTGAAACAGAGATTCAAACACCCTGTCGCAGAGGGACCATTCTCCCAGGCGAGAGGTCCCCCTGCTCAGAGAGTCTGCCTGCTGATTCTCCACCCCAGGAATGTACACAGCTGATATGCAGGGAACATTGTCCTCCGCCCAGGCCAGGATCAGAGACACTTCTTGAGGGCCACCTTGCTCCGGGTCCCTCCCTGATGATTGATGTAGGCAACCGCCGTCTAGTTGTCCGAGCGTACCTGAACAGGCCGACCTCGAAGGTGATGGGTCAAGTGAGCCAGAACCAACCTGATCGCCCTCAGTTCCAGAATGTAGATAGGTGTGTGGGCCTCCTGAGGGCCCCACCGCCCTTGGAACTGCAGGAACTTCCAGAAGCCCCCCCAACCTGTCAGACTGGCATCTGTGGTGACCTTCTCCCAGCAGGGGGCCAGAAAGGATCTGCCCACCAACAGGTTCCTGGAGTCCAGCCACCACGAGAGGGACCGCCTATTTAGGGGGCACAGAACAAGGACCTGGTCCAGGGACGCAGGATCCTTGTCCCATACTGACAAGAGGTGGAGTTGAAGAGGTCTCATGTGAAACTGGGCATAAGGGATCGCCTCGAAGCACGACACCATCAGGCCCACCAGCTGCATTCCCTGCCTGATGGAGGGATGAGGGCAAGATAGCAGGAACTGGACCTGCGCAATCAGACTGTCCACCTTCTGCTGAGGAAGAAAAATCCTTGCCTGAACTGTATCCAGATTCATTCCCAGGAAGGGTGTCACCAAGGAGGGAGACAGGGAAGACTTGGGATGGTTGATCACCCAGCCAAATGACTCCAGAGTGGACACTACTAGCTGAGTATCCAGCTCTGCCTGTTGGAGGGACTGGGAAGTGATGAGAATATCGTCCAAATAGGGCAGCACGCAAATGCGCTGAGACCTGAGCAGAGACATCACTCCTGCCAGCACCTTGGTGAACACTCTGGGAGCTGAAGTGAGACCGAAGGGCAATGCCACAAATTGGTAGTGCTGATCCTCCAGAGCGAACCTGAGGAACCTTTGATGACCTGGAAATACAGGAATATGAAGGTAAGCATCCTTGATGTCCACAGAGGTCATGAAGTCCCCTGGACGCAGGGAACTGATGGCAGAGTGCAAAGTTTCCATGCGAAAGCGCCTGCACCTGACAAATTTGTTGAGGATCTTCAAGTCCAGGATGGGCCTGACTGACCCATCTCTTTTGTGCACGGTGAAAAGGTTGGAATAGAAACCCTTGCCCCTTTCTTGAAAGGGGACCTGACAGATGACCCCCAGCTCCAGAAGGCTTTGCACGGCCAGAATTAGAGCCCGAGCTGACATAGGGTCCTGAGACATCCGGGACCTGATGAATCTTGGGGGCGGCCAGGCAGCAAACTCTATCTTGTAACCGGAGGACACTACCTCCTGAAGACATGAAGCCTCCAGACGTGAGCAAAATGCTGAAGCCGTCCCCCCACCCGGATGGGTGACGGCGCCCCTTCATGCCTAAGGGGGCTTGGGAGAAGACTTAGGCTTGGAGCCCCAGGATGGGCCAGGGCATCCACGTCCTCTGCCCCTACCCCAGAAATCTCCTCGGGCCCCAGTAAAGGAGACCGCCCTCCCCTGTCTGGATCCACGGTAGGGGGAAGAAAAGGAGCCTTGGCCCTGAAAGGGCCGAGACTGCCTCCTGCGCTGGGGTAACCGGCCTCCCTTAGCAAACAGGTCCAGGCGGTCCCCAAACAGGCCTAGTCCTTTGAAGGGAAAACCAGTGAGAGCCTTCTTGGCAGCGTTGTCCGCTGCCCACTGGCGCAACCAAACCGAGCAGCATATAGCCACCGCTAGGGCAGAGGCTCTGCCACACATCCTAATGGTATCGTCCAAGGCAGAGAGGACATAAGTCACAAAAACCTCACAACGAAAAAGAGCATTAAACTCTTCACTAGACACATCATCAGGAGCACCATCTAGGACACTTCTAAGCAAGGTCCTAATAGCCACCGCTGTAATGGCAGAGGCACAAACCGGGCGCAGCGCCGTCCCCACACAGGCAAAGGCATGACAGAGGTGTTAGATAACCCAAGGACCGGGGCATCCACCTCTGGAGGGCATGACCAACGCTTCACCACATCAGCAGGAAAGGGATACCTCTTATCCCAACTCGTAGGGACTCCAGGGAGCCTGCTGGGACGCTCCCATTCCTTGAGCACGAGGTTATTAAAATGGGCCTGCTCAGGAAACTTTAAACGTGGCTTTGCAGTATGAAACAATTCCCCCTGCTGCCTAGGGGCTGCAACCAGGGGAGAGATAGACAGAACCTCAAAAATAGCCAACAGCCTATCAGTATCATCTGGGGCCCAGGGGTCAGAGCCAGAATCATCATGGCCCCTGGGCCTCTCATCAGACGACTCCGAGTCAGAGAACAACTCCCCTTCTACCAAGGGGGTATAACCAGACAGTTCAAAGAACTCTTCAGCCTCCATAGGGAAAAGAGTGACATCAGGCGTCAAGTGCCGCTTTTTAGCAGAGGCCTTACGCGCCAAGGTATTAGCAAGCAACTTCTCAACACTAGCCAGTCTAGCAGACACATCAGGCTGAGAATCCCCACTGGTATGCAACTCAATGGGAGTCAAATTCAAGCTCGGGGGGAGTAGGTGAAGCCATACGTGGCGCAGGTCCAGCCGCTGGTAAACCAGGCTGCAGCGCAATCACCTGCTGGGCACAAGTAATACAGACCCGCACATTGTCAGCACTAGTAGGGGACACCTCACAAGCTACACACAGCGGGGCTTGTCCCAAAGGAACCCCGAGCACATTATCCTGAGACGCCTCCATATGGTGATTATAGCGGCACAATAGGCCTATAGGGATTCACGCTATAACAGCAACCCAGGATGCCCCAATAGCCCGATAGGGAAGTGGGAGTAATTAGCACACTAGGCCTCACAAAGTTTAGTAACTAAATGAGGGGTAGGGCCGGGAGAAACCAATGGAGTTCGACCCGCCTGAAAGACATAAGCGAAGAGGACCCCATAAGCGACATGCATAATGACATAGGGTAAATAAAACCGCCCGCGAGGGCACCCACGGCCGTGGTAGGTAGATGCCAGCCATGCAGCAGACGGAATCCAGAGAAAAAATGGCGCCAAGCATCCCTCGAGGGGCGGGCCGTGGAGAAGGTGACGCGGAACGTGCCATCTGCAGGCCCCGCCCCCAAAGGCCCTGGCTGTGTAGTGTCATTGCAGTGGGGTGGTCTCCAGTCACGAGGTGAAAGTATGTGCTGGTTGAGGAACCCCCCCCCCCCCCACAGGCCCTAAGGCAGAGAGGATCTACCAGCTGGAGGCCACTGATATATTGTAAATCCCTGCTAGATGACCTGGCCCTGGCTGCATAGTGTCATTGCATTGGGGTGGTCAGAGCCCCATCACATGGGAAGTTTTACCTGTGGCAGACAAGGATCCATGTTAACTGACCCTGCAGTGCAACTTACTCCTGTTATGTTGGGATAAGTAAGAGGAAGAAGAGACCTGGTTGTTCTTCAATAAAGTTTATCCCTTTCTCCTAAGAAACTAGTACTGGCGTATATTAAGTGCAATTTCTCCTCCCCCATTTGGATTACAAATTGTGTTGATGTGCAGTAACTACAGTTTTCCCGCCCTCCCACCGGGGACATGAGGATTACACATGCTGGAGAAGCTTGAGAGGGCTTGCCCCCAGCTATCACTATGTCATACGTTGTGGGGAATTTCTGAGTGAATACTCTGAATCAAGCTGTTGACAGCCACTCGAGGGACCGGCACAAGCATGTATGTCACTTGGGGCATTGGGGCCTTTTGTGGGGGTCCGACTATGACCCGACTCGCTGTGGGATCCCATAAAACACACCTACAGCTCTGGCTGGGGCTGTCAGCACTGTGTGATCTAGTTTGTCCAGGGCAAGGGGCTCCTTTGTGGATTAAGTGTAGAGGCCCTTTGCCCCTGTTGCACAGTCCAAGCCTGCCTCTCCCTTCCACTATGCGGTTATCCTTTCCTCTTTGGATCTATGTTCCCAACACACTATTTGATCTCACCGGCTTCCAGTAAACAACTGTTGCATGTAACAATCTCTGTAATTTATCTCAGTTGCCCAGATGGCGACAGAACGTCTTCTCATCCAGCAAGGCGCAGGAAATGCACAGAAACGTGACGCTGTGATCAGGACGGCGGCAATGTGATGAGATCTGGAAAGCGCGGCACATACTTTCAGCCAGGCTGCCGGCACGGTGGGAGGCAGGTAATATGGGGAAGGCGGTTATTGACTGCTGCGATCTAGCAACCGCAATCCGAATGTTCATTCTGTATAGGAAAGGCAGCGGCTGTATATAATGTATATCTGCTGACTTAGCCTTGGAAAAGACCCAGCATTTGATTACTGTCATTTATGACAAACACCTTATTTAGCTCAATTTTATTCGCACTAATAGAATCTCGGGGAGCGCGAATAAATAACATTAGCTACTATTCCACAATGCAAACAACAAAATAACACACAACCCCAAAACAACCCACTAACCATGCAGTCAGCTCTATCATTTATAAGACTCAAGATTCAACAGGGGTGGTGGGTAAAATGAGACAGCGGGGGGCATTTATAAAGAAGAAATTGTGCTGGATAATAAGCACTAATGGTGTTTACTTACAGCAGACCTTAGATGCCCCCCTCCCCATCCTCCAGTTAAATATAAGTAGTACACAAAGGCCAGTGCTACAACCAGGGTCAAACTGGAATAACGAGCAAGGAGCAGGAAAGCTGCTGGCATCTTCCCTTAGTACAAGGCTAATATCAATAATGGGAAAGTCCACTTTCAATGGAATTTTTGAAAGTGTCAATGATGTCCTCAAGGTGCTGAACTGATTTAGGCCCTTATTTATGAAGGAATAGCGACAGGTAGCGACTGGTGAGCGGCCGGTAATGACGGGCCCCGCCACGAGAACGCCGGCTCCCCACCACAATCACACATTTATCAAGCCAATCCTGCTTAGTGACTGATTCATCATTATTCCAGCCTCAGCCCACAGCGCCAGCGTCCGACCTTGAACAGCGACAGGTATGACCTCTCGCTACCTGGCGCGCTCCAATGCATTTCAATGGAACAATCATTAAATATTCATAATTAATTGTTATGAATTTTTTTTTTTTTTTTTTAAATGTGAAAAATTCTGTGACCACTTCTGCCATTTTAGATAATATTTTTAAGGTAAAAAAAATAAAAAAAAAATGTACAGAATTGATATTACAGGTCTGATATTAATGTATTCATATTACAAAATTATTTTAAAAACTTGTTTTTTTTGGTTTCCAAAAATATGGTTGTTTGGGGGTTAAAAAACTACTTTTAACCCATCGCTGCCAGCGCTCTGGGGTTTAAACATGCATTTTACAGTGTGAGAATTTTTTGAGCGTGATTTTTTAATGAATATGGTGGGAGCCGGTCGCTAGGGCCAGTCGCTATCATGCGCTCCCATACAGCGCGGAACCTGTCAAATAGCGACTCCTCACCCAATATTTTTTAACATGGCAGAAGTGGTCACAGAATTTTTGACATTTAAAAAAAAAAAAAAAAAAAATTAATAACAATTAATTATTAATATTTAAAGATTGCTCCATTGAAATGCATTGGAGCGCGCCAGGTAGCGAGAGGTCATACCTGTCGCTGTTCAAGGTCGCTCGCTGGCGCTGTGGGCTGAGGCTGGAATAATGATGAATGATTCGCTATCTGGCGCTATCTCAGTCGCTAAGCCGGATCGGCTTGATAAATGTGTGATTGCGGAGGGGAGCCTGCGTTCTCGTGGCGGTGACCGTCATTACTGTTCGCTCACCATTCGCTACCTGGCGCTATCCCTTGTTAAATAAGGGCCCAAGTAACATACAATAAGAACTGTGCCAGCATGAATCAAAGTAATACTACCCGAGTTTGCAACAGCCACAGCAACACATACAAAGGGAGGGGGACCGCAGCCAAAAACACCCACGCGCCCGCCGCTGCCCGTGCGGCTTCAAAGGGTGAGGGTCCCTCCACTCCACTTAGGGAGGGAGGTGTGGCCTTCCACATCCACTCCAAATAGAGTTGTTGTATCTAAAGTGGGTGTGAGCACAAGCAATTGGATAGGTAGTGCACCCCACAGTAATAAAAAAATCCATATAAGCACGTTGGCGAATGAGAGGAGGGGTCAGGTATACTCCCAAACTGAATAAAACTCCTGCCGAGCATGTGGCTCATTCTCTCATGGTAGGAATAAAATCCAGGGGTGACAGGTTTAGTCTATCACCCCGGATGTCCTTTTCCTTCCATTAAAAGAAAGATAAGCAAGCCTGGTGGGAAATTTCCTGATGCCGGGTGTATAAGTGACCCCTTCTGCCGCCATCTAGCAAATTTATATGCAGTTTTATCATTGGGCCATTTTTGCGATAGTGCTCCTTTAAGGATATACATTTGACACAAAAATATACACTTTCCAAAATTCCATTGAAACTGTAGTTTGACTTTAAAGATGAACAACAGTCTATTTGGATAGCCCTGGAGTCTAAAAGAGCTGGCTGATTTCCTATCCCTGGGGCATTTGATTTGGGACGGCCCATGTGTGAAACCCACAGGATCACTGAGTAAACTAGCGGGGAGGCCGATTCATTAATAGCGCCAGGTAGCAACAGTAGCGTTATTTTCACAGCGCCCGCTAGTATTCGCTGTGCTTGGCCGTTGTTCGGCTGTTGACAGCGACTCAGTCGGTGTGCAGTAATATTGAATACGGGGTTAGGAGTCGCTGTTTGACAGGTTCCGCGCTGTATGGGAGCGCATGACAGCGAACGGCCATAGCGAACGGCTCCCAGCATATTCATTAACAAATCACGCTCAAAAAATTCTCGCGCTGTGAAATGCTTGTTTAAACCCCAGAGCGCTGGCGGCGATGGGTTAAAAGTAGTTTTTTAACCCCCAAACAACCATATTTTTGGAAACCAAAAAAAACAAGTTTATAAAAACATTTTGTAATATGAATACATTAATATCAGACCTTTAATATCAATTCTGCACAAATTTTTTTTTTTACCTTAAAAAAAATATCTAACATTGCAGAAGTGGTCACAGAATTTTTGACATTTAAAAAAAAAAAAAAAACATTAATAGCAATTAATTATGAATATTTAAAGATTGCTCCATTGAAATGCATTGGAGAGCGCCAGGTAGCGAGAGGTCATACCTGTCGCTGTTCAAGGTCGCTCGCTGGCGCTGTGGGGTGAGGCTGGAATAATGATGAATGAGTCGCTATATGGCGCTATCTCAGTCGCTAAGCAGGATTGGCTTGATAAATGTGTGATTGTGGTGGGGAGCCGGCGTTCTCGTGGCGGGGCCCGTCATTACCGTTCGCTCACCAGTCGCTACCTGGCGATATCCCTTGTTAAATAAGGGCCTGAGTAAACTAGCTAAGTGATCCCACACCATGTACTTGCCCCTGGCATTTCTGAATGTCTGGTATGGTGTGCCCACGCCATGTGCCATGAGATCACCGGAAAGGTGAGTAAATGTGGCCATTCACACAGCAGAATACCACAGATCGGGATGCCCCTTGGAGTTTCCAAAAGGAAACGTTTTATGTAGCTGGTGTACAGATCAAACACTTCCTCACTCTGGCTCGCTAATCATCTGATTGGATAAGGCAGAGCTAACGCTCCTCATTCTTGAGCTCACAAGTTTAATCTCCTCCGGCACTAAGGCCCTAATTTATGAAGGA
This sequence comes from Gastrophryne carolinensis, assembly GCA_027917425.1. NCBI lineage: Eukaryota > Metazoa > Chordata > Amphibia > Anura > Microhylidae > Gastrophryne > Gastrophryne carolinensis. The sequence continues at coordinate 142,409,384 of CM051244.1, forward strand.
ATAGCGACAGGTAGCGACTGGTGAGCGGCCGGTAATGATGGGCTCCGCCACGAGAACGCCGGCTCCCCACCACAATCACACATTTATCAAGCCAATCCTGCTTAGCGACTGAGATAGCGCCATATAGCCACTCATTCATCATTATTCCAGCCTGAGCCCACAGCGCCAGCGTCCGACCTTGAACAGTGACAGGTATGACCTCTCGCTACCTGGCGCTCTCCAATGCATTTCAATGGAACAATCTTTAAATATTCATAATTAATTGTTATTAATTTTAATTTTAATTTTTTTTAATGTGAAAAATTCTGTGACCACTTCTGCCATTTTAGATTTTTTTAAGGTAAAAAAAAAAAAAAAAATTGTGCAGAATTGATATTACAGGTCTGATATTAATGTATTCATATTACTAAATTATTTTAAAAACTTGTTTTTTTTGGTTTCCAAAAATGGTTGTTTGGGGGTTAAAAAACTACTTTTAACACATCGCCGCCAGCGCTCTGGGGTTTAAACAAGCATTTCACAGCGCGAAAATTTTTTGAGCGTGATTTTTTAATGAATATGGTGGGAGCCGGTCGCTAGGGCCAGTCGCTATCATGCGCTCCCATACAGCGCGGAACCTGTCAAATAGCGACCCCTCACCCAATATTCAACATTACGGCAAACCGACTGAGTCGCTGTCAACAACAGAACAACGGCCAAGCACAGCGACTACTAGCGGGCGCTCTGAAAATGCCGCTACAGTCGCTCAACTGTCGCTACCTGCCGCTATTAATGAATCGGCCTCTAATTCATCTCTTCAGTGAGTTTACATTAAATATGCATTTGCCCCAGGAAACCTATGTGCATGTAGACCTTTATTGTGACTGTGCCATCCAATGCTTGCAGGCTCTGCTCCAGGTTTATGCGGCCCCTTGGGTGATAGTATCTCAATGGGCCCCTTGCGGTGTGATATGACTCTCCATACATGGTGATAAAGTTGCATGTATGGTGAATACTGCTGAAGAAAAGTAAAAAAAAACGATAGAATGAATGACAAAGTATAGCACGAATAGAAGAAATGACAGAAAGAAAGAGAAATAAAGAACTAAAGAATTGAAAGAATTACAGAAATAAAAAGAAAATGAAGAATAGAAGGAATGGCAGAAAGAAAGAGAAAAGGAACTAAAGAATAGAAGGAATGACAGAAAAATATGGAATAGAAGGAATGACAGAAAAATAAAGAATAGAAGGAATGACAGAAAGAAAGAGAAAAGGAACTAAAGAATAGAAGGAATGACAGAAAAATATGGAATAGAAGGAATGACAGAAAGAAAGAGAAAAGGAACTAAAGAATAGAAGGAATGACAGAAAAATAAAGAATAGAAGGAATGACAGAAAAATAAAGAATAGAAGGAATGGCAGAACGAAAGAGAAAAGGAACTAAAGAATAGAAGGAATGACAGAAAAATATGGAAGAGAAGGAATGACAGAAAGAAAGAGAAAAGGAACTAAAGAATAGAAGGAATGACAGAAAAATAAAGAATAGAAGGAATGACAGAAAAATAAAGACTAGAAGGAATGACAGAAAAATAAAGAATAGAAGGAATGACAGAAAAATAAAGAATAGAAGGAATGACAGAAAAATAAAGAATAGAAGGAATGGCAGAACGAAAGAGAAAAGGAACTAAAGAATAGAAGGAATGACAGAAAAATATGGAATAGAAGGAATGACAGAAAGAAAGAGAAAAGGAACTAAAGAATAGAAGGAATGACAGAAAAATATGGAATAGAAGGAATGACAGAAAGAAAGAGAAAAGGAACTAAAGAATAGAAGGAATGACAGAAAAATAAAGAATAGAAGGAATGACAGAAAAATAAAGAATAGAAGGAATGACAGAAAAATAAAGAATAGAAGGAATGACAGAAAGATAAAGAATAGAAGGAATGGCAGAACGAAAGAGAAAAGGAACTAAAGAATAGAAGGAATGACAGAAAGAAAGAGAAAATGAACTAAAGAATAGAAGGAATAACATAACAAAATGAAAGCAGAAAAGAAAGAGAAAAAGAATGTAAAATAAAAAGAAGATGGGAAGATATAAAGAAATCTAAAAATAAATGGGAAGAAACAAAAAAAAATCATAGAATGAATGAATGACAGAAAAACATAAAGAGAATGAATGGTAAAAACAAAAGAGCAATAAAGAGAATGGCTGAAAGAAGCCAGAAGAAAGAAAGAAAGAAAGGATTGTAGAGAAAAAGAAGGAGGAGGAAAGAATTTGAAGGAAGAAAGAAAGAAAGGGTATGGCAGAAAGACCAGAGAAAGAATCAAAGATTAGATGGAAAGACAAAAAAGACTGCACGTTCTGCATACGTGTTGTCCGGGGTAGAGGGAATGAGGTGGGCCCTCCCAAGGTGCAGGGACCCTGGCAGCTGCCCGGTTACGCCCAGTGCTGATGCCGGCCCTGCATGCTCGTATGGCCGGTAGAGCAATGGTCCCCAAATGTCCTCCTCATGGTCCACCAACAGGTCATGTTCTGCAGATCTCCACACAGGTGCACAGGGAAGTCATTCGTACTTAGGGATATAGAGGCAGTGATTTGGAGATGGCCTGTTTGTGGGCCCTGAGGAGACGGCTGAGGAACCCTGTGGTAGAGGGATTCTTAATCAGCTTTCCCAAGACAATAAGCCTGCTATACACAGTGGCACTATTTTTTAATGTTCCAATTCTAAAATCCCCAAAATCAAAATTCATGGTGATAACCATATTAAACCGGACCTTCGCAGGAATATTTCCGTTATATTCAATTAAGGCATTGGATTGTGCCCCTGACAAAACTGTGTCCTTCCTTCCGGGTGATGACCCCCTTTGAGGAGCTATGTGCTAACAACCCCTTTCAAAGGCGAATAATCTCCCTAATTTATTCAGCGCTAAACGTAACTAAGCCAGAGTCTCACGCATATGTGAGTAGCTGGGAAAGGGATCTGGGTCCACCTGTAGGAGAAAGGGGGTGGACAGAGATATGGTCTTGCATCTCAAAATGCTCCATCAACATCCTGACAGTGGAAACAGCCTATAAGGTGATGCTCCACTGGTACCTGGTGCCGAGCCGACTGAGTAAGATGTTTCCGGGGCAAGCTAAGAGGCCGATTCAGTAATAGCGCCAGGTAGCGACAGATGAGCGCCAGTAGCATGATTTTCACAGCGCCCGCTAGTATTCGCTGTGCTTGGCCGTTGTTCGGTTGTTGACAGCGACTCAGTTGGTGTGCGGTAATGTTGAATATTGGGTGAGGAGTCGCTGTTTGACAGGTTCCGCGCTGTATGGGAGCGCGTGACAGCGAATGGTGATAGCGAACGGCTCCCAGCATATTCATTAACAAATCACGCTCAAAAAATTCTCGCGCTGTGAAATGCTTGTTTAAACCCCAGAGCGCTGGCGGCGATGGCTTAAAAGTAGTTTTTTAACCCCCAAACATCCATATTTTTTGATTAAACAATTAAACAAGTTTTTCTAAACATTTAGTAATATGAATACATTAATATCAGACCTGTAATATCAATTCTGCACCAATTTTTTTTTTTTTTTTTTTTTAGCTTAAAAAAAAAATCTAACATTGCAGAAGTGGTCACAGAATTTTTGACATTAAAAAAAAAAAAAAAACATTAATAGCAATTAATTATGAATATTTAAAGTTAGCTCCATTGAAATGCATTGGAGAGCGCCAGGTAGCGAGAGGTCATACCTGTCGCTGTTCAAGGTCGCTCGCTGGCGCTGTGGGGTGAGGCTGGAATAATGATGAATGATTCGCTATCTGGCGCTCTGTCAGTCGCTAAGCAGGATTGGCTTGATAAATGTGTGATTGCGGAGGGGAGCCGGCGTTCTCGTGGCGGTGAGCGTCATTACCGTTCGCTCACCATTCGCTACCTGGCGCTATCCCTTGTTAATTAAGGGCCATGGTCTTGTATCTCAAAATGCTCCATCAACGTCCCGACAGTCGAAACAGCCTATAAAGTGACGCTACGCTGGTACCTGGTGCCGAGCCGACTGAGTAAGATGTTTTTGGGGCAAGCTAAGTCATGCTTTAGGGGCTGCAGTGCAGATGGGGACTTTATGCATACTTGGTGGACCTTCCCTATGCTGGCTCGCTTTTGGAACCAGGTGTTCAGGATGGCCAGTGAAATCTTCAGATCTAGCATGAAAAGGGATCCCTGGGTAGCCCTCCTGCACTGCAAGCCCCGGGAGCTGTCTAGTAAGCAACTTACGGCCTTATTTATCAAGGGCTAGCGCCAGGTAGTGTCTGACGAGCGCCAGGTACCGCCAGCTAACGGCGGCTACCGAATCAAGTACGCCCGGCGGCGGTCACAATGACGCATTTATCACGCTAAATGAGGCTAGCGCCGGCGAGAGCGTCAGCTAGCGCGGGATTCATCATGTAGCCGACTGCAACGAACAGCGCCGCTGATAATCCCATCACAGCGCCAGGTATGACCTGGCGCTCCCTGGCATGGTCCAATGCATTTCAATGGAGCAATCTTTAAATAATCATAATTAATTGCTATTACTGTTTTTTTTTTTTTTTTATGTCAAAAATTCTGTGACCACTTCTGCAATGTTAGGTTTTTTTTTTAAAGTAAAAAAAAAAAAAAAAAAAAAAAAATTGTGCAGAATTGATTTTACAGGTCTGATATTCATGTATTCATATTACAAAATGTTTAGAAAAACTTGTATAATTTTTACATATAAAAAAAAATGGTGGTTTGGGGGTTAAAAACTACTTTACACACATCGCCGCCAGCGCTCTGGGGTTTAAACAAGGAATTCACAGCGCGAGAAATTTTTGAGCGTGATTTGTTAATGAATCTGCAGCAAGCCGTTCGCTCTGACCAGTCGCTATCATGCCCACCCATACAACGCGGAACCTGTGAAACAGCGACTCCTAACCCCGTATTCAACATTACCGCACACCGACTGAGTCGCTGTCAACAAGCAAACCCCGGCCAAGCACAGCGAATACTAGCGGGCGCTGTGAAAATCACGCTACTGGCGCTCATCTGTCGCTACCTGGGGCTATTAATGAATCGGCCTCTTAGAGGCTGGTTCATTAATAGCGGCAGGTAGTGACAGTTGAGCGACTGTAGCAGTATTTTCACAGCGCCCGCTAGTAGTCGCTGTGCTTGGCCGTTGTTCGGTTGTTGACAGCGACTCAGTCGGTGTGCAGTAATGTTGAATACAAGGTGACGAGTCGCTATCTGACAGGTTCCGCGATGTATGGGTGCGCATGATAGCGACTGGTCAGAGTGACCGGCTCCCACCATATTCATCAAAAAATCACGCTCAAAAATTCTCGCGCTGTGAAATGCATGTTTAAACCCCAGAGCGCTGGCGGCGATGTGTTAAAAGTAGTTTTTTAACCCCCAAACCACCATATTTTTGGAAACCAAAAAAAAAATAATAATTTTTAAGAATTTAGTAATATGAATACATTAATATCAGACCTGTAATATCAATTCTGCACAATTTTTGTTTTCTTTTTACCTTAAAAAAATTATCTAACATGGCAGAAGTGGTCACAGAATTTTTCACATTGAAAAAAAAAAAAAAACAATTAATTATGAATATTTAAAGATTGTTCCATTGAAATGCATTGGAGAGCGCCAGGTAGCGAGAGGTCATATCTGTCGCTGTTCAAGGTCGGACGCTGGCGCTGTGGGCTGAGGCTGGAATAATGATGAATGAGTGGCTATCTGGCGCTATCTCAGTCGCTAAGCAGGATCGGCTTGATAAATGTGTGATTGTGGTGGGGAGCCGGCGTTCTCGTGGCGGGGCCCGTCATTACCGGCCGCTCACCAGTCGCTACCTGTCGCTATCCCTTGTTAAATAAGGACCATAGACTTTTTGTCTACCTCCTCCTGGCGGCCAAGCAGGCCATAGCTAAGGCCTGGAAGAAGCAGTTTACCCCAATCTCAGAGGTGTCGGCCAGGATGAACGGCTTTCTCATTAATGAGAGGTTGTCTAGTATTCTGACCGACTCCCATGACAAATTCCTCTCTATATGGGAGCCCTGGATAAGATTCGCCTGGCCTGGCGAATCCATGCGGGCACTATAATAATCATATGTGGTGTCTGGTGGAGCGCGGGAGCGACAACTCCCCCCTTTTTCTCTCCCCCCCCTCTTTACTTCCTGCCCAACGTTTTGGGCCACTTCCTTTTCCCTTCTGCAATATAATGGTTTTAATGTTTTTATTTGTTACGATTCCCCTCTGTATAAGCGCGCGGGCGCCGGTGCTGATCGCGGACACCGCGGCCCGCGCGGACCCGGAAAAGATCATGGCGAAATATAAGTTGCGCTAATGGTAACAAGCACATGTCTCGTGCCTCACCATATTTGCAATCATACTGCAGATTGTTAAACACCAGTTTGGTTAACTTGCAATACTATGAAAACGTATGTCGCTAGTTTTTTTTTTCCTCTTTCTATATACCTCCCCTGCATGGGATGGCAGTATGATGCTGTATGCTATGCAAAACTGTATCGTTGAAAATTTTCAATAAAAATATTGAAACAAAAAAAACTGGACCTTCACTCTGAATAAGAGTCTATCTTGTATGTTTCCCCCATCCTGTACATACATATTGCCCACATTAAAAATCATCCTATCTGCATCTACTGCATTTTCTGAGCTTTTAAATATCCAAGATGGCGACCCATAGAGTCTCAGGCTACCTGCAGACAGGAAGTGTCTTCTGACTTCTGGGATTGCTGTCCTTTTCCTGACCCCAGCTCTGCTCTGTGAACCCGCCCACTGCCCTCCCAGCACTCTCCTGTCCTCAATATATGACGCTTCTGAGGCAAGATGGCGGCACCCGTATCCTAGAGTCCTGAACAGAGTTGGAGCCCACAAGGGAAAAGAATAATAAGTAAGCAACTTGAAACTTTAAATATATTAATTTTAGATGCTGGGGGATATTTTCTTTTCATTAAATGATGCTGAAGGTCCGGTTTAAATACAATGAGCACAGCAAAACGCCGGCACGATCGCCCGGACACCTTTAATAGCAGCACCTGTCGATAGCACATGTGTAAGTGACCAAGCTCTCCTATTAGAGGTGAACCTCACCATATTGCGGGAAATTACCCTCATGGTGTCCTTTTGGATAACGGAGTTAATGATAGTTACACAAGGCTGTGACTAATGACATCACTGGCCAATATGCAACATGACAAGAGTGTACGTTACTCATCTCCCATGATCCTTTGCGGCACTTATTGCGGCAATTATTCCTTTGTGCACTTGGCAGAAGGTCTGCGTTCATTGTCATCTGTGTTTGTGTCCCTCTTTAAAGTGGACCAACGCCCAGGACTTTCACTATCCTGGGTTTTGGTCCACTTCCGCGGGGCACCCCGCTGCGTGAAACCCCCCCGATCGCCCTAAATAACTCACCTCACCCCGCTGCTACGCGAGCGCTCGTCCAATCAGAGCGCTCAGAGCCGCTGTGGTATGTACGGACAAGCGACGGACAACCACAGCGGCTCTGAGCACGCTGGAGGGCGCGTCTTGCGCTTCCTTCTAACAGGGAGCACGCCCGCGCCGGCCATTCACAAACGGGTGCGCGCCCTGCTAGAGAGAAGCGCGAGGTGCGGCCGCGGCCCACGCATACGCCGTTGGAACGGGGATAAGGTAAGGTTTCTTACCTTATCCCCGCACCCAGGGCATCCCTTTTCCACCCAGGGCATCCCTTTTTCACCCAGGGCATCCCTTTTCCACCCAGGGCATCCCTTTTTCAGACTCTTACGCTCTGGGTGCAGATTCATGGCTCACTCAACTAAAATCTTTAGGCACAAAAACAGCTTTTTCCCTTTGGCCATTATGGCTCTCAACAAATCTAGTGTGAGAGGTTCTTGAACTCAACTCTACCTTGCATCATGGCTAATTTATGACAGTTCTTAAGGATTAACCTGCACTGTACCCATACCTCCCAAAAATGTGAAAGCGGGACAAGCCATGCCCCCGACCACCCCCCCGTTCACACCCCGTCACGCCCCGACCACACCCCCGTCATGCCCCGACCACACCCCCGTCACGCCCCGACCACACCCCTGTCACGCCCTCCAGCTCCAGCAATGTCGGCTGCCTTCACCCCTGCATGCATACGTTTTTTTATCCCCAACCCAGCATACCGCCCACCCACCCCCCGTGCGCCCCACTCTCTCACCCCACACGCCAGGAAGCTAGTATCTTCGCGCCGGCGTCATTGCGGCCCTGGGCACACTGCCACGGAGCAGGGCGTCCCGGGACATTTGTTAACGTTCCGGGACCGCGGGATTCTTTGCGCAAATCGGGACAATCCCGGGAAAATCGGGACAGTTGGGAGGCATGCTGTACCTAATATTGTTACGTCTATGTTATGGTGTGTTATTGATCACAGCTCTCTTGGTGTTTTCTCCTGCCAAAAAGCATTCCTTGTTTGTATATTGTACTTACTTGGCTGATTAAATGAAGTATTATCTATTCTCTAGTATTCTGGGCGTCCTGGGGGGTTTCACCCCGCGGCATCCTAATTTCGGATGGGATCTGATCGGCCCGGGAATCTATAAGATCCCCCCTGGGTGTTGATCCACTTTAAGGTTGAATTCTCCATTTACTGTGTTAGTTCATGAAAGCTTTACCAACCATGTATGGAAACCATGCATTTTAATAAAGGCTGAAAGCATGTGTAGTCACCAGTATATTTTTCAGTATTCAGCTACATGTATCACAGAACCATTTTCATAGCGTTCAGCCATATTCACAATGGTGGGGGATGGGAGCGGACATTATTCTTTGTAAGCAGACAAGTGAGCCCCCTAGTGGCAGCCTATTAACATTTTCACAGTTATATTCCTGAATGCAAAGGACTATACAATCATAATAGGCTATGAAGCTTATATACCGCTCAAAAAAATAAAGGGAACATTAAATATCACATCCTAGATTGCAGTGAATGAAATATTAACAGTTGCAAATCTTTATTATATTACATAGTGGAATGTGTTGAGAACTTACAGGCTGATTCATTAATAGCGCCAGGTAGCGACAGATGAGCGACAGTAGCGTTATTTTCACAGCGCCCGCTAGTATTCGCTGTGCTTGGCCGTTGTTCGGCTGTTGACAGCGAGTCAGTCGGTGTGCGGTAATGTTGAATACGGGGTTATGAGTCGCTATTTGACAGGTTCCGTGCTGTATGGGAGCGCATGACAGCGAACGGCCATAGCGAACGGCTCCCAGCATATTCATTACCAAATCACGCTCCAAAAATTCTCGCGCTGTGAAATGCTTGTTTAAACCCCAGACCGCTGGCGGCGATGGGTTAAAAGTAGTTTTTTAACCCCCAAACAACCATATTTTTAGAAAAAAAAAAAAAACATGTTTTTCAAAACATTTTGTAATATGAATACATTAATATCAGACCTGTGATATCAATTCTGCACACATTTTTTTTTTTTTTTTAGCTTAAAAAAAAAACCTAACATTGCAGAAGTGGTCACAGAATTTTTGACATAAAAAAAAAAAATACTTGAGTATTAACACCGCGCTTTGGACTAAAATTAGACTTTCTTAAAATAAAATGGGAAAAAACACTTCTTAATATGTCTGCTACAACGTGCCACCAAACTTTTCATTCAAGAAAGTCCCAATAGCTATATATGTATAAATGCACGGAGCAAAATAAGTCCTCAATGTTATGACCTCATAAAACAATTTTAAATGCAAAATGAGAAAGTATCCCACGGTGCGTGCTCTTCACAAAGGCTGGTAATATCACACGTGCCCGTCACCTCCACACATATGCGCTTACCAAAAGGTTAAAAATAAACCGCCTTGAATCAATGGATGCCTCTTAAGGGATTCAAAATGCTTTATGGTGTTTAGATACACCTTAATTTTTCCTCACGGGCATGGTGGATTCCGTTCATAAATGGAAAAAGAACATACCAGACATAGTGCAACCCCGTAGGAACTTTTCTTTAAAAGATATTTAATAATAAAAATGCACTCACAAATTCCTTGAATTATAACGCGCCAAAATGGATACACTGGTGCTGAGAGGGTCCTTATCTTTCCCCTTTCCTGTGACCATATAAATGGACGTCAAGATGTAGAATTGGTGAGGTAATAAAAAATGCCGCTGTCTCCTCTTGTAGATCCTAACGCGTTTCGTTGCAGCGCAACTTTTTCAAAGGATGAGCGGCGCGAGTACTGACAGTTCTTATATAGACGGTGAAGGACCTCGTTGTTCCTGTCCTGAGCCAATGAACGCTCAGGGCAGTGAATATCATTAAAACACGTGACTCTATATGACGCAGCCTCATAAGCTGAGTCGAGGCGGGGTGCGCGATGGTATATTGAAACCAATGCAAGCTTGGGAAGAGGAATGTCAATAAGTCACATGACTAAACGTGACGTAGCCCCGTGAGGACACTCTGGGCGGGTTACTATTAATTAGGCGTTGTTCCTGCATGTTCTTTAGCTGAAGTAGAGCCGAGTCAATACCGCTGCGTGTTTAGCTGGGGGCGGGGGGGCAGACGGAAACAGGTCTGTTCAGATGAATACAGAATATGCGCCCGGAACCGCCTACTTAATGACACCAAATTGTTGGTATAAATAGAGCCATGCAGATATAGATGCAATTAACACAACGTCATGACTAGCAGGGGCGGGGCTTGAATCTGAGGCTTAAAGCCCCAGCCGTGACTTTCAATATTGGAGACACAACAGGTGATAAAATGTTAAAAGGAACAGTCTACTGTGATTATAAATGGCCAGTTAGAAGGAGACCAGCCCGTCCGCTATTGTGTACTAAGTGACGGTCTAAGCAACAAATAATGGTCTGGCTGGCAATAGGCTCTCTCCGCACTGGGCTGGTTCCAAGGTGTGTGCCCACTATGTGTGCCCACTATGACTGTTATGCCAGGTGGATATATAGGATCTGGAGCCTGTCAGGTCCTACGTCACGTTTAGTCATGTGACTTATTGACATTCCTCTTCCCAAGCTTGCATTGGTTTCAATATACCATCGCGCACCCCGCCTCGACTCAGCTTATGAGGCTGCGTCATATAGAGTCACGTGTTTTAATGATATTCACTGCCCTGAGCGTTCATTGGCTCAGGACAGGAACAACGAGGTCCTTCACCGTCTATATAAGAACTGTCAGTACTCGCGCCGCTCATCCTTTGAAAAAGTTGCGCTGCAACGAAACGCGTTAGGATCTACAAGAGGAGACAGCGGCATTTTTTATTACCTCACCAATTCTACATCTTGACGTCCATTTATATGGTCACAGGAAAGGGGAAAGATAAGGACCCTCTCAGCACCAGTGTATCCATTTTGGCGCGTTATAATTCAAGGAATTTGTGAGTGCATTTTTATTATTAAATATCTTTTAAAGAAAAGTTCCTACGGGGTTGCACTATGTCTGGTATGTTCTTTTTCCATTTATGAACGGAATCCACCATGCCCGTGAGGAAAAATTAAGGTGTATCTAAACACCATAAAGCATTTTGAATCCCTTAAGAGGCATCCATTGATTCAAGGCGGTTTATTTTTAACCTTTTGGTAAGCGCATATGTGTGGAGGTGACGGGCACGTGTGATATTACCAGCCTTTGTGAAGAGCACGCACCGTGGGATACTTTCTCATTTTGCATTTAAAATTGTTTTATGAGGTCATAACATTGAGGACTTATTTTGCTCCGTGCATTTATACATATATAAAAAAAAAAAAAATTAATAGCAATTAATTATGAATATTTAAAGTTAGCTCCATTGAAATGCATTGGAGAGCGCCAGGTAGCGAGAGGTCATACCTGTCGCTGTTCAAGGTCGGACGCTGGCGCTGTGGGGTGAGGCTGGAATAATGATGAATGATTCGCTATCTGGCGCTCTGTCAGTCGCTAAGCAGGATCGGCTTCATAAATGTGTGATTGCGGAGGGGAGCCGGCGTTCTCGTGGCGGTGAGCGTCATTACCGTTCGCTCACCATTCGCTACCTGGCGCTATCCCATGTTAAATAAGGGCCTTAGACTTGGATTTGGAATGATACTCAAAATCAATGTGGAAAATCAAATAACAGGCAGATGCAACTTCAGTGGAAATGCCTCAAAACAAGCAAATGAGGCTCGGTAGTGTGTGTGGCCTCCAAGGACCTGTATGACCTCCCTACAATGCCTGGGCATGCTGCTGATTAGGCCGCGGATGTTCTCCTGAGGGAACACCTCCCAGACCTGGATTAAAGCATCAGTCAACTCCTGGACAGTTTGTGGTGCGGGGGCTGGGGGCTTGGTGGATGGAACGAGACATGATGTCCCAGATTGGACTCTGGGAAACGGGCAGGCCAGTCCAAAGCATCAATGCCTTCATCATCCCGAAACTGCTGACACACTTCAGCCACATAAGATCTAGCATTGTCTTGCATCAGAAGGAAGCCAGGGTCCACTGCACCTGCATATCTCACAAAGGGTCTGGGGATCTCATCCCAATACCTAATGGCAGTCAGGATACCTCTGGCTAGCACATGGAGGGCTGTGCGACCCTCCAAAGAAATGCCTTCCCACACCATTACTGACCCACTGACAAACCAGTAATGCTGGAGGATGTTGCAGGCAGTCACATGTGCTCAGTATGAACTTACTGTCACCTGTGAAGAGCAAAGGGCACCAATGTCGAATCTGTCAATCTTGGTTTTCTCTGGCCAATGTTCCTGCACAGTGTTGGGCTGTTAACACAACACTGACTTATGAATGTTGGACCTGTGCAACAGCTTACAGCTTGTGTCTGTATGTGATCTGCTTCTATATTTCTAGGTTAATGCAGTTTACATTTATGACAGTAGATGGCGCTATTACATATATCCGTGCAGGGCCGGCGTCAGCATCCGGCAAGCCTGGTTAGCTGCCGAGGGCCCCCACCCCCAAGGGGGGCCCACTGACAGCTCACACAATGTGGTTAACCCTTCTAGTGCCAGGCTAGTGCTAGCCTCTCCTACCGTTAAAGTGGACCAACACCCAGGGGGGATCGGCCCGGGAATCTATAAGATTCCCGGGCCAATCAGATCCCTCCCGAGGGTCATCCGACATCGGGATGTCCCGGGGGGTGAAACCCCCCAGGAAGCCCACAAACCTTACCTTAACCCTGTTCCAACGGTGCATGCGCGGGGCGCGTCCGCGGGGCGCGTCCGCGTCTCGCGCTTCCCTCTAGCAGGGCGCGCACCCGCGCCGGCTGTTTGTGAATGGCCGGCGTGGGCGCACTCCCTGTTAGAGGGAAGCGCAAGACGCGGCCTCCAGCGCTCAGAGCCGCTGTGGTTGGACGCCGCTTGTACGTGCATACCACAGCGGCTCTGAGCTCTCTGATTGGACGAGCGCCCGCGTAGGAGCGTGGGGAGGTGAGTGTTTACGGGCCTCATGGTAAACACAGCCCTGCCCTGACCCACGACTATACACCGCAAAGGGGCCCACTGAGACCATGCCGCCCAAGGGCCCACATAAACCTGGAGCCGGCCCTGTATCCATGTATAGTCTCTGTTGTACATTCTCTGCTGCATGTTGTGCTTCCTGTACACTGAGGTGACTTTTTTTTCTATCTATGTTATCCACCATGTAAGGTGACCTATTAGTGTCCTGCTGCAGGTCATTTTGCAAGGCTCTGGCCTCCTGTATCTTCTTGGACAAAGGAGGAGGTAGTAGTTCTACTGCTGGGTTGTTGCCCTCCTATTGCCCCCTCCACGTCTCGTGGTGTACTGGTCTTTATCCAGGTATCTGCTCCATGCTCTGGACACTGCGCTGAGAGACACAGCTAAGCTTCCTGTCACAGCTCAAATTTATCTGTCATCTTGGATGAGATGAACTACCTTAGTAACTTCTGTGAGTTGTAGACACCACCTCATGCTACCTCTATGGGTAAGAGCATGGACAAAATGCAAAAGTGACCTAAACATATATAATAGGGGTTGTCTTGCTAAATTGCCCGTCATTTCTACCTGTTGTCTGTTCCATTTGCACTACAGCAGGATAAACTGATTCAGAATCATTGTTGCCAGGCCAGCCCTAGATTTTAAAAGTGCACAGGGCCAGCCAACCAGGTGCTCCTGGTCGAAGGGGGATGAAACCCTCCTAGATCGCCCCTAATCACCTTACCTTTCCACCGGTTCCTCGCTGCAATTGCAGGCAGCGACCACATCCCTGCAGCTGTGCTGTGCATGCTCCGACGCCCAGCCAACCAGATAGGTCGGGCGTGCGGGGGCGCACGTGCCACAGAGCCCTATGTTGACGCTCAGTCTAAACACAACTTTATTAATGCATATTAATATAATAATATACATAAATCTCTAACTGGATGAGTGCCCATGCATGTGTTGAGCGAATGGTGTGAAGATTAGTTGAGCCACTGATTTGGGTATTTTAAATCGGGATGCCCCCAGGAAAGGGACCAATCACCAGGGTAGTAAAAATCCTTGTGATTGATCCATTTTAAGTGTTTTTTTTTTTTTTTTCTTTTGAGCAGTATATAAGGCCCTGGGTCAGATGGGTAAACGAATCTATAAAAACTGGTATTGTTTTGCTACATAAGAGAAACCCACCCTATATCCTAGAACAATGTTCCCCAACCCTCTCCACAAGGCCCCCCAACAGGTCATGTCGTTTCTCCAAACAGAACTTTGGGCTCCATTAACCTTAACAATCCCCCACCAACTATGTGATAATAGAAAAAATGGAGTGTGACTTATATTTGGAATTACTGCTATAGTGGAAATGTAACCTTTACCTTTCAAGAGCAGACTTGCAATTGAAATAATTACGAGATTTTTCTGCCAGGATCGCGCTGCCTTCTATTCACCATAGTCATGTGTCAGACCCTGCTTTTAAGTAAGTGATCATCAGAGGTTTTATAGTGTGAATGGTCCGCGGCCAGCACGGTGTAGAAAGTATAGGCTAGATTGTCTGGCAATAACTATCCATTTATAGAAGGTAAGTGCTATGTACACAGTGTGGGTAGCAGTACAGGAACATCATACCTATGGCTGTGGATATGCTGCTGCTTAATCCTGTCTTTCCAATAGTGCTTTATTACAGTATCTAAAATGTCATCAGAAAAGGTTTGTTTCTTAATATTACATTTCTGTGTACAGAGACAAGTTTAGTCTTTCTTATTGTAAGACCTGCTTTCTTAGGGAGGTTGTAATTCTGCTGTCCCTAAGCTCCACAGAACTTAAAAAACAGTACTTACTTTCTAAGGGTCCTCCTCTGAGGCGGACCTGTAACTTTCTCCAGGTTGCAGCAGTAGTATTCTCCACAAATTGTTGGCACTGGTGGTAGTTTAGACCCAAACAAAGAAATGGTTGTACATGGCCAGAGTTGTAACTAGGGAATCCAAGAAGTAGTACCAAATCCTAGTGCAAAAGTATAAACAATAGATTAGGCAATATGCAGTCTATTAAGCATCAGATCTAAAGGCTGAAGGGGAATATGAACTCTAGGGGCAAGGTGATAGGTAGTAATGAGTCAGATCTATCTGGTTCAAAAGACACCCTGCCGAATAGTCCCTATTATCTAGCATCCAGGACACCAGAGTTTTGGATACTATTAAAGTCTAGAATTCTAGCCAATTTTTCACCGAATCTAGTATCTAGAAAAACAGAAAAAAGCATAGCTCCCCTGCCTCTCAAGGACCATAAGCCATCTATTCATCAAGAATAGGCTCTGGTAACTCAGGACTTGGAGGCCAAGTAACCGTCTTCAGCAAGCAGCCCACTGTATCCAATGAATATGCACTGCTGCATCCCATTCCACTCTAGTTTACCTCTCAAGGTCACCTGCCCAGCTTATGTTCTGCCCCTGCTATCAATTCTGCATCATGACTGTGGAGGGGGGGGGGGGCATATCCACCAACAACAGTATCTGCCCCTACAATACTAAAGCTTCAGCACCATTGCTTTAAGAGCTAGAGGGCATTTCCACCCCTGCCAAGATCTGTTCCTGAAATGCTATATCCTTAGCTGTGGAATGCACTGTTTAACAAGCAGTAAGGCATCTTGGGGTATCGCTAATCAGCTCATGGGTTGGAGGGGGCTTTCAAGGGCTAGTGAAGTTCCAAGCTGATTCTTGCCTCCAGTCCGCATCTGCCTGCAATTATACCTGCCCCTATGTCCTTCAGTGTGTGTATACAGCTGGGAGAACACTGTGCCCAAGCCAATGGCCACCGCACTAAAGAACAAAACTCTGACAAGCCAAATTCAGGCAAAGCCAGGTCTGTGGGAGGGATGTAGATATCCTTATAATAGTGAATGCATATGGATATACACATGACCCTACAAGGATTGGTGTGCATTGCTGACCCAACATGCAGATGCAAATGGATTTGATGTCAACTACCTACTTTTTGTGGACTCTCATTGGACCTTGATAATATTTAGCAGTGTACAAGTCTTCTTCTGAGATGATATATACAGAGACAGCCTTTAGACCTTGGTCAGGTCCGGTGATGCAAGAATTGCACTGTGTCCGGCATAAATGTGGTCAATGGTGTAGCTTTGGGGGGACACCATGTTAGCAACTGCATCCGGTCCAGGGAGTCAAGGCGCCCCATCATGACTTCTCTAATATTAGCTGGGGGCCCACAGTACATTATGTACTGAATCTCCAGTTTGAACCAAGCTTGTTGTCATAAATTGCACATAACCGTCAAAGGATCTTGTTTGACTTACCATGGTACACCAGGGTGCCACAGACATTAAACCATATAGCCAGTGAAAAATCTCTGGATGTCCACTCCTGGATGCACCTCCTGGGCATTCCTATTTTTTTGAGTCCAAAATCAGGCAAAAATACTTGCTTATTTCCATAACTACTGAGAATCACGTAAGAGAAAAGCTTTAGCTGTGCAGATATACAGTACACGAGCTGTGTGCACACCTACCGGGTGAACCACAAGGACCACTGGCAGTCATGTGGTCCGTAAGAGTGGCACCAATCCACGTGTTCCAACCCAATAAGTAGCTTTCTAGATTCTTGGTAAGGGATATACCAAATAAGAATGCTCCAGATGTGTAGGGGAGGGGGGTGCACAAGGAGCAGAACTCCAGTCATTTCTTACTAGAGGTTTGCTTTAATTATACCTTTTGCTGGGGTTCAGGTAGGACAGCGAATAGGAAACCCCCTGTTTGATTGCTCTGTCTTTAGTGACTTGGTTTCTATTTATACATTCCTTGCTGAGGCTGATCCGGTTACCATTTGACATTGCACATAATTACCGCATGGAGCAACATTTTAATTATTCATCAGTTCCTGCGTTATAATGAGGAAGAGCCC
Source organism: Gastrophryne carolinensis (assembly GCA_027917425.1). Taxonomy (NCBI): domain Eukaryota; kingdom Metazoa; phylum Chordata; class Amphibia; order Anura; family Microhylidae; genus Gastrophryne; species Gastrophryne carolinensis. Next base: position 142,426,702 of record CM051244.1, read on the forward strand.
AAGACTGAGAGGTAAGTAACTTATTAGTCAGCCATAAATGCTTTAGTGCCGCTATTGACAAACAAGCAAGAGGAACCGGTGTTAGGGCATGCTCCGGCTCACACAATGGCCGGAAACTTGAGCTGAAAGGTTGGTATCGACCATCAAGTGCATTAACCAAAAACACCTAGAACAGGGGGATTAAGACCATTGACATTCTAAACTTGATTTATTAAAGTCCATTAAAGCAGGACTCTAGGCAAACATAAAGTTAAATCTGTAGTTTATGTTCACATATATAAAAAATACCCTGGTAAGATGTCGACCTATGCCAACTAATTTAATCTTTGCAGGACTTTCAAGCCTTATGCTGTCATTATACAAAAGAGGTCTTCTGCTGTTATCCACCATCTGCCTCAATGGGGGACATGTTGAGCATTTTGAGATTTTATGCTCACCACAATTGTATAAAGACATTATCTGAGATTTTCCGTCATCATCATCTAGTTTGGCTATTCTGTTCATTCCTCTCCCACCAACCAGGCTTTCTTATCTGCAGAAATAATACTGGATATGTTTGGTTGTTTGCACTACTGAGACAGTACTCCAACTAGCCTGTCTGGCATGATCTAACTTCTCAAGGTCAAAGTCACTGCCACTGGCATAGAAACCCCACATTTTGTGTTGGCCCCTACCTTTGGGCCTTGATGACTTTCATGGAGCTTCTGTAAATGACCTACCTGTCTTTGGTGACCCTCAACTTTAGGTTGACTTTAAGGGTTACATTAAAAGTAAGGGATGGATCAAAGTTTAGCATGAAAGGTAGGAAATGTTTGAGGGTTAGGTAAAGGCTCTTGCCCCTGTTTTTAAGATAGAGAAACTTGGAGAAAAGCTGGAGATGACCTTCGACTAAGGTAACTCAAGGTAAAAGGTAAGGTAAAATGAAGAAGGTATCCGATTGAGGTGGAAAATTCCCTAAAATAAGATAGAGAATCTCTCCAAGTTAGGTGAAGGAGCTTATCTTGAGTGACAATTAGTAACTGATTAAGTAGAATTAGAATAAGATTGATGAAGTGGGGGATACGCGTGGCTCCTGGTGCTGTAGGCGGTGGGGAGGCCCTTTACTGGCATACCTGTGATACCTTGAGTATATTTTGGTTGGATATATTTTTGCACTGTATTTGGTATTTGGTGGTTGATTGATACTAGCATCTATATTGGTGAGGTATTTTGTGGTCATTTTTATATTTCTTATAGGGTATTTAGGTATTGGGCAATTATGTAGGTTTTATTTGTGATTATATATTGTATTTGTGTCTGTTGATTGGTTGCACTTTGCACTTTACAGTTGTTTGATGTAGGATCCGGATCATAGGTAGGATTTGCACATTGTTATTTGCACTGATTAGATCACTTGTGTTTATGTGTTTTTATATATAGATGCTGATTGATTGATTGTGCATGCCAGTGCTCTCCCCATCGCCTACACACTTCCATGTTGGTTTGTCTTATATGTATTGTCTCATTATGTGTTTTTTAAGGGATTTTAATTGTGTAGTGGTCATGTGTGGTGATTAATTTAGTGATATGGAATAAAATATATTTTTTGAGACATTTTTTGAGTGCCTCCCTCTATGATTCTGTGTTTTTGAGGTGAGCTTTATGTAGCTTTGGGAGTGGCACCTTTAATAATTATAGGGTATTGTGCAGATCCCCTTGCCTTTAGAGTAAGATTAGAACCATTGCCTTACTTTGAAAGGCACCCTGTTAAAGACTTCCAGATGCCAGGACAAAACATATTATGCGCCCTCCAATTACACCCCAAAAAGAAACCTGGCAGAGCCTTGCCTGAGCAGGTAGCACCCTCTTCCTTGCCCCCACCGGGACCAAATGGTGCCAGGCCATTTAAAACATTTTAAATGCTGGCCTTGGTTAGAACCCTCCTGTAATCGGTAATATTAACTTATGGGACACTAAAGGTTCCCTAAAACTATCCCAGATAAACTTAATGGTGGTTGAATCCATTGTCCTAATACAGCCGTGGCAGGGCTCCAACATTTGTCCCTCTTTAAATTCTGTTTCTGTAGAATCATGCGCAAAAGTGGTCCAACAGCCACTTTGCCCCTTGGAGCGACTAGCACAAGTGAGCACATGTGTCTCTGTCCACAACAGAGCATGCTCAAGACTCATACTTCCCAGCTCAACTTTACCTAAGATAAGGTATCTACATATAATGTGAGATTTTGGATAAAAATAATAATAGCAACAATAACAACAGCATAAAAATAAAATATAATAAGGTTCTTTCACACCTTGTGTTTCCACAGCATTTGGGGGAAATGCAGAAGTGCAGCACAGTGCACACAGTACATTTGTATGTGTCTGTTAGCCCACACAGATACTGTCCTCGATGGGAGGCAGCAAACAGAGCTTCGGACAGTGATGAGGACCTGGATCTGGCACAGCAGCAGGAAGGACCCGGTCCATTACTACTGGTCCCACTTGCTGCCACCAGTCTGGCAACTGCTACTGCCACCTTTCTCCTAGTCCAGATGCTGGGGTACTTCTGTCCTCCTGCTGCCCTCACTGTTGCTGGCAAAACCAGTCCTGCTCCCCATCGACGATCCCCCTGCTGCCCATGCTAACGCTGACTTTAGTTTTGCTAGAACCAGTAAGGGCAGCAGGAAAACAGAAAGTCCCCGAGTTCAGGGCTAGGAGGAAGGTGGCTGCAGCAGTCATCAGACTGCAGGGACCAGCAGGGATGGACCGGGTCCTTTCTGCCACTGCTGGTTGTTTTCTGATGGCTTTTGTTGGCACCTGGAACCAGCATGATACGGGAAGGACCCAGCTGTGGCAGGAAGGACTTGGTCCATCGCCACTGGCACCTGGGACCAGAATGATAGCGAGAAGGACCCTGCTGTGGCAGGAAGAAGTCGGTTCATCGCCACTGGCACGTGGAACCAGCATGATAGTGGGAAGGACCCAGCTGTGGCAGGAAGGACTTGGTCCATCGCCACTGGCACCTGCTGCTGGAACCAGTCTGGCTACTGCTGCAGTCACCTTCCTCCCAGTTTAAGGAAGCCGGAGTCCTTCTGTACTCTTGCTGCCTTTGACATTGCCCACAAAAAGCATCAGGAAGGACCCAGCAGTGGCAGGAGGTACCCGGTTCTTTGCAACTGGTTCGTATCACTGCCTGCAGTCTGAAGCTGGGATCATTCTGTCCTGCCACCGCCCTCGCTGATGCAGGCAAAAGCTGTCAGAAAGGACCCAGCAGTGGCAAGAAGGACCTCCATCATGACTGGTCCCCACAGCTGACACCAGTCTAGTGACACCAGGTCACCTTCCTTCCGGTCCTGAAGCTGGGGTCCTTCTGTCCTCCAGCTGCGCTTATTGATGCCCGCAAAACTAGAGGCCTGCTGCCCTCGCTGATTCTTCTGCTCTAGCAGATGCCATAGGACAGAAGGATCCTTTCTTCAGGACCAGGAGGAAGGTGGCTGCACCAGTCGCCAGACTAGTGGCAGCAATAGGTACCAGTGACGATGACCAGGGCTACTTCCTGCCACAGCTGGGCACTTCCTGGCATTTTTTGTCGGCATTGGCAAGGGCAGCAGGGTGACAGAGGGAGGAAAAGGCAGGGTCCCCAGCTTCTGCACCAGGAGGAAGGTGGCTGCAGAGGTTGTCAGACTGGTGTCAGCGGCAGGGACCAAGTCCTTCCTACCACTGCTGGGTCCTTCCTGACAGCTATTGCCTGCATCAGCAAGGGCAGTGGAAGGACAGGGACCAGTGGCGATGGGCAGTGGTAAGTATGTGGATCCTTTACCTGCACCGCAACATAGCACAGACAAAGGGCACTTTACCTGCGCTGCCCACAGACCTCTCTGGACTACATTGTGGTCGAGCTGCGGGCAAAATGTAGCACAATGAGATGTGAAAGGGCTCATGTGCTTTAATGGTCACAAGCAGGAAGATAAAATAATAATAATTAAAAATCATAATGAAATCAATCAATCAATGAAATAATAAGTACGGGGCATTGGAGGAAGGCCCGTCTATCGGCAGTAGTTTATTTCCTGCACTGCGCCGCTCCTTTGTCCGTTTCTCGCATACCAATGTTCCTTTCTAAATATAGCCCCCATTCACTCTGCCATTGGCGTGGCGGCTCTCCTGAATGCAGCGTCGCCCCTCGCCATTCTCGCGCTAGTTACAGGCTGTCTAATCATCGCTGGAGCAGGGTAACACTTACTGTATATCAGGAGGAGAGCCAAACTCCCACCATCACGCACACCCCATCTCTGCCGTCTTCATTCACAAGCAGCGTGCACTTCGCCAGCCCCCCCTCCCTGCAGCTTCTATTCAGTACATGAATGATCAGCGTTGCCATGATATCTGCCAGCATCCCTTTTTCCTTTCCTTAAAGGGCAACTACTGCAAAAAAAAAAAAATGGCGGAAATCAACATAGCCTGAGTCAGACTGGGGCACCCTGGGCCCACCAGAGAAATATATTCCTGGGGCCCACTAAAATAAATGATCTCTGCGGCCCAAGTTGCTTAGATTGTAATAACTTAAAATACTGACCAAATAACTGATGTAACTTTCTACTCAGAGAACAACTAAAAACACTGCTTAGTCTTGGATCCCCTGTACTGCCCAGATTGTGGCCTACTGGGTGATCCTCTGGTACTCTGTTGGGCCAGTCAACACTGAACATAACAGTAGATTATTTCCTTCACTGGCTGTTCAAATTGGACCAAAACCAAGGATTCCATCCTCAGGTTTTGGTCTGCCCCTGGATGTGAAACCACCCATTAATGACCTCAAACCGATGATCCTACAGCACATGTGCGGGCCTCCAAATCATCTTTTAAACTCTGGGTTTCAAAAGTTTTGGTCCACTTTCAAAGGACTGTCAAGGCAAGTAAAAAAAAAAAAAAACCTTATTCACTTTTTGTTCCTAATCAGTCCTAGTCCAACGGTGTAAATCTTGATTCCTGAGATCCAGTCCTGCGCTGTGCAGAATTTAATGTAGGGGATTGCTGTGCAATGAATGGAGTCAGGGCTGGCGTTAGCACCCAGCAAGGAGGGGCAGCTGCCGGGGGGCCCCCGACCTCCAGGGGGGGCCTACTGACAGGGCTGGTCTTTAGGATGTGCGACGGCGCTTGACAAGTGGACTGGAAGGGCACCACCTCAGCTGGTGCCCACATCTCCTTGCGGGGTGCCAACAATGACCAAGGTGGTGGTGCATTCAGGGGGCATCCAGATTTGGGACGTCGCTCGGTGATGTGACATCACGAGCAGCACGCACACGCACAAGGGTGACACAATGGACTCGACCTGACGTTCCAGTAAGTAGGCGGGTGCCAGACAACCACCAATCAGTTACTTGGCTGGACTATTATTCTAAATACTGTATCTCGGGTCTCCACCAGATTTTGTGCCCAGGGGCCTCCACCACACTTAATCCGGCCCTGTACAAAGCTGTTACTGTTCACTACTTTATTTCCATTTCATTTACAGATCCCGGACCAATTGTAGTGATCAATTGTAAGGGAGTGATGGAAACATTATATACAATATGTGTTTGATCAACACCACAAAAAACCAAAGAATCCTCAGGTAGGTATATTTTAATGGAATAGCTAGAAAAATGCTAAGAAAAGAAATAGGGAAATAAATAATACACAGTAAAAGAAAAAAATATCCTTCCCCCCAGAAACATCCCCAATCCACAGAACGCTATGAAGCCATACCTCAGGTCATCATAAAGAAAGTCAAAAACCATTCCACCAAAGTTCGATGGCAGCACCTTGTTAACCCATGATGACCATATTCTTTGAAATTGCTCCATTCTATCTTGATTTATTGCAGACATCTTTTCCATGGCCATAGAGTTATTTATCCTGTTCTTGAACTGAACTGAAAATTAGGGAATAGCTGACTTACATTCTGACTCTCCATTTAAAGTGGATCAAAAGCCAGGTTTTAGTCTATCCTGGGTTTTGGTCTTTGCCCCCTGGACACCCCAATCGGGGGTGCCCCACTGTGTGAAACCCCCCAGGTCGCCCAATCTTACTTACCCTTCCCCAGTCCTACAGCGCATACGCAGTTCTCTCGTCCAATCAGTGCACTTCGATCTGCTCCAGCCCCTTCGTCCAGGAGTTCGTCTAATGCGAGTGCATCCGAGCACGCTGGTGGTCACATCCCCCGCTACCCATTAACAGGGAGCATGCCTGCACTGGCCATCCACAAATGCTTGGAGCAGGCACGGGCCCTGCTAAAAGGATAGCCGAGATGCAAGGGCAGTTGGACTGGGAACAAAGGTGAGTTTCGGGCGAGGGTTAGACACAGCGTGGCCTGCCTTCCGATCTTGGTCCACTTTAATCTTCATATTACTTTCTCAGGGGCAAAAGGGGCAACCCATGCACACTCTGCATATTAATATTGGGGCTTGCAGGTTTGGTGCACACTCTACAGATTCATTGTGGAGACTGATGGGGGATCCAAACATATGCTGCATATAAACATTGGTGGGTTGATGGGAATTTGCTTGTGGGGGGGGGGGGGGGTTGTTACAGGGTTGACTGCTGGATGCGGCGGAATCACTTTAAATAGACATTGTAGAGGAAATGGAGTATGTGCATGGTGGATTGCACACAGTCAAGAAAAAAAATCAACAAGTATTCTTCAATTTAGGAAATATAACCTAATAGCAGAGAGACTAAACATAAGTAACAGCGCCATCTACTGTCCCAACAATAAAACAGCAGTCCCTCTAGCAATATATATGCACTACACATAAGATGTAGCTGTTGTAAAGTTTTTGCAGCTCTCGTCCAATCATCTTCTCTGTCTGCGCATATTAATGTGCGTCTGGAGAAGCTAAATAGAACCCCAGCCGCACACACGATCAGCATGCTGCATCACTATCATCCTTCGGCAGTGCCTGCACAGCCATTCAGTTTTGGTGGGTGATGCCACTGCCCATCACGCTTGCACCCTGGGCTTGAGGAAAGGTAAGAACAGTGAGTGATCCGGGGAGGTTTCACACAGCAGGGCATCCAAAACTGGATTACCCCAGGGGGGCAGACCAAAACCCGGAATGGTGAAAATCCTGGGTTTTGGCCCACTTTAAATTTGTTTCAATTTCTCAACTCAGGGTCAATCCACATGCCAAAATTCATCCTAAATTGAGAAAACCAGTTGGATGACTACCTACCGTCTTCAAGAAAATAAAACAGCAAGTCCAGTTACCTTGATTTACTGTATTCCTACAGACAGTGCTCCTCCTGTTAGGCAAAATAAGGCCACAGTTTATAGCACTCTGCTGTAGTATGGCCCGGTTCCCCTGAAGAAGTCTTATATCACAGCAAAACACATTGGGAATATATCAGGTTTGGTGGTCAAAAATACAGATGACAAAATAAGCAGGTTTCCAGCTGCATACAGAACATAATTGATTTTATAGGTTGTGGCCCAGATTTGCCTCCTAATGGAATTTGGGATCAGGATCTTCTAGGTTGGGGGGTTGTTAGAGGGCATTATTCTTGGCTGGAGCTCACCTTTATAACATTAGTATAATCATTATAACATTAGCATAACTTACACTTTCCTGTGACGCAGGTACGAAACTAAAATAAAGTATTCTAGTGTCAGCAGGGAGGTGGAGCATGGATCATGGGGAACCAGGGTCCCACTGACCAGCAAGGATAGCCCCAGGAACCTAATGCCAAGCACACAAGACTCGACCCTGCAGTCCGTGGTCTAAGGCAGTGGTCCCCAGGTCCACCAACAGGCCAGGTTTTGCAGATCTCCACAAAGATGCACAGGTGGAGTAATTAGTGCAGCTGCAGAGCAATAGAGCTGGCTATTTGGAGATCCAAAAAACATGACATGTTGGTGGGCCTTGAGGACAGGGTTGAGGACCACTGGTCTAAGGAACTCGCTGATTAGGAGGTCCAAGGTCATGCCCAGGGGGGTCAAGGGTCTGGACAAATAGGCATTGGTTTCCTAGTTCTTGTTCACTTTGAATTTGTGCAAGCACATGGGGTGTGGGCTCTAGGCTGTATTGCAAGGTTTTGACCCTTCCACCCCATGGCTTGCGCGAGGTTTAGAGCAACCTCAGGTAAGCTGCTCCCATTTTATCTCTTGCATTGTATGTCCCAAATGGGGCTCTCATAGATTAGAGTTAGGACTGCACCCATAGAGGCACCTTGGCGTGGTGGTGCAGCTTAGCATACTTCTGCAGATGTGTGTGACCGAGCCTCTGTTTTTACCAGATTTAGAGACAGATTATAGGTTGGTCTGCAAGCTAACAGGGTTGAGTGCTGCGGCTCCTTTAAGTCTTTAGTAACCTAATTGCCCTGCTGACTTGCACCTCCCAGGTTAGTTATAAAATGTTCTGAGCAGCTGCCACTCCCCTCTTGTTCACATTGGTTTCCTAGTCCTGATGGTAAAGCGACAATTGTGAGCGTGGTCAGACGTAGTCATGTTTGAGGAGCGGCAAAATTGGGGTAGTCTAAACATAATCTGTAAACATGCAAGATGGTTGTGGGCAGGTAACTAGTTAATATTACCTCAAAACTGGGTCAAGGGGTTGGCAGCAAATGGTACATGGTATAGGTACAAACAAGAGTCGTTACCAAGAAGGTAATCCAGGGGTCAAGGATTCACAGTCTTAAAGGAGCAGTATCGAGAAATTTGCATTAAAAAAGATAAATAATTAAATAGCCACACAATAGCTTCTAACATGTGTATAAATAATGTGGCGATAGAAAAAGGAAAAAATATATGCCCTTCTTTTAAATTGTATAATGACAATGGCTCAGTCCATTTGCTGAATAGGGGGATCTGCTGGGTTGTATTTAGAGAGCTGCATCATTTAGCCCACTGGTCTCCTAGCAACACTTTACCTCAGAGGCTGACACTGTAATCAGTGGTAACGGCTGTGTGTGTGTGTGAGGTGCTGCTTTTGTTATGAGACCAGGTGACTCAAATGTGTAAAATCTATACAAAATAAACTAAACTGACTGAAAACGACTGAAATTCTTCTTTGAATAACTGTGCAGAAAAATCTAAAGGTATTAAAGTGGAACAAAACCCTGAGTTGCCGACCCTGAAGTCTATAAGACCCGGCCATTGACCTTGCCCCTTGGGCATCCTAAATCAGGATGCCCACTGTGTGAAACGACCCCTGGTTAACCACAGATCCCCCCATTTTTCTGGCGCGCTCACGCAGATAGTCATTTAGACAGGCCAGGCGGCCAGGAAGGTTACTGCTTAGGCTCCCCATCTGCGTGCAAACAGAGCTGATTGGATGAGAGCCCGCGCATGCGCTGTGGGACAGGGAAAGGTACGTTTCACAGGCGAACTTGGGGATTTCACATATCAGGGCATCCCAAGTCGGGATGCCCCAAGGGCACAAAACAAAACTCCAGATAGTGAAAATCCTGGGTTGGGCTTTGCTCAAAACACACAAAGCTGAAAGAAAGATCATATGGAAAAATGAGAAAAGAGAGAGAAAATGGTAAACTGAAAGATTCTGCAGCAGAGCCAACATGAAGGGAAAACTGTCAAAATCAGGTAATTGACTTCTAGAGCTTTTCTCTCTGTTTTAGATATATAAGTTCTGGCCAGGCAATGTTGCAATGTTGTTATCTTATGCTGGACGGCTGCCAGCACTGAACAGCTGATACTTTGATACATTGTTTCCCCCTCTCCTCAGCGTGGAACAGGCCAGAGTGTCGGGCCCCGACACTCAGCAGACATAAACATGAGCTATTAGTCTCCAGCTGCACAACACAGACATCATTTTTTTCTAAATTTGTAATTCTTACTCCAACCCTTAACTACACTAATCAGGTGTGCACCACCTACACAATCCCATCAATAGCAGGTGCCAATTAAAGGGACCCACCAATCGCAACTCTCTAAGTCTGGTGTGACCCCAGGGCTGGCCCACCAATTGGTCCACAAACGCTAATTGCACACTGCTAAATCTAATGTCCAATTTATTAGAGCATAAGAAATTTATACATAGTACCAAATACACATAACAACATATATACACACAGTTAAAAAACACTTAATAAAACCCAAATAAAGTGGGGAGGAGCGCCAGGGCTGTATTACTATCAAAAATTAATGATCAATTAGTCATATACCCAAACATTGGTAATACCCTGTTTCCCCGAAAATAAGACATCCTCCGAAAATAAGGCCTAGTGCCTGCTTTCGGAGGATATCGTTATATAAGTCATCCCCCGAAAATTGTATTGTAACCACTAGGGGGCGTAATGACGGGGCACGTAAGGGGGGAGCTCCAGGGAGGTGGAGGAGACGCACGCTGTGCCATATTTCCGGGGAAAAATTCATCTAAGACAGTGTCTTATTTTCGGGGAAACAGGGTAGCAGACATCTCATAGTGCAATGGCGCTTATAAAAAGTGCTGGGTGCATAAAGTGCCTAGTGTCTACTTATAAAGTGCTCTATCTATTTGTGAACAGTTACACTGCTAAGAACTCGCAGTGCTTATAACATCCAACCTGTGCAGTCATGCAGTACATAAAAGTACATGAAATACCAAGAAAGTGCCACGTGCAAAAAATCAGTGCATCTACTCTAAAACTAAGCCTAAATAGTGCTACTACAATATTTGATAAGCGCCACTCACATATGGTGTAAGCAAATAAATGTACATCTGTATACACATGCAGTAAAATAGACCCGAGCGAAGTGGTGGAGGACCACGCAGCGCGCCGGTGAGGTAAGTGGGGAGGACAGGGGGCTCCTTTTGGTACTTTGCAGTGCTATTTTACTGCATGTGTATACAGATGTACATTTATTTGCTTACACCATATGTGAGTGGCGCTTATCAAATATTGTAGTAGCACTATTTAGGCTTAGTTTTAGAGTAGATGCACTGATTTTTTGCACGTGGCACTTTCTTGGTATTTCATGTACTTTTATGTACTGCATGACTGCACAGGTTGGATGTTATAAGCACTGCGAGTTCTTAGCAGTGTAACTGTTCACAAATAGATAGAGCACTTTATAAGTAGACACTAGGCACTTTATGCACCCAGCACTTTTTATAAGCGCCATTGCACTATGAGATGTCTGCTATTACCAATGTTTGGGTATATGACTAATTGATCATTAATTTTTGATAGTAATACAGCCCTGGAGCTCCTCCCCACTTTATTTGGGTTTTATTAAGTGTTTTTTAACTGTGTGTATATATGTTGTTATGTGTATTTGGTACTATGTATAAATTTCTTATGCTCTAATAAATTGGACATTAGATTTAGCAGTGTGCAATTAGCGTTTGTGGACCAATTGGTGGGCCAGCCCTGGGGTCACACCAGACTTAGAGAGTTACTCCAACCCTTACCTACATTCAAAGTACCATTTAAATATAAGTCACCAAGAAAAATTCATGATACTGCTCCTTTAAGTGTTCACAAGAACTGGGGCACAGGAAATAAATCCTAAAAGATTTTTTGGCACCGTTATAAAGAGCCATGAGCCTGCCCTTGTTTTTGGTGTCCATTAAAATGTGTTATTGATCACAGAGGTTACATGGGTATGAGCATAGCTTTTGATTATTTGGCACTGTGTCAGCGTGTTGTCTTCTGAGTATGCTCAGTAGACACATATCAAAAAGCGCACCTGCACGGTGCAGTACTCACATTCTGAGCAGAACCCCCCGCATCTCGGACAGAACTTGTTGCACCATGAGCAAAACCCTGTGCAGTGACACTTAGCCCATACACTGAAAACAATATATAGGCAAAGTCTATATATAATACTCTGTGGGGCAGGTAAACAAGTGCAATTAATTTTCACCACCAGTGCTCAGGATAAATCTTCTATCCTAGTGCAATGTTTCCATTACCCAGTAAAATAGAATAACGTACCAGATCCCTTTAATAATGAGACTGTTAAGTAACCAGATCAGTTCCACCTTCATCGCTTTTTTAATCCAAAGGATTCCAAAAAACATCCATGATAAATCCATGATAAATAGAATTAATGCCACTCCATTTTAATAGATGTCCATACATAAAGAGAATAAAACCAGCAATAGTGTGATACTGTTAAGAAACCAGGAAAAACGGACAGCCTGGCCTTTTAAAATACCGCTTACCAAATAAACATAAAAACCAGCTTATAATATACTCGCGATCAAATGAAGGAAAGGCTGAGCATTGCCTTACGTCCTCTATCCTCCATTTCAAGATTAAAACTCTGTACGATACCGTGTAAACAAACACTATCCTCCGTTACCACGGCCGCGGGTCTCGGCAATGCTCGTCGGAGATACAAGTCACGTGATGCAAAGGCTCCGTCCGACGCTTTTCGTCACTTCAACTTAACCAATGGGCCTTGGTGCTGACACTGGTTCGCCCAGACCCATGACATCTAGAACCCCTCCAATATACTGTAGTCTTACAGAAGCTTCAAGAATGTTTTTCTAAGAATGTGGAGTTTCTCTTTTAAGTTGTTCTTAGCTCAAATTGTTTGCTTCCAAATTTATTAGATGGGAATATGTTATTTGGCCTTCTGAGATGTAAGTGGCGCTTAGAAAAGATCCCCCTACATTAATTATTTGTAGGTCTTCTCTAAAACAAATGTCAAAAACTTTATTTGAATAGAAACGAGTCCCCATTCAGATGATAAACAAGAGTTTGTGTTTGGCTGCCTTGGCATTTCGGCTTCATTGACATGTTCTCTGTCTCTTTGTACATGGAGATCTGACAGCTAAGCGAAACAACATCAGAGTCGCCTTGCCCAAAAATTACAGGGCTGAGAACAATCTCTGGAATGGATGGTCAGTAAAAGGCAATTAATATTGCGGAGAGATAACAGCCTTCAAATATCTGTCATTTCATCCAAAATATGCTGCTGTTAGTAGTGGCGGGGGAGGGGGGAGTATGTAAGACTGGAATATATCTGCTTGCAGGCTATCTACGATAGTGTCTTGTGGACCTTGGTTAGCGATCTCATAGGATTCTGGCTGATCAGGTTTGAATTGTAGGATTTTGGGGTAACCAGATCCAAAATATTCACTGGTCATAAGGAGACCCCAGATAATTTTTTTTAGCTGGCTGAGCTGCTGCTTCTAACACCCACATCCGTGCCCTGCCTCACTAGTTTTTCCTAGCACCCCTCACTGTACCCCCCATCCAATTGTCTACCTCCTATATATTACAGCCTCTGCATCAGAACTCTGGGGTTCTTTACCCGCCCCTGCCACATAATCTGTCCATACAATAATGAAGCTCCAGTACATATCCACCGTCCACCTTTATCTGTTCCTGCAATGTTATAGCCTCAGCCTTCGAGTTTACTTATTGACAGTCGGCGTTCAGGTGGGCATGGACTAGCCCATGGTCCATTTAATCCTGGGATTATATTTTGCCCTAGAATTGTTGAATTTTTGGGTAATCAGATCTGACTGGTCATAAGGAGACCCTGGAGAATTATTTTTAGCTGGCTGAGCTGCTGCTTCTAACACCCACATCAGTACTCTGCCTCCCTAGTTTTCCCTAGCCCCCTGTACTCTTCTTCCCTTTACCCCCCCCCCCATCCTATTGCCTACCTCCTATGTTACGGCCTCCTCTGCATCAGGGCTCTGGGGCTATTTACCCACCCCTGCCACATTATCAATAATGAAGCACCACTACATACCCACCATCCACTTTTATCTGTTCCTGCAATGTTATAGCCTCAACCGTGGAGTTTACTCATTGACTAACTTGGGAGGGTGCTTAGGTGGGGCATGGGCTAGCCCACGGCCAGTAAAATCCCTGGATTATATTTTACCCTAGTTTACCTGACTATGGCTTTTGCTGAAATAGCTGGTGGCCACAAAGAGCAATTTGTTAAGTGAGAACTGTTACTTTGTACTCTCCGAGCTGCAGCAGTATTGTCCAAGTTGCATGTTGTCCTGTGGATGCAATCCTTGTGTACTTTCCAAGCTGCTATACCTTATGGATTGAGTGCAATTCATTGTATGTTTCTTCCCCTAGTTATTTATTACTATTCAGCAATTGTCAGGACTGTCCTTCTTTTGTGCAGGTGCACACATGCAAATGAATAATCCAGTGGCACCTGGACTCTAACTCTAACTGATCAGGGTGTGCATTGTTGTGCCTCACATTGAGTACATGTGCATTTGAAACTCATTAGAACATATGCTCCTGGCTTTTAAACCATGCATATAAGGCTTTAAACCCAGACTACCCAACTTGGTCTAGACCCAGCTTTATAAGTTACCCGATTTAGCTTGTGATCTGGCTGTGGCAGGACATCTTGATTTGGCTACTGGCCAAGTTTTTGTAGACTCCAATCCAGATGATCAACCTGCCTTCTGCTTTGCTTCTCCTAGGACCTGACCGGGCTAACTTTGTGACCAAGCAACTCCTTGGTTTTACCTTTGCCTTAGTTCTCCATTTATGACCTTTGACCCTATGAGCCTTCAGATCCTAACTTTGACCTCCAGACTGTTACCTTGCTTGAGAACCTTAGCTACCCATCTTTGACAACTGACTCATTCTCATTTATAATTTAACTGTTCTCATTTATGTGCATTTGTTTTGGATCTCAGATGCTAGCTATCCTCAGTATCTTTGCTACCTTTTGGGACCTGGTAGTTGTCTGATGTGCGCTGGTGGAGGAAGAATAGGAATAGGATTTCTGCACCATGAATACCTCTGTCACCCTGATTTAACCTTTGCTTGTTCTCCATTTTAAACTCTTCGCTCCCTGCGTTTGACCTACAGACTGTTACTTTGTTTGAGAACCTTAGCTGCCTGCCATTGATCACTGACTTGTCCAATCATTTATGCACATTTGTTTGTGAACGCCAACTTTGGCAATCCTAAGTACCTTTGCTACGTTTCTCAAGCAGCTATGGGGCCAACTAGATGGATGATTCAAGGTTCCCCATAGCTCCCATCCTTCCCCATTATTACAGTTGTGGTGAAAACCAGGAGTGCGGGACTCAAGTCCTACAGCACAAGACTGTCAGGGATCACCGGACACCCTTCTTGCATAAGCCAACAATCCCCAATCTCCACCGCCTCTTGTGCCTATAGTCAAGCCCCCGCTCGCTGGAGACACGGGTTATGCCTCTCCAGACTCGGTTGCATCCAGGACTTTCTGGCGCAAAGATTGCTGGCTTATGGTGAAGACAGGTGAACTGCGGGGTATCCCAAATCAGGAGTCCGAGCGGGAAGAGTCCAAAACGTCAAAATCCAAAGGGTTAGGCAGAGAATGGTCGAGACAAGCAGGGATCAAAGCCGGGTGGTCACAGGGCACGGTATCCAAGGGGTTTGGCTGAGAATAGCCGAGACAGGCAAGGGTCAAGGCCGGGTGGTCACAGAAGCGCGATAAGGGGTAAGGCGGAGACAAGGTCAGACAGGCAGAAGGTCGGTGCGGGCAGCGGACAGGAGTGGTCAAAGACGGAGCCGGATCAAAACACACAAAACGCAATTCCAACAGCACACCCAAGCTAGTAATGGCTAAACCGGGCACTGATGGTCAGGGCAAGGACACTTTTAAAAGGGGACTGGCCAATGGGAAAAGGGGAAATGTCTGATTGGTGCAAACTTGGAACATGCTCCTGATAGGAGCGCCCCAGGGACTGGACCGCCCTGACCAGCCAGGCTGTCCAGTCCCTGGGCTAATCAAAGGCTGATGATACTGGACCAGGATAGGTTCCTTTAAACCCGGGGGGCATAACTGAGACATGCTCGCGTGCCACCGCCGGAGCCCCAGCGAGGAGATGCGCCAGCGAGGCGGCTGCCCTGCGCGGCCACCGGAGGACTGAGGCAGGCCGTGACCGGGTGGAGGCGCCAGGTAAGTCTCTTACAAAGACTCCCTAGCTTGACTATCAGCTTTGTTCTCCCCCAATTACAGTAATCTTCTCCAGTGCCTTTGACCTTCAGGCTGTTACTGTGCTTGAGAAACCTATGCTACCCATCTTTGACCTCTGGCTACCAGGCACCCTAGGTGGATTACCCACGGCTTCCCATCCTCATCCTCCCTATCAGGGACTCTGGTAAATACCAGGGGGTATTTGTAGATCCTGGAACCCAGTATGTCTGGTGTGTGCTTGTCCAAATGCTTCGGCCAGCAGTGTAACTAAATGTGGACCCAGTGAGAACCTTTTTCCTGTAATTTTTACGAACATGGATACAACTAGACAACTAAAGACTGAAACAGCTCAGACAATACTTTTTTTCCCTGTAAATCATGCCACGTGAGCATAAATCTGATAAATAAGCTGGAGGAGCAACAATGGTGCCCCCCCCCTGACCTTATGAGCCCCTGTGTGGCCTCTAGCCCTGAACTCCATGTAGTTACACCCCTGGCTCCTCCTCTCATCTATGCACCTTTGCTTGTGACCTCTGTCCTTGGCCATGCTCAGTGCCATCACCATTTTTCTCAAGTTGCTACCAGGTTACAAGGTGGTTCCCCACAGCTCCCACTTAGCGGTTGTCTGGTGTGTGCTTGTGCTTGTAGAAAAAGATTAGCATGTCTTCACCATGCATGTATCCAAATCCTTGCTGTGATGACACTGGGGGGGGGGCGATTTTGGTGGGAATACTCATTCCTTTTTTAGGAGAGAAAAGTGCTAGTCACTTTCATTTGTTAATGGGTGTGCATTTTCCCCTGGCTCTGAATCATTCCCACGGTAGACAATGGAAGTGAATGGCAAATTTCTCTCCTAAAAAAGAAGTGTTTTCTCACCAGGCTCTGAATCGACCCCCTGGTCACCCACCAGATAGGGTGGCTCTGTTAACTCCACAAAGCTAAGGACAAATCCTTGGCTGCTGTTCCAGCTTCATATTAACACACTGTAAATGTTCGCCAGTCCTGCTCCTGTAACACTTCGGAAATGAATTTCTGCAGCTTCTTCACTGTCCTCGAGTCCTGCTGTTGTTTAAGATGGCACGTTTATCCCATTAAGTACCTGCTAATGACAACATTCTACGATGTGAAAGAAACGAACAATGATGCCCAGCCACTTCGTTTGACCTCTTGATTTATGTGCATTTTATCGACTTCCTGGAAAACACTTTAGTGCGCTGCCTGCTCTTTCCTCAGTCCGCAGTTGGTCTCAAAGCCTGTTCCCGAAAGTGGAGGTGGTGGTACCTAAAAGGATTTGCTGTTGATTGGAGAGGGAGGTGAACAGCAGGGCACCAAGTGCCTTAAACGTTAACACAAATTCGAAGGTGCAGCTTCCAGCACATTGCAGCCACACTGCAGAGAATGCAAGTAATTCCTTCCCCCTCACCAAAACTGCCATGAGAAACAGCTACAAAATAAATACTCTGCTATATATACAAAGGTACAATATGGCACAATACAGTGAATAAAGAGACATAAGGAAGCAATAGGGTTTATTCAGCACCAGGTGAAAAAGTCGTCCAGAACTCTCGCCTACACGCATGTGCAAACATGTTTCACCCGTTCGAGTTTGAGATTTACATGAGAATTTTTTATTTTAGTCCGGCATCTTCCTGAGTAAAATAAGTGCCAGCATATGAGTTCTGGCCAGACATAGAAGCATCCAGGGCTCAGAGACCAAATGGCTATCCAAATGGAGCTGCATGCCACCTGCAAAGAGAAAGTACTGCTGGGGTCCTGCCACTGTGGATTATGTCTAGCAGGGCTGAATTAAGTGTGGTGGAGGCTGTGGGCACAAAATCTGGTGGAGGCCCCAGATACAGGATTTTATTCCTTTAAAATAATAGTCCAGCCAAGTAACTGATTGGTGGTTGTCTGGCTCCCACCTACTTACTGGAACGTCAGATCGAGTCCCTTGTGCCCCCCTTGTGCGGGTGCGTGCTGCTCGGGAACTCCAGCTTTGCCATTCTGGGCAGTTGGTGGGGGTGTAGTCGCCCGGCTGGTCCAGCAGAAAACAGTTCCCTGTATTGAGCTGCCAGCGGCTGTGCTTGGTGGCTTATGTGTAGTGAGCGGCCGCTAAATTGACAGCTTTGCACCCACCCATCCCTGTAGCGTTGCCGATGGCGGCTTTTCTGCTCTAGACTCTCCATCCTGCCCTGTGGTGGCTTTGGCTGCTCAGGAGCGGAGGGCCCCGACTGCTGCCGATAGCTTTGTTGCTGGTTCTGTTTCCCGTCAGACCAAACTGTGCCAGGCTGTTGGTCCGGATTAAACAAAAAATATGCCACACAAACAACATTTATTAATCTAATCTCAACAGTACTCACCAAACTGCATCTTCTCTTGTATCTTCTGTATCTTTTCTCCATCCTGGTTCAGCAGCTGGCATCTTCTGATGCCATTGGCAGCATCTACAGCAGATGCCCTGCCATCCTCTATTGAGAAGAGAGACAAAGGTCCCCCATCCTGGAATCAAGCCAGCAATAACTGAGATTTTAAAAAATAAATAATCAACATACAATACATTGGAATACATTAGTCACTTTCAAATAGTGCATCAATAGAGATGATGACGAGATAAAAAAAAACAGGAAAGTAAGACATATTTGGGTCGATTCAAAGAAACATGTAACAGCTTGGATTTGGGTGCCGATCATCCTATTTTTCCCGTACGCTCGTGCGTTCGTATGAACTTGCGAGTGATTCAATAAGCAAATACGTTTCTATCCTAAAATATACGTCCGTTCGTATGATATCTCCCGAAATTGCCTCAGTCAGTTGACAATCGTAAAAATCACGTTCATGTGCTCACCTGTTGCGGCGGCAGCCTGTTTTTTCTGCTGCTTCCATCGTCCACCTCTTCCAATTACTTGCGTTTGCCTCTGGTTTTCATTGGTTTTTGGCCTCTTAGATTCGTGCGTTCGTATGTATATAAGATCTTGCACATGCGCACCCTCATCCCGCACCCCATCCAAACCCCTTAGCGCTTGCATCCTTCTTCCTTTCTCGGTCCCTAAAACTTACCTAAACCCCTTAGCGCTTGCATCCTTCTTCATTTCTCGGTCCCTCAAACTTACCTAAACCCCTTAGCGCTTGCATCCTTCTTCATTTCTCGGTCCCTAAAACTTACCTAAACCCCTTAGCGCTTGCATCCTTCTTCATGTTGACGACCCTAAAACTTACCTAAACCCCTTAGCGCTTGCATCCTTCTTCATGTTGACGACCCTAAAACTTACCTAAACCCCTTAGCGCTTGCATCCTTCTTCATTTCTCGGGCCCTAAAACTTACCTAAACCCCTTAGCGCTTGCATCCTTCTTCATTTCTCGGTCCCTAAAACTTACCTAAACCCCTTAGCGCTTGCATCCTTCTTCATTTCTCGGTCCCTAAAACTTACCTAAACCCCTTAGCGCTTGCATCCTTCTTCATGTTGACGACCCTAAAACTTACCTAAACCCCTTAGCGCTTGCATCCTTCTTCATTTCTCGGTCCCTAAAACTTACCTAAACCCCTTAGCGCTTGCATCCTTCTTCATGTTGACGACCCTAAAACTTACCCAAACCACATAATGTACATATGTCTATATGTTTATATGTACTAAAAATGTGAGCTGCCAGTCCCGCCCACTAGATCCCCCACCTGTTGAAACAGATGCGCCGCTCTACAGAATGTGGCAGAAATACATATTTATTTATTCAAAGCCGAAAAAACACAGACATACATTTAAAACATAATTAAAACAAGAGGCGGAGCGACTATTGGACTATGATAATTCTAATAACATTAATTTAGCTTGATTAACTCCTACTGTATGAATAATTAATAAAGGACTATTGGTAAGTACACTTTGCCTATATGATTTTTAATAACTATGTAAAATATCTATATATATGTTTGCCGGCCTGATGACACGGGAACGCCTTTGAATAAAGTGCTATAGTGCTTGTGCAAAATAGTGCAAAATTGTGCAAGTAGTGCAAAGAGAAGAAAAGACAGGAATCAGGCAAAAACAAAAAACATAAGTCATAAGTGAAAGTCATGCAAAAGAGGACAAAATGTCC
Organism: Gastrophryne carolinensis; assembly: GCA_027917425.1. NCBI lineage: Eukaryota > Metazoa > Chordata > Amphibia > Anura > Microhylidae > Gastrophryne > Gastrophryne carolinensis. Next base: position 142,446,650 of record CM051244.1, read on the forward strand.
TAACAGTGTATAGGTGCACCAACAGGGTGCAGAAGAAAAAGTGCTAAATAGAGCTGTAGGTAATAGTGCTGCAAAGAAATCACGTTCCCGGACATGGGTCCCAGCAATACTATGTTTGATAATGAGTGATCTCAGCAATGTCCGCTGGTATTGGCGAACACAATGAATGAATTGGTGTATAACTGATATCAATAATCAAAAAGTGCCACGAATACACAAAATACCAAAAAATACAAAAAAGTACAAAAAATACAAAAAATACAGGAACAGTGTACATTACCGAGTGTTAAAGTCCCGCTCCGCCTGTACTTAGCATACCCGCACTGCGGGTATGCTAAGTACAGGCGGAGCGGGACTTTAACACTCGGTAATGTACACTGTTCCTGTATTTTTTGTATTTTTTGTACTTTTTTGTATTTTTTGGTATTTTGTGTATTCGTGGCACTTTTTGATTATTGATATCAGTTATACACCAATTCATTCATTGTGTTCGCCAATACCAGCGGACATTGCTGAGATCACTCATTATCAAACATAGTATTGCTGGGACCCATGTCCGGGAACGTGATTTCTTTGCAGCACTATTACCTACAGCTCTATTTAGCACTTTTTCTTCTGCACCCTGTTGGTGCACCTATACACTGTTAGGACATTTTGTCCTCTTTTGCATGACTTTCACTTATGACTTATGTTTTTTGTTTTTGCCTGATTCCTGTCTTTTCTTCTCTTTGCACTACTTGCACAATTTTGCACTATTTTGCACAAGCACTATAGCACTTTATTCAAAGGCGTTCCCGTGTCATCAGGCCGGCAAACATATATATAGATATTTTACATAGTTATTAAAAATCATATAGGCAAAGTGTACTTACCAATAGTCCTTTATTAATTATTCATACAGTAGGAGTTAATCAAGCTAAATTAATGTTATTAGAATTATCATAGTCCAATAGTCGCTCCGCCTCTTGTTTTAATTATGTTTTAAATGTATGTCTGTGTTTTTTCGGCTTTGAATAAATAAATATGTATTTCTGCCACATTCTGTAGAGCGGCGCATCTGTTTCAACAGGTGGGGGATCTAGTGGGCGGGACTGGCAGCTCACATTTTTAGTACATACATATACCCCGCATGCCGGGGTCAGACTTACCCCCAGCCAGCATCCAGAAGTAGACACAGTATTCCAGACAGTGCGGGACTTCTCCCTTCTTTCTATATGTTTATAAGCGTGTTTTTTCTTGTTTGTGTAATTGTTTTTTGGTGCGCATATTAGAAAAGACACATTTATGAAGGCTTAAAATATAATTTATTTAAATTATTTTGTTTGTTTGTTTTTTTTTTTTGTTAAAACATAGTAACTTTTTTTTTTTGGTTTTGTTTAAAACATTATAAAATTTTGTTGTTTTTTTTTTGGACAAACATATTAATTTTTTTTTTTTTTTTTGTTTAAAACATAGTCAAATTTTTTAGTTTTTTTTTTGGTTTTTTAAAAACTATAAAATTTTAAACAATAAAAAAATTTTAAAACCATTTAACAAAAGTAGCCAGGACCAAGGGCACTAATCATCCTCCTCTTCTTCATCTGTTGGCCCCAACGTCGCCTGTATGGCCAGCAGCTCGGCCACCAACTCCTTGATTCTTTTTTTTTTTTCGGCCACGGTTTTTGGGATAATCCCTGTAAGCAATAGAGAAATAAACATAAATAGGAGTACCAGACCGGTTTGTATGCTGGAAATCGATTTGGGGTTAATCAAATAAATGTAAATGCATGACATATGTCATTCTTCCAAGGGATAAAGTTAATGCATTTCCCACAGGTAAGTATTTAAACTCCTTAAACCGGACCTTCAACATTATTTAATGAAAACCAATAACTATTCCCAAATGATTCTGCACCAGATCAAAGTACATTTTGGAGGTTTTTTGATTACAGCGCCGCCATCTGGACTCTGAAGCATAACACTTAATGAGGAGTGGAGAGTTGGATAAAGTACAGGGGAGTAGGTTACAGTGGTGCGTTGGGAAGCCAGAGCATAGCTGGGTTGAGGGAAAGGTCATCACTCCCACAATGCATTGCAGCACCTTACTTTTTTAAATCTGTATCCCATGCTGCCTGTAAATATTGCGCATTCAATATTCCGCCATATTGGATGTTTACAGGCTCCTAACATGCATTAGATGGCTGAAGGCTGTTTTTCCATGTTTCAAATCTGTAGGTACAGTGTGTTGCCTAATTATTAGCTATGTTCTTAATACAAGTTAGGGTCCGCTTTAAGCTAACGAAGTGGCCACATGAAAGTGTTAACTACACATTGGCTACGCCTTTAGTTATGTGTGTGTTATTAGCTAACAAAACATTAATATGAATAATGGCATGGAGACTTACGGAGTTGGTGGCCGATAGATGGCTGGTTGGGGCCAACAGGCTGCCCTTGGTCCTGGCTATGCTGTGAAGAAGTCCCTGGAGAAACATGTGACATTTGGTTAGTAGTTGTATAGAGTCACTATTCCAAACAGATCTGGCTCCCAGGCTGGCTGACATCACTCACCTTCGTCAGGATCTCCTTCCAGCATCTCTGCTGCCTCCTCCTCCACTATTTCACCCGCTCCCGAAGATTCTACAAATACATAATAAAGGAGAACTTAGTTTTTGGCCTGCCATGTATATCTTTGTGCCTATACATGAAGAGTGACATACCAGAGCCTTCCCCATGCCTGGCCGGGCATGACTCCACGCCCACGCGGTTGGGCCCCTCCTCTGTGGTAAGGTCCAGGGGCTGGTCTGAGGAGGCCACAGAGGAGGGGTAGGTCCGTCGCCCGGGAGATCCACCACCTTCACTCACAGATGCAGACTCATGCAGCACTGGTCGGCCTGTGCGCCTCCGGGTGCGGCGAATTCTGAAATCCATTTCCAACACTAGCAAAGAAAATTCATTATAAATAAAGGTATAGCTTATACATTTCCTACATATCACATGCTATCGCTTGGTACTTACTTGGGAAATGGATCCCAAAAAACCTCCGCAACCGGGCCATGTGCAGACGTTTCAGGTCCGACCAATGCTGCATTATCTGGGTGTGAGTGAAGGTGGTGCTGGTGACACGGTGGATTTCCGTGATGATCTCCCGGGCGATGTCCCTTTTTTCGCACACATTGGGCGCGAAGTCATACCGGCGCTGAAGCATGATCTGAAAAACATAATGGACACAGAGCTTTTACTTTTACACACAGACCCATATGTGTTGCATCACAAGTTGAGAATTTCATGTCATTAACACACACATTTAGAGTGGCAGCCATTTTTGGGGAGTGCCTTAAAGCGGACGTTGACTGTGAATGAGAGTCTGGTCTTATGTTATATGTTTCACACACCATGTACATACAGATAATAGCCAACATTAAAAATCAGCCCACCTGCATCTATGGCATGTTAGGATGGTTTAAACATCCAAGATGTAGGCTTATGCTTAGGCTTTTGGCCCACGTGTGTGGCTTCCCGTTGTGTTTTGCGTGCTTAGGCAAACAGTGTTCCTCAAACATCCGCATCAAGGTCCGAGACAGGCCAGGTTTGCCAGCTAGCCCCGCTACTCCACAGGTTAATTAACTGGTGCTAAGCCTGAGCAATTGCCCTAATTCGGACATCAGCATAGACAGGTGAAAACGTGGCCAGGCTCGGCCCTTGAGGATGAAGTGTGAGGAGCCAGTTCTTAAACATTAAGAGACCCAAAACTAGTTACAAACGCATCATTTACATTTAGGTCATCATTGACTATTAGATTAAAATGCAGAGGCAGGCACTTACCAGCATGATGATCTCTTCCTGTTGACGGGTGAAGATAGTGGGCGCCATCTTTATGCTTCTTCAAGGCAGCAGATAAGTGAAACCCCAGCGGTTTCCTGGTTCCGCTCGAACGTACGTCCGTACGAGCGCGTAGTCGTGCGCATAGGCGTCACACGCTGGGCTCATTATTTAAAGGTCCCTGCACCCAAAGCTCATTCTCTTTGAGCCTTTGTGGAAAATGGCACCAAAAAAGCCAGCATCCAAACGCGCCCAGCAAAGCCAGACCTCGGAGGGCCCAACCACCAGGTCCCAGCAAGGAAGGAAAAAACTCCGATCCAAGACGGCAAGTACTACCTCTGCCCCACCAAGGGACACTGGACCCTCCGTTAGCCAAAAAAGGGGCCCCAAGGCACGTGCCCCTGCGGCAAAAAAACAGGCCACAGCAGCACCCACCACCTCTGCCCCCAGAAGAGGCCGCCAAGGGGCAGTTCGCCAACCCAGGCCCCGCAGCAGGGCCAGAACCCCATCCAGGGCCAGAAGCCCATCCCGGGCCAGAAGTCCGTCCAGGCACACAAGCAGGGCCAGAAGCCCAGAAAGGCGAGACAGGAGGCCCAGAACCCCAGCAAGGCCGCGCAGCAGGGCAACAACCCCAGCAAGGCCCCGAAGCAGGGCCAGAAGCCCCTACAGCCACACAAGCAGGGCCAGAAGCCCAGAAAGCCGAGAACGGAGGCCCAGAACCCCAGCAAGGCCCCGAAGCAGGGCCAGAAGCCCCTACAGCCACACAAGCAGGGCCCGAACTCCAGAAAGGCCCAGAAGCAGGGCCAGAAGCCCCTACAGCCACACAAGCAGGGCCCGAACCCCAGAAAGGCCCAGAAGCAGGCCCAGAAGCCCCTACAGCCACACAAGCCGGGCCCGAAGCCCAGAAAGGCCCAGAAGCAGGCCCAGAAGCCCCTACAGCCACACAAGCCGGGCCCGAAGCCCAGAAAGGCCCAGAAGCAGGCCCAGAAGCCCCTACAGCCACACAAGCAGGGCCAGAAGCCCAGAAAGCCGAGAACGGAGGCCCAGAACCCCAGCAAGGCCCCGAAGCAGGGCCAGAAGCCCCTACAGGCCCCGCAGCAGGGCCTGAACCCCAGAAAGGGAAAGAAGCAGGGCCAGAAGCCAAGACAGGCCCCGCAGCAGGGCCAGAAGCCCACGACCTGGCACCAGCCGGGAACAGAGCCCCCGACCTGGCACCAGCCGGGAACATAGCCCCCCAAGAGGCCAAAGAATGGCCACCCTGACCACATCTACACCTGGAAGTTCGGTGGCCAGCCACGCAAGAACACCCAGTCCCTTGGCCAGTCCAGTCCAGTCATTGGGAAGCCAACAATCCGTCCATTCCCCTACCCAGCCCCAGGCCATAATGTCACCACATGTGTCTGCACACATGGAGGAGCAGCCAAGCCAACCATCTGGCCGCACATTGCGCCGCGGCCAGTTGAGTGGGAGATTCTCCCATGACCAAAATATGGCATTGGCTAGTGGCCTTACATTATACTATGACGAGCTCTATGGGAGCAAATCAAAACACACCACAAAGCAGCGCAAGATGGAATTGTTTGAAACCATCCTACGACAAGTAAATGCAGCGGGGGAAGAGAGGAAAGATGTGTCCCAAATTCAGAAGAAAATCTCGGATCTGAAATATGCTGTACGTCAAAAAGAAATTAAAAGGCATAATTACAGGTAAATAAATGATGTCTCCAAATATAAGGATTAGGATGTACTGTATGCACCTTTTTCTCTTTTCAGCATGCAAACTGGAGGTGGCTTTCCTACCAAACTGGAGTTTACCCCTGCTGAGGAGATTGTGCTGGGCCTTCTCCATCCGGTCGCGGTCGGTGGACATGCTGGTCTAAGGGACACGGACTCACCGACCCGTACCCACGGTGAGTACTCTTAAATCTGCATGTTTGCCTGTTTGGTAAATAATCTAAAGTTCACTAGTACCAAGATGACGGGATGGCCCTATGGTTTGCCTTGCTTGGCCTCGCACTACTGTGCCTGTTTGTGTCCTGTTTTGGTCCCTGTGAACCACACATTTAGGACCACATCCATTATGTAAAAGATCAATTTCCCAAATTTATTGGTCAAGTAACGAAGTTTATCCTGAAAAGTGATATATTTTGACTCAATCACAAAACACACATCATGATGGATGGGTTGGCTATTTGTTGTGTGAGTTGTGTTTGAGTTAACAATGTAATTAGCCACCCCCAAACATATCGGACCTAGAGCAGCGAGACTCAACTGGCGGCCCGGGGTACCAATGCGGACCTTGGCACCAGATTCCCAGACCCCTGCCCAGACAGCCCTGCACTCAGTTACTTCTGTGTTGACGTGCTCAGAGCTGCCCCCTTGATCGGCGATGTAGTGGTTGTTCTCCTGCCCAATGTCATGGCTCCCTGAAACATAGCATTGCAATATGAAGTACTGCACAGGAATTGGCATTGCAAGGTACACAGTAACTTGGTGCATCTTTCTCTTGGTCCAATCGTGTCCCGCTGCCCCAGCTCTGCCCCATCTGCCACAGTCCCCCCATGTGCCCCCCCCCACATAAGCCCCATACATTTGTAACAGATTTGCTCCATCCATCCCATCACCATCAATTCGTGAACTCCCCCCTTTAGCCATCCAATCCATGTCCCCTCAGCTCTGCCCCATCCAGCCCAGCAAGGGCAAGCAGCCTTTATTAGTTTGCACTTGGCAATCTCCAGCCCCTCCCCCAGTGTGTTTATTTTTAACTAGACACCCCCTGCGACAGCCCCATGGCCAGACATTCACCTCTCACCACATACCTTTAAATGGACCTTTACAAGAAGTGTTTGAGTACCCCTGACCTAGCGAATGGTAGTCAAAATCCAAATATTGGCGGTGCAAGTTGTATGCTGACTGGGTACACTTCCTGACTTCGAACTGAGGTCAGTTAGCAGTTTTCTCGAGCCATTGCACCTATCTAAAATAGCGTGTCTTTTAACAAATGTCCCCATTGCTGTAGAGTTGCTTAATATTACAAATAGTGGTTTTTTGGATTAACTTCAAAAACAATGCTTATGTGTGTGTTTACCTTGTTTGGTTTTCTCTTCTTCAGCCCAGCATGATCCCTCAGCAAGGGTAAACTCACCCCCCAGTTTGCTTATGCCTACCAGGTCCGTACAGCATAGGAGCCCAGATCCGAGATTTCCGGTAAGTTAATTTAGTACCATAAATACTACCAAGTGCTTATGCATGTGTTAAACTGATGGAATCCCAAATTTGGACGCCAACTTACCCTTTTTTTTTATATGTCCCTACAGACCCGCACAATCATGGAAGATATCATGGAAATGGAGGAAGCTGATGTCTCCCTGCAGGGCACGTCCGATGACCTCCCCCTGGGTCCCAATCTGGAACTGCTCCCTAATGTTTCTCTGGCCAATCCTCAGCAGCAGAGTGAATCTCCATCCATTGTGCAGGCACATGGGGAGACTGACACAACAGTCCCCAGTGTTCACTCTGCTGCTGAGGATTTGCAAAGCAGGCCGGTTGCTGTTGAGGGGACGACACCACGCGGCAGGGCACGCCCAAGAGCCAGGGTAATTGTGCGGCGGACTCCATTACGCCGCCCCACAATTTCCCAGGGGAGGCAGAGTGCCCTGCTTCAATTATGGACCCAAGAAAGGGACTCTTATGAGGCACAGCTCGTTACAGAGCGTGAGGAAAGGCATGCCGACATGGTCACCATCAATACCAGCTTACAGGGCATCCTCGCGGAGTTGCGTACCCTCAACAGCAACATGGTAACTGCAAGTAATGGCATCCAGTCAGCCATGGCTGAGATGACCAATATGCAGAGAAACATTGTGGAGCAGTTTCAAATTCACAATGCTGCCATGGCCCAGGCTAGGTCCCATCCACATGGACCTCCACCTGGACCTCCACCTGGGTATTATGGGCAGCCACCATATTAAGCCATGATTGTGTGGGACATCTTTTCTCTTACCCCCCACTGTATTTACTTGTCCTTTGAGGTTTCAAACAATCCATTTTGTGTTGCTCATGCAGGTTGTGTTTTGTATTTGCTCCCATATAGCTCCTTAGAGTAATGATTAAGGCCACTAGCCAATGCCATAGGTCTATGTGGAGTGTATCTGGCCACTTATGGCTTTAAATATGTATTTGGTTTGTGCTCCTCCTGTTTGCAGACATGTTTGTGTGACATTATGGCCATGCCCAAATATCCCTGGGCACAGGCAATATTAATGACTGGACTAGGCTGGCCTTTGGACTGGGTGTCCTTGTTTGGTTGTGCCACTCACTTCCAGGTGTAGATGTGTTTATTTTTTGTTTGGTTATCTCATGCCTTTTTAACCACAGTTGTATGTGGAATGTTTTATGTTAAGCCAAATAACTATAATTATACAAAGTAAAACAAAATTTAAATTTACTATACTTGTGGCGTTTTTCCTGGAAACACAGTTTAAATCAGCTTGGGCTAAACCAGATCCTTTTTGGTTTAAGAGGTGTAACAATGCAAATATCAAGCTAAATAAACAACATGAAATACATTAGGCAACAATTAAGGGAAAATTTTTTTTATTTAAGGTAATGCCACATTACGGCAAACCAACATATTGAACCAAAAGGCTAAGACAGACACACAGAATGTTGCAAAACAAAACAAAATTAACTAAAATGCTGCAATATCAAGTTTGCTCGAACTGATTGTCCAGACTCACTGGGTGGGCCAACATAATTTTCCACATCATCCTCTAGGGCTGTAGAGGGCAGACTATCCACATAACGTGGTACACGTTCGAGTATAGCAAAATTGTGCAAAACAGCACATGCCATGATGATGTCGATCACTTTTTTGGGATCATATTGCAGGGCGCCCCCAGTATGGTCCAAACAACGAAAACGGGTCTTCAACAGCCCAAAGGCCCTCTCCACAACAGCCCTGGTCTTGCGGTGCGCACGGTTGTACGCTTCCTGAGAGGCATCCTGGGGCCGCAGCACAGGCGTCATGAGCCAGGGGAGAAGTGGGTACCCGGAATCACCTTAACAAGACAATGAAATTTCATAAACATTAAAAAGGCAAGAGAACAAACACAAAGAATTTCACATATATCCAAATGATGTAAGGTAAAGGGCGTAAAAATACACCCAGGGCACATTTGCAAAATAACTATTGCCACTAATGGAGTACATAAATAAAAATGCCGCTTAAATATACAAAATAATTATAAAACATCTGCACGGGCAAGGGCAGGTAGAATTTACCGATATTTTGGGTTTTCGGACATGTTACAATTAGGATGCTGCTGAGGGCCACTCAACATTTATCTAAAGAATACAATGTATGCAGTTTAAGTCCACTTTGATATTTAAAGACCAATACTACAAAAGGAACCTAAACTAACAGACACTTGGGGATCAACTCACAACCAATATATTTTGGGACATGGAACTAGGGCCACTCAACATTTATCTAAAGAATACAATGTATGCAGTTTAAGTCCACTTTGACATTTAAAGACCAATACTACAAAAGGAACCTAAACTAACAGACACTTGGGGATCAACTCACAACCAATATATTTAGGGACATGGAACTTACAGACATCCTAACTAAAGGGAAAACATTCTGAAGGACAAAGTGAGGCAAGCATTTTGGTTGGGAGTTCAGAAAAGAAGACCCAACTAAAATGCAGTTTCAGGCTTATGTAAAGAATACCAAAACAGAAATATCCACAAATAACAGATTAGTCTGAAATGTAATACCAAATAAATAGGACACACTTACCAAGCAGCCATGCACCCGAAAATTCACCTGACTCAAATCTCCGAAACAACCCAGATCGTCTGAGTATATATGAGTCGTGAGACGATCCGGGGTAGCCGGCAAGGACACTCAGAAAACGCATGTCCGGCCCAACCACGGCCTGGACATTAAGGGAGTGTCCCATTTTTCGATTCCTTAAGGGAAAAGCATAAAAAAAGGGTAATTAATAATTGAAAAAAGGATCAAAAATTTAAAACATGTCTGCACTCTATTGGAAACTACTAATGAAAAGCCTAAATAAGGCATGTACACAAATGAGGCCAAAAAAAATATGCTGCCGCAAAGGAAAAAAGGTTACATTACACGTTGGGCAACATAATACAAGCTAAAACAAAATATCAATACCTATATATATACTCGTCGGCTGCCCTAGGTACAAGTGCCACATGTGTGCAGTCAACAGCACCAATAACATTGGGCATGTCGGCCACATTATAAAAACCAAGCTTAATGGCGTTTCTGGCTGCCATATCATCAGGAAAAAAAATATATTTTGGAGTTATGGCAGCCATGCCTTCCAAAAATTTAGATAGTGCGTGGCTCAGCGTAGGCTGGGACATCCCCACGGAGAGGGCACCCAGCCTCTGGAACGAGCCCTTCGCCAAAAATTGCAGGCAGCCAAGCATCTTGGTCATACCTGAAATTGCATGCCCCTTCCTTGTGGTGCGGGCTAACCATGGCCGCAGCTCACTATATAATTTATGCAGGGAAGCGCGATTAAGCCTGGTCAGCTCGAACAGCTCAACATCATTCATGCTATCGATGTTCATGCGACGACGCAGGGGCAATCTGCTCTCAGACATCTGGATCAACTCAATGCCAAAAAGCATAAGCCCTTGATGTGCCACAAACTCGCTCCTCTCCATCCTACTCCCGACGCCAAATAGCTGCCGGCAAACATTTCGTAAAGCAGCTCTTTAATGGGCTTCAAAACAATTAGCAATCACCTCTCTGAATTGGTCGCAAGCCCATGTGAAGGACGTAAAAAATAGGATCTGACGCAAATAATACGATTTGGACGGGAAAAAGACACGAACTAACGCAAAATATACGATTCCCGTACGAAATGCGTATGTTCATATACGTCTATGCGCGAACGATCGTGCGAATACGAAATGGGCAAAAAAACAAGAAAAAATGACAAACACCCACCCAAACTTACGATTCTCGATACGAAATCAATTAACTTTTGCTCTTTGAATCGAGGGGATAATAATGTAGTATAAAATTATGAATTAAAAAAGATTTTTAGCTGGCAGACTAAAAATGTAAATGGTGGTATAAGAAGGGATAAAAGGCAAAATACAACCCACCAATACAGGACAGAGGTGAGTACTGAATGGAATTATGATACCCCTTGGCAAAGGGTTGGGAGAGGGAAGGATTGGGATAATTCAGAGACCAAACCCAAGCGGCATATAATAGGGGGGCCATATATAAAAATGATAGGGGCACTATACATAAAAGACAGGGATGTAAGAGACACAAGTAGATATTACAACAAGAGGGTTCTCAGCAGGTTTGACAACAGGAGAAGCTCACAGGAAAGGTTTTTTAAATAATCATTTTTAGGCTTTTGAATTACCAATCTAAGGATGTATTGCCTACAGTAAAAGGTAGGGGCAAACTTTGGAACCAGAGGAACATCATCCCCTTTTTTGGGAGGATCGATACAATTGGAAACCCAATTACATGAAGTCACTGATAAGAGACTGGGAGAAAGCAGGTCTCCATAGGAGAGGAAGAAGGGGAGCCAGATTTTTTGTTTAATATCAGCAGGGTTGAGCTTTCCCAGAATAAATAAAAAAATACTGGATAGGTGCTTGAAATTTGCACCACAAAAAACTGTATATACATTTTAGACCTACATTGACATACAAAAATAATTACGGAAGTTAGATGTCAAAAAATATTTTTATAGCAATAAGGGTGAATCTATAATAAAAAAAAAAATCACCCGGAAATCCAAACCAATAAATAGTACTGACATACTGATTTAAGGAATAAGTCCTTATTTCTATCCAACAAATCCTAGTAATGTGAGCATTGAAATTTTTAGGACTATGGTCATTAAGGACCTGGATGAGCACGACTAGAAAAAGATATGCATCAAGGATTAATAAGTATTGAATCCAGGAAGGGGGTGGTTTTCAAGCAAGCTGATGAGGGGGATTTAAAATAAGGATGAATATGATCAGGAAATGAAGCGGCTGCTTGGGGATGAATTGAACTACAAAATATTAAATGGAAATCCCATAAGTGAAAATAAGGAGAAATTGGTGAGATTAATACATTCAACACCGAGAGAAAAAGTAATCCAGAACTCTCTCCTACAAGCATGTGCAAACATATTTCACCTGCTCGAATTTTAGATTCACATGAGAGTTTTTCATTTTAGTTATATGCTGCAGGTCCAGCTCACCAAGTGTAATAAAACATAGCATTTAATATGGCATTTTAAAATATTACATAACCTGTGTGGAGTAAATATCCTGGGCTCCCCATCCACTAGGTAACGCGTTTCGGGGTTACCTCACCCCTTAATCCTACCTTTTTCATTTTAGTGCCTGAGTAAAATAAGTGCGAGCATATGAGCTCTGGACAGAAATAGGGGCATCCAGGGCTCAGGGACCAAATGGCCATCCAAATGGAGCTGCAGGCCACCTGCAAAGAGAAAGATCTGCTGGGGTCCTGCCACTGTGCATTGTGGATTATGTCTGGCCTCAGGGGCGGACTGGGACCAAAAAACGGCCCTGGACTTTTTGGTCAGACTGGCCCTTCTGTACTGTGCTCGGCCCGGTAAAGTGAGTCAACGCCACATATATATATATATATATATATATATATATCTGAGCGGGATCAGCCCGGGACCTCCACCCGGGCATCCAAAATCGGGATGTCCCACTGTGTGAAACTCCCCATGTTACCTGCTACACTTACCTTACTTTCCGGTCCAACAACACATGCGGGTGCCACGGCCGCATCCCGGCTATCCCTCTAGCAGGGCGCATGCCCACGCCAGGCATTTGTGAATGGCCGGTGCGGGCACGTTCCCCGTTTGAGGGTAGCTGGGGATGCGGCTGCGGCTCACGCATGCGCCACTGCACTTAGGACGCTGGCTTAGGATAGTCAAAATCCTGGGTTTTGGTCCACTTCAAAGAGTTTTGGTCCTTTTCTGTGGGGCGCCCTGATTTGGGATGCCCCATTTTGTGCAACCCCCTCAGATCACCAGTAAAACTTACCTGACCAGCGATCCACTGGCTCATGCATGGGTTCTCCTCGCTAAGGGCTGGATGGAGCCAAGCAGGCTGCCAGCCACATCCCACTAGCCTCTAGCTGGTGCAGACACATGTTTGAACCACACATGTGTTGTTTGATTAGCGGCCAGGTATTTTTACTGGGAATTTGACACAATGGGGCATCCCAAATCAGGATGTCAGGGAGGGGCCATGTAAAGAAGCTTGCATCTGTCTATACAATACATTGCTACACCACAGTCCAGCTCCCCTGGCCGCTGTGCGTCCTCAATAGATACTGGGTCATACCATGTGCGGGCAGGGGGGGTACTCAAGGAAAAGAAAATCAACTGTAAAAACTGTACAAAAAAATCCCCCATAAAACAGCAGTGTCCATGCTGCTGGGGCCCCATAACAATACTCACCCTTTCAACTGGTGAGGTTCCAGATGATTGGAGAATGGCCAATGTCGTACCAATCCATAAAAAGGGGAGTAGAGAAGAAGCCAGTAATTACAGGCCAGTTAGTTTAACATCTATAGTGGTCAAATTAATGGAAACACTCTTAAAAAAACAGATAATTTCCCATCTAAAAATTAATGACCTATTGGACCCAAAACAGCACGGCTTTACTGAGGGCAGATCATGTCAGACCAATCTTATTGATTTCTTTGACAATGTCACTAAAGTGTTAGATGAAGGTGGTGCTGTGGATATCGCCTATCTGGATTTTAGCAAAGCCTTTGACACTGTACCACATAAGGAGCTCATAGATAAGTTATTGAAGGTAGGACTCAATCCCTGGATAGTTCAGTGGATTTCCAGTTGGCTGAGGGATCGGTATCAGAGCGTTGTTGTAAATGGCGTGCAATCTGAACAAAGGCGAGTTACAAGTGGTGTGCCGCAGGGCTCTGTCCTGGGCCCCATTATTTTTAATATGTTTGTAAGTGACATAGGAGAAGGCTTGGTAGGAAAAGTTTGTCTGTTTGCTGATGATACAAAGGTTAGTAATAGGGTGGATATTCCTGGAGGTGTCTGCAACATGGGAAATGATTTAGCTTTACTGGATAGATGGTCAAAACTGTGGAAACTAGAGTTTAATGTCTCTAAATGTAAAATCCTGCACTTGGGTAGAAGGAATCCCTGCTCTGAGTGCCGTATGGGCAGCACTGTGTTATCCAGGACCTCGGAGGAGAGAGATTTAGGGGTACTGATTACTGATAGCTGCAAGATGAGTGGACAGTGTAGCCAGGCAGTGGGAAAAGCAAGCAGGATGCTCGGCTGCATAGCTCGAGGCATCACCAGTAGGAAGAGGGAGGTTGTGATGCCGCTGTATAGAGCCCTGGTGAGGCCACAGCTAGAATACTGTGTGCAGTTCTGGAGACCTTACCTGCAAAAAGACATTATTCAAATAGAACGTGTCCAAAGGCGGGCAACGAAAATGGTGGAAGGACTTACACTTAAAACTTATCAGGAGAGACTTAAAGAACTTAATTTGTACAGTCTGGAGGAAAGAAGGGAGAGGGGGGACATGATTGAGACCTTTAAATATGTGAAAGGATTGAATAAGGTTCAGGAGGGAAGTGTTTTTAAGAAGAAACTTAATGATAGAACAAGGGGCACAACCTGAAGCTAGTCGGGGGGAAGATCAGGAGCAATGTTAGAAAATATTATTTTACAGAAAGAGTAGTAGGTGCTTGGAACAAACTTCCAGCAGAGGTAGTTGAAACATCAACAGTCACTGAATTTAAACATGCCTGGGATAAGCACACATCTATCCTAAGATAAAGAGTACATACAGTATACACATAAGGGCAGACTAGATGGACCGTATGGTCTCCTTCTGCCGTCAACCTTCTATGTTTCTATACTGGTGCAATGCAAATGCTGAAAGCAAACTTTTTTAATGCCCCTGCTGCCACCCTATTCTATTACACTCTATTAGGGTATAAGGGAGGATACAGGAGGAGAAGAGCTTACACTCTATTAGGGTATAAGGGAGGATACAGGAGGAGAAGAGCTTACACTCTATTAGGGTATAAGGGAGGATACATGAGAAGAGCTTACACTCTATTAGGGTATAAGGGAGGATACAGGAGGAGAAGAGCTTACACTCTATTAGGGTATAAGGGAGGATACAGGGGGAGAAGAGCTTACACTCTATTAGGGTATAAGGGAGGATACAGAGAGAGAAGAGCTTACACTCTATTAGGGTATAAGGGAGGATACAGGGGGAGAAGAGCTTACACTCTATTAGGGTATAAGGGAGGATACAGAGGGAGAAGAGCTTACACTCTATTAGGGTATAAGGGAGGATACAGAGGGAGAAGAGCTTACACTCTATTAGGGTATAAGGGAGGATACAGGAGGAGAAGAGCTTACACTCTATTAGGGTATAAGGGAGGATACAGGAGAAGAGCTTACACTCTATTAGGGTATAAGGGAGGATACAGGAGAAGAGCTTACACTCTATTAGGGTATAAGGGAGGATACAGAGGGAGAAGAGCTTACACTCTATTAGGGTATAAGGGAGGATACAGGAGGAGAAGAGCTTACACTCTATTAGGGTATAAGGGAGGATACAGGAGAAGAGCTTACACTCTATTAGGGTATAAGGGAGGATACAGAGGGAGAAGAGCTGACACTCTATTAGGGTATAAGGGAGGATACAGAGGGAGAAGAGCTTACACTCTATTAGGGTATAAGGGAGGATACAGGAGGAGAAGAGCTTACACTCTATTAGGGTATAAGGGAGGATACAGGAGAAGAGCTTACACTCTATTAGGGTATAAGGGAGGATACAGGAGAAGAGCTTACACTCTATTAGGGTATAAGGGAGGATACAGAGGGAGAAGAGCTTACACTCTATTAGGGTATAAGGGAGGATACAGGAGGAGAAGAGCTTACACTCTATTAGGGTATAAGGGAGGATACAGGAGAAGAGCTTACACTCTATTAGGGTATAAGGGAGGATACAGAGGGAGAAGAGCTTACACTCTATTAGGGTATAAGGGAGGATACAGAGGGAGAAGAGCTTACACTCTATTAGGGTATAAGGGAGGATACAGAGGGAGAAGAGCTTACACTCTATTAGGGTATAAAGGGGGCGGGTTGACAGGAGGGTTGGTTGGTGGGTATTTAGATGTGCGAGTGGGCAGGTGGTCAGGCAGGTAGGTAAGTGGGTGGGTGACTGCCACCTCCACGTCAGAATCCGCTGATTCCGCCTGCACAACACTCGAGTCTGCTGATGGCCCAGGGTCTGGGTAGGTAGGTAGGTGAGTGGCAGGTATATAGATAGGTGGGTGGATTAGGCAGTTGGATTAGTAGGTGGGTGAGTGAGCAGGTGGGTAGATGGGCAGGGCAGGGTGGGTTAAGAGAAAAACATTGCACCATTAATTAGTATTAGCATTTAGTTTGAGGTTTATTGGAACACAGTACAGCAACAGCATGGACTCACCTGGAGCCACTTCACTGCCAAGTTGGAGAATCCTTTCTGTTGTTGAGTTCTTCTCTCCTTCATGGTGTCTGCAGGCTGCTAACTTGTCCTGGTGGGTGAGACACACACACATCTCTCTCGCCCTCCCTCCCCCCTTCCTCTCCCTCGGGCTATGGCTGCAACACACACACTCACACACACACACTCACACTCAGACTCAGACTCAGACTCTCTCTCTCCCCCCTCCCCACTCACTGACCTCTGCTCCAGCCATCAATCACTCTTTCTCTCGTTTGATCACTCACGTCATCCTCTCCCCGCGCTGGCCGGCCAGCATGACAGGAAACGGAAGTGCTGGCCTCTGCTGTGCTGTGCTCTGGGCTGTCCTCCGCAGTAGGGGAAACAGGAGAGGAGTTTTTGGTTCCACTGAGCCACCAATGTAAAAAAAAAAAAAATGACAGCTGCACAACGTGCGCGGCCGCGCTCCCGCGCATCTTACAAGGAACACTGCGACTTTCGGCCCTCCCTGGCACCGGCCTACCGGGATTTTGCCCGGTATGCCCTATGGCCAGCCCGCCCCTGTCTGGCCTCTTCCAGGAGAAAATCAGTGAGGTGGCATTTCAGCTTTAAGTGGATGCAGGAGCAAATGTAAGTGCTGAGAATGATTCTGTATCATGCATGTAGATCAGGTAAGTGAATTTTGGGGAGTTTTTTTCCAACTGTGCAAGGCTGTTAGTCAGGATTAAAAAAGAAAGATGCCATACAAAATATTGAATGTAAATCCCATAAGTAAATATAAGGAGAAATTGGCGAGATTAATACAGAAATGCGGATATTGGTATACTAAGTCAAAAGGAATATTTGGAACCTTCCACACCTCGGAAACTGACAATCTATTACTTACCTAAGGTGCATAGGGGACCCATTAGAACACCTGGAAAGCCTATAGTGAGCAGGATTGGGTCCATCACGAGTCATCTGGGGGGATGTGTAGACTGATTCCTCCACTTGTGGTGACCCTTCCTGCTTACTTGAAGAACATCACTGCCATGTTGAATATACTAGTGGAAATTAGAGTTGGGGATAATATGATAATGGGAACAGTGGATGTAATGTCTTTATACACAGTCATCTGCCATAACTACAAAAGCAAATTAACTTTATTCTAGAGTGTTTGGAATTCTCATTGTTGTGCAACTATTTTTGGTATGGGGAGAGTATTACTTACAACATGCGCCACAAAATGCAGTTAGTGGTATAGAGCCAAGCCTCAATTTGAACTGAAGCTGACATCACAGGATTTGGCAGCTTTGATTGGTCCACGGATGTACTGTTCTGATTGGCCACTAAAAACAGGGTGTGATTGGTGAAGGACGCCTTTGGACATTATCAGGGGTTAGGAAGATCCCTCTCGCATTAGGAGCACGGATTGATGAATGGGAAAGGAACTCTTATCTAATGTAATATGTTGTTTTAACATTAGTTTGATTTGTGTGATAACCAAATGGTTATCAAACAGGGAGTGGGAGGGATCCCAGGCACACAGAAAGCAGCGTTTTTGCAGCACCCGGCCTGCCTTGAGAAGGTTCCAGGAGGAGAACGAAATGCGCTGGTGGGAGACAGGGTTCTGCACACTGATTTGGAAAACACTGATTTGGAAAACACTGATTTGGAAAACACTGATTTGGAAAACACTGATTTGGAAAACACTGATTTGGAAAACATTGATTTGGAAAACAGTGACATCTGTAGATAGCCAGCCCCAGCTTGACGGCCGCAGGCAGGGTGATAGAAAATGTACTCAGGTGTATTTGTTTACATGCAAAGTTCAAGTAGAACTACTGTGAGTGCAATATTATTGGCTTTTAGCAATATATTAACATTTTAAACAATATTATGCTAGGTTGTGCCCTTTTATTTTTTAATGTCTTACATAGGATATTTGGATATAAATGTGGAAGAGATAACTCACGAAGGAGTAAATTTGGTGGCTACAGAAGAGCCTGTAATACACTACTGTGGATTGGAATCCTGAGAATACACACTAAAGAGGAATTAAAGTGTGTGGCTTCTGGAGAATACACTATTGTGTATTAACATCTGGTAAGCAGCTTATGATTGTTTTGCTTCAGTGGAGGATAATTTACTGTGTCCAACTAAGAAGGAGTAACACTAACACGTGTGGTGCACTATCATCTAGAGATTTGGGCTATAGAGTCTGGATGAGACAGACTTTTATAACTGTAGCTCATAGGATAGTGGAATATGAGCATGTGCTCCATGCAGTTTAAAGTGGACCAACACCCAGGATTTTGACTATCCTGGGTCTTGGTCCACTTCGGTGGGGCACCCCCGATCGGGGTGCCCCGCTGTGTGAAACCCCCCCTAACCCCCCGAAAAACTCACCTCTCCCCGCTCCCAGCGCCGACGTACAAGCGAGGATCAGGAACGTCTAAGCGGCTGCCGCCGCCGCCGCCTACAGGAGCGCGAGGGAGGCGGTGGCGGCCGGCCGCCGCCGAAGATAAGGTAAGGAGTTTGGGGTGTTTGGGGGGGTTTCACCCCGCGGGACATCCCGATCTCGGATGTCCCGCGGGGTGGGGGGTGATCGGCCCGGGAATCTTATAGATTCCCGGGCCGATCACCCGTGGGTGTTGGTCCACTTTAAATACAGCCAGCAGCAAAAACATGTGAGGAAACTTTCATAGTACAGCGGAGCCTCTGTGGAATCCCCCGATCTGACTCTCTACACCACTGGAGGGGAGGGTCATAGAGGGGAATCCCAGGATACCCCCCTATGCCCCTCCCCAGCAGTAACTATTAGGGCCAGAAGTAATACAGCTTTACAAAAGGCAATTTTTTATTATACTTACCTCATCTGCACCCTCTGTCCCCGACCAGGGAACTTTTCTGAAACCAGCAGCGGCCTCTTTTCAGATTCCCCACTGGTATCTGCAGTGAAGAGGGACACAGCCCCCCCCCACCCTCCTAATCCCACTAACGGTAATACTGTGGGCCCCTGGAAGGAAGCTTTTATACTACAGAAGCAGCGGAATCTCCCTTATGTGACTTTTAAGTCACTGTAGGAGAGGGGCATGGAGAGGGGAATCTCCAATAAATACTCCTCCATACGCCTCCCCTACAGTGATGTAGATCATTACATGAGGGATTCCACAGATGCTCTGCGTTTGTACTATAATAGCTTCCCTCCCTGGTGCCATGCATTACTTCTGGCTGGATGTCAGGATGGAAGAAGGGGCGGCCTTTGTCCCCCCTGATCAAGACTTACCGACAGGGTGTCTGCTTTAGATGCTGCCCCTGGCATCAGAAGACCCCAGCTGCTGGACCAAGGGGGAGCTCCTGGCACGCCTGACAAGGAAAAGGATGTGGGGTACTGCAAAAAAAAGATGTGGATTGATAAATGTTTTTATGTGGCATCCTTTTTCTTTAAACCCGACCAAACTTCACAAAAATACAATTCTGTGAGTACTCATCTGTAGAATTGTTTTTACTCGGCATGGCACGGCCTGTTTCATGAAGTCCTTTCGTTTGGGATATTCCGCCACAAGGTGGCGCAGTGCACTGCAGAAAAGTTGTGGCTCCTCCCGGCCCCATATAAAAACAGGAATCATCATAGACCTCTCCAGTGTTGACAAGCAGTTATACAAGAAGCCGGGAGGTAATACCGGGAGGCAACCAAGAATAACGATAACAAGGGTGGGATGAAACCATGCCATGCATAGTAAAAACAATTCTACAGGTGAGTACTCACAGAATTGTATTTTTCCTAGTGCATGGCACGGCCTGTTTCATGAAGTCCTTACGTTTGGGACATCCAAAAGCAGTGTCCGTAAGGTAGGGTGGGATCCCCAAAGAGTAACGGCAGGCAGTTTAAAACACTACCGCCTGAAGTATCCTGTGGCCAAAAGCAGCATCAGCTGAGGCCCTAACATCAACCTTGTAAAACTTGGAAAAAGTATGAACAGAAGACCAAGTATCGGCCTTACAAACTTGTTCAACAGAAGCTTGGTGCTGAAAAGCCCAAGAGGCGCCAATAGCATGAGTGGAATGAGCAGTAACCCCAAAAGGAAGAACCTTCCCTTTAGCAGAATAGGCCTGTACCACCGCCTGACGAATCCACTTGCTGATAGTAGATTTAGCAGGAGGCAAACCCTTCCTAGGTCCAGCAGGAAGAACAAAAAAAGCATCAGATTTCCTGAAAGACTCAGTAGCAACCAAATAAAACTTCAGAGCCCTGACAACATCCAGAGAATGAAGGGTCCGCTCCTTGGAATTAGCAGGGTTAGGACACAAAGAAGGTAAGACAATGTCCTGATTGAGATGTTAAGTAGACACAACCTTGGGCAAGAAATCCGGCTTTAGCCTAGACACCACCTTATCCTGATGTCGCTCAAAGGACGAGGACTTCTTCCGAGTCCGAATCACGGTATCAACCACAGAGGCCGGCAACCCCTTGTCCATCAAGATGGAGGTTTCAGCAGCCAAGCCGTTAAAGCCAGCATTTGTAAATTGGGATGGCACTGTTGTCCCTGAGAAAGAAGATCTGGATCCTTGGGCAAGACGTACCGATCTACTGCCAACTGCACAATGTCTGCGAACCACACCCTCCTTGGCCAACAGGGGGCCACCAGAATGGCTGGTACCCCCTCCTGGGCTATCTTGCGCAGCACCCTGCCCAGCAGAGGAAAAGGAGGGAACACATAGAGGAGCCGAAACTCCGTCCAAGGAATTGCTGGAGCATCCGTGGCAAAGGCCAGAGGCTCCTGAGACAGGGAGACAAATCTTGGAAGCTTGTGATTGTGGCAGGACACAAACAGGTCCACATACGGCTGACCCCAACGGTGACACAGGGAGTGAAATACCTTGTTGCTGAGGGACCATTCCCCCCAGCCGAGACATCCCCCTGCTCAGGGAGTCTGCCTCCTGGTTCTCCACCCCCGGAATGTAGACCGCTGAGATGCAAGGGACATTCTCTTCCACCCAGAGCAGAATCAGGGATACTTCCTTGAGGGCTCGCTTGCTCCGAGTCCCTCCCTGATGATTGATGTAGGCAACCGCCGTCTTGCTGTCAAAGCGAATCTGAACAGCCCGACCTCGAATCTGGGGTCAACTGGGAGAGAACCAACCTGATCGCCCGCAGTTCTAGAATGTTGATGGGTGCATGGCCCTCCTGGGGGCCCCACTGACCCTGAAATTTCAAACACTTCCGAACTCCCCCCCAACCGGTCAGACTGGCATCTGTGGTGACGATCTCCCAGCACAGCGGCAGAAAGGTCCTGCCCACTAGAAGATTCCTCGAGTTCAGCCACCACGAGATGGACCGTCTGGCCAGAGAGGACAGAGCAAAATCCTGATCCAGGGACACAGTGTCCCAATCCCAAACTGACAAGAGATGCATCTGAAGAGGTCTCATGTGAAACTGACCAAAGGGAACCGCCTCGAAGCAGAACACCATCAGGCCCACTAACTGCATTCCCCGCCGAATGGAGGGATGAGGACACAAGAGCAGAGCCCGTGCCTGGATCTGAAGGTCCTCCACTTTCTGCTGAGGGAGAAAAACCTTGACCTGAGAGGTATCCAGAGTCATGCCCAGAAAGGATCTCACCAAAGAGGGAAACAGTGAAGACTTGGGATAGTTGATCACCCAGCCGAGAGTGGAGGTCACTACCTGAGTATCCTCCTCGGCCTGATGAAAAGACTGAGCAGCAATCAGAATGTCGTCCAGGTAAGGGAGGATGCGAATACCCTGGTTCCTCAGAAGAGCCATTACGCCCGCCAGCACCTTGGTGAACAGCCGAGGCGCCGAGGTGATACCGAACGGTAAGGCTACAAACTGGTAGTGCTGATCCTCCAGGGCAAACCTCAGAAATCTCTGATGACCTGGAAATATTGGTACATGAAGATAGGCATCCTTGATGTCCATAGTGGTCATGAAGTCCCCCAGCCGCAGGGTACTGCCAGCCGAGCGTAGAGTCTCCATGCGAAAGTGCTTGAACCGGACAAACCTGTTGAGACCCTTCAAGACCAGGATGGGCCTCAGAGACCCGCCCTTTTTGGGAACCGTAAAAAGATTGGAGTACCACCCCTGACCCTGTCCCTGATAAGCTACCAGACAGATGACTCCATACTCCAGAAGGCGTTGAACTGCTAGACGCAACCCCTGGGCAGACAGAGGATTCTGAGACATCCGGGATCTGAGAAATCTCGGGGATGGCCAGGCTGCAAACTCTATCTTGTAACAGCGTTTGACCAGGTCAGCAGAAAAGGGATACCTCTTGTCCAATCCCTTGGGCACCGTGGGCAATTTGTTAGGACGTTCCCACTCCTTGAGCACCATATCAGAGAAGTGGCCCTGCTCCGGGAACTCTAAGCGTTGCTTGTCAGGGCGAAAGAGCTCACCCTGTTTCCTCTTTGCCACCTTAGGGGGGGTCTCAAAAATATCCGACAACAGTCTATCAGTGTCATCAGGGAGCCAGGTATCATCATCAGAGACAGACCCCGGGTCACTTTCGTAACCCACCTGAGGGCCCCCAGAGGAGTCTGAATCATGGATGAGTTACCCCTCCTCTAGGGAGTCACGGCCCCCAAACAGATCCAGGCCTATATCCTCTCAACAAAGAGGGAAGGCGCGACGTCTAGGTGCCGCTTCTTGCCAGAGGCCTTGCCCCGACACAGGACGAGCCAACTGCCTTTCAATGCTGGCCACGCGCAGAGCCAGATCAGATTGGGACCCCCTGCTAGTATCCCCCTCAATGGGGGCTAAATGCCGGTGCGGGGGAGTAGGAGATGCCAGGAGCCAAGGAAAGTTAGACAGACTAGCCACACCAGTCCTTAAAACACAACTCACCCCCGCAATAGCGAAAGCAGTAGTGTCACATCCCTCAGCAGGCTCACCATAAAGCCTATGGCCGGCTACCCTTTGTGTAACAGGGTCTGCGGCTTGGAGCAGCGCTCCTCAAGCACCTGACCCTAGTGCTCCTCTACCCTCACCCGATCCGTCAGCCAAGGCTGGGAGGCAGAGAGGGTCCAGAAAAGGGTGGAAATAGACCTGCAGGGCTGCAGGCTTGGTTGCCCCGCTCACCTGCGCAATATAGAGAGCCATCTTTTATCTTCGCAGTATCACTGCAGAGAAAACACTGGAGAGGTCTATGATGATTCCTGTTTTTATATGGGGCCGGGATGAGCCACAACTTTTCTGCAGTACACTGCGCCACCTTGTGGCAGAATATCCCAAACGTAAGGATTTCATGAAACAGGCCGTGTCATGCACTAGGAAAACTCAAATTTTTTCCTGAACCCACTCAAAGCTGAAACACCACCTCCCTGATTTTCTCCTGGTTGCGGCCATCTTGAAGCACCCTGGTGGCTTCCTTTGCCAGCATCCCAGCTGTGCTGCTACCTGGATTTAACTGACATATCCCACAAGGCACATCTGCAGGAAACCCAACAGCACTTTCTGTTTGCAGGCTACTGGCAGGGACATATGATGCCATTGAGGGGGGGGGGGGGGAATCGACCAAGACAGGAGTTACAAAAAGTTAAATCTGATTTGCCATGGGGAGGATGCATATGAGATCTGTTTTTTGTAAGTGGTTTGGTCCAGTTTAACTGTTTGTGAACTGGTTGTGTCCTGCCCCTTGCCAGCTGTGTCCAACATTCATTTTGTCTAAATCGGGATGCCACTGGGGTGGGGTGAAAGTGGACCTGAGGCCTTATTTCCCTTTATGCCGTCTTTTACTGTGTATCTATCCCTTAAGACGTTGCAGGTTTCGTACTTGCGAATTGTCTGGCAGCCAGGCGGCAGAGTTTTATTAGCAGGAAGGTCAGCCTAAACTGCAACGTCCATCCGCAGTTGTGTCCCAGGAATAATGAAGAAATTGCAGACTAGTGACAGCAGCTGCCAACACTTTTATATCTCAGTGTAAATAAAATCCAAGACCAGGTTATTGCAGCTTGTTCATGGGGGGGGGGGAGCATTAAACATAAATACAGAGTTACGACTCTGCTCAGATGCACCTCTTCCGGGGGGATTTTATTTTTTAGCAATATCCTTAACACTGAAGAGCTGAGATGTTGACAGGGCGGGAGGGACATGTGAGTGACAGATATAAAGGGGCAGACAGGAGGCTATTAGTCAAGAATAGAGCCGTGTATATTTCCTTGACTGTCGAGAGGGCAGCAGGAGCTCTTCCCTTCAGTATGTAGTGGAGGGAAGCCTCCCGCCAAAAAAAAAAATCAATATTCTGCACCACCGTGCAGCATTGTAACGCTTTATCTGTGTACAGGAAGCTAGATGTAGCTTTCAAGCTGCTTATTTGTTCAAGTTGCTCACCGTACATAAACTTTAGGTTGCCCTGCGGCACTTTAAAGTAAACTACAGGAATTTTGGAAAACTTCAAACTCCATACCCAGTGCTGACCTTGTGGTAGAAGGCGTCCTGTATAACAATGCAGGATTGCACCCCTTCCCCAGGATAAATCTGGCAGAGGTGAGTAGAAGGAGCACTCTCTAAACAAACTGTCTACCTTTCAGTGAACCCCACTTTCCCCCGTAAAAACGGTTTGAACTGAGTTGGATGCCCTCTTGCCCCCACCCAGACCAAAAAGCACCAGTCTTTAAAGAAATACTTTCCAAATAAGAAAAATATCTGGAACCCCATCTGCGCACCTAGGACGATGGCGTCCTGTGCTGCTGCTCCAACTAAACCCCCCCAAAGACCAACTAAGTCCATTCCACTTCATACTAGATAATAATTTTTGCCTGTTTTGCCGTCACCGGTTCTGGCTGTGATCATGTCTGGCACATCTGATTCCCATTCCATTATTATTTTTATTTATAAAGTGCCATCATGTTCTGCAGCGCTGTACAAGGTGGGAGTACAGAGGTAAGAAAAGTAAATAATTTTAATACAACATTGATGAGAATGCGTAT
This sequence comes from Gastrophryne carolinensis, assembly GCA_027917425.1. NCBI lineage: Eukaryota > Metazoa > Chordata > Amphibia > Anura > Microhylidae > Gastrophryne > Gastrophryne carolinensis. Next base: position 142,471,913 of record CM051244.1, read on the forward strand.
AAAAAACACACTGTTATGAATCAAATGTAACAAGCAGATAAACACTAAGAGGCCGATTCATTAATAGCGGCAGGTAGCGACAGTTGAGCGACTGTAGAGGAATTTTCAGAGCGCCCGCTAGTAGTCGCTGTGCTTGCCCGTTGTTCGGTAGTTGATAGCGACTCAGTCGGTTTGCCGTAATGTTGAATATTGGGTGAGGAGTCGCTATTTGACAGGTTCCGCACTGTATGGGAGCGCATGATAGCGACTGGCCCTAGCGACCGGCTCCCACCATATTCATTAACAAATCAGGCTCAAAAAATTCTCGCGCTGTAAAATGCATGTTTAAACCCCAGAGCGCTGGCGGCGATGGGTTAAAAGTAGTTTTTTAACCCCCAAATGACCATATTTTTGGAAACCAAAAAAAAACAAGTTTTTTAAATAATTTTGTAATATGAATGCATTCATATCAGACCTGTAATATCAATTCTGTACAATTTTTTTTTTTTATTATTTTTTTTACCTTAAAAAAAAAATCTAAAATGGCAGAAGTGGTCACAGAATTTTTCACATTTAAAAAAAAAAAAAAAACTATTAATTATGAATATTTAAAGATTGTTCCATTGAAATGCATTGGAGAGCGCCAGGTAGCGAGAGGTCATACCTGTTGCTGTTCAAGGTCGGACGCTGGCGCTGTGGGCTGAGGCTGGAATAATGATGAATGAGTGGCTATATGGCGCTATCTCAGTCGCTAAGCAGGATCGGCTTGATAAATGTGTGATTGTGGTGGGGAGCCGGCGTCCTCGTGGCGGGGCCCGTCATTACCGGACGCTCACCAGTCGCTACCTGTCGCTATTCCTTCATAAATAAGGGCCAAAGATGCAGAAATACATTAGGAGAGAGGGCCCTGCCCTTGCAAGCTTACAAACTAAAGGGAGGGATTTGAGACAATAGGCCGGGTCACAAAGAATATATACTAAGCAGGTGCCCAGTGTTCTGAGGGATGATAAAACTGTAAGATGGAGGGGTTAGTCACATGATAGGCTTTTCTAAATAGGTGGGTTAAAGGTTTTAAGGGAAGGTGAGTGACGAATTGTATGGGGGCATTTCAGAGGAGTGGAGTGGCATGTGTGATGTCCTGGACTCGAGAGAGTGGGAGGAAGTGATCAAGGTAGAGGACAGTAGGGGGTCATGAGCAGAGCGGAGACTGCTCTTGGGTTGATATTTTTGGACTAGTGATGATATGTATGAGGGGGCTTGGTTGTGGACAGCCTTGTAGTTTAGGGTTAGTAATTTGAATCAGCAAGTGGGAGCCAGTGGATTGACAGGAGCAGCAAAGGAAGCACAAGAAGATAAATAGAAGACTGTTAGCCGTAAACCACTGAGGAGGGTGTTGCAGGTGCAACACATGAGAGGAAGAGATGGATGCGGCAATATTTTTGGGTTGAAGGTGACAGAAGGTGGCTTGTGACTGAATGTGGGGTGTAAATGAAAGAGAGGAGTCTAGTATGTAGGCATGCAGCTGGCTTTACAATGGAGGGATGTAAATTTCACTTAGGATGCTAGCTTGAGTTAGATAAGAAGTCCAGGGTGCTCTTTGTTTCAGTGCTTTTAGAGCATTGAAGCCTTTTCTGTAATGTTTTTTCTGGGTCTGGATTTCTATGGAACGGCAGGTAGGTTTGGTAATGTGACCTGCTGTTCCCCTCCCTCCAGGCTTGGAATTTACCTGCCTATCTAAGCCTGCGCAGTTGGCTGAGACTAACTCATCACAGGGCTAGAAAAGGGTTGCTTTTCCTGCAATCTGGGGGAAGCTGTGTGATGGGATACAAGGCTGGTGCCTGTGAAGGAGAGTTGTTTCATTGCATAGCCCAACTCTGGACCAACTGGTTTTGGTGGGAACCAGTTGTATTGATGGTTAACCCCGGAAGGGAAGGACTTTTTGTTGCATTGATCTGGCATCTTGCTTGTTTGAGGAAATGCATTGACCATTGGTTGAACTTGTATCACAATAAACTGCATTTTATTTCACCATAAGGACTGCTTTCAGAGTTGTTATTGCCTTTAGCAACCTCCATCCTGACAAGTGTAACACTGAGGCAACGTGCTTGAGGTCTGCATGGACGGATAACTGGGATAGTCAGGAAACAAAAATGGTTGAGCAACATGTTATAATATATATATAAAAAAAAACATTTTTGTCTGTGGCCAATGATCCGCAGGGAAATTAACCCCCTCAATGTATGAAGGTGTTTACATAGTTGGACCTTTCAGATAATTCCCCTGTGGATCATTGGCCACAGACGAAAATGTTTGCTGAATAAGGGGGGGAGGGGAAGATGGGCCTCTCTACCATTTTCCCAGCCTTTTTTTAAACCATGTCCCAACATTTTTGAGATGTTATTTTTTCCAAACAAAATGGAAAAATGTAAAACTTTTCTGAATCTAAATAGGTTTATGGGACTTACAGCATTATATACAGATATTTTCATACAGTACGTTTATGAGAGGTGTATTCTTTTGCTCTAAAAATACATTGGTTGGCTACATGGATCTCTATCACTGACTGCAGACACTAAAGGATTTTTCATTGCAAATAGAGCTGAGTGAATTTTTGTTCTGATCTTGTGATATGATCATGCAAGTTTTGAGTTTGTTTATTTTACCCAAATGTGAACAGCAATGCTGCCTACACCATAGGGTCGATTCAAAGAAACATGTAACAGCTTGGATTTGGGTGCCGATCATCCTATTTTTCCCGTCCGCTCGTGCGTTCGTATGAACTTGCGAGTGATTCTATAAGCAAATACGTTTCTATCCTAAAATATACGTCCGTTCGTATGGCAGTTCGGGAATCAGACCTATGTCAGTTTCCATCCTGAATTTTCCGTTTCATTTCTCAGGTTGCAACATTGGTTTTGCCCTTTTTCCTTTTTTGTCTGGACGTAAATCCTTCTGATCTTGCGGCTGCGCACTACAAACTTACCTCATTAAAGTGCATTCTAAATATTTGGTCTTTTATTTTTCTTTATTTCATTCATTTTGTAGTAACCAACCATTAATGAATGCATTTGCATAAGTAAATCTTACTTTGTTTAATTTTTAGTTAACTTGCATTTTTTACTTGTGGATTTAATTTTAATATTTATGCTTCAAATGGTACAACTTTAAATTTTTAGTGTGGTTACCCACACCCTCTACATACAGATTGCTCTCAAATATTAAAAAACACCCAGCAACTTCTGCATGTTATGAGCCTAGAAACAGCCAAGATGGCGGCTCAGGTATTATCGGGCAGCCTGCAAACAGAAAGGGCCTTGTGACTGTGTTGCTCTGGATTCTTTGATTTCTGACCTTTCCTTGCCCCCAGCTCTGCTGTGTCTGTGCAAAATACAGCAGTAACCCACATCCTGCACTTTATCCCGCTCTCCTCTCCTCAGTAAGTGTGATGCATCTGACCAAAGATGTGCTTAAATAATTAAACAAAGCAAAGGTAAACAACTACACCAATAAATGCAATCTAAAAATATTATTCTAGTACATCAATTTAAAAATAAATAACAAAGGACATAAGTTTCTTTAATTAAACGCAAATATATTGCCAAATAAAGGTTTACATGCAAAGGACTAATTAAGGTCCACATTAAAATGCTTTTATAAGGCATACATGAATCAGGTATGCATTGCCATACAATTTATGGCCTCGGCCATGCTGATACATGCAGTTCATTGCAGCTCAAGACACGCAGACTCCTCCACATAGCCAAAAAACCTGTTCAAGAACAGCAATACGACTGCTAAAAGGTGTCGGCAGTGGCTTTCTTTTAAAACGTATTTAGAGGTTTGAAAACTGTTCTCTGAATCACACCGAAACACATCCAATTATCCTAAGTTTTACGTTTTCATCCTAAGTTTTAGGATTTGATCCTAAGTTTTACGTTTTCATCCTAAAATTTAGGAACGAACTTGCGATGATCGTAAGAGCATATACGCATTCGTACGTAGGCTCGTGCGAGTCGGAAATGGCCAAAAAAACAGGAAAAAATGACTAACACCCACCCAAACTTACGATTCTCGATCCGAAATCAATTAACTTTTGCTCTTTGAATCGAGGGGCATATATACAGAAGAATGCTCCATGACATTCCCTGAAAAATAGACACTGCTAAGGTGTGGATACTTTTTAAAAAGTTTTAACGTTAAAATAAAACCTTTAGATCTGTTTAGCCTCCTTCCCCTTGGCATCCCTCTTTAGGAAGCTCATAATCAGGCTTTAAGACTGGAATCTTCTGGGATCCAGTGATGTTTCAACCACACCTGCACGTCTCCTTGTCAGGTGTACATGTGGGTCATTAAAGTGGCATGGAATTGTAACTGGGGTAATTTAGACCATTGTTGGACTTTATAGGGCTTGCTTGTAGGAGTATCAGGATGCCTCAGAGAGGGGTAAAGGAGGTCTTTTTGACTCTAAGTCCACTTCAGCAGACTGTAAGCTTTTCATCTGCTGTATACTCCCTTATAGATTGTATGCTCTATACCCTACTTTATAGCTTTTTCATCTTTACATCCCTGTTTTGCACACTAAGTATCCTTAGGCTATGAGGAGAGGGGTATAATTGGATTAAGGTATTAAGTATGAAAGAGGCCATCTCGAATTTTGCTATGAAGCTCCATCGTTTGTCAAGTGGAAAAGCTGTCCCTGCAGAATATAAATTGTAATGCTTTGTAGCGTCGTCTGGTTAGTAGGTCTAGTACGACTTGCATTTACTGAGTGTTGAGGGTATATTTATGTTATTAACATTTTGTAAGAATGTAAAATAGTGTCACATCCGTATTTCTTACGTGGGCTAAAAGGGCAACAAAGCCATGCTGGTAATTAAGATATACAAGAATCTGCGAAAATCTATTACACGGAAGACATTTTCTGTGTACGAAACTCACAAATCGAAGGTCGTGAAGTCGAAGTTCAGTGACTTCAATAAGAAAAATCACATTTATTATTCATATGAAAAAATAAACAGGTTGCAACAGCAACCAAAACAAAACACGCAAGATGGATCAAAGTCAATTTGCAAATTCTGATAGAATGCAAAGGTGACAAACCCATCTCCTAACACCAGATGGCTCACTACTTCTGGTGAGTTAAGTGGACATCTATACACAGAAGTGGGTGACCATTTTATATGTTGAGACCTTTGGACCGCCCTAGATTGGTAAAGACAAAGGTTGATTTAAGGCTGGGACATTGAATCATTTGGACCATCTCTTGCAATGCATAAGGACAATAGATTTAGCCATTTACAGCTAACAGAGGTACAAAAAATGATTCCTAGAGGGACGTAATTTCCAAGCAAAAGTTCTTCAAGTTGTGGACTGTTAGACCCATCCTAGTAACCTATTGAAAGTGGCATGGGATCATGGACTAGGTGAGTAATTCAGAGAGCTGCAACAATCAAAACACACAAAATGGGTTAAAGTCAATTTGCAAACCCTGATGGGATGCAAAGGCGACACATCCATCTCCAAACAGTGGATGACTCATATCACAGACAAACTGGGTGGCCATTTCACATGATACATTTGGGCCACCATAGAAAGGCAAAGGTTGATTTAAGCCTGGTACTTTATCATTTGGGTCACCTCTTGCAGAGCATAAGTATAATAAGTTTGGCCATTAACAACTAACAGAGGAGCAAACTTCACCTTCTAATCCATGATTTTGCACTGGTAGGCCCATCCAAAAAAACCTTTGTTTCGGTACAGGGTATAGAGTAACGGAATGGGATAACCAAGGACAAGCCCCGAGGTGAGCCCCCAGTCATAACGTAACAGATGTGTTATCATCCAGCAAAAGGAGATACAAGGTCTAAATTCATAGAAAATCATCTTTCTAAGCAAAAAGTCTATCACATTTTGGACAGTTAGGCCCATCCTAGTCACCCGTTCACCCGTTATGGTTCAGCTGATCCCACCAGTCAAGGAATGTGATGCGCCAAGGACTAGTGCTTAGTGAACTTTCATTCCTAATGTAGCACAGGCATCCAGCAAAGTGTGACCCAAAGTCATAATGCCTAGAGAGACAAATTTCCGAGCAAACAGTTCCTAACATTTTGGACTGTTGGCTAATCCTAGTCACTGTGTACTGTAAATATCTAAGAGCAACATTTTAATCGCAAAAAAAGTCCCTCAGAATAAGGGACACAGCATGGTGTAATCCAACAGTACAAATATATAAACACAGGCAGATATAGAGTATATACAATGTAAAATGGACATAGCATATGAATAGAAGGAATGTAAGAGGGCCATGCTGTTTATTAGCATAGAAGGATGGACACATCTGAAAGCCTGGCGCTTTACGGGTCTACATGGGAATACAATGGGGGCTACCTAATGAGGGATAATCTGAGGGGGCAGTGTAAACCAACCATTCTTTTTGGGACTCAAAGTGGGACAAGGTAATAGGTGTGAGGGGTGTGTTTTGAAGGAAATACCTTCCAAATATCTGCAGCATTCTATGCTAATTCTCTGTGTATAAGTAGGTGCTCCCATCCAGACATGCACTTAAAGCATAACTTGGATACCTCTAGTCCATAAAACATGATTGATCCAACCAGGGCCGGATTAAGTGTGGTCGAGGCCCCTGGGCACCAAATCTGGTGGAGGCCCGAGATACAGTATTTTTTTCTCCTTTAAACAAATAGTCCAGCCAAATAACTGATTGGTGGTTGTCTGACACCCGCCTACTTACTGAAATATCAGATCAAGTCTCTTGTGTCACCTTTGTGTGGGTGTGTGCTGCTCTGCAACTCCTGCTTTGCCATTTTGGGCGGGGGTTAGTATAGTCGCCCAGCTGGTCCAGCAGAAAACAGTGCCCTGTATCGAGCTGCCAGCGGCTGTGCTTGGTGGTTTATGTGTGCAGGGAGCATCCGCTCTGCACTCACCCATCACTGTAGCATTGAGACGATGGCGGCTTTGCTGCTCTAGACTTTCCTTCCTGCCCTGTAGTGGCTTTAGCTGCCCACACGTGGGGGCTTTGTTGCCGGCCCCGCGGCCTGTCAGACCAAATACTGGTCCAGACCATAACCTTTGCAGGGCAAGTGGTGGAGGCCCCTTGCACCCCTCTCATAATCCGGCCCTGGACCAAACGCTCATCCAATCCATATATTTTACTACTGCTGTTCAGCTAGTGAACCATTGTGGCATCAGTGGCACCGTTTTCTTGCTAATGCCAGCAAAGTGGGACATTTAACTGTCCAGCTTTAGAGTGATTTTAGGAGGACAGTGGGAAAAAATGTCTCAAATCGGGACTGTCTCAAAGGGGGGACATCCGGTCAGTTTACGGTCGTGGGACTCACCAGCTTTGCTGTTGTGAGAGTGAAGTGAGAGAATGGTGATGCTGTACATGAATATGCATCAGCTACAAATACATAAACATGGACAAATGAGTAAAAACCACATATATCAGGCATCACAGAAGAAAAAAAGGGATTATGAACTAGGTATGTGGTAGAGGCACACACAGTTATTAAGAGGGGCTGACTTATCTGACTGATCCACAAGAATCTTGTGTGCAGGTATGCACATTCTCAATAGGGAAAAGCTGATCACATGTTCAGTGAATTTATATTGAAAACCTTATGTGCAAGACCTACAGTTCACAAAATCGATACTCTAATATAAGTATATGGACATAAAACAACTTTTTTATTTTAACTATCCCGGCTATTGTTCCACTCCAGCGGGGCATCCTGATTGGTGTGGAATCCCCTTGATCACCTACAATACCCACCCCTCCCTCCAGTGCATGCATGGGGTACCATTTAGCAGTTTGATCTCCATTCAGCTTCTACTAGCAGCTCACATGTTAGGATGGCATAGTTCAAATTGAATGGAGCATGGGCTGCAGGCACTCCCCTGTGTACTTGCATCAGCCAATTCGAAAATGCCTGGCACAGGTACATGCCTCAGCTGGAGGGAAGTGGGGATGTGGTCACATATAGAAGGTGATCAGGGGATATTTTAAAGAGTGCCCTGTTGGAGGACTCTGTTGGGTTATTCTGGCCTCCCTTGCCCAAGGTCTGTCAATGTTTGGTCAGCAGCTGCTGGAGATAGCCCCCAAGAACCATGGCATGCACACGAGATGCGGTTCGAAGAGCGATCTCAGTTTATTGAGAAATCATCACATTACTTATAGCGCATGTCACATGCAAATTAGCACTCTGGCCCCCACCCTTGCACGCAACCTTATTGGCAAACTTCGCAACTTCACTTATCAACACGTAGTCTCACAAACTATGCAAAGTTCTTTCATTTCTCAAGGGAACATCAGCTCTTCAGAGCTTAACCTTCAACAATTCCCGGGAGTAAATAACCTTGGAACGCTGCTCTGGCCTTGTGGTTTCTGCTACAAAAAAATAACTAATTTCACATTTATTCTAAAGAACCCTTTACAAACTTGACAAGATGGATAGCAGCTTTCAAAATGGCTACTCAAATGTCAAGCGTAACCCTTCATGCCCCACCCCAATTTTGAATACTCTGGGGATTAGAAAATCAGCCTACATGGAATAGTTCATACTCCAGAGAGGCTGATGTTCATCTTTAATGGAAATATATATAAAACAATACCAGACAACACACACGTTGCTGTAAGGATTCTGGAGACAAAACCTGGAATCCAGGTATGAAAGCTTTTTCATTAGCAAACTGTGCCTATTTCCCTATCAGCACCTTCATAACTTGATATGCTATGTGGCTTATATCAATTAAGTTTACTAATACAACACCTGACTCATACGTAGGTCCCATTTCCCAACACGAGTGAATGCACTCACTTGAGAAGATCCCAACATCCATGTTCCAAAGTCCAGTGGAATCTTTCCTGTAATATTGGGGAGGAAATTCTAGGGAGACCAACATACCCAAAGATGACTGTATTGTAAAAGGCCTTCATAATGGCTGTAGCATTTCTTCTATCACCATTACCAGGTTAAATATCAGCTGTCAAGAGAGCAGAATGAAAAATGACACATGTGAGGTAAGCTCTGACCTGCTGCAGATCCTGTCAGTGTTTATCCAGAGGAAGACAAACAAAAGAGCATTCGCGATGCCACTCTTACTTAGCGAAATAAATCCTTGGGTACATAGAGGAGTACACAGTTAAAGTGAGATACATGGACAAACACATCGGCAAAGAGAGGAGTTACTGACGCTCAGTGCTATAGCAGAAACACAAACAGACATTTAGGGACAGCTGACAGATGCCAAGATTCAGGGCTTTCTTGACCTACAGAAAGGACCACTATCGAAAATGATGTTTCCAATGTAAATGTAATAGCAGCCTCTTTATTAGCCATCAGATCTGCCCATCAAGGTATGTCCTCTCTAATAGTCTTATATAATCCCTTTACCATCAGGTAACCTCTTCCTATAAGCATATCATGCAGAACCACCCACCCATTTGCCTCTAAGTCTTTTCTTAACTGAAGGACTCTTCCTGTATTACCCATCCAGATCTCATCTTCAGCCTTCAGGAGACCTCCCGTCCTTATCAGTACAGAACTCTAGTGTTCATTAAAAACAAATTTTACTAATGAGTCATTCTTTATTTATCTCATGCCATATTCTAAAATAAAATTTGAATACAGACCTTATTTTAATGAGAATGGGCCCTTATCTTCCTATCCCCCATCAAAATTCCCTTCTTTCCAGATAGCTGCCAGATCCTCTTCTTAACCTGAACAGTTACCTCCCACTAGCCAGTTAAGTGGCAGGGCTCCCCAACCCTCTCCTTAAGACCCACCAACAAGCAATCTTTTCCAGATCCACACGGATGTCCAGATGAGGTGATTAGTGCTCAAACAGAGCTAAAGAGACAGCTATGTGGAAAGCTACAAACCATGACCTGTTGTTAGGCATTTAGTAGATTGGTAGAACTCTGCTCTATAGCATTCAGAATTCATCTTCATATTAGCCACCCAGATCCACTACTTATGCTGAATGGCTTACCACCCACTAGCTAACTAGATATCCCCTATAACATCAAGAGGTAAGACACTAGTTGTGTTAAGGTTCTTCTAACCTAAAAAAATACACACACACACAGACAATGGTTGTTATGTGAGGCTGGCACAATAAACACCCGAGGCCAAATATAGCCAAATGACACTCGTAATTTAATAATTACATCCTATATGGCACATGACACATTGTTGAAAAAAGCACACTGAAACCTGTACACACATTAAAAAAGCAATTGCTATTAAAAAACAGGGGCCCCCACCAGGACTAGCCTGGATTCTACACCGCCTTATACTCACGCCACACTCACATACACACACCGCCGGCGTCCCTCAATGGGACTAAGTCCACATAAATGGGGCTATGGCTTGTGGCTCAAAGGGCAATCAGGGGGATGTGTTGTTGACAAATCTTCAAAGTAGCCTACTGGCTATTTCCTTCTGAGGTGCCTAAAGCACCCACGGCGTGGGGCTAGCCCAATCCAATCACAATAGATGAAGCCAAATGAAGCCCGCAGGCACTCACGTGTCCAGCTAGAAAAACGAGACTTGGAGAGCTGCGCACGAATAGAGGCAAAAGTCTGGGCTAAAAAAATCCACCTGTAACAGGCATGCTGGAGACCTTCCTCATAAATCATGCAGCCTGATGAAACTCCCAATGGGGAGTGAAACGTGCGTCGGTGACGGCCCCTAGCCACGCTCCCCGCATTGACTTCACCACACCGCGGCCGAATGCGAGGGAAGGCCAAGCACAGGAAAGGAGAGTTGATTGTGCATCCATCTTCATAGACCCACGTGCGGCATGACCCAGCGGAGACAGCGGCAGCAGCGATATCAAAGGAGGATGGCAAAGGCTGCATGATTTATGAGGAAGGTCTCCAGCATGCCTGTTACAGGCGGATTTTTTTAGCCCAGACTTTTGCCTCGTTTATCTAGCTGGACACGTAAGTGCCTGCGGGCTTCATTTGGCTTCATCTATTGTGATTGGATTGGGCTAGCCCCACACTGTGGGTGCTTTAGGCACCTCAGAAGGAAATAGCCAGTAGGCTACTTTGAAGATTTGTCAACAACACATCCCCCTGATTGCCCTTTGAGCCACAAGCCATAGCCATTTCTCTTAGCAGCTTGCTTTGTCTCTGACATTGACCACATGAAACTTCAGGAACCAATCGCCAGAGGTTGGGTGTCCCTAGTTGGTGCCTAAGCTTAACCCATACAGCAAGGAAGCATCTTAGGCCCTAAAAACCCCTTGCTGCAGTCCCTATTACTAAAGCCTAACTGCACCTACACCAACTTTACAAATTTAACAGGTGTGACGAATAGTGAGCCTATGACAGTCAGCCATATTTCATCTTAAGTATTCATAAGCCACTCCCCATTATCTATACAGACCTTCTATGATTATTTAGAAATAGCCCTTTTAGCACATATGATCCAAAAATATCTCCTGCATCTCCCTTACAATTAGGCCCCAAATGCTTCTGTTTGGCCCTCCATGCATTAGTTAGGCAGAAAAGATGTGGGGTTTGGACCCAACCCCCACACAAAATATTTATGGAGAGATCTAAGTTCCTGACCCTGCTTGACTACCAAAATTAACAATACTTGATAATTTAAAAATACAAATTTATTAAAGAGATATTAAAATGTAACAAATCATAGCAACAAAATTAATATATGCAACATGTACATGGCTTACAGATTACATAAATAAACTTATATTGCCTTTATGGGCCTTACATTTAATTGTGTGACTATTTTCAACATTCAAAGGCGGGCAGACTAGTTTCGCCTGTTGCGGCTTCTTCAGCGCCCTCAATTCAAATTACATATAAAGATAAATGGTGAGTATATGTACATCATAATAAGAACATAAGAACAATGGTTACTATGCAGGTATGTACCTGTGTTTGTAAGATGCCACAGTTCCAGATTTTCAGAAGGGACGAGACCCACGACAAAGAGGCAAGGTCTGATGTCTTGGGCCACCTAGGGTATAAGGCTTGGTGCCAGAATCTATGTTTTTTTTTTGGGGGGGGGGGGGGGGGGGGGGTTGCAGGAAAAAGGCGTCAGTCATTGCAAGCAACGATAATAAAAAAATGTGTACAGAAAAAAGGAATTGCGTGTGCCAACCAATATAGTGTTCTATGCATTAGGATCACATATTTAGTGTTCTGATCCCCATTATCCATATATATTCCCTCTTTATACGAATAACAACAAGCATATAAGTAAAAAATCTATTTCTTACTTTGTCCAGTATGTGCCTATTTAAGGATGCATTCACCTACGCACAGGCTTCCCCTGGTTGTATTGTATAATGCACAGAATGACTTATTCATATATACATAATAGAACCGTAGACTGTCCTTTTCCTCTATTGTCCAGGATCAAAGCCCCTGGCAGGGGCTGAGAAATCAATGTTCTTTCCCAGCACCGTCCTTCCTCCCTCACTTAGATAATTTATCATCTCCAATGAATAAACCATGCTGCCCAAACTCTACCTTGTCCCAACAGCTTCCAGAATCAGCGCCAGCCAAGCACAGGGTGGATGTGGAAAGTCAAAATGTATAAGGGGACAGCTTGTATTACTAACGCGACAGCTAAAATGAATGTATGCATGTGCTTAGCATCAGATCAGAAACTGGACTGTGGAAATCCATACAGCTCCAACGCTTAACCATATTGAACAGGGTTTAGGCTTGTGCAAGAAAAGAATGCTGCCATTCTTAACACATATACAATAAGTCCAAAGAGCTATCCAGCACAGCTTCCCGCAAGAATAATAAAAAAATTAAATGTAGCCTTTACTAGAGTCATTAAAAAAAACATATACAGCTGGCCTGATGCAGAGCCTCCCCGTTCAGCTATCCCGTACGTTTTCCCGTTGGTTTTGGGCTGTGATCGGGTCATGAAAGGGTGCTACGTTGCTTTTTGTGTGCGTTTATGCGCTCAGGTGTGTCGGCATGCGCCTTTCCGATAGACGGCTCGCAAGAGGCTGAACTCCGTGAAAACGGACGGCCCGTTGATTGGTCCGTTTTTTAATTGATTCAGAGCCTTGATTTCCGATTGAAACAAGCCCAATTTAACGAGGGTCTCGACGCTTCACTTACGACCAGTCTTAGCAGCCGTATTTGCTCTCGGGGAGTTTGAAATGCATTCTGCTGTACGTGATGATCAAAGGCGTCAGCTCCGCGGCCTGGTTCTTTTGAGCATGGCAGAAACCAGACTGCACCAAACACGTTTGGACATCGATGGCATGCATGACCTTGAGCTATTCGAGCTCACCCGCCTTAACCGTGTTTCTCTCCAGGGCAGCTGCGCCCCAGACGCCCTGTTGGCCGCAAGCCTTGTAAGTTTGTTCAATATATCATACATTTAGTTTAAACTCCTGGCCCAAAAAAAACAAACATGGTCCAAGACACATTAATAAAATAACTTTGGCCCACATTAATCCTAAAAATGGCCCAAACCAAAACCCCTAGATAAGCAAGAAATACTTCCAAGGCAAAACTGATGATGTTTTTCATTCACAGATCAAAGACAAGGGCCAAAATGAAGAACAAGAAGAGCCTCCTTGGTGGCTGAGCACTATTTTATTTTTTTATTACATTTTAAAAATTTACAGTTTTATTAAAAAATAAAAAACCAAATTGTGTGGTGTGTTCTCTTTCCTGGCACTGTACGTTCTCACAACATAACCATACAGTTACATGTCCCAAAAGGTAAGTATATGGGACAAGGAAAAGAAAGAAGAAGGAGAAGAAGACAAAGAAGAAGAAAAAGAGATTAAGGTAAGCATTAAAGACAAGTAAGAAGAAGAAAAGAGATTAAGGTAAGCATTAAAGACAAGGAAGAAGAAGAAAAAGAGATTAAGGTAAGCATTAAAGACATGGAAGAAGAAGAAAAAGAGATTAAGGTAAGCATTAAAGACAAGGAAGAAGAAGAAAAAGAGATTAAGGTAAGCATTAAAGACAAGGAAGAAGAAGAAAAATGAATTTGGTGTGTTAAGTTTGGCTATGTGAATAAGTGTCAGTTTGTGGGATAGGTTAAGGTTTAGGGAGTATTATGGATGTGCGCTTGCGTGGACCAAGATTGACAACAGCAAATACATGGAGATGTAAGTATACTTGTCAAAAACATCAAAATAGGGGTGAAAACGGAAACGGATGGCAAGAAGGTACGTTTGGAAACCCATTAAAAAGGAGGCAAAAACGGATCGTCCGTGTGAACGGGAACGGAAGCCACGACGAAATAGCATGCCCCCGAGAGGGGAAAAAAACCCTTCCCGATTGAAGACACAGAAACGGAGCATTAACGGAGCTCCCCCGACGGCGGCTCTGCATCACATTTTAACCCCGGGACAAATGTAAGCAAAACGGGCCATAGGAAAAGCAGAACAAAATAAGCTCAGATCGAGGCAGGCTCTGCATCAGGCCAAGCGTGCTTACATCGGGACTGTTCCCGGATGTGGTAACCACAATGCGTTTGGGGGGGGGGGGGTCCCACTTTGTCAGGCAGTATTCACTCACCTGCATCGCTCCCTAACTGGACCATCACCATCATAGAGGGTTTGCGGGGATGCGGCTGTGACTCGTGCATGCTCCATTGGCCCGGGAAATGAGGTAAGTGTATGCAACGATCTGGGGGGTTTCACACAGCGGGGCTTCCTGATTTTGGATGCCCTGGGGGGGGATCGATTGGCCCGGGAATCTTATAGATTCTCGGGCTGTTCAGCGTGGGTTTTGGTCCACTTTAATGAAAAGTCCAAACCCCTCAAAAACGGTTCCAAAGCATCTAAAATTAATATACTTTATGTTTGTAGTCACTTACTTTTTATTCTTTCCCCCACTAGGCTGAAACACTGTTCGGGATTCTAGGATACGGGTGCCGCCATCTTGCTTCAGATGCATCACATACTGGGGTCAGGAAAAGGACAGCAATCCTAGAATGCAGAGCAGCACAGTCAGAAGACACTTTCTGTCTACAGGCAGCCCGAGACTCCATGTGCCCGCCATCTTGGATGTTTAAAGGCTCAGAAATTGCAGTAGATGCAGGTAGGATGATTTTTAATGTGGGCAATCTGTATGTACAGGGCGGGGGGAAACACAAGATCATTGATTGATAGATCAAATATCAATACAATTGCCGCAGTGTACACTGGTTTCTGACTTTCTAAACCATGGTAGTCACGGTTGCCCGTTTTAGGTCTTAAGGTTTTAAATATTTGAGTAATAAGTGATATACAGTATGTCAGCTTGGGTTTTCCTTTATGATTTTGATTTGCTCTTTTGGTGATTTTAGATTTTACTTCACAGGATTAAAATTGTGTCCAACCATAGTGCAAAAAACAAATATAGATTAATAAAGATACTTGCGGCGTGGTGCAGGTGGAAAACCGCCCACAGTGCCGCGCGACCTACCTACCTTTTGGCACCAACAAAAGACTCATCTGAATCTTAACCTGGGGCCCCACATAAGGAATAAACTAGGGAGAGAACGTCTCTCCTGTGCTTCCTGAAACACAAACTTAACTCCTGCAGGAAGTGGAGACATGATCTGGACCATCCTGAATATGCCTTTGGGGGAAAGTGCTCATACTATCATACTTTAGGTGGGATCCAATCCGTATTTATCTAGATCACAAATCAAAACAAGGCTTCACAGGTAAGAGATTTCCTTGATAAAGGAAGTAAATTAACACTCAAAATGCTTAATATGGTTGGATACAACCAGTCCTTGTCTTGTCAGGCCGCCATGGTCAGGGGGGGTTCTGTGCTGTATCTGCCTGCTTTTTACCCCACCGGCTTGCCGCCCACCTTGATCGTCCCTCCAACCACTCAGTTTACTTGCCAACTGTTCGCCCCCCATGGCCACAAGCTCAGCTTACTGGTTGGCCGCTCACACAGGAAGCCTTTCATCCAAAGTTGGCTGGATACAAATGTGGTCATATTAAGTAAAAGCTACTGTGAGTATTAGCGCAGGAGTTGGATTTTTACCACTTTTAGAATTGATCTTTCGGGCACCTGCAAGACCAGTCAGCAGTTGAGGGTACTTTTGCGTGTGTAACCCACCACGGGGATATGCAGGCCTTGGTTGCCCAGGACGGAGATACTTCCCCAATGGTTTTCCCCAGGGAGGTTAGGTGAAGGTTGATAATTGTGACACAAAGGCACAACAACTTTTGAAGTATAGCACAGGTGGGGTCAGTTCCAGCTTCTTTATTGCAAAATAAACACAGCACTTCTATCACAGTACAATGGCCCCTAGCAGGACAATGTCAATTCCACATAGGACTGTACACAGAGGTGCCGCCTCAGCTGTAAGGAGGCCACCTGGTTAGACTTCTCAGGTGACCACAGGAAGACCAGATATAGGTAGAGTAGCCCCAGGCAGTGTGGGGGGCAGGGTGGGAAGGTTCAGGATCTACCCTGAATGTAGTCTATTCTCCAAGAAGCCTGCTAGGACAGTCACTGCACTATTAGCTACCTCATGTCCTTTTCACTTGTGTGCAGACCTTCTTTCTTCTGTGTTCCCTTCTCTTGTCAGTGAACAAGGTCTAGCTGTCTGATCTCCCTTTTTATGCCCCTTCGGCTCCTCCCCTAATTAACATTGTTGCCACCGGCAGCCTATCAGAGCCCTATGATTCATACTGGACAACTCTATATAATCAAACTGCAAATATCCCAGAGTACCCAGCATGAGGATTCCGAATATGTAAGCCTTCTCATTTACTCAACATGTTCTCCAACCCTGATATAAATTGAAGATCACTCTATCAGGTAAGTGGACAAAGTACCTACTTGTCCTTGGAGCACATCATGTAGAAATTGCTGGTTTGTTAAACCAATAATCCAATTAATTGCATTGTCATGAAGATGTTCTGACAGTCAACCCTAAATCTCTATACATTGGACCTGACAGGTAGTGCAAGATTTGAGATTAACCACCCTGTCATTTAAAGGGAAGGAATAGAATATAAGGGATCTGATCAAATGACCAATAAGTCTTCAATGTAACAAGGGTCAGCAGCAGAGGCATGGCACATGACTTTGTCAGATTGGCAGGGTCAACAACAGAAGTTTTGAACTAAACTTGATTGCACAAGCAGGGTTGGCAGCAGACGCTTGGCACTAAGCCTGGCCAGGCAGGCAATGTCAGCAGAAAAGGCTTGTGACTGGACTTGGTTGCACAACCTGGATTGGTAATAGAAGCTTGGCTCCGAATGTGGTCAGACAACCAGGATTGGCAACAGAGACTAGGCATTAAACAAAGTCAAATGCATGCAAAATAAAATTGGTACTGGGCATGCTGTAGTCATAGTCATAGGCAGGGCTGTCAACAGGGGGTTGGCTCTGAGCTTGGTCAAAAAGGAAGGGTTGGCAACAGAGCTTAGGCACTGGACTTAGGCAGACAAGGAGAGCTGGCAACAGAAGCTTGGCACTGTATGGATGGGCAGGCATGGGCGACAACAGAGGCTTGGTGCAGACTTGACTGGACAGGCAGGGTTGGCAGCAGAAGCTTGGGTATGCACTTGGTCAGACAGTTGGCAGCAGAAGCCAACTAGATGTGGCAAGACAGGCAGGCTCAATGACCGACGCTTGGCACTGGACATGGTCAGACAGACAAGGTCAAAAACATAGGCTTGGCATCTTGGCCCTGGTTGTGGTTGGACAGGCATGATCAGCAACAGAGGCTCAGATCTGAACCTCGGCAACATAGATATGTTACTGAAGAAGCATGGTTCTGAATGTAGTTAGAAAGAGAGTGTTGGCAACAGATGCTAGGCACTAGGGTCTTGATTCACAGCCTTCTATATTTCTTCCCGTTTTTATCTCTCCGTGTAAACATTACACATGGTTTTCTTCAGTATCGGAGCGTTCACACCATTCAGAGCCTCCATCGGGAGCGTCTCGTATTGTTCCCGATGATGTGAGAGCCATTGAGAAAGCTGTGAGAACCTCTCTCAAAGCAAATTTCACAGACAAGGCTCTTGTGTATGTTGATGTGAAATTCTCACTCGTAGCGTTTTTAGAGCGTTTTTGAACGGATTTTGCCATTGTGTGAATGTCAGGTGAGATTCTTCTAGTTTCCGTTGGAAAATTCCTGTTTTTACCTTCATTTGGCCCCTAAATTCTGTGAACTTTTCGTTTTTGTGAAATTTATACACAGACACTGGCTTTTTTGCTGGCTTCTACACATATGCAAGCCTCTTTTTTTAACTGTTTCACATACCCTGGTCCTGCTAGCCTATTACTACTGTGCCAAGTCTCCTAAAGCATACCTTAACCACTTTAATGCATTCTTCTTTTTAATTCCTAAAGCATACCTTAACCACTGTAATGCATTCTTCTTTTTAATTCCTAAAGCATACCTTAACCACTTTAATGCATTCTTCTTTTTAATTCCTAAAGCATACCTTAACCACTTTAATGCTTGCCATGAATCTTCTCTACTTCTTCCTAGATGAATATTTGGGATGCCCACATGGATATAATGTAAAAATTACTGAGGTAATGCTACCTAGCGGCAGGTAGTGTCTGGTGAACGCTGGGTGGTGTACATAAAACCACATTTAAGAAAGCTAATCTGATGAGCGCCTCTAACAGCGCCATGTAACAGGTGGCTCAGCTTATTGCGCCGGTGCTCTAGGTTCAGGAGTGCCACATATTACCCTTTCGCCTCAGTGTCGCTCTGCCATACATTTCAATGGGGTTTCATTTGTTGGTGTTTAAATAGGTGTGTTGGGCAATTTACATTTTTTTTTCTCAAAACATTGTGTGACCTCTCCTGGCCTGCAAACAAACACTTTTGTAACACAGGATTAGGTCTTTTTTCTTGCACCTAGGTGAAAAAAATAAAAAAATAAAATAATAAAAATAAATGTAAAAAATAAAAATAAAAATTATAAAAAAAAATGCTAACTCCCTGACCTGTTGCACCAGGCCCAAGTGTCCCCCTGCTTCCCAGAAAAAACATCCCAGGAAAGTCACCTAAACAGTGTGACCAAAATTTTAAATAAACAAATGGGGACAATTTGATAACATTCAAGCAGACCTTAAGAGTTGTATAAAAACATAAATATATATATAAACTATTAAATTATTATTCTTAACGTATTTTTATTTTTAATATTTCTAATATTTGTTTGGGGTGATGGTTATTGTTTTTGAAAATGTAATTTTAGAAAATAAAAAAAATATATACCTTATCAAAAAATAGGTCACATTTTATTCAAAAATATTTAAAAATGTTTATTTTGGGGGTATTTAAAAGAAGGTGACAGTCTCACAGTGCCTTAAGAACTCAATTCTGTTTTCTCACACACCACGAACACACAATCTCACCAACAAATAGTGCCCGGAAGTGCAATCGGAAAATTCCCGTTGTAAAGCCCTCTCTCACATCAAATCTGGGCTCTGAATCATGTGGTATTCTCACTCATCATGAGTTTTACACATGAATATGAAAAAAATACAAAGCAATTACACTCAACGTAAAATAATTTCACACACAACGAAAACACTAATATTATGGAAAAAGCCAACGAGAAACTCACAAATAGCCCAAACCCAACTGAAAAAATACACATACACATGCTTTTCCATGTGAAAATTCAGGTGTGGTCTAGATGTGGTCAAACAGGCAGGGTCAGCAACAGAAGATTGGTACTAGATGTGGTCAATCAAGCAGGGTTAGCAACCGAAGCTTGGCACTAGATATGGTCAATCAGGCAGGGTCAGCAACCAAAGCGTGGCATTGGTTGTGATCAGACAGGCAGGATCGCATCAAAGGCTTGAATCTGAACTTGGTCAGACATTCATGGTCAGCAAAAGAGTCCTGGTACTAGACTTGGCTGGACATTCAGGAACGGCAACAAAACCCTGGATGTGGTAAGACAGCCAGGATCAGCAGCAGGAGCCAGAGACTGGACATGGACAGACAGGCAGGGTCAACAACAGGGGCTTGGCACTGGATATGAAGCTTGGCACTGCTTCCAAGGATCTAAATCCAAGGATCTAAATCTGGTCAGACAGGCATGGTTGACAACAGGAGCCTGGTACTAGACATGGCTGGACAGCAACAGAAGCTTAGCTCTGAACAAGGTCAGACAGGCAGGGTTGGCAATAGGGGCTTGGCCCAACAGGCAGGGTTGGTAACAAGCATCATTAATTCAGCAGGCAAGCTGAGAAGAGACAAGGCTGGCACAACAATATTATTGGCACAGTTCCTGGAGGCAGCTTTTAAATGAGCCGGCATAGATAACATATTTTCTTCCCCAGGATGGCATGGTGGACTCATCGGGACCCATCAGGGCCCAGCCCTTACCTCTCTTTCTTCTCCATCGTTATCTCTCATTTTGTCCCGCTCTTCTTCCAGCCCTATGTCTTTCTGCATGAGAACAATGTTCATGGCAATGAAAGAGTTGTCTCTGTGATTTTTGGAAATTATTTTCTTTTCTTTGTAAATTTGCCATTTTGTACTTGACATTTGGCTGACTGTACGTGGGCTTTTTTCCCAGGAACCTGTTTCACCTGTCTTACTTTAAGAGAGGAACCATAATCTGCAGTTACAATATGTAGACGGCATCTGCCAAAAAAGATTGAGACGAAAGAATGGACAGCGGCAAATGTTTTGTTTGCTCGGAGGAAAGTATAAAGACCAACACATTTACATAATGCTACGTTTGTGCCTGAACAAAATCATCAAGTTGGAGACCCAGACTTTAAATTCTGCAAAACATGTTAAAGGAAAATCTATCAGAAGTATTGATCTGCCATAAAAACAAATGTGCTAAACATTTCAGAAATGAGTAGCAGTCATACATTTACCCAATCTACCATCACTTACAATAGGCTGAATAGCATTTCAGGCCTAGGTGTGGAATCTGTTTTAAAAAAAAACATTGATACAATAATAAAAGATACCCGTATTTTAAATATTTTAAGCCAAATGTTGTGCTAAAACACACCATTACAGGCAGTGTGACATCCACCCTTCCCCATGGGTAGTGTGGCATTTCACCCATCCAATTCACTGAAGGCAGTGTGGCATTCCCCCCCCCCATTCCCCATAGGCAGTGTGGCAATCCCCTCATCCCATACTCCATAGGCAGTGTGGAATTACCCCCACCCCATTCTCCATGGGCAATGTGGCATTCCCCCCTTCCATTCCCCGGTGGCAGTAGGGCATTCCACCCATCCAATTCACTAAAGGCAGTGTGGCATTCCCTCATCCCATTCCCCATTGGCAGTGTGGCATGCCCCATCCCATTCCCCATAGACAGTGTGGCATTCCCTATCCCATTCCCATAGGCAGTGTGGCATCCCCCCTCCCATTCCCTATATAGGCAAGTATGGCATTCTCCCCTCCCATTCCCCATAAGCAGTTTGGCACCCCCATCCCATATGCAATGTGGCAGAATCCCCCCCCCCCCCCCGGATGCTGGAGAGAAGAAAAAAAAGTATACACCATTGGCTGGTGTCCCGTTGGCCACGGCACGTGTAAGTATACCTTTGTTTCACTTTTTTTTTTACATTTGCCCCTTAACACGCACTGACATCTCCCCCCTCACCACATTTTTGGGGAAAATAGTGTGTCTTATAGAGCAAAAAATCACAGTGAATACAAATTATTATTTTTTACATTAATTAATTAATAAAAATGGAAGTCCAGTCAAAAACTGACTATAGCACTGATGAAATTTACCCCAAAAACAAACATTTTGCATAATATAAATGTATCTATGTCCCTAATTAATGTTGATTGTGCTCTTCTGATTTCAGTGTAATTTATTACTTTCTTCTCTTCAAGCCCTGAAAGATTTAAAGTGGAGCACCTACCTTCAATGTCTTTCAAACTCCAGTGTCTTTTCAAACTTTCCAATGTCTTTTCAAACTTTCACTGTGTGAAACCCCCAAATTGCCTACCACTCCGGCTTTTCCATCCTAGGTCTGCAGGCTGTGACCGCATCCCTGGTGTCCCTGTGGCTGAGACGAGCTCCTGCGCCTGGCCATTCTTATACTTTTGATCCAATTTCCAATTTCTTTTAAGCTGTAATTTTCTTGGGGTTTTGCGAGAAGGTTGTACATGCCCAATAGTATGGGTGAATACCCACTAGTAGGAAGATACGCCCCACCCCTTACCACTGGGGTGAGAGTATTTCAGCGGCTTTTGATTACGTCACCCCTATGTGAGGAAACGTGCATTGAGCAAGAAGAGATCTCTGAGCACTGGAGGACAATGCCAACAGCCTTGAAACACTAGGAGAACAGCATACAGAAGACTGGGTACTTGCAGTAGACCTTTTGCAAACCTATGGGGACAGTACTGACATTGCAGCTGCACTAGCTGGCAAGTTAATGATTTTACTCAATTTATTGTTATTTCTTAATTTTATAAAATAACCATTTTTTTATAAGTGAGGGCGCTATCCACTATGCCACTACTACTGACACCAAAAAAAAACCCCGAAGGAAAATGCAGCACCAAACAGCCCAACATAAATCAAAGAACGAATGCCCCATTGTACAAAAAAAGGGTCGCCGCTAAGCCCATTCAACAACATATAAAGCCAAAAGAGAGTCTTTAGCACAGGAGCTCCGAAATCACAATATCAAAATATAACATTTGTTGGATATGCATTAAAATTATATCTCACACAGGGACAAAAACCAAGCGGGCAGCTACTACCCCAGCTAGTACTGATGCACCATTACAACAGTGATTACAGGGATTACAACAGCAGCAGCGGAACCCGGTGGTGACAGAAGATCAACAGCTATCGTGGCAACCCATTGGAAACACGTGAGAGTGGAAGGTTCGATTCTTGGCTGGCACATGACTGAAGTGCTCTTAACCTAACCCCCCCCCCCAATTGCTCCCCAGGTGCCATTAGGGCAGCCCACCACCCTGGGCATATGTACACTGCATATATGTGGAGGAGAAATTCCTATGTGTGTGCATGCATACAATGGCCATCAATGCCCCTGAAATCCTTAAAAGAAACCCAGCATGTGCCCTGATCAGTACTGTAGCCAGCTGGCTATTCACATGCTTTCTTTTTCGTATTTTTCATTTCTCATACATAACAAAAGCACTGTAAGTATTCTATGTTTACTGTCATTATGATGTAGAACACAAATGATATTATTTTCTAGCATTCTGATGAAGTTGGCAGGGGACTGGCGAAACGTGTCAATCAAATGCACTGCATTTCAGATAATTATGCAAATGATATTTTTCTCTGATTTGCCTAAATGGGGGATGCAAATGATAGTCAGTATAATTGTCAAGTTATCAGTCGATAGAGTTATTCAACAAACCTCTCAATGTTGACAGGCATGCTTTCACAAATTAAAATACAATGCACTGTTCCAAAGTATTAGGCACAACAGCTGTTCTATACATTTTAAAAGTTGGAAATAACAGAAAATGTTAAATTTGCAGCATTAACAAGTCACATTTACTAAAATCAACAGCTATTTCAATAAAAAAACGCCTGCTTCCCACCCACATATATATTGTGCTTGGGGATATTCCAAAGTTTCTCAATAGGGTTGAAGTCAGGGGCTGATGGTAGCCACACCATGAGTTGCTCTCCTTTTATGCCCATTGTGGGCAATGAGGTATTCTTTGCAACATGAGATGATTTTGCTACAAACAGACAGTTCTTTTTGTACCATGGAAGAAAGTGGTCACTCAGAAACTCCATATACTTTGAGGAGGTGATCTTCACACTTTCAGGAACCTAAAGCTCTCTTCCCGTGTTTGCAGTGCAAAGCATGACTCTTTGCTGATGTTGAAGCCTTGTTGAGACAAGGTGGCTATCCATCAACCATCCACTAGTCCATCCACCTTGACCATCGGGGGTTGCACAGCACTCATAAATAATTAAGATGTGTGGCTGGGCCTCCTGCAACCATTTCAGGTTGTGACCACTGATTAGGGATGGCTGAATAGTAGGTTTACGCATGACTGCAAGCCTCTGGAGGATCCCACATTTTGAGTTTCATAGGACTTCAGAGGAACCAGCAGCTTCAAATACCTGTTTGCTGCTTTTTTTATTGCCAATGTGATGATATTGTCAGTATGCCTTTATCTGCACAAACCCATCACTGCTCTGAATCAGCCATATATCTCTTTACAGTAACATGATTATGCCTAAGGTTTTGTGAAATATTTAATGGATATTTCATACCCTGGTGAATAACATTGCTTGGCATTCAAGGTGTGTTGGGAAGTTCCTGGTTTAGGGGGGGACAACGGAAGCTAGGTAGCTGACTGGGAACAGAAGGACAAAGGGCAGACAACCACCAAAGAGTTAAGCTGCTGACCACCTGGGGTGTGGGTCGTCCAGCACCCGGGAGCCCGTAATCCACCCAGTTCTTCAGCAGTGCCCCAAAAGGTGGCGATGCGCAGGCCTTGGGTAGTCCCTTGGTGGTCAACGGCTTGGAAAGAGGAAACAAAAGGCAGACGTACACAAGACATGAACTAAGAAGGACCGCAAGGCCCAGCAAGAATGAGGAGCTATAAGCCTAATCACAAGAAACAGGAAGGCCTGTAGGCCCCACAAGAACTAGGAGGTAAGCAGGGGGGTTGGAGAGCATGACTAGACTTCAAGAAGGCAATGCATTTATAATTTATAGGAAACCCAACAGCATGACTAACGCCAGGTGAGGTTAAACAATGAGGCTCTAGGACCCAGGGAAGAACCGCACCACTCCAGCAGACACACAGCAACACCCTGTCCATGCCAGTCCTGACAGTATATATCCAAGACATTGCGCTATTTGAGGCTTTTTGCCAGTAGAAAGATCGTTCCTCCTATATTTATGAAACCTGTGGCCTGCTTAATAATGCGAAACGTATCCCCTGGGGTTCCAGGTATGTAAAGCATTATTGTTTTAAATGATAGTATATATTATACAGCTAGTAGATTGGGGGAGTCAGTCAGACGCTAACCAATGGCTAGTAACAGCATATAGTGTGTACAATTAGTAGTCTAGGGGTGTCAATCAGATATGAGCCAATCAGACAGTATGTAGAGTTAGCAGGCTGGAGGTGTTAACCCTTTAGTTGCCAAGCCCGTAACACCTACGTGCTGGCTTGGCTGGGCGTTAAGTGCCAAGCACGTAGGTGTTACGTGCTGAACTTTAACTCACCTCCTGAAGATCAACAGATGAAGACTGCCTGGATCCCGCCTCCACAGCGTAGAAGAGACATGGGGGGGTCACCTGGAGGTGACCCTGACCTCACCCCAGTCACCAGATCGTCGGTGGACCAATCCGAAGAGAGGCGCACGGCTGCTGTCATCAGCCGGCGCCACCCCTTTAAAAAGAACTTGCGGACCTGCGGTTCCCTCTCTGTTCGCCGGCTCGAGGTAGGTGTGTGTGTGTGTGTGTGTGGGTGGGGGTGTGGGGGAGTGTGTGGGGTCAGTGATTTTTTGTTGGGGGGGGGTTGGGGGTGGGTGGCTGTACCCTGATCGGCGGCAGGGGCGGACTGACAGGCCGGGCCAATCGGCCGTTGTCCGCCTGCGCGCACCCAAGCCAGCTGATCGGGGGGGGGGGGGGGGGTTTCGGGGGTCACAAGTGTGTGGGGTCAGTGATTTTTTGTTGGGGGGGGGGGGTTGGGGGTGGGTGGCTGTACCCTGATCGGCAGGGGCGGACTGACAGGCCGGGCCAATCGGCCGTTGTCCGCCCGCGCACACCCAAGCCAGCTGATCGGGGGGGGGGGGGGGGGTCACGGTCGCCGATCCGCCAGCATCCCCAACCCCCGATCCGATCCCCCCCCCCCCCCCCCCCCCGATCAGCTTGCTGTCTGACTGACACGGACTCATTTGCGCACCTATCCCCACCCTGCCACCCATCCATCCATCCATCCGCACCTATCTCCAGCCTGCCCCTGCCACCCATCCATCCATCCATCCATCCGCACCTATCTCCAGCCTGCGCCTGCCACCCATCCATCCATCCATCCATCCATCCGCACCTATCTCCAGCCTGCCCCTGCCACCCATCCATCCATCCATCCATCCATCCGCACCTATCTCCAGCCTGCCCCTGCCACCCATCCATCCATCCATCCATCCATCCGCACCTATCTCCAGCCTGCGCCTGCCACCCATCCATCCATCCATCCGCACCTATCTCCAGCCTGCCCCTGCCACCCATCCATCCATCCATCCATCCATCCGCACCTATCTCCAGCCTGCGCCTGCCACCCATCCATCCATCCATCCGCACCTATCTCCAGCCTGCCCCTGCCACCCATCCATCCATCCATCCATCCATCCGCACCTATCTCCAGCCTGCCCCTGCCACCCATCCATCCATCCATCCATCCGCACCTATCTCCAGCCTGCCCCTGCCATCCATCCATCCATCCATCCATCCGCACCTATCTCAAGCCTGCCCCTGCCACCCATCCATCCATCCGCACCTATCTCCAGCCTGCCCCTGCCACCCATCCATCCATCCATCCATCCATCCGCACCTATCTCCAGCCTGCGCCTGCCACCCATCCATCCATCCATCCATCCATCCGCACCTATCTCCAGCCTGCCCCTGCCACCCATCCATCCATCCATCCATCCGCACCTATCTCCAGCCTGCCCCTGCCACCTATCCATCCATCCATCCGCACCTATCTCAAGCCTGCCCCTGCCACCCATCCATCCATCCGCACCTATCTCCAGCCTGCCCCTGCCACCCATCCATCCATCCATCCATCCGCACCTATCTCCAGCCTGCCCCTGCCACCCATCCATCCATCCATCCGCACCTATCTCCAGCCTGCCCCTGCCACCCATCCATCCATCCATCCGCACCTATCTCCAGCCTGCCCCTGCCACCCATCCATCCGCACCTATCTCCAGCCTGCCCCTGCCACCCATCCATCCATCCATCCATCCGCACCTATCTCCAGCCTGCCCCTGCCACCCATCCATCCATCCATCCGCACCTATCTCCAGCCTGCCCCTGCCACCCATCCATCCATCCGCACCTATCTCCAGCCTGCCCCTGCCACCCATCCATCCATCCATCCGCACCTATCTCCAGCCTGCCCCTGCCACCCATCCATCCATCCATCCATCCATCCATCCGCACCTATCTCCAGCCTGCCCCTGCCACCCATCCATCCATCCGCACCTATCTCCAGCCTGCCCCTGCCACCCATCCATCCATCCATCCATCCATCCATCCGCACCTATCTCCAGCCTGCCCCTGCCACCCATCCATCCATCCATCCATCCATCCGCACCTATCTCCAGCCTGCCCCTGCCACCCATCCATCCATCCGCACCTATCTCTAGCCTGCTCCTGCCAGCCATCCCTCCATCTTCACCTATCTCTAGCCTGCTCCTGCCACCCATCCATCCATCCGCACCTATCTCCAGCCTGCCCCTGCCACCCATCCATCCATCCGCACCTATCTCCAGCCTGCCCTTGTCACCCCTCCATCCGCACCTATCTCCAGCCTGCCCTTGTCACCCCTCCATCCACACTCATCCCCAGCCTGTGCCCCTGTCACCCCTCCATCCACACTCATGCCTCCATCCACACTCATGCCTCCATCCACACTCATGCCTCCATCCACACTCATGCCTCCATCCACACTCATGCCTCCATCCACACTCATGCCTCCATCCACACTCATGCCTCCATCCACACTCATCCCCAGAAAAGGAACGGGGCAGAGGTGGGACAAGGGGTGGGGTCTCGCTGAGGGCCCATGGTTTTTTTGGTCCGGGGGCCCTGAGTGGTGTCAGTCCGCCCCTGGGTGTCAGTGGTGATGGCTGCGCTCCGTAGGCTGCTCCGGGCTGTGACTGGGCGCCGGTGCCCGGTGGCGGCACATCTCGGGTGATGGTGGCGGGTGCGGCCGGGGCCCGGCTGGCTCTGGCTTGTTATGCGGCTTATGGCGGCAGCCGCCTGCAGCACCGGGGATGGGACCGGCTGATGGTGGAGAAGAACTGGGGGCCCCCGGGCTTCCTGATGCCACTCAAGCCGCCAACGAGACGGTAAGAGAAAGGGGTGGGGTGCACCCCATTATACACCCCAATATCCTAATGGAGGCAGGGTCAGGGGGAGGTCACTGTGAAACCCCCCCGAATGCCCAGATCAAATCACCTCACCCCGCTTCTACTGCGCAGGTGCAGCCGCTCGTCCAATCCAGTGCGCTAGTAGAGTGAATCCCCAGTAAAACTTACCTTACCACTGCTCTAGCTATAGCATAGTGCGGCTATTGCCCATGCATGTGTCGTTAGATTGGGGGATCAGGTAGTTATTATCAGGCATTCAGTTCACCCACACTCCCTAATCTTAACTTTTTCCCTTAGGTGATTCGCTGAGATTTGACGATTTGACGATTTTCTTTTGGACCGTGCTCTTTTTGGACCTTGGCCCCTGCCTCCTTTTTGGACCTTGGCCCCTGCCTCCTTTTTGGACCTTGGCCCCTGCCTCCTTTTTGGACCTTGGCCCCTGCCTCCTTTTTGGACCTTGGCCCCTGCCTCCTTTTTGGACCTTGGCCCCTGCCTCCTTTTGGGAGCCTAGCTGGGATCCCGTGACCTGCTGCTCCTGACTCCACCACTTCTCATCGGGTTGTAACTATAACTTTTATTTCTATTTTTGTCTGGTTTTTTTTGTTTTGTTTTATTGTATTGTATTTTTTTGTTTCATTTTTTGTCTGTTTTTTTGCTTTGTTTTATTGTATTGTATTTTTTTTGTAATTTGTCTTTAGTTTTAGCCTTTAGTTTTAGCCTTTAGTTTTAGTCTTTAGTTTTAGTCTTTTTTTTTAGATTTTTTTTTGCATTGGGGTATGGCTGGTAAGCGGTACACTGCACAGGAAGCTGCGGCTTACCTGATGGCGTCTGACTCGGAAGATTTTAGTGAGTCAGGGTCTGAGTTCTTCCCATCAGATAGCGAGTCAGACAGTGTATACTCTACTGAGGAAACACAGCCGCGCAGTGCTACCAGTAGTAGCCATCGTAGAAGGGATAGTACCGCACAAAGTGAGGCCACGCTTCAGGCGAGTGTAGTGCAGGATGAGGCATCGAGTGCTGCAGCTGGTGAAGGAGCGTCTGCGTGGAGGCCTCCTAATAATATTTCCCCCGAAATTCCCCCTTTTGATTCGGTCCCCGGGGTCAATGTAGACACCACAAATTTTGGTGTCATTGACTTTTTCAAATTGTTCCTCACAGAAGCCATCCTACTGGATATGGTCTTCTATACCAATCTGTATGCCGAGCAGGTCTTAGCGCAAAACCCCCAGCAGAGGCACGCCCGAGCTCAGGCATGGCAACCCACAAATTTGAGTGAGATAAAGAAATTTTGGGGGCTCACTCTAGCAATGGGTATCCTAAAAAAATTTAGTATTTCCTCCTACTGGGATACCCAAACCATATTGGCAACTCCATTATTTCCGGCCGTAATGTCCAGAAACCGCTACCAAATTTTACTGCGGTATCTGCATTTTAACGACAATTCCACTGCTATTCCCCGTGGTGAGCCCGGTCACGACAGGCTGCATAAATTACGGCCCCTGCTCAACAGTCTGTCAGATCGCTTCGCAGTAGTGTACACCCCCGGCCAAAAATTATCAATTGACGAGTCACTACTGCTTTTCAAAGGGCGCATTGTTTTTCGGCAATATATCCCTAGCAAGCGTGCCCGCTACGGGATTAAGTTTTACCAATTATGCGATAGTGTGACCGGCTACATCAAATATTTTCGAATCTATGAAGGAAAGGACACCTATCTGGACCCCCCTGGTTGTCCCCTTGATTTGTCAATAAGTGGAAAGATCGTTTGGGACCTTATGACTCCATTGTTGGGTAGAGGTTACCACTTATATGTGGACAACTTCTATACCAGCATCCCCTTATTTCGCGCCCTTTATTCGTTGGATACCCCGGCCTGCGGCACCATCAACCCTAAACGCAAAGGATTGCCCAGGCCACTACTTGAAAAAAAATTAAAAAGGGGGGAGTCTTATGCTCTAAGAAGCGATGAGGTCCTGGCCATGAAATACATGGGCAAAAAAAATGTATTCCTTCTGACAACACTCCACGATGAGTCAGTTGTGAATGTAAGGCAACGTGGTCCCCGAGCCCCTTCCCAAAAGCCACGTTGCATAACCGATTATAATAAATTCATGGGTGGCGTTGATAAAACGGACCAAATATTAACTTATTACAACGCCACCCGAAAAACTCGAGCCTGGTACACTAAGGTTGCTATACATTTGGTCCAAATGGCAACCTACAACAGCTTTGTTGCCTTCAAGGCAGCAGTGCCAGGCTCCAATTTATCGTACATAAAATACCAGCAGCAGTTACTCCCTGCTTTGTTGTTTGGGGATACTGCGGAAGAACCAGATCTGCCTACCAATGACAACCAGGCCAGATTAGTAGGGAAGCACTTTATAAAGTTGCTTCCCGAAGTTGGTAAAAAGCGGTATCCCCAGAGAGCTTGTAGGGTTTGTAGGAAGCGTGGCTTTAGAAGAGATGTGCGGTATTATTGCCCGACCTGTCCCAGCCAACCCGGGTTATGCCTCGAAGATTGTTTTGAGGTATACCATACTCAATTAGATTATTGAGCAATGCATTTTTTTTTGGTAGGTAGGCCCCTTTTAGGATTAGGTTTCTTAGGTATTTTGTGTTGCCGTTATATGTTATTTTAGTTTCTTTTCGCTGTTGCTAATCCGATGGGAAATGGTGGAGCAGGAGCAGCTGGTTACTTGTGGCAAGTGATTATAAAATGTGACCAATTTCAGGTTCTTGATTCCTGATATTGGTCATTGATCACTGCACTGATCTTATAGTCTGATGACACAGCTACAGTATCCTAATCTGATGGCACAGCTACAGTATCCTATAATCTGATGGCACAGCTACAGTATCCTATAATCTGATGACACAGCTACAGTATCCTATAATGATGACACAGCTACAGTATCCTACTTGCACTTCTTAGAACAGGTAAGAAATTGTTTTGTTTTTCCATAGCGCATGCTTGACTTTGGGGTGATTGGTAACTCTACGCTTCAAAGTACCTATGCATGTGGGGTATTGTTTTGTTCAGCAGCCGTTGTGCTTTCAGATTTACTGCGTTACTTCTTGCTTGCTTATTGTTTTTATAGGAAAAAATGTTTTTCAATCTGCTTTTTGCTTATTTTTTTAGCGAAATCCTTTGGAACCAGAGATTCTGCCAATCAATATATTCTGAAGGAAGTCCCAGACGTCAACAAGCCCAGTAGCCTTAGAAACCTTGAGGTATGTACTTTCCAAAAATATATAGTTTGTGGGGGGTATTTCAAATGTAAAGGGTTGTAAATTTGAAGAAACTGCAAGGTGCGCACTTTGTGTGCGGCGCTGATTTTTTCAAGTACAATTACCCTCAAACGCATGCTGGACTTTGTGGTGTTTGGCAACTCTACACTTCAAAGTACCTATGCATGTGGGGTATTGTTTTGTTCAGCAGCCGTTGTGCTTTCAGATTTACTGCGTTACTTCTTGCTTGCTTATTGTTTTTATAGGAAAAAATGTTTTTCAATCTGCTTTTTGCTTATTTTTTTAGCGAAATCCTTTGGAACCAGAGATTCTGCCAATCAATATATTCTGAAGGAAGTCACAGACGTCAACAAGCCCAGTAGCCTTAGAAACCTTGAGGTATGTACTTTCCAAAAATATATAGTTTGTGGGGGGTATTTCAAATGTAAAGGGTAGTAAATTTGGAGAAACTGCAAGGTGCGCACTTTGTGTGCGGCGCTGATTTTTTCAAGTACAATTACCCTCAAACGCATGCTGGGCTTTGTGGTGTTTGGCAACTCTACACTTCAAAGTACCTATGCATGTGGGGTATTGTTTTGTTCAGCAGCCGTTGTGCTTTCAGATTTACTGCGTTACTTCTTGCTTGCTTATTGTTTTTATAGGAAAAAATGTTTTTCAATCTGCTTTTTGCTTATTTTTTTAGCGAAATCCTTTGGAACCAGAGATTCTGCCAATCAATATATTCTGAAGGAAGTCCCAGACGTCAACAAGCCCAGTAGCCTTAGAAACCTTGAGGTATGTACTTTCCAAAAATATATAGTTTGTGGGGGGTATTTCAAATGTAAAGGGTTGTAAATTTGAAGAAACTGCAAGGTGCGCACTTTGTGTGCGGCGCTGATTTTTTCAAGTACAATTACCCTCAAACGCATGCTGGGCTTTGTGGTGTTTGGCAACTCTACACTTCAAAGTACCTATGCATGTGGGGTATTGTTTTGTTCAGCAGCCGTTGTGCTTTCAGATTTACTGCGTTACTTCTTGCTTGCTTATTGTTTTTATAGGAAAAAATGTTTTTCAATCTGCTTTTTGCTTATTTTTTTAGCGAAATCCTTTGGAACCAGAGATTCTGCCAATCAATATATTCTGAAGGAAGTCCCAGACGTCAACAAGCCCAGTAGCCTTAGAAACCTTGAGGTATGTACTTTCCAAAAATATATAGTTTGTGGGGGGTATTTCAAATGTAAAGGGTTGTAAATTTGAAGAAACTGCAAGGTGCGCACTTTGTGTGCGGCGCTGATTTTTTCAAGTACAATTACCCTCAAACGCATGCTGGGCTTTGTGGTGTTTGGCAACTCTACACTTCAAAGTACCTATGCATGTGGGGTATTGTTTTGTTCAGCAGCAGTTGTGCTTTCAGATTTACTGCGTTACTTCTTGCTTGCTTATTGTTTTTATAGGAAAAAATGTTTTTCAATCTGCTTTTTGCTTATTTTTTTAGCGAAATCCTTTGGAACCAGAGATTCTGCCAATCAATATATTCTGAAGGAAGTCCCAGACGTCAACAAGCCCAGTAGCCTTAGAAACCTTGAGGTATGTACTTTCCAAAAATATATAGTTTGTGGGGGGTATTTCAAATGTAAAGGGTAGTAAATTTGGAGAAACTGCAAGGTGCGCACTTTGTGTGCGGCGCTGATTTTTTCAAGTACAATTACCCTCAAACGCATGCTGGGCTTTGTGGTGTTTGGCAACTCTACACTTCAAAGTACCTATGCATGTGGGGTATTGTTTTGTTCAGCAGCCGTTGTGCTTTCAGATTTACTGCGTTACTTCTTGCTTGCTTATTGTTTTTATAGGAAAAAATGTTTTTCAATCTGCTTTTTGCTTATTTTTTTAGCGAAATCCTTTGGAACCAGAGATTCTGCCAATCAATATATTCTGAAGGAAGTCCCAGACGTCAACAAGCCCAGTAGCCTTAGAAACCTTGAGGTATGTACTTTCCAAAAATATATAGTTTGTGGGGGGTATTTCAAATGTAAAGGGTTGTAAATTTGAAGAAACTGCAAGGTGCGCACTTTGTGTGCGGCGCTGATTTTTTCAAGTACAATTACCCTCAAACGCATGCTGGGCTTTGTGGTGTTTGGCAACTCTACACTTCAAAGTACCTATGCATGTGGGGTATTGTTTTGTTCAGCAGCCGTTGTGCTTTCAGATTTACTGCGTTACTTCTTGCTTGCTTATTGTTTTTATAGGAAAAAATGTTTTTCAATCTGCTTTTTGCTTATTTTTTTAGCGAAATCCTTTGGAACCAGAGATTCTGCCAATCAATATATTCTGAAGGAAGTCCCAGACGTCAACAAGCCCAGTAGGCTTAGAAACCTTGAGGTATGTACTTTCCAAAAATATATAGTTTGTGGGGGGTATTTCAAATGTAAAGGGTTGTAAATTTGGAGAAACTGCAAGGTGCGCACTTTGTGTGCGGCGCTGATTTTTTCAAGTACAATTACCCTCAAACGCATGCTGGACTTTGTGGTGTTGGAACCAGAGATTCTGCCAATCAATATATTCTGAAGGAAGTCCCAGACGTCAACAAGCCCAGTAGCCTTAGAAACCTTGAGGTATGTACTTTCCAAAAATATATAGTTTGTGGGGGGTATTTCAAATGTAAAGGGTTGTAAATTTGAAGAAACTGCAAGGTGCGCACTTTGTGTGCGGCGCTGATTTTTTCAAGTACAATTACCCTCAAACGCATGCTGGGCTTTGTGGTGTTTGGCAACTCTACACTTCAAAGTACCTATGCATGTGGGGTATTGTTTTGTTCAGCAGCCGTTGTGCTTTCAGATTTACTGCGTTACTTCTTGCTTGCTTATTGTTTTTATAGGAAAAAATGTTTTTCAATCTGCTTTTTGCTTATTTTTTTAGCGAAATCCTTTGGAACCAGAGACTCTGCCAATCAATATATTCTGAAGGAAGTCCCAGACGTCAACAAGCCCAGTAGCCTTAGAAACCTTGAGGTATGTACTTTCCAAAAATATATAGTTTGTGGGGGGTATTTCAAATGTAAAGGGTTGTAAATTTGGAGAAACTGCAAGGTGCGCACTTTGTGTGCGCCGCTGATTTTTTCAAGTAAAATTACCCTCAAACGCATGCTGGACTTTGGGGTGTTTGGCAACTCTACACTTCAAAGTACCTATGCATGTGGGGTATTATTTTGTTCAGCAGATGTTGTGCTTTCAGATTTACTGCGTTACTTCTTGCTTGCTTATTGTTTTTATAGGAAAATATGGTTTTGAATCTGCTTTTTGCTTTTTTTTTTAGGGAAATCCTTTGGAACCAGAGATTCTGCCAATCAATAGAGTTCAAACCAATGGACCCACGCCAACAAGCCTAGTATGCTTAGAAACCTTGAGGTGTGCACTTTCCAAAAATATATAGTTTGTGGGGGGTATTTCAAATGTAAAGGGTTGTATTTTTTGAAAAACTGCGAGGAGCGCAAAGTATTTGTATTTTATCTGAAAATCTCCTCTAGCGCTCTTTGCAGTTTCTGGGGTCTCCTGGGCAGGAAAGGGTGTCTACTAATACATGTGTGGTACCGTTGTAACCGGGAGAAATGGGGCTTTTACTCTCAATATGTTTTTATTGAAAAACCTTTATTTTTGATTAAAAAAAACCACTGCAAAATGTAAAAACGTGTGTATTTTTTATTTTCTTTCACATATTTTGCCCAAAATAATTATGATAAAACTACAAAATTGATAAACAAGAGATAGGATGTTAAAGCCCAGATTCTGCTGAAAAAAACAATATGTAATTTTTATGGGAAGTCCCAGAAAATCCCTTCAAAAATTACAGTTGAACATGGGGAGCGCAAAATAGTGAAAAATGCTCTGGCAACAGGGAGTGGGAAATGCTGCAGGTAGGCTGGCACTTAAAGGGTTAATCAGATACCAGGCCATAAAGTTTTCTCCAGTAGAATGTTTGGAGGGCAAGAAGCAGCATTACCCTTTATGTTGTATGAGATTACTGCACTCTCCCCCCGTACAGCAAATTTGTTTGCAAACATTTATAGCTTGCCTTCCAATTCCCGGCAAAGTAACGGCATTGACACTGCAATAATAGTACATCTCCCATTATTAACGTGCTGCCTCCATTCTAATAAATCTAGGACAATACCACATCTCATCTTGGCAGCGCTCGCACAATTGTCTGGTTATCTGTAATGGTGTATTATCTCTGCATTGTCGCTGTGACTTGTAGCAGCCTATCAACAAAAACAACTGCTAGACCGCGTTGCCCTGTGTTATTAAAATTTTACATCTCACAAGTGCTTGTTATTTCCCTTCCCGTCCACCTCTCGGATATACGAGTTTTATATTTGCATCTACAACCATTATAAATGCTGTTGTGGGCCCAATTTTAGTTTTGATATTTTTGGTTTGAGTGGAGAAAAGCTAGAATTAATTAAAGTGGAGCAAAACCCACACAGATCGGCCCGGGAATCTATAAGATTCTGGGGCCCTTTGATTCCCTCCCCCCGGGGCATCCTGAATCACGATGCCCAGCAGTGTGAAACCCCCCAGGTCACCCAGAAACTCACCTACTTTCGTGGTCCATTGGCTCATACGCGAGTAGTGGTCACATCCCCGCTATCCCTTTAGCAGTGTGCGTGCCCATGCCAGGCATATGTGAGCGGCCAGCGCATGCATGCTCCATGTTAGAGGTTAGTGGGGGATGCGGCTACCAGCAATCGGATCCGCTCACCTTAGACGAAGGTCCGGGAGTGGATTTGAGTGCGCTGATTGGACGAGAGGCCGTGCATGCGCCATAGGACCGGACAGGGGTGAGTTTGTTCAGGTGACCTGGAGGGGTTTCACACAGCGGGCATCCCCGTTCGGGGTGCCCTGGGGGCAAGGACCAATACCCAGGATAGTCAGAATCCTTTTTTTTTTGCTATTTTCTAGGACTCTGTTGGGTAGATTTTGTCTTGTGTCCTATTTTGTAATAGTGATTGGACCAGCCTGTAGGGCTGGATTTACACCAGTAGGTTTGCTGGCTAGCCTAAGTGAGGCTTAGCAAATTTTCTAGTGGCTGTCACACTCTTACTCATATGTATCCCATGTCGGGTGGGTGCGCGGTCCGCGGAGACACCGCCAAAGTCCAAGAATTTTGTAAAAGAACTAGCACTCCAATGCAAAAGTAAAAGTAAATGAGCTTATATTTGTAATTCAAACACCATAAATCGTTTCTGGTCGACGTTTCGGGGTGCACTGTGGCCCCCTTCCTCAGGACCAAGTGAGGCTTAGGTCAGCACATAGAGCACAAAGCACAGCTCTTAGTAAATATCACATACCACTGATCACATTAAACAATGTAATTTATGGCTTTACAGAATTATATAACATTCCTTGATTTGATAACATGCAATCTGTAGTGATGGGCTTCAGATCCAGACTGAAGCTAGATTTAGATTTGACCCAGATATTGCTGATTCGGTCCGGTTTACCCCAATCCAGATATTGTGCCATGCCCCCCACTGGTAGATCCCCCACCACCACCACCATTTCAAACGCCTTGCCCCGGCGAACCCGTAGAGATGACAAACCCAGATAATGCGCCATGCCCTCCGCTGGTAGATCCTCACCATTTCATACGCCTGGCCCGGTGAACCCATAGAGATGACACAGCCCGATGGACAAGAGAATGAAGATGCAGAGTGGGGAGTTTTATTTCACTACAGTCTGTGAACTGGTAAGGGGTCATGGGTAGGGGCGCGCTTATCATTTCTGGGGCCCCATGCAAAGTTGTATGTGAGGGCCCTGATCAAAGAGTAAAATACAATATTAATGCACCTTGTCAGGGATGTAGCCACTGCCTGCTCATATGCTGTGGGATCCTGGCATTGTCCATCCATGGCATAGGGAATTGCCCATATGGCCGTCCAATTTCTACTTCCTGTTTGGGATGCCCCAATATGTGAAACCCATTAAATCTTTACACCCACTCATCTAAACTTGTTCCAATAATGCATGCACAGGTCATGCTATACCGTTAGATAGAAAAATACCCGGGGCAGCCATTTGGCCTTCAAGGGCACACCCCCAGCTAGAGGTGAGATGGCCAGTGGCCCGCTCTGCACCATTCAGCTCACTAGCTTCTGTGATGTCACAACATCTTGTATAACCGAATAAAGCTGAGTGCACTAATTCTGCAGCAGCAGGCTCATGTGAGTGTACAGTGGCTTCCTATCTGCTGCACACTCTGCATTGGGTTACACGGCATCACTTAGTTGCCGCAGCCCACCCAACCGCCACCCGCTTTTTTTTTTCAACAAGATATATTGACAAGCAATGTGCGTCTTGCATTGTGCTCCCATAGACCTCTATGCGGCTAAGATTGAGAAGTTATTTTGGAAACTCTGCAAGCTGGACTTTTCCTAACGCAATGCTAAGGTATGAAAAAGCCCATAGGGCAAGTGGGACATGATTTTTAGGCAAAAGTGGCCTGGGGGTCTTTTTATGATTTAAAGGTAAAGACCAAGCAGCGGAATCTCGTACCAGAAGGTATGTTCTGGTCTGTGGTCTTTGGGAAAATCCATGAAGCTGTACTTTCCGTTCATGAGGAAAATAATTTGGGCTAGAGTAGACATGATATGAAATGAGAAGATGTTTTATGGATTCAGTAGACATTTGAGTTGACGGGCCATTTATTACTTCATAAATTCTGCACTTGTGCAATTGCATGAAAGGGGCCCTGAAAGTTGTCTCAGGGAGAAAGTGGCTTCTGTTGTGCTCCCCTCTGCGGAGGTGCGAATACTCCTACATATTGGGGCTAAGAAGGGGCACTGGTAACAAAGAGACATTGCCCGCAATTCTTCCTGAATGGCCCTTTTCTCCTGTATCTGATTTTGGATTCCTATTAACTAGACTGGCCAACAATCCTCCTCTGGTTTCTAATCCTGGCTTGACTGGCTTTTTCCCCTGGTGTGATACTTTCATAAAATTAAAAGCTGAAAAACTCACACTAACCATGGGCAACCCCATACAAGACTCATTGTATATCTGCTCTAGTGTCCTAATTTACTGTGAAAAAAAAACTCAGGAAGGCAAACTATGCTGTACAGGGATAGGTTTGAGTTTTGGGATGGTTAGGGTGTGCTTTAGGGGAAGTGAGAAGGATGACCCCTGGATATTGCCCAGTTGGGAGAGGGATTCTTTTTGGGTCTGGGAGCAGGATAGCTGTGGTAACCCCTTGCAGCAAATAGGTACACACATGGTGCACTCTCTCGTGCCTCCTCTCATTTCTGCTGCTACATCTCCAAGTAATCCAAGCATGCCCCAGTCTTTCTTATAAAGGACTGGAACCAACCATTAATGCTGCAGTGGGACCCCCCCTGTTCTGTTTCTTAGTGTAGTAACATTCCCTTACTTTCAGCTTCCGGAAAATGCCCAAATAAAATAGTAACAATGATGATTTCATCCTCCTGTTAAAATGTCACAGGACCAGGTGAAAGGTATGCAGGGAGACTTGTGTCCCTCTTGTACCCCTGGTCTGAGACCTGATGACAAAGCCCATACCAGGGGACTTAAGCCATAAGGGTCCTCTTTCAAAGGTCTTTGGTCACAGTTAGAACCCATACAGGACTCATGCTTATATTGCTCAGATGGCTGCCCTAGTGTCAGTTATTAATTAATGTACAGCAGGTTATTTTTCTGAAGCAGCGACTTAAAGCGGACCAAAACCTATTGAGCTCGTGAAATACATTTGGCCAAAGCACCTGCCAATACTAGTGGCAGGGGGTGTATACGAGCTGTCACTTTGTACTTCCAAATATTTTCTAAAAAAAAAAGGTGTTGGACCACTTTTAAGGGAGATTTGCTGGCACTTTCATAGTGTCTATAACAGATTGCTGGGTATTCATTTGAGTTGGGAGAGGTGTAGACAGGAGGTAAACCATAAAATCATAGGTAATGATGGCACTGTGAATTAACCTTAATCTGATTATCTGGTAATGGGGCTATTCCCCAGTTTCACCCTCACGCTTGCGTCTGAAAGAGATGTCACCAAATATTTTTACATCATTACACGAAATTTGCATTTCAAATCACGTCAATTAAGCTAATGAGTATTTTTGCGTTTATCTGATTACCATAATTTTGAAAGTGTGCCAGGAGGGGACTGGGTGGGGGTTGGTTGCTGGTATAAATGTACTGGGGAAAAGTCTTGCGGTTTCGGGTGGGTTATAAGGCCGGCTGCTGATTAGATGCTTTGCTATTAACTGTGTGCAGCTCGGCATGCCTCCACCTGCCATCTGTGCCGTTGATACGGAATTAATTACGATAAGCTGCAGAGTGTGAGCTTGCTTTATAGTCAGACTGCTGTGCCTGCCTGAGGATGTTCACGACATCATATATCAAACTCCGTCTGGGTTTAGGTTGCCCAGTGTATGCTGTATATGTAGAGTGGAGTCACCATGAGGGTAACAAAATCAACTGCACTGCAGATCACTCAATCAATCTGTCTGAGGTATAGAGACAATGGGGTGCACATTATAGAGAGTTGCATCCCATGCTCCAGCTCAGGGTTTCCCAACCGGTGGTACTAGTACCACTGGTGGTATTCCGGTACCACTGGTGGTATTCCAGCTTCCTCCTGGTGGTACACAGGGGCACCAGGGACAAAAAGTGGGGTACATAAAGCACCAAAGACACTTTATTGCTCCAGTGGGATGCACCGAGTGGTCAAGTCAACAAGCTTCAGGCATTGAGCATATTTGCATAAAGGCATTGCTAGCAAGATAGCACATGATTATAGTCTAGCTCTTTAAAACAGACCTCCACCCTTTTAAGAAGTTGTATTGGTGGTGGTATGATGGTACTTCATATTACTAGAAAAGGGGAGGAGGCCATTCATGAAAAAAAGGTTGGGAAACCCTGCTTTAGCAATCTGCATTTTTAAGAAAGGGTTTCAGATAGATTTTGGATCAGAACTACAGATATTTGCTCCCATTAAAGCCAGGCCCAGGAAAACACACCTGTCCCTTGAACCCTATTGGCCGCCATCGGTTATGAGTGACTCGCGCAGTGTGTGAGCATAAACATGGTTTCTGACGGTTTTCTACTTCTCAGCTGATGGCCATTTCAATTCAGGTGTTAAAGATGCAGCAGCCCCTAAAGGCCACTATGCGATATTTAGCTAAACGTCTACAAGTTCCACTGCCTCCCTCATAGCTACCAATAACATTATCGCCAGTGACCACTGAGGTTTAATGTGCAAGCCCACCCAGTAAAGCGGATTAGTCATCGGCAGTCTTGTGATTGGCAGCCATACAAGGGTTAACATTTGTTGACTTGACTGAAATACAGAAGAGCATGCACTGATGTTCGACAAGAACTCGTAGTCAGGGTTTCAATCAGATTTAGCATACTGGACTTGCAGAGGGCCAATTACACCATCTGGTCAAATTTTAGGCATGGCCCACCCACCTTTGCGTAAATACTTTCAATATTGCCAGAGAAGTAGGGGTTAAGACCATCAACATAAATTATGTGTGTCAGATGGGTTTCAGACTGAGGGAGCATTCCAAAATCATTGCAAAGTAGGAGGCCTCGTCCCATCTCAGGCATGCAGCCCCCTCCTTTACATAAACGTTCCAAGTGAAAATCACTGAGGAAGGTTAACCTAGGGATTAAGACCATCAACTGAATTTGCTTTTAAACCGGAATTATAGCATCATTTAATGAAAAGCCCAAACCCCCTAAAAAACTATTCCCTAACATCTAAAATTAATATATAAGTTATAGTTATAATTAAGTCGCTTACTTATTATTCTTTCCCCCACTGGGCTGCAACTCCGTTCAGGACTTCAAGATACGTTGTCAGGAAAAAGACAGCAATCCCAGAATGCAGAGTGGCATAGTCAGAAGACACTTCCTGTCTGCAGGCAGCCTGAGACTCCATGGGCTGCCATCTTGGATGCTTAAAAGCTCAGAAAAGGCAGTAGATACAGGTAGGATGATTTTTAATGTGGGCAATGTGTATGCATATGGCGGGGGAAACATACAAGGTAGGCTTTTATTTAGGGTGAAGGTCCGGGTTAACATCTGTGTGGTATTAAAACTAGCGGTAATAAGACCATCAACATAATTTGCTGACAGTAGGCTGTTAGATGGGTTTCAGGTACGAGTTATCTGCTGCAAAGTCTAGTTACTTAAGTAGTTACCCAAGTAATTATCATAAATTATGAAACCTGGTCGCATTTGAGGCAGATCCTACTGCTCATGTGCATAAATGTTCCAAATAAAAGTTGCTACAGAAGATAAAACTAGTGGTCCAGAGGGGCAAAGCCTAAACCATTTCCTTAAAGTAGGAATCTTGGTTCACAGATAGTAGCAGGCATGGCCATAGCACAGCATCCAGCTGGGAGGGCACAGCTCCGGAGTTTCTGGAGGCTGATGTCTTAGCCGAGCTGGCACATCTAAAGGTAAGTAAGGCGATGGGTCCAGATGGAATCCACCCCAGAGTTCTAAGGGAACTTAGGTTTGTGATTGCAGCCCCTCTGACTGATTTACTTAACCATTCCCTTTCAACTGGTGAGGTTCCAGATGATTGGAGAATGGCCAATGTCGTACCAATCCATAAAAAGGGGAGTAGAGAAGAAGCCAGTAATTACAGGCCAGTTAGTTTAACATCTATAGTGGTCAAATTAATGGAAACACTCTTAAAAAAACAGATAATTTCCCATATAAAAATTAATGACCTATTGGACCCAAAACAGCACGGCTTTACTGAGGGCAGATCATGTCAGACCAATCTAATTGATTTCTTTGACAATGTCACTAAAGTGTTAGATGAAGGTGGTGCTGTGGATATCGCCTATCTGGATTTTAGCAAAGCCTTTGACACTGTACCACATAAGGAGCTAATAGATACGTTATTGAAGGTAGGACACAATCCCTGGATAGTTCAGTGGATTTCCAGTTGGCTGAGGGATCGGTATCAGAGAGTTGTTGTAAATGGTGTGCAATCTGAACAAAGGCGAGTTACACATGGTGTGCCGCAGGGCTCTGTCCTGGGCCCCATTCTTTTTAATATATTTATAAGTGACATAGGAGAAGGGTTGGTAGGAAAAGTTTGTCTGTTTGCTGATGATACAAAGGTTAGTAATAGAGTGGATATTCCTGGAGGTGTCTGCAACATGTAAAATGATTTAGCTTTACTGGATAGATGGTCAAAACTGTGGAAACTAGAGTTTAATGTCTCTAAATGTAAAATCATGCACTTGGGTAGAAGGAATCCCTGCTCTGAGTACCGTATGGGCAGCACTGTGTTAGCCAGGACCTCGGAGGAGAGAGATTTAGGGATACTGATTACTGATAGCTGCAAGATGAGTGGACAGTGTAGCCAGGCAGTGGGAAAAGCAAGCAGGATGCTCGGCTGCATAGCTCGAGGCATCACCAGTAGGAAGAGGGAGGTTGTGATGCCGCTGTATAGAGCCCTGGTAAGGCCACAGCTAGAATACTGTGTGCAGTTCTGGAGACCTCCCCTGCAAAAAGACATTATTCAAATAGAACGTGTCCAAAGGCCGGGCAACGAAAATGGTGGAAGGACTTAAACTTAAAACTTATCAGGAGAGACTTAAATAACCTAATTGGTACAGTCTGGAGGAAAGAAGGGAGAGGGAGGACATGATTGAGACCTTTAAATATGTGAAAGGATTGAATAAGGTTCAGGAGGGAAGTGTTTTTAAGAAGAAGCTTAATGATAGAACAAGGGGGCACAACCTGAAGCTAGTCGGGGGGAAGATCAGGAGCAATGTTAGAAAATATTATTTTACAGAAAGAGTAGTAGATACTTGGAACAAACTTCCAGCAGAGGTAGTTGAAAAATCAACAGTCACTGAATTTAAACATGCCTGGGATAAGCACACATCTATTCTAAGATAAAGAGTACATACAGTATACACATAAGGGCAGACTAGATGGAACATATGGTCTCCTTAGACAAGATTTGTGATGATGCCAAATCCAAACCTGTCTGCAGTGTGTGAATGACACCTAGTTGTTTATAAGTTTAGATCTTGAGGTCAAACAGCAGCTAAGACTCTAGAAAAGATCACTGTTAATTCCAAATCTAACCTTAGGTCGATCTTAAATGCACCTTGGGTCTGGCTTCTAATAGGAACCTAGGTTCACAAACCCCCTGTTCCGTTTTGGCAGACCCAGTCTACAGTATGTGATTGATTCCCAGTTGTGGAAAAGTTAAGATCTTGAGACCAATCAACCTCCAGGACAAAGCTTAGACTCTAGGCAATATTTGTTATGATGCCAAATCCAACCCAGCTTGCAGTGTGTGAATGACACTCAGCTGAGTGAAAGTTTAGATATTGACGCCAAGCAGCAGCTAAGGCTCTAGACAACATCACTGATAATATCAACTCTAACCTTAGGTTGACTATATGGTATGGTATGAATATATAGGGTCTTTTTTCATATAGGAATTTACAAGCCCCTGCTCCATCTTGGCAG
This sequence comes from Gastrophryne carolinensis, assembly GCA_027917425.1. Classification (NCBI taxonomy): domain Eukaryota; kingdom Metazoa; phylum Chordata; class Amphibia; order Anura; family Microhylidae; genus Gastrophryne; species Gastrophryne carolinensis. The sequence goes on from CM051244.1 coordinate 142,515,697, forward strand.
ACCCAGCCTACAGTGTGTGAATGATACCCAGTTGTGTAAAGGTTGAGATCTTAAGACTCAACTTCAAGAGCGAAGCTAAGACTTTAGACAACACCAGTGACCATGGCCAGAGAAGTAGCTAGGGTTTCTGACACCTGGGGCAAAGATTTGAAATGGTGTCCCCCCCCCCCCCCCACCCAGCTACAACCCTGGCCATGGAAAACAATACCTAAAGCCTACTTCATCAAAGCCACCTTAAACTGTCTTCAATGTAAGGTTCTAGGTTCACCTGTAATCAAGCTCCTGCACAGTGTTGGCAGATTCAGCCTAAATACACCCAGTTGTGTACATTTTTAGATGTTGAGGCCAACCAAATTGCAGGGCAAAGCGAAGAATCTAGACAAGATTATTGATGATGCCAAATCCATCCCTGTCTACAGTGTGTGCATGACACCAATTTGTGTCTGAAAGTTTAGAGACCAAGCAACTTACAAGTCAAAGCTAAGACTCTAGACAAGATCAGTGATAATGCCAAACCCAACATAAGGCCTACTGGATCAGACCCACCTTGGGACTGGCATTAAATTAGAATTCTAGGGTCACCTATAATCAAGTATTAGATTTTGAGGCTTAACATTTTGATCAAAATCAGAGCCCTAGACAAGACCAGAGACAATGACAAATCCAACCTAAAGCATCATTTATCAGACCCATCTTGGAACTTGCTCTTCTGAAACCCTACCCTCAACCAACTCTATACTCAAACCCAACTTTATCCCTACAGGTTTCAGAAACTGCTGTTTTGTGTGCCTATTTAAACCCACAGTAGAAAACAAAGGAGCATCCAGCACAAGTGGGAAGGCAATATAAAATGTCTTTTTTTTTATTGGTGCGTGTTTAAATCAGCGAAACATAATAGCAGACAATCCCACACTCCTAACACCAGCGGGTGATGCGTTTCGGGGGGTTCTACCCCTAGATCTTACATAAAATCAGGCAATATTGTCAGAAAACTTGTAGTTCGCTTAACACAGCGTGGTGCAGCAGCGCTGGTCTGTCCTGCCCCACAGCCTCACTCACCCGTAGCTGGAAACCATCCAGACTGTCCTAAGCCGTCGTCCATACCAGGTCGTCACTCAGCTCTCCTGCTTTACCATGAAGCTGTCATCAGCCTGAAGCGCCCTCCCTGGGTGGAGGGAACAGACAGATTACAATGGCGGACTACAAGGCCCAAAACGCCCTTACACACACACTGTGAAAGTTACAAATATAACATACAAGTATAAAACGCAGACTGCATATACAATACACAATGACATGGTATAAAAACAAAAGGGATTGCAGTACAGAACCCCCACATTGGAATTGAATGGGGTATTTATAGCGGTGATGTCAGCTCACTCTGCAGGTATAAAAGGCCTTTACCTGCAGAGTGAGATGTCAGAAGCACCAGTGGCCATGCAGGGCAATTGATCAGAGGTAAGTATGGTGGGAAAAAAAAAACTAGTAAGACTTTATACCTTTGTGTGTGGTGTGTTTTTTACATGTAACCCTTTTGGATACTGGTAAGGGGTCTTTGAAACCCCTATACCAGTTCACAGGGCAGGAGGGGCTGAAAAGTCACCTGCCAGCAAGCGGGTGACTTGCCATTACCCATTACATGCACCATCAAAACCCAGGGGGGTGCAGAGGAGCCTGCAGTTTTTTGACGGCTATGCAGACTGGTAGCCTTCAGCGTTGGAGGGGGGGCTGCGGAGCCTCTGTGCCTTGGTCTACCAGCCCTCATAGCTGGTGTCCGGACTGGTTTTGCTTGAATAAGGGGACCCCACGCCATTTTTTTAGGGGTTTAAGGGTTGATTTCTAAGGGTTTAGCCATCCACCGCTGGATGGCTGGATCATTGTAAGCTGGGCACAGAGCAGCAATCTCTTCAGCTTCTGACATGACACTCCCTGTTGCAGGGAGGGGCCTTTTATACCAGAAGAGTGAGCTGACCTCAGCTCATTCGCCAGCATAAGTAGGCCCTCCCTGTGGCAGGGAGCAGGGAACCCAGTCGGGGCAATAGATGCTGCAGAGAGTGGCACAGGACAGCGTCTGGAGGATGAGAGAGCAGGTGAGTTCTTACTTTTTTATTTAAGGATTTCAGGGGAAAATTCAGTTTGCACGAATCAGAAGAATTTTGGATTTGTGCTGAATCTATTTTTACCTGAAATTTGGACCAGACTAAAATTCTAGAAGTTTGGTTTGCTCATCTCTAGTCTTTAGACCTGCAGTAGTCTGATTCTGCAGACCCTGTCTTAAACTTTGAAACCCTACCTAAAATCTACTTTGCTCCCTGACAACTGCAGAGCCACCAGGAATCCACCTAACCCTATTAATACATCATATTCTTATGCCTTGGTTCCCTGTACCCACCCAATCCAGAAGGTTTATAGTCACAACAAACCAAAAAACACATCTATCTCCACATGAAACCCCGGATATTACCTGCTTCTTGCTTTTGATCCCAGTGTATGAATTTAAACTGGACCGCCTTGCACTGTTGAAAAAAAAACTCCCCAAAACTCACTTGGCCCATCTACATGCATGATACTGAATCATTGTAAGAACTTACATGACTTTTGCACCAAAGCTGAAACACCGCCTCACCGATTTTCTGCTGGTTGCAGACATCTTGAAACACCCCGATACTTCCTTTCCTAGTTTCCCAGCTATGCCGCTGTCTGGATTTAACCCAGGAAACCCAGCAGCACTTACTGTTTGCAGGCTACCTGGGATGCCATTTTGGTGGTAAAACTGACCACAAAAGGAGTTACAAAAAGGTAAATTCATTTTGATGAGCACTGTTTATTGTAAGGGTGTTAGTCCAGTTTAAGGACAACTAAAGGAAAAAAATCCTTTATTTAAAAAGCTCTCCTTCAAGACCCCATTTTACTGTAGCTCAATAAAATAAATAGATTTTAATTTTCCTACTACTTAATTTATCTGCTCCCCCTAGAGGTCACTCTTGTATTAAAATAAAATATCTAATTGTAGACATTTGCTTTATTGCTTAAAGCAGAAGAAAACTGAATTTTGACTCTCCTGGGTCTTGTTGCGTGCCCTGGGGGCATCCTGAATTGGAATCACTCTGACTCGCTTCTGCTGCAGGGAGGGGCCGTTTATACCGGCTAAGATGACTCAGGGGTGGAGTGCCCTGGGAGGTGGGGTGGGGGAAGAGAAGTCCCGTGCACTGGATGCTGAATAGAGGTGAGCTTTTTTGTCTAACGGGGGAAAATTACAGCTTTGTAGAATCTACCGTGCTGGCAGATTCTGTGCTCTTGAACTACATGGGAGCGGACATCTTGATTTATACCTGAGAGCCCTGCTTCTGAAAAACTGTGTATGTAATTATCCCTTATTTCTAGCCAGAAGTAGAAAGCCATCAGCTGTAATAACGTATCATTTCTTTAGCAGCTGAGAGCAAGTAGATACATTTTAGATAAATTAATTGCACTGTCTAAATGCTCTGCAGCTGATGCACAATTGAGATAGAGGTGTTAGGGCGAGCGCTGCACGCCCATCTAGCAGCACTTCACTTACCTCCATGGCTGCATCCAGCCGTCATCCATTTTGCAGCACTTCCCTCATGGCTGTTCCTAGCTGTCTCCCTTCCCCCAATGCTTCCTTCTCACATGCTCAGGTGCGCGCACGTCTCCGTCCACTAGAGGGCGAGTGCACTAGATTTCTGAGATTTAAAGGGCCTGTACAGCACTGATTGGTGCCTGGTCATCCAATCCTGCATCCACTTCTCCTATTTAAAGAGGCACTTCCTTTCCATCAGTGCCAGATCTTGGCCTCTCCATGCTTGTTGAAAGTCAGACATTCTTGGATTGCTCACCCGTGTACCGACCTCTGCCTGTCCCCGAATCTGAACCTTTGCTGCCTGCCCCGACCTCGGCTACTCACCTTTACCGCGAACCTGTGCTGCCAGCCCCGATCTCTGCCTGTACTTACTACGCCTTTTGCCTGCCACCTGTGTACCTCGCTGAACCTCGGCTGACTGTGGGACTGGGCCGCTGTTGGGGGGTAGCGACCTGGGGGTCACTCGCCGCACAAGACCAACCTGCCTTGCGGTGGGCTCTGGTGAATACCGATGGTCCCTTAGACTCCGCTCCCCTGACACGGTACCCGCCATCGGTTCCACAGTTACAGCGGATCCACACCCGAGTCCGCTCCACCCGGTCCGTGACAAGAGGAACAATGTAACAGCTTCTCACTCACACAGAATTCCTCCAGCAGATGTTTATTCAGTGTGTGGGTGTAACATGATAGACAAGCTTCCCAGTGTTTCTAAGGCAGATTTCTCTCGAATTTCTGCTGGAACAGCTCTCCCCTCATGATCATGAAAGCAGCATTGTCAGCTGTTTGGCAAGATGGCCGCTCCCATGTAATTCTAGGATGGCAGCTATTCCACAACATCTCCATGGGGGTAAGCCTTCTCAGATGGTTTTTGCCACTGACCATCAGGGACGGTTTTGGGGAACAATTTACTAAATTTTATTTTCCCACCCACAATATACAGAATAAAGGTACGTCAGCAGTCTCCTGCAACATGGCAGCAATCTCCTGTAAGTCACAAGAATCTTAGTTTTCAGGTAGGATTTTGGGTACAAGCAAGGCTGGAGAACAGGTGACAAATTTTGGGTTGCACACAGGACTTAATTAATAATATTAACACATTTAGTCTGGTGTCTCATCTACCTTGCTGTATTTGTGCTGTTTTTAATAAGGCGGCGCCTCCAAATCTGTTGTTATTACATTGCCACTCTTATTACATTACCGCCATGGTGCGCGGCGGCGTCTGCGTTATGATAGTGTGTAACTCTATTGTGCTTCCTAATGTCTTGCTCAGCATTGTCTCCCTGCAGTGCAGAGAAGCAGATACAAAGAAAATGTTTTTCCTATTTCTGAATCAATCAATGTATTGAAAGTGATTACACAGGTGGAGAGCTAAGGCTTCAACTGACTGTGGAAATACAAAATTACCCCTAAATGTATAACAAATAAAAATAGGAGAGATGCTTTATCTGCCGAAATCAAAATACAGTTAGCGTCTTTAGGTAAAGGCGTAATGCTGCCCCCTGCAGGCGGGATGTAGGAATTACACCGAAGGCTGGTAAACATAAGAGCATTGCTGTGTAGCTTGAGACATGACGAAAAAGACCTTATTTGCATATGGAAATTAAATATTTGCATAGATAGCTTATAATTGCATGTTAGAGGTATTATTCACAAGATAGCACGAAGGCAAACAAAATAGACCCACAGCGGACTAGACATAGGGTTACTCAGGAAGAATTCCCAGTGGGTCTCTGCTTTGGAGCCACTGGGGTGCTATTTATAACATAGTAACATAGTAACATAGTATGTAAGGCTGAATAAAGACTTTAGTCCATCCAGTTCAGCCTGTTTAACTCCTTCCAGTGGTCTAGTAGCCATAGCTGGAAATGTTATTACATGCCAGGAAGGCATCAAGGCCACTTTTGAACGTTTTTACTGTATCCATCATTACTACCTCCTCTGGCAGCGAGTTCCATAGTCTCACTGCTCTTACAGAGAAGAATCCCCTCCTATGTCGGTGGAGAAAGCACCTTTCCTGTAACCTTAGTGGATGACCTCGGGTTATGGTTACACTCCGGGGTATAAATAGATTGTGGGACAGATCTTTGTATTGACCCCGAATATATTGATACATAGTTATTAGATCACCCCTCAATCGTCTTTTTTCTAGACTAAATAAACCTAACTTGGACAATCTTTCCGGGTACTCTAGCCCCCGCACTCCTTTTATTAACTTTGTTGCCCTTCTTTGAACGTGCTCCAGTTGTGATATGTCCTTCTTAAGCACAGGTGCCCAGAACTGTACACAGTATTCCATATGGGGTCTGACCAGTGACTTGTACAGGGGTAAAATGATGCTCTGGTCATGGGCACCTATGCCCCTCCTGATGTACCCCATGATCCCATTTGCCTTGGCAGCAGCTGCCTGGCATTGATTACTACAGTTGAGCTTATTGTCAACTAAAACCCCTAGGTCCTTTTCCATTGTTGTTTCACCAAGTGTTTCTTTATTTAGTGTGTAATCATGACACAGATTTCTTCTTCCCATGTGCATAACCTTACATTTATCTGTGTTAAACTTCATTTGCCATTTAACTGCCCATGCTTCCAATTTATCTAAATCTGTTTGTAGCTGCCTGCTGTCCTCTTTTGTTTAAATTACTTTACTCAGCTTAGTAACCCCAGCCTATATCAACCCTATCTCTGACTCACTGTATCACCAAGCAAATCAGGGGTGCTTTGAAGAGTGTGGTCCATTTCCTTGATTTAGTAATGTGCTGCAGGCCACAATGAAATAAAATAGTTTAACATTTAGAATTTTTTAAATATTTTGACTATGACAAATAAGATTTTCATTAATCTGGACACCTACTGGTTAATTGTTTTGCCCCAAAACAGACTAGGTTTCTTTTTTTTTTACTAAAGCCTTTGCCCAATATTTATAAAAAACTAACCGGGTGCAGTCTGCTGTTTGAATGGCAGCCATATGGCTCTCTGTCTGTGCAGCAGTGCCCCTTGTGCTCTCCAGTGATGATTCATTCAGTTACAAGCTAAACTGCCATATGAGGTGTATATAGCAGTTTATCTTGTAGTGCTTTCAGATGCGTTGCCTTTATTATAACTGATGAGGCTGAACCTCAAAGCTAAGCTGTGTAAAACTGAATCATCTCTGGAAAGCACCAGGGGGTGCTGCTACATGGCCAGGCAGCCATACAGCCATCATTCAGACATTAAATTGCATCTGGTTCATGATTTTGTGAATATTGGGCAATAGATTTAATTAAAAAATGTCTGTTCTGGGTATAGGATAAGTTTAATCTTCTGATTATATGGGTCCCATATTTATAGCCCTTTCCCATCAGTCCCATATCCTAACCATATCCCCAAATCCTCAGTGATTACCCTATTATTGTATCACAGATTTCACCGAGGGGCTCCGTGGTGTTGTACAAAGGATTTTCCCATTTATTGCAATCTGGGTTTCTTGGGATACCTCCCCCAATGAAAGTCACCACGTTATTCAAAGGCATAAAAAAGCCTCAGGAATAGAGTGCATTATTATTTTTTTAATACTTCTTATTGTTTATATATATCGCCATCTTCTTCCATAGCGTTGTACATGGTATAAATACAGAAAAGGTAAAACATACAGTACAGAGACCATTACAAACGAGATACTACAAAGTTCAGACCAAATGTTGTGGGAAGAGGAGACAATAGGAAAGAGAGCCCTGCCCTTGTGAGCTTACAATCAAAACGATGGAGGTGGAGACAAAAGGGGCGGGATCACAAGTGATAGAGTTTGAGTTTGGCAGCATTTGCCTTGTGACGGTTATAGAAGTTGCTTAAACAAGATTATATGCTTGCCTAAAGAGGTGGGTTTTGAGGGCACTCTTAAAGGCTTGAAGCAGGGGCGGACTGGGGCTAGAAAACGGCCCGGGAATTTTTGGGGCACACCGGCCCTGCTGCCCTGTTTCTGGCCCGGTATAGTATCTTAATGTTACTATCTATACAACACCTTATTTTCGCTCCATAAGACACACCCAGGGTTTAAAGGACAAAAATAAGAAAGAAAATATTCTGAACCAAACGGTGTACTTAAATCCCCCATTACAGGCAGAATCCCCTATTACAGGCAGTAATTGATATCCCTCATTAAAGCAAGTGAGGGGCATCCCACAGAGGCACGTTGCAGCATCTTCCATTATGGGCAGTGCGGGGCATCCCTCTGTGCAGCCAGTGCAAGGCATCCCTCTGTGCAGCCAGTGCGGGGCATCCCTCAGTACAGCCAATGAGCGGCATCTCCCCTCCCCCGCCGCACCTTGTGACGCCACTCACACGCCCACACATGCTTACCTTTGGTTTCTGATAGTCGGAGGGCCTGCCTGCCTGACCCGCTGTTCCTGCCACTGCTGCCGCTGCTCTCAGACACACAAACACGCATGCTTACAAGCACTTCCTGGTTGTTGCGCGCTGGTCGGTGGCCATGCCCCATATGGCCGGTGTCCATTGTTTTCATTGGACGCCGGCCATATGGGACACGCCCACCAACCAGCGCGCAACAGCCAGGAAGTGCCGGTAAGCATGTGTGTTTGTGTGTGTTTGAGAGCGACGACGGTAGTGGCAGCAGCAGGAACAGCAGGAAGGGAAGGTGTTGCCCCTCACCCTCCAGCATTTTTTCCACTGGGTTGCGGCCTTCCCTGGCGCAGGCCTACCGGGATTTTGCCCGGTATGCCCTATGGCCAGCCCGCCCCTTGCTTGGAGTGTTGGAAAGTGACATATTGATGTGGGCAATTCAGAAAAGTGGAGAGGCAGGGGAGGCATCTTGAAGGCGGGAGTATGAGGAGGTAACCAAAGAGGACAGGAGAACGTCAGAGGCAGAGCGTAGGTTGCATTTGGGTTGGTATCCCTGGATTAGAGATGAAATGTGGGGAGGGGCCTGGTCAGATAGAGCTTTGGCCATGTGCTCAGACTTCCTGGTTCCTGAGACAAGGCCACAGCAACTGTGAGAGGAGAGCAGACAAACCGAGGGTGGAACGTGAGCTACTGGACGATAGACCACATGTTCGTGTCAGTTTCATAGAGGTGCTGCGCCCATTCCTCCTGGTCTGCAGGGAACTGCATTTTGGGGAGTATTGGCTGAGCTGAAGAGGTAAGCTCCGGTCACAGGGAGATGTTGTGCGGGCTGAGGAGCCCTGGCCCTAAAGCAGAGAGGACCTACCTGCTGGAAACCTCTGATAAACTGTGAATCCCTGCTAGCTGACCCGGCCCAAAATGCGGCTGTGTCATTGCTATGGTGTGAACATACATTAAAGCGGTCCTTCACTCTGAATAAGAGCCTATCTTATATGTTTCCCACACCCTGTACATACAGATTGCCCACATTAAAAATCATCCTAACTGCATCTACTGCATGTTATGAGCCTTTAAACATCCAAGATGGCGGCTCATGGAACATTAGGCAGCCTGCAAACAGGAAGTGCCTTCTGATTGTGTCGCTCTGCTATAACCCCTCCCCCTGTACTTTATCCCGCTCTTCTCAGTAAGGGTGATGCTTCTGAGTCAAGATGGCGGCGCCTGTATCCTAGAGTCCTGAACAGAGTTGCAGCCCAGTGGGGGAAAGAATAATAAGTGACTGAAAACTTAAAATATGTTAATTTAGATGCTGGGGAATAGTTTTTTAAGAGTTTGGGCTTTTCAATAAATCATGGTGAAGGTCCGGTTTAAGTGCCAGTTTTCATCCCCCGCCCAGGGACCTGTGGATTACAAATTATGTTTGTGTGCAGTGACTCTAGTTTTCCCATCCTCCATCGAAGACGCGTGGATAACATCAGCACTTGGTGCTCGTCCTTTATACAGTTATGTGGCCTGATGCAGAGCCTCCTCGTTCAGCTATCCCGTACGTTTTCCCGTTGGTTTTGGGCTGTGATCGGGTCAGGAAAGGGTGCTACGTTGCTTTTTGTGTGCGTGTATGCGCTCAGGTGTTTGTTCAGGCGCCTTTCCGAGTGACGGCTCGCAAGAGGCTGAACTCCGTGAAAACGGACGGGCCGTTGATTGTTCCGTTTTTTAATTGATTCAGAGCCTTGATTTCCGATTGAAACAAGCCCAATTTAACGAGGGTGTCGACGCTTCACTTACGGGCAGTCTTAGCAGCCGTATTTGATCTTTGTGACTTGGAAATGCATTCTGCAGTGCGTGAGCATCAAAGGCGTCAGCTACGCGGCCTGGTTGTTTTGAGCAGGGCAGGTCCAAAAAACATTAAGGAAAAAACTTAGCAAAAAATTAACCCTAAAAATGGACCAAAAAAAAAAAACCCCTAGATAAGCACAACATACTTACAAGGCAAAACTGATGATGTTTTTCATTCACAGATCAAAAAAAAGGGCAACAATGAGCACCAAGAAGAGCCTCCTGCCTGTGCTGTCCTTTAAAATGTTAAAAAAAAAAAAATTCAATTTTTTTAAAAATTCTTTGACAATTTCTTAAAAAAAATTTAAGTAGAAAAAAAACAAACAAAAAATTGTGGTGTGTTCTCTTTCCAGGCACTGTGCGTTCTCACAACATAACCAGACAGTTACATGTCCCAAAAGGTAAGTATATGGGACAAGGAATAGGAGGAAGAAGACGGACAAGAAGAAGAAGGAGAAGAGATTAAGGTAAGCATTAAACACAGGGAGGAGGAAGAAGATAAAGAAGAAGAAGGAGAACAGAAGAAGGTAAGCATTAAACACAGGGAGGAGGAAGAAGAAGAAGGAGGAGAAGACATTAAGGTGAGCATTAAACACAGGGAGGAGGAGGAAGAAGAAGAAGGATAGTAGTTTAAGGTAAGTTTTGGTGTTGGTAAAAGTGTCAGTTTGATGTATGAGGAAAGCTTGAGGGAGGACTAGGGATGTGCGCTTGCGTGGACCCAGATTGTCCACAGGAAATCCATGGAAATGTAAGTATACATGGAAAAACAATCGGGGTGAAAACGGAAACAGATGGCAAGAAGCTACGTTTGGAAACGCATTAAAAAGGAGCCAAAAACGGATCGTCCGTGTGAACGGCAACGGAACCCACGACCACACGGAAAGCACCCGAGAGGGGAAAAAACACTTCCCGAATGAAGACACATAAACGGATCAGTAACGGAGCTCTCCCGACGGCGGCTCTGAATCACATTTGAACCCCGAGACAAACGGAAGGAAAACGGGCCATAGGAAAAATGGAACAAAATAAGGTCAGTTCTGGGGAGGCTCTGCATCAGGTCAATGGTGTGTTTGGGGTATAACCCATGTTTGTGGCGACCCCTCATCTTTGAGGAATCTTTTGTCTGATCACCATAGACATATTTATAGGTATCATCAGCACTGATGACTGACATATGGAGGGTACTCGGTACTTATCTTTCCCCTAAGACATTCTTGTATTGTATGCTCGCTGTAGATGGGTGGTGAGGCTCTACTTCCCCCAATGCAATCGCAGACAATTAAAATAATACACTATTGCATTGGCTTAATCCCTTTCTTAATCGACATGAAAATTAAATAGGACATTAAGGGGTTAAAGGCAATGTTGGAAGCATAGCTGTGATTGGTTAACCAGGCAGAATGATAATGGCTAATTTGTCACCCATGAACATTTAAAAAATACATGATATTCCTGCTTCACATTACACAGCTGACTGCAAGCTCTGCTTGTAAGGGACAAGTGTGCCACCTAGTGGCAGGCAGCAGCTGTTACAGCCTACTGCAGAAGATTCTATATACCGTATTTGCCGGCGTATAAGACAACTTTTTCCCCCTGTAAAACATGCCTTCCAGTGGGGGGGGTCGTCTTATACGCCGGGTGACGCCGCTCTCTTACATACTAACACACACACACACATTCATGCTTACTTTCATGCCACCGCCGCCGCTCTCATACACACAAACAAACACACATTCATCCTTACCTGCACTTCCTGGCTGTTGCGCGCTGGTCGTCGGTGGGCGTGCCCCAGATGGCCGGCGTCCATTGTTTTCATTGGACGGCGGCCATCTGGGACACGCCCACCGACGACCAGCGCGCAACAGCCAGGAAGTGCCGGTAAGAATTAATGTGTGTGTGTGTGTGTTTGTGAGCGTATGAGAGCGGCGGTGGCGGCGGCGGCGACAGGAACAGCAGGGACGGGCAGACCGGCCCTCCGACCATCGGTAAGTGTGTGAGCGGCGGGGCGGGGGGAGTGGGGCCACTCGCTGGCTGTACTGAGGGATGCCCCCATGCCTGTACTGAGGGATGCCCCCATGCCTGTACTGAGGGATGCCCCCATGCCTGTACTGAGGGATGCCCCCATGCCTGTACTGAGGGATGCCCCCATGCCTGTACTGAGGGATGCCCCCATGCCTGTACTGAGGGATGCCCCCATGCCTGTACTGAGGGATGCCCCATGCCTGTACTGAGGGATGCCCCATGCCTGTACTGAGGGATGCCCCCATGCCTGTACTGAGGGATGCCCCCATGCCTGTATTGAGGGATGCCCCCATGCCTGTATTGAGGGATGCCCCCATGCCTGTATTGAGGGATGCCCCCATGACTGTACTGAGGGATGCCCCATGCCTGTACTGAGGGATGCCCCATGCCTGTACTGAGGGATGCCCCATGCCTGTACTGCGGGATGCCCCATGTCTGTACTGAGGGATGCCCCCATGCCTGTACTGAGGGATGCCCCTGTCTGTACTGAGGGATGCCCCATGCCTGAACTGAGGGATGCCCCATGCCTGTACTGAGGGATGCCCCATGCCTGTACTGCGGGATGCCCCATGTCTGTACTGAGGGATGCCCCCATGCCTGTACTGAGGGATGCCCCTGTCTGTACTGAGGGATGCCCCATGCCTGAACTGAGGGATGCCCCATGCCTGTATTGAGGGATGCCCCATGCCTGTACTGAGGGATGCCCCCATGCCTGTACTGAGGGATGCCCCCATGCCTGTACTGAGGGATGCCCCCATGCCTGTACTGAGGGATGCCCCATGACTGTACTGAGGGATGCCCCCATGCCTGTACTGAGGGATGCCCCATGCCTGTACTGAGGGATGCCCCCATGCCTGTACTGAGGGATGCCCCATGCCTGTACTGAGGGATGCCCCATGCCTGTACTGAGGGATGCCTCCATGCCTGTACTGAGGGATGCCCCCATGCCTGTACTGAGGGATGCCCCCATGCCTGTACTGAGGGATGCCCCATGCCTGTACTGAGGGATGCCCCATGCCTGTACTGAGGGATGCCCCCATGCCTGTACTGAGGGATGCCCCCATGCCTGTACTGAGGGATGCCCCCATGCCTCTACTGAGGGATGCCCCCATGCCTGTACTGAGGGATGCCCCCATGACTGTACTGAGGGATGCCCCCATGCCTGTACTGAGGGATGCCCCATGCCTGTACTGAGGGATGCCCTCATACCTGTACTGAGGGATGCCCCCATACCTGTACTGAGGGATGCCCCCATGCCTGTACTGAGGGATGCCCCCATGCCTGTACTGAGGGATGCCCCCATGCCTGTACTGAGGGATGCCCCCATGCCTGTACTGAGGGATGCCCCCATGCCTGTACTGAGGGATGCCCCCATGCCTGTACTGAGGGATGCCCCATGCCTGTACTGAGGGATGCCCCCATGCCTGTACTGAGGGATGCCCCCATGCCTGTACTGAGGGATGCCCCCATGCCTGTACTGAGGGATGCCCCCATACCTGTACTGAGGGATGCCCCATGCCTGTACTGAGGGATGCCCCATGCCTGTACTGAGGGGATGCCCCCATGCCTGTACTGAGGGATGCCCCATGCCTGTACTGAGGGATGCCCCCATGCCTCTACTGAGGGATGCCCCCATGCCTGTACTGAGGGATGCCCCCATGACTGTACTGAGGGATGCCCCCATGCCTGTACTGAGGGATGCCCCATGCCTGTACTGAGGGATGCCCCCATACCTGTACTGAGGGATGCCCCCATACCTGTACTGAGGGATGCCCCCATGCCTGTACTGAGGGATGCCCCCATGCCTGTACTGAGGGATGCCCCCATGCCTGTACTGAGGGATGCCCCATGCCTGTACTGAGGGATGCCCCCATGCCTGTACTGAGGGATGCCCCCATGCCTGTACTGAGGGATGCCCCCATGCCTGTACTGAGGGATGCCCCCATACCTGTACTGAGGGATGCCCCATGCCTGTACTGAGGGATGCCCCCATGCCTGTACTGAGGGATGCCCCCATGCCTGTACTGAGGGATGCCCCCATACCTGTACTGAGGGATGCCCCCATGCCTGTACTGAGGGATGCCCCCATGCCTGTACCGAGGGATGCCCCCATGCCTGTACCGAGGGATGCCCCCATGCCTGTACCGAGGGATGCCCCCATGCCTGTACTGAGGGATGCCCCCATGACTGTACTGAGGGATGCCCCATGCCTGTACTGAGGGATGCCCCATGCCTGTACTGAGGGATGCCCCCATGCCTGTACTGAGGGATGCCCCCATGCCTGTACTGAGGGATGCCCCCATACCTGTACTGAGGGATGCCCCCATGCCTGTACTGAGGGATGCCCCCATGCCTGTACTGAGGGATGCCCCCATGCCTGTACCGAGGGATGCCCCCATGCCTGTACCGAGGGATGCCCCCATGCCTGTACTGAGGGATGCCCCCATGACTGTACTGAGGGATGCCCCATGCCTGTACTGAGGGATGCCCCCATGCCTGTACTGAGGGATGCCCCCATGACTGTACTGAGGGATGCCCCATGCCTGTACTGAGGGATGCCCCCATGCCTGTACTGAGGGATGCCCCCATGACTGTACTGAGGGATGCCCCATGCCTGTACTGAGGGATGCCCCATGCCTGTACTGAGGGATGCCCCATGCCTGTACTGAGGGATGCCCCCATACCTGTACTGAGGGATGCCCCATGCCTGTACTGAGGGATGCCCCCATGCCTGTACTGAGGGATGCCCCCATGACCATACCTCCCAACTTCTGAAAATGTGAAAGCGGGACAAGCAATGCCACCGGCCACACCCCCGTCACGTCCCGGCCACACCCCCATCACGCCCCGACCACACCCATGTCCCGCCCCGGCCACACCCCCGTCACGCCCCGACCACACCCCTGTCACGCCCCGACCACCCAACCCAGCATAACGCCCACCCACCCCCGTGCGCCCACCCACTCTCTCACCCCACACGCCAGGAAGTTAGTATCTTTGCGCCGGCGTCGTTGCGGCCCTGGGCACACTGCCGGCGCAGGGCGTCCCGGGACATTTGTTAATGTTCCGGGACCGCGGGATTCTTTGCGAAAATCGGGACAGTCCCGGGAAAATCGGGACAGTTGGGAGGCATGCCCATGACTGTATTGAGGGATGCCCCCATGACTGTAAGAAGCCAGAAAGTATGAATGTAAGAAGCCACCCAGGGACTCTGGGGAAGGGAATTAACATGTTGAAATAAAATCTGATGTTCTTTTACATTTTATTTGGTGTGCGGAAGAGGGAGTAGTCTTATACGGCGAGTATATAACAAACTCTATACTTTGAGTGGAAATGTTGGGGGGTCGTCTTATACGGCCAGTCGTCTTATAAGCCGGCAAATACGGTAAATGTAGCAGGCAGCAGGCTGAAACCCCCACTGGGTGCCTTCTGCCGTGATAAAAATCAGTTTAAAGAGCTTCTTTATCTTTCCTCCTGTTAGAGAAGCTGTCGGGTTTAGAGAAAATTTCATACGTTCTTGAAAGCAGTTGAATTTCTGAAATGTTGTCAAACTAAATTACATGACCTGACTTTGGAACAGCGGTGCTTGAACTCAGATCAGTGCCTAAGCTACAATAGCAGCAGCGGTGGCGAAAAATAAACCACTCCCACTGTTACACAAGAGACATAATACTATTGCTATATTCTATATATATATATATATATATAATTACCATGTTTAGGTGGTGCCTCAGCATCTTGGAGCAGCAGAGTAAGCCAAGGTTACCATTTCTTTCTAAACTAGACCTTCACTCTAAATAAGAGCATATCATATATGTTTCCCCCACCCTGTACATACAGATTGCTGGCAATAAAAATCATCCTACCTGCATCTATTGCATTTTCTGAGCCTATAAACCTACAAAATGGTAGGCCATGGAGTCTCAGGCTACCTGCAGAGTCTTCTGACTGTGCCGCTCTGCATTCTGGGATTGCTGTTCTTTTCCTGTCCCCGGCTCTGCTTTATATGTGCAAAGCACAGCTATAACCCAAACCCCTGCACTTTTTACCCCTCTGCTCCTCTCAGTATGTGATGCTTCCGAGGCAAGATGGCAGAGCCCGTATTCTAGAGTCCTGAACAGAGTTGTATCCTAGTGGGGGAAAAGAATAATAAGTGAATAAAAACCTAAAATATATTCATTGTCAAGGATTTGGGCAAGCATCTTTGAAAATGTAGTGCTATCCCTGTGGAGTAAAAGCAGACCTCCAGTGAACAAAAAGATCTTGATTTATAATGTGCAATAGTTACCCCTTGTTCCAGTCATCCATTTAAAACTCTGGGTCCAGAGGTTCAGGGCACTCCCCAGTATCCTTGGTTTTGGTTCTTGCCCCCAGGGCTTCCCAATTCCTCAGGCCCCGCTATGTGAAACTCCCCAGGTCGCCTATTAAAACTCTATTGCCCACCAGTAGTCATGTGGTTCGGACTGCTTTCGAAGGGAAGGAAATGAAGATGAGAAAAGCTGGGGCTGGTGGCAGTGTATGCGTGGGAGGCATCAGCAATTGTGATACCCCCTCAACCCATGGAAATTGGGGGAAAAAAATGAAAGTTGGTCCACCCTAAGGTTCACAAGGTGACTAAGCAACTGCATAATCGCAAACTGTACTGACCCCAATTCAAACAATCAATAGCTTAAAGTCATTGTCCAGTCATCGAAACAAAAAACACTTTACTTGCCTTTGTCTCCTTGATGGATGGCGGTCCATCGTCAGTATTATGGAAGCCGCGGACGATCACTGCATGCAGTGCAAGACCTGGATGGGGCAAATATCAGAGCACAGATTACAAGGGGTAAATGATGAGTATAGTGTTTTGATGCCTGCTCAATGACTTAAAGTGGACCAACACCCAGGGGTGATCGGCCCGGGAATCTATAAGATTCCCGGGCCGATCACCTCCCTCACCATGGGGCATCCGAGATCGGGATGTCCCGCGGGGTGAACCCCCCCCCCCAAAGCCCCCAAAAAACCTTACCTTATCGGCGACGCCCCTCTAGCAGTGCGCACACCCGCGCCGGCCGTTTGTGAACCCTGTAAGAGGGACGTGCAGGAGGCGGCGGCTTGTCCGTCGCTTGTCCGTCGCCGAAAAGGTACGTTTTTTGGGGCTTTTGGGGGGGTTTCACACAGCGGGGCATCCTGATCTCGGATGCCCCGCTGAAGTGGACCAACACCCAGGATAGTGAAAATCCTGGGTGTTGGTCCACTTTAAAATGGTCCTTCACCCTGAATAAGAGCCTATCTTATATGTCCCCCCCCCCCCCCTGTACATGCAGATTGCTCACATTAACAATCATCCTACCTGCATCTACTGCATGTTATGAGCCTTTAAACATCCAAGATGGCGGCTCATGGAACATCAGGCAGCCTGCAAACAGGAAGTGCCTTCTGACTGTGCTGCTCTGCATTCTGGGATTGCTGACCTTTTCCTGACCCCAGCTCTGCTCTGTCTGAGCAAAGCACAGCTATAACCCGCCCCCCTGTACTTAATCCCACTCTCCTCTCCTCAGTAAGTGTGATGCTTCTGATTCAAGATAGCGGCGCCCGTATTCCAAAGTCCTGGACAGAGTTACAGCCCAGTGGGGGAAAGAATAATAAGTGACTAAAAACTTAAAATATATGATTTTTAGATGCTGGGGGATCGTTTTTTAAGGGTTTGGGCTTTTCAATAAATCATGGTGAAGATCCGGTTTAAAGTGCATTGTAACACAAAAAAAGTTCATAAAAAGTGTTGGGAGAAGGGGGATCTCAAACATGGTTACCCTACACTGGCTCTAGAACTTAAATTCTGAGCTTTCTGAACCGAGAGATACAGACTTGTGAATTTTGATCAAGGCAAACAGCTCAAGTTAAATTATATATTTTAATGCAATAAGTGCACCCTAAGCAGAAAATACAAGTATGGAATCTTACATATACAAGTCTGAGAGCAGAATATAGGTTACAGGTAAAAAATGACAAACAGAAATGCACAGATAAGTCAGGTTACCAAATGATCGAGTGTTTCAGAGCGGTCATCACGGCGTGCCTGTAAGTAGTTTGGGAGCTCTTCTACATGTACCCATGAAACCTGAGAAGACCATGTCCACAGGTGTTTGTCTGTTATTGAACCCTAAGCTGGGCGCTCCCCTAGGAGAAGTTTCTGCCCTGTCTGAGATACAGCTTACAATCTCCAGAACCCATTTTGGGCATAGATTCTGATCAGAAGACTGTACAACCCTGGTTTTGGAGTTAAACTATTGAGACTGATGCATTGAATGGGTTTTAAGATTGATCAGAACCAAAGATCTCCATTTCTCAGGTTTTCAGTACCGTAATGAGAGAAATGAGGGTAGGTGTCTGATTTCGTATTTGGATTGGGGCTAGGCCAAATGCTGGGCCAGTTATTCCTGGTACAGTATCGTAAACCATGTGTCTGGCAGCTGCCTTTTACATGTGTGGGAAGGGCAGTTATGTATAAGACTTAAATTCTGTGCTAGCAGATGACATGGCCCTAGATGCCTGTGGAAAGGGAGACAATTGCTAAGTAAATGAGATAAAAGGGGGAATTACAAGTGGATCGGGACATCAGAAATAAAATATATGTTTTTCTTATTCTCCCCACAGGAACATTTGGTTTGGTTTTAATGCAATTGTGCAGCAGCTTAATCACATTGTTAACCCAACAAAACTGGTGTGCGGAACAGGGGCCCCCAACATTATTACTTCACCCAGGCATTAGCATGTGCCCCTTTTAGAAAGAACTAACTTTTGATCAGAAGTCCTAGTCGATAATTACCCTGATGGCGGGGTCTCTGATCACCAAAAGGTTTTTTACACCTTATAAAATATAAATTCTGACCAGGAGCAGGGCGTAAAAGTTGACTTTTTACACTCCCACGCTGCCTGCTCACTTTGCAGAGAACATTGTACAACTAAACAAGTTCATACGCCAAGACAAGTTCATAGATATTTTGAAGAAGCTGTGTATTCTATTCATAAAGCTCATTCAATCGAATCTTCATTTCAATGCTAGCACAAGGCATTGTCAACTCAAATAGTTTGTTGTGCACCTTGCTAGAGGAAGATAAAGTAGCGGAAGCCATTGTGTGGAGCACAACATAGATGTGACAGAGGGCACATTGGGAGCATGAAGAAATAGATGTTCAAGGCAACGTGCTTCCTGTTTGGTGTTAAGGAAGAATATAAAAAAAGCCTTTAAAATATATATGGGAAGTTTAATTTAAGTTTTCTACCTGAATATGAAAACATTTTTAGAGAAAATTTAACGTTTCAATGTATTCTCCTGTGAATTCAACATACTTATTCCACTTTGCCTCCAGTGACTCGATGTCCTCAGAATAAAAGGAACCCTGTTAATGCCTCTTTGACTACATTATTATGAAGAAATTGTTGCCAATGCAGACATTTCTTCAGGTTACGAAAGACAAAGTAATCACTAGGAGCCAGGTCTGGAGTGTTGGGTGGATGGTTAAGCTCCGTTCCCTGATAGAAGCTTATGGTTTGCAAGACTTGCGAGAAGATACATTGTTGTGAAGCAGAAACACACCTGCAGACTTCAAATGGCGTTTATCATTGATGGGCTCCCGTAAGGCCTTCATTGAGGCCTATTCCTATAGGTGTCTCCTGTAATTGTCTTCTTTTGTGACATATATTCTAGTAATAAAACACCTTCTATAGCTCCAAAAAAAACTGTTGTGACATTTACAGCTGACTGCTGCACACAAAATTTCTTCAGTTGGTAAAGCCTGCTTCCATTGCATGAACACTTCCTTGGTCTCATCACGTTGATGGACCCATGTTTCATTACCCATAACAATTTGAGAATAGAAGTCTGGATTTTCTCTAAGCCTGTCTAATTTCTCTTGGCAAAATTGCTGGAGACAGGATTTAGTCTCAGGTATCAACATTTGTGGCAACCACTGGAAATTGGCTATTGACATCATCAAAACATCATGAATGAGAACAGAACCAACTGAAATGCCTAATTTATAAGCTATAACACCGACTTTGTACGAATGATCTTCCAAAATCACGGTACCAAATTTACTGCACATTTCCGCTAAAATGCTTCATCGATTGCCCTGAACAGGGGGTCAACTCCAGTTGATTCCTTACCCTATTTAAACTACTTGGCTGAAAACAGCAGGAAGGTGTCATATCAACTCATCAAATTCAGAAATCATGTAATTCTTCAAGCTTCTTTTCTTTAGGAATCAAATTCAGCACTGTACTGCATTTCATGTAACCCCAGTGCTTTTATCAGGCTGCTATTGTGTGTGTTGCTTGTCCAACCATGTCTCAACTTGCAAAGATAAGCTCAACTCACTCACTAACAGAACGTACTGGGATAAATGTATATAGGACAATATATATATCTGACTCAATAAAAGGCGTTTATTTATTTCCCCTTAAAACGGGTGTATTAAAAACCAATTACCCAGTAGGGGGAAAAGTTTAAAGCAGAGGTTTAGTCAAAAGATGACCCCCGCCCTGCCCTGCCACCCTACCTTGGAGCTGAAGAAGGACGTTTGAAAGAAAAGAAAAAGACCCTGTACCTTCTCCTTAGGCCAGCGCCACTCCTCCTGGCTCTGTGTGACCACTGTGGAGAAAGCAAAAAGCCTCATCCCCCGGGACCGCACGTGCTCCTGCTGCCCATTGACTTGACGGCGTGGGCCCCTGGATAAGGTAAGGGGTCTTCTTTCAAACTTCCCTTCCAGCTTCAGTGCCAGGGTAGGGTGGCAGGGCGGGGGCCACCTTTTGACTAAACTTCCTCTTTAAGGGGAGGACAATAGACTACCACATCTGAAAACATATTAAAACCCACACAGGTCGACCATAGAGTCCTGGCTGTCCCCAGGTATGCCCTGCTGTGTGAAACCCCTGGGATTGCCTGGGATGGCACTTTTGCGGTCACATCCTCTAAGCTGTGGCATTCAGATGGTTGGTCAGATGTCTGACTAGAGGGAAGCTGGGGATGTGGCCAGAAGGCTTGTCACATCAGCCAGCACATTTGGTATCAGCCAACCTGCGATCTCAAATCTGCCAAGTGGGTGAGGCTACGGTGGCAAAAACAAAACAAGCCACTGCCGGCCCAGCAGCATCGTTGCAGGTACTCGGTGGGGGGAGTGGGGTAATGGGTAGGGGATAATGGTTCTTAGGGAAGTCTTAAGTCTAAGCCTGATTGACCTTGATGAAGGTCAAACTTTAACATCTAGCAACTTGGACCTTGGCTGCCTGCTCTTGACCTTGGCTTGTCTTTCCATTTTGCACCTCTCCTGAGCAACCTGTCTTCTTGCCTCTTTGCCAGCAGCTTCCTGATTTTCCAGGAGCACAACCCTGAGTGCCACAGGTCTACAGCTTCCACATTTCACATCAAAATAAGGCACCTTCATGTCTTCTGCATCAATGCCAGGAGTTTCCAATGCTACTTATTGGTTTTGCAATCCTCTGCAAGCCACTATACACAACAACGTTAGCACACAGAGTTGCTGCCTGAGACAAATTAGGCTAAATATGCTTTTCAATGTAATAGGCAATGATTGAGGCTCTCTGTGGAAAAACAGTACATTGAAAAAGACCCAAACCCAACATAGGATACTACCAAAGGATGTTGGTCGGTTAAAACTTGATGAGTGAATGGTTTCTCTTCTAGGACAATAAGATGTTTGGAAATCTTGATGCATTGTGCTGTTGCAGAACTGTGCTATTTTGCATATGCCAAGAGCAACTGCCCTCCTCAGAGGCCCCTGTGTAGGCAGCTAGAAATAATTCAATGAATAACCATCACCGAGATGGGTGAAAAAACCTATGCATCCCTTTGTAGGCTTGGTCCCCAGCATTGCCTTTGTTCTACTGGCTTGGATTTGAATGGAAATTAGATGCCTACTTTTGCTAATGGCCCCGAAAAACTGTTGAATCCAAACAACCAGGAGATTAAAGAAAATTGATCTTCAAAAAAAGTTGCATTGCCATTTCTTTTCTTGGACAGTAGGGCCCTTTACTACATTAATCTCATCACAACTGCATTCAGTTGATCCTCAAACAGGTGACTGCCTACAGTGAAATAATAACGGACTTCTTTGAAGAGAAGTCCATTAGCTACTGCCTATATCACACAGTATGCATCAATATTACAAGGCCATGAATGGATGACTGTGTGATTTGATAACCACGAGCCTAGATTGTCCAGCTCAGATGGAAATATTTTCCTAGTAATGCCTCAGGGAACAGTATACAAGCGTATAAAAGTCCCCCAAGCACATGACAGTAGTCAGTAAATTGTCTGGTAGCTTCCATTCTTTAGTGAAGATCTTATCAAAATTGTAATTGTTAGGAAATTATCTCCCAAACATATTGCACTTAAAGAGGAACTTGAGCGCCACTTCTTGGGGCATCCTGAATTGGGATGTCCTGCTGAGCCGAAAGGAGCTGTGTGAAAGCAAGCGTGCCAATTCCCTTAGGTGGGCGCAGTCTGCTTTATCTCACCAGGCAGACACACTAAGGAATTCTATCAACTCACAGTTTGGACACATTTATTGGCAATGTGTGGGCCCTATCCTTTAATTGGCAAGCACTGCTTCACCCTTAGCAGACACTCTGTGCTGTGGTTCACCTGCCATGATGAACTTTATTTAGTGGAGAATATATTGTGAACTTCATCTGATTTTATGTATTTAAGCCCTTTAGAGCCATAGCAAAAGCAATGAAACCATTCTGAAAATTGCTTATATTGATGTCACACCAGTATTTGTGCATAGCAAAAAGGCAGGTTAGTAGACAACATCTAAAGACATTCAGGGATGGAATGTCTTTAGATAGGAACACCCATTTTGTGAAAAAATGTTACATAGTTAATACGGTTGAAATAAGACATATGTCCATCAAGTTCAACCAAGGGTGTTGGGGACTCTATGTTTTATTTTTTTATTTATTTCTTACTGATGACCACTAATAGTAACTGTTAGTTATTTTCTTCTAAATAAGTATCTAATCCTTTTTTGAAGCTGTCAGCAGTTGATGCTGTAACAAGCTTCTGGGGGAGGCTATTCCACAGATTTATAGTTCTTATGGTAAAGAATGATTGTCGCCTCCAGAGACTAAATTTATTTTTTTCCAATCGAAGGCAGTGCCCCCTTGTCTTTTGAGAGGATTTTACCTGAAATAGTGTTCTCCCATATTTTTTGTATGGGTCATTTATATATTTATACAAGTTAATCATGTCCCACCTCAGCAGTCTCCTCTCAAGACTAAACAGATTTAATTCTCATAATCTTTCCTCATAACTAAGACCTTTCATTCCCCTTATTCATTTGGTGGCTCTCCTCTGCACCCTTTCCATAGTCAGAGCGTCCTTTCTTTGAATGGGTGCCCAGAACTGGACGGCATATTCCAGGTGAGGGCGCACCAGGGCCTCGTAAAGAGGCAAAATAACCTCTATCCCGTTATTCCAGGCATCTTTTAATGCATGATAGTATCTTGGTGTCCTTGGAAGCAGCTGCTTGGCATTGAATGCTGTTATTTAGCCTGTGATCTACCAGTACCCCCAGATCCTGCTCAACAAGTGACTTTCCCAGTTTTACTTCCCCAAAGACATATGTGGCCTTCAGGTTGTTAGACCCCAAGTGCATGACTTTACTATTGACATACCTATTCATCACTAAGCCAGACTCCGACGAGACAATTGGAATCAACGACATTCAATCAAAGAATGCCAGTCACTCTACATCTGCAGTAAACAAACAGTTTTCCTGACCTCACCTTGGACATCTCTTTACATACCTGATACGAGAACACCAATTAGTCATTTCAATGAAGTAATAGAGAATACCACAAGGTGACCTGGACCCCATTGGTCAGTTCTATGACGAGGTGTGACACTTATTGAATGAAGGGTAGTGTTTTGTGAAATAAATGTCCTCATCTTGCTATAAAAGGATGACCCCAGCAATGGGTCAGAAGGAACCTCATATTGTAGACTTGGGCTTGATTCAACAAAAAAAAAAAAATGTTAGGTCCAAAAACTGAATTGCATGTGAAAACTTAAAGAGATACTGCAGGGAAAGGTAATTGTTACACCATTGTGTTGGGCTACGTTTGGCACTGTCCTAAACTGTTTTCAGTTTTTAAATCGAAGAAGAAACGGGCAAGATATTGAGGTTTATATTTTCACCTCATATATATATATATATATATATATCAATCACCTCACATGTCCACAAGTCTTTTATACGTATAAAAAAAAAACCATGCTGGCAATTGCTGACCCTGCGTTTTTAGGTAAGAAAAAAAAGGGAATGTGCTGAGTATTATTTACACATGCTCAGGGCAGCTGTAAATAATTCATTCAAAACAGCAGTAAAAACTAGAGACAAAGCAGTGCCGAAACACACTCATTGTTATGAGAAAAGACAAGTGAAAAAGATTTGTGTAGAAAATGCAGCATGCTCTTTTCTTTGCTGAATCACGTGAATTTGAAAAATCTAAAAATGTATTTTATTTCTCAAAAACAACACATTTCTGCTTACAAATTTCTCAATTGTTGAACTGAGGCCTATATTTGCTAACTATTAGGGTCTAATCACACCTCTCCGCTTGCTCTGCGTTGGGCAACACAGTCACAATGCCAGGAAAAAATACCATTTTGTGAAATACTCACCTGTAAAATGGGTATTATAAGTATGTCACACACCCCGCTTCAGAATATCCATAACATGTGGGTAATACCGACCTGAAGGGGCGTTCCTGCAGAGATGATAGCAAAAAAGAAAGCCCCTCCCTGATCCATAAATACCTGGGACCTCCCACTCATCACCCAGTATATAGAAGCAGTAAGGTAAGGGACCAGGAAGAGGCAAATATAAATCAAAATAACGCAAAGTTCACAATATAAAGGATCCCGAATACAAGAAGGGCGGGTGAAGCGGGGTGTGTGACATACTTATAATACCCATTTTACAGGTGAGTATTTCACAAAATGGTATTATTCTAAGTATGTCACACACCCCGCTTCAGAATATCCATAACATGTGGGACATCCAATAGCAGTGTCCATAACAAGGGCGGGGATCCAAAACAAGGCAACAATGCACAACTTAAACCACAACAGCTTGCAGAACTTTGCGGCCAAAAACAGCATCCGCTGAGGCCCGAACATCAACCTTGTAAAACTTGGAAAAAGTGTGAACAGAGGACCAAGTAGCGGCCTTACAAACTTGCTCAACAGAGGCCTGGTGCTGGAAAGCCCAGGACGCTCCAACCGCACGAGTAGAATGAGCAGTAACACGAAAAGGGGGACTCCTCCCCTTGGCAGAATAGGCCCCAATGATGGCCTGACGAATCCATTTACTAATGGAAGATTTGGCAGGAGCCAAACCTTTCCTAGGCCCAAAGGGCACCACAAAAAAAGCATCGGTCTTACGAAAGGAAGACGTAACCACCAGATAATATTTCACAACACGGACTACATCCAAGGAATGCAGCGCCCTTTCCTTGTCATTGCTGGGGTGAGGACATAGAGAAGGCAGAACAATGTCCTGATTCAGATGAAAGGCAGAGACCACCTTAGGAAGAAAATCCGGCTTGAAACGAAAGACAACCTTGTCCTGATGCCTTTCGAAGTACGGAGCTTTAATGGATAAAGCTGCCAACTCAGAAACACGCCTGACCGAAGTGATGGCCACCAAAAAGGCCACCTTTTGGGTAAGCGAAGACAAAGCAATCTCATTCAAGGGCTCAAACGGGGGACCCTGAAGAGCAGAAAGAACCAGGTTCAAATCCCAAACTGGAACAAAGGGCTTCCTAGGAGGCCGTACATGCGTAACTCCTTGGAAAAAAGTCTTGACTAAGGGATGAAGAGCAAATGACCTTTGAAAAAACACCGCCAGGGCAGAAACCTGCCCCTTCAAGGTACTAAGTTGAAGCCCCAAATCCAGACCATGTTGAAGAAACTCCAGGATTCTGGAAATGGAAAACTCCCGACAAGAGAAGGACCTACTTTCACACCAGTCAATATAGGACCTCCAAGTCCTATAGTAAATAGTAGAGGAAGAGCGCTTCCTGGCGCTAATGAGAGTCTGAACCACCGCGTCAGAAAGACCTTCTTCCTTTAAGATGGCGGTTTCAGCAGCCACGCCGTCAAAGCCAGCGAAGGTAAATTGGGATAGCGCAGCCGACCCTGGGTGAGCAGGTCCGGCAGAAGAGGCAGAACGAACTGATCCTCTGCCAGTCTTACCAGGTCTGCGAACCAAACCTGCCTTGGCCACCTTGGTGCCACTAGAATCGCCGACACGCCCTCCAGAGTCAGCTTGCGCACCACTCTGGCTACCATTGGAAACGGAGGGAACAGGTAAAGGAACCCCAGATCCCTCCAGTTCAGAGACATGGCATCCACTGCCAGAGCCAGAGGATCCTGCGAGAGAGACACAAAGACTGGAAGCTTGTGACGAGAGGCAAAGAGGTCCACCGCTGGGAACCCCCACCTAAGACATATCGAACGAAACACCTGGGGACTGAGAGACCACTCCCCCTGACGAGAGGAGACTCTGCTCAGCAAGTCCGCCTCCGTGTTCTCCACTCCCGGAATGTAGACTGCTGAGATACACGGGACGTGACTCTCCGCCCAGTCCAGAATCAAAGACACTTCCCTGAGGGCACTCCTGCTGAGAGTCCCCCCTTGGTGATTGATGTAAGCAACCGCCGTCCTGTTGTCCGACCGGACCTGAACTGGCAGGCCTCTCAACTGATGAGTCAAGCGAAACAGAACCAACCTGATGGCCCTCAACTCCAGAACATTGATGGGCTCATGAGCCTCCTGAGGACTCCACAGACCCTGGCATCCGTGGTGACAGTTTCCCAGCACGGGGCCAGAAAGGATCTGCCCTGCGACAGATTGGCCGACCCCAGCCACCATTGCAGGGATCGACGAACTCGGGGGGTCATCAGGAAGGACTGATCCAACGATAGAGGAGACTTGTCCCAAACCTTCAACAGATGAAGCTGAAGCGTCCTTGTATGAAACTGCGCAAAGGGAACTGCCTCTAATGAGGCCACCATTAACCCCACCAGCCTCATCCCTAGCCGGATGGACGGACGAGGGGCCGACAAGAGAAGCCGAGCTAATTCCTGAATCAAAAGAATCTTGGCCTGAGGCAGAAACACCCTGGCCTGCGAAGTGTCCAGAGACATTCCCAGAAAGGTCACTACTCTGGACGGAGAGAGAGAAGACTTGGGGTGGTTGACCACCCAACCAAACCTCTCCAGGGTGGACACCACCATACTGGTATCCAACTCCGCTTGGTTGAAGGAGGAGGCCATGATCAGAAGATCGTCCAAATAGGGCACAATGCGGATGCCCTGAACCCTTAGCAGAGCCATCACCCCCGCTAGCACCTTGGTGAACACCCGAGGGGCCGAGGTGAGGCCGAAAGGGAGTGCTACAAACTGAAAATGCTGATCCTCCACCACGAACCTGAGAAACCTCTGGTGTGCTGGAAAAATTGGAACGTGTAGATAAGCATCCTTGATGTCTATGGACGTCAGAAAGTCTCCCTGACGAAGAGAGTGAATGGCCGAACGTAGTGTTTCCATGCGGAATTTCCATGGCCGGATGAACCTGTTGAGAAACTTCAGATCCAAGATGGGTCAGACCGATCCGTCCTTCTTGGGTACCGTGAACAGATTGGAATAAAAACCCCTGCCCTGATCCGAAGGAGGCACTGGGCAAATGACATCCATGTCCATAAGGTTCTGCACTGCCGACAGAAGCCCCTGTGCCGCCAGAGGTTCTGAAGGCATCCGAGACCTGAAAAATCTGGAAGGGGGGCGGAGCTCGAACTCCAGCTTGTAACCGGAAGACACCACTTCCCGGATCCATCGGTCCGAGACCTCTCGATCCCAAACCTGGGAAAAGAGTCGCAGCCGTCCCCCCACCCGCAAGGGTGAGGGCGCCCCCTCATTGCTGAGCCGGCTTGGCAGCCGGCTTGGGCTTAGAGCCCCAACTGAATCCTGGACGGGCACGACCTCTGCCCCTGCTCCCAGAATCTCCTCTGGAAGAAGGGAATGCAAATCCCCTGCCAGATCTGGCCCCACGAAAGGAAGGGGTAAAGGAAGGCGCCCCTCGAAAGGGGCGGCGTTGTTTCTTGCGTTGGGGCAACCTACCACCCTTGGTGACAGAGTCCAACGTCTCTCCAAAAAGCCGTAACCCAACAAAGGGTAGAGCCGTTAGTGACTTTTTGGACATAAAATCTGCCGCCCACTGGTGCAGCCACACCGAACGCCGAATAGTGACCAACAGCGCCGACGTTCTACCACACATCATCAAAGTGTCATCCAAGTCTGTCAACACAAAAGATAAAAACAGCTCACACCGTTTGAGGCTAAGGAACTGAGCACTACCGGGACGCAGCCCGGAAGAGGTCAACAGGTCCCTAACCACGGACCTGGCAGCCATCAGCGCCGATGCGCAAACAGGCCGCATGGCTGACCCAACGCTAGCAAAACCATGACAAGCCATCTGGTCAATACGTTTATCCTCTCCATCCTTGAGAATAGATCAGGTCTATTTAAGACCGAGGAATTGGACAACCCCAAAACCGGCGCATCCACCTCGGGGGGAGATGCCCAGCGCTTAACTGCCTCCGAAGGAAAGGGATATTTCCTATCCCATCCCTGAGGGATGCCAGGGAGCCGAGCCGGCCTGTCCCATTCTTTGGCAATAATTTTGTCAAAATGCCTTTGTGTAGGGAATTCCAAGCGCGGCTTGGATTCCTCAAACAATTCACCCTTCTGCTGTGACACCTCCTCAGGAGGGGAAAGATTCAACATCAGAGCCAGAGCGTGGGGAGTATCAGAGGATCTCCCCAAATCCCCCGGCTCGGCATCAGTGCCAAAGGACTGCTCATCGTCCGAAAAATCAGAATCCTCATAAACTTCCCCTTCCTCTAGCTGGGAATAATCAGACCAATCCAGATTATTAACATCCTCCAGGTCCTCTGCCAGCGGAGCCGGCGACAAATGCTTTCTCTTAGCCGGAGCCTTACGGGGACCGAGCTGGAGATAATTTTTTCAAGGTTAGCCAATCTGGCGCACATCTCAGATTGCAGCTCCCTGCCCATGACGACGTCACACGGGGCGCGTGTCAAGGTGGGAGGTGGAGATGAAGCGACCGGCGGTGCTGACCCAGACGCCTGTGGTTCGGACTGCCGCGTGATGGTCTGCTGTGCACATGGTATACACAGAAGTACATCGTCCCCAGAAATGGATACCCCACATAACATACACTTTCGGGGATGCCCCGAAGGGGCCCCGAGCCCAGTATCCGGGGATGCCTCCATAAGGTGAACTATGTTTAGGGAAAGTCGCTATGACCCAGGGAATTACGCCGTTAGACAACCCGGGATGCCCCTTTAATGTCCCAAGTGGGAGGATTTATGGCAAAACAATTAACCCAGAAATAAGGATCAGGAGGGACCCCCTAAATGCTACTGGCGAACCTCCTGAACCAGCATCTGAAACACAGAACAGAAAGACTGTATTTAGATAAATCTAATGAAAAAAAAAGACAACAATCAAACAAGAAGAAAGAATGGCCAGAGGCCACTTACAGAACCAGCGACCAAAATGGCGACCGTGAGGGAAGATCCAGACGCTCCACAGCAACAGGCAGGGCCGCAGTCAGAGAGGGAGAAGGGGGCGTGGCCAGCGCGGGACGCGCGCGAGGCCGGGCCACGCCCCCCCCTCTCCCCTCCAAGCGCTCCGCAGTGGCATCAGTGAGGGCAGGAGGCGGGGAGCGGTGACGCGTCGTCACTCCGGCCCCGCCCCTCCCCAGCCAGCGTGAGGTGAACTAAATCACCTCATGAAGCAATGTGCTCAGAGCCGGCCGGCGCCGCAATAGTAAGAAGCGGTCGCCGGCCCGGCCAAGTAAAAACACCACACAACACACACACACCATGGGAAAAAAGGGAGGGACAAGTCCCGGCCCCACCAACGGTCCGGCACCCGCCGCCCCCCCCCCCCCCCCACAGCAACATGGCGTGAGGTGAAAACCTCCGCCATTAACAGAGAGGAAGGGAGAAGGAGGGAAGAAGGCAGCCAGCACCGCAAAGGCTGCAGCGTTTTGCAAATAAAGTGAAACACACGCACACACATCACGCTATGTAAGCTGACCATATAAAAGAACTAATAAACTAATGAATGTACACACTCCCCCACCCCACCTATGGAAGGGGATCCTGGGAGGGACAACTATGAAATTAAGGGACAGGGCATTCCAAACCGGGGTCACCAACCCGGTAATACCGCCTACCCTCTCATATAGGGTCTCACGGTAGAGCATAGCTCCTGAGCACCTAATGTGCTGAAATACCCTCGCCTGGACCCTCAGCCGAGGCTGGGAGGCATATGGATTTCTGGGGAAAAAGGTCCAAACGGAAATAAATAAATAACGGGCCGGGAGTTACCCCGGCTACCTGAAATCCCCCTGTGCAAGGAGGAGCCATCATCTTCTGACTTGCTCGCCGTCTGCAGAGATGGAAAACTGGGTGATGAGTGGGAGGTCCCAGGTATTTATGGATCAGGGAGGGGCTTTCTTTTTTGCTATCATCTCTGCAGGAACGCCCCTTCAGGTCGGTATTACCCACATGTTATGGATATTCTGAAGCGGGGTGTGTGACATACTTAGAATATGCTGTTTTTAAAGTGGCTCCTTTCTTTCGGGGGTGTCCCGCTGCAGGAAACCCTCCAGATCGCAAAAGCCAACTCACCTCTTCGCAGTCCTACGGCACATGCGGCACACTCTTTCAATCAGGGCGCTCTGAGCTGCCAATGTTACGGCGTCTAAGGCTTCATCTAAGGCCAGTGGCTCAGAGCGTGCCGGAGGAGGCATCCCGTGCTTCCCTCTCACAGGGAGCATGCCCACGCCGGCCATTCTCAGATGCCTGGCGTGGGCATGCACCCTGCTAGTGGGATAGCAGGGATGCGTTGGACCGGTAATCAAGGTAAGTGTATGGGGTGACCTGGGGAGTTTCACACAGCAGGGCATCCTGATTTTGGATGCCCGGGGGGAGGCGAATCGATCGATCTAATAGATTCCCGGGCCGGTCACAGTGGGTTTTGGTCCACTTTAATGTGTTAGTTCACTTATTAGCTGTGTATAAATGTGAACGGACCCATTCAAAATAATGGGTAGCAGTTTCCCCTGCGTTGTGACTGCATTGCCAAACGCAGCGCAAGCGGAGAGGTGTGAATAAAGCATTATAGGAAGACTCCAGAACACCGAGGCTGGTCTGCTACCATTTGATTTTGCCTTTTACTTCGGTTTCCTATTTTGTTTTATTTTATTTTGTCTACAATAAGTAATTGGCAGACTGACAGGTGAATTGCATAGTGGTGAACCTAAACCCACTCTTACACCCACTGTGATAATCTTCTCTCAGGCACCATTTGGTTGTAGCAATCTTAGCTCATTTATTTAGAATTCTGACAGAATTAGTTTTTGCCTAAAAATACAATTCTGTGATTACTAACCTGTAGAATTGTTTTTACGGTGTACAGCACAGCTTGCTTTCAATTCTTCACATTTGGGTTATCCGCCACAAGGTGGCGCAGTTGACTGCAGAAAGACTTGTGGCTCCTCCCGGCCCATAAAAGGACAGGAATTACCCAGAGGCCCCAGTGTTTGAAAAGCAGTAATGCAAGAAGCCGTGAGGCAAAGACCAGGTTAACAAAAAAAAAGACAATTCTGTGACTACTCACCTGTAGAATTGCTTTTACTATGCATGGCACGGCCTGCTTCAAGAAGTCCCTACGTATGGGATATTCCCCTACAAGGTGGCGCAGTGTACTGCAGAAGAGTTGTGGCTCCTCCCGGTACCATATAAAAACAGGATCACCAATAGACCTCTCCAGCGTTGACAAGTAGTTATACGAGAAGCCGGGAGATAATAAGGTAAAAAAAAAGCTAACAACCCCGACTAACTGGAACAATCACCATAAAGAGGCAACCAAGAATAACGATAACAAGGGTGGGGTAAAGGTGAGTACTCACAGAATTGTCTTTTTCCTATTGCATGGCACGGGCCTGCTTCAAGAAGTCCTTACGTATGGGACGTCCAAGAGCAGTGTCCGTAAGGTAGGGTGGGATCCCCAAAAAGTAGCAGCAGGCAGTTCAAACCACCACCGTCTGAAGTACTTTGCGACCAAAAGCAGCATCAGCAGAAGCCTTAACATAAACCTTGTAAAACTTGGAAAAGGTATGAACAGAAGGCCAAGTTGTGGCCTTACAAACTTGTTCAACAGAAGCTTGGTGCTGAAAAGCCCAAGAAGCACTAATAGCATGAGTGGAATGAGCAGTAACCTTAAAAGGAGGAACCTTCCCCCTAGCAGAATAGGCCTGCTCCACCGCCTGACGAATGCACTTGCTGATAGTAGATTTAGCCGGAGGCAAACCCTTCCTAGGCCCAGCAGGAAGAACAAAAAGAGCATCAGACTTCCTGAAAGACTGAGTAGCAACCAAATAAAACTTCAGAGCCCTGACAACATCCAGAGAATGAAGGATCTGCTCCTTGGAATTAGCAGGGTTAGGACACAAAGAAGGCAAAAAAATGCCCAGGTTGAGATGAAAAGCAGACACAACCTTAGGCAAGAAATCTGGCTTAAGCCGAAACACCACCTTATCCTGATGCCGCTCAAAATAAGGAGGTTTGATGTAAAGCGCCTCCAGCTCAGAAACTCGCCTGACCGAAGTAATAGCCACCAAAAAGGCCACCTTAAGAGTCAGAATGGGCAACGCAACCCCACGGATAGGCTCAAAGGGAGGACCCTGCAGAGCAGACAACACCAGATTCAAGTCCCAAACCGGTAGCATAGGTTTACGTGGCGGACGCACATGAGTAACTCCCTGGAAAAAAGTCTTAACCGGTGATTGGCAAAGGATCTTTGGAAAAAAATTGCAAGAGCTGACACCTGTCCCTTGAGGGTAATAAGTTGAAGGCCCGAATCCAAACCATGTTGTAAAAATTCCAGAATCCTGGGGATAGAAAACACCCGACAAGGAAGAGACTTGGACTCACACCAGGCAATGTAAGCATGCCAGACCCTGTAGTAGATAAAAGACAAAGACTTCTACCTAGCCCGAATCATAGTATCAACAACAGAGGCCGGCGACCCCTTATCCATCAAGATGGAGGTTTCAGCAGCCAAGCCGTTAAAGCCAGCGTTTGTAGATTGGGATGCCGCAGCTGTCCCTGAGTGAGAAGATCTGGATCCTTGGGCAAGACGTACCGATCTACTGCCAACTGCACGACGTCTGCGAACCACACCCTCCTTGGCCAACGGGGCCACCAGGTTGGCTGGTACCCCCTCCTGGGCTATCTTGCGCAGCACCCTGCCCAGAGGAGGAAAACGAGGGAACACATAGAGGAGACGAAACTCCGTCCAAGGCATTGCTAGCCCATCCGTGGCGAAGGCCAGAGGATCCTGTGACAGAGAGACAAATCTGGGAAGCTTGTGATTGTGTCGGGACGCAAACAGGTACACATCCGGCTGACCCCAGCGGTGAAACAGGGAGTAAAATACCTCGTTGCTGAGGGACCATTCCCCCAACCGAGACATCCCCCTGCTCAGGGGGTCTGCCTCCTGGTTCTCCACCCCCGGAATGTAGACCACCGAGATGCAAGGGACATTCTCTTCCGCCCAAGACAGTATCAGGGACACTTCATTGAGGGCTCGCTTGCTCCGAGTCCCTCCCTGATGTTTGGCAACCGCCGTCTGGTTGTTCGAGCGGATCTGAACAGCCCGACCCCGAAGGTGTGTGGTCAGCTGAAAAAGAACCAACATGATCGCCCTCAGTTCCAGGACATTGATGGGAGCATGGGCCTCCTGGGGGCCCCACCGACCCTGGAACTTCAGAGACTTCCAAAAGCCCCCCAACCGGTCAGACTGGCATCTGTGGTGACAATCTCCCAGCATGGAGGCAGAAAGGTCCTGCCCACTAGAAGGTTCCTTGAGTCCAGCCACGAGAGGGACTGTCTGGCCAGGGGGGACAGAGCAAATTCCTGATCCAGGGACACAGGGTCCCGATCCCAAACTGACAAGAAGTACAACTGAAGAGGTCCCATGTGAAACTGAGCAAAGGGAACCGCCTCAAAGCAGGACACCATCAGGCCCACTAACTGCATCCCTTGCCGGATGGAGGGATGGAGACACGAAAGCAGAGCCCGTGCCTGCGTTTGAAGGCCCTCCACCTTCTGCTGAGGCAGGAACACCTTGACCTGAGAGGTATCCAGAGTCATGCCCAGAAAGGACCTCACCAAAGATGGAGACAGTGAAGACTTGGGAAAGTTGATCACCCAGTCGAAGGACTCTAGAGTGGAGGTCACCACCTGAGTATCCTTCTCGGCCTGATGAAGAGACTGAGCCGCAATCAGAATGCCGTCCAGGTAAGGGAGGATGCGAATGCCCGAGGTGATACCGAACGGTAAAGCCACAAACTGGTAATGCTGATCCTCTAGAGCAAACCTCAGGAATCTCTGATGACCCGGAAAGATTGGCACG
Organism: Gastrophryne carolinensis; assembly: GCA_027917425.1. Lineage (NCBI taxonomy): Eukaryota > Metazoa > Chordata > Amphibia > Anura > Microhylidae > Gastrophryne > Gastrophryne carolinensis. The sequence goes on from CM051244.1 coordinate 142,550,072, forward strand.
TGAAGATGGGCATCCTTGATGTCCATAGAGGTCATGAAGTCACCCGGGCGAAGGGTACCGACAGCCAAGTGTAGCGTCTCCATGCAAAAGTGCTTGAACTTGACAAACTTGACCCTTCAAGTCCAGGATGGGCCTCAAGGACCCGTCTTTTTTGGGGACCGTGAAAAGATTGGAGTAGAACCCCTGACCCCGTTCCTGGGAAAGCACCAGGCAAATGACTCCTGACTCCAACAGACGATGAACCGCAAGGCGCAAACCCTGAGCTGACAGAGGGTTTTGAGACATCCGGGATCTGAGGAATCTTGGGGGCGGCCAGGCTGCAAACTATCTTGTAACCGGAGGACACCACCTCCTGAATCCACCGGTCTGAGACACGGAGCCTCCAGACTTGAGCAAAGAGCCGAAGCCGTCCCCCCACCAGGATGGGTGAGGGCGCCTCCTCATGCCTGAGGGGGCTTGGGAGAAGGTTTGGGCTTGGAACCCCATGAGGGACCGGGACGACCACGCCCCCAAGATACCTGAGAAGAGGGAGCCCCAACCTCATCTGGGAGCACGAAAGGAGGGGAGGGAAGCGGAGGGCCCCCGAAAAGGCCGAGGCTGCCTCCTACGCTGAGGCAGCCTACCATCCTTGGCTAGAACATCCAGACGCTCACCAAAGAGCCGCAGCCCCGCAAAGGGGAGCCCAGTGAGAGCCTTCTTAGCAGCAGCGTCAGCTGCCCACTGACGCAACCAAACAGAGCGGCGCATAGCCACCAAAAGGGCAGAGGCCCTACCACTCAGCAGTACCGCATCATCCATGGAAGTAAGTACAAAGGCAACAAAATCAGAGCAAATCAAGAGGGCCCTATAATCCTCCCCCCTCCTACCAGCCATAGCGCCATCAAGGAGATGCTTGAGCTGTTTTTTAAGGGCAATAGCTGTAATTGCAGCGGTGCAGACCGGGCGCAGCACAGCCCCCACAAATGTAAAAGCATGGCAGGCCAGCTGATCCATACGCCGGTCCTCGCTGTCCCGCAGTGTAGTAGTGTCAGGGGAAGGCATGACTGAGGTGTTGGACAGCCCTAGAACAGGTCGCTTGACCAGGTCAGCAGGAAAGGGATACCTCTTATCCAACCCTTTGGTCACCGCGGGCAATCTACTAGGATGTTCCTACTCCTTGAGCACCATATTAGTGAAATGGCCCTGCTCAAGGAACTCCGGACGCTGTTTATCAGGACAAAAGAGCTCACCCTGCTTCCTCTTAGCCACCTCAGGGGGGACAATGTGCAAGATTTCAAAAATGTGAGCCAACAGTCTATCAGTGTCATCAGGGAACCATGAGTCCTCCCCTGACGCAGACCCAGGGTCATTGTCGTAACCCTCCTGCTGGTCCCCAGAGGAGTCAGAGTCCAGGAGAAGCTCCCCCTCCACTAGGGAGTAACGACCACCAAAAGCATCAATTCCCTCATACTCCTCGGTAAAGAGGGAGGACGTGGGAGCCAGGTGCCGCTTCTTGCCAGAGGCCTTACGTGGAACAGGCCTGTCAAGCTGCCTTTTAATGCTAGCCACACGAAGTGCCAGATCAGATTGTGACCCCGTGCTAGTATCCCCCTCACTGGGGGCTAAATGCAGGCACGGAGGGGTAGGCGATGCCGAAGGGGGGTGCCGAATTGGGAGGAGAAGCGGGCAGCCCAGCGCCCACGCACACCGCGGCACTGTTACTCAAAGGGGATGCCCCGCACATGGCACACAGCCGGAATTGCCCCGAAGGACCCCCAAGCACGCTATCCCCAGAAGCCTCCATATGGTGATTAACACAGGCACAATAGGCCAGCACAGGGTAAGGGCTAATAAAAAGCCACCCGGGATGCCCCCCCAAGGGATGCCCCCAGACCAGGAAGGGGGAGATGGGGGGGGAGAAGAACCGGGAGAAACCACAACCCCCAGTTGTCCCGCCTGAAAAACATAAGCAAAAGGCACATAAACATCCCGCAGTCCATGCCCCAAGTAAACAGAAAACCCCCCAAAGGGGACTCACGGACCAAGTAGACCAAGGATCACCAAGCCGCCAGACCGCAGGGGGAAGCGACATAGGAGGAGATCACCGCCGCAGCCCGGGGAGGAAGAGAGGCCTCAGACACGCATCAGACACAAAATAGCGCCGGCAGAAGAACCTCGAGGGGCGGGCCGCGGGGGGACGTCGCGATACGCGTTATCCCCCCGGCCCCGCCCCCCCCCCGAAGAGCATGAAAAACGGCGCTCACGTGACCGCTCCGGGGTCATCACAATACAAAAAACGCCTCACAGATATAGCGCTGCCTGCCGCGGAGCGTAGTACAAAGCGGCAACAGCGGCGAAAACAACACTGTTAAACACCACTCGCCGCAACCCCCCCCTCTCCCCCCGAACACACATCGGGGAGAGGGGGGGGAGGAAAGCGAGCAGGCAGCGGCCAGAGCCAGGCCAGGAATGGGGGGGGGGGTTCCCCAGAACCAGAGTAAAAAGGGCACACAGTCCCCGAAACACTCACATCCTCAGAAGCTAGGACAGGAACTCTGCATCCCTCAGATAAAGCCTATGGCCGGCTACCCTTTGTGTTACAGGGTCTGCAGCTTTAGCAGCGCTCTTTGAGCACCTGACCCTGGTGCTCCTCTACCTTCATACGATCCATCAGCCGAGGCTGGGAGGCACAGAGGGTCCGGACACAGGTGGAAATAGCCATGCAGGGCCGCAGGCTTGGTTGCCCCGCTCACCTGCGCAATATAAAGAGCCATCTTCTATCTTCGCAGTATACACTGCAGAGGAAACACTGGAGTGGTCTATTGGTGATCCTGTTTTTATATGTACCGGGAGGAGCCACAACTCTTCAGCAGTTCCACCTTGTGGCGGAATATCCTATACGTAATGGACTTCTTGAAGCAGGCCGTGCCATGCAATAGGAAAAACACAGCCCCACTAAAAAAGAACTCTCTCAACAAAAATCACCATAACAAGGCAAAAAGAGGATAACGATAACAAGGGAGGGATGAAGCAAGCCGTGCTGTACACCGTAAAAACAATTCTACAGGTGAGTAATCACAGAATCGTATTTTTCCTGGTGTACAGCACGGCTTGCTTCATTTCAATTCTTCACATTTGGGACATCCAACAGCAGTGTCCATGAAGAAGGGTGGGATCACCAGTGGGCAACAGCAGGCAGTTCAAGTCACTTCTGCCTGAAGCATCTTGCGGCCAAAAACAGCATCAGCTGAGGCCCTAACATCAACTTTGTAAAACTTGGAAAAAGTATGAACCAAAGACCAAGTAGCGGCCTTACAAACCTGTTCAACTGAAGCCTGGTGCTGAAAAGCCCAAGAGGCACCAATAGCCCTAGTGGAGTGAGCTGTAACACGGAAAGGGGGTTTCTACCCCTTGGCAGAGTACGCTTGCACCACCGCCTGTCTGATCCACTTGCTGATAGTGGATTTGGCTGGAGATAAGCCCTTCCTAGGCCCGGCCGGAAGGACAAAACAGAGAATCAGACTTCCGAAAAGACTCAGTGGCGACCAAATAAAATTTGAGCGCCCTGACCACATCCAGGGAATGAAGAGTCCGTTCCTTAGAATTAGAAGGGGCAGGAAACAAGGAAGGCAAGACAATGTCCTCATTGAGATGAAAGGCAGATACAACCTTAGGCAAAAATTCCGGTTTAAGACGGACCACCACCTTATCCTGATGCCGCTCAAAATAAGGAGGCTTCATGGAAAGCACAGCCAGCTCAGAGACACGACGCAACCGAAGTGATAGTAACCAAAAAGGCCACCTTAACAGTCAGAATGGACAGAGCAGCATTGCGCAGAGGCTCGAAGGGGGGACCCTGGAGAGCAGAAAGCACCAAGTTCAAATCCCACACCGGTAACAGAGGCTTACGCGGTGGACGTACATGAGTAACTCCCTGGAACTGGGACTGCCAATAGGCAGGAGGACACTGGAGGACGGCCGAAGCCCGCCCCCCACTACGTCCCTGGGCGGCCTCCGGAATTTGAGACAGTCACGCCGACGCTGCCGGCCAAACCGGAACCACACCGGCATGCTGCGGGCAGGCGGGGATTAGCTGTTCTCGAAGCCTGTCTACAGACAGGCATGGCGCTGTGAAAGGTAAGTGCGAGGCGACATACAATACAGAATAGACACACAAAAGAGCCACTCTGGCAAACACTGTATTGGCATACTGAGAAAAATGATTATTCTTTTTTCTGTTTTACACAGCCAGTGCAGGCTCAATTACTACTAAGACCAACATACAGCCCAGCAATAAGTGCCCCACCATTTAACTGATAAAGGTACATTTGATTTATTTCAATGTATGACCATAGCTATATGATTACTCATTAGACAAGTACCTGAAGTACCTTAAATGATTTGCAGATCCTACAGCTATATATAAAGCAGCAGGACGTTTGGAAGCAAGCGCTCCCTTAGTAACACAGGACATGAAGAGGTATGTTATAAGGCATAGTGAATGTAATAACTCTATGATTGAAAGTATCCAAGCTAATAGTATACTCTGTCATGTATAAACAGACTATTTTTAGTGCACTGAGGAAGCTCATAAGGAGTGAAACGTTTGCACACAAGGAATCACTTGCTACAACTGAGTGTATATTGACCTGAAGCTTGCTACAAACTGATACTAGATGGGACTGAGCCCCCAGCGAAAGGGCAGTTCCCAGATGAACAGAGACTTATACCGCATTTACAGTACCTCTGTAAATTAAAGGGAACTGAGTAAGATATGTGAAAAAATATATATGTATATAATGCCAGTAACAAGGACACTGTGGAGTTATCATGTATATTGTATAGAAAATAAATGTTGAACTTTTGATTTCTTTAATGATTTCATTATGCTTATACTGAGTTAACAGAGGAATTTTTTCCTCTTTCCCCTAGAAAGCCCTTCATAATTAGGGGTTACCCGAACCTAGGGCCCCCTTTTTCCCCCCTAGAAGCATATACATAACAAGAAGGGTGGGGACACAGATTGAGTCTTTCTTTGGCAGGCCAAGTCAAGGGAGAGCTCGCTTAGACCTCATCCCTTACCCCCATTTCTAACTCCCTGGAAAGCAGTTTTGAGAAGCCTATGATTGGCGAAAGATCTTTGTAAAAAGATTGCCAAGGCCGAAACCTGTCCTTTGAGGGTACGGAGTTTAGACCCAACTCCAGACCATGTTGTAAAAAAACTCCAGAATCCTGGAAATGGAGAAGGTGCGACTAGGAAAAGACTTAGACTCGCACCAGGCAATATAAGCATGCCAATCCCTGTAGTAAATCATAGAAGAGGATTTCTCCCGAGCCTGAATCATAGTATTGACGATCAAAGCCGGCAATCCCTTATTCATCAGGATGGAGGTTTTAGCAGCCAAGCCGTCAAAGCCAGCGTTTGTAAATTGGGATGGTACAGCTGTCCCTGAGTGAGTAGCCCTGGATCGTCGGGCATGACGTACTGATCCACCGCCATCTGGACGACGTCCGCGAACCATACCCTCCTCGGCCAGTCGGTACCCCCTCCTGGGCTATCTTGCGCAGCACACGACCCAGCAGAGGAAATGGAGGAAAGGCATAGAGGAGTCGAAACTCCGTCCAGGGAATTGCTAGCGCGTCCGTGGCGAAGGCTAGAGGATCTCTTGACAGGGAGACGAATTTTGGAAGCTTGCAATTGTGACGGGACGCAAACAGGTCCACGTCCGGCTGACCCCAGCAGCGACACAGGGCATGAAAGACCTTGTTGCTGAGAGACCATTCCCCCAGATGAGACGACCCCCTGCTCAGGGAGTCTGCCTCCTGGTTCTCCACCCCCGGGATGTAAACCGCCGAGATGCAGGGAACGTTCTCCTCTGCCCAAGACAAGATCAGAGACACTTTCTTAAGGGGTCGCTTGCTCCGAGTCCTGCCCTGATGATTGATGTAGGCGACCACTGTCTGATTGTCTGAGCGGACCTGGACCCCACGACCCCGTAGGTGGGGAGTCAACTGTAAGAGAACCAACCGGATCGCCCTCAGTATGTTGATGGGCGCATGGGCCTCCTGAGGGCCCCACTGGCCCTGGAACTTCAGTGATTGCCAACCCCCCCCCCCCCCCACAACTGGTCAGACTGGCGTCCGTGATGACAATCTCCCAGCACGGAGGAAGAAAGGACCTGCCCACCAGGTATCTCGAGTCCAACCACCATGAGAGGGACTGAGGGGACAGAGCAAACGCCTGCTCCAAGGACTTCTGACTCTGATCCCAAACGGTCAAAAGATTCAACTGAAGAGGTCTCATGTGGAACTGAGCGAAGGGCACCGCCTGGAAACAAGACACCATGAGACCCACCAACTGCATCCCCAGATGGAAGGAGGGATGAGGGCACGATAACAGGGTCCGCGCCTGCAGCTGAAGGCCCTCCACCTTCTGCTGAGGAAGAAACGCCTTGACCTGAAAAGTATCCATGCCCAGGAAGGACCTCACCAAGGAGGGAGAGAGACTTGGGATAGTTGATCACCCAACCGAAGGACTCGAGGGTGGACACTACTGAGTATCACTCTCGGCCCGATGAAAGGATGGAGCAGCAATTAACAGATCGTCCAGGTAAGGAAGAATGCGAATGCCCTGGCTCCTCAGAAGGGCCATAACACCCGCCAGCACCTTGGTGAAGACCCTGGGGGCCGACATGATACCGAACGGCAAGGCCACAAGCTGGTAGTGTTGATCCTCCAGAGCGAACTTTAGGAACATCTGATGACCCGGGAAGATAGGAACGTGCAGATAGGTATCCTTGATGTCCACCGTGGTCATGAAGTCGCCTGGCCGAAGGGAACTCACCGCCGACCGTAAGGTCTCCATGCGGAAATGTTTGAACCTGACAATCTGTTGAGACCCTTTAGATCCAGGATGGGTCTCAGAGAGCCGTCCTTCTTGGGTACCGTGAACAGGTTGGAGTAGAACCCCCGACCCCGCTCTTGAAGAAGGACAGTGCAGACCACTCCGGATGACAGAAGATGTTGGATGGCCAACCTCAGGCCCTGCGCAGTCATGGTATTTTGGGAGATCTGTGATTGAAGGAATCTTGGGGGCGGCCAAGCTACCAGCTCTATCTTGTAACTGGAGGATACCACCTCCTGAATCCACCGGTCAGAGACGTGTTGTCTCCAGACGTGAGCAAAGAGGCGAAGCCGTCCCCCCACCCGGCCGGGTGAGGGCGCCCCCTCATGCCTGAGGGGCCTTAGTGGAGGGTTTGGGCTTGGATCCCCAGGACAGACCGGGACAACCACAGGATCTACCTCGTCCCCAAGAATCTCTACGGCTACTCGGGAAGGGGGGCCGCATCCCTCACGGGAAGGACGAAAGGAAGAAGACCCCTGAAAGGGCCGAGAAGGCTTCCTACGCTGAGGGAGCCGACCATCCTTGGCCAATGCATCAAGACGCTCCCTGAAGAGACGAAGTCCTGTGAATGGAAGCCCAGTGAGGGACTTTTTAGCAGCAGTGTCAGCCGCCCACTGTCGCAGCCAGACAGACCTACGCATGGCCACCAACAGGGGCGAGGCCCTACCGCCAAGCCGGACGGCATCATCCATGGCAGATAACACGAAGGCAAAAAAATCAGAGCAAAGCAGAAGTTCCTTGTACTCATCCTCACGCTTGCAAGACTTGGCGGCCTCCGCAAGGCATCTAATCTTTTTCTTGATGGCAATGACAACAATAGCCGTGGCACAGACCGGGCGCAGACCAGCCCCCACAAAGGTGAATGCATGGCAGGCTAGCTGATCCATGCGGCGATCAGCATAACCGAATTATTAGACATTCCCAGAACAGGAGCGTCCACCTCAGGGGGACAAGACCAAAGACGGACCAACTCAGAAGAGAAGAGATACCTTCTATCCAGTCCCTTAGGCAATCTGTTGGGACGTTCCCATTCCTTAAGGACCATCTTGGAAAAATGTCCCTGCTCCGGGAACTCTAAACGTTGCCGGTCAGGGCGGAATAGCTCCCCCTGTTTCCTCCTTGCGGCCTTAGGGCGCGCAATGTGTAGGGTATCAAATACCGCCGACATAGTCTATCAGTATCATCCGGGAGCCAAGTGTCCTCATCAGAGGAGGACCCGGGGTCACTATCAAAATCGCTGTGGCGTTCCCCAGAGGATTCGGAATCGTGGAACAATTCCCCCTCTTCCATGGAATCACGGCCGCCATAGAGATCATAAGCGTCATCATCATCAGCAAGGAGGGACAAATCCGATTCCAAGTGCCTCTTCTTACTAGAGGCCTTGCCAGCGGCCGGGCGTGCCAACTGCCGCTCAAGACTGGCCACGCGCAGCGCCAGATCCGAATGGGACCCCCTGCTGGCTTCCCCCTCGCTAGGGGCTAAATGCAGTTGAGGGGGGGGTAGGACATGCTGCGGGCAGGATAGGACTGGGGAGAGAAGCGCTCGCCCTAACCTGTTCCGCAATGACGCTTTGGGCGCAAGAAACTCAAACCGCGCTGCAACCACTCAAAGGGGATGCCCCGCACATAAGGCACAACTGAGCCCGCCCCGAAGGGCCCCCAAGCTCGCTATCCCCAGAAGCCTCCATATGGTGATTACAGAAATCGCAAAAAATAAGCCAAGCAAGGGGAGCCCACAGCGAAATGGCGCCCGAAGGTGCAGCGGTAATGCTGCCAACACGCGGCCGGTCCCGCCCCCCCAGGCAGTAGAAACCCCGCTCCCATGAAGGAGAGGGGGGAACCCCACAAGTAAGGTCAGAACAAGGTCAAAAAGAAGTGAAAGTGACACAAGCACAAACACACCAATAAAGCATGTGGAATATATACAAAATAAAAGTGGTTTCTCCCTTCCCCCATCCAGGCTCACCATAAGCCTATGGCCGGCTACCCTTTGGTTACAGGGTCTGCGGCCCGGAGCAAAGCTCCCTGAACACCTGATCCCAGGTGTTCCCCCTACCTTCACCTGATCCGTCAGCCGGGGCTGGGAGGCAGAAGGGTCCAGAAACAGGTGGGAATAGGCTTGCAGGGCCGACGGGCTTGGGATGCCCCGCTCACGTGCGGATAACCGGAGAGAGAAATCTTCTGTCTTCGCAGTCAAGACTGCAGAAAAAACTCTGGAGTCTCTGAGTAATCCCTGCCCTTTTATGGGCTGGGAGGAGACACAAGTCTTTCTGCAGTCAACTGCGCCACCTTGTGGCGGATAACCCAAATGTGAAGAATTGAAATGAAGCAAGCCAAGCTGTACAACAGGAAAATAAAGCATAAAGCACTCTGGAGTTTATGAGACTTGAGGGCAGGCTTACGCCCTCCCCCAGGGGCATCCGAAATTGGAATGAAACTGTATGAGCCCCCCGCCGGCAGTGGAGTAAACTCCCCTTTCCCCAAGTGGTCTCAGCGACCTGGGGGGTTTCACACAGCGGAGTACCCCAAACCGGGGTGCCTCAGGGGGATAGACCAAAACCTGGGATAGTGAAAATCCCAGGTTTCGGTCCACTTTAAGACCCAACCTCTTAAGGCAGAATATGTACACGGACGGCAAACCACCAGGTGGCGCTCATGTCCTTCTCTGTACACATATACATGTTTCATTACGCCAAAGAGGCCAGTAAAAAAGTTAATGTATAAACATTATTCAAAATCAATTCATAATGCAGTCAGTTGTATGTTTAAAAATTATATACGTTACAGGAACAATGGGAAGCAATAATACAATTCTGTGATTACTCACCTTGTAGAATTGGTATTATAAGTATGCAGCACGTCCTGCTCCAGATAATGATTCATAACATCTGGGATATAGTCCATAAGAGGGCACTTTACTGCAGAGATGGCAAAAAAGAGGCCCCTCCGGGTCCATATATACCTGGGGCCTCCCACTAATTCCCCAGTATAACAAAGCAGTAAGGGAATCAGGAGAAGCCAATAACAAATTCAACCATGTTAACAAGTAACAAATCACCATAAAAAGGATCCAAGAATAAGGTAATCAGGGTGGGATGGAGCAGGACGTGCTGCATACTTATAATACCAATTCTACAAGGTGAGTAACCACAGAATTGTATTATTCTAAGTATGCAGCACGTCCTGCTCCAGATAATGATTCATAACATCTGGGACATCCAATAGCAGTGTCCACAAAAAAGGGTGGGGATCCCAAAAAAGGCAACAACGCGCAGATTAAACCACTGCCGCCTGCAGAACCTTACGGTCAAAAACAGCATCCGCTGAGGCCCGAACATCAACCTTGTAAAGCTTGGAAAAGGTATGAACAGAAGACCATGTAGCAGCCTTACAAACCGGTTCAACAGAAGCCCGGTGCTGGAAGGCCCAGGAAGCACCAACAGCACGTGTAGAATGAGCAGTAACACGGAAAGGAGGATCCTTCCCCCTAGTAGAATAGGCCCTAACAATGGCCTGACGGATCCATTTGCTAATAGTAGGCTTAGCAGGAGCCAACTCCTTCTTGGGACCCGATGGAACCACAAACAAGGCGTCCGTCTTTCTGAAAGGAGCAGTAGCCACCAGGTAGTATCTCAAATTCCTGACAAATTCCTTGGGATTACCAGGATTAGGGCACAAAGAAGGAAGCACAATATCCTGATTGAGATGGAAGGCAGAGACAACCTTAGGCAAGAAGTCTGGTTTAAATCGGAAAACCACCTTGTCCTGGTGTCTCTCAAAGTAGGGGGCCTGAATCGAGAGAGCCGCCAACTCAGAAACACGCCGGACAGAGGTGATAGCCACCAAAAAGGCAACCTTCAGGGTAAGGAGAGACAAGGCAGCCTCATGCACAGGTTCAAAAGGGGGTTTGCGGGGGGGGGCGCATATGAGTGACCCCCTGGAAGAAGGTCTTGACCAGAGGATGTAGAGCGAAGGACCTCTGGAAGAAAACAGCCAAGGCGGACACATGACCCTTCAAGGTGCTGAGCTGAAAGCCCATATCAAAACCATGTTGCAGGAACTTCAGGATCCTAGGAATGGAGAACACACGACAGGGAAAAGCCCTAGACTCACACCAGCTAATATAGTAAATAGTGGAGGACTTCTTCTTAGCGCTGACAAGAGTACGAACCACCGAATCAGACAGACCTTCCTCCTTCAGGATGGCGGTTTCAGCAGCCAGGCTGTCAAAGCCAGCGTTTGTAAAATGGGATAACAGAGCCGTCCTTGAGTGAGAAGGTCCGGAACCAAGGGTAGAGTGTACTGATCCACTGCCAGCAGCACGATGTCTGTGAACCACACCTGTCTTGGCCACCTGGGAGCCACCAGAATGGCTGGCACCCTCTCCTGCACCAACTTGCGCAGAACCTTGCTCAGAAGAGGGAACGGAGGGAAGAGGTACAGGAGACCGAGACCCTGCCAGGACAGAGACAGAGCATCCACCGCCAGAGCCAGGGGATCCTGGGACAGGGAAACAAATGCTGGCAGCTTGTGATTGTGGCGAGAAGCAAACAGATCCACGTCTGGCCTCCCCCACCGGTGACAAAGGGATAGGAAGACCTTGCTGTTGAGGGCCCATTACCCCCAGAGAGCGGTCCCCCTGCTCAGGGAATCCGCCTCCAGATTCTCCACTCCCGGAATTTAAACTGCTGAAATGCACGGGACATTGTTCTCGGCCCAGGACAGATTCAACAACACCTTCTGGAGCGCACTCTTGCTCCGAGTCCCTCCCTGATGATTGATATAGGCGACCGCCATCTGATTGTCGGAACAAACCTGTACCGGCCGACCCTGAAGGTGAGGAGTCAACTGTGCCAGTACCAACCGAACCACCCTCAGCTCCAGGACGTTGATCGGAGCGTGAGCCCCCTGAGGGCCCCACAGCCCCTGGAATTGGAGAGCTCTCCAGTAGCCCCCAAACCTGACAGACTGGCATCCGTAGTGACCGTCTCCCAACATGGAGTTAGAAAGGATCTGCCCCCCAGAAGATTCCTCGAGTCCAGCCACCACAGGAGGGACCGCTGGACCAGATGAGAGAGAACAAAGGCCTGATCCAAAGACAGGGGACTCTTGTCCCAGACTGAAAGGAGATGGAGCTGAAGGGGTCTCATGTGAAATTGAGCGTAAGGGACTGCTTCGAAGCAGGCCACCATCTGTCCCACCAATTGCATCCCTTGCCTGATGGAAGGACGAGGGCTGGACAGCATGGAATGAACCAGAGCTTGAAGAGAATCCACCTTCTGCTGAGGAAGAAAAATCCTGGCCTGAATAGTATCCAGATTCATGCCCAGGAAGGGTGTCACCCGGGACAGGGAGAGGGAGGACTTGGGATAATTGATCACCCATCCGAACGTTTCCAGGGCCGTTACCACCATCTGGGTATCCAACTCCGCCTGCTGGAGAGAATAAGATGTAATGAGAATGTCATCCAGATAAGGGAGAATGCGAATGCCCCTGGCTCTGAGGATGGCCATCACTCCTGCCAGTACCTTGGTGAACACTCTGGGGGCTGAGGTGAGACCAAAGGGAAGTGCCACAAATTGGTAGTGCTGGTCCTCCAGGGCAAACCTGAGGAACCGCTGATGCCCTGGGAAGACTGGCACATGAAGGTAAGCATCCTTGATGTCTATGGAGGTCATGAAGCCCCCCCGGGCGCAAGGAGCTGATCACGGAGCGCAGGGTCTCCATGCGAAAGCGTCTGGTTCTGATGAACCTGTTGAGAAGTTTTAAGTCCAGGATGGGCCTGATGGAGCCATCCCTTTTAGGTACTGTGAAAAGATTGGAATAATAACCTTGACCTCTCTCCCCTGGAGGGACCAGACAGCAGTGCCGCGAACTCTAGCTTGTAGCCGGAGGACACAACCTCCAGAATCCACCTGTCTGAGACCTGTTGTCCCCATACATGAGTGAAGAGACGCAGCCGTCCCCCCACCCGTAAGGGTGAGGGCGCCCCTTCATGGCTGAGTGGGCTTAATGACAGATTTGGGCTTAGATCCCCAGGAGGCTCCGGGATGGGCACGGCCTCTACCCTTGCCCCAGAAATCACCCCTGTGCCCCGCAAAGGATACCCCCCTCCCTGACCTGGATCCACGAAAGGAGGGGGTAAAGGACCCTGAACCCCGAAAGGGCCACAGTTGTCTTTTGCATTGGGGCAACCTACCTCCTTTTGCAAAAAGCTCCAACCGGTCACCAAAAAGGCGCAGCCCCTTAAAGGGTAGCCCTGTGAGAGCCTTCTTAGCAGCATTGTCAGCTGCCCACTGGCGCAGCCAGACCGAGCGGCGAATAGAAACAACCAGAGCCGAGGTCCGCTGCACATCCTAATGGTGTCATCTAAGGCAGAAAGAATATAAGCAATAAACATCTCACATTATTGTGATAAGGCTCTAAATTCGGCACTGGAAGAATCATCAGGATAGCCTAACAGGCCCTTGACCAGAGTCCTAATGGCCACAGCAGTAATAGCAGAAGCACAGACCGGGCGCAGGGCCGATCCCGCACAGGCAAAGGCATGGAAAGCCAGCTGGTCAATACGTCGGTCCTCACTATCCTTCAAGGTAGTGGAATCAGGGGAATGCACCACAAAAGTATTAGACAACCCCAAAACCGGAGCATCCACCTCTGGTGGAGTTGACCAACATTTAACCACATCCGGGGGAAAAGGGTACCTTTTATCCCATCCCTTAGGGATACCAGGGAGCCGGCTAGGTTGCTCCCATTCCTTGTGAACCAGATTATGGAAATGAGCCTGTTCTGGAAATTCCAAACAATTTCCCCTGTTGCCTGGGTGCAGCAGCAGGGAGAGAAATGGAAAGTACTTCAAAGATTTGAGTCAAAAGTCTATGGGTGTCATCAGCATTCCAATGCTCTGAGCCGGCATCAGCGCCAGGGAAATGCTGATCATCGGAAAATTCCGAATCTGAGAATAACTCCCCCTCCTCAAGCGGGGTACAGTCAGACAAATCAAGGAATTCTTCCGTCACCAAAGGGGCGCAGCAGGCGCCAAGTGCCGTCTTTTAGCTGGGGCCTTACGAGCCACAGAGCTAGCAATCAACCTCTCAATGTTGGCCAGCCTGGAAGACACATCAGGCTGAGACTCCCCACTAGTGTTAATCGCACTGGAGGTCACGATCAACCGAGGGGGGGGGGGGTGGGAGAAGACATGGTGGGCGCAGGCCCAGACAAGTGCAGCCCAGAGTGCCGCGCAAAGCGCCTGCTGGGCGTAGGGTACACCGACCCGCACATCATCACTTACAGGGGATGCCCCACACACAGTCGGGCTTGCCCAGATGGGACGCCGAGCACAATATCCAGAGGAGCCTCCATATGGTGATTTTTGGTGTCACAATGACCAATGGGAATTACGCTGTGCAGCTACCCGGGATGCCCCTTAACTGTCTGCTAGGATAGTGGGAGGATTTTATTGTTTTTTAGGCCTCTAATATAATAACTAGACTAATAGAAGCCACAGGACCGGGAGAAACCTCTAATTAGTTTTCCCGCCTGAAAGACATAAGAAGACAATACCCGCATTAATTAAACAGGAGTGAAAGGCAATTAAAATATAAAAGGGGGCCCGCAAGGGCACTCACAGACCGCCGAAGAGCTTACAATCAATCCGGCAGGAGAGACAAGATGGCGCTGCAGGGGCTGGCCGCAGGAGGAAGCACCACGGAGCGCGCCCAGCGTTAAGCCACGCCCCCTCCAGGAAGCACGGGGTTAAAGGCTGAAGACAGCCTACCCGCAGCCAATCAGCAGCCGTCAGGTCCTTGAGTGACATCTCCGCTGACCGCTGACACCGCAGGGCGCGCGAGTCAGCGGCAGGCAATTCAAAAACTGAAGGGGAGAGGAGCAGAGCCGGGGAGAGTGCCAGCAAGACATGAAAAAAGGCATAACAACACATAACAGTAATGTAAAAAGGCAAAACACATTTACACTAATCAGGCACCCCCCCCCCACGAGTAGTATAATGGGAGAAGGGGGAGTAAGGAGCCCATTAAAAATACAATTCTGTGATTACTCACCTGTAGAATTGGTATTATGAGTATACAGTACGTCCTGCTCCAGATAGAATACTTACACTCGGGTACCACTCAGCCAGATGGTGCCGGACTGCAGAGACATCGAAAATAGGCTCCTCCTCCATCGAAAATAGGACCCCCCACAATCCCCAGCATTGAAAAGCAGTTAACGAGAAGCCGGGAGAATTAAAACAACCCAAACTATTAACTATAACAATAATAACAATCACCATACAAGGGATCCAAGATAATGCAAAAACCAAGGGTGGGGTGGAGCAGGAAGTACTGTATACTCATAATACCAATTCTACAGGTGAATAATCACAGAATTGAATAATTCTTAGTATACAGTACGTCCTGCTCCAGATAGAATACTTACACTCGGGACATCCAATAGCAGTGTCCATAAAGTAGGGTGGGATCCCCAAAGGTAACAGCAGACAGTTCAAACCACTGCCGCCTGCAGAACCTTGCGGCCAAAAGCAGCATCAGCTGACATCAACCTTGTAAAACTTTGAAAAGGTATGAACAGAAGACCATGTAGCGGCTTGCAAACTTGTTCAACAGAAGCCTGGTGCTGAAAAGCCCAAGAGGCACCAATAGCACATGTAGAATGAGCAGTGAGGCGGAAGGGAGGATTCTTCCCCTTAGCAGAATAGGCCTGAATCACAGCCTGACAGATCCATTTGCTGATAGTAGACTTGGCAGGAGCCAAACCCTTCCTAGGACCAGAAGGGACCATAAAAAGAGCATCAGTTTTTCTGAAAGGTGCAGTAGCCACCAGATAGTACTTCAGACACCTAACCACATCCAAAGAATGCAAAACCCTCTGCTTAGCAGTACTAGGATTAGGGCACAATGACGGAAGAACAATGTCCTGATTCAAATGAAAGGCAGACACAACCTTTAGCAGAAAATCTGTCTTGAAGCGGAACACCACCTTGTCCTGGTGTCTCTCATTGTAGGGGGGCTGGATTGAAAGTGCCGTCAACTCAGACACACGCCTAACAGAGGGGAAAGCCACCAAATAGATAAATTTGAGAGTAAGAATGGCCAGGGCAGCATCCTGCACAGGTTCAAAGGGAGCACCCTGCAAGGCTGACAAAACCAAGTTCAAATCCCAAACAGGCACCATAGGCTTACGTGGGGGACGCACATGAGTAACCCCCTGGAAAAAAGTCCTGGAAGAAAACAGCCAGGGCAGAAACCTGACCCTTCAGGGTACTGGGTTGGAGCCCCATCTCCAACCCATGCTGCAGGAACTCCAGAATCCTGGGAATAGAGAACACACGACAGGGAAGAGACTTAGACTCACAACAGTCAATGTAGGCACGTCAAACCCTGTAATAAATGGAAGAAGACTTCTTCCTAGCCCTAGCCTCAAGATGGAGGTTTCAGCAGCCAGGCCCTCAAAGCCAGAGTTTGTAAATTGGGATGGCGTAAGGGACCCTGAGAGAGCAGGTCTGGCACCCTGGGCAGAACGTACTGATCTACTGCCAGCTGCACCACGTATGCGAACCACACTCTTCTTGGCCACCTGGGGGCCACCAGAATTGCTGGCACCCCCCCCCCCCCCCAGAGCAATCTTGCGCAGGGGGAATGGAGAAAAGACATACAGGAACTGAAATTCCTGCCATGACATTGCTAGAGCATCCGAGGTCAAGGCCAGAGGATCCTGGGACAGGGAGACAAAGGTCGGGAGCTTGTGATTGTGACGGGACGCAAACAGATCCACATCTGGTTGGCCCCAACGGTGACACAGAGATTGGAACACTCTGTTGCAGAGGGACCATCCTCCCTGGCGAGAGGTCCCCCTGCTCAGAGAGTCTGCCAGCAGATTTTCCACCCCTGGAATGTACACAGCTGATATGCAGGGAACATTGGCCTCTGCCCAGGTTAGGATCAGAGACACTTCCTGGAGGGCCCTCTTGCTCCGGGTCCCTCCCTGATGTTTGATGTAGGCAACTGCCGTCTGGTTGTCCGAGCGCACCTGAACAGGCAGGCCCCGAAGGTGATGAGTCAACTGAGCCAGAACTAACCTGATCGCCCGCAGCTCCAAGACGTTGATAGGTGTGTGGGCCTCCTGAGGGCCCCACCTCCCCTGGAACTGCAGGGACTTCCAGAACCCCCTCCAACCTGACAAGACTGGCATCCGTGGTGACCGTCTCCCAGGAGGGGGTCAGAAAGGATCTGCCCCCAACAGGTTCCTGGAGTCCAGCCACCACGAGAGGGACCGCCTGACCAGGGGGGGAAAGCGCAAAGACCCGGTCCAGGGACGCGGGTCCTTGTCCCATACTGACAAGAGGTGGAGTTGCAGAGGCCTCAAGTGGAACTGAGCATAAGGGACCGCCTCAAAGCACGCCACCATCAGGCCCACCAGCTGCATTCCCTGCCTGATGGAGGGATGATGACAAGATAGCAGGAACTGGACCTGCGCAATCAGACTGTCCACCTACCGCTGAGGAAGAAAAATCCTTGCCTGAACTGTATCCAGATTCATTCCCAAGAATGAAGTCACCAAGGAGGGGGACAAAGAAGACTTGGGGTGGTTGATCACCCAGCCAAATGACTCCAGGGTGGACACCACCAGCTGAGTATCCAACTCTGCCTGATGTAGAGACTGGGAAGTGATGAGAATGGGCAGCACGCGGATGCCCTGAAACCTGAGCAGAGACAACACTCCTGCCAGCACCTTGGTGAACACCCTGGGAGCTGAAGTGAGACCAAAGGGCAATGCCACAAATTGGTAGTGTTGATCCTCCAGAACGAACCTGAGGAACCTTTGATGACCTGGAAATACAGGAATATGAAGGTAAGCATCTTTGATGTCCACAGACGTCATGAAATCCCCTGGGCGCAGGGAACTGATGGCAGAGCGCAGAGTTTCCATGCGAAAGCGCCTGCACGTGACAAATTTGTTGAGGATCTTCAAGTCCAGGATGGGCCTGACTGACCCATCTTTTTTGGGCACTGTGAAGAGGTTGGAATAGAAGCCCTTGCCCTTTTCTCTTAAAGGGACCTTGCAGATGACCCCCAGCTCCAGAAGACTTTGCACTGCCTGCACTAGATCCTGAGCTGACACAGGGTTCTGAGGAATCCGAGATCTGATGAACCTTGGGGGGGGAGGGGGGGGGGGCAGACAGCAAACTCTATCTTGTAACCAGAGGACACTACCTCCTGAATCCACCGGTCTGAGACATGAAGCCTCCAGATGTGAGCAAAGTGCTGAAGCCGTCCCCCCACCCGGATGGGTGAGGGCGCCCCATCATGTCTGAGGGGGCTTGGGAGAGGACTTAAGCTTGGAGCCCCAGGAGGAGCCAGGGCGTCCCCGTCCTCTGCCCCTACCCCAAAATTCTCCTCAGGCACCAGTAAAGGAAACCCCCCTCCCTCGTCTAGCACCACGGTAGGGGGAGGAAAAGAAGCCCTGACCCCGAAAGGGCCGAGACTGCCATCTGCGTTGGGGTAACCTGCCTCCCTTAGTAAATAGGTCCAGACGGTCCCCAAACAGGCGTAGTCCTTTGAAGGGAAAACCAGTGAGGGCTTTCTTGGCAGCGTTGTCAGCAGCCCACTGGCGCAGCCAAACCGAGCGGCGTATAGCCACAAGGGCAGAGGTTCTGCCACACATTCTAATGGTGTCATCCAAGGCAGAGAGGACATAACTCACAAAAACATCACAACGAGAGAGTGCATTAAACTTCTCACAAAACACATCATCAGGGGCACCATCAAGGATACTTCTGAGCAGTGTACTTATAGCCACAGCCATAATGGCAGAGGCACAGACCGGGCGCAGCGCCGTCCCCACACATGCAAAGGCATGGGACGCCAGCTGGTCAATGTGCCGGTCCTCAGCATCCCGCAGGGTAGTAGAGTCAGGGGAGTGCATGACAGAGGTGTTAGATAACCCTAGGACCGGGGCATCCACTTTGGGAGGGGATGACCAACACTTCACCACATCAGCAGGAAAGGGATACTTCCTATTCCAACTCTTAGGTACACTGGGAAGTCTACTGGGACGCTCCCATTTCTTGAGTACAAGGTTATTTAAATGTGCTTGCTCAGGAAATTCCAAGCGTGACGAGGGGAGAGATAGACAGAACCTCAAAAATCTGAGGCAACAGTCTATCAGTATCATCCGGGGCCCAGGGGTCAGAGCCAGAATCGTCATGACCCCTGGGCCTCTCATCAGATGAACTCCCCTTCCTCCAAAGGGGTATAGCCAGACAGTTGCAGAAACTCATCAGCTTCCATAAGGAAAAGAGTGATATCAGGCGTTAAGTGCCGCTTTTTTGCAGAGGCCTTACGCGCCAAGGTATTAGTAATTAACTTCTCAACACTAGCCAGTCTAGAAGACATCAGGCTGAGAATCCCCACTTGTATGCAACTCGGAGGGAGTGAGATTTAAGCTTGGGGGAGTAGGTGAGGCGAAACGAATCGCAGACTCAGCCACAGGAAGGCCGGATTGCAGTGCAAGCACCTGTTTGGCACAGGGTACACAGACCAGCGCCTTGTCAGCGTCAACATGGGACACCCCACAAGCTACACACAGCCGGGCTTGTCCCGAAGGAACCCCAGGCACATTATCCTGAGACAACTCCATATGGTGATTATAGCGGCACAATAGGCCGATAGGGATTGACGCTATAAAAGCAACCCGGGATGCCCCAATAACCCGCTAGGGAAGTGGGAGTAATTAACACTAGGCCTCACAAGTTAACCAACTAAATAGAGGGAGTAGGGCCGGGAGAAGCCAAAGGGGTTCGCCCGTCTGAAAGACATAATCAAAGGGGAGCCGTAAGTATACAATAATTAACAGGCGAAATAAAGCCGCCCGCGAGGGCACTCACGGACCGCGGTAGGTAGAAGCCCGTCACGCAGCAGCCGGAACCAAGGAAAAAAAATAAAATTCTGTGATTACTGTAGTTACCTGTAGATTTGGTATTATGAGTATACAGTACGTCCTGCTCCAAATACTTACAGTTGGGATATACTCCGCCAGATGGCGCTGGACTGCAGAGACATCGAAAATAGGCTCCTCCTGGCCCCTCAAATACCCAGGGACATCCCACAAATCCCCAGCATTGAAAAGCAGTTAAGGAGAAGCCGGGAGAAACAATCCAAACTATCAACTATAACAATGATAACAATCACCATACAGGGGATCCAAGAAAATGCAAACCAAGGGTGGGTTGGAGCAGGACGTACTGTATACTCATAATACCAATTCTACAGGTGAGTAATCACAGAATTGTATTATTCTAAGTATACAGTACGTCCTGCTCCAAATCTAATACTTACAGTTGGGACATCCAATAGCAGTGTCCATAAAGTAGGGTGGGATCCCGAGGAAAAATCAGCAGCAGGCAGTTTAAACCACTGCCGCCTGCAGAACCTTGCGGCCAAAAGCAGCATCAGCTGAGGTCCTAACATCAACCTTGTAAAACTTTGAAAAGGTATGAACAGAAGACCAAGTAGCGGCCTTGCAAACTTGTTCAACAGAAGCCTGGTGCTGAAAAGCCAAAGAGGCACCAATAGCACGAGTGGAATGAGCAGTAAGGCGGAAGGGAGGATTCTTCCCCTTAGCAGAGTAGGCCTGAATCACAGCCTGACGAATCCACTTGCTGATAGTAGACTTGGCAGGAGCCAAACCCTTCCTAGGACCAGAATGGACCACAAAAAGAGCATCAGTTTTCCTGAAAGGTGCAGTAGCCACCAGATAGTACTTCAGACACCTAACCACATCCAAAGAGTGCAAAACTCTCTCCTTAGCAATGCTAGGATTAGGGCACAAAGAAGGAAGAACAATATCCTGATTCAAATGAAAGGCAGACACTACCTTAGGCAGAAAATCAGGCTTGAAACGAAACACCACCTTGTCCTGGTGCCTCTCATAGTAGGGGGGCTGGATGGACAGCGCCGCCAACTCAGACACATGCCTGACTGAAGTGATAGCCACCAGAAACACAACCTTGAGCGTAAGAATGGCCAAGGCAGCATCCTGCACAGGTTCAAAGGGAGCACCCTGCAAGGCTGACAGAACCAAGTTCAAATCCCAAACAGGCACCATAGGTTTACGTGGGGGACGCACATGAGTGACCCTCTGGAAAAAAAGTCCTGATCAGAGGGTGCTGAGCAAAGGACTTCTGGAAAAAAATAGCCAGGGCAGAAACCTGACCCTTCAGAGTACTGAGTTGGAGCCCCATCTCCAACCCATGCTGAAGGAACTCCAGAATCCTGGGAATAGAGAACACACAACAGGGAAGAGACCTAGACTCACACCAGTCAATGTAGGCACGCCGAACCCTGTAATAAATGGAAGAGGAAGACTTCTTCCTAGCTTTAATCAAAGTATCCACAACTAAGGAAGACAGCCCCTTCTCCATCAAGATGGAGGTTTCAGCAGCCAAGCCATCAAAGCCAGTGTTTGTAAATTGGGATGGCATAGTGAGCCCTGAGTGATCAGATCTGGCACCAAGGGCAGAGCGTAATGATCTACTGCCAGCTGTACCACGTCTGTGAACCACACTCTTCTTGGCCACCTGGGGGCCACCAGAATTGCTGGCACTCTTTCCAGAGCAACCTTGCGCAGAACCCTGCCCAGCAGGGGAAATGGGGGGAAGACATACAGGAACTGAAAGTCCTTCCATGACATTGCTAGCGCATCCGATGTCAGGGCCAGAGGATCCCTGGACAGAGAGACAAAGGCTGGAAGCTTGTGATTGTGGCGGGACGCAAACAGATCCACATCTGGTTGGCCCCAATGGTGACACAGAGATTGAAACACCCTGCTGCATAGGGACCATTCTCCCTGGCGAGAGGTCCCCCTGCTCAGAGAGTCCGCCAGGTGGTTTTCCACCCCCGGGATGTACACAGCTGAAATGCAGGGGACATTGGCCTCTGCCCAAGTCAGGATCAGAGACGCTTCCTGGAGGGCCCCTTTGCTCCAGGTCCCTCCCTGATGATTGATGTAGGCAACTGCCGTCTGGTTGTCCGAGCGCACCTGCACAGGCAGGCCCTGAAGATGAGTAGTCAAGCGAGCCAGAATTAAAGATCGCTCGCAGCTCCAAGACATTGATAGGTGTGTGGGCCTCCTGAGGGCCCCACCTCCCCTGGAACCGCAGGGACTTCCAGAAACCCCCCCCCCCCCAACCTGACAGATTGGCATCTGTGGTAACCGTCTCCCAGGAAGGGGCAAGGAAGGATCTGCCCCCCAACAGGTTCCTTGAGTTCATCCACCACAAGAGGGACCTCCTGACCAGGGGGGAGAGCACACAGACCCTGTCCGGGGACGCTGGGTCCTTGTCCCATACAGACAATAGGTGAAGTTGCAGAGGCCTCAAGTGGAAATGAGCATAAGGGACCGCTTCGAAGCACGCCACTATCAGGCCCAAGCAAGGAGGGACTGAGCCTGTGCAATCAGACTGTCCACCTTCTGCTGAGGAAGGAAGATCCTTGCCTGAACTGTATCCAGATTCATTCTTAGGAATGGAATTACCAAGGAAGGGGACAGTGAGGACTTGATCACCCATCCAAATGACTCCAGAGTGGACACCACCAGCTGAGTATCCAACTCTGCCTGATGTAGAGACTGGGAAGTGATGAGGATGTCATCCAGATAGGGAAGCACGCGGATGCCCTGACATCTGAGCAGAGACATCACGCCAGCCAGCACCTTGGTGAACACCCTGGGAGCTGAAGTGAGGCCGAAGGGCAAGGCCACAAATTGGTAGCGTTGATCCATCAGAGCGAACCTGAGGAACCTTTGATGACCTGGGAACACAGGAATATGAAGGTAAGCATCTTTGATGTCCACAGAAGTCATGAAATCCCCTTGGCGCAGGGAACTGATGGCAGAGTGCAGAGTCTCCATGCGAAAGCGCCTGCCCCTGACAAACTTGTTGAGAATCTTTAAGTCCAGGATGGGCCTGACAGAACCATCCTTTTTGGGTACTGTGAATAGGTTGGAATAAAAGCCCTTGCCTTTTTCTCTTAAAGGGACCTGGCAGATGACCCCCAGCTCCAGCACTAGCTCCTGAGCTGACACAGGGTCCTGAGGAATTCGGGATCTGATGAATCTTGGAGGGGGATCGGCAGCAAACTCCAACTTGTAACCGGAGGACACTACCTCCTGAAACCACCGGTCTGAGACATGAAGCCTCCAGATGTGAGCGAAGTGCTGCAGCCGTCCCCCCACCCGGATGGGTGAGGGCGCCCCATCATGCCTGAGGGGGCTTTGGAGAGGATTTAGCTTTGGGACCCCAGGAGGAGCCAGGACGTCCACGTCCTCTGCCTCTACCCCAGAAGTCTCCCCAGGTCCCAGGGAAAGAAAGCCCCCTTCCCTGTCTTGCACCACGGAAAGGGGAGGTGAAGAAACCCTGACCCCGAAAGGGCCAAGATTGCCTCCTGCGCTGGGGCAACCTGCCTCCCTTAGCAAAAAGGTCCAGGCGGTCCCCAAACAGTCCTTTAAAGGGAAACCCAGTGAGGGCCTTCTTGGCAGCGTTGTCAGCAGCCCACTGGCGCAGCCAAACCGAGCGGCGTATAGCCACCACAGGGGCAGAAGTTCTGGCACACATTCTAATGGTGTCATCCAATGCTGATAGGACAAAATTCACAAAAACATCACAACCGGAGAGTGCATTAAACACACACACAAGGCAAATCACCAGGGGCACTATCAAGCATATTCCTGATAAGGGTTCTAGTGGCCACAGCCGTAATGGCAGAAGCACAGACCAGGCGCAGCGCCGTCCCTGCACATGCAAAGGAGTGGGATGCCAGCTGATCAATACGCCGGTCTTCAGCATCCCACAGGGTAGTAGAATCAGGGGAATGCATAACAGAGGTGTTAGATAACCCTAGGATCGGGGCATCCACCTCGGGGGGGGGGGGGGGGAGATGACCAACATTTAACCACCTCAGCAGGAAAGGGATACTTCCTATACCAACTCTTTGGAACCCCGGGAAGTTTACTGGAGCGCTCCCATTCCTTGAGCACAAGGTTATGGAAATGTGCCTGCTCTGGAAATTCCAGGCGCGATTTTGCTGTATGGAAAAGCTCCCCTCTTTGCCTGGGGGCCTGAACAGGGAGAGAGATAGACAGAACCTCAAAAATCTGGGTCAATAATCTGTCAGTGTCATCCGGGGCCCAGGGGTCAGAGCCAGAATCGTCATGACCCCTTGGTCTCTCATCAGATGAGCCTGAATCAGAAAAGCGCTCCCCTTCATCAGACGGGGTATAGCTACACAGATTCCAAAATTCCTCAGTTCCCATAGGGAAAACAGTAACATTAGGCGCTAAATGCCGTTTCTTAGCAGGGGCCTTACGCGCTAAGGACTTCGCAATAATCTGTTCAACAGTAGCCAGTCTAGAAGACACATCAGGCTGAGAATCATCACTAGTATGCAACTCAGCAGAAGTGAGGTTTAAGCTTGGGGGAGTAGGCAAAGTGAAACGAGGTTCAGCCACTGGCAGACCAGATTGCAATGCAAGCACCTGCTCAGCACAGGGTATGCAGACCAGCGCCTTGTCAGCGTCAGCATGAGGCTGCCCACACGCTACACACAGCCGGTCTTGTCCCGAAGGGACCCCGGTCACATTCTCCTGGGATGCCTCCATATGGTGATTTTTTAGCGGCGCTATACGCCGATAGGGAATAACGCTATATAGCAACCCTGGATGCCCCTAACCCGCTAGGGAAGTGGGAGTATAGATTTTTACAAGGCCTATAAATAATTTACTACAAAAGGGCCGGGAGAAGCCAGGAAGGGTTCGTCCCGCCTGAAAGACATAAGCAGACAAGACCTTAAGTACATCGTAACCCAAGTGAAGTAAATAAAGCTGCCCGCGAGGGCACTTACGGACCGTGGTAGGTATGAGTCAGTCGCGCCTAGGCCAACCAGACAGGGAAATGGCGTTGGTATACCTCGAGGGGCGGGCCAGTAACAGCGATGACGCGGAACGCGCCAAAGACGAGCCCCGCCCCCCTCCCCGAAGATCTCGAAGTCAGCACGGCAAGCAGCCAATGAAGGCGTGCCAGCGCCTGAGGTAATGCCACCGCCAAGCACGGAGCCAAGTCAGCGTGTGGCGGAAAATTTAAAACACAGTAAAGAAAAACTCAGCGCGGCAGCCGACACAAGAATAAAGGCATGTGAAAAGACAGTGTAACTGGCACAAATGCTATATATATATATATATATATATATATATATATATATATATATACATACATACACATACACCCCCCCTCTTTTCCCCCGAAGACTACAAGGAGAATGAGGGAGGACGGCGGCCACTTAAATAGGACCCACCGATAGGTAGGGGCAATAGTGCGGGAAGGGCATCCCATAGAGGCTCACCATAAGCCTGAACCGCCTACCCTTTGGTGGGGGATTGCGGTGGAGCAGCGCTCCTAAGCACCAACGGCGGTGCTGCCTACCTTCACCGACCAGCGCAGCCAAGGCTGGGGGGCATATTACTAGTGGAATGAGTGGGAATAATACAATTCTGTGAAATACTCACCTGTAGAATTGATATTATAAGTATACAGTACGTCCTGCTCCAGATAGATTACTTACACTTGGGTTATCCTCTGCCAGATGGCGCTGCACTGCAGAGACATGCAAAACAGGCTCCTCACGGCCCCTCAAATACCCGGGGACCTCCCACAAATTCCCAGCATTGAAAAGCTGTGAACAAGAAGCCGGGAGAATTTAACCACCAAAAAACTGGTAACTATAACAAGATAACAATCACCATACAGGGGATCCAGAATAATGCAAACACCAGGGTGGGGTGGAGCAGGACGTACTGTATACTTATAATATACATTCTACAGGTGAGTATTTCACAGAATTGTATTATTCTTAGTATACAGTACGTCCTGCTCCAGATAGATTACTTACACTTGGGACATCCAATAGCAGTGTCCATAAAGTAGGGTGGGATCCCCAACAAAAAGGTAACAGCAGACGGTTTAAACTACTGCCACCTGCAAAACCTTGCGGCCAAAAACAGCATCAGCTGAGCCCCTAACATCAACCTTGTAAAACCTTGAAAAGGTATGAACAGAAGAACAAGTAGCGGCCTAGCAAATTTGTTCAACAGAAGCCTGGTGCTGGAAAGTCCAAGAGGCACCAATAGCACGAGTAGAATGAGCAGTAAGGCGAAAGGGAAGAATCTTCCCCTTAGTGGAATAGGCTTGAATCACAGCCTGACGAATCCATTCGCTAATAGTAGACTTGGCAGAGCCAAAACCCTTCCTAGGACCAGAAGGGACCATCCCATCCAAGTACTGACCAGGCCCCACCCTGCTTAGCCTCCGAGAACAGATGAGATCGGGCGCATTCAGGGAAGAGTGGCCGTAGGCCCAAAAAGAGCATCAGTTTTCCTGAAGGACGCAGTGACTACCAAGGAATACTTCAAACACCTGACCACATCCAAGGAATGCAGAACCCTTTCCTCAGTGTTGCTAGGAATAGGGCACAATGAAGGAAGAACAATATCTTGATTAAATGAAAAAGAATTTTGTCTAGGGTCCCCACACACCCAAAGATTTTGTATCAAGACAGGTGGTAAAGAGGAAATAGGGCACTACCCTCTCAATAATTAGTTAGTATAATTTTATTTTGTCCTACACATAATATCAAACAATACATTTTAAAAAACATATCACAATACAAAAAACACACACTGGGGGGCGCCAGGGTACCATATAAAATTACATAGTATTACAGTTCCAAATAGAAGGTATATACATATAGGGCTGGAAAACTAGTCTACAATGAAACAAAATATATATAATATATACTCTAATTAATTATATACAATCCGTGCAAAAAATTAAATTTTATGTATATATATAAATGTGCAAATATTTTAAGCAGCAATATCAATAGTAAAAGTGCCTGTGCAAAAGAGTGCTGTGCACTCGCCCTGAGGAAGCAGCGTGTGGCCGCTGCGACACGCGTTGGCGGGTACATATCAGGGGTAGGTCCAGTTGGTACATTTATTTATCTTAATTTAACTGTTCCATGTCTCTTCTAACCATTTTGGCTGGTCTGTATTAGGATATCTGTTGGATAGGATTAGATTGATTGTGTTGCACAGCACTCTTTTGCACATTTATATATATACATAAAATTTAATTTTTTGCACGGATTGTATATAATTAATTAGAGTATATATTATATATATTTTGTTTCATTGTAGACTAGTTTTCCAGCCCTATATGTATATACCTTCTATTTGGAACTGTAATACTATGTAATTTTATATGGTACCCTGGCGCCCCCCAGTGTGTGTTTTTTGTATTGTGATATATGTTTTTTTAAAATGTATTGTTTGATATTATGTGTAGGACAAAATAAAATTATACTTTTAACTAATTATTGAGAGGGTAGTGCCCTATTTCCTCTTTACCACCTGTCTTGGTACAAAATCTTTGGGTGTGTGGGGACCCTAGACAAAATTCTTTTTCTTTGTGTGGCAATGTAGTACCAAGCTTAGTGAGCACACCCTTACATACTTGTTTATATAGCACTAGTGCGATCCATACATACCTCTCCTTTCTTGATTAAATGAAAAGTAGACACTACCATAGGCAGAAAGTCCGGCTTAAAGTGGACCAACACCCTGAGGTGATCGGCCCAGGAATCTATAAGATTCCCGGGCCGATCACCTCACACACCGCGGGACATCCGAGATCGGGATGTCCCGCGGGGTGAACCCCCCCTGAACACCCCAAATCCACCTACCTGGTCTTCGCGCCCCTCTAGGCGTGCGCGTGCCCGCGCCGGCCGTCTCTGAATGGCCGGCGCGGGCGCGCACACGTCAAGAGTGACGCACCGACGGGCAAGCTGCTTGTACGTTGCTGTCAATCAGCTTGTCCGTCGGCGCTGATTGGACGGCGCGGCCACGTGGGAGCGGGGAGAGGTGAGTTTTGGGGGCTTTCTGGGGGGTTTCACACAGCGGGGCACCCCCGATCGGGGTGCCCCGGGGAAGTGGACCAATACCCAGGATAGTCAAAATCCTGGGTGTTGGTCCACTTTAAGGCGGAACACCACCTTATCCTGGTGTCTCTCAAAGTATGGGGGCTAGATAGACAGAGCCCCAGCTCAGACACACGTCTGACCGAAGTAATAGCCCCCAGAAAGACAACCTTGAGTGTAAGTACAGCCAGAGCAGCATCCTGAATAGATCCAAAGGGTGCACCCTGCCAGGCAGACAAAACCAAGTTCAAATCCCAAACAGGGACCATAGGTTTACGTGGGGGACGCACATGAGTAACCCCTTGAAAGAAAGTCTTAACCAAAGAATGCTGAGCAAAAGACTTCTGAAAGAAGATGGACAGGACAGAAAAACCTGACCCTTCAGAGTACTGAGTTGGAGACCCGACTCCAACCCATGCTGCAAGAACTCCAGAACCCTGGGGACTGAGAACACCCGACAGGGAAGAGACCTAGACTCACACCAATCAATATAGATACGCCATACCCTATAATAGATGGAAGAAGAAGTTGCTCCTAGCCTTCCCATAGTCTCAATCACCGAGGCAGATAAGCCTGTCTCCATCAAGGTGGATGTTTCAGCAGCCAGGCCGTCAAAGCCAGAGTCTGTAGATTGGGATGGCGCAAGGGGCCCTGAGTGAGCAGATCTGGCACTCCTGGCAGAAGGTACTGATCTACTGCCATCTGTATCACGTCTGCGAACCACACTCTTCTTGGCCACCCGGGGGCCACTAGAATCACTGTCACCCCTTCCAGAGCAATCTTGCGCAGGACCCTGCCTAGCAGGGGAATGGAGAAAAGACATACAGAACAGAATGTCCTGGCATGACATTACTAAAGCATCCGTGGTCCCGGCCAGAAGATCCTGGGAGAGGGAGACAAGGGCCGGGAGCTTGTGATTGTGACGGGACACAAACAGATCCACAACTGGTTGGTCCCCACAGTGACACAGGGATTGGAACACCCTGTTGCAGAGGGACCCCCCCCCCCGGAATGTATACCGCTGATATGCAGGGAACAGTGTCCTCCACCCAGATCAGGATCAGAGACACTTCCTGGAGGACCCTCCTGCTCCGGGTCCCTCCCTGATGATTGATGTAGGCAACTGCCGTCAGATAGACCTAGCGCCCCTGAACAGGCAGGCCCTGAAGAGGAGTAGTCAAGCGATTTAGAACTAACCTGAACGGTCACCTTTTCAAACATTGATAGGTGTATGGGCCTCCTAAGGGCCCCACCTCCCCTGGAACCGCAGGGACTTCCAGAAAAAAAAAAAAACCCAACCTGATAGACTGGCATCCATGGTGACCGTCTCCCAGGAAGGGGCAAGAAAGCTACTGCCCCCAAACAGGTTCCTTGAGTTCATCCGCTACAAGAGGGACCTCCTCACCAAGGGGGAAGGCACACAGACCCTGTCCAGGAATGCTGGGTCCTTGTCCCGTACAAACAATAGGAGAAGTTGCAGAAAGCCCCAAGGGGGGCTGAGCATAAGGGACCGCTTCGAAGCACGCCACCAACAGGCCCACCAGCTGCATCCCCTGCCCGGTGGAGGGATGGGGACAGCTATGAGGGACCGAGCCTGTGCAAACAGATTGTCAACTTTCTGCTGAGGAAGGAAGATCCTTGCCTGAACTGTATCCAGATTCATACTTAGGAATGGAGTTACCAATGAAGGGGACAATGAGGACTTGGGGTGGTTGATCACCCATCCAAATGACTCCCAAATGGACACCAGCCGAGTATCCAACTTAGCCTGACGTAGAGACTGCGAAGTGATGAGGACGTCCAGGTAGGGCAGCACGCGGACGCCCCTTGGTCTCATCAGAGACATCACCCCGTGTCAGCACCTTGGTGAGCACTCTGGGAGCTGAGGAGAGGCCAGATGACAAGGCCACAAATTGGCAGTGACGCGAATCTGAAGAACCTTGGTGTCCTGAAGACACAGGGATGTGAAAATAAGCATGTTTTGAACTCCACAGACGGCAAGAAGCCCCCGGGGCGCAAGGAGCTGATGGCCGAGCGCAGAGTTTCCATGCAGAAGCCGCCCGTACTTGACGATTTGCTGAAGATCTGTGAATCCAGAATGGTCCAGACTGACCCATCCTTTTGGGGAACTGTGGAAAGGTTGGTGTAGCGTCCCTTGCCTCTGTCTGTTAAGGGCAATCTGCAAGTGACCCCCAGACCCCGCAGGCCTTGCATGACCTGCACCAACACCTGAGCAGAGGCAGGGACCAGGAGTACCCGGGACCTGATAATCTTGGGGGAGGCTGCACAGCAAACTATCTTGTAGCCGGAGGACACTACCTCCTGAATCCACCAGTCTGAGACGTGATGCCTCTTGATACGAGCAAGGTGCCGCAGCCGTCCCCTCGCCCAGACGGGCGCCCCATCATGCTTGAGGGGACTTGGGAGAAGATTTGGGCTTAGCCCCCCCCCCCCCCCGGAGGAGCCAGGGCGTTGTCTGCTGCTCCTGGGGCGGGAATCTGCGCGAGCCCCCGCGAAGGACACCCCTGGTTCCTGTTTAACACCATGGTAGGGGGTAGAAGGGGTGCCCTGGCCCCAAGGGGCCGAGACAGCCGCCTGCGTTGGGGTAACTTACCTCTCTTACCAAACAGGTCTAGACGGGCCCCAAACAGGCGTAGCCCCTTAAAAGGAAGCCCGGTAAGAGCCTTCTTTGCAGCATTGTCAGCACCCCACTGTCGCAGCCAGACCAAGCGACGTATAGCCACCACAAGGGCAGAAGTTCTTGCACACATTCTAATAGTGTCATCCAATGCTAATAGGATAAATTTTACAAACACATCACAACTGGAGAGTGCATTAAACACATCCCAAGGGAGATCATCAGGGGCACGATCAAGCATTTTTTTGATGAGGGTTCTAGCGGCCACAGCAGTAATGGCACAGACCGGGCGCAGCGCCGTCCCCGCACATGCAAAGGCGTGGGAGGCCAGCAGGTCAATGCGCCGGTCCTCAGCATCCCGAAGGGTAGTATAATCAGGGGATGCAAGAAAGGGGTTATTAGATAGCCCTATGATCGGGACATCCACCTCGGGGGGATGACCAACATTTAACCACCTCAGGGGGAAAAGGATACTTCCTATCCCAATCCCCTGGAACCCCGGGAAGTTTACTGGGGCACTCCCATTCCTTGAGCACAAGGGTATGGAGATGTGCCTGCTCTAGAAATTCCAAACGTGATGTTGCTGTATGGAAACGCTCCCCTCTTTGCCTGGGAGCCTCACCAGGGAGAGAGGTAGACAGAACCTCAAAGATCTGAATCAATAATCTGTCAGTGTCATCCTGGGCCCAGGGGTCAGGGCCAGAGTCTTCATGACCCTTCGGTCCCTCATCAGATGAGCCTGAGTCAGAAAATAGCTCTCCATCAGAAGGGGTATAGCCACACAGATTCATAAACTCCTCAGTTCCCATAGGGAAAACAGTAACATTAGGCGTCAAGTGCCGCTTCTTACCAGGGCCCTTACGCGCTAAAGACCTAGCAATAATCTGTTCAGCCGTAGGCAGTCTAGGAGACAAATCAGGCTGAGAATCCCCACTTGTATGCGACTCAGCAGGAGTGAGATTTAAGCCTGGGGGAGTAGGTGAAGTGAAACGAGATGCAGCCACTGGCAGGCCAGCGCTTGCTCAGCACAGGGTACGCAGACCCGTGCCCTGTCAGTGTCAGCATGGGGTTGTCCACACGCCATACACAGCCGGTCTTGTCCCAAGGGGACCCCAGTCACATTATCCTGAGATGCCTCCATATGGTGATTTTTAGGCACAATATGCCAGTAGGGATTGACGCTATAAAGCAACCCTGGATGCCCCAATGACCCGCTAGGGAAGTGGGAGAATTTTACAAGGCCCGACTATCAATTACACCGGGCCAGGAGAAGCCAATGGATTCACTCGTCTGAAAGACACAATGAGAAGAAAGGGTGTCAGAACAGAAAACACTACAATGAGCATAAAGCCGCCTGCGAGGGCACTTACGGACCACAGTTAAGTAAGAACGTCACACGCGCGCGAACTGACAAAATGGCGCCGAGTACCTCGAAGGGCGGGCCAGAGTGAGCCGTGACACGGGGCGCACCAGTTCAGGCCGCGCCCCCCCGAAGGGCGTGAAGTCCAACAAGCAGCCAATGAGGACGCAGAAGCGTAACGCCCGGCGCGGAACATCCAAATGAAGGAAAAGGCGCGCACGGCGGCGGCGGCATTATCAGTAAAAAAGACAAGTCAGCGCAGCGGCTGACACCACTATAAAGTCCAAAGACATTACAAAAGGCCATAAGCACGTAATCACGATACACTGACACCCACACGCCCCCCCCTTCTTTCCCCCCGAAGGCTACAGGGAGAATGAGGGAGGAAGGCGGCCCTTTGTACAGGGCCCACCGCTACACGGGGCATGGGACAATAATGCGGGAGGGGCATCCCATAGAGGCTCACCATCAGCCTATACCGCCTACCCTTTGGTGGGGGACTGCGGTGGAGCAGCGCTCCATAAGCACGCATGGTGCCGCCTACCTTCACCCGACCAGCGCAGCCCAGGCTGGGAGGCACATCACACGAAGGACGGGTGGGAATAGTCCAACAGGGCCGCAGGCTTAATAGCCCCGCTCACCTGTGAGAGAGTGATAACTTCATGTCTTCGCAGTAAGCACTGCAGAGAAATCTGGGGATTTGTGGGAGGTCCCCGGGTATTTGAGGGGCCGGGAGGAGCCTGTTTTGCATGTCTCTGCAGTCCAGCGCCATCTGGCGGAGGATAACCCAAGTGTAAGTAATCTATCTGGAGCAGGACGTACTGTATACTAAGAATAGTCCTACAGGGCCGCAGGTTAATAACCCCGCTCACCTGCGAGTAGAGAGCCAATTTCTCGTCCTTCGCAGCCAGACTGCAGAGAAATTCTGGGGATTTGTCGGAGGTCCCTGGATATTTGAGGGGCCGGGAGGAGCCTATTTTCGATGTCTCTGCAGTCCAGCGCCATCTGGCGGAGTATATCCCAACTGTAAGTATTAGATTTGGAGCAGGACGTACTGTATACTAAGAATATGGCGTTGGTATACCTCGAGGGGCGGGCCCGCATAAGCCAACACGTGACAAGCAGCCAATGATGGCGCACCGGCGCCTGAGGTAACGCGGGTGCCAAGTGCAGAACACAGGAAAACTCACGCGGTGGCGGCGGCAATTTCAAGCACAGCAAATGAAAACAAGTCAGCGCGGCGGCTGACACCAAGCATAATGTAGTGAAGCATAAAAGCCAATACACGTATATACATATACACACACCCCTTCTTTCCCCCGAAGGCTACAAGGAGATTGAGGGAGGACAGCGGCCACTTAACATAGGGCCCACCGATAGACAGGGACAAGGGGCAAAAGGGCGGGGGGGCATCCCATAGAGGCTCACCATATGCCTGTACCGCCTACCCTTTGGTGGGGGATTGCGGTGGAGCAGCGCTCCCAAGCACCTAACAGCTGTGCTGCCTACCATCACCCGACCAGCGCAGCCAAGGCTGGGAGGCAATTACTGATGGAACGGGTGGGAATAATCCTACAGGGCCGCAGGCTAATAGCCCCGCTCACCTGCGAGTAGAGAGCGCCATCTTCTTGTCCTTCGCAGTCCAGACTGCAGAGAAGATCTGGGGATTGTGGGAGGTCCCTGGGTGTTTGAGGGGCCGGGAGGAGCCTATTTTCGATGTCTCTGCAGTCCGGCGCCATCTGGCAGAGTGGTACCCCAGTGTAAGTATTCTATCTGGAGCAGGACGTACTGTATACTAAGAATACGTAATAAATGTAAGGCAGGGCAATAGCGGACGGGGCATCCCAAGTCAGGATCACCAGTAACCTGACAACCGCCTACCCTTTGGTGGGGGATTTGCGGTGGAGCAAGCTCCAATGAAGCACCTCTAATAGGTGCTGCCTACCATCACCCGACCACGCAGCCAAGGCTGGGAGGCAGAAAAAAAGTGGAACGGGTGGGAATAGTCCTACAGGGCCCAGGGCTGTGAAGCCCAGCTCACCTGCGAGAAGAGAATCCATCATCTTGTCCTTCGCAGCCCACTGCAGAGAAGAAACTGGGGAATTAGTGGGAGGTCCCGGGTATATATGGACTGGGAGGGGCCTCTTTTTGCCATCTCTGGAGTAAAGCGCCCTCTTGTGGACTATATCCCAGATGTTATGAATCATTATCTGGAGCAGGACGTGCTGCATACTTAGAATAAATGTTTCAGATCCTATGACCCACATATATTCTCAGTGCTAAAAGGCAAAATCTAAATCGTTTTTGTAGAAGAATAGAGTAAGAGTATTGTGTATGTATGAAGCTTATTTGTATAAATCTTTTTAGCTTTTGTCATGGGGTGTGCAGCTTTTTCTTTGTAGTTGTAGCATACTCCTCCACAATTACCAGTGAAGAGACACCTATATAGATGGGCACATCAATGGCCTAAAAGAAATAATTAGCTTACAATATGCTTCCGATGTATTCTGCAAAAAACAAAAGAAGCAAAGTGAAACACATACAACATAATAGTACGACATATATTTATAGTAGTTGTACAAGCAAGAACCCCACAACTGAATCCTGTACACAAAAAAACAAATTTATGTTCACTGCTTAAATACTTTGCTAAAATGGTATAAACAAGTACTGAAAATACACACAAAAAAAAACAATAGAAAACAGTGCCATGCATGAACAGAACTCCTCTAATCAATCAACCAACTATAGGGCTGCCTATAAAAAAAGAAAAATACAAAAAAAAATATATCTGAAGGCCCATTCTCCATTTCATACTGCCGTAGGACTTCCAGTATTAACAGGTACACAATAAATCTGTTTAAAATGTGACTTCCCATTATAGTTAGAACTGAGCATGGTTTACATACAGCAATACAAATGTATTCTATACAAAAACGGAGTCTGATAGAACTTTACTTAACAGCGGTCAACTGGCCATCCACTAGGTAGAGGAGCGTTTGTTCCTGATCAGATCTGCAGCTAAGAGTGGCAGCAAGCGTGCAAAGCTTTTTAACTCAGAGGGTTATCACTGGATTATGTTAGAAATAAGAGACTTCCGTGGAAGCCCAGCTCTAACATTTCATCAAATAGCAGATGGGAAGTCCCAAAGCCAGTGGGATAGGAAAGCTGATTTTCTTCTTTCAGCTGTAACCTTCAAACGGACATCGTTACAGCGTATTGCTGTGAAGGCTGAAAGCTGGCATAAAGGTTCCTTCCATCAGCACCCCTGCCATGTTTTTTTGATCATTTTGATTTTTGATGGGTTGTCTTATATCTGTACAATTGATAAGCTGGTGACACCAAAGTGGGCTCAACAAGAGTTGCTGGAGTGAGGCAAGTAGCCAAAGATAGCCCTTGTGGTCTGAACAGGCTGGCCACTTTTTCTCGTGCCGTGTGCTGACATAATCCTGTGCAGTCATCAAAGGTTAAGCATTTAGTATAATGATTCACATGATCCTTTTTAATATAAGATATCCATGAACTGTACATACTTAAAGGGGAAGGTTGATACCTGTGTGCAGCTATGTCTTCCGCAGGGCAGTTTACAGGTGGAAGTATCCGCATACAAAATACAGGAAATCTGGGTGCTCTACAACTACTGTAGGACCACGGTCAGCTTTATTTTTCAGCAAATGGGTGCTGGACCACACTTGGACAGGGACAGGCCCCGCAACTGGCTGTCGGCAGTTGCAGGGCTGACAGTCCCCTTCATGACGGTAGAAAAATAAATCACTAGGTTTTCTTATCCTTCACTTTCGACATTCTATTCCCAGGCTCCTACACCATCAGATCGCAGCCCTGGGGGCTTAAATTTCATTCACAAAGAGAGGATCCAGTGCCACAAAATAGAATGTTCAAATCAAGTTCAAGAAAAAGTTATTTTGCTTAGTGCAACCGCACTCCCTTTTGGAATGTCATCCAGGAGTGCCCTCCTCTTCTTTATCATACCCTTGGCCTACCTAATAAAATGTCCACCAAAACAGAACTTGCCCTGAGCAGGTATTTGTAATACTCCTGACTGGCAAAATATAGCCTTACCAATGAAAGAGGAACATCCCCTGGCTAGTCTACAAAGGGCACCTCTCCAGTGATCTTACAGCGCATGTGGGTGGCACCAATCACCTTTTACTAGCCACTCTGATTTCAGAGCGGAATAGTAAAACTGAATGGAGCGTGAGCTGCTGGCTGCTCTATGGGGAAATGTTGTCCTCTGAGTCTTTTAGACCACAGGATGCCAATTTTCAGTTTTAGGCATCAAAGTACACCTCTCAAGGGTTAGAGGAGTAGCTAGGCTTTCTGGCACCCAGGGCAAAGATTCCTGTGCTCAGGTCTCCCTTTGGCGTCCCCCTGACCTGCTGCACCCGGGGCAAGTGCCCCCCGCTCCCCCCTAGCTATGCCCCTGGTTAAGAGTCATTCAGAGAATATCATTTGGAGGTCCAAAGTAAATACATTGCTAATCTAAACATGCTGCTCCGTGATTAAGCTTTTCTAGAATGACCAGGAGACAAGATGCTCTGGCTGCCTAAATATTTTACTGGCAGCATGACTGTTTCAGGCCAGTGGTTCATTAGATATTAAAAGTATCACAGTTTTCTTCTGTGCCTTGAGATGCCTCTCTGTGTAAACCCCACCTACCCTGCTTGCCGAGTTTAATTATCTCTTGCGCAATCCTGTGATGTATGCACGGGCACTTCCCCAAACAGCGTTATTTGCTGTGCCAGCCCAGATACTGGTATATATCCCCAAAAAAACTCTTTTGGAAACTTTCCCAAATACCTCAGATCGGAGCTGCCAGAAAGCATGAGCCCCTCCACCCCCAATGCCAATCTCTGACCCACTATGAGAAGTTAGGAGCTGCAAGGCCTCTGGGGTTGGATGGCATATAAACTTTATTTATATATTATCTGCAATGAGCGGGTTTCAGCTACCACATTATCCTGTCCCAAATCTTACACACTATTTAAAAAAAAAAAAAACATTTCACCTCACTTTGTACATTACTTATCACATATCAATATTTTCTTAGAAACATTACAACATTATTTTACCAATTAAAATTGGTTATGGAAGCAGAACGTTTAAGTTGTATGGTATCCTCAGAAAAGATGCATATCCAGCTCTGAGAAATATGGAAAATTTGCTCTTTCAAAAACATACCTTTACTTTAAAATGTTCGTCATGTTCCAGAGTCATATATATTATACACTCTTAAAGTAGCACTATTGTAAAATTGTGTAATATTAAAAATCCATATAAACACTTTAGCTAATGAGAGGAGGGGTCACTTATATACCCGAACTGAATAAAACTCCCGCCAAGCTTGTGGTTTTCTTCCCCTGGTAGGAAGAGATGTCCTTTTCCTTTCATTAAAATAAAAAAAAAAACAAGGCTGTCAGGATATTTCTCGATACCGGGTGTATAAGTGATCCCTCCTCCCAGCATATTTATATGGATTTTTATTCTTGGGCCATTTTTTCGCGATAGTGCTCCTTTAACTATCACAATTGTATCTGTACACCAAAAGGTGGCGACAAAAAATCGAAATTGGATTTTATATAGGATATGGCACTTAAATGTAATCATTTTTATTCAGACAGTTACAGCTGTGACAGCAGCGGTGGCATAACTAGAACTGATGGGGCCCTGTGAGGGCTCAGACAGTAAACTTTTCCTGCTTTTTAACTCATATGGATGCAATTAGACAACTATAGACTGAAACAGCAAAAACAAACAGAGCTTCCATTCTTTATTTATATATATATATATATATATATATATATATATATATATATATATATTATAACGGACTTAAAGAAACGTCCTCCCCGAGGAAGCCATACAACACAGTCAAAATTCATTGGAGGAATCAGACATTTGAAGTAGTCTTTTTTTGCCTCAATATCTAAAAACATTGTGAGATTGTGTTAAAATATTGCAATTTTCTTAAAATCTGGATAAGTAATGTACAAAGTAAAATAACGTTTTTTTTTAATGAATCCTGTGAAAGACTGAGACTAGTAAAGGCAGGATAATTAGTTCAAGCAACCAATACAATTTTTTTTTCCCAAGGGCTAAGTAATATTATATAGTCAAACCCATATGTTCACTTTCCACAGCCCCCCCCCCCTTAAAGGGCTAGTCCAGCCACACTGCCCATTTTGAAAGCACCCCCTACCCAGCCATCATTCCCTAGCGATAAAGCAGGACGGGGGTTAAATTAAAAACACACACCTTGCCTGTAACCCAGAGCCGACAAGTCGATTGCAGTGGTGAGTGCCGCTATCTTTTTTTTTTACTCAGCTGCCTGATGAAGCCGGAGCAGGCACTACACGCGCCATGCATGCTCCCACCCGCCCATTGACTTGAATGGTTGAAAGTAGAGATCTCCTGCTTCGTTGGCATCAAGCAACTGATTAAAGATGGTGGCAGCCAGCCACTGCGATCGACTGATCGGCACTACTGGATTACTGGCGAGGTAAGTGTTTTTTGTATAATCCCCCCGCCCCCACCTTCCTACTTTAGCTCTAGTGAAGGGTGGCAGGGCGGGTGGTGCTTTCAAAACAGGCCGTCTGGCCCTTTAGTGTATATAAAATCCAGCATTTGGGCAATTTATCCAACTGCTTTGACATAGGTATTTGAGTAAATACCATTTTGTGAATACCCACCTGTAAAATGGGTATTATACTTATGTCACACACCCCGCTTCAAGACATTCATTACATGTGGGTATGCTGACCTGTAGATGGCGATCTTGCAGAGATGACAACAAAAAGAGGAAGGACCCTCCCGGCCCATAAATACCTGGGACCTCCCACTCATTACCCAGTATAAAGATAAGCAGTAAGATCAAGGGACCAGGAAAGCCAATTAATAACTAACCAAGGTTCACCATATAAAGGATCCAGAATACAAAAGGGCAGGGTGAAGCGGGGTGTGTGACACACTTATAATACCCATTTTACAAGTGAGTATTCACAAAATGGTATTATTCTAAGTATGTCACACACCCCGCTTCAAGACATTCATTACATGTGGGACATCCAATAGCAGTGTCCATAAAGGGCGGGGATCCAAAAACAAGGCAACAAGGCACAAACTTAAACCACTGCAGCTTGCAGAACTTTGCAGCCAAAAACAGCATCCGCTGAGGCCCGAACATCAACCTTGTAAAACTTGGAAAATGTGTGAACCGAAGACCAGTAGCAGCCTTACAAACCTGCTCAACAGAAGCCTAGTGCTGGAAGGCCCAGGACGCCCCAAAAGCACGAGTAAAATGAGCAGTAAGACGAAAAGGGGGAAACTTCCCCTTGGCAGAATAGGCCCCAACAATGGCCTGGCGAATTCATTTACTAATGGAAGACTTGGCAGGAGCCAAACCCTTCCTAGGCCCAGAGGGCACCACAAAAAGGGCGTCAGTCCTACGAAAAGGAGAAGTAGCCACCAAATAGTACTTCACACAGCGAACCACATCCAAAGAATGCAAAACCCTCTCCTTGTCATTGCTGGGCTTAGGACACAAGGAGGGAAGAACAATATCCTGATTCAAATGAAAAGCGGAGACCACCTTAGGAAGGAAATCTGGCTTGAAGCAGAAAACAACCTTGTCCTGATGCCTCTCAAAGTAAGGAGCCTTAATAGACAAGGCTGCCAACTTCGAAACACGCCGAACAGAAGTGATGGCAACCAGAAAAACAACCTTCTGAGTAAGCGTAGAAAGTGCAATATCCTGCAAAGCTTCAAAAGGAGGACCCTGCAAGGCAGACAAAACCAAATTCAAATCCCAAACTGGGAGCAAAGGCTTCCTAGGAAGCCACGGTCCTGGTATCCAGCTGCGCCTGACTGAGGGAAGACGCTATGATGAGAAGATCGTCCAGATATGGCACGATGCGGATACCCCTGGCTCTGAGGATGGCCATCACTCCTGCCAACACCTTGGTAAAAACCCTTAGAGCCGAGGTAAGGCCAAACGGAAAAGCCACAAACTGAAAATGTCGATTGTCCACGACAAACCTGAGGAATCTCTGGTGTGCCAGAAATACTGGAATATGCAGGTAAGCATCCTTGATGTCTATGGACGTCATGAAGTCCCCCTGACGAAGTGAATGGATGGCAGAGCACAGAGTTTCCATACGGAACTTCCGGGGACGGACGAACCTGTTGAGCAACTTCAGATCCAAAGGGAAGGGCCGTGAGCGACTTTTTGGACACTAAATCAGCCGCCCACTGGCGTAACCAAACCGACCGCCGGATAGCCACAAGCAGGGCCGCAGCTCTGCTACACATCGCCAATGTGTCATCCAGGGCGGACAGCACAAAGGACAGAAATAACTCACAGCGCTTAAGGACGGCAAAATCCTCACTAGCCGGGTCAAGCCCGGAAGAGGTCAACAATCCTCAAATAACCGC
The DNA here is from genome assembly GCA_027917425.1 of Gastrophryne carolinensis. Classification (NCBI taxonomy): domain Eukaryota; kingdom Metazoa; phylum Chordata; class Amphibia; order Anura; family Microhylidae; genus Gastrophryne; species Gastrophryne carolinensis. Next base: position 142,590,444 of record CM051244.1, read on the forward strand.
CCTGGCAGCTACCAATACAAGTGCAGAAGCACAAACCGGCCGCAAGGCCGATCCAACACTGGCAAAACCATGACCAGCTATCTGGTCAATGCGTTTATCCTCACCATCCTTGAGAGTAGTGCACTCCGGAGAATGGAGGACTGAGGAACTGGACAACCCCAAAACAGGAGCATCCACCTCGGGGGGGGGGGGGGGGGGGGGGGGGACGCCCAGTGCTTCACCGCGCAAAGGGATATTTCTTGTCACAACCCGGTGGTACACCCGGAAGCCGCGCCGGTCTCTCCCATTCCTTGAGAATGATACCATCAAAATGCTTTTGATAAGGAAATTCCAAGCGCGGTTTGGTCACTTCAAAGAACTCCCCCTTCAGCGGGGGAGCCGCCTCGGGGCGAGAAATAGCCAGGACCTCAAACATATGAGCCAGGAACCTAGAGGTATCCAAAGAATCCCCCTGGCCCTGCTCGGTATCAGCGCCCACAAACTGCTGATCGTCGGAGTCATCAGACTCCTCATACAGCTCCCCTTCCTCACGCGGGGAACAATCAGACCAATCCAGGGAGTCAAAATTCTCCCTATCAAAGGCCTGCGCAGCCGAATACAAATGTTTTCTCTTTGCCGTGGCCTTTTTTGCAACGGCACTGGAAAACAATTTTTCAAGATTGGCCAATCTGGCACACGCCTCCGATTGTGACTCCCCGCGACTTGCAACTTACCAAAGCCTTGAGAAAGAGACCCGTTTGAGGTCTCGGAATGCGTGGGTTCTCATTTGCCGTTGGGGTCGCCATTCTGTTAACAGTAAGGAAAGACTTTTGTGTTGTTTTGTGTGTTTACTTTTGCTGCACTTTATGCTGAGACTTTGGACTATAATATTTTGCACATTACTGCTGGACACTGATGCACTTTTTTTGGGCACATGCACTTTAAGATATTTAGATGATGATTAGTAAAGAATAAGGAATATTGAGGATTAATTATTTTAGAGTAGTGTAATGATATATAGAATGGCTCCCCCTGCTGGCATACTTTGTAAGTAAAAATATTTTATGTGTTTTTAATAAGGATTGTGCTGCATATGAATTAATAAAATTATATTTTGATATCTTTAATGTGGTGCGTGCAATTGTTAGTCCCCAGGGCTCTTCACGGGGGGGTTGAGGGAACCCCCAATCTTGGGATACAAATATATGTGTACAATGCTCTTTTTGGGAATTACGCAATAATGCAACCCGAAATGCCCCTTTAAGTCCCGAGTGGGAGGATTTTAAGCCAGCTAAAATTTTAACCAAGGACCCTGGACCGGGAGAACACCCCCTTTAATATGCTCAATGGTCCACCTGGAACACAAAAGACAAGCACACGCTCAGACCATGCCAGTATAAAGGGTTAAAAGACAGATGAAACGGATGGCCATCAGGCCACTCACCAGACCTACAGTACCGCACGCCAGCACAATGAAGACATGCAATGTGCAGTAGGAGGAGGGAGGGCGGGCGCGGCTCGCGCGTCCCGCCCGCCCCCCCGCCCAGAGGAGAAGAAGAAGACGACCTCATGGGCTCACCGCCGCCATTAGCAGCATGCCGGAGGCCGGCGCCGCTGTCAAATGTAAAAGACACACACACAGTGAAACATACACACACACACCAATAAATAAGAGAAATCCATAAGGGACCCGGCCCACAATATTCCCCCCCCCCCCCTAAGGGTATCCGGGATAGGGGGAATCCATGCCAGGGTAGGGCCAAGGGACGGGGCATCCCAAACCGGGATCACCAACCCGGATAGCCGCCTACCCCTTGTTATGGGGTCTCACGGCTCCGAAGCACCAGGGGTGCCAACTACCTTTGCCCGGACCAGCAGCCTAGGCAGGAAATTTAAATAAGGGGATCCAGGCAGGAATAGAAGAAAAGAAGGCCGGGAGTCATCCCGGCTACCTGCAAGGAGGAGACATCATCTTCTGACTTGCTCGCCACTGCAGAGATGAAAGACTGGGTAATGAGTGGGAGGTCCCAGGTATTTATGGGCCGGGAGGGTCCTTCCTTTTTTTGTTGTCATCTCTGCAAGATCGCCATCTACAGGTCAGTATAGCCACATGTAATGAATGTCTTGAAGCGGTGTGTGTGACATACTTAGAACACATATATAGTTTAAGATCTTTCAGTCATTATTCGCAATAGGAACCTTTGTCTTGTGGCAATGCCCACCTTCAGAGGCCGTGCAGCTCCTGGCTTTACATAGCGGGGTTGCGGGAGACCATTGCCTAAACAAAAAGGTCATTTCCCTTTGCCTGGATCTGTGATTTCAGTTCATTGACCTGTATAAATTCTTCGTCCGTATAGCTAATTTACATTATATTGCTTTATACCATACAGTCATACAAATGTGCCAAAAGCCAAGAAGCCCAGCACACCATTTGTACAGTTGGTTTATGTTATGACCTATATACAGTGAAAGTGCTTACGTCACATGATTAACTATTACATGAACAAATGAAATACAATACCACAGGAAATGCACTTGGTGTAGCTCAGGGGCACACCAAAGAGGACATGTACAATGGAAAAAACAAAAGCTACATAAAAAGAAAAAAAAATGCGTCGATAACTGTTTAAATAAATAGGATTGTGGAATAAAGCCAGCCACACGTCACTTAGGGTGTGGAAAAGCTTATGTACAAAACGCCCCCTCCAAAAGTATGTGCAGTTAACAAAATGGAGAAGCCGTCGGGTCGAAGGTTTTGAATACATCTTTCAAGGGCTTGCCATCGGGTTTGCTCTCAGGATTTGTTTCGGATGCTTGGCTGGTGGGTCCTGGTGGTTTGACTTGTCTTGGATCGCTGTACTGAGGCCTAATGAGTCCTGACAAGGCCTGGATGGGAAGGTTATGAACTGCGGGTGCAGCCGATGACTGTGTTAATGCAGGTTTATCCGATTCTTCCGGTTTCTCCTCAGAATCCTTAGGTTTTATCTCAGCATTATCGGCATTCTCTGTATCTTTAGCAGGTGACTGTTCTACAGGAGGGGAGCTTATAGGCTTCTGTACATTGTCACATTGAGCTTCAGGCTCAGCAGATGGCTTGTTCTCATGGTCATTCTTCTTATGATGGTCTCCATTTTCTTCTGACCTAGTTGCCAAAGGTTCTGAAGCAGTTGTTGAACTCTCCCTTGGGTTGTACAAACTGATATTCTTCAATATAGACCCTGGAGTCCCCAATCTACTACTTGAAGGGCTCAGTTTGGGAGATAGGGATGGAGGGACATCTTGAGGGGGTTTAACAGAAGTCGGTGACCCCATAGTTGACCGTGCTGCTAAACGTGGGTCAACTTTTTGAGGCACCGAGTCTCTTACAGCTCCAGACTGAGAATCGGAGCTTGGAGACCGGTGAAATCTGGACTGAAGATGTTTTTGAAGCCGGGGATCGCTTGGCTTATGTGCATCACTGGGATCTCCAACACTACCCCTGACTGCAATGTTTGCTTGTTTTGCTTTCAGCTCTAGTCGTGGATCCATCCTGTCCAACCTAGGATCGTGGACCGAATGGTGCACCTCACCAAGACCTCTAGCCTTGTTAAGTCTCTGATCAGCAATAAGAGGAGGTAGGGGCAAATTTATGGAGGACACCGGATCTGGCTTAGGCGGTGGCACCGGAAGTAAATCTTCAGGTGCCCAGACGATTAGTTTGGCAAAGTTTGGCTTCGCCAACAATATATCCATTTTAATGTGGCTGAATTGTCTCAATTTAAGTCTTGGATCTCTGATCGTTACACCTGGCAACAATTCTAACGGAATTATAGCAGTCTTCTCTCTCAGTTCCCTCTCTGCATCTTCATCGTCCTCATCCACCAATTTCTGTGGCTTGGCACTGCCACCAGCAGCGTGAACAGGCTGACTGGTGGCAGGATTTTCAGGCTTTACTTTCCTTGGGTCGCGAACTACTCTTGGGTCAGAGGAGACGTTCTCTCCTTGGTGACCTGGGCTTTGTCCCTGTGAGGGTCTTACTCGAGGATCAAATACCTGACCTCCACCAGTCCTGTCCTTTGCAAGCCTTGGGTCAGTAATTTGAGGAACTGACTTCTGTTCTGTGGAATTGGTCCGTGCCAGCTTGGCTTGGTTTCTTAGAGTTTTTAAGATTGAAGTTACCCCATCCTCTTCCTCGCTACTGTACCAATTTACAAACTCATCTGTAAAAGAGACAATAATAAAATAAACATAAAAAAAAACAATCCCTATGTATGAGCAAGACCTTTCAACCAGGTAGCTAATACAACCCTAAAGTTAAAAAATAAAACATCCCCTCTCTCATCCCTCCCCTTTAACAAGAACCAATGGCATAGATAAAACCAAAAAAACTAATCTGGGTCATTATTTTACCTGCTTCCCCAGAACCCGGGTACTGGCTTCTTTGCCTTAGCCTTAGAGTCTTATAGCATTATAAACTATATTATAAACTATAGGCATGTAGTTACTCGTTTTTAAAGGAAAACTCCCTTTTTTGTAACTTTTTCGGTGTTTTGCCTTATTTTCATCTACTATGGAATGTAACAAACAGTTGCGTTACTATGGTGCCCCATACCTGTGATTTAATTATTAGCATGTGCTTTCTTATATTCATGTGTATCTGTGTTGTTAAAGTGGGAAAGGCTTTCCTGCTCTAAGTAGTTTCTGACTACAAGTTCCAGACTACCTCCAATGTAACAAGTGAGATCATTAGCAGCTTTGGCAAATTTAAGCAGCAGTAATAACGTCCACATGTGATAATACTGCCAGTAACCCTTTAGCCCGGAAAACACACGATTGTGACCCCCCCCCAAATCTGACGAGGTTGAATTAGAGCAGACCGCACATTCACCGTTGGACCGGGGAAAGGTTAGTTATTACCAGCGCCCAGTGGGGCATAGACAGTGGTCGGGCCTGCACTCTTTCAAGTTCTAGGCCAACTACTGTTGGGTTTTGTTCCGGTTTAAAAACGAAAGTACACACATATATAGACAGAAAATGAATTGCGCAAATTAAGAAAATGATTAAGGGGAGCAGAAATTAGAGGAGCTCCACCAATGTATACAAGAAAAAAAATACACCTTTTAGGACAAACAAATTACCCAGAAAGGAGCTAGGTCTATCACTTTGCATTCCCTGATAAAACCTATTTAACTTGCCCTGTGATTCTTATTCCGCTCAGGGAATGAACTTCTGAGGGGACTGTTACATTGCAAAGAGGAGATGATGCACGGCTGCTGAAGGGGGCTCATAAGGGAGAGAGTTTACTAGGGCTTATTAGGAAATACAAAGCAGGCCGAATGAAAGATGCAGCCAGCATGGAGAGAGATAAAAACAAGATCATTTCACCCTTTGCCAGTGTGGGACATCTGTGGCCAGTAGGGGGTGACAACAGCAATAACAGAGGTTAGACATGGCATCGGATGTGTCTACAGATGTTCCAGTCCTGTACTCACCTTCTTCTCTGCTCATTGATCTCTGAGGAGGAGCAGGAGGGTGGCCGATTTCTGCTCCATCCATGTTCTTCCCAATTCTTGAAAACAAAACTTTACGCACAGCTGGAAAAGAAAAAAATACAATTCTGTGATTACTCACCTGTAGAATTGGTATTATGAGTATACAGCACGTCCTGTCCAGATAGATTACTTACACTTGGGTATTACTCCACCAGATGGCGCAGAGACATCGAAAATAGGGTCCTCCCGGCCCCTCAAATACCCAGGTACCTCCCACAATCCCCAGCATTGAAAAGCATTTAACGAGAAGCCGGGAGAATTAAACCAAACCCAAACTGGTAACTATAACAATGATAACAATCACCATACAGGGGATCCAAGATAATGCAAAACCAAGGGTGGGGAGGAGCAGGACGTACTGTATACTCATAATACCAATTCTACAGGTGAGTAATCACAGAATTGTATTATTCTTAGTATACAGTACGTCCTGCTCCAGATAGATTACTTACACTTGGGACATCCAATAGCAGTGTCCATAAAGTAGGGTGGGATCCCCAAAGGTAACAGCAGACAGGTCATACCACTGCCGCCTGCAGAACCTTACGGCCAAGGGCAGCATCAGCTGAGGCCCTAACATCAACCTTGTAAAACTTTGAAAAGTTATGAACAGAAGACCAAGTAGCGGCCTTGCAAACTTGTTCAACAGAAGCCTGGTGCTGAAAAGCCCAAGAGGCACTAATAGCAAGAGTAGAATGAGCAGTAAGGCAGAAGGGAGGATTCTTCCCCTTAGAAGAGTAGGCCTGAATCACAGCCTGACGGATCCATTTGCTGATAGTAGACTTGGCAGGAGTCAAACCCTTCCTAGGACCAGAAGGGACCATAAAAAGAGCATCAGTTTTTCTGAAAGGTGCAGTAGCCACCAGATAGTACTTCAGACACCTAACCACATCCAAAGAATGCAAGACCCTCTCCTTAGCATTACTAGGATTAGGGCATAATGACGGAAGAACAATGTCCTGATTCAAATGAAAGGCAGACACAACCTTAGGCAGAAAGTCTGGCTTGAAGCGAAACACCACCTTGTCCTGGTGTCTCTCATAGTAGGGGGGTTGGATGGAGAGCGCCGTCAACTCAGAAACACGCCTAACAGAGGTGATAGCCACCAAAAAGACAACTTTGAGAGTAAGAATGGCCAGGGCAGCATCCTGCACAGGTTCAAAGGGAGCACCCTGCAAGGCTGACAAAACCAAGTTCAGATCCCAAACAGGCACCATAGGCTTACGTGGGGGACGCACATGAGTAACCCCCTGGAAAAAAGTCCTGATCAGAGAATGCTGAGCAAAGGACTTCTGGAAGAAAACAGCCAGGGCAGAAACCTGACCCTTCAGAGTACTGCGTTGGAGCCCCATCTCCAATCCATGCTGCAGGAACTCCAGGATCCTGGGAATAGAGAACACATGACAGGGAAGAGACTTAGACTCACACCAGTCAATGTAGGCACGCCAAACCCTATAGTAAATGGAAGAAGAAGACTTCTTCCTAGCCTTTATCATGGTATCAACAATAGAGTTAGACAACCCCTTCTCCATCAAGATGGAGGTTTCAGCAGCCAGGCCGTCAAAGCCAGAGTTTGTAAATTGGGATAGCATAAGGGACCCTGAGTGAGCAGGTCTGGCACCCTTTGCAGAACGTACTGATCTACTGCCAGCTGCACCACATCTGCGAACCACACTCTTCTTGGCCACCAGGGGGCCACCAGAATTGCTCCAGAACAATCTTGCGCAGAACCCTGCCCAGCAGGGGGAATGGAGGAATGACATACAGGAGCTGAAAGTCCTGCCATGACATTGCTAGGGCATCCGTGGCCAAGGCCAGAGGATCCTGGGACAGGGAGACAAAGGCCGGGAGCTTGTGATTGTGACGGGACGCAAACAGATCCACATCTGGTTGGCCCCAACGGTGACACAGAGATTGAAACACCCTGTTGCAGAGGGACCATTCTCCCTGGCGAGAGGTCCCCCTGCTCAGAGAGTCTGCCTGCAGATTTTCCACCCACGGGATGTACACCGCTGATATGCAGTGAACATTGGCCTCCACCCAGGTCAGGATTAGAAACACTTCCTGGAGGGCCCTCCTGCTCCGGGTCCCTCCCTGATGATTGATGTAGGCAACTGCCGTCTGGTTGTCCGAGCGCACCTGAACAGGCAGGCCCCGATAGTGACGAGTCAACTGAGTCAGAACCAACCTGATTGCCCGTAGTTCCAAGACGTTGATAGGTGTGTGGGCCTCCTGAGGGCCCCACCTCCCTTGGAACTGCAGGGACTTCCAGAAACCCCCCCCCCCAACCTGACAGACTGGCATCCATGGTGACCGTCTCCCAGAAGGGGGTCAGAAAGGATCTGCCCCCCCCCAACAGGTTCCTGAAGTCCACCCACCACGAGAGGGACTGCCTGACCAGGGGGGAAAGTGCAAAGACCCGGTCCAGGGATGCAGGGTACTTGTCCCATACTGACAAGAGGTAAATTTGCAGAGGCCTCAAGAGGAACTGAGCATAAGGGACCGCCTCGAAGCATGCCACCTCAGGCCCACCAGCTGCATTCCCTGCCTGATGGAGGGATGATGACAAGATAGCAAGAACTGGACCTGCACAATCAGACTGTCCACCTTCTGCTGAGGAAGAAAAATCCTTGCCTGAACTGTATCCAGATTCATTCCCAGGAATGAAGTCATCAAGGAGGGAGACAGAGAAGACCTGGGATGGTTGATCACCCAGCCAAATGACTCCAGGGTGGACACCACCAGCTGAGTATCCAACTCTGCCTGATGTAGAGACTGGGAAGTGATGAGAATGTCGTCCAGGTAGGGCAGCACGCGGATGCCCTGAGACCTGAGCAGAGACATCACTCCAGCCAGCACCTTGGTGAACACCCTGGGAGCTGAAGTGAGACCAAAGGGTAATGCCACAAATTGGTAGTGTTGATCCTCCAGAGCGAACCTGAGGAACCTTTAATGACCTGGAAACACCGGAATATGAAGGTAAGCATCTTTGATGGCCACAGACGTCGTGAAATCCCCTGGGCGCAGGGAACTGATGGCAGAGCGCAGAGTTTCCATGCGAAAACGCCTGCACCTGACAAATTTGTTGAGGATCTTCAAGTCCAGGATGGGCCTGACTGACCCATCTTTTTTGGGCACGGTGAAGAGGTTGGAATAGAAGCCCTTGCCCCTTTCTCTTAAAGGGACCTTGCAGATGACCCCCAGCTCCAGCCTGCACTAGATCCTGAGCTGACAAAGGGTCCTGAGAAATCCGGGATCTGATGAACCTTGGGGGGGGGGGGGGTTAGGCAGCAAACTCTTATCTTGTAACCGGAGGACACTACCTCCTGAATCCATGTCTGAGACATGAAGTCTCCAGACGTGGGCAAAGTGCTGAAGCCGTCCCCCCACCCGGATGGGTGAGGGCGCCCCATCATGCCTGAGGGGGCTTGGGAGAGGACTTAAGCTTGGAGCCCCAGGAGGAGCCAGGGCGTCGCCCCTACCCCAGAAGTCTCCTCGGGCCCCAGTAAAGGAAACCCCCCTCCCTTGTCTAGCACCGCGGTAGGGGGAGGAAAAGGAGCCCTGACCCGAAGGAGCCGAGACTGCCGCCTGCGCTGGGGTAACCTGCCTCCCTTAGCAAACAGGTCCAGGCGGTCCCCAAACAGGCGTAGTCCTTTGAAGGGAAAACCAGTGAGGGCTTTCTTGGCAGCGTTGTCAGCAGCCCACTGGTGCAGCCAAACCGAGCGGCGTATAGCCACCACAAGGGCAGAGGTTTTGCCACACATTCTAATGGTGTCATCCAAGGCAGAGAGGACATAGGTCACAAAAACATCACAACTAGAGAGTGCATTAAACTCCTCCCTAGACACATCATCAGGGGCACCATCAAGGATACTTCTGAGCAGGGTCCTAATAGCCACAGCCGTAATGGCAGAGGCACAGATCGGCCGCAGCGACGTCCCCACACATGCAAAGGCATGGGACGCCAGCTGATCAATGCGCCGGTCCTCAGCATCCCGCAGGGTAGTAGAGTCAGGGGAGTGCATGACAGAGGTGTTAGATAACCCTAGGACAGGGGAATCCCCTTCAGGAGGGGATGACCAACACTTCACCACATCAGCAGGAAAGGGATACTTCCTATCCCAACTCTTAGGTACACCGGGAAGCCTGCTGGGGCGCTCCCATTCCTTGAGCACAAGGTTATTAAAATGGGCTTGTTCAGGAAATTCCAAGCGTGACTTAGCAGTATGAAACAGTTCCCCCGCTGCCTGGGGGAAGACATAAGCAAAGGGGAGCCGTGACATGTAATGACAAAGGTAAATAAAGCCGCCCGCGAGGGCACTCACGGACCGCGGTAGGTAGATGCCAGTCATGTAGCAGCTGGAATCAAGAAAAAATGGCGTCGGTATACCTCGAAGGGCGGGCCGCAGGGACAGTGACACGGAACGCGCCAAAGGCGGGACCCGCCCCCCCCCCCGAAGAGCACAAAGCCGTACACGTGACAAGCAGCCAATAACGCCGCACCAGCGCCTGAGGTAACGCCGCCGCCAAGCGCGGAACACAGTGGAAGAAGACAATCAGTGCAACCAAGTCAGCGCGGCGACTGACACCAATCATAATAACAAAATACAGTGAAGCACAAAGCCAAGGCACATACACACACACCCCTCCCCCTCCCACAAGGGCTACAAGGGAGAGCGAGGGAGGACAGCGGCACTTAACAGGACCCACCGATAGACAGGGGCAAGGGGCAATCGTGCGGGAGGGGCATCCCATAGAGGCTCACCATATGCCTATACCGCCTACCCTTTGGTGGGGGATTGCGGTGGAGCAGCGCTCCTAAGCACCTGACAGCGGTGCTGCCTGCCATCACCCGACCAGCGCAGCCAAGGCTGGGAGGCAAATTACTAATGGAACGGGTGGGAATAGTCCTACAGGGCCGCAGGCTAATAGCCCTGCTCACTTGCGAGAAGAGAGAGCCATCTTCTTGTCCTTCGCAGTCCAGACTGCAGAGAAGATCTGGGGATTGTGGGAGGTCCCTGGGTATTTGAGGGGCCGGGAGGAGCCTATTTTCGATGTCTCTGCAGTCCACCGCCATCTGGCGGAGTAATACCCAAGTGTAATTAATCTATCTGGAGCAGGACGTACCGTATACTAAGAATAAGGACAATAACAGAATCCTGTAAATACATTATGCGTGCTATACAAATATGAATTGAGGCCAGCCAGCATTAGAGTCTCTTTCTCCCCCCCCCCCACCTCACGTTTGCCCTGGCCCGCTGGCAGCATCTCTGGCCCAGCCATTCAGACGCGGTGGGGAGTGGAGCACTCCTTCATCTAAAGGGAACTGGGGATACAGCTGCTCCTGCCGCTTTTTGATTCATGTCCAGGAGCATGAATCAGCCCTGAGGAAGTGACGTTCTGTCACGTAACGCGTAGGACTGGGGATGCCTGCTGTTGGCCCATCTTGTATGGAAGATCTTTGTATGTGTTTGTCCCTTTTGTTATCCCACCGTGTCCCTTCTTAGTGATTATATTGCTGCTTCTCAGTATGTGTGATGCTTCTGAGTCAAGATGGCGGCGCCCATAGAGTTGCAGCCCAGTATGGAAAAGAATAATAAATAAGTGACTAAAAACTTAAAAATAATACAATTCTGTGAAATACTCACCTGTAGAATTGGTATTATACGCATACAGCACGTCCTGCTCCAGATGTAGTAATTACATGTGGGCAATCCTCCGCCTCCGGCGCCGTGCACTGCAGACATGTAGAAAACAAGCTCCTCCCGGCCCTACATATACCGGACCTCCCACAAATCCCCAGCATTGAAAAGCAGTGAGAATGAGAAGCCAGGAGAAACCAACCACCCAAAACTGGCAATAACAACAATGATAACAATCACCAAACAGGGGATCCAGAACAAAGTGAAACCAGGGTGGGGTGGAGCAGGACGTGCTGTATGCGTATAATACCAATTCTACAGGTGAGTATTTCACAGAATTGTATTATTCTAAGCATACAGCACATCCTGCTCCAGATGTAGTAATTACATGTGGGACATCCAATAGCAGTGTCCGTAAAGTAGGGCGGGATCCCCAACAGAAAAGGCAAAAGTAAGCAGTTTAAACTACTGCCGCCTGCAAAACCTTGCGGCCAAACACAGCATCAGCTGAGGCCCTAACATCAACCTTGTGAAACTTTGTAAAGGTATGAACAGAAGACCAAGTAGCGGCCTTGCAAACTTGTTCCACAGAGGCCTGGTGCTGAAAAGCCCAAGAAGCCCCAACAGCTCGAGTAGAATGAGCAGTAAGACGAAAGGGGGGAGTCTTCCCCTTAGTAGTATAGGCCTGAACCACAGCCTGACGAATCCATTTACTGATAGTAGACTTGGCGGGAGCCAACCCCTTCCTAGGCCCGTGAGGCACAACGAAGAGAGCATCCGTCTTCCTGAAAGCCTTAGTGATAACCAGGTAATACTTGACACACCTAACCACATCCAAGGAATGCAAAACCCTTTCCTTAGGGTTACTAGGATTAGGGCACAAGGAAAGAAGTACAATATCTTGATTCAAATGAAATGCAGACACAACCTTAGGCAGAAAGTCTGGCTTGAAGCGAAACACCACCTTATCCTGGTATCTCTCATAGTAGGGAGGCTGAATAGATAGAGCCGCCAACTCAGATACACGTCTAACAGAACATATAGCTACCAGGAATACAACTTTGAGCGTGAGAACAGCGAGAGCAGCCTCCTGAATAGGCTCAAAAGGAGCACCCTGCAGGGCCGATAACACCAAGTTTAAATCCCAAACAGGAACCATAGGTTTCCGAGGAGGCCGCACATGAGTGACCCCCTGAAAGAAAGTCTTGATAAGAGGGTGCTGGGCAAAGGTCTTCTGAAAGAAGATAGACAGGGCCAAAACCTGGCCCTTCAGGGTACTAAGCTTAAGACCTAAGTCTAGACCATGTTGTAAGAACTCCAGCACCCTGGAGACTAAGAATTCCCGGCAGGGAAGAGACCTGGATTCACACCAGTCAATGTAAGAACGCCAAACTCTATAGTAGATAGCAGAAGAAGTCTTTTTTCTGGCTTGCACCATAGTAGCCACTACAGATGCAGACAAACCCTTTTCCATCAGGATGGAGGTTTCAATAACCAAGCCGTCAAAGCCAGAGTTAGTAAATTGGGATGGCGTAGAGACCCCTGAGTTAGAAGGTCTGGCAACCTTGGCAGATCGTACTGATCTACTGCCATTTGAACCACGTCTGCGAACCACACTCTTCTTGGCCACCTTGGGGCCACCAGAATCACGGGTACCCCTTCCAGAGCAATCTTGCGCAGAACTCTGCCCAGAAGGGGAATTGGTGGAAACACATACAGGAGCCGAAACTCCCTCCAAGACATTGACAGGGCATCCGTGGCCAGAGCCAGAGGATCCTGAGACAGAGATACAAAGCTCGGGAGCTTGTGATTGTGACGGGACGCAAACAGATCCACGTCTGGCACACCCCAACGGTGACACAGGGCCTGAAAAACCCTGTTGCAGAGGGACCATTCCCCCTGACGAGACGATCCCCTGCTCAGAGCATCTGCCAGCAGGTTCTCCACGCCCGGAATGTAGACAGCCGAGATGCATTGGACTTTGGCTTCCGCCCATGTTAGAATCAGAGACACTTCCTGGAGAGCTCCCTTGCTCCGGGTCCCTCCCTGATGATTGATGTAGGCAACCGCCGTTCTGTTGTTTGAGCGTACCTGAACCGCCAGACCCTTCAGGTGCTGGGTCAATTGTTCCAGCACCAATCTGACCACCCTGAGTTCCGGGACATTGATGGGTAGATGGGCCTCCTGAGGGCCCCACCTCCCCTGGAAGCGCAGGGACTTCCAGAATCCCCCCCAGCCCGACAGACTGGCATCCGTTGTGACCGTCTCCTAGGAGGGAGCCAGGAAGGATCTGCCCCTTGTCAAGTTCCTGTGGTCCAGCCACCACGCAAGGGATTGTCTGACCGAGGGGGGGAGCACCCAGATCTCGTCCAAGGACGCTGGGTCCTTGTTCCAGACTGACAGAAGGTGAAGCTGCAGAGTTCTCAAATGGAACTGGGCAAAGGGCACCGCCTCGAAGCTTGCCACCATCGAGCCCACCAACTGCATTCCCTGCCGGATGGAGGGATGAGGGCTCGAAAGCAGGGACCTCGCCTGCATTGTTAGAGCTTCCACCTTCTGCGGAGGTGTTCCCAATGTTCCCATTCTTTCAGCACGAGGCTATTGAAATGAGTTTGTTCGGGAAACTCCAACCGCGCCCTAGCGGTGTGAAACAGATCACCCCTTTGCCGGGGAGCCGCGGCAGGGGGAGAGAGGGATAACACATCAAAGATCTGGGTCAGCAGTCTATCAATGTCGACCGAGGATCAATGATCAGAACCAGACTCTTCCTGTCCCCTGGACTCGTCGTCGTATGACCCTAAGTCAGAGAACAGTTCCCCTTCCTCTGAGGGGGAATGTGCATAGGAAAGCAATAAATCATCAGATTCTATAGGAAGTATAGTAGATTCAGGATTCAAATGACGCCTCTTGGCCTTGCGCGCCAAAGAGCCAGCAAGTAAGTTTTCCACACTAGCCAGTCTAGTGGCCAAATCAGTATGAGAATCCCCACTAGTATTGGGGGTTAGGCGCAGGCTTGGGGGAGTAGGGGAAGCAAGGCGAGGTGCGGGCCCAGCCTCGGAAGAGGTGGGAATACCGGCTAGCGCCTACTGAGCACAAGGGACGCAGACCCGTGCATTGTCACCGCTGCTAGGCAAGGCCCCACAAGCTACACACAGACGGGCTTGTCCCAAAGGAACCCCGTTCACAATATCCTGAGATGCCTCCATATGGTGATTATTATATACAATATGCCAGTAGGGATTGACGCTATAAAGCAACCCTGGATGCCCAATGACCCGCTGGGAAGTGGGAGTGATTTTTTAAAAGTCTGGACCGGGCGCTACACCGGGCCGGGAGAAGCCACCGAGGTTCACGGTCTGAAAGACACAAGGGGAACAGGGATGTCAGAGCCAAGCGAGGAGAAGCAAAAGCTAAAGAAAGAGAAAGAAATGGCGCCAAGCGAACCTCGAAGGGCGGGCCAGAGCGGGAGATGACGCGGAACGCGCCAAACCACGCCACCCCCCGGAGAGCGCGCAGCTCGAAGGCGCGCAGCCAATCAGAAAAACAGTAGCTATGCAACTGACAACCGATCTAGAAAATCACCTCAGAGAGAAAACTGACAGGGTGAATACGGGAATAAAACGCCGTAGCGCCCACGAACAGAGCCGCCGTCCGCGCCAAGTAAAAAAACAAGGCGCTGCGGCTAACTTAAACATAAGTGTGAAGCGCAGCGCTGACACTCGGTAACAGTTAAAGGCTATAAGTCTCTAGTGTAATTAGGGCAAGGTTAGGCCAACGTACACGCAACCCCCCTCCTCTTTTAACCCCCACTAAAGGGGGGATCTAGGGAGGAAGGTGACCCAAAAATCGGGGTTCACCGTTACACGGGGCGTGGGGGCACTGATGCGGGAGGGGCATCCACTGAAGGCTCACCATTTGCCTTAACCGCCTACCCTATGGTGGGGGATTGCGGTGGAGTCTAGCTCCGTATGCACACTAGGTGCTGCCTACCTTCACCCGACCAACGCAGCCCAGGCTGGGAGGCATATTCTTCACAAAGAGGACGGGTGGAAATAGTCCCGCAGGGCCTCGGGCTGTAAAGCCCCGCTTGTCTGTGAGAGCGTGATACTTCATGTCTTTGCAGTTCCAGCACTGCAGAGAAATCTGGGGATTTGTGGGAGGTCCTTCGGTATATGTAGGGCCGGGAGGAGCTTGTTTTCTACATGTCTGCAGTGCACGGCGCCGGAGGCGGAGGATTGCCCACATGTAATTACTACATCTGGAGCAGGACGTGCTGTATGCTTAGAATATATTAATTTTAGATGCTGGGGAATCGTTTTTTGAGGGTTTGGGCTTTTCAATAAATCATGCTGAAGGTCCGGTTTAATCAATTGCAGTTATATATATGCATAGATAAAATATTACATTTGTACTTCACTTGGAGTAGTGCAGTTTCATACTTGAGTGTTGGGGGCCTTGGGGGGGGGGGTTGTTATCTCAAATCAGGATGCCCCTGGGGCAAGGAATAGGACCAGGGATAGTGAAAAATGCAATTCTGTGATTACTCACCTGTAGAATTATTGCTCCACTTCTTACATGTGGGTAATCCGCCACAAGGTGGCGCAGTGACTGCAAGGCCCTAACGTCAACCTTGTAAAACTTCGTAAAGGTACTAACAGAAGACCAGGTTCAACAGAGGCCTGGTGCTGAAAAGCCCAGGAGGCACCAATAGCTCTAGTAGAATGAGCAGTAACACGAAAGGGAGGGTCCTTCCCATTGGCAGAGTAAGCTTGCACCACCGCCTGTCTAATCCACTTGCTGAGAGTGGATTTGGCAGGAGGCAGACCCTTCCTAGGGCCATCAGTGAGAACAAATAGGGAATTTGATTTCCTGAAGGATTCCGTCGCAATCAGGTAGTACTTGATAGCCCTGACCACATCCAAAGAATGGAGAGTTCTTTCCTTAGAATTAGAAGGTGCGGGACAAAAGGAAGGCAACACAATGTCCTCATTAAGGTGAAAAGAAGAAACAACCTTAGGTAAAAAATCAGGTTTAAAGCGAAATACCACCTTATCCTGATGCCGCTCAAAGTAAGGAGGCTTAATACAAAGCGCAGCCAGCTATGAAACGCGACACACCGAGGTGATAGCTACCAAAAAGATAACTTTCAGCGTCAAAATGGATAATGCAGCATCGCCCAAGGGCTCAAGGGGAGGGCCCTGGAGAGCAGAAAGTACCAAGTTCAAATCCCACACCGGTAAAACAAGCTTACGCGGTGGACGGACATGGGTAACCCCTTGGAAAAAAGTCTTGATAAGTCTATGAAAGATCTTTGGAAAAAATGGCCAAAGCCGAAACCTGGCCCTTGAGGGTACTCAGCTGGAGACCCAAGTCCAAACCATGTTGAAGGAAATCCAAAATCCTTGAAACAGAGAAGGTGCGACAAGGGAGTCCCTTGGACTCACACCAGGCATGCCAAACTCTGTAATAAATCATGGAAGAGGATTTTTTCCGAGCCTGAATCATGGTACGCACGACCGTGGCGGACAACCCCTTCTCCATCAAGATGGAGGTTTCAGCAGCCAAGCAGTCAAAGCCAGCGTTTGTAAATTGGGGTGACGCAGCACTCGGCCCAGGAGAGGAAACGGAGGAAATGCGTAAAGAAGCCTGAACTCCGTCCAAGGAATTGCCAGAGCGTCCGTGGCGAAGGCCCCTAGCTTACTATCCCCAGAAGCCTCCATTATGGTGATTATAGCAAAAAATAAACCAGGTTACAAGGCGCTAACAGCCCAAACCCAGACGATCCCCAATTTAGTCCCTCTTAGTGATCCCTCTTAAAAAAGGGTGGGGGGGAGGTAGGAGACCAGGAGGAACCACAACCCTGATTGCAAAAGATGGGACCCCTTTTCCCACAGCACATGCACAAGGAAAAAAGACCAGCGAGAAAGTGAAAAGGACTCATGGTCCACCAAAGGGAGCAGACTACGGATGAAGCGTCCCCTCCCAAGGCTGAGGATTGAGGGATGCAACCCTGCAGAGGAGCTGGGCACAAGCAGGCCGCGACGCACTCTATCTTGTAACCGGAGGTAATGGCCACAACGGGAGAGCCACGAGTACCTCAAAAGAAGGGGCCATGCATCATCGCGCGGCCCTGCCCCCCGCAGCAGCGCAAACCAGGGCGCCCGGATAAAATGGCGCCCAGAAGCCAGGAGGAAGAATACCCAGAGGAGACCCCCCCCCCCCCACTGTGGAGCGCAGCGCGCCTGCACAAGCCCGCAGCGGCCCAGCCATTCTCGCTGGAGGGCCCCCGCCCCCCCCCCCTCCTCTCACAGAGCTCCTGGCAGCTGGAGGGGAAAGGGAGAAGGAGACGAGGAACAAGGGAGGTGAGTACAGATGCATGTAAGGCACAAACACATACAATAAGAATAAAACTTGTGGGAAACATGGGGTAATAATAAGAGCAGCCTAGGTGGTCCCCCCCCCCCCCAATAGGCTCACCATTGCCTATGGTCAGCTACCCTTTGGGAGAGGGTCTGCGGCCCAGCGCCTAGCTCTGTGAACGCCTGACCCTCGGTGTTCTCCCTACCTTCACCCGTTCCGTAGATGAGGCTGGGAGGCAGAATGGGTCCACGGAAAAAAAGGGTGGGAATAGGGATGCAGTGGCCAACAGGCTTAAGATGCCCGCTCGCCTGCAAAATCCAGAGAGAGTAGAAAAAACGATCCTCGCAGTGAGACTGCAAGATGAATTCTGGGGAATTTTGGAAGACATCTGTCTTATACGAGGCCGGGAGGAGCTACAATTTTTTGATCTTGCAGTCACTACGCCACCTTGTGGCGGATTACCCACATGTAAGAAGTGGAGCGACCTGAACAGGACACAGAGAAAATCTTAGGGTTTGTTCCTCTTTAATACAAATAATGTAGTTACCCCAATTGATCTAGACAAGCCCGGCAAGACTGTAGTAACTATCTAGGGAGCATTACGTTGCCAGACATAAGCATTTACCTGTAACAGTGACTTGCAGAAGGTGGAGGTTGGCTCATAATAAATAGCGGCCAGAACTCAATCAATCCAGCAACTAAGCTCTGCTGTGAAAAACGGACCTTCACCATGATGTAATGAAAAGCCCAAACCCTTAAAAAACTATTCCCCAGCATCTAAAATTATTATATTCTTAGTATGTCACACACCCCGCTTCAAGAATCCATAACATGTGGGTAATATCGTCCTGAAGAGGGCGTTCCTGCAGAGATGATAGCAAAAGAAAGCCCCTCCCTGATCCATAAATACCTGGGACCTCCCACTCACTACCCAGTTTTCCATCTCTGCAGACGGCGAGCAAGTCAGAAGATGATGGCTCCTCCTTGCACAGGGGGATTTCAGGTAGCCGGGGTAACTCCCGGCCTCTTATTTTGTTTATTTCCGCTCGGACCCCTTTTGTCCCAAAAATTTACCTCATATTACATGCCTCCACAGTCTTGGCTGCTGGCCCGAGCGAGGGTACATTGGCACCTCTGGTGCTGAGGAGCAGAGCTCCACCGTGAGACCCTAAAAGAGAGGGTATGCGGTCATACCGGGTAGGTGATCCCGGTTTGGGATGCCCCGTCCCTTGACCTTTCCCCTGGGGGGGGGCCCTTCCCTTTACCAATTATGGGGGCTGGGGGTTCCTCTCATAGGGGTTAGCTTATTCACTTTCTCTTTATTACTCTCTTTATTGATGTGGGTATCTAGAGTAGTCCCTCAATGTGTTATTCTCTTGTTACTATGTCCCAGCACCGCGGCTGTCATTGCAGCCGGGTGCCGGGGTTTTTCATTCTGTGAGGTGATTTTTCACCTCACGCGCGTTGGGGGGGCGGCGCTGGCACTCGGCGCTCTGCCGCGGCCAGCCCCCGTTCTCTCCTTCACTCCTCGCCGCAGCGAGCGGGGCGGGTGCTCCGCTAGTGATAGCGGATGCACCCGTTGTCATGCAGCCGGCGCCGCGGTTGTCGGCGGCGCCGGTCTCTGGGCTGGTGCGTGAGGGACTTCTTCCCTCACGCTTCATTCACACTGGAAGGGGGGGCGGAGCCGGGCTTTCGGCGCGTCGCCGCGGCTCCGCCCTACTCTGTACTGGCGCCGCTGCGGAGCTGAGCTCCCTGTCACTAGGCAGCTCCCTGTTACTAGGCAGAAGGGGGCACAGATCAGCTTTGCGCGGGCTGCGCAGACCACGCCCCTGGCACGGCCGTGCTTCTTCTCTTCACTTCACCTCAGAGATCGCCACACAATTGTTCTGAGGCGGATCATTCACCGCAGCGTCTGTGAGTGGCCCTGTGGGCCTCATTTATTTCTTTATCTGTTAAGTTTTATTGTAGGGTCTTATGGGTCTCTCTCTGTCTTTTAGGTGAAAGTTATCCAGGAGGATCTTCTGTAGTATTGGAAGGTCTCTCCTGATCCTGGGTCCCTGGGTCCATTTTAGCATCACAAATCCTCCCACTCGGGACATTAAAGGGGCATCCCGGGTTGCCTAACTGGCGTAATTCCCTGGGTCATAGCGACCACTCAAAATTCACCTTATGGAGGCATCCCCGGATACTGGGACTGGGACCCCTTCGGGGCATCCCAAAAAGTGTATGTTGTGTGGGATTTCCATTACTGGGGATGATGTGTTACTGTGTATACCATGTGCACAGCAAACTATTACGCGGCAGTCCGAACCCCAAGCGTCGGGGTCAGCACAGCCGGCCACCTCAACTCCCCCTCCCGCCTTGACTCGTGCCCCGTGTGACGTGGTCATGGGCAGGGATCTGCAATCCGAGATGTGTGCCAGATTGGCTAGCCTTGAGAAAATGCTCTCTAGCTCGGTCGCCCGTAAGGCTCCGTCTAAGAGAAAGCATTTGTCGCCGGCTCCGCCGGTGGATGATCTTGATGACAGAGATAATCTGGATTGGTCTGATTATCCCCAGCTAGAGGAGGGGGAAGTTGATGAGGGTTCAGAATTTTCGGATGATGAGCAGTCTGCTGGCGCTGATGCCGAGCTTTCTGATTTAGGGAGATCCTTGGACTCTCCTCACGCTCTGTCTCTCATGCTGGAAGTTCTGAATATTTCCCCTCCCGAGGAGGCGTCACAGCAGAAAGGTGAATTGTTTGAGGAATCCAGGCCGCGCCTGGAGTTTCCTACGCAACGCCATTTTGATAGAATCATTGACAAGGAATGGGATAGGCCGGCTCGGCTCCCTGGCATCCCTCAGGGGTGGGATAGGAAATATCCCTTTCCTTCTGAGGCGATCAAGCGCTGGGCATCTCCCCCCGAGGTGGATGCACCGGTTTTGGGGTTGTCTAACTCCTCGGTGTTAAACAGACCTGATTGTTCCACTCTCAAAGATGGAGAGGATAAACGTATTGATCAGATGGCTTCTCATGGCTTTACTAGCATTGGGTCGGCCATCCGGCCTGTGTGCGCTTCGGAGCTAATGGTGTTGGCCACCAGGTCTGTGGTCAGGGACCTGTTGACTTCTTCCGGGCTTCGTCCTGGTAGTAACGAGTTCCTTAGCCTTAAACGGTGCGAGTTGTTTCTATCCTTTGTGTTGACCGCCTTGGATGATACTTTGATGATGTGTGGTAGGACTTCGGCTCTGCTTGTGGCTATTCGGCGGTCGGTGTGGCTGCGCCAGTGGGCGGCCGATTTTATGTCCAAAAAATCACTGACGGCTTTACCCTTTGTTGGTCTACGGCTCTTTGGAGAGACATTGGACTCTGTCACCAAGGGTGGTAGGTTACCTCAACGTAAGAAACAACGCCGCCCCTTTCGGGGGGCGCCTGCCTTTAACCCCTCCTTTCGGGGGGCCAGATCTGGCAGGGGTTCTGCATTTCCCTCTTCCAGAGGAGATTTCGGAAACAGGGGCAGAGGACGTGCCCGTTCTGGATACAGTTGGGGCTCTAAGCCCAAACCGGCTGCTAAGCCGGCTCAGCAATGAGGGGGCGCCCTCACCCATGCGGGTGGGGGGACGGCTGCAGCACTTCTCTCAGATCTGGGATCAAGAGGTCTCGGACAGATGGATCCGGGAAGTGGTGTCTTCTGGCTACAAGCTGGAGTTCGAGCTCCGCCCCCTTCCAGATTTGTCAGGTCTCGGATGCCGTCGGAGCCTCTAGCGGCGCAGGGGCTCCTGGTGGCAGTGGAGAATCTTCTGGACATGGCTGTCATTTGCCCAGTGCCCCCTTCAGATCGGGGCAGGGGCTTTTATTCCAATCTGTTCACGGTTCCCAAGAAGGATGGGTTGGTCCGACCCATCTTGGATCTGAAGTTTCTCAACCGGTTCATCCGGCCGAGGAAATTCCGCATGGAAACGCTGCGTTCGGCCATTCACTCTCTTCGTCAGGGAGACTTTCTGACGTCCATAGACATCAAGGATGCTTATCTACACGTTCCGGTTTTTCCAGCACACCAGAGGTTTCTCAGGTTCGTGGTGGAGGATCGGCACTTTCAGTTTGTGGCACTTCCTTTCGGTCTCACCTCAGCGCCTCGGGTGTTCACCAAGGTGCTAGCGGGGGTGATGGCTCTGCTCAGAGGTCAGGGTATCCGCATCGTGCCCTATTTGGACGATCTACTGATCATGGCCTCTTCCTTCAACCAAGCGGAGTTGGACACCAGAGCGGTGGTGTCCACTCTGGAGAGGTTCGGTTGGGTGATCAACCACCCCAAGTCTTCTCTTTCCCCGTCCAGAATTCTGACCTTTCTGGGAATGTCTCTGGACACTTCACAGGCCAGGGTGTTTCTACCCCAGGCCAAGATTCTTTTGATTCAGGAGTTAGTTCGGCTTCTCTTGTCAACCCCTCATCCGATCATCCGGTTAGGGATGAGGCTGGTGGGGTTAATGGTGGCCTCATTCGAGGCAGTTCCCTTTGCGCAGTTTCACACAAGGACGCTTCAGCTTCATCTGTTGAAGGTTTGGGACAAGTCTCCTCTATCGTTGGATCAGTCCTTCCTGATGACTCCCCGAGTTCGTCGATCCCTGCAATGGTGGTTGGGGTCGGTCAATCTGTTGAAGGGCAGATCTTTTCTGGCTCCGCGTTGGGAAACAGTTACCACGGATGCCAGTCTGTCAGGTTGGGGGGGTGTTTGGAAGGACCTCCAGTTTCAGGGTCTGTGGGGCCCGCGGGAGGCTCACGAGCCCATCAATGTTCTGGAGTTGAGAGCCATCAGGTTGGTTCTGTTTCGCTTGACTCATCAGTTGAGAGGCCTGCCAGTTCAGGTCCGGTCGGACAACAGAACGGCGGTTGCTTACATCAATCACCAAGGAGGGACTCGCAGCAGGAGTGCCCTCAGGGAAGTGTCTTTGATTCTGGACTGGGCAGAGACCCACGTCCCGTGTATCTCAGCAGTCTACATTCCGGGAGTGGAGAACACGGAGGCGGACTTGCTGAGCAGGGCCTCCTCTCGTCAGGGGGAGTGGTCTCTCAGTCCCAAGGTGTTTCGTTCGATATGTCTCAGGTGGGGGTTCCCAGCGGTGGACCTCTTTGCTTCTCGTCACAATCACAAGCTTCCAGTCTTTGTGTCTCTCTCGCAGGATCCTCTGGCTCTGACAGTGGATGCCATGTCTCTAAACTGGAGGGATCTGGGGTTCCTTTACCTGTTTCCTCCGTTCCCAATGATAGCCAGAGTGCTGCGCAAACTGGCCTTGGATGGTGCGTCGGCGATTCTGGTGGCCCCAAGGTGGCCAAGGCGAGTTTGGTTCGCAGACCTCGTAAGACTGGCAGAGGATCAGTTCGCCCTGCCTCTGCTGCCGGACCTGCTCACCCAGGGTCGGCTGCGCTATCCCAATTTACCATCGCTGGCTTTGACGGCATGGCTGCTGAAACCGCCATCTTGAAGGAAGAAGGTCTTTCTGACGCGGTGATTCAGACTCTTATCCGTGCCAGGAAGCGCTCTTCCTCTTCTATTTACTACAGGACTTGGAGGGCCTATATTGATTGGTGTGAAAGTAGGTCTTTCTCTTGTCGAGAGTTCTCCATTCCTAGAATTTTAGAGTTTCTCCAACATGGTC
Source organism: Gastrophryne carolinensis (assembly GCA_027917425.1). Classification (NCBI taxonomy): domain Eukaryota; kingdom Metazoa; phylum Chordata; class Amphibia; order Anura; family Microhylidae; genus Gastrophryne; species Gastrophryne carolinensis. Next base: position 142,613,593 of record CM051244.1, read on the forward strand.
TAGATCTGGGGCTCCAGCTTAGTACATTGAAAGGGCAGGTTTCTGCCCTGGCGGTGTTCTTCCAAAGGTCTTTTGCACTTCATCCCTTAGTCAAGACCTTTTTCCAAGGTGTTACACATGTTCGGCCTCCTAGGAAGCCTTTTGTTCCAGTTTGGGATTTGAACCTGGTTCTTTCTGCTCTCCAGGGCCCTCCGTTTGAGCCCTTGAATGAGATAGCTTTGTCTTCTCTTACGCAAAAGGTGGCCTTTTTGGTGGCTATCACTTCGGTTAGGCGTGTTTCTGAGTTGGCAGCTTTATCCATTACAGCTCCGTACTTCGAGAAACATCAGGACAAGGTTGTCTTTCGTTTCAAGCAGGATTTTCTTCCTAAAGTGGTCTCGGAGTTTCATCTGAATCAGGACATTGTGTTGCCTTCTCTATGCCCAAATCCCAGCGACGACAAGGAAAGGGCATTGCATTCCTTGGATGTAGTTCGTGTTGTGGAACATTATCTGGAGGTTACGTCTTCCTTTCGTAAGACTGATGCTTTCTTTGTGGTGCCCTGCGGGCCTAGGAAAGGTTTGGCTCCTGCCAAATCTTCCATTAGTAAATGGATTCGTCAGGCCATCATTGGGGCCTATTCTGCCAAGGGGAGGAGTCCCCCTTTTCGTGTTACTGCTCATTCTACTCGTGCAGTTGGTGCGTCCTGGGCTTTTCAGCACCAGGCTTCTGTTGAGCAAGTTTGTAAGGCCGCTACCTGGTCTTCTGTTCACACCTTTTCCAAGTTTTACAAGGTTGATGTTCGGGCTTCAGCGGATGCTGTTTTTGGCCGCAAAGTTTTGCAAGCTGTAGTGGTTTAAAGTTGTGCATTGTTGCCAAGTTTTGGATCCCCGCCCTTGTTATGGACACTGCTGTTGGATGTCCCACATGTTATGGATTCTTGAAGCGGGGTCACACACCCCGCTTCAACCCGCCCTTTTGTATTCAGGATCCTCTTTATTGCGAACTTTGCGTGGTTGTTGTTTATTTTTGCCTCTTCCTGGTCCCTTACCTTACTGCTTCTGTATACTGGGTAGTGAGTGGGAGGTCCCAGGTATTTATGGATCAGGGAGGGGCTTTCTTTTGCTATCATCTCTGCAGGAACGCCCTCTTCAGGACGATATTACCCACATGTTATGGATTCTTGAAGCGGGGTGTGTGACATACTCATAATACCCATTTTACAAGGTGAGTATTCACAAAATGGTATTATTCTAAGTTTTTAGTCACTTATTATTCTTTCCTCCACTGGGCTGCAACTCTGTTCAGGTCTCTAGGATACAGGCGCCGCCATCTTGATTCAGGAGCATCACATACCGAGAAGAGGAGAGCGGGATAAAGTACAGGGGGCGGTTATAGCTGTGCTTTGCTCAGACAGAGCAGAGCTGGGGTAAGGAAAAGGTCAGCAATCCCAGAATGCAGAGTAGCACAGTCAGAAGGCACTTGATATTAAATAAGCAGGGAAGTGGGGATCTATGGTCTACCGCGGTTCCGCCAACTGGGAAAGAATATTTTTTGTGGGGCTCAGGCCCCTAGAAAGGCTTGGAGTTGTCTTTTAGTTTTACCAAATTTAAGTGCGGATAGTTCGTTTTCTAATACATTTTTCATCTTGATTTTCCAGGGTCTAAATGTAGGAGGGGTGGATTTCCCCCAGTAGTGGCTAATGAATTGCTTAGTGCCTATTATTATGAGATGTGTTAGGTAGACTTTTGCCTGCTCTTGGTCTTTCTCTTGTGGGATTAGTAATATTTTATCAGTGTCAAAATTATTGCTCTATATGGGAGGGAGGGTGGTTTAGAGGAAGGGTAGGGAAGGTGTTAGATGGCATTAGGTTGCTAACCCCACTCTTTCATTTTTCTTCATTTATTTTTCTGCATTCTTCTTTCACTCTTCTTCCTTCCTCTCTTCCCTTTCTCCTTCCTTTGTTCCCTTTCTTTTCTCTCTTTCTCTTATTCTTTTTTTTCCATCTCTTTTCTTTTTCTCTCTTTCTTTCTTTTTTTCTCTCTCTCACTTTTCTTATTTGCTACTGCGCACGTAACTGCAGAGATATATTTCCCATAATGATATTATACTTATCCAAACTTGGAAACGTATGTTAAATGATTATCAAGCTAAGTATCCAAGACTAATACTGAATGGGGAAAAAAAAAAAAAAAGGCACTTGATGCCTGATGTTCCATAAGCCGCCATCTTGGATGTTTAAAGGCTCATAACATACAGTAGGTGCAGGTAGGATGATTTTTAATGTGGGCAATCTGTATGTTCAGGGTGTGGGAAATATATAAGATGGGCTCTTATTCAGAGTGAAGGTCCGCTTTAAAGAAAAAGAGTTTGACTTTCCCAGGTTTAGTTCCAGCTCCCTGGGGCATCCCACTGTTTTAAACATCCAAGATGGCGGCTCATGGAGCATCAGGCAGCCTGCAAACAGGAAGTGTCTTCTGAATGTGTTGCTCTGCATTCTGGGATTGCTGTCCTTTCCGTGACCCCAGATCTGCTCTGTCTGAGCAAAGCACAGCTATAACCCCGCCCCCTCTACTTTATCCCTCTCTCCTTGGTATGTGATGCTTCTGAGTCAAGATGGCGGTGCCCGTATCCTAGAATCCTGACCAGAGTTGCAGCCCGGTGGAGGAAATAATAATAAGTGACAAAAAACTTAAAATACCATTTTGTGAATACTCACCTGTAAAATGGGTATTATAAGTATGTCACACACCCCACTTCAAACATTAATAATTACACTTGGGTTAACCCACCTGTAGGTGGCAACGTTGCAGAGAAGTCTTGAAAAACGAGCCCCTCCCGGTCTTTACATACCTGGGACCTCCCACTTATCTCCCAGTTTTCAAACAGCAGTAAAGACAAGGTACCAGGAAAAACCATTGGTAACCCTCAAACTGTAAACAAAGCTTCACCATATAAAGATCCAGGCTACCAAAAAGGGCGGGTGAAGCGGGGTGTGTGACATACTTATAATACCCATTTTACAGGTGAGTATTCACAAAATGGTATTATTCTAAGTATGTCACACACCCCGCTTCAAACATTAATAATTACACTTGGGACATCCAAAAGCAGTGTCCAGAAAGGGCGGGTATCCAACAAGGCAATAATGAAAAACTCAAACCACTGCAGCCTGCAGAACCTTGCGGCCAAACACAGCATCCGCTGAAGCCCGCACGTCAACCTTATAAAACTTGGAAAAAGTGTGAACAGAAGACCAAGTAGCAGCCTTACAAACTTGTTCAACAGAAGCCTGGTGCTGAAAAGCCCAAGACGCCCCAACAGCACGAGTAGAATGAGCAGTGATACGGAAAGGGGGAGCCTTCCCCTTGGCAGAATAGGCCCCAAAAACAGCCTGACGAATCCACTTGCTAATGGAAGACTTAGCCGGAGCCAAACCCTTCCTAGGCCCACAGGGCACCACGAAAAAGGCATCAGTCTTACGAAAAGGAGATGTAGTAAGCAAATAGTACTTCATACAGCGTACCACATCCAAACAATGCAAAACCCTCTCCTTGTCATTCCTAGGCCTAGGACACAAGGAAGGAAGAGCAATGTCCTGGTTAAGATGAAAAACAGAGACCACCTTAGGAAGGAAGTCCGGTTTGAAGCGGAAAACCACTTGGTCCTGATGCCTCTCAAAGTAAGGAGCCTGAATCGACAAGGCTGCCAACTCCAAAACGCGCCGAACCGAAGTGATGGCCACCAAAAAGGCAATATCCTGCAAAGGCTCAAAAGGAGGAGCCTGAAGAGCAGAGAGAACCAAATTCAAATCCCAAACAAGGAGCAAAGGCTTACTAGGAGGCCACAAATGCGAGACCCCCTGGAAAAAAGTCTTGACCAAAGGATGAAGCGCAAAAGACTTTTGAAAAAAGACAGACAAGGCAGAAACCTGCCCCTTCAAAGTACTCAGCTGAAGACCAGAGTCCAGCCCTGATTGAAGAAATTCCAAAATCCTGGAAACAGAAAAGACCCGACAGGGCAAAGATCTAGCCTCACACCAATCAATATAAGATCTCCAAGTCCTATAGTAGATGGTAGAAGAGGACCTATTCCTGGCGCTAAGAAGAGTCTGAATAACAGAATCCGAAAGACCCTCCTCCCTTAAGATGGAGGTTTCAGCAGCCAGGCCGTCAAAGCCAGCGTTGGTAAATTGGGGTAACGCAGTTGACCCTGCGTGAGAAGATCCGGCCGAAGAGGCAGATCGAACTGATCCACCGCCAGACGAACGATGTCTGCGAACCACACCCGCCTTGGCCACCTTGGAGCCACGAGAATGGCGGGAACCCCTTCCAGGGCCAGCTTTCGCAACACCTTGCCTAGCATGGGGATCGGAGGAAACAGATAAAGGAACCCCAGGTCCCCCCAGAGGCATGGCATCCACCGCCAGAGCCAGAGCCACAATTGTAATTGTGACGAGAGGCAAACAGATCCACCTCCGGCGTCCCCCACCGGAGACAAAGCGACCGAAACACCTGGGGGTGGAGAGACCATTCCCCCCGGCGGGAAGAGCACCTGCTCAGAAAGTCCGCCTCCGTGTTTTCCACTCCTGGAATGTACACTGCCGAGATGCAAGGGATATGAGTCTCCGCCCAGGCTAGAATCAGAGACACCTCTCTGAGGGCACTCAGACTGCGAGTCCCTCCCTGGTGATTGATGTAAGCAACCGCCGTCCGATTGTCTGACCGAACCTGAACCAGCAAGCCCTGTAAATGCTGTGTCAAGTGAGACAGAACCAACCTGATGGCTCTCAACTCCAGAACGTTGATGGGCAAGTGGGCCTCCTGAGGACCCCACCGCCCCCGGAACTGAAGGTCCTTCCAGAAACCTCCCCATCCCGACAAACTGGCGTCCGTGGTGACAGTTTTCCAAAGAGGCGTCAGAAAAGACCTGCCCCTCAAGAGATTGTCCGAGACCATCCACCACTGGAGAGACTGCCGAACCCGGGAGGACATCCGGAAGGGCCGATCCAACGACCGCGGTCGCCGGTCCCAAGACGCCAACAGATGAAGCTGAAGCGTCCTCGTGTGAAACTGAGCAAAAAGAACTGCCTCGAAGGAAGCTACCATCAACCCCACCAGTCTCATCCCTAGCCGGATGGACGGGCAAGGATTGGAAAGAAGAAGCTGCACCAATTCCTGAATCAAGAGAACTTTGGCCTGAGGCAGAAACACTCTGTGTAGGCAAGAATCCAAGGACATCCCCAGGAAGGACACCACCCTGGTCGGAGCGAGAGAGGACTTGGGATAGTTGATCACCCAGCCGAAACTCTCCAGAGTGGATACCACCGTCCTGGTGTCCATCTCCGCTTGACTGAAGGAAGGAGCCATGATGAGAAGATCGTCCAGATAAGGCACAATGCGAATCCCCTGAGCTCTGAGAAGGGCCATCACGCCCGCCAACACCTTGGTGAAGACTCTTGGAGCCGAGGTAAGGCCGAACGGAAGAGCCACAAATTGAAAATGCTGATCTTCCACCACGAAGCGAAGAAACCTTTGGTGAGCCGGAAAGATAGGAATATGAAGGTAGGCATCCTTGATGTCTATGGACGTCATGAAGTCCCCCTGCCGAAGAGAATTGATGGCAGAACGCAGAGTTTCCATGCGAAACTTCCGGGGACGAATAAACACGTTGAGGAACTTCAGATCCAGGATGGGACGAACCGACCCGTCCTTCTTGGGCACTGTGAAGAGATTGGAATAATACCCGCGGCCCACCTCCGAGGAAGGGACCGGGCAGATGACTGCCATTTCCAGAAGATTCCTCACCGCCGCCAGGAGCCCCTGCGCGCCCAAAGGATCTGAGGGAACACGAGACCTGAAAAATCTTAGAGGAGGTCGGGACTCGAACTCCAGCTTGTAACCGGCCGACACCACCTCCCGGATCCTCCTGTCCGAGACCGCCCACACCCGGAAGAAGTGTCGCAACCGTCCCCCCACCCGCAAGGGTGAGGGCGCCCCCTCATTGCTGAGCGGCCTTGGCAGCGGGCTTGGGTTTGGCACCCCAGGAGTGACCGGGACGGCCACTGCTTCTACCCCTGTTCCAACTTGCACCCCTGAAGGCCGAAAAGACCGCACCTCTGCCAGCTCTGGCTCCCCGAAAGGAGGGATTAAAAGAGGCCGCCCCCCGAAAGGAACGACAAAGTTTCTTGCGCTGAGGTAACTTACCTCCCTTGGCAACGGAATCCAATTTCTCACCAAACAGGCGCAAACCCAAAAAGGGAAGAGCCGTAAGCGACTTCTTAGAATTTAAGTCAGCAGTCCATTGCCGCAACCACACCGACCGTCGGATAGCCACCAACAAAGCCGTGGTCCTGCCACACATCACCATGGCGTCATCCTGAGCGGCTAGGACAAACGAAACAAAGGACTCACAACGTTTGAGAGCAACAAACTCATCACAAGTAGGATCAAGGCCCGCAAATAAATCCCTGACAATGGACCTAACCGCCAACAACAAAAGTGCCGAAGCACAAACAGGCCTCAAAGCCGAACCCGCACAGGCAAAACCGTGGCGAGCCAGCTGGTCAATCCGGCGATCTTCGCCATCCTTAAGGGTAGTAGTGTCAGGAGAATGCAACACAGCCATGTTAGATAGCCCCAAAACCGGGCCATCAACCTCGGGAGGAAAAGACCAACGCTTCACCAAGTCCGCCGGAAAAGGATACTTCTTATCCCAACTAGGCGGAACACCAATGAGACGCATAGGCTGCTCCCATTCTTTAAGGACGACATTCTCAAAATGTCGTTGACTGGGAAACTCCAAACGCGGCTTGGCCACATCAAACAACTCACCCTTAGGCGGAGGAGCCGCCACAGGAGGGTCTAAATCCAAAACTTGAGCCAATATTGAAGGGGTGTCAAATACCATCTCCGCCGCCTGGTCACCCTCAGCACCAAACAACTGCTGGACCTCAGAGTCGTCCAATTCCTCGAGAATCTCCCCCTCTTCAGCCGAGGGGCAATCTGACCAGTCCAATGCCTCAATACCATCCACATCTGGGTCTGGCGGAGTCGGGGACAAGTGTTTCCGCTTAGCCGGAGCCTTCTGAGCAACCACAGCAGAAAACATTTTCTCAAGGCTGGCCAACCGGGCGCATACCTCGGATTGCGAATCCCCACCCATGACAACATCACACGGGGTCCGGAACAGGCGGGGAGGAGTAGGAGATGACACGGGCAGCGAGGGGCCAGAAACCGGAGTGCCGGACTGGCGCTCAATGTTCCGCTGCGCACATGGAATGCATATAATGACATCATCCCCCGGGAGCAGAGCCCCACAACCCCCACACAGCCTAGATTGCCCCGAAGGGCCATTTCCGGTATCCTTGGAAGCCTCCATATGGTGAAAATGTGGTATTCACAATTACCCAGGGATTTACGCCGTATGCGACCCGGGATGCCCCTTTAATGTCCCAGTAGAGGGAGGATTTGCAATTTAAAATATATATATATATATAAAATCCTTGTAATGGACAAAACCCCACTAGCCAGGTATCTAAGACCGGGAGACCCCTTCAGCACGGGATCCCAGGATCTGCAACAGAAAGGACAACAGTCACTCCAAGCAAATAACAAACAAGCATGCATCAGTACGTGAATAAATTGCAAACACAAGCACAGGCCAGTACACAGTAAAATATAAAGAAATATATATATATATATATATATATATATATATATACATATATCTATTTATGCACACAAGGGCAAGGGACCCAGCTGCAGTACAGCTGATAAGTAAAGATCACACAGACGGCACCCAGAAAAAAACCCAATCCTTGAGGGGTTACTGTCAGCCGTGCCCTGACATAAGAAGCTAGCTCTAATGTCCCAGTAAAAAGGCAGAATTACCCGCAATAAAATATACCTTAAAAAGCCGAACTATAAAATGGCGGTGCAGAGGACAGCCGCAGCATCAGACGACCATCCTGAAACGAGGAGGAAGGGAGAAGAAGAAGAAGGGCCCACCCAAGCGCGCCAGGCGCTCCGGCCCCGCCCCACCTCCAATCATCAGCACAGCGCCCCGCCCCCCTCCTCCTCCGGAGAACAAGCCATACTCAGCGGGCGCCCGCTCCACAGCCAGAAGGGGCTCACCGGAGCCCCGCACAAACCAGAGAACCGGTCAGACAGGCGGGCCGGCGACACGCACGCCGCCCGGCCCCGCCCCCCACCGGCCGTGCCAGCCGCAGAAAAGAATCAGTCTGACAAATGAAGTGAAGACAAACACATGTACCAAGCACACAGACACAGCCCCCCCCCCCCCATACTAGCGCAGGGAGAAGGGACCCAAGCGGGACACAGGGCAATAGGGGGCAACGGGGCATCCCAAATCCGGATCACCAGGTCGGATAACCGCGTTGCCCCATAGTATGGGGTCTAGCGGAGGAGCAAGCTCCTAGGCACCTTAGGGTGCCGTCTACCCTTGCCCGGCCGGCAGCCTAAGCTGGGTGTTACCCCGGCTACCTGCAAGCAGGAGACTTCATTCTTCTGTCTTGTCGCCATCTTGCAGAGAAGAACCCTGGGAGATAAGTGGGAGGTCCCAGGTATGTATAGACCGGGAGGGGCTCGTTTTTCAAGACTTCTCTGCAACGTCGCCACCTACAGGTGGGTTAACCCAAGTGTAATTAGTAATGTTTGAAGCGGGGTGTGTGACATACTTAGAATATAATAATTTTAGATGCTGGAGAATAGTTTTTTAAGGGTTTGGGCTTTTCATTAAATCACGCTGAAGGTCCAGTATAAAGGGTCGCCCCAGGCAAGTTAAAGAGATTGACCAGTGAAACTTTAAAATCAATTGCCTGGCAGCTTACCTGATGTAGTGTGAGTTCCATGCGGTCTCTTCACTATGGTCACATAGAGAGTAACAATACTCTCCTGTAGAATTGTTTTTGGTAGTGTCCTGTTTAGGTCGCTCCATTTCTAAAAGGGGGTAATCCGCCACAAGGTGGCGTAGTGACTGCATATAAGGCAGCTGTCTACCAAAATCCCCCAGTGGTTCAAAAGCAGTAAGACAGAGACATGCCGTTAGGCCAGAAACCATGTTACTTCACATAGCTTCAGCATGAACTCTCAAGAAAAAAAATACAACAGTAATCACCATAACAGGCAAAAGAACATAACAGAACAAGGGTGGGATGGAGCGACCTGAACAGGACACTACCAAAAACAATTCTACAGGTGATTACTCACAGAATTGTATTTTTCCTAGTGTCCTGTTTAGGTCGCTCCATTTCGGACAAGTGGGACATCCAAAAGCAGTGTCCAAAAGAAGGGTGGGATCCCCAAAAAGCGACAGCATGTAGTTCATGACACTACCACCTGAAGTACCTTACAGCCAAAGACAGCAACAGCTGAGGCCCTAACATCAACCTTGTAAAACTTTGTAAAAGTATGAACAGAAGACCAAGTAGCGGCCTTACAAACCTGTTCAACCGAAGCCTGATGCTGAAAAGCCCAAGAGGCTCCAATAGCTCTGGTAGAGAGAGCTGTGATCCAAAAAGGGGGTTCTTTCCCCTTGGCAGAGTAAGCTTGCACCGCCGCCTGTCTGATCCACCTACTGAGAGTGGATTTGGCTGGAGGCAGCCCTTCCTAGGCCTGTCAGGAAGGACAAAAAGAGAATCCGATTTCGTGAAATATTCAGTAGCAACCAGGTAGTACTTAAGGGCTCTGACCACATCCAGGGCATGGAGAGCCCTCTCCTTAGAATTAGAAGGCGCGGGACACGAGGAAGGCACAACAATGTCCTCATTGAGATGAAAGGCTGAAACAACCTTAGGTAGAAAATCTGGTTTAAGTCGGAAAACCACCTTATCCTGATGCCGCTCAAAGTAAGGAGGCTTCATACAAAGCGCCGCCAGCTCTGAAATGCGACGCACCGAAGTGATGGCTATCAAAAGACCACCTTCTGAGTCAGAATGGATAAAGCAGCATCGCACAAAGGCTCAAAAGGAGGATCCCACACCGGTAACATAGGCTTACGCGGTGGACGTACATGAGTAACTCAGTGAAAAAAATAAAATTCTGTGAGTACTCACCTGTAGAATTGTTTTTACTATGCACAGCACGGCCTGTTTCATGTAGTCCTTACATCTGGGTATTCCGCCACAAGGTGGCGCAGTGTAACGCAGAAAATTTGTGGCTCCTCCAGGCCCCATATAAAACCGGAATCACCCATAGACCTCCAGTGTTGAAAAGCAGTTATACAAGAAGCCGGGAGGTAATAAAGGTAAAAAGAACCCTCACAACTAACTTTGGAATAAATCACCATACAAAGGCAACCAAAGATAACGATAACAAGGGAGGGATGAAACAGGCCCTGCTGTGCATAGTAAAAACAATTCTACAGGTGAGTACTCACAGAATTGTATTTTTCCTAGTGCACAGCACGGCCTGTTTCATGTAGTTCTTACATCTGGGACATCCAAAAGCAGTGTCTGTAAGGTAGGGTGGGATCCCCAAAGAGTAACAGCGGGCAGTTCAAACCACTACCGCCTGAAGTACCTTGCGGCCAAAAGCAGCATCAGCTGAGGCCTTAACATCAACCTTGTAAAACTTGGAAAAAGTATGAACAGAAGACCAAGTAGCCTTACAAACTTGTTCAACAGAAGCTAGGTGCTGAAAAGCCCAAGAAGCACCAATAGCACGAGTGGAATAAGCAGTAACCCAAAAGGGAGGTTCCTTCCCCTTGGCAGAATAGGCCTGCTCCACCGGCATGACGGATCCACTTGCTGATAGTAGACTTGGCCGGAGGCAACCCCTTCCTAGGTCCAGAAGGAAGAACAAAAAGAGCATCAGATTTCCTAAAAGACTCAGTAGCAACCAAATAAAACTTCAATGCCCTTTACAACATCCAGAGAATGAAGGGTCCGTTCCTTAGAATTAGCAGGGTTAGGACACAAGGAAGGCAAAGCAATGTCCTGATTGAGATGAAAAGCTAACACAACCTTGGGCAAGAAATCCGGTTTAAGCCAAAACACTACCTTATCTTGATGCCGCTCAAAATAGGGTTTCACAGAAAGCGCCGCCAGCTCAGAAACTCGCCTGACTGAAGTGATAGCCACCAAAAAGGTCACCTTAAGAGTCAGAATGGGCAACGCAGTCGCACGTATAGGTTCAAAGGGAGGACCCTGTAGAGCAGACAACACCAAATTTAAGTCCCAAAGTGGTAACATAGGCTTACGCGGTGGACGCACATGAGTAACTCCCTGGAAGAAGGTCTTAACCATCCTGTGATTGACAAAGGATCTTTGGAAAAAAATTGCCAGAGCTGACACCTGAAGGCCCGAATCCAAACCATGTTGTAAAAACTCCAGGATCCTGGGGATAGAAAACACCCGACAAGGGAGAGACTTAGACTTACACCAGGCAATGTAAGCATGCCAGACCCTGTAGTAGATAAAATACGAGGACTTCTTCCGGGCCCGAATAATGGTATCAACAACAGAGGCCGGCAACCCCTTTTCCATCAAGATGGAGGTTTCAGCAGCCAAGCAGTTAAAGCCAGCGTTTGCAAATTGGGATGGCGCAGCTGTCCCTGAGTGAGAAGATCTGGATCCTTGGGCAAATCGTACCGATCCACTGCGAACTGCACGACGTCTGCGAACCACACCCTCCTTGGCCAACAGAGGGCCACCAGAATGGCCGGTACCCCCTCTTGGGCTATCTTGCGCAGCACCCGGCCCAGTAGAGGAAAGGGAGGAAATACACAGAGGAGACGAAACTCTGTCCAAGGAATTGCTAGCGCATCCGTGGCGAAGGCCAGGGGATCCTGAGACAGGGAGACAAATCTTGGAAGCTTGTGACTGTGACGGGACGCAAACAGGTCCACCTCTGGCTGACCCCAGCGACGACACAGGGATTGAAAAACATTGTTGCTGAGAGACCATTCCCCCAGCCGAGACGTCCCCCTGATCAGGGAGTCTGCCTCCTGGTTCTTCACCCCCGGAATGTAGACCGCCAAGATGCAGGGAACATTCTCTTCCGCCCAAGACAGTATCAGGGACACTTCTTTGAGGGCTCGCTTGCTCCGAGTGCCTCCCTGATGATTGATGTAGGCAACCGCCGTCTGGTTGTCCGAGCGGATCTGAACAGCCCGACCCCAAAGGTGAGGAGTTAACTGAGAGAGAACCAACCTGATCGCCCGCAGTTCTAGAATGTTGATGGGTGCATGGGCCTCCTGGGGGCCCCACTGACCCTGGAATTTCTGAGACTTCCAAACTCCCCCCCCCCCCCAACCGGTCAGACTGGCATCTGTGGTGACAATCTCCCAGCACGAAGGCAGAAAGGTCCTGCTCACTAGAAGATTCCTCGAATCCAACCACCACAAGAGGGACTTCCTGGCCAGAGAGGACAGAACAAATTCCTGATCCAGGGACACAGGGTCCCGATCCCAAACTGACAGAAGGTGCATCTGAAGGGATCTCATGTGGAACTGAGCAAAGGGAACCACCTCGAAGCAGGACACCATCAGTCCCACTAACTGCATCCCCTGCCGAATGGAGGGATGAGGACACAAGTGCAGGGCCCGTGCCTGCATCTGAAGGCCCTCCACTTTCTGCTGAGGGAGAAACACCTTGACCTGAGAGGTATCCAGAGTCATGCCCAGAAAGGACCTCGCCAAAAATGGAGACAGTGAAGACTTGGGATAGTTGATCACCCAGCCAAAGGACTCGAGAGTGGAGGTCACCACCTGAGTATCCTTCTCGGCCTGATGAAGAGACTGAGCAACAATCAGAGTTTCGTCCAGGTAAGGGAGGATGCGAATGCCCTGGTTCCTCAGAAGGGCAATTACGCCGCCAGCACCTTGGTGAACACCCGAGGGGCCTAGGTGATACCGAACGGTAAAGCCACAAATTGGTAATGCTGATCCTCCAGAGCGAACCTCAAAAATCTCTGATGACCTGGAAAGATTGGTATGTGAAGATAGGCATCCTTGATGTCCACAGTGGTCATGAAGTCGCCCGGCCGAAGGGAACTGACAGCCGAGTGTAGCGTCTCCATGCGAAAATGCTTGAACCGGACAAACCTGTTGAGACCCCTCAAGTCCAGGATGGGCCTCAGAGAACCGTCCTTTTTGGGCACCATGAATACATTTGGAATAGTACCCCTGACCCTGTTCCTGGTGAGGTACCGGACAGATGACTCCAGACTCCAACAGGCGTTGCACTGCTAGGCGCAGCCCCTGAGCTGACAGAGAATTCTGAGGTATGCGGGATCTGAGGAATCTGGGGGGCGGCCAGGCTGCAAACTCTATCTTGAAACCGGAGGATACCACCTCCTGAATCCACCGGTCTGAGACGCGAAGTCTCCAGACGTGAGCAAAGAGCCGAAGCTGTCCCCCCACCCGGACGGGTGAGGACGCCTCCTCATGCCTGAGGGGCCTTGGGAGGGGGTTTAGGCTTGGAGCCCCATGAAAGACCAGGACGACCACAGGATCTGCCACAGCCCCAGGAGTGTCTGCGGTTACCAAAAAAGTGTGCGCTGCGACCTCCCCTGGAGCCACGAAAGGAGGAGGTGGAAGACCCCCGAAAGGGCCGAGACTGCTTCCTACGCTGAGGTAGCCTACCATCCTTGGCCAGAACATCCAGATGCTCACCAAAGAGACGTAGTCCCGTGAAGGGAAGCCCGATGAGGGACTTCTTAGCTGACAGACCGGCGCATAGTCACCAAGAGAGTCGAAGCCCTACCGCCCAGCCGGACAGCATCATCCATGGCAGCCAGCACAAAGGCAACAAAATCAGAGCAAAGCAAGAGGGCCTTATAATCCTCCCTTCTCCTACCAGCCATGGCGCCATCAGCGAGACGCTTGAGCTTCTTCTTAAGGGCGATGGCCGTAATGGCTGCGGCACAAAACGGACGCAGGCCTGCCCCTATCAAGGTGAAAGCATGACAGACCAGCTGATCCATACGCCGGTACGCGCTGTCACGCAGTGTAGTAGTGTCAGAGGACAGCATGACCGAAGTATTAGACAGTCCTAGAACAGGAGCGTCCACCTCAGGGGGACACGACCAGCGCTTGACCAGATCAGCCGAGAAGGGATACCTTCTGTCCAAACCCTTGGGCACCGTGGGCAATCTGGCAATCAAGGACATTCCCACTCCTTGAGCACCATATTGGAGAAATGGCCCTGCTCCGGGAACTCCAAACGTTTGTCAGGGCGAAAGAGCTCCCCCTGCTTCCTCTTCGCCACCTTAGGGGGGCGATGTGCAATGTCTCAAAAATGTCCGACAACAATCTGTCAGTGTCATCAGGGAGCCAGGTATCCTCATCAGAGGCAGACCCCAGGTCACTGTCGTAACCTCCCTGCTGGCCCCCAGAGGAGTCTGAATCATGGAAAAGCACCCCCTCCTCTAAGGAGTCACGGCCGCCAAACACATCAAGGCCCTCATCCTCCGCGGTAAAGAGGGAAGGCCCGGCGTCAAGATGCCGCTTCCTGCCAGAGGCCTTGCCCGCTACCGGACGGGCCAGCTGCCTTTCAATGCTGGCGACGCGAAGTGCCAGATCAGATTGGGACCCCCTGCTAGTATCCCCCTCACTGGGGGCTAAATGCAGGCAGGGGAGTAGGAAATGCCGGAGGGAGCGCAGAACTGGGAAGAGAAGCACCCATCCCAGCGTGGCCCGCAATAATACCTTGGACGCACGGCACACAAACCGCGCCACCACCACTCAAAGGGGATGCCCCGCACATGACACATAGCCGGGATTGACCCGAAGGACCCCCGAGCACGCTATCCCCAGAAGAGCAGAGCAGAGCTGAGGTCAGGGAAAGGACAGCAATCCCAGAATGCAGAGCGACACAGTCAAAAGACACTTCCTGTTTGCAGACTGCCTAATGCTCCATGAGCCGCCATCTTGGATATTTAAAGGCTCATAACATGCAGTAGATGCAGGTAGGGTTTTTAATGTGGGCAATCTGTATGTACAGGGTGTGGGAAACATATAAGATAGGCTCATATTCAGGGTGAAGGTCCGGATTAATGTGAGCAATCTGTATGTACAGGGTGTGGGAAACATATAAGATATGCTCTTATTCAGGGTGAAGGTCCGCTTTAAAGATACCAGATTGAATTCATACGAATCTACTGTACATTCTTGTTTTTGCGGGTCATTGTTATTCTTTTGGCACCATATGTCATATTATTTTAACCCATTGGGTTCTATTCTAACGACTATTACATTGTACATTTTATTTTTTTATTTTTTGATTTATAAACAATTTAATGCATAATCAGAATTTATTGTGGTGTGCAGTCCTAATTTGAGATTTTCTGCATGGTTCTGAGCCTGGGTAGAGGGTCTTAGGCACAGCACCCAGCTTGTATTCCAGTAGATATTTTATCAGCGGTGTGCTCCACCCTATCCCCTATATCTAACTACAGAATAATATACACCATGTAATTATAAGAAAATAAAAAAAAACAAAAGAAACTTGATGAAACTCACATTCAGAGATGTTTGAGGATGGTACATGATGACCAGCATGCTGGGAATAGTAGTTGTCAAAGTATCCGGGTGCATTTTGGTAGTTGTTACGCAGCGGCAAGCCATCGGAATACTCATCAGCAGCTTGGAGGAAGGGAGGGCCGTCTCTCTGCTGGTTTGGGCCATGGCCGTGTCCTGCGGGTGGGTTGAATGCGGGGTTGATGCCCTGGCTGGTATACATTGGCATGGCCTGTGGCGGTGAATTCATGGGCTCGTGTTCAGGGATTGGCTCTGAGTTGTACATGGATGGGTGGTTTCCAGTAAACGGCATTCCCATATATGGTTGGTTGTAATAGTTTCTTCTGGGGTAAAGGTAACAAAAACACACACACTTATATGATTGATTTAGGACCAACAAGCACACTTATCTTCTTAGTGCCTACACAAGTAGATGCCCCAAGTACATTATCTGGTGTTCCATTCCTTGGCAAGATCTGATTGTTTGGAAATGGCCTCCTCACCTTATTGAAGGCACCTAAGTTTACCTTTTTTCTGCCAGTTGCCCTGGTTTCGGGGAGGACGACTCTGCCAGCCTCTTTAAAGAGGACCAAAACCCATCCTGGAATCTATGAGACTCCAGGGCAGGCATACTCTGTGCCCCGCTGTGCGAAATCGCCCGGAAACTCATCTTCGTTCCCGGTCCAAAGGCACATGTGCCAGCAGTGTCTGCTATCCCTTTAGCAGGGCGCTTTGCCAGCGTGGGCACGCTTCCTGTTAGAGGATAGTGGGGGATGCAGACGAGTGGCCGTGCATGTGTCGTAGGACCGGGAAGAGGTGAGTTTGTTCGGGCAACCTTGGGGGTTTCACACAGCGGGGCACTTCTGATCGGGGTGTCCCGGGGGCAAAGACCAAAGCCCGGGATAGTCAAAACCTGTTTTTTCCTAATCCCGGTTGGGTTTGGTCCGTGGGTTTGGCATGCCCTGATGTGCGAAACATCCCAGGTAGCCAAATCCACGCACCGCTTGTCCAATCAGCTTTTCCGGCAAAACATATTGTGTGTGCGGCTGGAGAAGCTGAATGGAATCCCCAGCAGCACACATTGGTAGCGCACGGCATCAACTGCATCCTCCGGCTGTGCGTGGCCACGCATTTCGCCCGGGGGATTGAGGTTTAGGTAAGGATTGCAGAGGTTATGGGGGTCTATTCGTGGGGTGGGCTTCAGCAATCTGGATGCCGCCCTCCAGTTCCCAAGACTGTAACAATGCAGCCCACACCCATTATGTAGAAAATGGGTGTGAGCCCGCTTTAAAGGGACTGTAAACGCCGGTCCACTGCTCAGAAACCTGGCCCCGCCCCTCCCGACAATCACTGTGCAATGAATGGACAATGCTAAGCACAGGCACATTGGCCTTGATTCATCAAGAGTTGAAACAAATTCTCATGATAGAAAAAAATTCATTTCATGAGAAAAAAGCCTTGAGAATTGATGAATCACCAGATAGGAAGACAATGGAAGTCAATGGGACTTTTTACTACTGAGTAAAAAGGGGTAAAACGTTCACTACTTTTCTCAAGAGTAAAAAATTGCCATTGACGTTCATTGTCTTCCTATTTGGTGATTCATCAATACTGAAATTCTCAGGCTTTTTTCTCATGAAATTAATTTTTTTTCTACCATGCGAATTTTTTTTTCAACTCTTGATGAATCGAGGCCATTGACTGATGTGAGCGGTGGGATAGCGAGCAAAGGACACAGGGAAGCCCAGTTCTCGGAAACCAGAACATTTCTCACTCAGAGGTGAGCTGGTTGGTTGAGTTGCTGCATATGAGAGCAAGAAAGTTCCTGTTTGTTTTTTTTTTCCTGGGCTTTAGTGACCCTTTATCTAAAGCAGACGCAATGCAGATGTCAGAAACCTTCAAATGGCTGAAAAGAAATCAAACAAGTAGACTTATATACTAACCCGTGCCCTGACATCTCCTCACACTCTTCTTCTTCCTGTTGTTTCTCTTCCTCTGTGTTTAAAACCTGCAATGAAAATGATGCTTTGCATGAGAGGTTTATCTGCATCCAAACGCAGCGCAAGCAACACACGTCTGGGCTTTTTCCATTTTTTGTTTGTTTTTGTTTTACAGCCATATTCAGGTTTATAGTCAGGCAGTGGTGTGGGTCTGTGTGTTGTCCGTTAGCTGGATGGCAGCTTTAAACATCAGCCCAAGGCATTGCATGATGGGAAAAAGCATCTCAACACATCGGAGGAATTGCAATAAGCTAGTATTCCAGCACAAGCCGCTAGAGTTGAGCGGCACTCTCCTTGAAAGGAAACAAATGTTCAAACCCCCAAATCTCCTTCAAGCCAATAAAAAAAAACAATAACCCCTTCTCTAGCTAACTAACGTATTTATGTGGATCCTTAGTGTGGAACCATTTTTCTTTTTGCAACAGGGCTCTTTTAAAGAGCAACACCAAGTCAAAATCATGGCAGGGCATCCCGTTTTGAAATGCCGCCCTGGTGTGTGTCCCCTGAGATCATCCGTAAACTCACCTTCTCCTCTTTGATGTAAAGAGGGGGGCTGGTTGAAAGACCTGTCCAGCATAGGTTACAGTTTAACTCCCCACAGTTTTCTACCATCTACCCACAACCTCTCATACGTTGTTCCTTTAAAGTTCCTGTCCAGGCAAAAACAAAGTCTATACTCACCTTTTCTCCCACAGCTCCTCCATGCAGCACTGACATCTTCATAGTTAGCAATGAGGGAGAACAAGTGATTCCATCCTCCATTGCTGGGCAGACATGGCGGCATCTGTCAATGGCTTTACATCCCCTAACTCTACTAGTCCATTTATTGCAACAGAGGGGGCGTGCCGAGGCCAGGTGTGCTGAACCCGCTTTGGGATGATCCCTCCTTTATATTCCTGATAGTTTCAGCCATTGGAACTAAGGGCAGGGGCGGAACTAATCTCTCTGCTAACTATAGAAATGGATCCCTAAGACATTTAGATTCACTGCTCAATAGAGCAATCCGGGGAGGCCACTGAGAAACAATGTTTGACCTAAAAGCAGCATGCCCCTGATTACCAATAAACCACTAATGAGAGTAAAAATAATGAAGACACCGAGTATAAGGGACACCCTGCTGTTGCTTATCACTGATTGTTATAAACAAGTATAAACAAGTTGTAAATGGTGTGCAATCTGAACAAAGGCGAGTTACAAGTGGTGTGCGGCAAGGCTCTGTCCTGGGCCCCATTCTTTTTAATATATTTGTAAGTGACATTGGTAGGAAAAGTTTGCTTGTTTGCTGATGATACAAAGGTTAGTAATAGGGTGGATATTCCTGGAGGTGTCTGCAACATGGAAAATGATTTAGCTTTACTGGATAGATGGTCTAAACTGTGGAAACTAGAGTTTAATGTCTCTAAATGTAAAATCATGCACTTGGGTAGAAGGAATCCCTGCTCTGAGTACCGTATGGGCAGCACTGTGTTAGCCAGGACCTCGGAGGAGAGAGATTTAGGGGTACTGATTACTGATAGCTGCAAGATGAGTGGACAGTGTAGCCAGGCAGTGGGAAAAGCAAGCAGGATGCTCGGCTGCATAGCTCGAGGCATCACCAGTAGGAAGAGGGAGGTTGTGATGCCGCTGTATAGAGCCCTGGTGAGGCCACAGCTAGAATACTGTGTGCAGTTCTGGAGATCTTACCAGCAAAAAGACATTATTCAAATAGAACGTGTCCAAAGGCGGGCAACGAAAATGGTGGAAGGACTTAAACTTAAAACTTATCAGGAGAGACTTAAATAACTTAATTTGTACAGTCTGGAGGAAAGAAGGGAGAGGGGGGACATGATTGAGACCTTTATATATGTGAAAGGATTGAATAAGGTTCAGGAGGGAAGTGTTTTTAAAAAGAAGCTTTATGATAGAACAAGGGGGCACAACCTGAAGCTGGTCGGGGGGAAGATCAGGAGCAATGTTAGAAAATATTATTTTACAGAAAGAGTAGTAGATGCTTGGAACAAACTTCCAGCAGAGGTAGTTGAGAAATCAACAGTCACTGAATGTA
The DNA here is from genome assembly GCA_027917425.1 of Gastrophryne carolinensis. NCBI lineage: Eukaryota > Metazoa > Chordata > Amphibia > Anura > Microhylidae > Gastrophryne > Gastrophryne carolinensis. Next base: position 142,633,096 of record CM051244.1, read on the forward strand.
AACATGCCTGGGATAAGCACACATCTATCCTAAGATAAAGAGTACATACAGTATACACATAAGGGCAGACTAGATGGACCGTATGGTCTCCTTCTGCCGTCAACCTTCTATGTTTCTAAGTGATGATCAAGGGTTGCGTTCAGCCCGAAACGCTTTACAGGTCCTTGTAGTGGGGTGGCTTATATGCTGGTCTGAAAGATGGATGCTGGACTCCAACTATTGCTGCTAACTTGTGTGGATTTGTGCTCTTTTTAACGAATTTTGGATTAAAAGTTAAATTTTAATTTACCTACAAGTTCACTGATTGTTATAAACAAGGGCCTTAGATTGACAAAACATAAAATATATCATAAATGTTTCTAAACTGCCGAAGAAAGTCACATCTATTATACAAAATTTGGACAGGAAAATATACATTATTTTTTTTTTGCTGGAGTTGGTACCTTTTGTCTGATTAAAGGTATAGCAGACGGTGGCCGCTGCTTACGCACGCCCCATCGGATTGTGAGGGAGGTGAGTTTACTGTGCAACCTGGGGGTTTTTACACAGCGGGGCATCCCGAATCAGGTTCCCCTGAGGGGAGGGAATCAGGCAGCCCTGGAGACTCCAGGGCCACTTTTGGTCTACTTTAAGCTAACAGGACACAGGGATGCAGAGCAGGCAGACCAAGGCTCAGCCATGCTATTCCACGTTAGAGGTGTCTTTGTAATCTGCATAGCACTGTGATATGTCAGCTCTTTATACATAAACATAATGAATGAAATACAGAGCCCCCCGAATGCTGGATTTCATACCTACCTTATTTAGTAACTCCCTGGTGTCATCAGTAAGAGGCTCATGGGAAAATTTGCAGCTGTCCCCTTGGTAGCAGTGGGATCCGGTATGGTAAAACTTGCAAGGAAATTCATGTAGCGGCCAAAGAAGTTAAGTCACATATACTTAAGCTCAGCAACAGTAACAGATATCACACTTTTTATTAAAGTGTGCAGTTTACTGGGTGCCCTGGGGATTTCACACAGCAAGATATCCTAGTATGGGAAGCCCTGGGGAGAGTAAGCCTGCCCTGGAGTCTCAGACTCCAAGATGGGTTTTGGCCCACTTTAAGGCAGTATTTTCAGCTTCAATCAGCAACGTCTGTAGTCTTTTTTTTGTCCATGCACGCTCTTGGAGGAAGAAGCATTTGTCATGAAAGACAATGCTGAATTTAAAGTGGAAGTGCAATCTTAGGGTAACCCAACACTGTCCTGGGGAGGGGCGTGTTACAAAGAAAAAAAGAAGCCTTACTTTGCCTGCTTCCCAGTTATGTGTGGCTGACACTCAGACATGGCACAAAACAGTGTCTTCCGCTATGTGCGCGCTCCTGTCTGCCCATTCAAGTGATTGGACGGGTGGAACCATGCAGAGCAGGGGAAGCCATTCTGTGTTTTTTTTTTTTTTTTAAAGAGGAAAATCGGGGGAGGTAAAAACCTCACCGATGTGCTGCCCCCCCCGCCTCTGGATTTATCTTTGGGCACTATTTACTCACCTTGTCAAAGGATCCATCTTCTGAGTCCCTCGATTTCCGTGCGACCTTCCGACAGGCGGCGCCATCTTGCATCCCATCAGGAATCCAATTTAATGAGCCTAAACCTTCCTTTACTTTGGTGTATGTGCGGGCTCTCGTCCAATGAGTAATTTGGCAAACGTCTCTCATTGACTTGACTGAAGAGCGTGCGCCGCATCCCCCGCATCTTCGGACATGCGTGTGCTCTCGCCTCATCCTATTTGGATGAAGTGAACAATGAATTCTGGAGATGCAAGCAATGAGAGCGGTTTGCTGAATGGCATAGGCACACACTGGGTGAAAGCCTTCGCATGTGCCGTTGGAGCATTGTGAGTTTTTATGGGACGCCCTGGGGGCTTTCACACAGCAGCCCATCCTGAATCGGGATGCTCTGGGGGGGGGGATGCCAGCAGACGGCCCTGGAGTCTTTTAGACTTTCACGTAATCAGCAGGCCGGAACTAATCGCCAATTAGTCCACATTAAAGACAGAATGCAAGCTTATTTCCATCTTGCGCTAAATACCATTCCCTTGTAAATAAATAATATAACTGGAATCAATAGTTATGTGTAAAGAGTCTGGCCAGGCACAATTTAACAATAAAAGAAAAAGGGGGCCCTGCAGCTCTGGTACCAAAATCCTCTGAAGCCTTGATTTTATCTATGATTCGGCCAGGGGCAGAAAGGAAAATGCTCACTGTAACACTGTCTAAACAAGTGCAACATAAATACTTAAGGCAAAAATTGTAAAATGTGTAAAGAAAACACCAGGACATCACATGGCGGTTGGGCCTTGAAAGGATATTGTGCATATAGATGCAATTCTCTCCTCTGGTACAATATCCCTGTATATAAAACTTGCAGATTTCCTTCTTCTTTTCAATCTCTGCATCATGGTCAAACTTACACTGATCTCCCTGAAACATAAAAACAACCACAATTCGATCAGACACCAGCATGCATACCTAGGAAAAAAAATCATTATAAAAAAAAAAAAAAAAAAAAAAAAAAAAAAAGAAAATGTAAGAAAAAAATTCTCACGGTGTTGAATCAGCCCTAATGTGACAGATTAGTTGTAACTGAAATATTTAGTGTATGGCAGGCTATTCACCATAATACTTCTTTCTCTGTTAGTCTTGTTATCAATATTGGGCAAAGGCTTTAGTAAAACAAGTAACACAGGCCGTTTTGGGGCACTGGACTGGGGATGGAAGGTGACCACAGTATACCGAGTATAGATGCAATGAGGGAGCCGTGGCATGTCTGTCCTGTTTATGCCCCATCCCAAACATGATGAAGAATGCCAGAGTTTGACTTTACAGATATTGTCGCTCTTAAAGTGATACTCCTGGTAATTGTTACACCATTGCTTTGGGCTACATTTGGCACTGTCCTAAACTTGCTAGATCTGGGTTAACAGGTTCACTATATGTTTATATGATTTCTCCTATGAAAAAAGTGGGCGTGGCCCTTGGCTCTATGGCTCCTGGAGGAAGCAGAGTGAGGGAGGGACCAGCAATCTGCTGAGCTGATTGGAGGGACTTGATGTAAGGGGTATGACATCAGGTTAACCTGTAAACCCTGATATCTTGGTAATTTCTGCTTCAATTTTAAAAACGGAAAACAGTGCCAAATGTAGCCTGACGCAATAGTATAACAATTACCTTTGCTTGCAGTGGCACTTTGACTTGTATGTGTACCAACAATGCAATTTTTAGGTTTATTCACTAGCTTCTATCATTGGCTTGGTATTATTCATCCACCCAGAACAACCAGGTCTGCCAGTGTGCACCTTGTTTTCCTCTAAGAAGGACTGTTAATTATGAAACCCATAATTTAAATAGAAACATTCCGAAATGTGAAGCCAAGCCATATTAAAAAACAAGATCAATGAAATTTTAACCACCTTTCTGTAACGCGTTTCATGCTTAAAGTGGTACAACATACAGGAATTTCACTATTCTAAGTATGTCACACACCCCGCTTCAAGAATCCATAACATGTGGGTAATATCGTCCTGAAGAGGGCGTTCCTGCAGAGATGATAGCAAAAGAAAGCCCCTCCCTGATCCATAAATACCTGGGACCTCCCACTCATACCCAGTTTTCCATCTCTGCAAGACGGCGAGCAAGTCAGAAGATGATGGCTCCTCCTTGCACAGGGGGATTTAAGGTAGCCGGGATGATTCCCGGCCCGCTATTTAATTATTTCCGTTTGGACCAATTTAATCCTAGAATATATATGCCTCCCAGCCGTGGCTGCGGGTCCGAGCGAAGGTTTTTTATTAGCACCTCTGGTGCTTAGGAGCAACGCTCCACCGTGAGACCCTATAAAAGAGGGTAGGCGGTTACTCCGGGTTGGTGATCCCGGCTTGGGATGCCCTGTCCCTTAGTTTAATTATTGCAATGGCCCCCCCAGGATCCCTTTCCATAGTGGGGATGGGTGGTTGTTGGGTCCCCTCCTTATTTTTTCTTCAGTCGAGAGGCTGTCTTTTCTCACTTTTTTGTGTGTGTGTCTGTGCCTTTAAATGTCATTTTCAGCGCTGCGGTCGTGTTTGGAGACCTCTGTGTGGTTTTTTTGTATTGCTCCTTTCCCTCATTATGTGGAGGTAATTTACCTCACGCAATGCATAGTATATAGTGGGGGGGGGCGGGGCCGGACCTTCGGCGCGGGCCGGGGTCCGACCCTCCTTGTGTGTGACTGTGTCCTCCGTTTTTTATTTTGTGTCAGTTTTAGTGTGTCTTCACTTTTGGGGGTACCAAGCGCCCCGGCCGCATAGTTACTACGGCGCGGGACGGTGTTGGCGCTCTTTTTTCCTCTGAGGGAATCTTCCCTCACGTCTTTGCTCTTGGGGGCGGGGCCGGTATTGCAGCATCACGCGGCCCGCCCCCATCTATCTCCAAGCGCCGCTGAGGAGCTGATCGGTGCTTGGGAGGGGAGGGGGGCGTGGTTTGACGTCTCGCGCGCCCCGCGCTGGCCACGCCCCCTTTTCTCCTCATCTCCTTCTCATCTGACAGGATTTCTCTTCACACACCGCCATTACGAGTCCTGAGGTTATGTGAGTGGCCAGTGGTCCCCTAATCTTTTTATTATACTGTCTGCTGTGTGCATGTCTTTTGAAGTTCTCCTCATTAGTACCTTCTGTGTCTTTCAGGAGGAAGTTGTCAGGAGGATCTTCAGTAGCATTAGAGGGTTTTTTCTCCCGGTCCTAATCCCTGGGTTCCATTTATTGTTCTTAAATCCTCCCACTCGGGACATTAAAGGGGCATCCCGGGTTGCTTACTGGCGTAATTCCCTGGGTCTTAGCGACCACAAAAAATTTCACCTAATGGAGGCATCCCCGGATACTGGGCTCGGGACTCCTTCGGGACAACCCCGGAAGTGTATGTTATGTGGCGTATCCATTACTGGGGACGACGTACTTCTGTGTATTCCTTGTGCACAGCACACTATTGCGCGGCAGTCCGAACCCCAAGTGTCGGGGTCAGCACCGCCGGCCATATCATCTCCCCTCCCCACCTTGACGCGTGCTCCGTGTGACGTGGTCATGGGTCGGGATCTGAAATGTGCGCCAGGTTGGCCAATCTGGAGAAAATTATCTCTACCTCGGCCGCCCGCAAGGCTCCGGCTAAGAGGAAGCATTTGTTGCCGGCTCCGCCGGTGGATGACCCTGATGACGTTGATAATCTGGATTGGTCTGATTATCCCCAGCTAGAAGAGGGGGAGGTTGATGAGGGTTCAGATGTTTCTGACGATGAGCAGTCTGCTGGCGCTGATACCGAGCTTTCTGACTTAGGGAGATCCTTGGACTCTCCTCACGCTCTGGCTCTGATGTTGGAGGTTCTTAATATTTCCCCTCCCGAGGAGGCGTCTCAGCAGAAGGGTGAATTGTTTGAGGAATCCAGGCCGCGCCTGGAGTTTCCTACACAACGGCATTTTGATAGAATCATTGACAAGGAATGGGATAGGCCGGCTCGGCTCCCTGGCATCCCTCAGGGGTGGGATAGGAAATATCCCTTTCCTTCTGAGGCGGTCAAGCGCTGGGCATCTCCCCCCGAGGTGGATGCACCGGTTTTGGGGTTGTCCAACTCCTCGATCTTGAACAGACCTGATTGTTCCACTCTCAAGGATGGAGAGGATAAACGTATTGATCAGATGGCTTGTCATGGCTTTACTAGTGTTGGTTCAGCCATGCGGCCTGTGTGCGCTTCGGAACTAATGGTTTTGGCTGCCAGGTCTGTGGTCAGGGACCTGTTGACTTCTTCCGGGCTTCGTCCTGGTAGTAACGAGTTCCTTAGCCTTAAACGATGTGAGTTGTTTTTATCTTTTGTGTCGACAGCCTTGGATGACACTTTGATGATGTGTGGTAGGACGTCGGCTCTGCTTGTGGCTATTCGGCGGTCGGTGTGGCTGCGCCAGTGGGCGGCCGATTTTATGTCCAAAAAGTCACTAACAGCTCTACCTTTTGTTGGTCTACGGCTCTTTGGAGAGACATTGGACTCTGTCACCAAGGGTGGTAGGTTACCTCAACGTAAGAAACAACGCCGCTCCTTTCGGGGGGCGCCTGCTTTTACCCCCTCCTTTCGGGGGGCCAGATCTGGCAGAGGTTCTGCATTTCCCTCTTCCAGAGGAGATTCCGGGAGCAGGGGCAGGGGTCGTGCCCGTGCTGGATACAGTTGGGGCTCTAAGCCCAAACCGGCGGCTAAGCCAGCTCAGCAATGAGGGGGCGCCCTCACCCATGCGGGTGGGGGGACGGCTGCAACACTTCTCCCAGATCTGGGATCAAGAGGTCTCGGACCGATGGATCCGGGAAGTGGTGTCTTCCGGTTACAAGCTGGAGTTCGAGCTCCGCCCCCCTTCCAGATTTTTCAGGTCTCGGATGCCGTCGGAGCCTCTGGTGGCGCAGGGGCTCCTGGTGGCAGTAGAGAATCTTTTGGACATGGCTGTCATTTGCCCTGTGCCCCCTTCAGATCGGGGCAGGGGCTTTTATTCCAGTCTGTTCACGGTACCCAAGAAGGACGGGTTGGTCCGGCCCATCTTGGATCTGAAGTTTCTCAACAGGTTCATCCGGCCGAGGAAATTCCGCATGGAGACGTTGCGTTCGGCCATTCACTCTCTTCGTCAGGGAGACTTTCTGACGTCCATAGACATCAAGGATGCTTATCTTCACGTTCCGGTTTTTCCAGCACACCAGAGGTTCCTCAGGTTCGTGGTGGAGGATCGGCATTTTCAGTTTGTGGCACTTCCTTTCGGACTCACCTCAGCTCCTCGGGTGTTCACCAAGGTGCTAGCGGGGGTGATGGCTCTGCTCAGGGTTCAGGGTATCCGCATTGTGCCCTATTTGGACGATCTACTGATCATGGCCTCTTCTTTCAACCAGGCGGAGTCGGACACCAGAGCGGTGGTGTCCACTCTGGAGAGGTTCGGTTGGGTGATCAACCACCCCAAGTCTTCTCTGTCTCCGTCCAGAATTCTCACCTTTCTGGGAATGTCTCTGGACACCTCACAGGCCAGGGTGTTTCTGCCCCAGGCCAAAATTCTTTTGATTCAGGAGTTAGTTCGGCTTCTCTTGTCAGCCCCTCGTCCGACCATCCGGCTAGGGATGAGGTTGGTGGGGCTAATGGTGGCCTCATTCGAGGCAGTTCCCTTTGCGCAGTTTCATACGAGGACGCTTCAGCTTCATCTGTTGAAGGTTTGGGACAAGTCTCCACTATCGTTGGATCAGGCCTTCCGGATGTCTCCCCGTGTTCGTCGATCCCTGCAATGGTGGCTGGGGTCTGTCAATCTGTTGAAGGGCAGATCCTTTCTGGCGCCGTGTTGGGAAACGGTCACCACGGATGCCAGTCTGTCAGGTTGGGGGGGTGTTTGGAAGGACCTCCAGTTTCAGGGTTTGTGGAGTCCGCAGGAGGCTCACGAGCCCATCAATATTCTGGAGTTGAGAGCCATCAGGTTGGTTCTGTTTCGCTTGACTCATCAGTTGAGAGGCCTGCCTGTTCAGGTCCGGTCGGACAACAGGACGGCGGTCGCTTATATCAATCACCAGGGAGGGACTCGCAGCAGGAGTGCCCTCAGGGAAGTGTCTTTGATTCTGGACTGGGCGGAGACCCACGTCCCGTGTATCTCAGCAGTCTACATTCCGGGAGTGGAGAACACGGAGGTGGACTTGCTGAGCAGGGCCTCCTCTCGTCAGGGGGAGTGGTCTCTCAGTCCCAAGGTGTTTCGTTCGCTGTGTCTCAGGTGGGGGGTTCCAACGATGGACCTCTTTGCCTCTCGTCACAATCACAAGCTTCCAGTCTTTGTGTCTCTCTCGCAGGATCCTCTGGCTCTGGCAGTGGATGCCATGTCTCTGAACTGGAGGGATCTGGGGTTCCTTTACCTGTTCCCTCCGTTCCCAATGCTAGCCAGAGTGGTGCGCAAACTGGCCTTGGAAGGCGCGTCGGCGATTCTGGTGGCCAAGGCGCGTTTGGTTCGCAGATCTTGTAAGGCTGGCAGAAGATCAGTTCGCCCTGCCTCTGCTGCCGGACCTGCTCACCCAGGGTCGGCTACGCTATCCCAATTTACCATCGCTGGCTTTGACGGCGTGGCTGCTGAAACCGCCATCTTGAGGGAAGAAGGTCTTTCTGACGCGGTGATTCAGACTCTTATCAGCGCCAGGAAGCGGTCTTCCTCTTCTGTTTACTACAGGACCTGGAGGTCCTATATTGATTGGTGTGAAGATGGGTCCTTCTCTTGTCGAGAGTTCTCCATTCCTAGAATTCTGGAGTTTCTTCAACATGGTCTAGATCTGGGGCTCCAAATTAGTACCTTGAAGGGGCAGGTTTCTGCCCTGGCGGTGTTCTTCCAAAGGTCCTTTGCACTTCATCCTTTAGTCAGGACCTTTTTCCAAGGAGTTACGCATGTACGTCCTCCTAGGAAGCCCTTTGTTCCAGTTTGGGATTTGAACCTGGTTCTTTCTGCTCTCCAGGGCCCTCCGTTTGAGCCCTTGAATGAGGTTGCCTTGTCTTCTCTTACGCAAAAGGTGGCCTTTTTGGTGGCTATCACTTCGGTTAGGCGTGTTTCTGAGTTGGCAGCTTTATCCATTAAAGCTCCATACTTCGAGAGGCATCAGGACAAGGTTGTCTTTCGTTTCAAGCCGGATTTTCTTCCTAAGGTGGTCTCGGCTTTTCATCTGAATCAGGACATTGTTCTGCCTTCTCTATGCCCTAATCCTAGCAACGACAAGGAAAGGGCGTTGCATTCTTTGGATTTAGTTCGTGTGGTGGATTGTTATCTGGAGGTTACGTCTTCCTTTGTAAGACTGATGCTATTTTTGTGGTGCCCTCCGGGCCTAGGAAAGGTTTGGCTCCTGCCAAATCTTCCATTAGTAAATGGATTCGTCAGGCCATCATTGGGGCCTATTCTGCCAAGGGGAGGAGTCCCCCTTTTCGTGTTACTGCTCATTCTACTCGTGCAGTTGGTGCGTCCTGGGCTTTTCAGCACCAGGCTTCTGTTGAGCAAGTTTGTAAGGCCGCTACCTGGTCTTCTGTTCACACTTTTTCCAAGTTTTACAAGGTTGATGTTTGGGCGTCAGCGGATGCTGTTTTTGGCCGCAAAGTTTTGCAAGCTGTAGTGGTTTGAAGTTGTGCATTGTTGCCTAGTTTTGGATCCCCGCTCTTGTTATGGACACTGCTATTGGATGTCCCACATGTTATGGATTCTTGAAGCGGGGTGTGTGACATACTTAGAATAATACCATTTTGTGAATACTCACCTTGTAAAATGGGTATTATAAGTATGTCACACACCCCGCTTCACCCGCCCTTTCTATATTCAGGATCCTCTTTTTTGTGAACTTTGCGTGGTTGTGGTTTATATTTGCCTCTTCCTGGTCCCTTACCTTACTGCTTCTGTATACTGGGTATGAGTGGGAGGTCCCAGGTATTTATGGATCAGGGAGGGGCTTTCTTTTGCTATCATCTCTGCAGGAACGCCCTCTTCAGGTCGATATTACCCACGTTATGGATTCTTGAAGCGGGGTGTGTGACATACTTATAATACCCATTTTACAAGGTGAGTATTCACAAAATGGTATTTTCCCACGTGTTGTTACTCTTAGACGGAGCTTACCGATTTGGGATGCCACGCTGTATGTATCTCCCATTTCACTCATCTCCCTGGTGGCGTATGCTCAGCCTAAACCGAGCACATTGATTGGCTGAGCAAGCATGCCCAATATCACTCGGCTCCTTGCGGCCCTGCTTACGGCTAAGCCGCCTGGAGCAGAGCTGTGCAATGTGCACTAAGGGCCGAATCCCCCGCTCAGCTTGTAGCTGAAAGACCTGGTGTACATGGCTAGAGGCGAGTGGAGTTTTACACATCCTCTCCCCCTCTGGTAGCTAGATAGATTCCTGATAGCAATGTCCGGCGGGTGGGTTGCCATCCTAACGGGGTATCCAAGGGGCCAAGATCTCAGCATCTACAGGAGCTGAAATGACTCTGGAGCTGGATCCCCACCTCCAGTGAATGTCACAAGTCTGCCTTTCCCACCGCAGCACATAGAGGAGAGGGAGGAAACAGAGGACCGGCCATCCTGCCAACCCAAGACTGGGACAGAGAAAGGCTAAATTGACGTCACTGATGCTGCTGGCATAAAACCCGCAGTCAAACAGTGAACACCCCAGAACACTGGGTTTCCAACACCTGTGGATGCTGGGACCATGGACCCCTGGATGCCTAGACAGGGTGGCAACCCACACACCAAACTTTGCTATCTGATGGAGCTGGAGGTATTGATTATTCTTTAAAAATAACTTGCCTGGCAGCTTACCTAATGCAGAAACATGCCGTCTCTTTGCTCTAGTTCCCAAGATCTTGACCACCAATACAATCCTGGAGCTAGTGTCAGATGGAGTTCCCCACACTGCCAGCCAAGCCCAGCTCTTTCCAATGCAATGCACACAGTGTTCTTGCATCACTCAGCCCTGCCACTCACCTCATGCCATGAGGAACATGAGTATACTTACACGTGCCATGTGTATCACTACACAATGGAAAAAATGTTAAGTGTGCCTGGACTCAGATAAAAAAAATCCAGTAAATAGGATAGTCAGTTTAAAGTGTAATAAAACCTGCGAATTTGACTTCCCTGGGTTTTGTTTTGTGCACCCCGGACATCCCGAATTGTGTGAACCTCCCCCCCCCCATTCACACTCACCTCTACCGGGTCCAAAGGTACCTGTGTCGCATGCATGGGCTCTCGTCCAATCCAAGCCGCCTGCTGAACTGACGTAATTGAACAAGCAGCTCTGAATCGGTAGCGCGAGCCTGTCTGAATGGCTTGGAGTCAGGGATGCATAAAATCAGAGTATGCGAGCGCTCCATTCCTCACAGAGCTGCCTCTGCGAATTACGTCAGGTCAGCGCGCGGCTCTGATTGGACGATAGCCCACACACGCGCCGCTGGACCGGGGAAAAGGGAGTGATCACCGGTGCCGCCCTGGGGCGTTTCACACAGCGGGGCAACCAGATTCGGGATGCACAAGGGAAAGGTCAGCAGCCGGCCCTGGAATCTTTTAGGTCCCAGACAAGCCGCTTCTGGGTCGGGTTCCGCTTGAAGTGGTTTCGATTAATTCTTGTGTTGATTCAGCTGATCACTATGCGCAGCACAAAAATATTCACTTACATTGTAAAGCACAATGTTTCCATGCTCACCTTAACACAGCGTCGCTCCAGGAAATATTTGCAGATCTGTTTACCGTTCCGCTCCACTGTGTGCTGATTAATAAACTCCTGACTCATCGCCACCCATTTCTTGTTTTTATGATCCTGGAAGAGAAAGAACATGTTTGTAATGTTTAGCATAATGTGGACACGCAACATTATACTGACCACATATATTTAATGTATTTGCTGTTTTCTGTAGATACGGGGATCAGCAGCAGTGCTTCAATATCCCTATTTTTAGTTACATTTTCATTTTAGTTATTTTTAGTTAAATTTTCATACCAATTTTTGTAGAAATTATTTATCGCTATTATCAGATTGTTAGTATTTCTGCTTTGACTGTATTTTATATATATACTTTACATTTTTATTATTGTATTTATTTCTATTAATTTTAATGTAATTTATGCGTACTAACTTATACATCTAGTATTGTAGAGGAGTAGTTCCCCTTTACCCAGGTTCAATATGGCTGGAACTTTCCTGGTTTAATTTTAATCTTGTCTTTGTATACAACCAGGATTGATTTTGTATCCCGTCCATTTTGAATTGTCACTTGTAATATTATGTACTAAAATATGGACTGGACGCGCACAGCCCAAGGTTATCACCATGTGGGGGTGCTAGGCCAAAATGTGCCCATCTATACCACTATCACAACCAGTTGGAGGGGAATTTCTGGATATCCCCACAGGTCCCCAGATGGTCTTGCACTGCAGTCACTAGTACTAAACAAAGTATAAATTTTTATTAGTAATTAAAAAGGACTCATATGAGCACTGATGTACATAAAATACAAAGAATGACAATCTTAAAAAACATATACACAAAAAATACACAAGTACAGAGAGGGGGGGTTGAGAGGAAAATAGGGCTAAATCTGTATGCAATACAGTCGGTGTGCTTTCTGCCAATAAAAATCTATCACTGCCCACCAATATATATATAAGCAATAAAGTGCCCTAATTATACAGGTAATTATCCCAGGTAAGAATCAATACAAGATACAAAATATATGTGTACAATCCAATCTATAGAAATACCGGGGAAATGTCCGGTAAGCAGACTACAAGGCACTATTCAATACATGGCAGTGAAAAGACAATCAAAACACAAGTGTAGCACAAGATCTACATTACCACATGATGTCTCTTGCCCGCCTCAGAACCACCCGTGTATAACGGCCCGCCGACGCGTTCCGTGGACTCCCCACTTCACCAGGGCGCAGAAGTGGCCAACTTGTAATATTATGACATTTAGTTTAGTTTAGGTCTCCCTTAAACTTGTATCTGCCATCATTTAGTTTTGTTTAGGTCTTCCTTAAATTTGAGGCACGATTGGATATTCTACTTTTAAATTTACTGACCTATGATGCTTGGGAAATTAGGGGGAAGTATAGGGGAATTATTATTTTTAGCTCCCGACTGATCGGCGACTGCGCTTTTGAGAGGGCGGGGAGTTTTCCCCTCTCCATGGCTAGCCGCCTTTCTGTTTTTCTCGGCGGAATGAGCCGAGGCATAATAACACCCTCCCGAGTTTTGCCGAAGACTATCGGATAGAGGGCGTGACAGGGTTTGCTGTCAGCGTCGGAGGTGCCCCCCCCCCCCTCCGGAACTAGCCGAGGTCTGTTAATACCTTCCCGGCGGTTGCCGAGTATACATCGGCTGGGGGGGAGTGGCGGTCTCTGACGTCGGCACTAGAGTTGCCTCCCACATCACGGCCGGGTCTGCACGTGCGGAGGTGGGAGGGCTATGACGTTCCCCCTATACTGTTTATCTTCCGGCGCTGCTTCGCTAGCCGGGTAGCGTGGCTGATCAAGCGCGCCACCACACAAGGTAGGATTTTAACGATTACAATATATTAATGGTTTGGAGATTGATTATATACTGAATGCCGCTTTTTGCTCCCTGCCACTAGCCTTTGAAAAAGCTGTATTATCAGTGAAACGCGTCAGGAGGGGCAGCGGCATTTTTATCATTTTAAAGGTGAAGCGCACTCATTTGGGCACAGGCTTAGTTCCTACCATATCCGTATCTACTACGGGCCATAGTGGACTAGGGGAAGGAGGACTACTTTTCCAGTGTACTTATCTGTGCATTCATGTTTGGACGTTTGTAAGTGCAATTTTAACATTAAACATTTGATTACCATTTAGATGGGGTTGCACTATTTTCTTTATGTGTTTTTTTCTATGTGATCATTGGGCCATCATGGATTGAGCTTTATGGATATATACTGAATTTATGGAATATACTTTTGGAATCATCTACGGAGCACGTTGTCTATAAGGAGTTTCTCATATTTAGTTCTGATTTATGGATATATACTGAATTTATGGAATATACTTTTGGAGTCATCTACGGAGCACGTTGTCTATAAGGAGTTTCTTATATTTAGTTCTGGTAAGCGCACATTGAGTGAAGGGTGATCACTTCCAAAGGGTGCATGCGTTTGGGACATTCACTGAACTCAATGAACAACCGTCTTTTGGAGCACTGCGACATTAAGCACTAGTGCATGCGTTTTGGGACATTTGTGAATCATGTACTGAGGAACTCTGTGACTGCAAAGAAGTGTTTGTATTGGAGATCTATTGAATTTGAGGACAGCGTATGCCTTTCTGGGCTGAGTGTGGGTTCACATTGATGTTTTGTCTGCGACCATAATTTTCTTTCTTTGCTCTGTACCTTAATTACATTCATTCAGTCTGAGGCTTATTAGGGATAAAACTCTGGTACGTTGTAGAATTATCATTTTTCAATTTATCTAAATATTGAGGAGCGTGGTGTTTTATATAATAATGCTAATATCCCTATTAACCCCTGATTTGAGGATGGTTTTGTTTCTATGGTGCCCCTATGTGTCTTTATACCACCTGTATAGAACTGTCTGCTGCATAATTATCAGGACCAAAGGTCCACAGGGAAGCACTGATTTTTATGATGCAATATAAAAGCAGTGGCTATGAGTCATGTTTGCACCTCGTATGAGCCCCAACACTGGGGGAAGGAAGTGGCCCCAATACAGCATTGTGTGCGCTAATATACTGAGGGGAGAATCTATTATTGTAATGTTCCCAGAAAAGTTTACTACAAATTCAGCTTTAGTATTTATCATCCTCCATTCATGCAGCTTACCTCTTGAAAACCATCTTGATAATAGGAGCCTTTATGCCCCCCTCTGCCTCGGCCCCTGTCCTTACGCATCATCCTCTTGTGGGGACCGGCCCCTCGCCCATAGTAGTAGCCTTTTTGCTGCTGCTCACCTCCTAAAGGGGGGAAAAATGTTTGAGGAGATATAATAAACCTTGTGTGATTCTTTCATGTAGAGCGTGTTCCCTGCCCTATGCGCAGCTCTGCCCGCCCATTCACCTTAATAAGCGAGCAGGAGTAAACGCGCTCTATGGCAGCATGAGCGGCTGGAGGAAAGATGGCAGCGCCCAGTGCTGATGTCGCCCCATCATCATCAGCACTGGATTGCGGCTAAGGTAAGTGTTTTTATTTTTCACAATGTCGACAGTTCACCAATCATCATTAAAGCAGATTGAACCCCAATATTTTGTCCCCCCAGCCTCCTAACCCACCCTCTCCACCCAAGTACATGTGGTGCCCCAATGGAAGGCATCCCACAAGCTAATGCACTATGGCCAGGTTTCCCAACCAGTGGTTCCCAACCAGTGGTACTGGAGATCCTATCAGGTGGTACACAGCCACGATGCAGATTGTTCTCTACCTCAACCTGATCTGCTGTCATCTAAAGCCTTTTTCACATGTGACAAGGTGGAGCCCTGATTGTGGAGACTGACGGAACAGACTCACTACTCAGTCGGAAGCTCAGAATCTTTAGGTAACCACGGGCTTTGCTCCAAGTCCCCGCAAGGGATAGAATCGTAAGGCAGAGGACAGACTCAAGGCAGAGGATGGTAAATTAGGGCAGCTTGGTTGTACCAGGACCCGTGGCAGTGCCGAAGTGAGAGGAAGAAGCCAGGACGTTCACAGGAGCAGAAGTTCTGGATACCAGGGATGCAACTAAGGATGACCAACAGGTAATTATTGCTGGAACCTGGCCGCATGTGAGAATGTGCAATGGCCACTTGCCTACATAATGGCCTCGATTCACTAAGAGTTGAAAAAAATTCTCATAGTAGAAAAATATTCAATTCATGAGAAAAAAGCCCGAGAATGTCACTTTAGGACGACAATGAAAGTCACGCCAGATAGGACGACAATGAAAGTCAATGGCACTTTTTTACTCTTGAAAAAAGTATTGAACTATTTACTCTGCAGTAAAAGCTGCCATTACTTTTCATTGTCTTTCCATCTGGTGATTCACTAACAGGGACATTCTCAGGCTTTATTCTCATGAATTGAATTTTTTACTACCATGAGAATTTTTTTCAACTCTTTGTGAATCAAGGCCAATGATAGAAAATATCACCATGTGATCGTGCATGCAGGGCTGGATTTCTTT
Source organism: Gastrophryne carolinensis (assembly GCA_027917425.1). Taxonomy (NCBI): domain Eukaryota; kingdom Metazoa; phylum Chordata; class Amphibia; order Anura; family Microhylidae; genus Gastrophryne; species Gastrophryne carolinensis. Next base: position 142,648,808 of record CM051244.1, read on the forward strand.
CATGCTAATCAACTCCCCCCTGCTGGGCACTACACAGGATGGGGGGGGCTGTGACAACTCTACCTAAGCCCGATTTGTGCCATAAAGAAAAAAACTAGTTGATGAGAACGATGTATGTGCATTTCAGTACATTTCATTCACCTAATTTAGGGTTTTTTGCATGTTTATTAACAGGGTTTTAGGTGATAAAAACCTATACGGGATATTTAGAAGATGCAAAGTGGTACTTACCTCTGCGCTGTGGTACAGGCTTCCCACAAGAGGGGTAGGTTCACTACAGAGGGTCAACTGGAGTCAGCTGCCTCTCTCCTTAAAGGGGAAAGTGCTGGCTTGCCCTATAGTCTAGAACAAAAGTCTAGGGCCGGCTGCTCACGATTTGGGATGCCGCACTGTGTCAAACCTTCCGATTTCCTAATAAAGTGGACCAAAACCCAGGATTTTGACTATCCTGAGTTTTGGTCCTTGCCCACTGTGTGAAACCCCCCAGGTCGCCGAAACCAACTCACCTCCTCCCGGTCCTACCAATCAGCGTGCTCAGAGCCGCTGACGCCACGTCGTCTAATCCTTCGCCAGCGGCTCCGAGTGCACTGATGACAGCATCCCCTGCTTCCCTCTAAATGCTGCTGCGCCTCACGCATGTGCCGTTGGATCGGGAAAGAAGGTAAGTGTATGGGGCGACCTGGGGGGTTTCGGCCAATTGCTGTGGGTTTTGATCCACTTTAAACCGGACCTTCAGCATGATTTAATGAAAAGCCCAAACCCTTAAAAAACTATTCCCCAGCATCTACAGTTTATATATTTTAAGTTTTTAGTCACCGATTATTCTTTCCCCCACCGGGCTGGAACTCTGTTCAGGACTTTAGGATACGGGTGCCACCATCTTGCCTCAGAAGCATCACACTTACTGAGGAGAGGAGAGCAGGATAAAGTACAGGGGGTGGGTTATAGCTGTGCTTTGCACAGACAGAGCAGAGCTGGGGTTAGGAAAAAGATCAGCAATCCCAGAATGCAGAGCAACACAGTCATAAGGCACTTCCTCTTTGCAGGCTGCCTGATGCTCCATGAGCCGCTATCTTGGATGTTTAAAGGCTCATAACATGCAGTAGATGCAGGTAGGGTGATTTTTAATGTGAGCAATCTGTATGTACAGGGTATGGGAAACATATAATGTTATATCTTATTCAGGGTGAAGGTCTGCTTTAAACTTCCCCAGCTACAATATTTTAGGCACGGGTCAGTTTTTCTTCTTACCTGAGTCACCCGCTTTCATGCCTTTTTTATAAGGAACGTCTTCCATGCCGCTGCTCTCCTTTGATTGTCTGTAGTGTTTTAGCTGCTCTGCATAGTCGTCGTCCTCCTCCTCATTGTAGTTGCCATCACTGTAATTGCTATAATCATCATACCCAGGCCGACCCTTCTTGTGGGGGCCATAATGGCCGTGCTGTAAGATAAGACAAGTCTCATTTTCATGTATGCATTTTGTTTCATTAAAACAGTTTATTGCAGGGTGGATAAAAATCAATGTTTTTTTTTTAAAAATCAAAAAAATCGGATTTTTTTGATTTAAATCGGATTTTTTTGATTTAAATCGGATTTTTTTTCAATAAACTGCTTTTTGAGGAAAATATTTTACCATCCAAAGGTTCTTCCATCATGAGATAAAGCTGAGTTGTTTAACTCAGTAGAATAAAGGCTGTATATGTGTAACATTCACAATGCCATGCTCTTCCAGAGGTTTCTGTAGGATTAGTGGGCAGTTTCTCTCCTATATTATCACAGACGCTCGCTTTACTTACGCAGTTCTCAAAACTGAATTTGACTCCGCAGAGGTCCCAGCCTCTTCTTCACAGCAAAAATGTTACAACATGAACAGAGTTGAGAAAAAAACCTTAATCCTATTGTTCTACAAACCTATGACTAGTGAGCTACAGAGGACAGCAGGGACAGTAGGATTTAAGTTTTTCATGTGTCGGCTGGGCTGACAGTCTAAGTTTCTTAAAATATATATATATTTTGTTTAGCCAAATTAGTTAACAAAACATGGATGTTTGTTTAAGCAAATAACTTATGCTGTAATGTTGTTATTGTTTCAGTTGAATAAATCTATTTAAATTGTTATTAAGGTCAGGATTATTTTTCTCCTTCCTAAGTACAACAGAACAGTGGTGTCCAAATATGAATGATTAACCCATTAAACTGGGGAGAAAAAAGTAATATAAAAAGTGATTCTAAAAATCTTCATCTACTTGCATGTTAAAATAGCAAGAACTAGTTTAGGTAGAAACTTTGATTTAAATCACTGATTTAAATCAAGCCTTACTGACTAGTGATTTAAATCGTGATTTAAATCAGTTAGATTTAAATCAAATCCACCCTGGTTTATTGTAATATATACTATTAAGAGTTCAATAACAAATGTGACAATGAAGAATATTATTACCTGTGAATAATGAGCGTCATAGTCCCTGTACATGGGGGGCTTGTGGGGCCTTTCAGGATGTTCCGCATCAGAATCATAGCTGTCTGAGCTGTCGCTATGCTGCAACACACATACAGAAATATTAACCAATGGAGGCGAGAATGGAAAAAAAACGGTTCATAAATAGGAAATAAACAATATGGCAGATGCTTTAAGAAATGTGTAAGGCAACCCTTTAGGTTTACAACATTAGGTTAGGTTAATTTTGCCTTTTGTTTTCACCTTAAAGTGGACCAACACCCAGGATTTTGACTATCCTGGGCTTTGGTCCACTTCGGTGGGGCACCCCGATCGGGGGTGCCCCGCTATGTGAAAACCCCCAGAAAGCCCCAAAAACTCACCTCTCCCCACTCCCACGTGACCGCTGCTGCCAGCGGGAGGCAGCGATGGACAAGAGAGCGCGCACGCCGTGGCCTCCCGCGCGTCATTCTTACAGGGTGCGCGCCTCCTGCTAGAGGGACACGCGGGAGGCAGCAGCGGGCGCCGCTGGATCGAGGAGCAGGTAGGGATTTAGGGGTTTCTGGGGGGTTTCACACATCGGGGTTCCCCGCAGTCAGGGGACTGATCGGTCCGGGAATCTTATAGATTCCCGGGCCGGTCAGTGGAGGGTGTTGGTGTTCGAAAGACTTCTTTTAGACTCCAAGGCCTCGATTCAATAAAGGTAGAAAAATTCAATTCATGAGAAAAAAGCCTGAGAATGTCACTGTTACTGAATCACTAGATAAAAAGACAATGAAAGTCAATGTCAGCTATTACTACAGTGGTTTACTACTTTTCTTAGTAGTAAAAAAGTGCCATTGACTTTCATTGTTTTCTTAGCTGGTGATTCAGCAACAGTGACATTCTCAGGCTTTTTTTTCTCATGAATTGAATCTTTTACTACTATGAGAATTTTTTTCCTATCTTTATTAAATCGAGGCCCAAGAGTCCTTCATGCAGGTCCAGTGTTCCCCCCAGGAGCTCCACCATCCCAAACTGGCATGTCCATAATTACCACGGACAGGGAACCAGCTAATTCTGTCTTCTTCTTGCACCCCACCCCCCCCCCCCCATACACACGCCTTCTCCATTAACTGCTCTAAAACTCTGCTATGGGGAGTGAGAGAGTGCATCCCCGCATCTGTGGGCTGTGCACACTGTTTGAGCCATTCAGATAGACTGGGAGAGATTGCACGTGCTGCTGGGGATGTGAACGCCTGCGCTCCCCATTGCAGAACATCAGAGCCGTGCCGAAAGACACAGGCACAGCAGACGGCTCTGATTGGACGACAGCCCATGCCTGCACCGCTGGGCTGGCAAAAGGTAAGCTGTCACAGGCGAATCAGGAGGCCCGGCTGTGTGAAACCCCTCCGATTCACCAGGGTATGCCACATTGGGTTTTGTTCTGCTTCAACAGGCCTTTTGCCATGCCTTCTCAAAATAGGAAGCATCTGCAACAGTGACAGCAATCACATAGATCAGGGGTTCCCAACCTTTTTTTCATGAAATACCACTTCCACATTTTCTGAAACCAGAGTTGCCCGGAAGGACTGGGGGAAAATGTGTGCAGATGGGTGAGAAATTGGCTTAATGATCGGAAGCAGAGGGTGGAAAAGGACCTAGGGGTCTTAGTTAACAATAAGCTCAACTGTAGTAATCAATGCCAGGCAGCTGCTGCCAAGGCAAATAGGATCATGGGGTGCATCAGGAGGGGCATAGGTGCTCATGACCAGAGCATCATTTTACCCCTGTACAAGTCACTGGTCAGACCCCATATGGAATACTGTGTACAGTTCTGGGCACCTGTGCTTAAAAAGGACATATCAGAACTGGAGCGCGTTCAAAGAAGGGCAACAAAGTTAATAAAAGGAGTGCGGGGGCTAGAGTACCCGGAAAGATTGTCCAAGTTAGGTTTATTTAGTCTAGAAAAAAGACGATTGAGGGGTGATCTAATAACTATGTATAAATATATTCAGGGTCTATATAAAGATCTGTCCCACAATTTGTACCCCGGAGTGTAACCATAACCCGGGGGCATCCACTAAGGTTAGAGGAAAGGTGCTTTCTCCACCGACATAGAAGGGGATTCTTCTCTGTAAGAGCAGTGAGACTATGGAACTCGCTGCCAGAGGAGGTAGTAATGATGGATACAGTAAAAACGTTCAAAAGTGGCCTTGATGCCTTCCTGGCATGTAATAACATTTCCGGCTATGGCTACTAGACCACTGGAAGGAGATAAACAGGCTGAACTGGATGGACTAAAGTCTTTATTCAGCCTTACATACTATGTTACTTATGTTATACACCTTAAAGAGGTATTGTACTACCCCTGGGTGCAGCATAAGAGCCCCGTCAGCAAATCCGACACCCATAGATGCTGCACATCAGAGGCCTAATAACTTTGCCCCCTGGTGCATCTTATTAGCATCAGTGCAGAGTGTATTCAGGCATTTGAAGTGGACCTTCTCCCTCCTTGGGACAGAAGTGCTGCCACTCAGGGAGCAATACGTCTTTCCTTAACTGGATATTTATCTGATATGCACACTGCAGGAGCCGGGGGAGACGCTGGTTGCTACATTGTGCATTGCAGCCTCAGGCCCTCCTTATTTCAGTGATTAATAATCCTTCTTCACAATCCTCCCCCTTATATAAGCCCCTAATCTAATGAATAATCAGAGAGCAGCACACCACTGGTTGAGAACCCCTGCCTTAAACTGGACCAATAGCCTGGCATAGTTCTAAAAATACCATTTTGTGAATACTCACCTTGTAAAATGGGTATTATAAGTCACACACCCCGCTTCAAGATATTCATAACCTGTGGGTATACTGACCTGAAGAGGGCGATCTGCAGAGATGATTGGAGGAAAGCAAGCCCCTCCCGGTCCATAAATACCTGGGACCTCCCACTCATTACCCAGTATAAAGAAAGCAGTAAGGTAAGGGACCAGGAAGAGCCAAACATAAGTCATAACAACGCAAAGTTCACAAAATGAAGGATCCAGAATATAAAAGGGCGGGTTGAAGCGGGGTGTGTGACATACATATAATACCCATTTTACAAGGTGAGTATTCACAAAATGGTATTATTCTAAGTATGTCACACACCCCGCTTCAAGATATTCATAACCTGTGGGACATCCAATAGCAGTGTCCATAAGGGGTGGGGATCCAAACAAGGCATAAAGCACAACTTAAACTACTGCAGCCTGCAGAACTTTGCGGCCAAAAACAGCATCCGCTGAGGCCCGAACATCAACCTTGTAAAACTTGGAAAAAGTGTGAACAGAAGACCAGGTAGCGGCCTTGCAAACTTGCTCAACAGAGGCCTGGTGCTGAAAAGCCCAGGAAGCTCCAACCGCACGAGTAGAATGAGCTGTAACACGAAAGGGAGGATTCCTCCCCTTAGCAGAATAGGCCCCGACAATGGCCTGACGAATCCACCTGCTGATAGTAGACTTTGTGGGTGCTAGACCCTTCTTGGGCCCAAATGGCACCACGGAAAATGCATCAGTCTTGCGAAAGGCAGACGTTACCACCAAATAATACTTCACAACACGAACCACATCCAAAGAATGCAGGGCCCTCTCCTTGTCATTGCTGGGATTAGGGCACAGAGAGGGCAGAACAATAATACCATTTTGTGAATACTCACCTTGTAAAATGGGTATTATGAGTATGTCACACACCCCGCTTCAAGAATCCATAACATGTGGTAATATCGTCCTGAAGAGGGCGTTCCTGCAGAGATGATAGCAAAAGAAAGCCCCTCCCTGATCCATAAATACCTGGGACCTCCCACTCACTACCCAGTATACAGAAAGCAGTAAGGTAAGGGACCAGGAAGAGGCAAATATAAACAACAACCACGCAAAGTTCGCAATAAAGAGGATCCTGAATACAAAAGGGCGGGTTGAAGCGGGGTGTGTGACATACTCATAATACCCATTTTACAAGGTGAGTATTCACAAAATGGTATTATTCTTAGTATGTCACACACCCCGCTTCAAGAATCCATAACATGTGGGACATCCAACAGCAGTGTCCATAACAAGGGCGGGGATCCAAAACTAGGCAACAATGCACAACCTTAAACCACAACAGCTTGCAAAACTTTGCGGCCAAAAACAGCATCCGCTGATGCCCGAACATCAACCTTGTAAAACTTGGAAAAGGTGTGAACCGAAGACCAGGTAGCGGCCTTACAAACTTGTTCAACAGAAGCCTGGTGCTGAAAAGCCCAGGACGCACCAACTGCACGAGTAGAATGAGCAGTAACACGAAAAAGGGGGACTCCTCCCCTTGGCAGAATAGGCCCCAATGATGGCCTGACGAATCCATTTACTAATGGAAGATTTGGCAGGAGCCAAACCTTTCCTAGGCCCACAGGGCACCACAAAGAAAGCATCAGTCTTACGAAAGGAAGACGTAACCTCCAGATAATGTTCCACAACACGAACTACATCCAAGGAATGCAATGCCCTTTCCCTGTCGTCGCTGGGATTTGGGCATAGAGAGGGCAAAACAATGTCCTTATTCAGATGAAACTCCGAGACCACTTTAGGAAGAAAATCCTGTTTGAAATGAAAGACAACCTTGTCCTGATGTTTCTCGAAGTACGGAGCTGTAATGGATAAAGCTGCCAACTCAGAAACACGCCTAACCGAAGTGATAGCCACCAAAAAGGCCACCTTTTGGGTAAGAGAAGACAAAGCTATCTCATTCAAGGGCTCAAACGGAGGGCCCTGGAGAGCAGAAAGAACCAGGTTCAAATCCCAAACTGGAACAAAAGGCTTCCTAGGAGGCCGAACATGTGTAACACCTTGGAAAAAGGTCTTGACTAAGGGATGAAGTGCAAAAGACCTCTGGAAGAACACCGCCAGGGCAGAAACCTGCCCTTTCAATGTACTAAGCTGGAGCCCCAGATCTAGACCATGTTGGAGAAACTCTAAAATTCTAGGAATGGAGAACTCTCGACAAGAAAAAGACCTACTTTCACACCAATCAATATAGGCCCTCCAAGTCCTGTAGTAAATAGAAGAGGAAGAGCGCTTCCTGGCACAGATAAGAGTCTGAATCACTGCGTCAGAAAGACCTTCCTCCTTCAAGATGGCGGTTTCAGCAGCCATGCCGTCAAAGCCAGCGATGGTAAATTGGGATAGCGCAGCCGACCCTGGGTGAGCAGGTCCGGCAGCAGAGGCAGGGCGAACTGATCCTCTGCCAGTCTTACAAGATCTGCGAACCAAACTCGCCTTGGCCACCAGAATTGCCGACGCACCATCCAAGGCCAGTTTGCGCAGCACTCTGGCTAGCATTGGGAACGGAGGAAACAGGTAAAGGAGCCCCAGATCCCTCCAGTTTAGAGACATGGCATCCACTGTCAGAGCCAGAGGATCCTGCGAGAGAGACACAAAGACTTGAAGCTTGTGATTGTGACGAGAAGCAAAGAGGTCCACCGCTGGGACCCCCCACCTGAGACATATCGAACGAAACACCTTGGGACTGAGAGACCACTCCCCCTGACGAGAGGAGGCCCTGCTCAGCAAGTCCGCCTCCGTGTTCTCCACTCCCGGAATGTAGACTGCTGAGATACACGGGACGTGGGTCTCTGCCCAGTCCAGAATCAAAGACACTTCCCTGAGGGCACTCCTGCTGCGAGTCCCTCCTTGGTGATTGATGTAAGCAACCGCCGTTCTGTTGTCCGACCGGACCTGAACTGGCAGGCCTCTCAACTGATGAGTCAAGCGAAACAGAACCAACCTGATGGCTCTCAACTCCAGAACATTGATGGGCTCGTGAGCCTCCCGCGGGCCCCACAAACCCTGAAACTGGAGATCCTTCCAAACACCCCCCCAACCTGACAAACTGGCATCCGTGGTGACTGTTTCCCAACACGGAGCCAGAAAAGATCTGCCCTTCAACAGATTGACCGACCCCAGCCACCATTGCAGGGATCGACGAACTCGGGGAGTCATCAGGAAGGACTGATCCAACGATAGAGGAGACTTGTCCCAAACCTTCAACAGATGAAGCTGAAGCGTCCTTGTGTGAAACTGCGCAAAGGGAACTGCCTCGAATGAGGCCACCATTAACCCCACCAGCCTCATCCCTAACCGGATGGTCGGATGAGGGGTAGACAAGAGAAGCCGAACTAACTCCTAAATCAAAAGAATCTTGGCCTGGGGTAGAAACACCCTGGCCTGTGAAGTGTCCAGAGACATTCCCAGAAAGGTCAGAATTCTGGACGGAGAAAGAGAAGACTTGGGGTGGTTGATCACCCAACCGAACCTTTCCAGAGTGGACACCACCGCTCTGGTGTCCAACTCCGCTTGGTTGAAGGAAGAGGCCATGATCAGTAGATCGTCCAAATAGGGCACGATGCGGATACCCTGGCCTCTGAGCAGAGCCATCACCCCCGCTAGCACCTTGGTGAACACCCGAGGAGCTGAGGTGAGACCGAAAGGAAGTGCCACAAACTGAAAGTGCCGATCCTCCACCACGAACCTGAGAAACCTCTGGTGTGCTGGAAAAACCGGAACGTGTAGATAAGCATCCTTGATGTCTATGGACGTCAGAAAGTCTCCCTGACGAAGAGAGTGAATGGCCGAACGCAGCGTTTCCATGCGGAATTTCCTCGGCCGGATGAACCTGTTGAGAAACTTCAGATCCAAGATGGGTCGGACCAACCCGTCCTTCTTGGGTACCGTGAACAGATTGGAATAAAAGCCCCTGCCCCGATCTGAAGGGGGCACAGGGCAAATGACAGCCATGTCCAGAAGATTCTCCACTGCCACCAGGAGCCCCTGAGCCGCTAGAGGCTCCGACGGCATCCGAGACCTGACAAATCTGGAAGGGGGGCGGAGCTCGAACTCCAGCTTGTAGCCGGAAGACACCACTTCCCGGATCCATCTGTCCGAGACCTCTTGATCCCAGATCTGAGAGAAGTGCTGCAGCCGTCCCCCCACCCGCATGGGTGAGGGCGCCCCCTCATTGCTGAGCCGGCTTAGCAGCCGGTTTGGGCTTAGAGCCCCAACTGTATCCAGAACGGGCACGTCCTCTGCCCCTGTTTCCGGAATCTCCTCTGGAAGAGGGAAATGCAGAACCCCTACCAGATCTGGCCCCCCGAAAGGAGGGGGTAAAGGCAGGCGCCCCCCGAAAAGGGCGGCGTTGTTTCTTACGTTGAGGTAACCTACCACCCTTGGTGACAGAGTCCAATGTCTCTCCAAAGAGCCGTAGACCAACAAAGGGTAAAGCCGTCAGTGATTTTTTGGACATAAAATCGGCCGCCCACTGGCGCAGCCACACCGACTGCCGAATAGCCACAAGCAGAGCCGACGTCCTACCACACATCATCAAAGTGTCATCCAAGGCGGTCAACACAAAGGATAGAAACAACTCACACCGTTTAAGGCTAAGGAACTCGTTACTACCAGGACGAAGCCCGGAAGAAGTCAACAGGTCCCTGACCACAGACCTGGTAGCCAACACCATTAGCTCCGAAGCACACACAGGCCGGATGGCCGACCCAATGCTAGTAAAGCCATGAGAAGCCATCTGATCAATACGTTTATCCTCTCCATCTTTGAGAGTGGAACAATCAGGTCTGTTTAAAACCGAGGAGTTAGACAACCCCAAAACCGGTGCATCCACCTCGGGGGGAGATGCCCAGCGCTTGATCGCCTCAGAAGGAAAGGGATATTTCCTATCCCACCCCTGAGGGATGCCAGGGAGCCGAGCCGGCCTATCCCATTCCTTGTCAATGATTCTATCAAAATGGCGTTGCGTAGGAAACTCCAGGCGCGGCCTGGATTCCTCAAACAATTCACCTTTCTGCTGTGACGCCTCCTCGGGAGGGGAAATATTCAGAACTTCCAGCATGAGAGACAGAGCGTGAGGGGAGTCCAAGGATCTCCCTAAATCAGAAAGCTCGGCATCAGCGCCAGCAGACTGCTCATCATCCGAAAATTCTGAACCCTCATCAACTTCCCCCTCCTCTAGCTGAGGATAATCAGACCAATCCAGATTGTCTCTGTCATCAAGATCATCCACCGGCGGAGCCGGCGACAAATGCTTTCTCTTAGACGGAGCCCTACGGGCGACCGAGCTAGAGAGCATTTTCTCAAGGCTAGCCAATCTGGCACACATCTCGGATTGCAGATCCCTGCCCATGACCACGTCACACGGGGCACGAGTCAAGGCGGGAGGGGGAGTTGAGGTGGCCGGCTGTGCTGACCCCGCCGCTTGGGGTTCGGACTGCCGCGTAATAGTTTGCTGTGCACATGGTATACACAGTAACACATCATCCCCAGTAATGGAAATCCCACACAACATACACTTTTTGGGATGCCCCGAAGGGGTCCCAGTCCCAGTATCCGGGGATGCCTCCATAAGGTGAATTTTGAGTGGTCGCTATGACCCAGGGAATTACGCCAGTTAGACAACCCGGGATGCCCCTTTAATGTCCCGAGTGGGAGGATTTGTGATGCTAAAATGGACCCAGGGACCCAGGATCAGGAGAGACCTTCCAATACTACAGAAGATCCTCCTGGATAACCTTCACCTAAAAGACAGAGAGAGACCCATAAGTCCCTACAATAAGACTTAACAGATAAAGAAAAGAAGAAATAAATGAGGCCCACAGGGCCACTCACAAACGCTGCGATGAACGATCCGCCTCAGAACAATGGCGATTTCTGAGGTGAAGTGAAGAGAAGAAGAACTGCCTTGTCAGGGGCGTGGTCTGCGCAGCCCGCGCAAAGCTGATCTGTGCCCCTTAAGCTGCCTAGTAACAGGGAGCTCAGCTCCGCAGCGGCGCCAGTACAGAGGAGGGCGGAGCCGCGGCGACGCGCCAAAAGCCCGGCTCCGCCCCCCCTTCCAGTGTGAATGAAGCGTGAGGGAAGAAGTCCCTCACGCACCAGCCCAGAGACCGGCGCCGCCGACAACCGCGGCGCCGGCTGCCATGACAGCGGGTGCTCCCGCTATCACTAGCGGAGCACCCGCCCCGCTCGCTGCGGCGAGGAATGAATGAGAGAACGGGGGCTGGCCGCGGCAGAGCGCCGAGTGCCAGCCCCGCCCCCCCAAAGCGTGTGAGGTAAAAAATTTACCTCACAGACTGAAAAACCCCGGCACCCGGCTGCAATGACAGCCGCGGTGCTGCAACATAGTAACAACAGTGAATAAAGAGAAAGAGAATAAAGCTAACCCCTATGAGAGGAACCCCCAGCCCCCATAGTTGGTAAAGGGAAGGGCCCCCCCCCCAGGGGAAAAGTCAAGGGACGGGGCATCCCAAACCGGGATCACCTACCCGGTATGACCGCCTACCCTCTCTTTTAGGGTCTCACGGTGGAGCTCTGCTCCTCAGCACCAGAGGTGCCAATGTACCCTCGCTCGGGCCAGCAGCCAAGACTGTGGAGGCATGTAATCTGAGGTAAATTTTGGGACAAACAGGGGTCCGAGCGGAAATAGACAAAATAAGAGGCCGGGAGTTACCCCGGCTACCTGAAATCCCCCTGTGCAAGGAGGAGCCATCATCTTCTGACTTGCTCGCCGTCTGCAGAGATGGAAAACTGGGTAGTGAGTGGGAGGTCCCAGGTATTTATGGATCAGGGAGGGGCTTTCTTTTGCTATCATCTCTGCAGGAACGCCCTCTTCAGGACGATATTACCACATGTTATGGATTCTTGAAGCGGGGTGTGTGACATACTAAGAATATCCTGATTTAAATGAAAGGACGAAACCACCTTAGGAAGGAAGTCCGTCTTAAAACGGAAAACCACCTTGTCCTGATGTCTTTCAAAATATGGGGCTTGAATAGACAGAGCCGCCAACTCAGAAACACGTCTAACGGAAGTGATAGCTACCAGAAAGGCCACCTTCTGCGTAAGGGAAGACAAAGGAATATCATGCAAAGGCTCAAAGGGGGGACCCTGGAGCGCGGAAAGAACTAAATTCAAATCCCAAACCGGAATCAAAGGCTTCCTAGGAGGCCTCACATGTGAAACCCCCTGGAAAAAAGTCTTAACCAAAGGATGTAGCGCAAAAGACTTTTGGAAAAACACCGCCAGGGCAGACACCTGCCCCTTCAGAGTACTGAGTTGGAGCCCTAGGTCCAGACCATGTTGCAAGAACTCCAAAATTCTAGAAATAGAGAATTCCCTACAAAGGAAGGCCCTGGTTTCACACCAATCAATATAAGACCTCCAAGTTCTATAGTACACAGACGATGAAGACCTCTTCCTAGCACTAATAAGAGTCCGAATCACAGCATCCGAAAGACCTTCCTCCTTCAAGATGGAGGTTTCAGCAGCCACGCCGTCAAAGCCAGCGTTGGTAAATTGGGGTAACGAAGATGACCCTGTGTGAGTAGATCTGGCAGCAGGGGCAGAACGAACTGATCTTCTGCCAACCTTACCACGTCTGCAAACCAGACCTGTCTTGGCCACCTTGGAGCCACTAGGATTGCTGGTGCTCTCTCCAGAGCAAGCTTGCGCACTACTCTGGCCACCAAGGGAAACGGAGGGAACAGGTACAGAAAACCCAGATCCCTCCAGTTCAGAGACATGGCGTCCGTTGCAAGAGCCAGAGGGTCCTTCGCCAGAGACACAAATGACGGAAGTTTGTGATTGTGACGGGAGGCAAAGAGGTCCACCACCGGTGACCCCCACCTGCGACAAATTGAGTGAAAGACCTTGGGATTGAGAGACCACTCCCCTTTGCGGGCTGACATCCTGCTCAGAGAGTCCGCCTCCGTGTTCTCCACTCCCGGGATGTAAACTGCCGAGATGCACGGGACGTGGCTCTCCGCCCAGTCCAGAATCAGAGACACTTCCTTGAGGGCATTCCTGCTGCGGGTCCCTCCCTGGTGATTGATGTAGGCCACCGCCGTCCGATTGTCCGACCGGACCTGGACCGGCAAGCCTCGCAGTTGATGAGTCAGATGAAAAAGAACCATCCTGATGGCCCTCAATTCCAGAACATTGATAGGCTCGTGGGCTTCCAGGGAACTCCACAAACCCTGAAATTGCAGGTCCTTCCAGAAGCCCCCCCATCCTGAGAGGCTGGCATCCGTGGTGACTATCTCCCACTGGGGAGTCCGAAAGGATCTGCCCCTCAGCAGGTTGGTTGAGTTCAGCCACCACCGAAGCGAGCGGCGAACCCGGGGGGACATCTGAAAGAATTGATCCAGCGACTGAGGAGACCTGTTCCAGACCGATAACAGATGGAGCTGTAGTGTCCTTGTGTGAAACTGAGCAAAGGGGACTGCCTCGAAGGAGGCCACCATCAAACCCACCAGTCTCATCCCTAGCCGGATGGACAGTCGAGGAATGGACATGAGCGACCGAACCAACTCCTGAATCAGAAGAACCTTGGACTGAGGAAGGAACACTCTGGCCTGATCTGTATCCAGAGACATCCCCAGAAATGATATTAACCTGGACGGGTGGAGGGAGGACTTGGGGTAGTTGATCACCCAGCCGAATCTCTCCAGAGTGGATAGGACCGTCCTGGTGTCCAATTCCGCTTGGCTGAATGACGATGTCAATATGAGGAGATCGTCCAGATATGGCACTATGCGAATTCCTTGAGCTCTGAGAAGAGCCATCACCCCAGCAAGCACCTTGGTGAAAACCCTTGGAGCTGTGGTGAGACCGAAGGGAAGAGCTACAAATTGGAAGTGCTGATCCTCCAGAGCGAACCTTAGAAACCTCTGGTGCGCGGGAAAAATGGGAACATGGAGGTAAGCGTCCTGGATGTCTATGGACGTAATGAAGTCCCCCTGACGAAGAGAGTGGATGGCGGAACGCAACGTTTCCATGCGAAATTTTCGCAGCCTGACGAATCTGTTGAGAATCTTTAGGTCCAGGATGGGCCGAACGGAGCCATCCTTCTTGGGAACCGTGAATAGATTTGAGTAAAAACCTCGACCCCGTTCTAATGGGGGCACTGGGCAAATGACCGCCATTTCTAGAAGACTCAATACCGCCGCCCGGAGCTGCAGTGCAGCCTGTGCGTCCGGGGACACCCGAGACCTGAGGAAACGCGGGGGGGGGGGGGGGGGCGGGACTCGAATTCCAGCATGTAACCGGAAGATACCACTTCCCCGATCCATCTGTCCGAGACCTCCTGAGTCCAGACTTGGGAGAAGTGTTGCAGCCGTCCCCCCACCCGCACGGGTGAGGGCGCCCCCTCATTGTTGAGCGGGCTTGGCCGCGGGCTTGGGTTTAGAACCCCAACTGTATCCTGAACGGGCACGACCTCTGCCCCTATTCCAGGAGTCTCCTCTTGTAGCAGGGAAGGCGAAACCTCTTCCCGCTCTAGCTCCCCGAAAGGAAGGGGTGAAGGAAGCCGCCCCTCGAAAGGGACGACGTTGCTTCCTACGTTGAGGTAATTTTCCACCTTTAGCTACTGAGTCCAATTTTTCTCCAAAAAACCTTGGACCAACAAAGGGAAGAGACATCAGAGACTTCTTGGACCCAAAATCAGCCGCCCACTGGCGCAACCAAATTGAACGCCTAATGGTCACCATTAAAGCAGAGGCCCTGCTGTTCATCATCAATGAATCATCCAGAGCAGTTAAGATGAAGGATAGAAAAACCTCACAACGTTTCAGTCCAAGAAATTCATCACTGTCCGGATCCAAGCCGGACGAGGATAGCAAATCCCTGACCACCTTTCTAGTAGCCACCACCAACAGTGATGAGGCACAAACTGGCCGTATAGCTGCCCCAATACTGGCAAAGCCATCTGGTCAATGCGTTTATCCTCACCTTCCTTGAGGGAGGAACAATCAGGATTATTCAAAACGGCAGAGTTGGATAACCCCAAAATTGGGGCGTCCACTTCGGGGGGGGGGGGGAAGCCCAGCGCTTAACCGTGTCCGCAGGGGAAAGGATACCTTCTATCCCAACTCTGAGGAATGCCTGGGAGCCGAGCTGGCCTCTCCCATTCCTTGGAAATAATATTATCAAAGTGCTTTTGATTAGGAAATTCTAAGCGCGGTCTGGATTCCTCATAAAACTCCCCTTGTTGTTGAGGGGCCTCCGCCGGAGGCGAGATAGCCAAAACCTCAAACATCTGAGTCAAAACATTAGACCCCCGATCAGAATCAGTGCCAACAATTTGTTGATCCTCGGAATTATCCGAATCCTCAAACACCTCCCCTTCCTCTGGAGGGGAATAATCAGACCAATCCAGACCATCCGTGTCATCATATTCATAATGAGAAACCGTAGACAAATGTTTTCTCTTAGCCGGTGCCTTCTTGGCTACCGTAGAGTAAATACATTTTTCAATACTGGCCAATCTGGCACATACATCAGATTGCGACTGCCCCGCCATGACAACGTCGCATGGAGCACGGGTTAAAGTGGGGGGGGGAGAGGATGAAGCCAGCGGTGCTGACCCAGAAGCTTGGGGTCCTGACTGCCGCGTAATAGTCTGTTGTGCACAAGATATACATAAAAAGAAATCATCCCCAGTTAGGGATACCCCACACCCCAAACACTTCCGAGATTGTCCCGAGGGGAGCCCGGATTCCTGGGATGCCTCCATAAGGTGAACTTAAATGAGTCGCTATGACAGAGGGAATTACGCTATGAAGCAACCCGGGATGCCCTTATAGTGTCCTTTTTTAAGTGGGAGGAATTTTGTAGGAAAGAAACCCAGTGAAAGTACCCAGGGACTTAGGACCAGGAGAAAACCCCCTTATAACAATTCCCTGAAGAATTCACCTAAAAACACAGACAAAAATTAATCAGAAGCCAGAAGCTATATTGAATAACTACTAGAATGAAACAAAGGCCCACAGGGCCACTCACAGAACCTTCCGGACCAGACCAGGGCCCGACAGCATGCAGCCCAGTTGCGTGAGCTAACTGTCTGGGCAGCGCAGCCAGAGTGAGAGGCGGAGAAGAGGGGCGTGGCCTGCGCGGATCGCGCGCTTTACCGGCCCCGCCCCCCCTAGTCAAAGAGCAGATAGGAGCCAAAGCTCCTCAGCGGTGCCCGGGAAAGATAGGGGGCGGGCCGCGGCGACGCGCCGCAAGTCCGGCCCCGCCCCCAATGACACAGCGCGTGAGGGGAGAAAACTCCCCTCCGCTGAAACAAAACCCGCCGGAGACGCGGGGACCCGCGGTCCCTCACAACGCACCTGAAACCGGCAGCGGCCCTGCAAGAGGCCCGGCACCGCCCCTGACAGAAGAGCGTGAGGGGAGAGCCCCTCCCCTCCGCCTTCTGAGGTAAAACACAGCAATAGCCGCCGCGGTGTCTGTTCTTAACAATGTTGCAAAGTTACAAATAAACAGACACACATAAAATAAAGAGCAGTGTAACCAAGTCATTGAGGGATTGCTCCTATACGTTCCACTCAGAATTAAGAAAGGAGAACCCCCAGCCCAACTATGAGGGAGGGGGTGGCCAAATGAGGGAAAATTATTAAGGACAGGGCATCCCAAACCGGGGTCACCAACCCGGCATAACCGCCTACCCTCTAAATAGGGTCTCGCGGTGGAGCCTAGCTCCTAAGCACTTGTGTGCTGAAGTACCATCACCCGGACCGCAGTCAAAGCTGAGTAGGCATGTAATATATTAAATAGGGGAGAAAAAAAAAGTCCGAGCGGGAATAAAATATAGGCCGGGGGTAGACCCGGCTACCTTGAAAAACCCCCTGTGCAAAGAGGAGAGATCATCTTCTGCTTGCTCCCCGTCCTGCAGAGATGAAGACTGGGTAATGAGTGGGAGGTCCCAGGTATTTATGGACCGGGAGGGGCTTGCTTTCCTCCAATCATCTCTGCAGATCGCCCTCTTCAGGTCAGTATACCCACAGGTTATGAATATCTTGAAGCGGGGTGTGTGACATACTTAGAATAGAAAGGTAGTGGGCATTTTGGAGATTCCTCTCCCAACATCTCAGCCATGGTGCTGCCTGGATTCAACTGACATATGCGAGAATGCACAGTAACAGGAAACCCAGCAGCACTTCCTGTTTGCAGGCAGACTTGCACATCCATGTGCCAACTGCCATTTTATTTAAAAAAAAAAGGTAAATTCATTTTATGTGCAGCAATTGCCCTGTGGGTTGGATGCATATGAGCACTGTTTGTTGTGTTGGTCTAGTTTAAAGTGGACCAAAACCCAGGATTTTGACTATCCTGGGTTTTGGTCCTTTCCCCAAGGACACCCCGCTCTGTGAAACCCCCCAGATCGCAGAGCATAACTCACCTCTTCCCAGTAGCAGATATGCGGCCGCAGCTCGTGAATGCGCTGTTGGACTGGGAAGCAAGGCAATTGTACGTGACGACCTGGGGGGGGGGTTTCACACAGCGGGGCATCCCGATTTTGGATACCCCGCCGGGGGGAGGGAATTGATCGGCCCGGGAATCTTATAGATTTCTGGGCTGATCGTGCTGGGTTTTAGTGCATTTTAAGTCATTTTTGACTGCTGCTCCGCTTTAAATAAACTTTCCTTTACCCCAGACAAAAGTGAGGCAAAATTCATCAGTGGCACCATTCTACTTCTCACCACCTTGTGTTTCTCTCTGCGGCGGCGTTTCTTTTTCTCTCTCTCCTTCTTCTTGCGTTTTCTGGACTTTTTGTGCGGCTTTTCACTTGAGGTCTTCTCTTCCTCTTCTTTAGGCTCTTCTTTCTTCTCTTCTTCTGGTTCGGGTTCCTCTTCGATTCCGCCATCCTCTATTTCACCATCCTCCAGCTCAGCCTCCGTTCTGTAGGAAGAGAATCATTTCACATTATCGGTCCCTTTCATTCTACATAAAATATTCATTTCCTGTTTAGATCGATTCTACAGTCATATCGGTACTTTGTATGTCAAACAACTTCACATTGTACAAGTATCCTGCACCTGCAAGAATGTGATCAGAATAAAGGCAATGGTCTGGGCGAACACATGCGTGTCAGTGATTGGGATAAGGAATCTACTACTGCTGATTGACCAATCAGAACCTGAGGACCTCAAAGGACGAAACGCACGTTGTTCTACAGAAACAGCAGGAAACGTGGATGTACTGGAGACTCTCTCCCTCCTCTCAAAGACTGGAAACAAATTGGACATTTAACGACAACAGCTACGGCAACTAACTACTTCGTCTACCATCTTCTTCGTTTTTATTTTTGTTTTTATTTTATCATATTAAAAGAGTTTATATACTGAAAGAGTATAACCTCCTGACTTCATCGGGATACACAGCGAGCAGTGCGCACACCCGATAACAAGCTTCAGGTTCATCTTCAGAAGTGGTTAACTCTCAAGGGCCCAGGTCAGGTTTTTTAACCCCCCCGGGCTCTGTGGCAGTAAGTGCCCCATTCTTTTTATTCTTTGGCAACTTACACTAGACCTAGGAGTGCAATATCGAATATATATATATATATATATATATATATATATATATATATACTCTCTATTGTTTCTGAACCTATCAGGGCTGCTAAGACTAATCTGCCGATACAGCCGATAATTGAAATTTAGAAGACTCCTACAGATTACCCTAATATTACATATATTTGTGGTTAGAATCCTCTATGACAATCAAGAAACATTTATTCATTGCATCATGACTAAAGTTCAAAGTTTTTTCCATCTACTTTGTGAACTTTCTTTAACCTTTGTTAATACTGATTGCAGACTTTCCCTTTCAATGAAACCGTTTGCACTATTTGTGACACACTCCACTAGACAGGTGCCATGTCAGTGTTAACATAAGTAGATTTATTTTTAAGATGTGTACACAACCAGACTGGGCCTCTGTCACCTAGCAGCACCCCCACCCACACACACGGGTACAGTGTGAAAATAGCCATTTAAAGGCATCTTAAAATCTCCAATTATATCTAATTACCTTATTTATTCTAAACTAAACTAAATTTATTGCTTTAAATTCTGGGTCGTGACAGAACTAGGTAGAGCAGGCCTGGCACTGTATGAGTCTTAAAGTGGACCAACAGTCAAAAACATAAAAAAGCCCAGAGGGCATACCTTTCCGACGCAGGTCCGGATGTCACTGCAGCCACACAGCCGACTGATTTCAGCTGTGTGGCTGCTTCTGCAAGCCGCTTTCTGGTTCATGGAGTGGCAAAATCCGCCTCTCCATGAATGTACAGCATTGTGGCCCGCGGGGTCTTCTCTTCACTGGGGGGCCTCCGTTCGCCCCAAGCCCCCCCCCCCCCCCGCCCCGGGGCTCTTCAGTAGTGAGGAGAGGGTGAGAAATTGCCCTCTCCCTCACTTCCTGGTTCGCTGCTGTTGGCCCCGCCCCTTTGTGGGGGCTAATGACATCAGTGTGACACCTGTCAATCAACACCGCATCTGAGCCGAGAAGTTCAGTCGATGCCCACCCCCACCCCCAGCCCAACTCCACTGATCGTATCTCAAAGAAAAACCCACAGACCACACATAAGACCCTCAAGATACTCATGAAAGGGAAAGGGGATCCAAACTAAGAAGTAAGCCTTAACAGCACTAGAGGCTAAGCTGTATGAATGTGTCTGATCCCACAGAGCATGCGCAGGCCTATGCCCAGCATCCCCCCTCTTCACACTCACCACCCCTGACAGACTAATTTCTGCCAGTGGAGGGTGCATGGAGAACTGGGTTCTGAGGAGGAGACCTTCTCCATTTGAAGTATTAAAGACTTCCAGTTACATAGCGACATCTCCCACAAATAAATAAATGCCTCCCTGGACTTCCCACGTATAAACCGGAAACAACATAAAAAACAAACCACCTTGAATACCTCCTGGGGAAGCCCATTCCCTGGTACCATTACTCACTTCCAGGATCCCACAATACACCACAGCCCCACATGACCACTGGCAACAGTGTTCTGTGTGTACAGAGCTCAGATCACTCTTCCTGTAGAACTTGGCGTACAGACTTGGTGTACGATTGCCAATAGCAACAGATTGCAGGTAGTGAAAACTGTGTCCACAAAATACACAATTGCTAACATATGAAAGAAGAGTCTACAAAACTCTTAAGGGAGGCGGTTGGTCTATGTCCTTATGTATAATAAGCATTAAACCCTCTTCCACAGGCCCGCACTGCATCCCCAGCATACCACTAGCTAGGGCATCCAACAGCTAGAGACGGTGGCGATAGCCCCATCCCAGGGGATAAACACAGCCGCCAGAGAAGAATGGAACCCAAGAACGTCCAATGCTTGTCGTTCCTCTTTAAGTTGCACTCTGGCTGAGACACTGACTCGGTCAGTATACCAGTCCTTAAGAAGACCCAAACCATAGCAGGGCTTGGCGAAACTGCATCCCCCACCCTTTGGCCATTCTGATTTGGGACTGATGCTAAATCGCAGGAAACACTCCAAGCCCCAGATATCCATATACAGCTGGTGACCAGTGGGGTTTGCTGGCTGGGCAAGCACAGTACCGGTGTCCAAGGGTGGGGATCCAATAAGGGTTTATATCCACATTAACACCACATGATCCCTCAATGGATAACCAACAATTTTTGTCATGTTGGCCACACCCTTCCAATGCATCCCTTTATGAGAAACAGCAAAATTACCTTTGTGCCCACATTTGCGATGTTGAGTGACACAAGCATGCTGTGACTGGACGGCAGGTATATTTAATAAGGAGGCAAATTGCAGAGGCCAAGAAAGGGTTTAGCTCAGCTTTAACTCTACTTAATCATTTAAACATAAGTATGTTTAAATAAGTGTAGTTCCAGAAAAGTTCAGGTGAACTTAACAAGCCTAAATTAAAAAAAAAAACCAATTAGCTAACCGGTAATGGAATTTCCGGTAGTCCTCCAGGACGGCTAGGCAAGTATCACCTCCCACCTGGAAGAGGAAACACAAACTGGACATTAAAAGCCTGCCCTTTCCTCCAGGGCCTCTGTGTTTTAACCAAGTAATCTCAGAAAGAACAATAAATCTGTAAACAGTCTAACCCACTAGAACATCAATATCTATAAAAAGGCCGGTATGTAGGATGCTGTCCTGGAGGACTACCAGAAATTCAATTACTGGTAAGCTAATTGAGGTTTTCCCCAAACATCCCCAAGTACAACTAGCCGAAGATAAGCCAGTAACCTACCTCAAGGTAGGGAAATGGCCTACAGGATATTCCTGCCAAACTCCTGCTTTCTGAGCATAGGTCTACTCTGTAGTGTTTCAGGAAGGTGTGCGGTGAAGCCCATGTGACTGCTTCTACATATATCTTCCAAAGCAACTCCAGATCAATTAGCACAGAAAGCGTAAACTGCTCTGGTGGAATGTGCTTGCAAGGTCTGAGGGAACTCAGCGCTTCTGAATTCTTCCCTAATCCATCTTGCGATGGAAGTCTATAGCCCTCTAGTCTTGCCTGCAAAGGACACTAATAGTTGGTCGATCTTTGGCCTCCGGAGGTCCGATCTAAGTAAGTCAATACAATCTGTCTAGCATCTGGTCATTACTGTTTGGGTCCTCTGGCTTAATACCTCCTGAGACCTATGAAATTCAGGGACAATCTTTGGGACATACAATGTATCCGGCCTAATTGTAACATGGTCAGGAAAAATCCTCAGATACGGATCAGGCTCCCTAACTGATAAGGTAGGATTAAGGGGTGAGGTAACCCCGAAACGCGTTACCTTTGAATGGGGAGCCCAGGATATTCACTCCACACAGGTCATGCTATATTTTAAAATGTTACATTAAATGTTATGTTTTATCACACTTGGTGAGCTGGACCTGCAGCACATCCCTAACTGATAGGGCCTGTAAATCACTAACCCTTCTTGCGGAAGGGATAGCTAAAATGAAAGCCACTTTGATTGACAAAAACTTTATTGCCACCTCCATCAAAGGCTCAAAAGGAGAAAATGTAGGGCCTTTCAAGACTAAGGACAGATCCCAAAGAGGAAAGACCTTTAGCCTAGTGAGAGAGACAAAAAGAAATCTCTCGATCGAGGCTTCTTTTCTGAGTTTATGGTCCAAAAATACCAAAAGTGCCGCAACATGTACCTTTAGGGTGCTGATTGCCAGACCCAAATCTGCCCCTTGCTGAAGAAACTCTAGAATGGTCGAAAGGCTAGACCGAACAAATAGAAGAAAACCTCTTCCAAACTTTCCCATAAATCTTACAGGTAACCTCCTTTCTGCTTTGAAGCAAGGTCCTAATCACTCGACTAGACAAGCCTTTGCTTCTTTACAGCCTCCCATTCAGGATCCAAGCCATCAGGTTGAGGTTCCGAACCTGCGGGTGAGACACCGGACCCTGATGCATCAAATCTGGGATCAGTGGTAGTTTTATAGAAGGTCTCACTACCATTTGTTGGCGTAGCGAGAACCACAACCTTCTTGGGAGCAATGAGAATACCCAAGCCTGTTCCACCATAATCTCTACTTATGACCATGGAAGAATTTGGAAGGAAGAAAATGGGGAAGCAAAGACTGAAACAACTCCATTTCTGGCACAGGGCATCCTCTGCTAGTGTCCCCTGATTCTTCAGTTGAGAAAAGAAGACTCTGCATTTTGAGTTTACTTTGTTGGCAAAAAGATCCATTTCTGGTGAACCCCAGCTTATCAGGTCGTAGAAGATTACTTGGTTTAACTGCCTGAGTTTAGTTCTCCCCGATATGGACAGCTCATAAGGAAACTGATCTCTTCCAGTCTGAAGCAAATCCTTACAGTCAAAGACCTGAGGTCGAAATCTTGTACCTTCCTGATGGTTCCGATAAGCCACTGCAGTAGCAAATGATCAGGTGATTCAGAGCTAATTGAATCATCAATAATTCTCTAAAAATTGAGGTTCCCTGAACATAGCTTTGGGGACTGTGAGCTTCCCAGCTGAGGGAATTCGCATCTGTAGTGATCCAGACTGGACCCCTCTGGTGCCAAGGCTTTCCCTAGGAAACATTGCCTGGAGTCATCCACCACTGAAGAGAATGACAGACTGACTCTGGGATAGTCACTAGAGTCCAGAGACTTCGGATCCTTGTCCTAAGATTGAAGGTAGAAGGCCTAGAGCTCTCTTATATGTAATTGGGCCCAACTGGCAATACCTGTGGATGTCATGGGCCCTAGAAGCACCAGAATCTACCCTAGGGATAGAGTAGGATGACCCTGAACATAGGCGCACAGGGAGGCAATCTTTATTTTTGGCTGCGGTAAGAAGGTCCTTTCTAGGCAGCTGGTAGCCCAGATAGGTACTCAATATCTGAGGAATCAGGTTTGATTTTTAGAAGATCATCTAGATACAATACCTAGTTGATTGAGTTTTAGAAAAGCCTTGGTTCTGGCATCACCGATAGATATGAATGGGTTAACTCTTGACCAAAGGGAGGACTGCAAGATAAAAAGGTGTGTTTCCTCCCGGCTGCCCTCCGTAATCCAGTAATTGAAAAGCAATATGAACAGCCGTCAGTAGGAAGGAATCCTTAAGACACTCTGATAGCCCGGGTAGAATGGGCTGTAACCCAAAAAGGAGGTTTCCTTCCCTTGGAGACATAAGCACTTATCACAGCCTGTATAATCCTTTCGGCTGATGGTAGACTTAGCTGGAGCTAGGCCCTCAAGAGTGATGAACAAAGAGTCAGCCCTGAAGAAGATTTGAGTAGTGGAGAATATTTAAGAGCTCTCACTACGTCGTACGTCTTTAAAGCAGACCTTCACCCTGAATAAGAGCATATCTTATATGTTTTCCACACCCTGTACATACAGATTGCTCACATTAAAAATCATCCTACCTGCATCTACTGCATGTTATGAGCCCTTAAAGTTCCAAGATGGCGGCTCATGGAGCATCAGGCAGCCTGCAAACAGGAAGTGTCTTCTGACTGTGTCGCTCTGCATTCTGGGATTGCTGTCCTTTCCCTGACCCCAGCTCTGCTCTGTCTGTGCAAAGCACAGCTATAACCCCGCCCCCTGTACTTTATGGCGGCCCCCGTATCCTAGAGTCCTGAACAGAGTTGCAGCCCGGTGGGGGAAAGAATAATACGTAAGTGACTAAAAACGTAAAATATATTAATTTTAGATGCTGGGGAATAGTTTAAGGGTTTGGGTTTTTCAGTAAATCATGCTGAAGGTCCAGTTTAAGGCTAGTAGGAGCGGGACACAAGGAGGGTAAAACTACATCTTCATTAACATGAAAGGAGGAGACCACCTTAGTAAGAAAGTCCTGTTTAAAGCGGAAAACTACCTTGTTCCTGTGTAGGACCAAATAAGGAGGCTTAACCGATAAGGCTGCTAGTCTGGAAACCCGTCTGACTGAAGTAATTGCCACCAAAAAGATGAACTTAAGTGTCATCAAAAATGGTGATGCTTCTGCCAGGGTTTCAAGTGGAGGACCCTGAAGAGCCAATAAGACTAGACTTAGGTCCCAAGCAGGCAAAAGCGGCTTTCAAGGTGGTCGTACATGAGTGACCCCTTGCATAAACGTCCTTATAAGTCTATTCTCTGCAATGGCCCTTTGAAAGAAGATGGATAAGGTGGAGATTTGTCCCTTGAGCGTACTTAATTGAAGTCCCTCGTTAAGACCCATCTGAAAAAAATCTAAGATTCTGGAGACAGAAAAGGTCCTGCAAGAGAAACCCTTAGACTCACACCAGGCAATTAAGACTTGCCAGACTATGTTAAATCCTTAAAGAAATCTGCTTTTGGTCGGAATAATAGTCCTGATGATCGTGGCGGATAAGCCTCTGTCTGCCAGTATGGAGGTTTCAATAGCCAGGCCGTCAAAGCCAGAACTCGTAAATTGAGGTGCTGCAGAGGCCTTTGTGTGAGGAGATAGTCAGCCGCCAGGGCTCGCCTTCTGACATCCTTACTGTGTCTGAAAACCAAACTCTCCTTGGCCAATGGGGTGCTACCAGGATGGTTGGAATCCCCTCGCGAGCTACCTTCTTTAGTACTCGACCTAACCATACAGAAGCCTGAATGCTGACCAAGGAAGGGTCAGAGCATCAACTGCTATAGCCAGAGGGTCTTTGGATCTGGAGAAAAACCTTGGAACCTTCCGATTATGGCGGGACGCAAAGAGGTCCACGTCTGGGGTCTCCCAGAAGTTGCATAAAGCTTGAAAGCCTGACTGGGTAAGGGTATCTATCTCACACCCAAGGTACATGCATCTGCTTTTTGGGATGAGGCTGGACTTTTCCAGATTCAATATCCAACCTAAGCCTTGAGGACAAAGTAAGGTCTTCTGCAAAGCTGCTAGAAGGCAGGACCTGTCCGTTGCAAAAAGAAGCAGGTCGTCCAAATAAGCTATAGTGTTCATCTGATGAAATCTCAGGTGAGCCATTGCTTCTGATAGAATCTTTTTAAAGATTCGAGGTGCCGAAGGTCAAATGACAAAGCACAATATTGCCAATGCTTCACCATGCCACCAGGATTGCGAACCTCAGAAACCTTCTGTGAGCAGAATAGGAATATGGAGGTAGGCATCCTGTAAGTCGACTGACACCATCAGTGCCTTTCTGCAAGATGTCTCTTATGGAATAAATTGATTCCATCCTGAATTTTTTATACTTTATATTGCTGTTTTTAAATTTAAAATCATGAGGAATTTTCCCGAAGGTTTTTGTACCAGGAAACCATGAGAGTACATCCCTTCCCTCCTTTGGAGACCCGGAACCGCTTCTAACACCGCCTTGTGATTGATTCCGGTATTGATAGACGGGAGGGCTTCTCTCTTGACCCTGTCCCTGAGGGACTGGGTCAACAGAAAAAAGTCCTGGGGCCAATGAGAAAATTCCAGATGGGAATCCTCCAGAATAGTTCTTAAAATAAAGAGGTTTTGGAGAAATCTCCTCCCAGGCAGGGAAAAAAATGTAGGCGTCTGCCCCCTGCCGGGATGTCAGGACCGAGTCTTGGGTACTTGAGAGGAGCTAAATAAAGGACTTACTCTGCCCCTGGAGGTCTGACGAGGCTTTTTGATTTCAGGCCTGAGGATACCTTAGTTTCTTGTTATCAACTCTCTGAGAGGGCACTGGTGCCCTTCTTTCAAATGGACACATTTCCTTTTTCCAAAGAAACTAAATCTAACTCACTGTCAAAAAGAAAATTACCCTCGAAGGGTAGCCCACAAGGGCGTGACTTAGATGCCTGGTCTCCCTGCCATGTTTTGAGCCATAGAGTACGTCTGCCACTGTTAGAGCACGCCATACTTTTTTGTTTGCTCTGATAATCATACGGCTTTAGTGACATAAAGTAAGGCATCTACAATCTCCTCCCTGGGGGCTCCCCGAATAAGGTCGCTCCTGAGACTCACACAGTCCATGGCAATTAAAGGCTTTAAAAGAAAGGCATCAGTGTCCCCGACCCGTCTAAGAATATCTGCCAGTTTATCCTCCTGGTAGCCCCTCATATAGGGGTAAATAACACAATAACCTGGTAGCTCTTCATATACGGTGGTATTATACAAGAGCCTAGTAGCCCCTTATACTGGATCACAATATACTGTAGCACTTATGGTCACCATAGCTATCCTCCAACAGGAAGCATTAGGTGCAGATGACTTGTGCTCCTGCAGACAATTTACTTGTGAAGGGAAGCACCAGTCAGAAAGCCAGCAAGGGGTGGGCTGGGGGTGTGACAGTGTCAGTCCCAAGACTAAAGTTGACTGCAAGTCTGCTTTAAAGGCTTTCTAAAGCCAAATAAAAAAGCTAAACTTACCTGACTTACCCAGCCAGCCTCAGTGCTTCTCATTACAGGTTCCCTCATTGAGGAGGTCCTTTGTCAGCATGTGACTCAATACTGTTCATCAACCTCTGATATTCTATCAGAAGTGGACAAACATAAGTACAAGGCTCACTTGCTTTGTAACTGAAAGCACAGAAACAGGGCAGATTTTTAATTTGGGTTTACAAACCATTAACAGTGCATTTAGCTCTGCTTCCAATTCTAAGGGAGCAGGCATGACCGACTGATATGATATGCTTATCAGGTAGATGCCCTAGAGGGCACCAGTGCCAATCATAATTACTGTTTCAGTAAAGCTGGCAGCAGAATAGAGGTGAACCAGGCCTGTGGAGGTAAGTGAAACAGGTTTAAGTAGGGGTATGCCAGGGAGGGGGGCTCCAGCAATCTAAATGTCCCTCCCACAACTGTCACATTGGCATCCAATACCCAATTTGTAGAGAAAAACAGGTGCTGGACCACTTTAAAGGGCGGATGCGTGGCCCCGCACAGCTGAAGGGAGGAAGTGATGCCACTCGTAAGTGCAGCTAGGGATTACATTCATATTCTCTATCTGTGCATTAATATGCGTAGTGGGAGAAGCTGATTGGAGGAGAGAAGCCACGCCTGCGCCATGGCCTCGAGAAGAGGCGAGTTAGCCTGGTGTTCTTGGGGGGTTTCACACAGCGAGGCACTCAGAGCCGCATGGGCAAGCTCCAAAACTCGGGATAGTGAAAATCCCAGGTTTTGGGCCACTTTAAGTAACTGAGTAAATATACAAAGCTAAAGAGACAGCTATGTAGAGATCCACAAAACTTGACCTGTAAGGGGCTCTTGAGGAGAGAGTTGGGGGAACAATGCCTTATATTTTATCCCCAGCCCAGTGTTTTTTTTTTTTTTACTAAAGTGCAATATTCATAAAACTAACTGGATGCAATCAGCTATATTGCTCCCCTCGTCCCTGATGCTTCCTTACCTCTAGGCCAGAGGTCCACAAACCACAATAGGTTTGGTGGATGTCCACTGCCTTGCACTATGGGGCTGCTGCTACACTAATTACTACACGTGTGTATGTGAGGAGATCTGAAAAACCTAGCCTGTTGGTGGGTCTTGAGGAGGATGGTTGGAGACCTATGCTCTGGGCCACAACTGCTAGATACTAGATCAGCTCAGCACCTTGCGGACATTCTTTTGACACAAAAATAATACTGAAATTGGACTTTCACTTTAAGCTCTGATAACACCTAAAAGCTTGCGCTGCAGTCCCAGTACAAGCAAAAATGCTGCCTGTTACTTCCAATTGGCCAGTTCACATACATGTGCAGTGTTGCGCAACACACTGGGAAAATGCTGCAAGCAGCACTTTAAACGCTACGCCAGAGGCCAACTGGCTGATCTGAATGATGCCACTAGACCTGCGCCAGCCGCCATTTACAGCTTTGTGGGAGCGACCAGGAAAGGTGAGTTTACTGGCGACCCGGGGTTTCACACAGCAGAGAAGGCTAGCAGATTCCAAGGCCTGGCCACTGTGGTTTCGCTCCACTTTAAGTGTAAGTCTACTTTCCTTGGAATTTTTGAAAGTGTATATTTTTTGTGCCAAAGGATGTCCACAATCCTGAGCTGATCTAGTATTTTTTAATGAAGCAGTTTTTTAATGAACCACTTTTATCTACCTGCAATCTGTTGATATTGGCCACAACGCACCAAGATCTACAAGAAGAAAGAAGTTTGTTCTGTGTGTACAGGGCTCGCACCTCTCTTATGGGTGTGCAGACTTGGTGTACGCTGTCAATAGCAACACATTGCAGGTAGTGGAAGCTGCTTCCATGAAACACACATTTTCTAAGAAGAAAAAAATACTAGATCAGCTCGGCACTTTGAAGACATCCCTTTGATACAGAAATATTTCACTTGTGTATCAAATGTCGTAGAAATTGGCCAATTCACATATTTGCGCAATGCACTGGGAAAAAGTTGTAAGCAGCATTTTCAAGATGCTAGAATGGGCTAATAGACATCTAAGGCAAAGCGCTTGCCTGCACACATATTTTACTTATACAATGCTCCTCTGGCATACTAAAAAAAACGCTTCTTAGCACAACAGATAGGTGTGAACATGGCTGTTTTGCATTACACAATGCCACAGAATAATATTTTGGAATCTTTAAAGTGGACCAACACCCAGGATTTTGACTATCCTGGGTTTTGGTCCACTTCGGCGGGGCACCCCGATCGGGGGTGCCCCGCTGTGTGAAACCCCCCAGAAACCCCAAAAAACTCACCTCTCAACGCTCCCACGTGAGCGCCGCAGCCAATCCCCGCCAACGTCCAGGCGGGGATCAGGAACGTCCAGGCCGCTGCCGCCGCCGCCGCCGCCTCCTCCCGC
The DNA here is from genome assembly GCA_027917425.1 of Gastrophryne carolinensis. Classification (NCBI taxonomy): domain Eukaryota; kingdom Metazoa; phylum Chordata; class Amphibia; order Anura; family Microhylidae; genus Gastrophryne; species Gastrophryne carolinensis. Next base: position 142,678,270 of record CM051244.1, read on the forward strand.
GCGTCACTCTCGGCGCGCGCGCGCCCCCGCCGGCCATTCACAGAGGGCCGGCGCGGGCGCGCGCACGTCTGGAGGGGTGCGCGGGAGGCGGCGGCGGCGGAAGCGGCGGCGGATCAGGTAAGGTGTTTTGGGGGTTTCTGGGGGGTTTCAGCCCGCGGGACATCCCGATCTCGGATGTCCCGCGGGGTGGGAGGTGATCGGCCCGGGAATCTTATAGATTTCCGGGCCGATCACCCCTGGGTGTTGGTCCTCTTTAAGGCTCTGTTCACACCTCTGCGCTCTCTCTGTGTCGCAATGCAGTTATAACGCAAAGAAAACACTGTATACTATTCTGGATGGGATAGTTCACACATATGCGCTGCAGACACCTTTTTCAGTGCAACTTATTAACAGTGCAGGTCAATACAAGTCTATGGCAAGCGCAAAGCAAGAATAAGTATATATAATGTTATTATGCGTTGCCATAGACTTTACCATTTATTAACTGTGCCAATAATATTTTTCTTTTTAAAAAAACCCAAACCCATTCATTAATTGTGCCTGTAATATTTTTAAAAAATGCATCAAAAGCACAGAATATGTTTTGATACAATGCACCTCTGGCATCCTTACAAAACGACTGCTCTTAACGTAACCGATAGGAGTGAACAGAGTCTAAGGATAAGTCTAATTTCGATGGCATTTTTCAAAGTGTATATTTTTTGTGCCAAAGACATGCCCTCAATTCTGAGCTGATCTGGTATTTCTTTAATGTTAGCAAATGTTTGCTTTATGGAAGACGCAGTTTCCTCTACCTGCAATATGATGCTATTGGCAACAGTGCACCAAGATCTACAAGAACAGCAGTGAGCCCTGTACATACAGAACACTGCTGCTATGGCCACTGCTTAGGCAAAGGAGTTCACTCAAACATATCCAGCAGCAGTGTTCTGTGTGTACAGGACTCATTTCTCTCTTGTTGGTGACAGAATTGGTGTACAGTTGCCGACTGCAAGTAGTGGAAACTGCTTCCGTAAAACATACATTTGCTAACATGGACCATGTAGTGTCCTTCTGCCGTCGACCATCTTTGTTTCTAGATCAGCTCAGAAACTTGAGCACATACTTTCCAATATTCCATCAAAAGTGGACTTTAAACAATGGCAAAAAATATTATTTTGAGATTTTTTGGGCCCGGTTCACACTGCCTCTTGCCGGGGCAATTTCAATCACCCTGCCAACGTTATGAATGGCTTTCTTTCCATTCACATAGGCAATTGCATTTGCAGGGCTTAAAAAGTCCTGTATGCATTGTTTCAGGAGCAATCCTGTTAGCGTTCGCTCCTAAAACGCCAGCAAATCACTGGGACAGGGTGACCACATCTCGATTACGGCAATGTGACCCCGGCAGTGGGAACCCTGCCTAAAGTTTTTAAATAGCTTCTGTGTCAAGGTAAGCATTGATACCCTCTAATAACAGGCACTATTATTTAGCACCACGCTGGGATAAGTGCACCGAACAATAACACCTCTGAGGCATCGATGTTCCATTGCCAACCAGATTGTACCATGTATGGACATGACAAAAACATTTGCTGAATTTCAGACTAGATAGGCATGCAATTGTTTTTTCTATTTCTTTGCAATGTTATAACAGTCCCCCCGCTTTGAAAAACAAAATGAGACCCCTAGAGATCATAGATGTACAGGGCTGCCGATGGGGATGAGACAGATGAGCAGGCACATGGGATGGCAATACCCCCCCCCCCCTACAGACATCACGATCACAGAACGAGCATCAATCACATGAGAAATCATCATCGTCACAATAAGCAGCAATCACAGAAGAATGACAAGAAGAGGTAAGAGTTACTCGACCTTTCGTCCCCTGCATGCTGACCCTCTGTCATGGGGGTGTCTAGCAGGGCAGAGTTGGGGGGTCTGGAGAACAGGCTCTCAAAAGCCATGGCCGCACTACCAACACACTCTCTCTCTCACTTTGCTCTATTATTAGACTTTTTAGCTTTTTCTTTTTTTACACCGAAACCAGGAGGAGGAAGGGACCGTGCTCGGCGGACATCCTGGCTGCACAGCCGGAGCTGGGAGAGCAGCGCGAATACGGTGCACCGGAAGCAATATGAGCAAGAGGGTAGACCTAGTGACCATTTCCGCCCGTGCTCAGGGGACTTAGTTCCCGCCTCGTGAAAGAGAGCCCAATAACGGTGGAGTTTACAGAGAGGCACGTTGTGAGGAAAGACAAGTGCTGTGATTGGCTGAAGCGTCCGCCTACTATTTAGACGCGAGCTGTAAGGAGAGACAAACGCTGTGATTGGCTGATGCGCCCGCCTACTATTTATTCTCTGAGCTATGCACGTTGTGATGAGGGACAAATGCTGTGATTGGCTGACGAGCCCAATCTGTTCTATATAGGCTGCTCAAGTTATGATTGGCTGTCAGTCAGTTGAGTGAAGAAGACCGGCGCCAATAATATTCCTTCGGTGGTTTGCGCAGCACAGAAGATGGGAACTATGATTGGCTGAACAAACAGCTAGGCGCCAAGAGGAAATCTGTGATTGGCTACAGTAACAGTCGCCATTATGTTGGTTAGAAAAAAAAGGTTTGCTGGTTAGTGGTTACAAATACTCCCAAGTGTACCTCAGTTGGAGGGACTGTCCCTCTTGTGAGTGCAAGTCCCCCGTCCCCAAGTGTCCCTATTCTAAGCATACAGTACGTCCTGCTCCATATAATACTTACACATGAGTAATCCTCCGCCAGATGGCGCTGTTCACTGCAAACATGCAAAAACAGGCTCCTCCCGGCCCTTCATATACCCAGGGACTTCCCACAAATCCCCAGATTTCTCTGCAGTACTCAACTGCGAAGACATGAAGTATCACTCTCTCTCGCAGGTGAGCGGGGCTATTAGCCTGCGGCCCTGTGGGACTATTTCCACCCTTCCTCTGAATGATATGCCTCCCAGCCTGGGCTGCGCTGGTCGGGTGAAGGTAGGCAGCACCTTGTGTGCTTAAGGAGCCATGCTCCACCGCAATCCCCCACCATAGGGTAGGCGGTCAAGGCCGATGGTGAGCCTTCAGGGGATGCCCCTCCCGCATCATTGCCCCACGCCCCATGTAGCGGTGGACCCTATGTCAACGTGTCGCCTTCCTCCCTCGTTTCCCCCTTAGGGGGAAAAGAAAGGGGGGTTGTGTCTATGGCGGCCTCAGTGTATACTTACACGCTTATGGCTTGGCTGTGCTTCACTGGGAACGGGGATCAGAGCCGCGCTCTTACCTTACTGTCAACCGCAGCATTATTAGTCTGCTCTCTGCTCGCACCGCACGTACTGCGGCGGCTTGCGGACGCCTCGGCGTCTTCTTCTTCCCTCCTTCACTTCTTAGCCTTAGTGGCTCTTCCTAGATTGCGCTGGCTTGAGCGCTTGTCTTAAACAGATTCTACCACAGACCGGGGTTCATTCCCTGACGGGGAGCCGCAGGAGAGCCCGAGTACTGCTCTCGGCTGTGCCTGTCCTGGCTCCGAGCGCCATTTACATTAGGCTTTTCTGTTTTTCTACTTTTCTACTTTCTGTGCCCTCATGGGCTTGATGCCTTACGAGCTTCGCGCTTGCTGGTGAGGGGCGTGGTTCCGGCTTGGCGCGCTACACGTCACGATCGTCTCAGGCCCGCCCTCCGAGGTTCACTTGGCGCCATTTTCTTCTCCGCGTGGTGAAGATCGTCCTCTCCTCTCTGTATGTAAGTGCCCCTGCGGGCGACTCTTCTTTACTTCTATTCCATTGCGCATGGCTCTGACATCCTGTTCCCCCCTAATGTCTTTCAGACCGCGGATTTCACAAGTGGCTTCTCCCGGCCCAGCGTAGCTCCCGGTCGTGACCATAAAAAATTACTCTCACTTCCCAGTGGGTTATTGGGGCATCCAGGGTAGCTTCCAGCGTCAATCCCTACTGGCATATTGTGCCGATTAAATCACCATATGGAGGCATCTCAGGATATTGTGAACGGGGTTCCTTCGGGACAAGCCCGGCTGTGTGTAGCTTGTGGGGTATTACCTAGCAGCGGTGACAATGCACGGGTCTGTGTTCCTTGTGCACAGCAGGCGCTATCGGTGCTTCCCATCTCCTCTGAGGCCGGGCCTGCACCCCCAATACCAGTGGGGATTCTCATCCTGATCTTGCCACGAGGCTGGCTAGTGTTGAAAACTTACTGGCTAATTCATTAGCGCGTAAAGCCACCGCCAAGAGGCGGCACTTGAACCCTGAATCGACACTCTTCCCTATAGAACCTGATGATTTGTTGCATTCCTATGCCCATATCCCCTCGGACAAAGGGGAACTGTTCTCTGAATCAGGGTCATATGATGATGAGTCCAGGGGTCAGGAAGAGTCTGGCTCCAAGCATTGGTCCTCGGATGATATTGATAGACCGCTGGTTCAGATCTTTGACGTTCTGTCCCTCTCTCCCCCTGCTGTGCCTCCCCGGCAAAGGGGTGATCTTTTTCATACCGCTAAAGCTCGATTGGAATTTCCAGAGCAGACCCATTTCAATAGCCTCGTGCTTAAAGAATGGGAACATCCCAGCAGACTTCATTGGGTCCCTAAGAGCGTGGATAGGAAATATCCCTTCCCTGCTGACTTGGTCAAGTGCTGGTCATCGCCGCCTGAGGTCGATGCTCCTATTCTAGGGTTGTCCAACACCTCTATTATGCACTCTCCTGACACTACTACGCTACGGGACTCTGAGGACCGGCGTGTTGACCAACTGGCATGTCATGCCTTTGCATTTGGGGGAGCGACTCTGCGCCCAGTTTGCGCCTTAGCCATTACGGCGGTAGCGCTCAGGGCCGTGGTTAGGAGTGCTCTCGATGGCACAGATGAGTTGCCTCCTGATACTGTCAACGCTCTGTCCAGCTGTGATGCGTTTGTGAACTTTATCCTGTCCGCTTCGGACGATGCTATTAAGATGTGTGCCAGGTCATCTGCCCTGGTGGTTGCTATACGCCGCGCGGTCTGGTTGCGCCAGTGGGCTGCAGACAATGCCGCCAAGAAAGCCCTCACGGGGCTCCCCTTTAAGGGGTTACGATTGTTTGGGGATCGGTTAGACCTATTTGCAAGTTACCCCAGCGCAGGAGGCAGACTTTTCGTGGCCAAGGCTCCCTATCAACCCCCTACCGTGGGGCCAAGCAGGGAAGAGGGGTGTCCTTCACTGGGGCCCGCACAGATTCCTGGCACAGGAACAGAGGACGCCGTACCGGCTCTTCCTGGGGACCCAAGCCCAAGGCCCCTCCGGCATGAGGGGGCGCCCTCACCCGTCAGGGTGGGGGGACGTCTACAGCATTTCGAGCACGTCTGGCGACGCCACGTCTCAGACCGTTGGATTCAGGAGGTTGTGTCCTCCGGCTACAAGATAGAATTTGCTATACGGCCCCCCACCAGATTCATTGGGTCTCGAATCCCTCAAGACCCTGCCTCAGCTCAGGTATTGTTGTTGGCCGTACAGGGTCTCCTGGATCTAGGGGTCATTTGCAAGGTCCCCCTCGGAGACAGGGGCACGGGGTTCTACTCCAACCTTTTCACAGTACCCAAAAAGGATGGGTCAGTCAGGCCCATTCTGGATTTAAAAATCCTCAACAAATTTGTCAAGAACAGGCACTTTCGCATGGAAACTCTGTGCTCGGCCATTGGCTCACTGCGCCCAGGGGACTTCATGACGTCAGTAGACGTCAAGGATGCTTACCTTCACGTTCCGGTGTTTCCAGGACACCAAAGGTTTCTCAGATTTGCAATAAAAGATCAGCATTACCAATTTGTGGCCCTGCCATTTGGTCTAACGTCGGCTCCCAGGGTGTTCACCAAGGTGCTGGCAGGGGTGATGTCCCTGATAAGGCTAAGGGGCATACGCGTGCTGTCCTACCTGGACGACATTCTCATCACCTCTCGGTCTCTGCGGCAGGCAGAGTTGGAAACTCGTCTGGTAGTGTCTACCCTGGAGTCCTTCGGCTGGGTGATCAATTACCCTGATCAAAGGTGATCAAAGTCCTCCCTGTCCCCCCCCTCGGTGCCTCCCTTCCTGGGGATGATTCTGGATACAGTTCAGTCAAGGATATTCCTTCCTCAACAGAAGGTGGAAGCTCTGACGGCGCAGGCGAGGTTCCTGCTCTCGAGCCCACAGTTCTCCATCCGGCAGGGAATGCAGTTGGTGGGCCTGATGGTGGCGAGCTTTGAGGCGGTGCCCTTTGCCCAGTTCCATTTGAGACCTCTGCAGCTTCACCTTCTGTCAGTATGGGACAAGAACCCGGCGTCCTTGGACGGGTTCTGTGTGCTTCCCCCCTCGGTCAGACAGTCCCTTGCGTGGTGGCTGGACCACAGGAACTTGATAGGGGGCAGGTCTTTCCTGGCCCCCTGCTGGGAGACGGTCACAACGGATGCCAGTATGTCAGGTTGGGGGGGATTCTGGGAGTCCCTGTGCTTCCAGGGGACGTGGGGTCCTCAGGAGGCCCATTTGCCCATCAACATTCTGGAATTACGGGCAGTCAGGTTGGTACTGGAGCGATTGACCCAACACCTGAGGGGTCTGTCGGTACAGGTACGCTCGGACAACAGGACGGCGGTTGCCTACATCAACCATCAGGGAGGGACTGGGAGCAAGGGTGCTCTCCAAGAGGTGTCTCAGATTCTGACATGGGCGGAGGCCAATGTATAATGAATTTCGGCTGTCTACATTCCGGGGGCGGAGAACCTGCTGGCGGACGCCCTGAGCAGGGGGATGTCCCATCAGGGGGAGTGGTCCCTCTGCAACAGGGTATTTCAGTCCCTGTGTCACAGTTGGGGCCTACCGAATGTGGATCTGTTTGCTTCCCGCCACAATCACAAGCTCCCGGCCTTCGTCTCCCTGTCTCAGGATCCTCTGGCATTGGCCACGGATGCTCTGTCCATGTCTTGGAGGGAGTTTCGACTCCTGTATGTGTTTCCACCGTTCCCCCTTCTGAGCAGGGTTCTGCGCAAGATTGCCCTGGAGGGGGTACCTGTGATTCTAGTGGCCCCAAGGTGGCCAAGAAGAGTGTGGTTCGCAGACGTGGTTCAAATGGCGGTAGATCAGTACGATCTGCCAAAGGTGCCAAATCTGCTAACTCAAGGGTCCTTACGCCATCCCAATTTGGCTTTGACGGCCTGGCTGCTGAGACCTCCATCTTGATGGAGAAGGGTTTGTCTGCCTCTGTGGTGGCTACTATGGTGCAGGCCAGGAAGAAGACTTCTTCTGCTATCTGTTATAGAGTATGGCGTTCCTACATTGACTGGTGCGAGTCCAGGTCTCTTCCCTGTCGGGAATTCTCCGTCCCTAGGGTTCTGGAGTTTTTACAGCATGGTTTGGACTTGGGTCTCAAACTTAGTACTCTGAAGGGTCAGGTTTCTGCCCTGTCTGTCTTCTTTCAGAAGACCTTTGCACAACATCACCTGATTAAGACCTTCTTTCAAGGGGTCACTCACGTGCGTCCCCCTAGAAAACCTATGGTCCCTGTCTGGGATTTGAACTTGGTTTTGTCTGCCTTGCAGGGTGCTCCCTTTGAGCCTATTCAAGAGGCTGCTCTGGTTGTTCTCACTCTCAAGGTTGTCTTCTTGGTGGCTATTACTTCGGTTAGACGTGTGTCAGAGCTGGCCGCTCTATCTATTCAGCCTCCATACTATGAGCGACACCAGGACAAGGTGGTGTTCCGCTTCAAACCGGATTTCTTGCCTAAAGTTGTTTCGGCTTTTCATTTGAACCAGGATATTGTTCTTCCTTCTCTGTGTCCCAATCCTCGCAACGATAAGGAGCGGGCTCTGCATTCCTTGGACGTAGGTGCTTGAAGTATTACCTGGTTGTCACTAAGGCCTTCAGGAAGACTGATGCTCTCTTTGTTATACCTTCTGGGCCTAGGAAAGGTTTGGCTCCCGCCAAGTCTACTATCAGTAAATGGATCCGTCAGGCTGTGATTCAGGCCTATTCTACTAAGGGGAGGACTCCCCCTTTCCGTCTTACGGCTCTTTCCACTCGTGCTATTGGTGCCTCTTGGGCTTTTCAGCACCAGGCCTCTGTTGAACAAGTTTGCAAGGCCGCTATTTGCTCTTCTGTTCACACCTTTTCAAAGTTTTACAAGGTTGATGTTCGGGCCTCAGCTGATGCTGCTTTTGGCCGTAAGGTTTTGCAGGCGGTTGTAGTCTGAGCTACGTGCCGTTGCCTTTGTTGTTGGGGATCCCACCCTACTTTGTGGACACTGCTATTGGATGTCCCATGTGTAAGTATTATATATGGAGCAGGACGTACGGTATGCTTAGAATAATACAATTCTGTGAAATACTCACCTGTAGAATTGGTATTATATGCATACAGTACGTCCTGCTCCACCCCACCCTGGTTTCACCTTGTTCTGGATCCCCTGTATGGTGATTGTTATCATTGTTATTGTTACCAGTTTGGTGGTTGGTTTCTCCCGGCTTCTTTTTCTCACTGCTTTTCAATGCTGGGGATTTGTGGGAGGTCCCTGGGTATATGAAGGGCCGGGAGGAGCCTGTTTTTGCATGTCTGCAGTGAACAGCGCCATCTGGCGGAGGATTACCCATGTGTAAGTATTATATATGGAGCAGGACGTACTGTATGCATATAATACCAATTCTACAGGTGAGTATTTCACAGAATTGTATTTTTTGAGGTGTAGCATGCAGCATACGGCATACCTCCCAAGTGTCCCTGATTTGGAGGACACTTGGATTGGACTCTTGAGTCCATGCCCCCCTGTACCTCGTTCTCTTTTGTCCCTCTTTGAGATCTGCATCAATACATGATTAATTTGCCTATTTAAAGTGTTTCTATTGTAACTGTTACAACCTATCTCCCATCTATCCCTTAATGAGGGGGCATGGCTTTATTTAACAAATGTCCCTCTTTCACACCCTGAAAAGTTGGTAGGCATGCTTTACCCACCACTGCATACCTCTTTTAAAAGCTGTAAAGAGGGACACATTTAAGCCACACCCTTCAAGGGAAACAGCACCTAAGAATTAAAGCAGACCTTCACCATGATTTATTGCTAAGCCCAAACCCTTAAAAACAATTCCCCAGCATCTGAAATTAATATATTTTAAGTTTTTAGTCACTTACTTACTTATTCTTTCCCCCACTGGGCTGCAACTCTGTTCAGGACTTTAGGATACGGGCGCCGCCATCTTGACTCAGAAGCATCGCACTTACTGAGGAGAGGAGAGCGGGATAAAAACAGGGGGGGCGGGGTTATAGCTGTGCTTTGCTCAGACAGAGCAGAGCTGGGGTCAGGAAAAGGACAGCAATCCCAGAATGCAGAGCAGCACAGTCAGAAGACACTTCCTGTTTGCAGGCTGCCTGATGTTCCATAAGCCTCCATCTTGGATGTTTAAAGGCTCATAACATGCAGTAGATGCACGTAGGATGATTTTTAATGTGAGCAATCTGTATGTATAGGGTGTGGGAAACATATAAGATAAGCTCTTATTCAGAGTGAAGGGCCGCTTTAAATAAAAATAAATAATACAGTGAGGGACATCCCTCCAGTACAACCAGTGAGGGACATCCCTCATTGCAGCCAGTTAGGGGCATCCCTTGCTACAGCCAGTTAGGGACAGCCCTCATTACAGCCAGTTAGGTGTAACACAGCACACACACATACACAAACACACACATAGACACACACACAGACAGACACAAACACACACACAAACTCACACTCACCAGTTCAACAATTTCCCCTCCTCTGCGATCTCCGCCGAGGCTCCTTCTTGTAGCTCCGCCCACCTCCAGCTTAGCTGCAGCAATAGGCTCCTTCCTAGAGCCACGCCCCCCACCCACTGAACCACCAATCAAATTAAAGAAGTGAAGAAAAAAAAAAAAAACCTGCCTCTCAGACACTCGCTGCCGCCGGCCCAGAGTGTTCGGCTGAGCGATTACACTCGGAGCCGGCGGCAGCGGGCGTCTGAGAGGCCGCGGCAACCCTCCGGGCGACGGCGTGGGACATGATGGGACGCAGGACCACAGATGAAGAATCGGGGCAGTCCCGGGAAAATCATGACAGTTGGGGGGTATGCCACTGTGTTCTAATAAAGCCCCACCCCATTTTCTTGAATTCATTTGTGTGGGTGTCAATTATTTTGGCTACAAGGTGTAACATCATGGCCAGAATAAGTGTGGTGGAGGCCCCTGGGCACAAAATCTGGTGGAGGTCCCAGATACAGTATTTTTTATAATCCAGCCAAGTAATTGGTGGTGAATTGTCTGTCTTCCGCCCACTTACTGAAACGTTAAATCAAGTCCCTTGTGCCACCCTTGTGTGGGTGCGTGCTGCTTGTGAACTCCTGCTTTGCCATTCTCGGCAGGGGGTGGGGGGGGTGTAGTCGCCCAGCTTGGTCCAGCAGAAAACAGTTCCCTGCATTGAGCTGCCAGCAGCTGTCATTGGTGGCTCATGTGCAGGGACAAATGAGAACAATGAGGGGCAGGGGGACATGGACGCCAAAGAAGGACAGTCCCTAAAACAGGGATACTGGGAGGCAGGGCCGTCGCCAGCACAGGGCAATTGCCAGGGCCCCTGGCATCTTCAGTGGCCCACTTAGGCTCACATTTGGCCATGTTATTATTTTACAGTGGACCCGGACAATCAAATGCAGAGTATTGTGTGCAGACCCGTTCATGGCTGGCCACAGCAACAGGGGATGGTCAGCAACAATGGAGACAGGGAGTCTTTAGTGGCAGTGGTGCAATCAGTAAGGGCTGAAGAGTGTTTGTTGGCAATAGAGAATGCAACAAGGACTGGAGGATGATTGGTGGCTATGGGGAAGGCAACAAGGACTGGAGGATGATTGGTGGCTATGGGGAAGGCAACAAGGTCTGGAGGGTGATTGATGGCTATAGGGAAGGCAATAAGGACTGGAGGGTGATTGGTGGCTATAGGGAAGGCAATAAGGACTGGAGGGTGATTGGTGGCTATAGGGAAGGCAATAAGGACTGGAGGGTGATTGGTGGCTATAGGGAAGGCAATAAGGACTGGAGGATGATTGGTGGCTATAGGGAAGGCAATAAGGACTGGATCGTGATCAGCAGCAGATGACCGATTTGTGGAAGCAGAGTTAAAAAGGGGGACATCATGTGACACACTACTTTGGGGCCCACCAAGACTCTCTTGCCCAAAGGCCCACACAAACCTGCAGCCAGCCCTGCTGGGAGGTATGGTATAGGGTTAGGTTGGATATGCAGGATCCAACAGGGTCTTCTCTCCTGAGAGTGTGGTGAAGACGGGGGGATGCAGGTGCTTGAAAGGGAAGGAGATGCATATCTCCCAAATTTTCAGGCCGGGAAAGAGGGACAATTTTGAAATTAAGCCAAACCCCTCATTAAACCGGACCTTCAGAATAATTTTATGAAAAGCCCAAACTCCTAAAAAACCATTCCCCAGCATCTAAAATTAATATATTTTAGGTTTTTAGTTGCTTAGTTATTATTCTTTCCCCCACTGGGCTGCAACTCTATTCAGGACTCTAGGATATATGAGTGCCGCCATCTTGCCTCAGAAGCATCACACATTCTGAGGAGAGGTGGGGGGTGGGTTATAGCATGTGCTTCGCACAGACAGAGCAGAGCTGAGATCAGGAAGAGGTCAGCAATCCCAGAATGCAGAGATGCATATTCAGAAGACACTTCCTGTCTACAGGCAGCCTGAAACTCCATGGGCCACCATCTTGGATGTTAAAAGGTTAAAAACCGCAATAGGTGCAGTTAGGATGATTTTTAATGAGGGGAATCTGTATGTAAGGGGTGAGGGAAACAAAATAGACTCTTATTGAGGATGAAGATCCATTTTAAGGGGGGGTAGGAGATAGATTGTAACTGTCACAGCAATATAAACACTATGAATAGGCAAATTAATTACTTATTAATGCAGATCTGTCAGATCCCTCAAAGAGGGACACGAGAACAACGAAGAACAGGGGGACATGGACTCAAAAGAGGGGCAGTCCCTCCAAATCAGGGACACTTGGGAGGTATGGAGAAGGCTATGTGTCTTATTCAGCATCCCTGTTTTACAGTTATAGTTACTTATCAGGTCAGTGGTGGGAGGGAAACATGGCATACCTCCCAACCTTTTAAAATAGGTAAGAGGGACACGCGCGGCAAAAACATTTTTGCGATTAAAGTAGACTGAAACCCACTGCTAATCGATTCCTTCCCCCCGGAGCATCCAAAATCTGGATGCCCCGCTGTGTGAAACCCCAGAGGTTGCCCCATACATTTACCTTGTTTCCCGGTCCAACGTCGCATGCAAGAGCCACGGCCGCATCCCCGCTATCCCTCTAGCAGGGCGTGTGCACGCACCAGGCATTTGTGAATGGCCGGCGAGGGCATTCTCCCTTTTAAAGGGTAGCGGGGGATGCGGCTGTCAGCGCATCTGGAGCCGCTCGTCTTAGACAAAGTGAGTTCTTTTCGGTGATGTTGGGGTGCCCCACTTTAAAGGATGTCCCCAGCCACAACCTTAAAGGGAAACCACCTAAGAATTACATAATAATAATACAGACATGCCCCCCTGCAGACAGACAAGACACACACACGCTCCCCACATACACATGCAAGCCACCCCATACACACATACATGCAAGCCCCCCACACACATGCAAGCCACCCATACACACATACATGCAAGCCCACACATTTATGCAAGCACCCCTATGCACATACATGCAAGCCCCCCATACACACACACGCAAACCTCCCCATACACACATACTTGCAAGCCCCCCATATACACATACATGCAAGCCCCCCACACACACATGCAAGCCTCCATACACACATACATGCAAGTCCACATACACACATACATGCAAGCCCCCCACATGCACATACAAGCCCTCATACACACATACATGCAAGCCTCCCCACACAAACATGCAAGCACCCCATACACACACACTTACATGCAAGCCCACCCATACACATATACATGCAAGCCCCCCTCATACACACATACATGCAAACAACCCTACACACACATGCAAGCCCCCCATACACACATACATGCAAGCCCCCCCCCCAGACACACACACATGCAAGCCTACCCATACACACATAATTGCAAGCCCCCCATATATACATGCAAGCTCCCCCATACACACATAATTGCAAGCACCACCCCATATACATATACATACAAGCCCCCCATACACACATACATGCAAGCCCCAAACAGTGGGGAGGAGGAAGAAAATCATGTTTTGCAGGGGGGTTTCATAGTTTCACAAGGTGACCAGGTGAAAGGGGGTCAAAACCGGGTGACTCCCTGGAAATTAGGGTGACTTGGCATTTCTGGGGTAGAGGGGGAATAGCTTACCCTGGCGGAGGATGTCTATCCTCAGTCTCCTCCATGGGTGTGGGTCTGGGTCTGGCGGGGGGTTGGCTCCCCACTGTCCTGCTGCTACAGTCCCTCTAGACCAGAAACACTTGGGAGGTATGTAACAGGAGGAGCTTCCTTATAACCAGAGAAAAGGTGGAGGAGTTTCCTTATAACCAGAGAGAAGGAGGAGGTGTTTCCTTATAACCAGAGAGAGGAATAAAGGGGTGGGTCCTCCCTTTAACGAAGTGTAGAGGGGCAGAGTTTCCTTAGGTATAAGGGTGCAGAGGGCAGGATTAGGAGTAAGTCAAGGGGGAATCCCCGGTTGGGTGGGACATCAGAGTCGTGGTGCAGTAGGAATTGCGCTGAGGAACAGAGAGTAAGGGTCTACGTAGCTGGAATGGAGACTCTGGTGGAATGGAACCAGAGAGCCCAGGTGTAGATGGACAGACAAAGGGCCCCTACGGAGGGAAGAACTCCTGAGGAATTGGGAGAGAGAGAATTCATATCTAGGCTCTGGTAAGGTGTGTCTGCCCCTGTCCAAAAGGCCCTTAGCCCTGTGGAGATAGTGTCAGTGTGCCGTTAGGTCATCAATCAGGTAAGTCTTACTGGCGAACTGGGGGGGTTACACATAGCAGGACATCCCAAATCAGGATACCCTCGGACAAGAACAAAAAGTCAAAATCCCAGGGTTTTGGTCCACTTCAAATCACCAGGATTTTCACCAGTGATAGGTCCATTTACCTGGGGCATCCAGATTTGGGTTCCCCATGCTGTGTGAAACCCCCCATATTGCCCACACAACTCACCATGCCACTATTCTCATGGTGCATGCACAGGTTCTTGACCAATCAGCTCTTTTTGGCATGCATGCTAATGCACAACATAAAGCGTAGTTTTAAGCAGAGCTCTGGCATAGGGAGCAGGAGTGGCCCACTGGAAAGATGATTGAGGGCCTGCCTGGGGAGTATTCCAAATGGGGGCACTAAGTCGAGGCTGGATGCTGGCTTTCTCCTTGTGCATCTTGAATCGGGATGCCCCACTGTGGGAAACCTCCCCAGGGCACCAGTAATCACTTACCTTTCCCCAGTCCAATGCTGCATGCGCAGGCTCTCGTCCAATGAGAGCCGTCTGCTATCATTTGGCAAACGGCTGTCATTATTTTCAGTGCTGAGCGTGCACTGCTGCATCCACTGCATCATCGGACGGTGCGCACACTCCCGGCCCCAGCCATTCAGATAGGTCAATAGGAGATGTTTGCCAAATGTTGTAGTTATAGGTTTCACACAACCTAGGGAACCCAAATCTGGATGCCCCAGGTAAATTCACATATCACCACACTATACTATACTTTACTTTATTTCTTTATTTTTTTCTTTCTATTCTTTGGCAATATTCACCATACATGCAACTTTTTCATCATGTATGGAGTGTCATACCATACTGCAAGGGGCCCACTCAGACTATATCACATTCAGGCTCTTGCCGGGGGCCCTGCTGAAAACCAGACATGCTGGTAGATTCTCTGAACTCTGAAGTTGTTTGTGGTGTTGCACTCCTACAGACATGGCCTCCTGCTAGCTCAGCCAGCGTTAACCCCAGCTTCTACTTCTGCAATTCATCAATATCTGACACTTTGGCCTTCACTTCTGCTGCATTTCTCCTGTAATCATTATCGGGGGAAGCCGAAGGTGGTACTGCTGAATGTAGTTTGTGCCCATCTCTGCCTGATCCACAACAAGGTACGTTACAGTATGGTATTGAATCAGTAAGAACTATCCTGCCAGCCAGTGAAATCAGATGCTTCTGCCACCAGCTGGCTATGCTGAGTAACTACAGCTCATTACTATTTGCATATCCACTTCACTTTTCATGAATCATTCAGTATTGTCCAGGTCCTGATACTGAACCATGGAAAAAAAAAACACAGGCGGTATTTTAAAATGGCTCAAATGCCGCTGCAGATGCCTCTGGAAATTAAAAGACTCCAGGGCCAACCGCTAGCCTGCCCCAAGGGCATCCTAATTTTATATGCCCTGTTAGGCAGCGTGGCCATAGGAGGAACGTTTAAATGAGGCAATCCCCAGCTTAGTTATTGGGCTATTAGCCCTTGTGTTCCAGGTGGGCGAATCAACCCAGGGGTTATTGTGGGCCAATGAACCCTATTACCTGCCAGGCAATACCCACACACTTTCGACAATTAAGGTGTCCCAGCCCCTATCATCCATGCTCATGATAGCGGTAACTTTGGGTGTGCTTTGGATTGGTACTATATTCTCATTGTCTTTCATGTATGACCCAAATTGATGTTTGACCTCGTCTTGCCTGAACCCCTCTGGTGTGACCTCTGAACTTGTTTGATCTCGACCTCCTTGACTTTGCCTCTGCCTACTCCCTGGTACTGCGACTGATCCTTCTAGTATATGACCCTTGGCTTGTCTACAGACTTCTTCTTCTCCAGCCCTCTGCTTTGATACCAGTTCGGACACCTGTGAACGCTTACCCATCTGCAGATGCAGTGAGGATTGCTTGTGCTGTCCTGGGGTCAACCTTCAAGACTGCTTGTGCTATCAAGTTCTGGGGTCAACGTTGTCCGGCGAGGCCTACCTTTCATCTTGAAAATGGAGTCTTGTTTAAAGGTGAAGTTAGGGGCAGTGATTGGGCAATATTCACTGAACTGTATTCTGTTAACTGATATGCTTTACAGATAGGACAGGACATTCAGAAAGGCTAGGTGGTGGGAATGCTACAAAGTGAACATATGAGCCAGGGGTGTGGCCAGCCAGCTGGTTCACATCACTTAGCACTGGAGATTAGCCAACTGGCTATATCTACAAATCCGTGTGGGTGTGGCCTTGGTGGTGGAAAAACACGTTTTCTTTTCAAAATTGGGCCATTGCTAAGCCAACTGCATATCCCAAGGTACTCGGATGGTATTCGGATAGCAAGGGTGGGAGCAGGCTTTTGTTCTGCTTTAAAGTTTCTCTCTAGGGAGGACACACTTTTGAGGCAGTCCTGGCTGTGCTCTGCTCCAGCTTTTCCAGGGTGATTAGATGTTCTGACATGGTGAAAGGTGAGGGGGTTACAAATTTAGTGGCCACTGCCAGGATCTAGATGAGCTTGCTTTTCTGTTTATTTACAATACCATTCCAGTGACTAATATAACTTAAACCTCAGGAATCATTCACACCTGCCAGGTACCGCATGCGTCCATACGTTTGTGGCAGAGGCACCATAAACATAAATCACACAATGGCTCCTCTATGACCCCTTTCACACCTCTTCGGTGCAGCAGAGCAAACGAAAATAAGTTCGCCAAAAAGTTCTGCTAGGACGTATTCCCTGCAGTACTGCATGAATTTTGAGTTTACGGTACCATAGGTTTTAATGGGATTCAATAGACAGCAAGGCAGGGCATGGGAACCGGAAACCTGGATTTTTTTGTTCAACTCAGGAGTTATCGCATATGCGCAATGCAACCCCATCCAGATAGATGTGAACATACAGTAGCTTCAGCATCTAACCACTTTTTTCACAGCAGACCTTGAGGGGTTTTTATGTAGAAAATAAAATTATAGTTTAACATTTTCTAAAAATAATTAAAAAAAGGTTTCATTATACTGTTATGATAACACCCATCACCATTTAAAATAATTTAATTGTGTTATTTATCTTTTGATACACCGTTGGTGTTAATTGTTCAGCCTTCACAGCGGAAATACGGCATTTTCCGTTAGTGGTCAAAAGCACAATATACAAACAGGATGGTCCGCAGCATCACCCAGAAGAAACAGAAACTTCCCCTGGCAAGAGAAATGAAACTTATTACAGTGCTTTTTATTTTTAAAGGTAAGATTTCTAAATAAAAGCTTTTAACCTTAATTTGTTACTTTATATTAAGGGGCTGATTTTCTAACTCTTTTGCCGTTATTTGCAAGTTTACGCAGAGTTTGCCACATTTATAAAACGGGGAGGCCGATTCATTAATAGCGGCAGGTAGCGACAGTTGAGCGTCTGTAGCGGCATTTTCAGAGAGCCCGCTAGTAGTCGCTGTGCCTGGCCATTGTTCGGTAGTTGATAGCGACTCAGTCGGTTTCCCGTAATGTTGAATATTGGGTGAGGAGTCGCTATTTGACAGGTTCCGCGGTGTATGGGAGCGCATGAAAGTGACTGGCCCTAGCGACCGGCTCCCACCATATTCATTAAAAAATCACGCTCAAAAAATTCTTGCGCTGTAAAATGCATGTTTAAACCCCAGAGCGCTGGCGGCGATGGGTTAAAAGTAGTTTTTTAACCCCCAAACCACCATATTTTTGGAAACCAAAAAAAACAAGTTTTTTAAATAATTTAGTAATATGAATACCGTATATACTCGAGCATAAGCCGAGTTTTTCAGCCCACTTTTTGGGCTGAAAAAAGCCGCCTCGGCTTATACTCGAGTCCAGGGGCGGATTCCTCTATCTAAACTGTAAAGCCGCCATCTCCTTACCTCGCTGCTGATTGAGGAAAGGGAAAGCCTATGTCGTCATCACGCTTTTATAGTGCCAGTGACGCAGGCTCCAGTACCACCTACAGGAGACACACACACAGCACAGCCATGATCAATCGAAGCCCGCTAATGGGATTCGCTAGTGGATGAGAACACTGACCTCAGACTCGATCAATCGACTGCCGAGAAAACCGGTCGGGTCACTGGTCCAAGTGTGTGAGAACGGCGGCGGCTGGCGGCTGCCAGGCGGAGCTGAATGGAGCGACCGGCGGCAGGAGGAGGAGGAGGAGGGGAGGGGGACCCCGCTGCCCCTCTGCAGGGTAACCTCGGCCAAACCCTGACCCCCGACACCTGCGCGTCTGAGAGCGGCAGCAGCAGCAGGTACCCACAGTGTGTGTGTGTGTGTGTGTGTGTGTGTGTGTGTGTGTGTGTGTGTCTCTGTGTCTTTTTCTGTGTGTGTGTCTCTTTCTGTGTGTGTGTCTCTTTCTGTGTGTGTGTCCCTTTCTGTGTGTGTGTCTCTCTCTTTCTGTGTGTGTGTCTCTTTCTGTGTGTGTGTCCCTTTGTGTGTGTGTGTGGGGGTCTCTCTTTCTGTGTGTCTCTTTCTGTGTGTGTGTCTCTTTCTGTGTGTGTGTCCCTTTCTGTGTGTGTGTGTGTCTCTCTTTCTGTGTGTCAACTCCAATTCCAATTGAAAAAAGCCGCCTCGGCTTATACTCGAGTCAATAACTTGTTCCATTTTTTTGTGGTAAAATTAGGTGCCTCGGCTTATATTCGGGTCAGCCTATACTCGAGTATATACGGTACATTAATATCAGACCTGTAATATCAATTCTGTACAATTTTTTATCTAAAATGGCAGAAGTGGTCACAGAATTTTTCACATTTAAAAAAAAAAAAAAATTAACAATTAATTTTTAATATTTAAAGATTTTTCCATTGAAATGCATTGGAGAGCGCCAGGTAGCGAGAGGTCATACCTGTCGCTGTTCAAGGTCAGACACTGGCGCTGTGGGCTGAGGCTGGAATAATGATGAATGAGTCGCTTTATGGCGCTATCTCAGTCGCTAAGCAGGATTGGCTTGATAAATGTGTGATTGTGGTGGGGAGCCGGCGTTCTCGTGGCGGGGCCCGTCATTACCGGCCGCTCACCAGTCGCTACCTGTCGCTATTCCTTCATAAATAAGGGCCTAAGTATGCCATGCTCGCCTGACTACACCCATGTTTGCTGTATTTTTTCTGCTGGGTGAATGCTAGTGAACACTTGTTTAGTTCTCCAGCTTTTAACAGCAAACCCCATTGAAATCAATGCTTTTTTACCAAAACTGTCATTTAAGGGTATTTTTGCATCTGTAGCTAATATTTTGAGCTTCAACATCAGATAGATAACTATTATTAAAACTTTTCACATTACCTTTTAATTTGTTTTAAGGCTCATTATATAAGGCTTTTCAACAAGCAAGATACT
Source organism: Gastrophryne carolinensis (assembly GCA_027917425.1). NCBI lineage: Eukaryota > Metazoa > Chordata > Amphibia > Anura > Microhylidae > Gastrophryne > Gastrophryne carolinensis. The sequence goes on from CM051244.1 coordinate 142,697,595, forward strand.
CCCGAGACACACATATATTCTATGCTACAAATAATAGTGATGTAACCAGCACAGCCTATAGGTATCCGCTGGCTCATATGGGTTTTTTTCTGTTATTACTAATGTTTAGCTGTCGTATGGACTTTTCCTGCGCCAGAAGCTGTGTGATTAAAGTCTGTTTTTGAACATGTATCCAGTAGTAACAAAGCAAAAACATATGGAATTACATTGTTATTACATTGTGACATGAACACTTTAATACTAGACCTGTAATGACAATTCTGCATTTTTAAAAATCTAAAAAAATTTCAAAAATGTATTTAAATAGGCCAGGAGAGGTCACACAATGATTTGTTGAAAACAAAATAAATAAAAAGAAAATACCCTGTTTAAAGAGAAGAAAGGTAACGTCCATTGAAATGTATGGGAGAGCGACAGGTAATACCTGGCGATCTGGAAGCTTCAGCACCGGTGCTCTATGCTGAGCCTTGGGTAATGATAAATCGGACGCTACATGGCATTATTCCAGTCGCTCACCAGAATCGGCTTCATAAATGTGGAATTGCGTGCTGTGGCCAGCGCACTACCTGGCGCTATCCCTTGATGAATAAAGCCCATATATTCTGAGCACCAGTCTATGCTACAAATAATAGTGGTGTAACCAGCACAGCCTATAGGTTTCCGCTGGCTCGTATGGGTTTTTTCTGTCATTACTAATGTTTAGCTGTCATATAGACTTTTTCTGTTACTACCCATCCTATGCTGACATAAGCTGTAAAAGTGTAAAACCTCTATAACTTTCTAAATACCAGTCTTCCAGCCAGACCAAGGGCAGCGAAACCCAGCGACACCCAGCAAAATACCAGCAAATAGTCCATTCTCCCTACATTCGCTGCTACAAATATAGCTCTATTTATCAGAATTTTGGGCCAGTTTTCCACTATGTTCCCCATTGGCAGTGCACATAGCGAACTAAAGATTGAGTGAATTAAAGGAAAACCACAAATTTTGCAAATCAGACCCTACATTCAGTAACAAATAACCCTTTTGGTGCCAGCCTACCTAGAGGTATTGTTACCCTGTTGTTACAATTTTGCGCTATACATGTTTAACTGTGATTTTCGAAAGAATGCCCAAGGAATTCCTAGGAAAATGATATGTGGAAGCTGATTCACTACTAGCACCACATATTGCCAGATGAGCGTCTGTATAGTCAAAAAGAAAGACTAGACGCGCACAGCCCAATGCTATCACCAAGTGGGGGTGCCAGACCAAACTGTGCCCATCTATACCATTATCACAACCATTGGAAAGGGGATTCTGGAAGCCCCACACAGGTCCCCAGATGGTCTGCACTCTGCCCACAAAATATCTATATGATATTAATACACCACAATGACTAATGCTATAAGAATTATAGTTTTATTAATGATTAAAAAAGGACTCCTATGGGAGCCAATGCACACAAGAATACAAAAATGACAATGTTAAAAAACATATACACACAAATACAAAAACACGGGGGGGGGGAGAGGATAATTGGGCTACATATATATTATACAGCAAGTACTATTCCTAACATGAAGCTCATCTCACTAACCAGCAATATGCATATAATCAGTATGGTGCCCTATCACACATGTAATCTCCCCAGATATGAGTCCAATACAAAATAACGCCCTGGTGAAGTGGGCGAGTCCACGGAACGCGTCGGCGTCACCCCTGGGTGACGGTCCACTTTAAGGAATACACTGGTTGCAGTGTATATCCCTAAAAAACGTTGTCATAAAACCACATTGTCATAAAATAAACCCAGAGCATGGGTAAAAAACAAGCTAAATCAGAAAGGGCTACTGAACAGAACAATTCCCAACATGCATAGGTACTTTTAACCCTTTAAAGTGCATTTGTAAATGTAGGTAAGTGGGGAATGTCGCCGCCAGCATGCTCACATTAGATTAATTCCTGGACGAAGGGGCTCGAGCGGAGCCGATCGCGCTGATTGGACGAGCGTCTGCGCATGCGTCGTAGGACTGGAAAGAGGTGAGTTTCGGCGACTTTGGGGGTTTCACACAGCGGGGCACCCCAATGTGGGGACAAGAACCACTTTAACTCCCAAACTATATCGAATGCCGCCGCACGCCAATCAGGTGTAGAGGGGGGGTGCACGGTTAGCGGTGACGCTGCAAATCCAGAAATCGTAGAAAAAAACAGCACTCCAGGTTATGAGCCAAATAAGAACTATATTAGTCCAATGTGCAAAAAGTAAGCATACAATCCATACTCCAACGTTTCGGGGGTTACTGCGGGCCCCCTTCATCAGGGTCAAACAAACAACAAGTAGCACCAAAGCCCACCACCTTAAATAACAACAGTTAGCCAATGAGAAAGTGTAAAAAAGCCCGCCTGACGTCATAATGACGTCACAGCGCTATTCGGGCTGTCAGCAGAGTAATGCAGACCACATAATATACATGTATCTAAATAATCAAACCAAAAGAACTAAAGAAGTCAAGTACTTACTGGCAGGGCCCCCCCCCCCTAAGCAGAAACCGCCGTGCTGCACTGCTTAGATCGGCAGCAGCGGCGGGTATCACACATGCAAAAGCGGGCTGGTTGCTTAGCAACCGGCCTGTCATCGGCCTCCAATGTGAGGCAGATGTGACGTCACAGTGAGGGCAGCGAGGCCCTCGCACTGTAACATCCGCCCTGAGAGGCCAGACGGCTCCGGGTGCACTCTGTCAGTTCTGACAGGAGGGTGTGTGAGGCTGCAAGGGGACGGGGTCAGTTCTTCTGAAATCTTCAGAGTTAAACCCATAAAGAGGACTAAAACTGATTGCATACCATTTACCCAAACCTTTAACGTGGTCTCACCTAAGATTGAAAGAATTTGTCGTAGACACCACAACATACTCATGGCTGACCCTAACCTGTCACCATGCCTGAAAAAGACACCACTCAGGGTATACCAGAGAAGTCGGAACCTGAGAGACATGTTGGTCAGGGCTGACCAACTCTTATAACTGACCCCCTTGGACTTTGCTGCACAGCCCCGCTCACTCTATAATTGCTACATAGCGCTGGTGTTCTCTAATCGTGTTTCCACCCCATTCATTTAACAATGCAAGGTGGCTGTCATCTGTCAGAGGTCCCCTGCAGCTCCCTTTATGCATGTCCCATGTGCCCTAGTGGCCGGTATAGCGCGTTGTCCCCTGACAAGATGCGCGTTGTGTAATGTTTTTACTGTTATATGTGCTCCTGCGGCCGGACCCCGTCCCCTTGCAGCCTCACACACCCTCCTGTCAGAACTGACAGAGTGCGCCCGGAGCCGTCTGGCCTCTCAGGGCGGACGTTACAGTGCGAGGGGCTCGCTGCCCTCACTGTGACGTCACATCCGCCTCCTCACATTGGAGGCCGATGACAGGCTGGTTGCTAAGCAACCGGCCCGCTTTTGCGTGTGTGATACCCGCCGCTGCTGCACGGCGGTTTCTGCTTAGGGGGGGCCCTGCCAGTAAGTACTTGACTTCTTTAGTTCTTTTGGTTTGATTATTTAGATACATGTATATTATGTGGTCTGCATTACTCTGCTGACAGCCCGAATAGCGCTGTGACGTCATTATGACGTCAGGCGGGCTTTTTTACACTTTCTCATTGGCTAACTGTTGTTATTTAAGGTGGTGGGCTTTGGTGCTACTTGTTGTTTGTTTGACCCTGATGAAGGGGGCCCGCAGTAACCCCCGAAACGTTGGAATATGGATTGTATGCTTACTTTTTGCACATTGGACTAATATAGTTCTTATTTGGCTCATAACCTGGAGTGCTGTTTTTTTCTACGATTTCCACTTTAACTCCCTTCCCACCTGAATTTTTTCCCCGGGGCTTTGACATGAAATGTAATTTTTTCAGTGCATTCATAATTTTAGGTAAAAAATGTTTTTAAAAAAATTGTCGTATTTTTTAAAATAAAAAATGTAATTCTTTTCAAGAAAACAATATTGCGTGTAAAACCCCCATTTCTCTAAATGAGGTCAGGAAATGTTGACAGGGGTTAATGACAAGTCAACCGCTGGCTTGCTGGTGACTTGCCAGCCCCCTCCTGCTTTGTGAACTGGTATAGGGGTCTCATGGACCAGTTTACAAGGGGGTAAAATACAGCACACAGTGAAAAGTCATTTATTACAACTTAAAGAGTCTTTTTTTTCTCTACTTACCTCCAATACAATGCTGTCAGTGACAGCTCGGCGGTGACCTGCCCCCTCATCCAGTTCAGTCGATCACTCACAGTTTCTGACTTGTTCGCTGCTGCTGGAAGGGGCATTTTATACTTCGAGTATCGCCACAACAGGGGAAAATGCCAGGCATGTGAAATTCATGTGGCTGGTAGTTAATGAACGGAGAGGCAACCACATGAATTTCACGGGTTTGGCTTTTACAGGGGTCATTTGCTCCATTAAAATGCCCCTTGAGCCTGCCTATGGGGAGCAGCGGCTTTAAAGCTGCAAAAAAAAAAACATACCCTGCCCTCCTTGTCCGAGTACCTAGGGCAATGCTGCCTGTTTTTCCACCGTCGAAGCCACGCCCATCTGGCATTTTTTAGTTTGCCGATTGCCTGATCTCAGGAATACTGGCTTCCCTGCATCCAGCCTATCTGAACAGCTGTGTGCGGGAGTGTGCTTCAGCTATAAGGAAGCCCGGGATGCGGCCATGGGCAGCAGCAGAGCTATAAGAGCTTCCAGAAGCATCTTCACAGCTGCTTTAACCACCATGACAACTGCCCAAATCATTGCATGATGGGTAAAAACATCTACACATCATAAGAATTACAAAACTTTTATTCCAGCAGACTGGCTCAGTGAAAAGGCCTTTAGAGTTGGTAGCAGTAGATTCAAAACACACCACCCCTGATTCTTCTTCCTTCTATTAACCCTTTAAAATGGCAAGCACGTGAAATTCATGTGGATGCTTCCCCTACCATCAAACCCACATGAATTTCACATACTTGGTTTTGCGGCTCAAAAAAAGCTCTCCTCAGTATGTGATCCAGCGCCGTCTCCTCTTTCCCTGGGGGGCCTCTGATCCTCCCTTGGTCTTCAGTAGAGATGAGCGAAGTTTTGAAAAATTCGATTCGGCTGATTCGCCGAATTTTCTGACAAAAATCGTTTCGATCCGAATTTATTCGCGGCGAATCGCTATTAACCACCCTTGATTTCCCCGCTGCTAGTAAAAAAATAACTGTACAAAAATACTCACCTGACCCCTCTATCGAATTGGCCGGGTATCCTCTTTCATTTGGTGCCATCCGATCCCCCCTAGGGGCTCGGATGGCCCCAGGAAAGCCCCCGGAAAAGCCCCCCCCCGATTTTCTGTCATTTGAAAAAAAAAGCCCAGCCACAAAGTTGGGCGGGCGGGAGGGAGGTAATAACAGCTTGGAAAGAAAGCGGGCGGGGCAGGAGGGAGGAATGACAGCCGGCGGGGAGGTAATGACAGCTTGGAAAGAAAGTGGGCGGGAGGGAGGAGTTACAGCGGGCGGGGAGGTAATGACAGTTTGGAAAGAAAGTGGGCGGGGTGGGAGGGAGGAATGACAGCTTGGAAAGAAAGTGGGCGGGGCGGGAGGGAGGTACTGACAGCGGGCGGGGAGGTAATGACAGCTTGGAAAGAAAGGGGGTGGGAGGGAGGAATGACAGCTTGGAAAGAAAGTGGGCGGGGCGAGAGGGAGGAATGACAGCTTGGAAAGAAAGTGGGCGGGAGGGAGGAGTTACAGCGGGCAGGGAGGTAATGGCAGTTTGGAAAGAAAGTGGGCAGGGTGGGAGGGAGGAATGACAGCTTGGAAAGAAAGTGGGCGGGGCGAGAGGGAGGTACTGACAGCGGGCGGGGAGGTAATGACAGATTGGAAAGAAAGTGGGCGGGGCGAGAGGGAGGTACTGACAGCGGGCGGAGAGGTAATGACAGCTTGGAAAGAAAGTGGGCGGGGCGGGAGGAATGACAGCTTGGAAAGAAAGTGGGCGGGGCGGGAGGAATGACAGCTTGGAAAGAAAGTGGGCGAGGCGGGAGGGAGGAGTTACAGCGGGCGAGGAGGTAATGACAGCTTGGAAAGAAAGTGGGCGGGGTGGGAGGGAGGAATGACAGCTTGGAAAGAAAGTGGGCGGGGCGAGAGGGAGGTACTGACAGCGGGCGGGGAGGTAATGACAGCTTGGAAAGAAAGTGGGCGGGGCGGGAGGAATGACAGCTTGGAAAGAAAGTGGGCGGGGTGGGAGGGAGGCGTTACAGCGGGCGGGGAGGTAATGACAGCTTGGAAAGAAAGTGAGCGGGAGGAATGACAGCTTGGAAAGAAAGTGAGCGGGAGGAAGGAGTTTCAGCGGGCAGGGAGATAATGACAGCTTGGAAAGAAAGTGGGCGGGGTGGGAGGGAGGAATGACAGCTTGGAAAGAAAGTGGGCGGGGCGAGAGGGAGGTACTGACAGCGGGCGGGGAGGTAATGACAGCTTGGAAAGAAAGTGGGCGGGGCGGGAGGAATGACAGCTTGGAAAGAAAGTGGGCGGGGCGGGAGGAATGACAGCTTGGAAAGAAAGTGGGCGAGGCGGGAGGGAGGAGTTACAGCGGGCGAGGAGGTAATGACAGCTTGGAAAGAAAGTGGGCGGGGTGGGAGGGAGGAATGACAGCTTGGAAAGAAAGTGGGCGGGGCGGGAGGAATGACAGCTTGGAAAGAAAGTGGGCGGGGCGGGAGGGAGGAGTTACAGCGGGCGGGGAGGTAATGACAGCTTGGAAAGAAAGTGAGCGGGAGGAATGACAGCTTGGAAAGAAAGTGAGCGGGAGGGAGGAGTTTCAGCGGGCAGGGAGGTAATGACAGTTTGGAAAGAAAGTGGGCGGGGCGGGAGATAATGACAGCTTGGAAAGAAAGTGGGCGGGGTGGGAGGGAGGAATGACAGCTTGGAAAGAAAGTGGGCGGGGCGAGAGGGAGGTACTGACAGCGGGCGGGGAGGTAATGACAGCTTGGAAAGAAAGTGGGCGGGGCGGGAGGAATGACAGCTTGGAAAGAAAGTGGGCGGGGCGGGAGGAATGACAGCTTGGAAAGAAAGTGGGCGAGGCGGGAGGGAGGAGTTACAGCGGGCGAGGAGGTAATGACAGCTTGGAAAGAAAGTGGGCGGGGTGGGAGGGAGGAATGACAGCTTGGAAAGAAAGTTGGCGGGGCGAGACGGAGGTACTGACAGCGGGCGGGGAGGTAATGACAGATTGGAAAGAAAGTGGGCGGGCGGGAGGGAGGAATGACAGCTTGGAAAGAAAGTGGGCGGGGTGGGAGGGAGGAATGACAGCTTGGAAAGAAAGTGGGCGGGCGGGAGGGAGGAATGACAGCTTGGAAAGAAAGTGGGCGGGGTGGGAGGGAGGAATGACAGCTTGGAAAGAAAGTGGGCGGGGCGGGAGGAATGACAGCTTGGAAAGAAAGTGGGCGGGGCGGGAGGAATGACAGCTTGGAAAGAAAGTGGGCGAGGCGGGAGGGAGGAGTTACAGCGGGCGAGGAGGTAATGACAGCTTGGAAAGAAAGTGGGCGGGGTGGAAGGGAGGAATGACAGCTTGGAAAGAAAGTGGGCGGGGCGAGAGGGAGGTACTGACAGCGGGCGGGGAGGATATGACAGTTTGGAAAGAAAGTGGGCGGGGCGGGAGGAATGACAGCTTGGAAAGAAAGTGGGCGAGGCGGGAGGGAGGAGTTACAGCGGGCGGGGAGGTAATGACAGTTTGGAAAGAAAGTGGGCGGGGCGGGAGATAATGACAGTTTGGAAAGAAAGTGGGCGGGCGGGAGGGAGGAATGACAGCTTGGAAAGAAAGTGGGCGGGGTGGGAGGGAGGAATGACAGCTTGGAAAGAAAGTGGGCGGGGCGAGAGGAATGACAGCTTGGAAAGAAAGTGGGCGGGGCGGGAGGAATGACAGCTTGGAAAGAAAGTGGGCGAGGCGGGAGGGAGGAGTTACAGCGGGCGAGGAGGTAATGACAGCTTGGAAAGAAAGTGGGCGGGGTGGGAGGGAGGAATGACAGCTTGGAAAGAAAGTGGGCGGGGCGAGAGGGAGGTACTGACAGCGGGCGGGGAGGTAATGACAGCTTGGAAAGAAAGTGGGCGGGGCGGGAGGAATGACAGCTTGGAAAGAAAGTGGGCGGGGCGGGAGGGAGGCGTTACAGCGGGCGGGGAGGTAATGACAGCTTGGAAAGAAAGTGAGCGGGAGGAATGACAGCTTGGAAAGAAAGTGAGCGGGAGGGAGGAGTTACAGCGGGTAGGGAGGTAATGACAGTTTCGAAAGAAAGTGGGCGGGGCGGGAGATAATGACAGTTTGGAAAGAAAGTGGGCGGGGCGGGAGGTAATGAAAGCTTGGAAAGAAAGTGGGCGAGGCGGGAGGGAGGAGTTACAGCGGGCGGGGAGGTAATGACAGCTTGGAATGACAGCGGACGGGGCCGGCAGGCAGGAGCCCACTTTCTTTCCAAGCTGTCATTCACAAAAATCATCCTCCAAATTCATACTCTATTATCATCCGCCAAATTAATTCTCTATTATCATCCATTAAATTCATACTCTATCAATTAACTAAACAAAACGAATTCCCGCTAATCAACTAAATAAATCAGACCACAATCAAGTCCCCGAAACTTATATTCCTTTCCATTTGACTTTCATTTTATTTTCAATCATCAATTTAATTTTAATCATCAGTTAATTAAGTAATAAATACATAAGGTTTGTCCTATTTCCACTACAAAACATTACCAAGTTTTTTTTATGCTTTTAATAAGGAAAAGCTGACAATTGAACTAATAAGGTAGAGCCGGCAATAGAGCTATCAAAGAAAAGCTGACAATAGAACTACTGCCTACAACTACATTTCCCAGCAAGCACTGGGAAACACCTGGTTCAAAAAGACAGCAAGGGCATTCCCGCCCCTTCTTGAAATAGTTTTATGAAATTGGTTTAAGATTGATTTAAAATTAATTAGTTTGAGAATATGAATATGCCAGAAAATCGATGGAGTGAGAGGTTTTATATATATATATATATATATATATATATATGACTTATATAAAGTGAATTTAAACTATTACCTCTAGACTCATCAATTTATTGCTACCTTTCTATGAGCATTACCATCAATGATATCACCGGTACAATTATATACACAAATATCTCTTTCATATCAATTAAATAAAACTCCATCTACTGACCACTGTTTATATAAATTTTTATATAATTGTATTACTAGTTATTACTATTGAATACCGATTTTATACTCATATATATATATTTTTTAATTTTTGAATTAAACACACTCTCACCACATGGACAAAATATAGATTTGGATTTTAATTGCTTTTTAGAAAACAACTAACTAGATTGGTTCCCCTTCAATATTGATCTGTTCCTTAGAAAATATTTGTCTGGACTTTCCCCCTACTCATCAAACTTATTAATTTACTCCTTTACCGCAATGTTCGACTACACTATTTCCATTAACATTAACATTACTATTCAATCATAATTAATTAACTTTTACATTTTTACACCCTTACATCCTTAATGTCACCAGTTTTTTTATCATTTTCATATCATATCAAATCATTTTGTATCAATTACTTTTTACTAATCCTCTAATAATTTATTCCTCATCAACCATGATCTATATATTTATAGTCTTATCTAGTGAAAAGCCGGTTACCGGCTTTTTTTCTGCTGTACTTGAGTATTTCAGTTCACCGACGCTTTCAAGGTGAAGGCGGGGTCTTCTTTGGTGGTATTATAGTTATAATTATATGGTTAATCAAAAATGAATTGAATGAAATAATCAATTGTTTAAATAGAGGACTGTGAATTGTGACAGTTAATTGTACTATTGATTCAAATAAATAAATGATTATCATAATTATGATTATATAATAAATAAATGATTATCATAATAGATAATTGGGAAAAAAATAGTTGACGCAATTAACAAATTGGTTATAATGATTAAGGCAATACCACGCTGAGAGCGGAGAGTTGCCACCCTGCCCACACTATTAAAGCCATCCCGGTGGGAGAGATGATTAGGGCTCGTAGGAACTGTACTGAGGAGGGTGTGTTTGAGAAAGAACTAGAAACCATATCACATAGATTGTCACAACGTGGCTATAATAGGAATCTATTAGAAAGTGCCAAAGGAATAGCAAGATCTAAAAAGAGGGATAATATGCTGAAAGCGGATCAGATATGCAGTCCACGTAGAGGTGGGAGACAAAGAAATGAGGTTATCGGTAACCATATTCAAGACAGAGCACTTGTTGTCTCCACTGCCTATAGTATGTCATTTTCCAAGATCAAGCAAATTATTTATAAGCACTTGCCATTATTGCAGTGCGATCCCCAATTGAAACAGATTATTGGTAATGGAATCAAGGTGGTAAGTAAGCGGGCTCCTACCTTAGGACAAAAGTTATCCCCGAGCCTTTATAAGAAAAGGGACACCTGTAATAAAACCTGGCTTTCATGCAAAGGTTTTTATAGATGTGGGGGCACACGATGTGGTCTGTGCAAATTTGTAGCCGGAGGCACACATTTTTCATCCCAGGTTACCAAACAGATGTATGAAATTAATAGTTTCATTAATTGTAATACCTCATATGTGGTCTATTTGGTATCCTGTGAAAGTTGCCAGATTCAATACATAGGCTGCACGATCAGACCTCTAAAACGCAGGATATGGGAACATCTTTCAGGAGCACAATCAGAACGTATGACCTCCTCCCCCTCCAATGTTAGTAAACATTTTAGAGACATACATGGGGGGGATACCAGCAGTTTTAGATGCAAGGGGATAGAGAAAATAACACCAAATATAAGGAGGAGGTGATATCCGAGAGAAATTACTTCAGAGAGAAGTTTATTGGATTTTTCATCTCAGAACACGCATCCCTAATGGGTTAAACTCACGATGGGATGTCGATTTATTCTTGAAATAGAACATGCTTCCCCCTTTCCCTGAAATATAACAGTATAATGGAATGAACCTTGGAGTATTCAATTGTATATATGAGAGTTAGGGTTATTAGAACAAAATAGTGTAAAATATAGATTATAATGATATTCACATATTAAAATGTTTTTAAATAATATATTCATAAAATGCTTTGCTAATAATAAATGACTACAGCCTAACTAGACTAAGAAAATATAGGAATTTAGAGATAATGTAAAGATTAAGACACAAAAAGCCGCCATCCTTTTGCCGTTAAATGTACTTTCATTCATTCACCTCTGTATGTGAGCGAGTAAAACTCAATAAGGAGCTGTCTGGGCAGACTGCCAAGTACAGACTAGTAATCTTTGAATGTTACAAGTGATGTTTAAATGTAACAAGTTCTGCTGGAATCTCCTTTAGAAATGTAGCAGCAGCTCTTAAAACCCTTTGAATGAATGTATCTCATCTCTGCAGTGTTGATTTAGCTGTAGAAATGAGATACATCAATATCAACAGCAGTTACAATGTAAAGACATCTTGTTACAATCTGCGGTTTGTTATTTGCTTTGACCAGAAGTATATTACTGTCTCTTCTGTAAAGACTGTGGCTGACTGAGGTGAAACACAGCTCAGCCGTTTAATTAAATATGTCTCCGCTTTTTAATATATAGGAGTTTAATTGTTGTGTAGTGTATTTAATGAAATAAAGATTAAATGTATAGTGAAGGCATTTTGAAGAGAAAATAGTTTAAGAATACAGGGGTCATTTTATATTTTAACTCCATTCAGCCATGTGCTCTACTATTATAAAGATAGGGATTATTAATCCCATATAAGAATGTGGATCCTATGGAGTTAATTGGGTGATCCCGGGTGTTACGCTCGGGACAGAATAATTATCCTGATTGACCACAGGTTATCCTGAGAGCGCATGACTGGTGGGAGTGTCCCCTTTATGGTATTGGATAAAAAGGTTTCTACTCATTGTTACCATTAGATGTCATGATTAAGGACCTATTGTCCGAAACGCGTTGGCGTTAGGGCCCATCTTGTACATATCTATCATTTTGAAGTTGTTGGATTACTGATTTTAATGGAAGAAAATAAAAGCACAAGATTTTACGACATTTTTGGGCTGGCTCAACATTTCTTATTATGATTGTCTACGGAGTGAGCTTCCGCGGCCGCAGACCCATGTGTTGTTCACCGCCACAGGATTGAAATACAGGTAGAGCTGACTTTATCTTTTTTCTATAATGATTAAGTGTTTAAATAATTCAATAAATAAATACATTATTAAATAACTGGATGAATTAGATCTGGATGAATGGAACTGATAAGAATGAATAAATTAATGAAAGTGAATAAAATTGATATGGTTAAAAATTTAATAGAAGTTGGATAAAAAATGAGAAAGTGATCAAAGAAATTGTTTAGAAAAGATTGTTTATGCACTAGAGGATGTATATAATGAAAAAAAAAATAATAATAACAACACTTATATTAATATCATTATTATTTTTATCATCACTATTAATAATATTAGGAGAATAATATAATATCATGATCCAAGTAAAATGTATGTGGTAATTTGTGAGTGGGACATGAAAGAGATGTCTGGATTAATTTATGTTCTTATTAGTCTATGGAATTATTAGTAAAATATAATATATATATATATATATATATATATATATATATATATATATATATATATTATTAAAATATGGACTTTATATGGCTGTGGAGGTAATTTGAATAAAATAAGTGAAAATTATGTAAGAATGTGTGAACAGTGGATATAAAATAAGTTATTTATAGGTAAATTGATTATTTATAGGTAAAAAAATAATTACAGCAGGCGAGGAGGTAATGACAGCTTGGAAAGAAAGTGGGCGGGGTGGGAGGGAGGAATGACAGCTTGGAAAGAAAGTGGGCGGGACGAGAGGGAGGTACTGACAGCGGGCGGGGAGGTAATGACAGCTTGGAAAGAAAGTGGGCGGGGCGGGAGGAATGACAGCTTGGAAAGAAAGTGGGCGGGGCGGGAGGGAGGAGTTACAGCGGGCGGGGAGGTAATGACAGCTTGGAAAGAAAGTGAGCGGGAGGGAGGAGTTACAGCGGGCAGGGAGGTAATGACAGTTTGGAAAGAAAGTGGGCGGGGCGGGAGATAATGACAGTTTGGAAAGAAAGTGGGCGGGGCGGGAAGGAGGAATGACAGCTTGGAAAGAAAGTGGGCGGGGTGGGAGGGAGGGAGGAATGACAGCTTGGAAAGAAAGTGGGCGGGGCGAGAGGGAGGTACTGACAGCGTGCGGGGAGGTAATGACAGCTTGGAAAGAAAGTGGGCGGGGCGGGAGATAATGACAGTTTGGAAAGAAAGTGGGCGGGGCAGGAGGTAATGAATGACAGCTTGGAAAGAAAGTGGGCGAGGCGGGAGGGAGGAGTTACAGCGGGCGGGGAGGTAATGACAGCTTGGAATGACAGCGGACGGGGCCGGCAGGCAGGAGCCCACTTTCTTTCCAAGCTGTCATTCACAAAAATCATCCTCCAAATTCATACTCTATTATCATCCGCCAAATTAATTCTCTATTATCATCCATTAAATTCATACTCTATCAATTAACTAAACAAAACGAATTCCCGCTTATCAACTAAATAAATCAGACCACAATCAAGTCCCGAAACTTATATTCCTTTCCATTTGACTTTCATTTTATTTTCAATCATCAATTTAATTTTAATCATCAGTTAATTAAGTAATAAATACATAAGGTTTGTCCTATTTCCACTACAAAACATTACCAAGTTTTTTTTATGCTTTTAATAAGGAAAAGCCGACAATTGAACTAATAAAGTAGAGCCGGCAATAGAGCTATCAAAGAAAAGCTGACAATAGAACTACTGCCTACAACTACATTTCCCAGCAAGCACTGGGAAACACCTGGTTCAAAAAGACAGCAAGGGCATTCCCGCCCCTTCTTGAAATAGTTTTATGAAATTGGTTTAAGATTGATTTAAAATTAATTAGTTTGAGAATATGAATATGCCAGAAAATCGATGGAGTGAGAGGTTTTATATATATATATATATATATATATATATATATATGACTTATATAAAGTGAATTTAAACTATTACCTCTAGACTCATCAATTTATTGCTACCTTTCTATGAGCATTACCATCAATGATATCACCGGTACAATTATATACACATATATCTCTTTCATATCAATTTAATATAACTCCATCTACTGACCACTGTTCATATTAATTTTTATATAATTGTATTACTAGTTATTACTATTGAATACCGATTTTATACTCATATATATATATTTTTGAATTTTTGAATTAAACACACACTCACCACATGGACAAAATATAGATTTGGATTTTAATTGCTTTTTAGATTGGTTCCCCTTCAATATTGATCTGTTCCTTAGAAAATATTTGTCTGGACTTTCCCCCTACTCATCAAACTTATTAATTTACTCCTTTACCGCAATGTTCGACTACACTATTTCCATTAACATTAACATTACTATTCAATCATAATTAATTAACTTTTACATTTTTACACCCTTACATCCTTAATGTCACCACCTTTTTATCATTTTCATATCATATCAAATCATTTTGTATCAATTACTTTTTACTAATCCTCTAATAATTTATTCCTCATCAACCATGATCTATATATTTATAGTCTTATCTAGTGAAAAGCCGGTTACCGGCTTTTTTTCTGCTGTACTTGAGTATTTCAGTTCACCGACGCTTTCAAGGTGAAGGCGGGGTCTTCTTTGGTGGTATTATAGTTATAATTATATGGTAAATCAAAAATGAATTGAATGAAATAATCAATTGTTTAAATAGAGGACTGTGAATTGTGACAGTTAATTGTACTATTGATTCAAATAAATAAATAATTATCATAATTATGATTATATAATAAATAAATGATTATCATAATAGATAATTGGGAAAAAAATAGTTGACGCAATTAACAAATTGGTTATAATGATTAAGTGTTTAAATAATTCAATAAATAAATACATTATTAAATAACTGGATGAATTAGATCTGGATGAATGGAACTGATAAGAATGAATAAATTAATGAAAGTGAATAAAATTGATATGATTAAAAATTTAATAGAAGTTGGATAAAAAATGAGAAAGTGATCAAAGAAATTGTTTAGAAAAGATAGTTTATGCACTAGAGGATGTATATAATGAAAAAAAAAAAATAATAATAACAACACTTATATTAATATCATTATTATTTTTATCATCACTATTAATAATATTAGGAGAATAATATAATATCATGATCCAAGTAAAATGTATGTGGTAATTTGTGAGTGGGACATGAAAGAGATGTCTGGATTAATTTATGTTCTTATTAGTCTATGGAATTATTAGTAAAATATAATATATATATATATATATATATATATATATATATATTATATATATTATTAAAATATGGACTTTATATGGCTGTGGAGGTAATTTGAATAAAATAAGTGAAAATTATGTAAGAATGTGTGAACAGTGGATATAAAATAAGTTATTTATAGGTAAATTGATTATTTATAGGTAAAAAAATAATTACAGCGGGCGAGGAGGTAATGACAGCTTGGAAAGAAAGTGGGCGGGGTGGGAGGGAGGAATGACAGCTTGGAAAGAAAGTGGGCGGGGCGAGAGGGAGGTACTGACAGCGGGCGGGGAGGTAATGACAGCTTGGAAAGAAAGTGGGCGGGGCGGGAGGAATGACAGCTTGGAAAGAAAGTGGGCGGGGCGGGAGGGAGGAGTTACAGCGGGCGGGGAGGTAATGACAGCTTGGAAAGAAAGTGAGCGGGAGGGAGGAGTTACAGCGGGCAGGGAGGTAATGACAGTTTGGAAAGAAAGTGGGCGGGGCGGGAGATAATGACAGTTTGGAAAGAAAGTGGGCGGGGCGGGAAGGAGGAATGACAGCTTGGAAAGAAAGTGGGCGGGGTGGGAGGGAGGGAGGAATGACAGCTTGGAAAGAAAGTGGGCGGGGCGAGAGGGAGGTACTGACAGCGTGCGGGGAGGTAATGACAGCTTGGAAAGAAAGTGGGCGGGGCGGGAGGTAATGAATGACAGCTTGGAAAGAAAGTGGGCGAGGCGGGAGGGAGGAGTTACAGCGGGCGGGGAGGTAATGACAGCTTGGAATGACAGCGGACGGGGCCGGCAGGCAGGAGCCCACTTTCTTTCCAAGCTGTCATTCACAAAAATCATCCTCCAAATTCATACTCTATTATCATCCGCCAAATTAATTCTCTATTATCATCCATTAAATTCATACTCTATCAATTAACTAAACAAAACGAATTCCCGCTAATCAACTAAATAAATCAGACCACAATCAAGTCCCCGAAACGTATATTCCTTTCCATTTGACTTTCATTTTATTTTCAATCATCAATTTAATTTTAATCATCAGTTAATTAAGTAATAAATACATAAGGTTTGTCCTATTTCCACTACAAAACATTACCAAGTTTTTTTTATGCTTTTAATAAGGAAAAGCCGACAATTGAACTAATAAAGTAGAGCCGGCAATACAGCTATCAAAGAAAAGCTGACAATAGAACTACTGCCTACAACTACATTTCCCAGCAAGCACTGGGAAACACCTGGTTCAAAAAGACAGCAAGGGCATTCCCGCCCCTTCTTGAAATAGTTTTATGAAATTGGTTTAAGATTGATTTAAAATTAATTAGTTTGAGAATATGAATATGCCAGAAAATCGATGGAGTGAGAGGTTTTATATATATATATATATATATATATATATATATATATGACTTATATAAAGTGAATTTAAACTATTACCTCTAGACTCATCAATTTATTGCTACCTTTCTATGAGCATTACCATCAATGATATCACCGGTACAATTATATACACATATATCTCTTTCATATCAATTTAATATAACTCCATCTACTGACCACTGTTCATATTAATTTTTATATAATTGTATTACTAGTTATTACTATTGAATACCGATTTTATACTCATATATATATATTTTTGAATTTTTGAATTAAACACACTCTCACCACATGGACAAAATATAGATTTGGATTTTAATTGCTTTTTAGAAAACAACTAACTAGATTGGTTCCCCTTCAATATTGATCTGTTCCTTAGAAAATATTTGTCTGGACTTTCCCCCTACTCATCAAACTTATTAATTTACTCCTTTACCGCAATGTTCGACTACACTATTTCCATTAACATTAACATTACTATTCAATCATAATTATTTAACTTTTACATTTTTACACCCTTACATCCTTAATGTCACCACCTTTTTATCATTTTCATATCATATCAAATCATTTTGTATCAATTACTTTTTACTAATCCTCTAATAATTTATTCCTCATCAACCATGATCTATATATTTATAGTCTTATCATATTTTTATAATATCATTACTTTATATATCCATCAAATCGTTTTTTATCAATTACTTCTTACTAATCCTCTAGTAATTTATTCCTCATCCACAATGACCTATATATTTATATATTTATACTCTTATCATATTTTTATCATATCCTTAGTTTATATATCCATTCTATCTATTCACGTCTATCCAGTTTCAATTTTACATCCCTCCATCTAATTATTTAATGAATTGTCCCTCTACTAATGATTTAATCATTTTCTATTTTTTTTTTATTTGATCAACCAATAACTAATTATTTAATTATGAACTTACAGTACCCACTATTAATATACACTAATTTATAGTATCTAACTTTCTAATGAATTGCCCCCCTACCAAAATTTTAATAAAATTATTGTTTATTTATTAGATCAATCAATAATTTATTATTTAATCATTAATTTATACTATCCACTATTAATTTATATTATCTACAATTATTTAAGATGTTCCACTATATTCAGTATATCATATTGGTACTTCTTTATTTTTTTTTCCATGATAAGTTATCATCCTACTACTTTTAATCTGTGATAATACATTCTATCACATGTAATGATTCAACCAACCTTTGTGTATCCACAGCGCTCCTACACCAATCTTTTTCCTTCTAGGGCTACACCTAAATTGAAATTGATTAACACACTACAATTTTTCCTGGGAATCACAGGTTTTCCTGCTGTAGGAGCCGCTCATATTATCCAGTTGCGCTTTATCCTCAAAACCAACTTGTACTATCTATATAGATAAATATATATATATCTAATTAATCTATCTATATATCTAATTAATCTATATATCTTTTTAATTATAATAAATAATATTTATATTATATTTATATTTATCCTATGCTTGTAGTTGTAACTATATATTTTTTATAAAAAAAAAAAAATATATATATATATATATATATATATATATATATATATATAAAATGTATAACATTTACCTATATATAGGTATATATATATATATATATATATATATATATATATATTTAAATCTAAGTTCCCTCACACAAATATAACACTTCATGATTCCCCTTTTTCCACACACAAGCAGGATCCAAAATAGAGTACAAACACAATACTTTTATATGCGCAGAATTTCTGCAGAAGAGTCGGGTGCACAGCTGAACACTTAATTACAATACCTTGTGACATTTGTATAATAATCTGTTACATATACATACTGCCTTTTCCCAGGTAAATACATTGTAACAAACAAGCCTGAGGACTGCAACAGCACAGCCTCCTGGCACCATCTTGAAACCCTTTACAATGCTCATTCATTCTTTCAATGTTTGATTTTTTATATATGTGAATACATTTTTAACTGTTCATTCATTCTTTAAATGTTTATCTATTTATTTTATGCTCCAGGTATTTTAGTTTATTTTCTAGTGTTTTTATAGTGTGTACATGCCGGCATGGTGGGAGCGGGGAAGCCGGCCACACTGTCAGCTTTGCAACCCGGCTTCTGCCGCCCGCTGACAGTGCGGCCAGCTTCCTCCGCTCCCACCATACCGGCATGTAGGTAAGTGTGTGCTACATGCCGTTATGGTGGGAGCCGGGGAGGCCGGCTGCACTGTCAGCGGGAGGCGGAAGCTGGTTTGCACAGCTGACAGAGTAGCCGGCCTCCTCGGCTCCCACCAGGCCGGCCTTTTTTTTAAATTTCAGGAAAACTTCGATCGATCGAATCGCGGGGAAATTCGGATTCGATCCGAATCGAATTTTTCATGAAATTCGGATCGAATCCGGGTTCGTCCGGATCGATTCGCTCATCCCTAGTCTTCAGCCAGGCAGAGAACACCCATTTCTCTGCTGCGACTTCCAACAGCTCGCTTGCCACTGCAGTGCGACGTCAGCTCACTCAGCCAGTTTAAAAGAGGCCCCTCCCAGTGGTGGGAGTAAGCACAGAAACCAAAGTTCTCGGGAGCAGGCGTCTTGCCATAACCCCCACTCCATTGGCTGCAGCCCCAAAGCACAGGGGGTGCAGATGAGCCCATGAAATGCGGGCTGGTAGCATTCAGGGGCAGTGGTCGGCTTCTCTGCCTCCTAGCTTTGGTCTACCAGCCCCCCATAGATGGTGCTCGGACTGGTTTTACTTGGGAGGGGAACCCCACAACTTTTTTTCTAAAGTTTAAGGTTTTAACCTTTGAAGGGCAGATACGGGTGTCTACCGATACATTTGTGGTACTTTTGTAATCTGGAGGAGTTGGGCTTTTACACACAATATGATTTTCTTGAAAAACATTTTTTTATTAAAAAGCGACAAAATGTAAAAAAAATCATTTTAACAATTTTATTTTACATAGTTCATCCAAAAATATTAAGAAACACTGACAAAATACATTTTCCTGCAAATCCCTGGAAACTCATGCAAAAATCACAATTAAACATACATAGTGCAAAATGGTGAAAAAGGGCCTGGCAACAGAGGATGACAAAATCACTAGGTAGGCTGGCACTGAAAGGGTTAAAAAAAAATAAGGTAAGAGGGAACAGATAAATATTCAAATATTTTCCTTTATCTCTTTTTATCCTTGTAATATAGTAATTTTTTGTATATTCCATGATTCGGTATGTTACAATTTCTGTATAATGTGGTGCTAAATTTGAGGTGGGCTTTCTCTTTATTTATAAAGGCTTTTTTTGTGACTCTGGTGCTATAAATATTGTTTTGATATATATTATCACACTTTCTACCACATGTTTCCTTTTCGCAGTGGTGACAGCTTCTGTTGTTCTGCATCAGCCTCAGAATATGGTGCCAGTTGAAGTTGGCGGCACGGCAGTTATCAGCTGTGTGTCCAACATCTCAGTAGAAGTTGGAACGTTAATCTCCTGGTACCAAAAGACCCATAGACAAGAAAACAAATATGAACGTATTATATCCTGTTTACATGATAATGATAAAAAGAAATATGAGTGTCAGCATCATACCTATGAAACAAGCCTGAAGATTCACAAAGCACAGCCAAATGATTCTGGGATATATTACTGTGTATATGATCATTATAATAAATTACGTTTCTTTGGCAATGGGACAACTTTGATTGTTGGAGGTAAGCTTTTGAATTATATATTGAATGAATGCTAAAGAGATCACGCAGAACTGAACTTTCTAAAAGTTTGGGCTTTTGGGAACCCCAAATGAATGCATTAAAGTGGAAGTGCAGTCCAAAATTGACTTCCAAAATTGAAGTTCCCCCAAACGCTTACACATGTTGCATATTATAAATGTATATATGTCTGCAATTAATGTGAAATTAGCTCATGCCCAGGGAAACTTCGGGTGCCCATCTCATGGTTTACTGGCAACATAGGGGACGTGACTCCTTCCCTCCGCACAGTGACTGGAGCACACTCTCTCCACATGCTGCAATAGCAAGGGGGGTGCCAGGCACTCCAGGAGCACACGTGGATGTTGGACCTCTTAAGTTTTAAACAGCACTGGGGGGAAGGGTAAGTATTACTGTTTTAGTGTAATCCCTCCCTTTAAAGAGGACCGAATCCCACCCTGAAGTCTATGAGACTCCAGGCAGGCATACTCACTCTCCCCCGGGGCACCCCGATCGGAGGTGCTGTGTGAAACCCCCCAGGAGCAGCGCCCGCATCCCCGCTATCCCTTTGGCATGGCGCATGCCCGTGTGAGGCATTTGTGAGGCATTTGTGAATGGCCGGCACGGGCATGCTCCCTGTTAGAGGGTAGCGGGGGATGCGGCTGCACATGTGTCGTAGGACCGGGAAGAGGTAAGTTTGTTGGGCGACCTGGGGTATTTCACACAGTGAGGCACCCCCGATCAGGGCCAAATTCCAGGATCGGCCGCTAGTCTGCCCCCAGGGCATCCTATACCGGATACCCTGCTGTGTGAGATCCCCCCAGGGCACCGATAATCTTACTTGTTCCCGGCGCCATTGTCTTTGCTGAAGGCCGCATCTCTGACTTCTCTGCAGCTATGCGCACTCCTTGCACCCAGCCATTCTATTAAGCTGTGAAGTTCAAATAATCAGCTTTATGCCGTGCATTAGTATGTTCTGCATAAAGCTCTAGTTGGACAAGCACTTGTGCATGCACCCTGGAAACGGGGAAAATGTGAGTGAAAGTTGCCGATCGGGGAGGTTTCACACACCCTGATGTATGATGCCCCTGGGAGCAGGGATCAATTACCAGGATAGTCAAAATCCTGGTGATTGGTCCACTTTATTTTGACTCTTACCACTGAAAAGCGAGCTCAGTTCAGTAAACCTATGCTGAAAAGGTAACAGTAGAACACTAGATGGTGATGTTGTAAAGTTTTATGGAACCAATGAGCCTACAGAATTTTGAAAACAAACAGACAATATATACATTAACACATGTAAAGTTTGTCAGAAGCATGTGCTAGAGCAGGGGTACTCAACCACTTCTTGTAAAGATCCATTTAAAGGCACCCAGTAAGAGGTGGAGGTCCGGGCGGAGGGCTGTCGTGGTGGGGTGGATAGTTAGAAATCAGCACACTGGGGCTGCTTGCCCCTCCCCCCACACCACCACAAAATCCTATTGTCCACTGGGAAAAACAGGGGGTTTTTTTGGCCCCACAGAACCTACAGCTCTGGCCCACTGCACTGCTTGTGTACAGGGGTGGACTTAGGGTCCAAAATGTCAAAATGTTAATGGCAATAAGGTCTGGTAACAAGGATGGATAGATAGAGGTGAGGGATGAATAGGTGAGAATCTGTAAGAAAGAGGGATGGATGGATAGACAGAGCAGGAAGGGTGGAGGTCCGGAAATCTGGTGCCGAGGTCCACATTCGGACCCCGGTCCGCCAGGTGAGTATCGCTGTGCTAGAGTAAACTGACCATATTTTGGGGTCCTCAAAGTGGGAAAGTTTAAATGTGTTGTGGGTGATGGGTGTGGTAGGGGTATGGTTTAGCATGTGGCTTATTTACTGGTCACATGCTCTAGGGATATTTGGTCCATAAAAGATGGTGATTAAACCAATTCTCAGTAGTCTATGCATCCCACTACCACCACTGAACCAAAGAGTCAGAGCAGTTGTAAACCACCCAGACATCCAGCATTCTGCATTTGGTGGGACAGTCTTCCCAATGTCAGCAAAGTGGGACTATTAGGTGTTTCCAGAGTTTTCAGAGGGACAGTGGGACTCAAGTGGGAGACTGTCCCACCTGGTCAGTTTATGCTAGAGGCATAACAGAAAGAGATATAACTCGGAAAGATTTATTGCACAAACCATATGCTGTACCAAGTCCCTCACCAGTCACATCTGTATTTACGGCAGTAGTCTTCCCCCTCCGTCAGACACAGTGAATCTGAAAGGGGATGAGCCAGCACTTGAAACACCTTCTTGCAGGTAATGGAGGAGTTTCCGTCACACCCATGTGAATAACATCGCTGGGCATTCAAGGTGTGTTGGGAAATAACTGGTTTAGGGATTGAAACCCGGGATAGGGAGGCGGCTCTCAGCCAGGCAGTTAATTCCTTTGTGGAGGCCATATTTAAGGGTCACAGTCTGGGGACAAAGGAAACTAGGTAGCAGGCTAGGATCAGAAGGACAAAGGACAGACAGCCCCTCTGCTCCACCAATGAGGCAAACTGCCAACCACCCATGGCTTGGGGAGCCCTTAATCCACCCAGTTCTTGATCAGTGCCCCTTAAGGTGAGGATGTGCAGGTGGTCTCAGACTTGGGAAGGGGAAACAAAGGGCAGGCATACTCAAGACACAAACAAGACACAAACAGCAGAGCTTGGCCCCAGTGCAGCCCTGCAACAGAGCTGGGCTCCAGTGCAGCCCTGCAACAGAACTAGGCCTCAGTGCAGCCCTGCAACAGAGCTGTGCCAATGTAGGCTATAGGACTGACAATGAAGTGCCGTAGGCCGAAGACACAAACAGGACACTGGAAGGGCAGTAGGCCCGATACAGAAAAAGACACTAACTGTGGTGAACCACACGGCCCAGCACAGGCGAAAACTCGAACTATGAAGGACTGTAAGCCCCAGTACAGACAAAGACATAAACTATGAAGGGCTGTGAACTCCAAGTACAGACAAGACATGAGCTATGAAGGACCACAAGGCCAAGAAGGCGATAAACCCCAAATCATGAAGCAGGAAGGCCCGAAAACCCACAAGGTCAAGGAGGTATCAGGGGAGTTGGAGAGCACAGCTAGGCTTCAAGAAGTCAATGCAATGATCCAACCCAGGGGCGGGGCCAAACATATGCATTTATAGGAAACCCAACAGCATGATTAATGCCAGGTGAGGTTAAACAATGCAGCTCTAGGACTCAGGGAAGAACCGCACCACTCCAGCAGACACACAGCAACACCACAACAGATAGCAGTGAGAGCAGTGTACTTGAAGCAATGATGGATGGCAAATCGCTGGTTCAAGACCCTGTCCAAGCCAGTCCTGACAGTTCCAATGTTACCGTGACTGATGGCGAGCGGGGTTGGCCCATTATTGTGAATGTGGATATAACTGCTAAATCAATATGTATGTTCGAAGTATAGATGCTCTTCCAACTTTAAGAAAGTTTGTGGGGCAGGAATGTGGAGTTTCTGCCACAGCCAAACAGATGATTATCAATCAAGAGTCAGGAAGTCTATGCTACATACAACAAACACACCAGTTTGTGTATGGTTTCTAAGGTAAATGCATATGACAGATAAGCACAGGATCCTAAGAACTCCATTTTGGAACACAACAATGGACACTTCACTTCCTGCTCAAGTGGAATAACCCCTTAAATCTGCACAGCTGGCATTATTTTAGAGGGGTTTTGTAGCTCTTATTTTTCAATACAAATGTTTTGCAGCATTTTAATTTGTTTTACAGTGACGCCCATCATTGGCTCTATACATCTCTTTGCTCCTTGGACATTTCTTCCTTCCAAAGCATCAGCCCAGTGGGCTTGTTTGGTGCTTGGAGCTCATCACATCATCCATCTGACCTGGAATATTTGTGGAACACGTCATAAAGGAAAGACTATCACCAAAATTGATCAAAATAGCACCTTATATTACTATAGCCTACTCCAGCTTCCTCAATCTAGCTTGGAATGTGGAAACGGTGTGACCTGTGAAATTTGGTTAAATTCTTCTGATTATCTGCAATTGGAAATTGCACCACAAAAGGGTAACTATATTTTTAGAAAAGCCTATCTACGGACATATTTTTTATCTGTGCCCCATAGCTGGCTTTGCCTATTCACTTTACTTACCTGGACCCCAATCATTGGTGTCCCAAGGAAGAGACCTGCCAGCCCAAATTTAGTGATCTCAGAGACTGCATCAGCCTATGTGGCTGTTTCTTCTACCTTAAGTACCAGCCCTATTCTATCTGGCGTTTTCCACCCATTTGCAGCGGAAAAAAACCTTGCCTCTGCCCAGGATCCAGCCCCCTGCCGGGGGTCTCCTTTTCCTCAGTGGGGCATAGAACACTGATTCTCTGCCCCATGCACCCTACTGCCTGCATCCCCAAAGGCGGGGGGTGCAGAAGAGCCAGGCACCTGTGTAGGCTATGTGGGTTAGTAGCCTTCAAGGCCAGGAGCCGGACACTTGGTCTACCAGCCCGTATAGCTGGTAACAGGGCTGGTTCTGCTGGAGAGGGGGGTCCTCGCAACATTTGTTTACCGATATATATGTGGTATATACACGCAATATGATTTTCTTGAAAAACGTAGCTTTTGAACTATTCGTGTTTTACAAAGATTGCTTACAGTTTTTATTCCAGACATTCCAGGGAATTTTGCTGACCTATGTCAAAGCATTCTTATTTTAGTCCTGCTTGGAAGTTGTCTTTTTGTGCTTGGACTCTTCATCCATTTTATTTGGACTCTGAAGACAACAGGTAACAAACTTAAAGCAGATCTGTAACTAAAACATCTAAATGCAAGCCTCAGTACATCTACTCTATTCGTTCAATTTGCCCCAAACATCTGGTACCCTTGTTGGAAGCAATCCAGGTAACTCTAAACAACTATGCAACATAGGGCCTTCCTTGACATGATATGAGTTAGGTATAATGATTATATTTATCTAGTTTACCCAGCTCTTACTTTGAAAGGCTGCCTAGTGTAAGGCCAGATATACAGATTCCTTTGTATGTAATGGGACTGTCCAGGCGACAAAACAAAAAAAAAAAGCTAAACTTACCTTTCCCCTGTCCCCCGCAGTCCTAACAATCAGCTCCAAGGACAAAATTGAGCTTCTCCAGGACAGAATCATGCCACTTTGCACACCCATTAAATACAGTGCAATGAAGGGGGACTCATTAGGGAGTTAATTTGCAATGCAGGAGCTGGATGGAGCGAGAGATGATGGGGGGGGCTGAGGAGGAGTGAGTCAGTGAAACAGCCCCTCATTCCATTGGTGGATAGAATTCTGGGGGAGGCGCCAGTCGGCAGGGAAAAGAGGAATGGATTCCTCTCTCATCTAGGCAACTAGTAGAAAAAATGGGGATGCTTGGGGTTCATGGGGAGCAGCATACGGTATGCTACTTGTAAGGGGTTTCGAGGGTTTGGGTGAACAATTCCTCTTGTAGCCATTTGTGACTAGCTAATATTTGACTAAATTGTAACCAGTATTCGGCGTTCGTCACATTAATGTCTAAGGGGGCGACATGCTTTTTCAGGGGTGCCTGTGCCAATAACCACTCTGCACGTTTGCATTCCTCATGCCCAGGAGGGGGTGTGGATAATCAGAAGGGGTTATAGGAAAGCCACCCACAACATACTGCTAGGCTGGCAGCTTGCTGCAATCCTCCCTTCTTTTTTATAAAAGTTTTTTTATTATAAAAAAATTACATTACATTACTTGTGAACAGATAAGGGATCCTAAAGAGATGCAATCTGGAGCAGGATAAAATCTAGTCCAGATTTCATTGGGTGCTGGATCCTTTTTTATTTTTGGGCATTTTGTACTTTGAGCTGAAATAGCATCTCTTCCGTGCACCTGGTCATGGATTTTGGACTTTGAGTTTGGGATTACAGTCAGTGAAGCTGCAAAATACTTTCCTGCGCATTCATTATTTTCCAGAAGGGCACAAAGCACAAAGGTGAATAAGCGCTAGTGTGCTAATATGGCTGAAGCCTGGCCATTTGTCTTCCAAGACCTGGGGAATGGGGATACCAGCCCCTATTTCTGGAAAAGCCAGGCTAGTAACCCTGGGTATATGCCATATTTTATTTCAAATTAAAAATGTTGCTGTTTAGGAGATGCTAGAACAATGTCCTGTTGGAGATACTGTGCAACAGCTTACAGTTTGTCTCTGTATGTGATCTGCATCTATATTGCTAGCTTAATCCAGTTTACATTTATGACAGTAGATGGCACTGTTACATATATTTGTGTAGTCTATGTTGCACATTCTCTGCTGCATGTTGTGTTTCCTGTACATTGAGCTGATCTCTATGACTTCTTTCTCCTGTCTATGTTATTCACCATGCAAGCTGACGTTCCAATAAAGCCAGTTCCTGTTACACCACAAATGACTATCTGGATTTGACTCCACTGCACCCAGAACTCACACTCTGGAACAGTTCCCCGTGCCCTTTTCCAGCTTAACATAATCAGCATCACAAATCTTTATACAGGAAGTAGTACTAGGCAAGACTGAGGATGGACTTATCACTGTATATTATATCTCTAGTATTAAATCCAAAGACCCTACACAGAAGCAAAGGAAAAACAACTTTGTGTATGCAGTCTAGTGCCCTAATATTGAGAATTTAGCTAATAAAAAGTGGGGAGCTCCGCATATAACAACCCAAATTACCTTTTAATATTGGAGTTGAGTATGACACATTTTTTGACAGGAGCACAAGCTTTAATGTTGATCTCATCCTCATGTATTTTCTATATTATTTTTCTTTAAGGAAATACATGTCAAAATAAACAGCGAAAATCCAGGAAGAGGAGGAACTCTGTGAGTACAGTAGTATTTCCAATGTTTCCTTGCAAATGAATGTAGTTTCCCTTTAAAATGACATTGTATGGGTGCAGATAGGTGAGCTTTACATGTTCTTCTTCCTAAGGCTCTGTTCACACCTCTCCATTGCGTTTTGTAAATATGCCATAGGAGCATTGTATCAAAACACTGCGCTTTTGATGCATTAGAAATACATTTGCGTTGTGTTTTTTTTAAAGTGACCAGGATTTTGACTATCCTGCGTCTTGGTCCTTGTCCCCCGATTGGGGGTGCCGCTGAGTGAAACCCCCCCAACTCACCTCTCCCTGACCATACGGCTCATTTACAGCATCTCGTCCAATCAGTGCGCTCAGATCAGCTCCTGCCCTTTTGTCTAAGGCGAGCAGATCCAAGTGCGCTGGCAGCCGCATCCCCTGCTACCCTCTAACAGGGATCGCGCCCGCTTCGGCCATTTACAAATGCCTGGAGCAGGAACACGCCCTGCTAAAAGGATAAAGGGGATGTGGCCGCTGATCGTGCATGTGCCATTGGACCAGGAAAGATGGTCAGTTTTGGGGTAACCTGGGGGGTTTGACACAGCGGAGCTTACCGGTTCCGGATGCCACAGGGAAAGGGAATCAAGCGTCGGACCATGAGTTTTGGTCCACGTTAATAGAAAAACCTTTTTTGCATAATAAGTAAATGGTAAAATTCTATGGCAACGAAAATGCGTTTCCAAAGACTTCTATTGACTTGCACTGTTACCACATTGCGCTGAAAAAAGGTGCCTGCAATGTTATCCTATCCTATCTATCCTATCCAGGATAATGTACAGTGTTTCTTCTGTGTTGTAACTGTGTTGCAATGCAGCGCAACAATGCAGAGAAAGCACAGAGGTGTAAACAGAGCCTAAAAGTAAATCAGGGAATCCTGAGATTCAAAAACTTCTCCTCATTAAAGGGGAAATAGGTTAAATATTTAGTAAAATGTCTCCTAAAATATTACATATTTTAAAGTGGACACTCATCACCTGCCCCAGTTGGTCCTGCCCCCGGTCTGAGGTTGAATCACCCGTAACAAAGCTCCTCTTCACTGCAGGAACTTTATACTGTCCCAGCACAAACTTGCTCTCCAGGACTTTAATGCGAAAAAGTGGCCGCAAGGCCTGACAGGCGCCGCTAGGTAATAGATGTTCTAATGGGCAGGCTGATTAATCACTAACGCCAGGTAGCGACAGATGAGCGCCTGTAGCAGGCATTTCAGAGCGCCCGCTAGTAGTCGCTGTGCTCGGCCGTGGGTCGCTAGTTAATAGCAATTCAGTCGCTGTGCAGCAATGATAAATACATTGTGGGGAGTCCCTATATGACCAGTACAGCGCTGTATGGGAGTGCATGTTAGCGACCGACTCACAACATATTCAGCAAAAAAACAGCCTCAAACACCTCCGCCTTTGTGATTGCTTTTTAACATGTATCCAACAGTAACAGTAACAAAGCGAAAACACATGGAATTACATTGTAATAACATGAACACATTAATGCCAGACCTGTAATATCAATTCTGCATAAATATATAAAATGTAAAAAAAGATGAAAAAAATGGCTTTATTCAGGGCCAGGAAACATCCCAACATTATTTGAAAATAAAAAAAAAAATCAAAACAAAAACCCTGTTTAACGAGAAATAAATGAACGTCCATTGAAATGTATGAGAGAGCGACAGGTAGTGAGAGGTAATACGTGGCGCTCTGCAAGGCTGAACGCCGGCGCTGTACGCTGAGGCTGGGATAATGATGAATCGGACACTACATGGCGCTATCCCAGTCGCTCCACAGATTCTGCTTGATAAATGTGTAATTGCGTGCCGTGTCCGGCATTCACCTGACGCTACCTGTCGCTACCTCTCATTAACCAGCCACTACCTGACGCTATCCCTTCATGAATAAGGGCCTATGTCCAAACAGGGAAGTGTCAAATGTCCTAACAAGGTGTCAGATGTCCAAACGGGAGCGTCAAACTTCCCAACCGGCAGGCTGATTCATTACTAACGCCAGGTAGCTACAGATGAGCGTCTGTAGCACGGATTTCAACGCGACTGCTAGTAGTCGCTGTGCTCGGCCATGGTTCTTTATTTCAGAGCGCCTCAGTCGCTGGCCGGCATTGATGAATATGTTGTGTGAGTCGCAGTACTACGCTGTATGGTAGCGCCAGCTCAGTGCGACCGACTCACACCACATTCATCAAAAAAACAGCCTCAAACAGCGCCGGCGCTCAAAATCGGGTGGTTGTAGCCCATAGCGCCAGAAGCTGCATGATTAAAGTCTGTTTTTGAACATGTATCCACTAGTAACAAAGCAAAAACATGGAATGACATTGTTATTACATTGTAACATGAACACTTTAATACCAGACATGTAATGACAATTCTGCATAAAAATATAATTCAAAAAAGTTTTCATAAATGTAATTTTCTAGGCCAGGATACATGTCACAGGATACATGTCAGAAAGTTTTGAGATTTTATTAAAAAAAAAAAATTGGGATCAGGAAAGGGATTTATGGATCGTCCATAGAAGTGTATGGGAGAGCACCAGGTAGCTAGAGGTAAGACGTGGCGCTCTGGAAGGCTGAACGCCAGCGCTGTACGCTGAGCCTGGGATAATGATGAATCGTACGCTATTCAGCTTCATAAATGTGTAATTGCGTGCCGTGTCCGGCGTTCACCTGCCGCTACCTGGCGCTTACAAGGCACTACCTGGCGCTAGAGCTTCATGACTAAGGCCCTAGGTGTCATACAGTATATCCCAACATGGGAGGAAGAACTCTAAGGCTTGAGAGCCATGGCGCAATGCAAAGGGATACCTAGAGACAGCCAAGGGTGACACCAAGCACGCCACCCTCTGGCCGTCCAAACGGGGGAAACATAGTCAGCACTGCAGTGGGTACAAGGCAGGAAAGTTAGGGTAGCCAAAGGGTTATTCCAGGTCAGACAGGAAAGGATGTGGCCATATGTAGATGCATGAGGATTCCTGGTGAGTTTTAGTGGTTTGATGCCAGCTGGGCTAGCAGTAGACCCTCATCTGGAGGCCATACCAGTTCATGAGTGGTCATATCCACCCTGTCCCGGCAATGCTGTACCCGTATCCCTGAAGCACATTTGCATTGATGTTGGGGGAGGGGTTTGTGGGGATGCCATGATCTGGCCAGGTTCCAGGAAAATGACTTTTTGGCTTCAGTAAGCCCCTGATAATATGCTTGCATGGGACCCGACTGTCATATTGGTTGCTAATATATTATGTGGATTATTTTTAGAATGAAATTGTCTATGCTGATCTGGATATGAACCATCTCACCAGGGGAAGAAAGTAAATGGACATGCAAGACTTTTCTGTCTTTTTCTTGAATGAAAACAATTAATAAATTGTAAAACTTTCACGTGTTTATGTTTATATGTACCATTTTTATCACTACTTCATCATCAATGGGGATTATTCATGGAAATGTGGAGATTTTCCATACAGGCCTCTCCGACCTTAGTGCAATAGTATAACATTAAAGATTCATAGCCAATTAAAGCGGAACAAACCCTGGGAATTTCCCGTGCCCCTGGGGCATCTCAAATTGGGATGCCCAGCAGTGTGAAACCCCCCCGTTTGCCCACTAAAATTCATCTTTCAACCCATCTTTCCCACTAAAACTCATCTTTCCTTCTACAAAGCATGTGCAGGCTCTCGTTCAGTGAGAGCTGCCTGCCGTGACTACATAATTTGGCAGGCGGCGCGCATTGACTTAAATCGGGAGCACATGCTGCTGCATCCCCCTCCGGGGGGCTATGCACATGCTCCTGCCCCAGCCTACCTGAATGGCTCCCTATTCACAACAATCAGAGCCCTTCACAGAAAGGAATTAAACCAGGCAAAAGAGCGTCGCATGTGCCGTTGGGGCAGGGAAAGGTACATTTGTACGGGCACCCTGGGGGTTTTTTATCCTGCGGGACATCCCAATTTGGGATGCCCCAGGTAAAGACCAGTGTCCAGCCATGGAATCTTTTCGATTCTAGATGGCTGCTGGTGGGTTTTGTTCCGATGCGCGCGCGCACGCACACACACACACATTTTTTGACATCTGTGTAACATCTATATATTGTTTAACAATATAAAATAATATGTTGTAACTGCAAAACACATTTTCTTGTTGGCATTGATGAGCCAGACAGACCTTTATCCAGGTTTCCTCGGCTGACTGGACAAAATAGCCACTAGTATCGGGCAACTGGTACTCCCCAAATATCAGATACATTTAAAGGCTATGTGAAAAAATATCTGGCAAACTTTTTTTTCTATTTTTCATCAATTGTTTACACAGTAAAGTAAAAAAAGAAAAAAGTATTGCCTGCCTATGCCAAGGTCTACAAGCCTGGCACACCAGGCATACGTTCTGGTAACCCAGGTCAGCCTCTGGCCTTGTAATTGTTCCAGTCTTGGTGCCCTTCAGTACAGATATCTAAGAAAAATGGGGATGCTCAAACCCCCAGGAGTGTAAACCAGAGACTTAATATTGCACACACTAGAGTATTATAAAAAGTATTTCTTTATTAATCCATATAGTACAAAATTACTAAGGACAATTTAAAAAACATGAAAGACACACACACATTTCATAATCTGCCATGGGGGGCACTGTTATTCAGGGCTGCCATTATAATAATCAGTAAATAATATAGAAAAATATAAAGATAAATACCCACAGCCCTTCTAAGGGCAAAAAAACTCATCAATTAGAACTAAAGTGCTATGTGCTCACTATGAGGTGCATCAAAAGCTAATAGACAATCAGATAAACCCAGTGCAACAATCTGCAAAGTAATCTATGAGGTAGGTACAAATACATGAAAAAAAAACACACACACTTATCTTATATAATGAAATGTCCGTGATATGGCCAGCCGAATGCCCCCCTGGAAAGAGCCCACGCGTTCCGAGACAACCTGTCTCTTTTTCAAGGCATATCACGGACATTTCAAAAATACAACTGTGATATGCGCACCTTGCAGTTTTTCCAGAAGAACAACCTTTTACATTTGAAATACCCCCCACAAGCTATATATTCTCTGGAAGTACGCACCTCAAGCTTTCTAGGCGTACCAGGATTGTTTATGTGGGCGTAGTTTTCTGGAAGTAATCCCTCAATCAATTCTTTGATTGCACATATTTTCCCTAAAAAAGAATAAAAAGGAAGAATCAAAACCACATTTTCCTAAAAAAACTATATGCAAACAAGAAAAAACAAGTAAAATCTGAAAAAGCAACATCCCCCAAACAGAACAATACCCAACATGCATAGCTACTGTCAAGGGAAGAGTTGGCAAACACCCCAAAGTAAAGCATGCGCATAACGGTAATTTTACTTGAAAATTTCAGCTCTGCAGACAAAGTGCACACCTTGCAATTTTTCAACCAAAACAACCCTTTACATTTGGAATATCCCCCATAAACCATATATTCCCTGAAAGTACACGTTAAGCTTTCTAAGCGTACTGAGCTTGTTGTAGTGGGATCATCTTTCTGGAAGTAATCCCTCGAAGAATTCTAAGGTTGCACAGGGTTTCCCTAAAAAAAAGTATAAAAAAGCTGAATAAAAAACATGTTTTCCTAAAATATCAATATGCAAACAAGAAAAAACAAGCTAAATCTGAAAGTGCAAGGTCCCTTGAGCAGAACAATACCCAACATGCATAGGTACTATTAACCCTTTTAATTGCCAGCCTACTTGAATATTCTAAGTATGTCACACACCCCGCTTCAAGACATTCATTACATGTGGGTATACTGACCTGTAGATGGCGATCTTGCAGAGATGATATCAAAAAAAGGTAAGACCCTCCCGGCCCATAAATACCTGGGACCTCCCACTCATTCCCCAGTCTTTCATCTCTGCAGAGGCGAGCAAGTCAGAAGATGATGTCTCCTCCTTGCAGGTAGCCGGGATGACTCCCGGCCACTTTTTATTCTTCTATTTCTGCCCAGATCCCTTTTCTTTAAGTTACTTGCCTCCCAGCCTAGGCTGCTGGTCCGGGCAAAGGTAGTTGGCACCCCTGGTGCCCTGGTGGGGCTACAGTGGTGATGGATAGTTCTTTCTATCACCAGACTATCATGAATCAACTTAGTGATACACGGATAAACAAAAAGTTGAAGGGTGACCCCCTCCAGGATATCAAAATGGAATTGGATGGTATTCTACAAACAGCTCTAGAGACAGGTATCATTAATACTAAACTTCACAGATTCTTATCTTCTGCACACCCTATAACGCCTGTATTTTACATTCTTCCCAAAGTACATAAAGATCCTGTGAATCCTCTGGGACGACCCATAGTCGCTGGAACCGGTTCGGTTTTTCAACCAGTAGCAACTTTTCTAGATCGAGTACTACAAACTAAGGTATTGCAGACTCGTTCTTACCTTCTTGATACAGGGGATTTTTTATCTAAAATTGGCACCCGACTGACATTATCCATGTAGTATGGATGTAACTGCTTTATACACGTCCATACCACACAATTCTGGGATGGAAGTACTTAGAGAGACCCTTGAAATGATGAATGGATCTAAGGAATTTAATTTGTTCTGTTCCCACCTAGCTGAGCTTGTTCTTTTGAGGAACTATTTCCGGTACGGGGATGATTTTTATCTGCAGCTTCAAGGGACTGCCATGGGGTCTAATATGGCCCCGACTTACGCCAATCTTTATATGGCCAGTTTTGAGGACAAATTTGTGTATCCTGACCCCTACTTTATTGATCATGTGTTAATATGGTTAAGATACATTGATGATGTTTTTTTCATCTGGCAGGGCCTGGAGTCCGACTTACTATCATTTAAGACCAGACGGGACACCCACCTACCAACTATCTCTTTCACATTAGAGTATAGTGTTGAACAGGTACACTTTCTTGACGTTCTAATACATAATTGTGAAGGCAAAATCCTCACTGATCTATATCGTAAACCCGCGGACCGCAACACGTATCTAAGGGCAGATAGTTTCCATCATAGACGCCTCAAAGAAGGGCTCCCGTATAGTCAATTCATTAGGGTAAGGAGAATTACATCAGATGACGAGACATACATGAGAAGGGCCCGAGAAATGGCCATTGATTTCCAATAGAGAGGTTATGATTCAAACATGGTCGAAGAGGCGCTCAATAGAGCACTTTCCCAACGTTCAACTCTCCTCCGTCACAAACCTAGGAATCCACAGCAGAGACTTCCTATCCCAATCATGTTTTCCACACAATCTCCGCACATTGAAAGGATTATCTTGAAACATTGGCACATACTTGAATCAGATACTCAGTTAGATCCTCTATTTAAAAATAGACCATCATTTGTTCGCAAAAAAACTGCTAATTTACGGAATCATCTCATTAGAGCTGATGTCCCTACACTAGAAGCACAGAGTCAACGACATATACCTCAGGGCACACAATGGCTGACTGACAGACAGGCTCCAGTTGGCATGTTCAGCTGTGGGCACTGTAGCCAGTGTGGCTATGTTTTACAAGGCAAATCCTTCTCGCACCCTCATTCAGGACAGAGATTTCCCATCAAACAGTTTTTTAATTGCTCAAGTTCACACGTGGTTTACTTAATTAAGTGCCCGTGTGGACTTGGGTATGTAGGAAAGACTAATCGAGAGATCCGTACTCGTATAAGTGAGCATAGAAGTAGCATACGACGTATCGACCTTACCTCTCCACTTGCCAGACATTTTCTGGAACATAACCATCAGGTTCACCAACTACGGTTCACTGTGATCGATCAGATCAGACCACCACGTAGAGGGGGCGATTTGGATAAGCTACTCTTACAGAGGGAGTTATGGTGGATTTATAAACTGGGGACTAAGTCCCCTCGTGGTCTGAATGAAGATATTGATTTTACACCGTACATGTAGTATTTAGGTACACTTTAATTGAATAAATTACACACTTTGTTCCAGGTATAATTTTAATTCCGATGATGTTCATATTTATAGTTCTCTTTTTTTCATTTATTTTTTGATTCACATCTGATTAGATGTTGAAATACCTTCCCCGGTTATTTTTTCCCCCCACCCCCCCCCTTTCCCGCCACAATAGCTAATTTAATGTACTATAGATTCTATAGTCTAGTCTGCTTCTGTATGGATTCTGTAGAAAATTGAAGGACATCAGTAGTTACAAACATCAGGTGACATTAATAGAAATCATGACATAACACCATAAGAATGCCATAAACATTGTATGAAAGATTTCCATAGA
This sequence comes from Gastrophryne carolinensis, assembly GCA_027917425.1. NCBI lineage: Eukaryota > Metazoa > Chordata > Amphibia > Anura > Microhylidae > Gastrophryne > Gastrophryne carolinensis. The sequence goes on from CM051244.1 coordinate 142,733,238, forward strand.
CAAGTCTGCCTGCGTATGGGCGGCTATAAAGAAACTAGGTGAAGCATCATTCAGTATAATTTTAATATTTCTTGTTTTTGTCATATGAACTAAAGTACTAATATGCTATTTCTGTATTTAATCTTCAGCATACAAATCCATTATGTACAGTGCAGCGGACTTTCCCATAAAGAAAATTGATCTTCCCTATCGGAGCCTCGCAGTGGCGTCACTACAATGGTGTCCGTTTATTATGTTCCTGTTACAATAAAGCTACTTGAGGCGCCGCCTGTCACCGTCGCCATCTTCTTGGTTAGAATACCTTTTGGATGATAGACGGCCGGGACGGTGACAGGCAGAAGTGACATCATGACGTTATCCAATCGGATGCGTGCAATACGTCACTAATCCGGCCGGCCGGGGGGAAGACACTGTACTAAAAGCGTGCTGCGGCGCGAGGTGTGTATCGCTCAGCTGAGGAAGGGACGGTGTCCCGAAACGTCCCTTGAGCGATCCTTTACCTGGTAATCATACCCCTCGATTCAAAGAGCAAAAGTTAATTGATTTCGGATCGAGAATCGTAAGTTTGGGTGGGTGTTTGTCATTTTTTCCTGTTTTTTGGCCATTTCCGACTCGCACGACCCTACGTACGATTTCGTATATGCTCTTACGATCATCAGAAGTTCGTTCCTAAATTGTAGGATCAAAACGTAAAACTTAGGATTAAAACGTAAAACTTAGGATCAAAACGTAAAACTTAGGATAATCGGATGTGTTTACGTGTAATTCAGAGAGCAGTTTTCCAACCTCTAAATACGTTTTAAAAGAAAGCCACTGCCGACACCTTTTAGCAGTCGGATTGCTGTTCTTGAACAGGTTTTTTGGCTATGTGGAGGAGTCTGCGCGTCTTGAGCTCCAATGAACTGCATGTATCAGCATGGCTGAGGCCATAAATTGTATGGCAATGCATACCTGATTCAATACATTTCATGTATGCCTTATAAAAGCATTTTAATGTGGACCTTAATTAGTCCTTTGCATGTAAACCTTTATTTTGCAATACATCCATATATTTGCGTTATTTAAAGAAACTTATGTCCTTTGTTATTTATTTTTAAATTGATGTACTAGAATAATATTTTTAATTTGAATTTATTGGTGTAGTTGTTTACCTTTGCTTTGTTGAATTATTTTTGCTCATCTTTGGTCAGATGCATCACACTTACTGAGGAGAGGAGAGCGGGATAAAGTGCAGGATGTGGGTTACTGCTGTATTTTGCACAGACACAGCAGAGCTGGGGGCACGGAAAGGTCAGAAATCAAAGAATGCAGAGCAACACAGTCACAAGGCCCTTTCTGTTTGCAGGCTGCCTGATAATACCTGACCCGCCATCTTGGCTGTTTCTAGGCTCATAACATGCAGAAGTTGCTGGGTGTTTTTTAATTTTTGAGAGCAATCTGTATGTAGAGGGTGTGGGTAACCACACAAAAAATTTTAAGTTGTACCATTTGAAGCCAAAATATTAAATTTAAATCCACAAGTAAAAAATGCAAGTTAACTAAAAATTAAACAAAGTAAGATTTACTTATGCAAATGCATTCATTAATGGTTGGTTACTACAAAATGAATGAAATAAAGAAAAATAAAAAAACAAATATTTAGAATGCACTTTAATGAGGTAAGTTTGTAGTGCGCATCCGCAAGATCAGAAGGATTTACGTCCAGACAAAAAAGGAAAAAGGGCAAAACCAATGTTGCAACCTGAGAAATGAAATGGAAAATTCAGGATGGAAACTGACATAGGTCTGATTCCCGAACTGCCATACGAACGGACGTACATTTTAGGATAGAAACGTATTTGCTTATAGAATCACTCGCAAGTTCATACAAACGCACGAGCGTACGGGAAAAATAGGATGATCGGCACCTAAATCAAAGCTGTTACATGTTTCTTTGAATCGACCCCATAGTGTACTTTGCATGTCAGTTTCCACGTCAGATTAACTGTGTTTGTGTGATTTTTTTCCACTGTTTCACTGCATTGCGCTGAGTTACAATTCATCTTTATTTGATGCCACAATATGTTGCATGAGGTTAGATGCATTTAATTATGTATATATGTATATATGTAAATATGACATTCTAAGGCTTTGCAGCAATATGATTCAATATCTGCTTACTATTGTTTCTATGATGTCTGAGTGTCTGATCAAGTGACATGTTGTTTGCCATATGCACAGCCAGAGGGCAGCATAATACCTTGTTTTGTTAGAACTACAGTTGGGAAACCAGAGGGTATTGCAGACCATATTGAATTTTTCAGCAAGGAGAATAATATCCTATGCTCTACACTGGTGCATATATCTGTGAAAAACCCGATGTCTCTCAATATGTAGTTCATCATTTGATACTCATTGTTCTAAAAAAAATTTTTTGTTGTGATCAGACTGTTAATCTATTGATGAATATTTGTACTCGGTCTGTAATCTATATGCGTTTGATGGTATATATACATTCAACATTTTTTTAAAAAATATATATATTTATAATCACAGACAAACTTGTGTGTGGTGTGCATTACTCCTAACCTTACTTCTTATATATGACTTGTTGACCAGGGGGGTATACTGGTCGGAGTGACTTGCACCCTTTTTGAAACATAGTATCATTATTCTGACTCATTATCCTAAGGAGTGCTAGACCAACCTGTATATAATATATTCTCCTGGAGCTGGGGGTTATCTGCAAGGTCCCCTTAAGAGAAAAAGGCAAGGGCTTCTATTCCAACCTGTTCACAGTACCCAAAAAAGATGGGTCACTCAGGCCCATCCTGGACTTGACGATCCTCAACAAATTTGTCAGGAGCAGGCGCTTTCGCATGAAAACTCTGCGCTCTGCCATCAGTACCCTGCGCCCAGGGGATTTCATGACTTCTGTGGACATCAGAGATGCTTACCTTCATATTCCTGTATTTCCAGGTCTTCAAAGGTTCCTCAGGTTCGTTCTGGAGGATCAACACTACCAGTTTATGGCATTGCCCTTTGGTCTCACCTCAGCTCCCAGGGTGTTCACCAAGGTGCTGGCTGGCGTGATGTCTCTGCTCAGGTTTCAGGGCGTCGCGTGCTGCCTTATCTGGATGACATTCTCATCACCTCCCAATCTCTACATCAGGCAGATTTGGATACTCAGCTGGTGGTGTCCACCCTGGAGTCATTGGGGTTGGTGATCAACCACCCCAAGTCTTCTCTGTCCCCCTCCTTGGTGACTCCATTCCTAGGAATGAATCTAGATACAGTTCAGGCAAGGATTTTCCATCCTCAACAGAAGGTGGACAGTCTGATTGCACAGGCCCAGTTCCTGCTATCTTGTCATCATCCCTCCATCAGGCAGGGAATGCAGCTGGTGGGCCTGATGGTGGCGTGCTTCTAGGCGGTCCCTTATGCTCAGTTCCACTTGAGGCCTCTGCAACTCCACCTCTTGTCAGTGTGGGACAAGGATCCAGCGTCCCTGGACAGGGTCTGTGTGCTTTCCCCCCTGGTCAGGACGTCTCTCTCATGGTGGATGGACTCAAGGAACCTGTTGGGGGGCAGATCCTTTCTGACCTGGGCCTGGCCTGGGAGACGGTCACCACGGATGCCAGTCTGTCAGGTTGGGGGGGGGGTTTCTGGAAGTCCCTGCAGTTCCAGGGGAGGTGGGGCCCTCAGGAGGCCCACACACCTATCAACGTCTTGGAGCTGCGGGCGATCAGGTTAGTTCTGGCTCAGTTGACTCCTCACCTTCGGGGCCTGCCTGTTGAGGTGCGCTCGGACAACCAGACGGCAGTTGCCTACATCAATCATCAGGGAGGGCCCTGGAGCAAGAGGGCCCTCCAGGAAGTGTCTCTGATCCTGACCTGCGCGGAGACCAATATTCCCTGCATATCAGCTGTGTACATCCCGGGGGTGGAAAATCTCCTGGCAGACTCTCTGAGCAGGGGGACCTCTCGCCAGGGAGAATGTTCCCTATGCAGCAGGGTGTTCCAATCTCTTTGTCACCGTTGGGGCCAACCAGATGTGGATCTGTTTGCGTCCCGTCACAATCACAAGCTTCCGGCCTTTGTCTTCCTGTCCCAGGATCCTCTGGCCTTGACCACGGATGCTCTAGCAATGTCATGGCTGGACTTTCAGTTTCTGTATGTCTTCCCTCCATTCCCCCTGCTGGGCAGGGTTCTGCGCAAGATTGCTCTGGAGGGGGTGCCAGCAATTCTGGTGGCCCCCAGGTGTCCAAGAAGAGTGTGGTTCGCATACGTGGTGCAGCTGGCAGTAGATCAGTACTGCCAGATCTGCTCACTCAGGGCTCCCTACGCCATCCCAATTTACAAACTCTGGCTTTGACGGCTTGGCTGCTGAAACCTACATCTTGATGGAGAAGGCGGCTGTCCACCTCGGTTGTTGATACCATGATTAAGGCTAGGAAGAACTCTTCTTCTTCCATTTATTACAGGGTTTGGCGTGCCTACATTGACTGGTGTGAGTCTAAATCTTTTCCCTGTCTTGTGTTCTCTATTCCCAGGATTCTGGAGTTCCTACAGCATAGGTTGGAGATGGAGCTCCAACTGAGTACTCTGAAAGGTCAGGTTTCTGCCCTGACTGTTTTCTTCCAGAAGTCCTTTGCTCAGCATTCTCTGATAAGGACTTTTTTCCAGGGGGTTACTCATGTGCGTCCCCCGCGTAAGCCTATTGTGCCTGTTTTGGATTTGAACTTGGTTCTGTCAGCCTTGCAGGGTGCTCCCTTTGAACCTGTGCAGGATGCTGCCCTGGCCATTCTTACTCTCAAAGTTGTCTTTTTGGTGGCTATCACCTCTGTTAGACGTGTGTCTGAGTTGGCGGCACTTTCCATCCAGCCCCCCTACTATGAGAGACACCAGGACAAGGTGGTGTTCCGCTTCAAGCCAGATTTTCTGCCTAAGGTCGTGTCTGCCTTTCATTTGAATCAGGACATTTTTCTTCCGTCATTGTGTCCTAATCCTAGTAATGCTAAGGAGAGGGTTTTGCATTCTTTGGATGTGGTTAGGTGTCTGAAGTACTATCTGGTGGCTATTGCACCTTTCAGAAAAACTGATGCTCTTTTTGTGGTCCCTTCTGGTCCTAGGAAGGGTTTGGCTCCTGCCAAGTCTACTATCAGCAAATGGATACGTCAGGCTGTGATTCAGGCCTACTCTGCTAAGGGGAAGAATCCTCCTTTCGGCCTTACTGCTCATTCTACGCGTACTATTGGTGCCTCTTGGGCTCTTCAGCACCAGGCTTCTGTTGAACAAGTTTGCAAGGCCGCTACTTGGTCTTCTGTTCATACCTTTTCAAAGTTTTACAAGGTTGATGTTAGGGCCTCATCTGATGCTGTTTTTGGCTGCAAGGTTTTGCAGGCGGCAGTGGTTTAAACTGTCTGCTGTTACCTTTTTGGGGATCCCACCCTACTTTATGGACACTGCTATTGTCCTGATAGTAAGTATTATATCTGGAGCAGGACGTACTGTATACTAAGAATAATACAATTCTGTGATTACTCACCTGTAGAATTGGTATTATGAGTATACAGTACGTCCTGCTCCACCCCACCCTTGGTTTTGCATTATCTTGGATCCCCTGTATGGTGATTGTTATCATTGTTATAGTTACTAGTTTGGGTTGTTTTAATTCTCCCGGCTTCTCGTTAACTGCTTTTCAATGCTGGGGATTGTGGGAGGTCCCTGGGTATTTGAGGGTCCGGGAGGAGCCTATTTTCGATGTCTCTGCAGTCCAGCGCCATCTGGCGGAGTAATACCCGATAGTAAGTATTATATTTGGAGCAGGACGTACTGTATACTCATAATACCAATTCTACAGGTGAGTAATCACAGAATTGTATTATTGTGTGTGTGTTTTTTGTAAGCAGAATTGTATATGCAGTTCTGGCATTGCAGTGTCACTGTCACATGTGTCATTCCATGTGTTTTCGCTCTGGTGCTGGTGTTTATGTTGAGAAACAGACTTTTATCACATAGCTTCTGGCGCTCAACGCTAGAGAGTGCCGGCACTGGTTGTGTGTAGTTTTTTCTTTTCTAAATATGGGCTTCAGAGCCAAGTACCGGACTGGTGCAACCTATTGTCCAGGGGAAGCTGGTCGGCAGCAAATTTGCAAATTTGGCTAGAGCTTCCATTAGTGTATCTATGGTTGAAACCAACCCTAAGCTTCTTCATAGGTGGTACCTGGTCCCTACTCAGACTTTTCACTGAGTACCTGTATGCATCTTGCTGTTTCAGAGGATGATTTGTTCATGAGCATTTGGTAGGAGTTCCCTAAAGCCAAATTAGTATGGGCCCGTCCCTGCCAAATGCTTTACTTAACTTTAGGGTAAAGTTTGCAAAAAACTCTTATGAAGCACTTCTTAACAGGAAGCTGGAAGAACTAACCAACCCCCAACATTGTCTAATGATACACATTTGTACAGCAACAGAACAATCTTTTGCTAAAGCATGGAGTCTCCAACGTTCCTGTTTAAATACGTAAAGAATATACTTAATTCTTATGATTTCCCTACCTCACTTCTAGAAAATTCAATAAATTAACACCCTTTATATCTGGCAGCTTCCAGGCTTATGGAGGCTTATTCATTACTAATGGCAGGTATCGGCAGATGACTGTCTGTATAGCAGCACTTATAGCGACTGCTAGTAGGCGCTCGTGTGCGTCTCGGTCGCTCTAGTAACCTGGCCGGCATTGATGAATGTGATGTATGTTGGGCACTCTAACACCAGTACAGCGCTGCAGGGAGCGAAAGGTTGCGCTAGCTCAGTGCGACCGACTCTTAGCTCCACACCATACTTATCAAAAAACTACACACACACAGTGTCGGCACTCTGGATCTGGTCGCTATTGCATAGAGTGCCAGATACTGTGTGATTAAAGTCTGCTTTTGAACACATATCCACCAGTAACAAAGGGAAAACACATGGAATGACATTGTTGTAACATTGTGACATTAACACTTTAGTGCCAGACCTGTAATGACAATTATGCACAAAAAACAAAGTTTTCAAAAATAAACTTTACTAGGCCATTGAGATGTATGGGAGGTAATACCTGGCACTCTGAAAGCTATAGTGCCGATGCTATACGCTGAGCCACCTGTAATAATACATCGGACGCTACATGGCGCTGTTAGAGTCGCTCACCAGATTTGCTTTCGTAAATGTGGTTTCACGTACAGTGCCCGCCGTTCACCAGACGCTGCCTGCTGCTACGAGGCGCTACCTGCCGCTATCCCTTGATAAATTACCCCCATAGAAGAACTCTTTTGTCTGTACATAGAGCCATGAAGGGACAAGCAATATGATGATTGGAAGAAGAACATAGATGCTGTTCCCCTCTACTTTCCTTTCTGGATTTCTTCCCTCTCCTTACTTTTAGCTTTTGGTATTTATTTTAGCCCCCTCTTTTTTTTGTTACTTCATTCCAGCTATTTTTATTGGTTGTTTATAGACTTAAACCTTGCCCAAATTATATGGAAGATAGCAGCGATATCTATGCGGAACAGCTCTCTGAAACCTTGTATTGTAGACATGAAGATTACTGAGATTGTGACTATATTCTCTTCTGTGTAAAAAAATGAAACTTGTACCACATATATTCTCTTTGTTCAATGAACCCAAATTCATAATTTTAATATTTATAATAAAATGATTTTTACAAAAATGATGATATGCATTAACAAGCCTACAACAGAGAAACCAGATGGAGTAAAACTGGTTAAACGTAGGCTTAGAGTGTTTTAGAGTTCAGCAATAACTTTTTACCTACAACTAAACTCTTAATAAATAAGTGTAATTAAAAGTTACAGCTCTAAACTAAAAAGTATGTCACACTTAAAGATATTATCTCAAATGAATTACGTTTACTTCAGAACTAAACGAAACTAAAAAAAAAGACTCTTGGGGGTTAGGCGTGTTATACTTATATATGAGTAAAATTTGCTGTATTTCTGGCTGGTACAACTATTCAAAGAGAGGACGATGCAGCATAATTAGAACAACATAAGATTATTTGAAGCAACTCTGTGACATACAATATATACAATTATGCATGACACAGAACAAGAATGCAGTTTATTTCGCCACATAGGAAAAGGTATGTTGTCATTTCCGTATTTTTCGCCATATAAGACGCACCTGCCCATAAGATGCACCTAGAATTTGGAGGAGGAAAATAATCGGAGGAAAATAATAAATAAAAAAATCGTAAATTTATTCACCTCGACGATGTGGTGGGCCCGCAGCCTAATGACAAAGTCTGAATAGACGAAACGTGTTGGGCGTGGCCTCACCATATCGTCACAACGTTTCCCTGAGGACAGCTGCGTGTGCCTGAGCTCAGCTGCGCAGCCCACGGCCGGGGCAGCACGGCGTTTATTGTGTGTGAAACAACCACCTGGAGGAGAATTGTAAGGCAACGCTTACTTTATTTGAAAGTACACAGCTCCGATGTTGATATCCATGCCTTTTAAGTCCTTTGCTTGGTAAGCGTAATAAAAGCTTTTTATATTTCTAATCCTTAAACGGTGTTACGCTATGTGCGTTTTATCTTTCCTGTTCCTCCTTCATTGATTCCATGATATAAAATAACCACGGAGTCTATATCAAAGGAAGATACATTTTATGAATAGAAGTTGCCCTGTGGGGTCCTTTTGAATGTGACATGCTATTCTAAAAGAAGGTTTCTGGTACGTGCATTTGATTGTCTGGTGGCTGGGATACACTTTTTGCTTTAAGAGCACAGCTGGTGAAGTTAATACTGGAAGAGTTATGAGGAAAAAAGATCTGTGAACAAGTTATCATCGATTCATCCCGCGGAGTCATACTATATGATCTCATATAGTCTTTTTGTTGTTATATTTAAGTATAACAAATTAGTATGGGAAACAACTATTCTCCAAAGTATGGTAGGCAGGAAAAAGAAGGAACAGTCAGCTGATACTTTGGAATTTGCATTTCTCGCTGAAATAGGTTCTCTAGCAGCTTTCGAGACTGCTGGAGCCTGAAAGACTCCAGGGCCGATCAAGTAACCTTGAGGCTTCCTAATTTGGGATGCCCTGCTTTTGAGCTCCTCCAGATGGCACTGCGTTTGCCCTTTTCTGAAGCTCGCAAGCTGAAGCTGCATCCCCGTCATTTCTGTAGCTGAGGCGTGCTCCCAGGGCAGTTTCCAGGCTAAAAACTAAACAGGGCAGGAGAAAAAAATGTGCCCCCCCCCCCAGTAACTGTTGAAACAAAGTTGGTTATTATGACACAAATATAGAACTAGCTATATGAGGGCATACTCACACCTGACTGCTGCAGTATGGCATTGCTCAGGTGTCACCCCATTATCACCCCTGAGACACCAGCACAGTTGGGTGCAAACTGCATCATACCTCACTACACGCCTATGAGGATCTTTACCTGCGCTGCTCATATACTTGTCAGAGCAACACAAAAACGCTATACATGGGACTAAAGCACATTAGTAAAGGCCAGTCATTATTTGCATGTTGGCTGCAGTGGTGCACAGCGCTGTACTGGAACTATAATGCAGAGATATAACTGGACCCTACAATATATGTAACCTAGAATGTCAGTGACATTGTTATTTTGGTGTTACACAATTCCCACTCATTATCCCAGTAATCACAAAGACGCACAACACAAAAGCCATTTATTTTTTGTGACTTGCTAAGCCGAGCTCCTCCACTGTAACACCCAACATCACCCGCTGCTCTTATCACTGATAATAATACCAATATATACTATGCAGACATAACACCCAGGGCTGGATTATAGGGGGGCCTTCACCACTTGCCCTGCAAAGGGGGTCATCCACCAACCTTTGGGTTAGGGTCTGATCCAGGAGGTCATTTCAGTCTTTTGTCTGACGAGCCGCGGAGCCACCAGCAAAGCTATCTGCAGCAGTGGGGGCCCCCCATGCCTGGGCAAGCCTTTTATTGTTTTTTGCAAACTACCAACTACAAACTAAAAAAACAAAAAGACACTCACCTTTTGTCCCCTGCAGCTGATCTGTGCTAGTCTCACCCGATCCCTGGATCCCATCCTGCGTCCATTCACTGGTGCTTCCATGCCGACCCCTGCCCTCCATCATCAGTCACAGGGGCACAACCATGCCCTCTTCATGTACTGTGATGGAGGGCTATGTCAGGCTTCAGGACACCCGCTCCATTGCAATTTATGGAGAGAGCGTGGCAACGCTCCTGTGACTGTGACTGATGGCACGCCATCAGTCCTCACCCCATGGTCGGGCCCTGAACAGAGATGGAAGGATGGGGCTGTAGATCCAGCCATCAGGTGAGTTACTTATAGCAGGGCTAACACCGATCAGCTACTTGAGACAAAAAGTAAGTACCCTTTTTTTTTTAGTTGGCTTTTGAATCACTTCAAAGAGAACACCTTAATCTTACCTCCCCCCAATTCTTTTAACACCCTAGGGCCATCCCAATTTGGGTTCCCCCACAGTGTGAAACCCCCTTATGATTCCCTGTACACTGAACTTAATCCATGATACAATGATGCATGTGCAGGCCTTGGCCAGGTTCTTCATTCTGTGTTCTCACTATGTAAGCAGACATAAATGGCTCCTGGTGGGTGCAATGCAGGGCAAAGGGGGCAGGGATGACACCAGGTGCTGCGCCATTGTGTCTGGCAGCAGAACATGGATGCGGCTCAAAGCCTGCCCATGCCCCATTAAATTAAGGTGAGTTTACACAGGGTCCTGGGGTTTCCCAATGCAGGGCATCCCGCTTTAGGGCACACATGGAGGGTGCAGGAAAGCAACTTCTGTGAGGGGCCCTTGGGGGTGTAAGGGTGGATCTAGTTATCTGGTTTCCGGTGTTGGGGGCAGGGGTGCAGGGGTATGGCTTCTGTGGGCGGTCCTACTTGAAAACTTGGGGTGCAGGGGGCCCCTTCCTAGATATTTTGATGGGGTGCAGAGAAGAACATTGCAGGGATTGCTCCACCAGAGTTCTTGAGAGGGGTTCCCATCTGCCCCTAGATATTCCTGGGGGTACTGCTATTTGAAATAGACTAACCTTATGGCCATTGTGGGGCTGCAGGTGGCACTGCTATTTAAAGTGGACCTATCACCAAAGTTTTCACTATTCTGGTGATAGGTCCTTGTCCCAGAGGCACCCGCCTCTTTGCTCCCATTGCATATGTGTGGGCTCTTGTCAGGCATACTAATGCATGGCATACAGCTGCAGCACAGGGAGCTGCATCTGTATGGCTGAGCGTGGAAGCACACCTCTCTGGGGCTGCAGATGAGGGACTGCTGGAAAGGTATGTGACTACAGGCCTGCACGAGGACAGTGGGGCAGCCCAAATCAGGACACCCCAGGGGCACTTAGTCAGCTGGCCATGATGGTGATAGGTCCACTATAAGATGATCCACCAATGGCCACTGCAGGAGTGTGGGTGCCACAATTTAAAGGTACCCTCCCCATCATCCCTCAAAGTGTTCCTCATTTGGCGGCACTAACTCTTTTGAGTGCATGTCCCAATGTCCCTTGTTGTTCTCCTTTGCCCCTCTCTGAGGTGTTACATGCAGATCTACATCAATAAATGTTTCATTTTCCTATTCATAGTGTTTATATTATTGTAACTGTTACACACTATTTCCTATATATCCCCCTATGAAGGGACCTGGCTTAATTTATCAATTGTCCCTATTTCCCACCCTGAAAAGTTGGGAGGTATGCGCCTCATTGTGATTGCTGCAGGCTTACAGGACCCCGCTATTAAAAGTGGGCCAAAACTCCAAAGCTATTTAAGTGGACCAAAACCCAATTTGGGATGCATGAAACCCTCCAGATCACCCTAAATAATTACCTTTCCACCATTCCCATGGTGCATGTGTGGGTTCTCCTCCAGTCAGCACTTTATGCTGTGTAAATTAATGTACGGCAATAAATGCAGTTTGAACAGATCTTTGGTATATAGAGTGGGGAGCAACTGCATCCCTGGTCTCCATGATGCTCATGCATCCAACATATCTGAATAGCTGCGCATGGGAGGGAGCGTTAGCCGCAGAGATGCTGGGTATGCAACCAAGGGATGTGGTGTGTGACCTTCTGGAAAGTGTTTGCGGTTATCCTGGGGGGTTTCATACAGGGACATCCCAAGTTGAGATGGCCCAGGTGTAGCAAATCGTTTGGTCCCTTTTAAAAAAAATCCCTCCTCAACCTCAATGAGGTGGCTGAGGGACAAAAAAGAAAGCCAGAGAGAAAGTAAGGTGGACTTACCTAGGCCCCAGATAGCCACTTATTGGACACCAGGGGGCCAAGGCACTTCCATAGTTAGGGGGACATGTGGTCAAATCCCCAAGAACCTTCAAACAGGGGCCCTATGTAAAGAAGCCTTATGGAGTTTTATATTATCAGGCCTGGGGGTAATCCCTGGCCTGTTCTTGGGATCAATTTGAATGGAGAGAGAGGCCCTGGGTCCTCCATAGACTCTGTGGGACATTCAGGGGCTGCCCTGGGCAGAGGGGTCCCCTGACCTAGCTCAGTAGCACCAGGATTAGCTGTGCTGGTAGCCTCTATTCTGGCTCGGTATGGCCTATACACCATGATAGGCAGCTTGGGGACAGGAAGGAGATGCTGCTTAAGGGGGCATAGCAAAATGAACATCCGGTCACCTGGTTCCACCACTTTATGCGTTAGTTAATAGGGGCCTCCCCTCAACCAAAGACAGAAGGAGGGACATGAAGGGCCAATACACCGTGTGGGCAGCTTGGGCAAATGAAGGAGGGGCTGCTAAAGGGGCATAGCAATATGAACATCCCACTCTACGTGTTAGTTAATATGGGCCTACCCTAAACTAAAGGCAGTTCCTTATGGGCTTCTGGACATCTGGTGAGGGGTCAGGCTGCGGGTCTAGAAAACTGTTCTTTGGCATGTTTCTACTTTCTCCAGGCCTTCAAAAACACACTAAATACACACCAAAAATGAGAGGTTGTGGGCAAGTGACACAGGTACATAGATGATATTTTGATTTTTGGACAGGTAATGATGAGGAACTGCAGGAATTTGTAAGACTGCTAAACCGCAATGACTGTAATTTGAAATTCACGCTGGATTTTAGTAAGGAAACATTTAGGTGATGTTTGCAATGGTAATATGTGGACTCCAATTGGCAGACACTTTGGCAGGCATCATGACAGCAAAATAGACTCTGGTTCCAGGTCATTGATATGTTGCACCCTACAGACAGGGCCTGCTCCAGTTTTATGTGGGCCCTTGGGCGGCATGGTCACAGTGGGCCCCTTTGTGGTGAAGAGTCACGTCACATCACTGATGAATGTCCCAAATCTGGATGCCCCATAAGGATCATGCGATTTGGACGAAAATTCTAGTTTTTGACTTTTTTGAAGCACCCCAAACCCCTTTAAACCTGACCTCTGAGTCTAAGCGAATCTAGATTCTCCTGATTTTAGATACCCCTGTGTGTGACCCCCCCTCCCTTTGTTCATTACTTTCCTCGAACTGAGAATGCACTGTGAGATCGCCAGTTTGAGTTAAAGGTCAAACCACGGGGGTCCAGGGGGAGCCTCTTTCCTCTTTCCTCACTCCCTGGCGGGGACAGCACAGGCGGCAGTGGTTTCACCACCGTCTTGGTCATAGCTGGCGCACTACAAGGAAATGTGGGCACCAGCTGTGGCAGTGCCCTCCCAGTTCGCCGCTGGTCAGGCGCCATCACACACCACAAAGGCTGGCTCTGTCAGTGGACCCCCCTGGAGGTTGGGGCCCCGGCACCTGCCACACCTTGCCGGGTGCTGACGCCGGCCCTGCCTACAGAGGTCTCAACTCTGCAGCGTGAATCCAGATGGATTTACAAATACAAAGCCCATATAACTCCAGGTCTAAATAAAGGCTTTGCACCCTTTTTGTAGCAAGTATAAATTCATAGTTAAGTATTTTGCTTATGATACAGTGGTGGCTTTATAGGTCATTTTGTAACATTTTGTAACATTGTGTAACACATGTAATATGATTGAATGGAGATAAGTTAACGGATATAAACTTGTTGTATGATGAAATACTAACCTATGATATATATAGTGTGGTAAGGTGCAAGGGGCCGTTATTGACGGCAGGTATGTAGCACCAATGTACCTGGCATTGGTGCAGTAAAGCCGTATAGCTTGTTTGTCCAGCATCAGCTGCTGGTGGCAGTTTGCTGCTGATGATTTAGAATAGCCGAAAGGCTAACCTGGGACGGCTTTACTGGGATGGAGTAGAGCAGGGTGGGACTCCATCCCACTACCCAGGTCCGGGTTTTGCGGGCTGTTTAAATAGCCTGGGGAATCAGCTGTGCTGGTTCCTTTGTCTAGAGCTCACATGGGAGTGAGACTCTGTGAGCCTGGCTGAAATCTCCTGTGGAGGCTGTTTCATGCGGACCTGAGGCCTAATTGGACTGTAAACAGGACGTTTGCTCAAGGACTAAAAGCTGTTTGCCTGATTGAATCATTTATGCTGCTGTTTCCTGAAAAGGTGATGTAACCTGTTTGGACATATGCTTTTGTGGATTTATGTGTGAAATAAACACAGACTTTACTTTGAACTGCTTGCCTCTGCCTCTATACTGCTGACACCCGGTCGCCTACCAGAGCTAATCTCCACATTTGGTGTCGGATGCGGGCATAGCAGTGAGGCCGTTGCTAGGAGCAACCGACGAAAAAGTTTTTTGTTGTGCATGTCCTATATTAAACCTGCCAGGCTGCTACCTGGGACTGCAGACAAAATGGAGGCGGTCGTGAAAGCGCTCGTGGAGGCCAACAGGCAGCAGCATGAGACCAACCAGCTGTTTTTGCAACATATGATGGCGCAGCAAGCTGCAGGTGCGCCCAAAAGTATTCCTGATGCCCGGAAAGCTGTCCGCTCGGCGCTCACAAAAATGACCCCTTCAGATGACGTGGAGACTTACCTGGCGGTGTTTGAAAAGGTGGCTGCAAGGGAGAAGTTGCCGCATGACCAGTGGGCTGATGTCATCGCTCCATTTCTGGCGTCTGGACCCCAGCAGGTGTTGTTTGATCTCCCAGAGGACCAAGCCGCTGACTACCCGGCTCTGAAGGGTGAGATACTGGCGAGACTGGGGGTGAATGTGTGGGTTCGGGCTCAGCGGGTGCATCAGTGGAGCTACCAGTCGGCAGAGCCCGCCCGACCCCAGTATTATAAACTGCTGCACCTGCTGCAAAAATGGCTGCAGCCGGAGTTGTTAAGCCCCACTGCCATTTTGGACCGCTTGCTGGCGGACATGTTTTGGAGGGCTTTACCGCACCCTCTTCAGCACTGGGTTGGCCAGGTATCCCCTGACAACGCACTAGGGATGGTGGACCTAGTGGAGCGATATGAGGCCACCAGGAACTTGCAAAGCGGCTCCATGAGGAGGGATTCGGGGAAACCCCGGAGGTCCCCGCCCCAGCTCAGGCGAGTGGTGTCCCCTAAACCCTCTCAGGACCTACCCCCCAAAGTCCCTGCCCAAGTGTTGTGTTGGGGATGTAAGGAGCCGGGACATATCAGAGCCAATTGTCCCCACCAGGGGGAGCCCATGGATGTAAACTTTGGTTACCGCCCTTCCATGTATGCCAGGAGGCTGTGTGCTGCCGGTATCCCTGAGCTTGTGGGGCAAAGTCACCTCTGTCAGGTGAAAGTGGGAGACACCCTGGCTGTGGCCCTTTTGGACTCGGGGAGTATGGTTACCCTGGCAAGACCCGCTGCCCGATGAGTACACTGGGCGGAAAACCGGGGTTTTGTGCATTCATGGGGACTTGAGAGACTATGCCACAGCACAAGTGTCTCTCACCACCGTCTCCGGCAGCTGGAAACATGAAGTCGCTGTCGCCGCTAAACTCCCATATGAACTGATTATTGGGAGAGACTTTCCAGGGTTCAGGTCACTGTGGGCCAAGCTGGCAGTTCCGGAAACCCGCGAGGCGGGTGTGTCCCCAATAGACTGGCCCTACTCAGGGGAGACCCCGGTGCCCTGGGAACCGGAATCAGGAGGCACCGTGGAAGAGGTGCCCGTCCCTAAAATGGAAGAGGGGGAGTCAACCCCACTAAATGTTATGGTTGGAGATGTGGAAGAGTTGACAACAGGTCCAGAGTTGGCAGATCTCCATGTCTCCACAACTAACTTTGGTACCGCTCAACACCAGGACCCGACCCTGTCTCGGGCCTGGGAGAATGTTCTTGAGGTGGAAGGTGAACCACAACAGCCAGGGGCGGAGTTACAGTTTCCTCGCTTTGTGGTTCACCAGGAAATGTTGTACCGAGTAAACAAGGTACGTGAAGAGGTGCTGGAACAATTGGTGGTACCCAATTCATATCGCAAATTGGTGTTGGATTTGGCCCACCAACATGTTCTGGGTGGACACCTAGGCCAGCAGAAAACACTGGACCGCGTTTTACAACGATTCTACTGGCCCAGTGTGTACAAGGAGGTGGAGAGATATTGTGAGTCCTGTCCAACATGTCAGATGACCAGCCCTCAGCCTCATTACCGTGGTCCCTTAGTTCCTCTCCCAGTTATTGAGGTACCCTTTGAGCGGATTGCCATGGATCTAGTGGGTCCAGTGCCAAAATCCGCTAGAGGGCACCAACATATTCTGGTGATCTTGGACTATGCCACGCGGTACCCTGAGGCAGTGCCCCTGCGTCACACCTCTGCCAAGCTCATTGCTAAGGAGCTTATGGAAATGTTTTCCAGAGTAGGTCTGCCTAAAGAGGTCCTGACCGATCAAGGTACCCCGTTTATGTCGAAAGTAATGAAAGAGCTCTGTAAACTGCTGCAGGTGAAACAGTTGCGGACATCCGTTTACCACCCGCAAACAGACGGCCTAGTAGAACGGTTTAATCAAACTTTAAAGACCATGTTAAAAAGGGTGGTCGCCAAGGATGGGAAGAATTGGGACTTGCTGCTGCCCTATCTGATGTTCGCAGTGCGAGAGGTGCCCCAGGCCTCTACGGGGTTCTCGCCCTTCGAACTCTTATACGGTCGACATCCACGGGGCCTGTTGGATATAGCCAAGGAGGCCTGGGAACAGCAACCCACACCCCACAAAAGTGTGGTAGAGTACGTGACTCAGCTACAGGAACGGATAGCGACCGTCTTGCCGCTTGTCAGAGAACACATGGAGGCAGCGCAGCGGGCCCAAAGCAGGGTTTATAATCGGCAAGCCAGGGTACGGAACTTTAACCCCGGTGACAGAGTTGTGGTTCTGGTACCCACGGTGGACAGTAAATTTCTAGCTAGGTGGCAGGGTCCCTATGAGGTCATTGAAAAAGTTGGGGAAGTGACTTACAAGGTACATCAGCCTGGGCGGAGGAAGCCCGAGCAGGTGTACCATGTAAACCTGCTGAAACTATGGAAAGACAGGGAGACCCCTGGGGGTGACAGTCCCCGACCAGGTATGGTGGGGGTGGAGCTTCCCATTCCTCGGTCTGTTAGTAGAGAAGTAGTAGTCGAGGTGAAAACTGGCGACAACCTCTCCTCTAAACAGACTCAGGAAGCCAGGGAGTTTATTAGCAGAAACACGGACGTGTTTTCAGAACTCCCTGGGCGCACTTCGGTCATCCAACATGATGTTGTCACGGAACCTCAGGTCAAGGTCCGGTTGAGGCCTTACCGGGTACCCGAGTCCCGGCGACAAGCTATCGCGGAGGAAGTGCAGCAAATGCTCCGGTTAGACGTGATTGAAGAATCAAAGAGTGAGTGGGCCAGCCCCATAGTCTTGATTCCCAAGCCCGATGGTACGTTGCGGTTCTGTAACGATTTCCACAAACTTAATGAAGTTTCCAAGTTTGATGCCTACCCTATGCCCCGGGTAGATGAACTCATTGAGAAGCTAGGCCAAGCCAGGTACTTTTCGGTTTTGGACCTCACAAAAGGGTACTGGCAGGTGCCCTTGACTGAGGCTGCCAAGGAGAAAACAGCCTTTATTACACCAGAGGGACTGTTCCAATACAAGGTGTTACCCTTTGGGTTACACGGCGCTCCCGCTACGTTCCAAAGGTTAATGGATATTGTCCTCAGGCCACACCGTCGGTATGCTTCGGCATATCTGGACGATATAATTATCCATAGCACGGATTGGGAAAGTCACCTACCCAAAGTCCAGGCCGTAGTGGATTCCCTCAGGAAGGCTGGGTTGACGGCAAACCCGAAAAAATGTGCTTTAGGCCTAGAAGAAACAAAATACCTGGGCTATGTGATTGGACGAGGAGTGGTCAAGCCCCAGGTGAACAAACTAGAAGCCATCCGTAACTGGCCCCGGCCTAACACCACCCGCCAGGTAAAGTCATTTCTGGGGTTGGTGGGATATTATATGCGGTTTATTCCCAATTTTGCCACCCTAGCGGCACCATTGACAGACCTGTTAAAGGGACGCAAGTCTGTCATGGTGAAGTGGAATGAACAGGCCGAAAAAGCGTTCTCCGCTTTGAAGTCTGCCCTGTGTGGGTCTCCGGTGTTGGTGACACCCGACTTTAAGAGGGAGTTCATAGTGCAGACCGATGCCTCCGAGGTAGGTCTCGGTGCTGTACTGTCTCAGGAAGTCAACGGGGAGGAGCACCCCGTTGTCTACATGAGTCGCAAATTGACACCCGCGGAGACCCGGTATAGTATAGTGGAGGGGGAGTGTTTGGCCATTAAATGGGCCCTGGAGTCTCTTCGCTACTACTTGCTGGGGAGAAGGTTCCGTCTGATTACGGACCACTCTCCCCTCAAGTGGATGTGCCAGGCTAAGGACAGGAATGCCAGGGTCACCCGATGGTTCTTGTCATTACAAAACTTCAAGTTTACAGTAGAGCACAGAGCGGGACGATTGTTGGGTAACGCGGATGCCCTGTCCAGAACACATTTGGGTTGATTCAAAGAAACATGTAACAGCTTGGATTTGGCTCACGATCATCCTATTTTTTACGTCCGCTCGTGCGTTCGTATGAACTTGCGAGTGATTCAATAAGCAAATACGTTTCTATCCTAAAATATACGTCCGTTCGTATGGCAGTTCGGGAATCAGACCTATGTCAGTTACCATCCTGAATTTTCCGTTTCATTTCTCAGGTTGCAACATTGGTTTTGCCCTTTTTCCTTTTTTGTCTGGACGTAAATCCTTCTGATCTTGCGGCTCCGCACTACAAACTTACCTCATTAAAGTGCATTCTAAATATTTGGTCTTTTATTTTTCTTTATTTCATTTATTTTGAATGCATTTGCATAAGTAAATCTTACTTTGTTTAATTTTTAGTTAACTTGCATTTTTTACTTGTGCATTTAATTTTAATATTTATGCTTCAAATGGTACAACTTTAAATTTTTTGTGTGGTTACCCACACCCTCTACATACAGATTGCTCACAAATATTAAAAAACAACCAGCAACTTCTGCATATTATGAGCCTAGAAACAGCCAAGATGGCGGCTCAGGTATTATCGGGCAGCCTGCAAACAGAAAGGGCCTTGTGACTGTGTTGCTCTGGATTCTTTGATTTCTGACCTTTCCATGCCCCCAGCTCTGCTGTGTCTGTGCAAAATACAGCAGTAACCCACATCCTGCACTTTATCCCGCTCTCCTCTCCTCAGTAAGTGTGATGCATCTGACCAAAGATGTGCTTAAATAATTAAACAAAGCAAAGGTAAACAACTACACCAATAAATGCAATCTAAAAATATTATTCTAGTACTTCAATTTTAAAATAAATAACAAAGGACATAAGTTTCTTTAATTAACGCAAATATATTGCAAAATAAAGGTTTACATGCAAAGGACTAATTAAGGTCCACATTAAAATGCTTTTATAAGGCATACATGAATCAGGTATGCATTGCCATACAATTTATGGCCTCGGCCATGCTGATACATGCAGTTCATTGGAGCACAAGACGCGCAGACTCCTCCACATAGCCAAAAAACCTGTTCACGAACAGCAATCCGGCTGCTAAAAGGTGTCGGCTGTGGCTTTCTTTTAAAACGCGTTTAGAGGTTTCTCTGAATCACACCTAAACACATCCAATTAACCTAAGTTTTACGTTTTGATCGTAAGTTTTAGGATTTGATCCTAAGTTTTACGTTTTGATCCTAAAATTTAGGAACGAACTTCCGCTGATCGTAAGAGCATATACGCATTCGTACGTAGGCTCGTGCGAGTCGGAAATGGCCAAAAAAACAGGAAAAAATGACTAACACCCACCCAAACTTACGATTCTCGATACGAAATCAATTAACTTTTGCTCTTTGAATCGAGGGGATTGTTTGGCATGTGTCCACCCCCTCAGGGTTGAACAAAGGGGGGGGGTATGTGGTAAGGTGCAAGGGGCCGTATGTAGCACCAATGTACCTGGCATTGGTGCAGTAAAGCCGTATAGCTTGTTTGTCCAGCATCAGCTGCTGGTGGCAGTTTGCTGCTGATGATTTAGAATAGCCGAAAGGCTAACCTGGGACGGCTTTACTGGGATGGAGTAGAGCAGGGTGGGACTCCATCCCACTACCCAGGTCCGGGTTTTGCGGGCTGTTTAAATAGCCTGGGGAATCAGCTGTGCTGGTTCCTTTGTCTAGAGCTCACATGGGAGTGAGACTCTGTGAGCCTGGCTGAAATCTCCTGTGGAGGCTGTTTCATGCGGACCTGAGGCCTAATTGGACTGTAAACAGGACGTTTGCTCAAGGACTAAAAGCTGTTTGCCTGATTGAATCATTTATGCTGCTGTTTCCTGAAAAGGTGATGTAACCTGTTTGGACATATGCTTTTGTGGATTTATGTGTGAAATAAACACAGACTTTACTTTGAACTGCTTGCCTCTGCCTCTATACTGCTGACACCCGGTCGCCTACCAGAGCTAATCTCCACAATAGATATATGCATTATGATGTAAAACTAACTGGCTCCCATAGGTCCATGCCAATGTAGGCGGGCTTAGGGAGGAAAGGGGGCAGGTGCGGGTAGAGTGACAGGCCTGGATCCTCACATATAGGGGCGGGGTCGGACGGGAACCAGCATGGCGAGATCTCAGTGCCAGCCCAGGATTCTGTCAGTTGCAGCACCCAGTCCTCGCCCCCGTACAGCTTATGAGGGCCAAACATGGAGCCCCGGCTTCCTTAACTCCCGCTGCCCACACACACTGACTGGATCTCGGGGATAGTGAAAATCCTGGGTGTTGGTCCACTTTAAGCAAGGATTTTATATTTTGTTACATAATTATGTAAAATGATGGATACTAACTGTATGTCATAAATATCAGGTCCATCTAAAGGTGACCAAGACAAATGGCCGAAACATGTCTTTTTAGTGGGATTAGAAAATGGAATGGAAGTTACAATAGTATGGAGAAATAAAAGAACATTTTAAGCAATCAACAATTCATTGCACGCAAGTTAAGTTTATGTATTGATTATCACACAATCATTGTTGTAATATTGTTGTAATATTGAGTGAATCAGGGGATAGAATTAGAGATGAGCGAACCAGTTTGGACGAACCGGAATTCGCTCCGAATTTCAGGGAAAATTCGATTCGGCCCGAATTTTTTTTGGTTCGTGCTGATCGAATTTTCCCTGAAATAAAAAAAAAAAAAAAATGCCGGCATGGTGGGAGCGGGCAGGCCGGCTACGCTGACAGGCGTAGCCAGCCTGCCCGCTCCCACCATGCCGCCATTTTTTTTTGCAGATGAGCGATTCGTGAAAGTTCGATTCGGGCGAACCCGAATTTCTTGGGGAAATTCGGCAAATCGCCCGAATCGAACTTTCAAGAAGTTCGCTCATCTCTAGATAGAATGAGTGGTGTATCAGTCTGAAATGCACCACATTGCCATACTTATAGCAAGGGCAGGGCAGGTCTCCTGTGCTTACAACACCTGGTTTGAACCTTGTGGCATCTAATTTTGTATTGTTCCATGTACTAAATGTTTTATCTTGTCTGTAATCAAACCTTGTAAAGCGCTACACTGATGATGGCACTATATAAATAAACAATAATAATAATAAAAATACTTGATGGAACCAATTTTTTAAATGAATTTGTATAAATGCTATGTTTAATTATCATTTAACGATTTTTGCTTACTAGGTTTGGAAGTTACCTCTGTGTTCAACCTTGGAACACAGGAAGGAGATTTAGAAGATGGAGCAGTGCAACCATATATCATACCATATATTTTTGAATCCTTTTGATTGAAGGTGAAAATCATTTTTTCACTCAAATAAGTTGACCTGTGTTTCAGAAATATTAAACAGGCGTGAAGTCTATAGTTTTACACGTTTGTTTTAATGAATTTTGAATAATCATTCAAGTTTCAGAACATTTGTGAGTTTGCTTGGAGCAGCAAATGAAGGGAAGTAACTCAACAGAGGTAACAGAATTTATATTATTGGCTTTTAGAGATCTCCACCAGTTCCAATATGTGCTTTTCATTATAGTCCTTATAATGTACAGCATCTGTCTCGGTGGGAACTTAACAATCATCCTACTTATAATAAGGGCTCCCCTTCGAGCCCCAATGTACTTTTTTATCTGTAACTTTGCTTTTATGGACATCCTTTTTGTTTCTTCTATTGTCCCCAAATTATTAGATATTCTTATAACATCTTATAGCAGGATTTCTTTTGCTGGCTGCATTGCCCAAATGTATACTTTCAATTCAATGGGGATCGTAGAATGTTACCTCTTGACTGTTATGACATATGACCGTCACCTAGCTATCCAGCGGCCATTGCATTATGTTAACATTATGAGCAGGATAAAAGTGATGCTTGCGATATTTCCGTGGGTTTCTGGATTGTTTATTTCTGCCATCACCACCATATTAACGGCTCGCCTTGATTATTGTGGCCCAAACATGCTTGACCATTTCGTTTGTGACATGGCTCCACTTCATCATTTGTCATGTTCAGATCCTTTTATTAGCGACCTGGCTACAAATGTAGCATCCATCTTTGTCATACTAATTCCTTATATCATTATTATATTGTTCTACAGTCATATCATTATTACAGTCACCAAGATTAAAACCACAAAGGGCAAACGCAAGGCATTTTCCACCTGCACCTTCCATCTTATTGTATGCAGTCTCTTTTTCAACACAGGTATAAGTGTCTACATAAGACCAAGCAGCAACCAATATGACAAATATTTTTCTCTTATATACATGGTTCTCACACCCACATTAAATCCATTCATTTATACCTTAAGGAACAAGGAAGTAAAAACAGCTTTCTTTCACATATTAAATTCAAATTCATTTAGTAGTCATCATTAATTTCAAAAAAGGGAAATCAACATGTAATGCTCACATGGCTTATGTCAGCCTCCATGGGTGCCTACAGTATGAGATTTTACTTTGCTGTTTTTTACATTGTAGAGTGAATGCAATCATAAAAAATGGTGAGCGGTGGTGCATCATGGAGGTAGTGCTGAAAAATGGCGGTCTGTGGTAACCCCTTCTCGGTTCCTGTCTTCCTCTTTTCACCATTGTCTCCACCAGTCTCTCTCTGCCTGTGCTCTGGTTTGGTGGATGATGCATAAATATTCAGGTCCCTTAGCAGCAGTGAAAATTGTGGTAAATTGTATCAATATGTTTATTTCTTCCCTGCTTGGCTGTATAAAGCACAATCCGGGCCGGGTTTTCAGGACCCGGGTCACTTCCCCAATTCCATAATGGGTTGTTACATGTTCTAAGGTCTCCACAAGTGTGCACGCTGATTACAGGGGAAGCCTGTATAAGAAGAGAGCACACGGCCTTTCCTTTGTCTATGACCAGCCTGTTGGAGTGAGCCCAGGCTGAGCTGCACCGTGGTGAAGGATAGCACTGGACATTGAGCAGAGGGCTGATACGCCCTGTAAAGTGGACTGGAATTGATCAGCTTGCTGGAGTACCCAGCCCAGGACTATTTGGTTGGTGAAGTAACCCTTTTTGCTTACTGCATTTATGCTGCAATCTTTGGACTATCTACTGAACTTTGCTGAATAAAAGCCGTTTTGCCGTTCAAATCCGTTGTCCGTCACTGCTGATTGTTTGCCCGCTTACAAAATGAATAGATTTCAATCAACAAATGACACACATGACAATAGGAGAGACTTTGGGACTTCTTAAAGCTTCTGGTTATGTTCCTCATTGGCTTATGGGATATGAGTTGCTATTCATGTGTCAGACGGGGCACATAAATCAGTGTATGAGAAGCCTACGAGCTACAGATCCTTGCCCACAATGTGCTTCCCATTTGTTCTGTCACCCTCACCTGTGGACAGAGCTAGGTGGCAGCCAGATAACTCCTCCCCCCAAATGCAGTCACTCAATTCTGGCTCATTTAAAGTTATATTTTTTTCCGAGAGGTAGATGTACAGGTAGGGGTAAGTAGTGGTAGGTAAACTGAAATTAGGAAATAGCAATTCTTACTATCTGGAGTACAGTAAGCAATACAGTAGGCAATATAACACTGCTATACATACATAATAAACAGAAATGAAGAAAGGAAGGGATTCCCTAATACCTAGACAGGGACATAAGCACATGTAGGAGACCATATAGGAACTAACTGCAGCACAGAAGGATAGAAAGCTAAAATATACCTATATTTTAGTCTGTATTACTGTAAAGGCTAAATAGGTTTTACCAACAGTGCTATGTGAAGGCTAGAAGGGAAGGATTGATCTAGATTCTACAGAGAGGCTTGTGTGTAAGCAAAATGGCTTCAGTGTAAAAGAGCTGGCTTTAAAAACCAGGGGACTCTTGAAATGTATGAGCCAGGGATAACAATCTAGCCAGAGCGGTCATGCTCATTAAAGCGCAGGCATTGATAAACAAACTGTTAACAGATGAACAAATGAAACATATTCAAAGAAGCTGTCATCCATATAAACGCCAGTAGATGGCACTGCAATGTAAATATATGGCTAATTGAAATCCATGGCAATTTATGGATGCATTAAAGAAAAACTCCCTTTTTATCAGGATTGTGCCCCCCCGACCTGTAATTTACTTATCAGCATGCTATTTCCAAATTTCTTATATTCCTGTGGCTCTTTGTTGCTAAACTAGGAGTGGCTTTCCTACTTAAGTCACAGCCTACCTAGTGATTTTGTCACTCTATGTATTTGCGCTACACATGTTTAACTGAGAACATTTGAAGGAATGTCCCGAAATTTCCTAGCAAAATGATATATTGTTTTTTTCAGCTTTTTAAAGTTTGGCCTTTAACATGACTTGTTTGTAATGTTTCCAGTGCTTTCTCAATATTTGTGGATTTCAAAAATTGTATTACATTTTCAGTAAAGCAAAACAGAAGTCTGAATATAACAAAAAATACAATAAATAAATAATACTGAGAATTATATGGGCAACTCTTTATTAAGTAGAATACTTACCATTCTACAATTTAAAGGAGCAGTATCGCAAATTTTTCTTGGTGACTTATATTTAAATGGTACTTTGAATGTAGGTAAGTGTTGGAGTAAGAATTACAAATTTAGAAAAAAATGATGTGTGTGTTGAGCAGCTGGAGACTAATAGCTCATGTTTATGTCTTCTGAGTGTCGGGACCCGACACTCTGGCCTGTTCCATGCTGAGGAGAGGGGTAAACAATGTATCAAAGTTTCAGCTGTTCAGTGCTGGCAGCCATCCAGCATAAGATAACAACATTGCCTGGCCAGAACTTATATATCTAAAACAGAGAGAAAAGCTCTAGAAGCCATTTAGCTGATTTTGACAGTTTTCCCTTCATGTTGGCTCTGCTGCAGAATCTTTCAGTTTACCATTTTCTCTTTCATATTCTTATTTTTCATTTTTCCATATGATCTTTCTTTCAGCTTTGTGTGTTTTGAGCAAAGCCCAACCCAGGATTTTCACTATCTGGAGTTTTGTTCTGTGCCCCTAGGGGCATCCCGACTTGGGATGCCCTGATATGTGAAATCCCCAAGTTCCCCTGGGAAAACGTACCTTTCCCTGTCCCACAGCGCATGCGCGGGCTCTCATCCAATCAGCTCTGTTTGCACGTAGATGGGGAGCCTGAGCAGTAACCTTCATGGCCGCCCGGCCTGTCTAAATGACTATCTGCGTGAGCGCGCCAGAAAAATGGGGGATCTGTGGTTATCCGGGGTCGTTTCACACAGTGGGGCATCCCGATTTAGAATGTCCAAGGGGCAAGGTCAATGGCCGGGTCTTATAGACTTCAGGGTCGGCCACTCAGGGTTTTGTTCCACTTTAATACCTTTAGATTTTCCTGCACAGTTATTCAAAGAAGAATTACAGTTATTTTCAGTCAGTTTAGTTTATTTTGTATAGATTTTACACATTTGAGTCACCTGGTCTCATAACAAAAGCAGCACCTCACACACACACAGCCGTTACCACTGATTACAGTGTCAGCCTCTGAGGTAAAGTGTTGCTAGGAGACCAGTGGGCTAAATGAAGCAGCTCACTAAATACAACTCAGCAGATCCCCCTATTCAGCAAATGGACTGAGCCTTTGTAATTATACAATTTAAAAGAAAGGCATGTATTTTTTCCTATTTCTATCGCCATTATTATACACATGTTAGAAGCTATTGTGTGGCTATTTAATTATTTATCTTTTTTAATGCAAATTTCGCGATACTGCTCCTTTATGATAAATATTTGAAGTTTTAAAGTATGAGATTTCCATGACTTAGCTATGGTCAGTTTTAGAGATAAGCGAACTTTTGAAAAATTCGATTCGACTGATTTGCCGAAATTTCCGACAAAAATCGTTTTGACACGAATTTATTCGCGACGAATCGCTATTAAAAACGGCTATTTCTGAGCCTCCTAGAGCCTCAATAGGGTTGTAAACCATTTTGCCTTGCTGTAACACGCATAGGATGCGTGCTGGGTTAGTTAAATAATACTGTAAATAAATATCACATGCAGATCAGAGGCATCGCTAATAGAATCGCAGAGCGGCACAATTGCAGAGAATTGAAGTGGCATCACTATGAGGGGCAGGAGCCCAAACATTGGCTGAAAGAGACACTGGAGTTGGCAGCAGCAGGAGCCCAAAAATTGACTGACACACCCTGGAGTTTCAAGCAGCAGCAGCAGCAGCAGCAGGAGCCCAAACATAGCTTGAAAGAGACACTGGAGTTGGCTGCAGGAGCCCAAAGATTGGATGAATCACACCCTGCAGTTGCAAGCAGCAGCAGCAGGAGCCCAAATATTACTTTAAAGAGACACTGGATTTGGCAGCAGGAGCCCAAAATTGGATGAATCACACCCTGGAGTTGGCAGCAGCAGCAGCAGCAGCAGCAGGAGCCCAAACATTACTTTAAAGAGACACTGGAGTTGGCTTCAGGAGCCCAAAAATTGGATGAATCACACCCTGGAGTTGGCAGCAGCAGCAGCAGGAGCCCAAACATTACTTTAAAGAGACACTGGAGTTGGCAGCAGGAGCCCAAAGATTGGATGAATCACACCCTGGAGTTGGCAGCAGCAGCAGGAGCCCAAACATTACTTTAAAGAGACACTGGGGTTGGCTTCAGGAGCCCAAAAATTGGACGAATCACACCCTGGAGTTGGCAGCAGCAGGAGCCCAAACATTACTTTAAAGAGACACTGGAGTTGGCTTCAGGAGCCCAAAAATTGGATGATTCACACCCTGGAGTTGGTAGCAGCAGCAGGAGCCCAAACATTACTTTAAAGAGACACTGGGGTTGGCTTCAGGAGCCCAACAATTGGATGAATCACACCCTGGAGTTGGCATCAGCAGCATCAGGAGCCCAAACATTACTTTAAAGAGACACTGGAGTTGGCTTCAGGAGCCCAAAAATTTGATGAATCACACCCTGGAGTTGGCAGCAGCAGCAGCAGCAACAGGAGCCCAAACATTACTTTAAAGAGACACTGGGGTTGGCAGCATGAGCCCAAAGATTGGATGAAT
Organism: Gastrophryne carolinensis; assembly: GCA_027917425.1. Lineage (NCBI taxonomy): Eukaryota > Metazoa > Chordata > Amphibia > Anura > Microhylidae > Gastrophryne > Gastrophryne carolinensis. The sequence goes on from CM051244.1 coordinate 142,761,154, forward strand.
CACACCCTGGAGTTGGCAGCAGCAGCAAGAGCCCAAACATTACTTTAAAGAGACACTGGGGTTGGCTTCAGGAGCCCAAAAATTGCATGAATCACACCCTGGAGTTGGCAGAAGCAGCAGCAGCGGGAGCCCAAACATTACTTTAAAGAGACACTGGGGTTGGCAGCAGGAGCCCAAAGATTGGATGAATCACACCCTGGAGTTGGCAGCAGCAGCAGGAGCCCAAACATTATTTTAAAGAGACACTGGGGTTGGCAGCAGGAGCCCAAAAATTGGATGAATCACACCCTGGAGTTGGCAGCAGCAGCAGCAGCAGGAGCCCAAACATTACTTTAAAGAGACACTGGGATTGGCTTCAGGAGCCCAAAAATTGGATGAATCACACCCTGGAGTTGGCAGCAGCAGCAGCAGGAGCCAAAACATTACTTTAAAGAGACACTGGGGTTGGCTTCAGGAGCCCAAAAATTGGATGAATCACACCCTGGAGTTGGCAGCAGCAGTAGCAGGAGCCCAAATATTACTTTAAAGAGACACTGGAGTTGGCTTCAGGAGCCCAAAAATTGGATGAATCACACCCTGGAGTTGGCAGCAGCAGCAGCAGCAGCAGGAGCCCAAACATTACTTTAAAGAGACACTGGGGTTGGCTTCAGGAGCCCAAAAATTGGATGAATCACACCCTGGAGTTGGCAGCAGCAGCAGGAGCCCAAACATTACTTTAAAGAGACACTGGGGTTGGCAGCAGGAGCCCAAAAATTGGATGAATCACACCCTGGAGTTGGCAGCAGCAGCAGGAGCCCAAACATTACTTTAAAGAGACACTGGGGTTGGCAGCAGGAGCCCAAAGATTGGATGAATCACACCCTGGAGTTGGCAGCAGCAGCAGCAGCAGGAGCCCAAACATTACTTTAAAGAGACACTGGGGTTGGCAGCAGGAGCCCAAAAATTGGATGAATCACACCCTGGAGTCGGCAGCAGCAGCAGCAGCAGGAGCCCAAACATTACTTTAAAGAGACACTGGGGTTGGCTTCAGGAGCCCAAAAATTGGATGAATCACACCCTGGAGTTGGCAGCAGCAGCAGCAGCAGCAGGATCCCAAACATTACTTTAAAGAGACACTGGGGTTGGCTTCAGGAGCCCAAGAATTGGATGAATCACACCCTGGAGTTGGCAGCAGCAGCAGCAGCAGGAGCCCAAACATTACTTTAAAGAGACACTGGAGTTGGCTTCAGGAGCCCAAAAATTGGATGATTCACACCCTGGAGTTGGCAGCAGCAGCAGCGGGAGCCCAAACATTACTTTAAAGAGACACTGGGGTTGGCTTCAGGAGCCCAAAAATTGGATGAATCACACCCTGGAGTAGGCAGCAGCAGCAGCAGGAGCCCAAACATTACTTTAAAGAGACACTGGGGTTGGCTTCAGGAGCCCAAAAATTGGATGAATCACACCCTGGGGTTGGCAGCAGCAGCAGCAGCAGGCGCTCAAACATTACTTTAAAGAGACACTGGGGTTGGCTTCAGGAGCCCAAAAATTGGATGAATCACACCCTGGAGTTGGCAGCAGCAGCAGGAGCCCAAACATTACTTTAAAGAGACACTGGGGTTTGCTTCAGGAGCCCAAAATTTGGATGAATCACACCCTGGAGTTGGCAGCAGCAGCAGGAGCCAAAACATTACTTTAAAGAGACACTGGGGTTGGCTTCAGGAGCCCAAAAATTGGATGAATCACACCCTGGAGTTGGCAGCAGCAGCAGCAGCAGGAGCCCAAATATTACTTTAAAGAGACACTGGAGTTGGCTTCAGGAGCCCAAAAATTTGATGAATCACACCCTGGAGTTGGCAGCAGCAGCAGCAGCAGCAGCAGGAGCCCAAACATTACTTTAAAGAGACACTGGAGTTGGCTTCAGGAGCCCAAAAATTTGATGAATCACACCCTGGAGTTGGCAGCAGCAGCAGCAGCAGGAGCCCAAACATTACTTTAAAGAGACACTGGAGTTGGCTTCAGGAGCCCAAAAATTGGATGATTCACACCCTGGATTTGGCAGCAGCAGCAGCAGCAGCAGGAGCCCAAACATTACTTTAAAGAGACACTGGGGTTGGCTTCAGGAGCCCAAAAATTGGATGAATCACACCCTGGAGTTGGCAGCAGCAGCAGCAGGAGCCAAAACATTACTTTAAAGAGACACTGGGGTTGGCTTCAGGAGCCCAAAAATTGGATGAATCACACCCTGGAGTTGGCAGCAGCAGGAGCCAAACATTACTTTAAAGAGACACTGGGGTTGGCTTCAGGAGCCCAAAAATTGGATGAATCACACCCTGGAGTTGGCAGCAGCAGCAGGAGCCCAAACATTACTTTAAAGAGACACTGGGGTTGGCAGCAGGAGCCCAAGAATTGGATGAATCACACCCTGGAGTTGGCAGCAGCAGCAGGAGCCCAAACATTACTTTAAAGAGACACTGGGGTTGGCAGCAGGAGCCCAAGAATTGGATGAATCACACCCTGGAGTTGGCAGCAGCAGCAGGAGCCCAAGCATTACTTTAAAGAGACACTGGGGTTGGCTTCAGGAGCCCAAAAATTGGATGAATCACACCCTGGAGTTGGCATCAGCAGGAGCCCAAAAATTGGCCTAGAGACATAAATATGTTTTGCACCATTTGGAAAGTGTAAAACGTGGCACCATGCTGAATCTAGTCGCATGCATCAGGCATTGGTGGGTGGAAATCCTGGCTGATCCATCCCTGATTCATTTTGACAAAGGTGAGTCTCTCCACATTTTTAGTTGACAAACGAGTTCTCCTCGCCGTAACTATGGCCGCCGCCGCACTAAACACCAGCTCAGATGGCACGCTACTTGCCGGGCAGGACAGCTTTTCCAGGGCAAACTCTGCTAGTTGCGGCCACAAATCAAGTTTGGCTGCCCAGAAGTCCAGCGGATCCTCAAGGTGTGTTGGCATGGTCATGTCAAAGTATGACATGACCTGCTGGTTCAGGTCCCGCTCCAGGTCTTCCTGCTGCTCATGAGTAGCCTCACTATGCGGGTGTAGAAAGCTACTCATTAGCGACTGAAGACTGAGGCTGCTGCTGATGGAGCTGCTGCTGCTCCTGCCAACCCCCCCAGCAGCCATGACAGTGGAAGGTGAGCGCAGAGGTCCCCTCGAGTCAGACCTGCGAGAGTATGGACCATGGCGCAGATAGGCATCGGCCAACTGCCTACGTAGAATGTCTTTGTAGTAGTTCAGTTTGTCCTCCCTCTCGGTGGGTTTAAAAAATGCCCCCATTTTGTGCCGGAAGCGAGGGTCCAATAAGGTGGACAGCCAGAAGTCATCCCGCCGACAGATGGAAACAATTCTGGGGTCACTACGCAAGCACGTGAGCATGTTTCCTGCCATTTGCGCAAGTGACTCGGATGGATACCTGTCTCCATCTCCACTGCATACTGCCACGGTGTGCCCGGGTCCTCTGTCTCGCCTTCCTCAAAAACCTCTAGCTCCTCTGGCTGCTCCTGCTCCTCCTCTCCTGTCCGCTGACTAGATAAACCAGCCATTTCGCCAAGCCTAAACTGTGTTTCGCTGGGCAACTCCTCCTCCTCTTCCGCCTCCTCCTCCAGTTCAGCTCCAACGGGGTTCATGTGGCCGTAAGATGTAAACGCCATGTCTCCAGTGCCCTGACCAGCCATGGTTTCCAACATGTGCTGTAGTACATGAAGCAGTGGAATCACGTTGTTCATCCCATAATCCTGCAGACTGACAAATAAAGTGGCTTCCTCAAAGGGCCTGAGCAAACGGCAGGTGTCACGTATGAGCTGCCACTGGTTGACATTGAAGTTACACAGGGGAGTCCCCCTATCTGCTTGGATCATCAGGAAATCCGTGATGGCTTCTCTCTGTTCATATAATCGGTCCAACATGTGAAGGATGGAATTCCAATGGGTGGAAACATCGCAAATCAGACTATGTTGGGGGATACCGTTCTGACGCTGTAGCTCAAGAAGGGTGTGTTTGGCGGTGTATGAGTGGCTGAAGTGCATGCAAAGTTTCCTTGAAGTTGTTAGGATGTCTTGCAGATGGGGGGAACACTTCAGAAACCGCTTGACAACCAGATTGAAGACGTGAGCCATGCAGGGGGCATGGGTCAGGCTTCCTTGGCACAGCGCAGACAAAATGTTCTTCCCATTGTCGGTAACCATGATTCCCATTTTAAGTTTTCTTGGAGTAAGCCATGTTTGGATTTGCTGATGAATAAATTTAAGCAGTTCCTCCCCTGTGTGACTCCGTTCGCCAAGACAAACCATGTGAAGCACTGCGTGACACCTCTGTGCCCTGCACACATGGTAGACTGGAGGGGCACTGAGACTTGAGCCTACAGTGGAGGGTGAGGAGATGGCGGAGGATGAGGAGGCCGAGTCTCACAGTGTCACAGGCCCAACGGGCAGGGAACGCGGAGGCCGAAGCGGCGCGACCTGTCCAAGTTGCTGCTGCAAAGGGACCACATTCACCCAGTGGGCCGTAAACGACATGTACTGTCCCTGACCGTAGTTACAGCTCCAGACGTCGGCGCTGCCATGCACTTTGCTACACACCGACAGGCTCAAGGACTGGCCCACCTTCTTTTCAACAAAAGTGTGCAGCGCTGGTACTGCCTTCTTGGCAAAGAAATGACAGCTTGGGACTCTCCACCTCGGCTCGGCACAAGCCATCAGTTCTCTGAAAGGTGCAGAGTCCACCCCCTGAAAAGGGAGCGACTGCAGCACCAGCAACTTGGACAGGAGCACATTCAGCTTCTGCGCCGTAGGATGAGTGGGCGCATACTGCTGTCTCTTGGACATGGCTTCGCTGATGGATTGCTGGCGGGATGCATGACTTGGAGGAGGAGGAGCAGGAGCGACAGAGGATGGGTATGACGCACAGCTGCCTTCGGCTGAGGTGCTGGAGCCTTGGCTGGCAGAAATTGGGAGCGGCGTGCCACTCAGTGAGGAAGCAGTCTGGCCCACCTCTCCGGAGCCTAGGTTCTCCCAGGCCGCTTTATGGTGACGCTGCATATGTTGATGCAGGGCCGTGGTGCCAACATTTGGACCCTGGCCACGCTTCACCTTCTGCCTACATATCTTGCATGTGGCCATGTTACCCTCCTGCGGATGCTTCAGGAAAAACTGCCACACTGACGAGTAGCTACTTTTCCCACCCCCTGGCCTCACTGATTCACTGCTGCTGTTGCCAACTCCAGGAACCGTGGATTCGTCAACAGTGTCTGGCGCAGGAGCTGGAACGCTCGCAGCACCCACGACACTGTCCACATCACTATTTGTCTGCCTAGCTAAAGAAGCCACCTCCATTTCATGGCTGGGCAGTAGCTGCTGACTGTCCTCTATCTGATCGTCCTCCTCACTAAAGAGTGGAGCTGAACCCAAAGCATAGGATACGTCGCTGGGGGAGGGAACGGCGTAGGACAGAGGCAATGGGAGGACAGGGACTGCTCTCGGGGCATGCCAACTCAGGGTTGTGTCAGAGGAACCTACCGACCCTAGACTGGGGGTCTCAGACGTTGTGATGATGTTGTTGATGAGCGCGTTAACCAATCTACCACGGCAGATGCGTTACTGGTGGAGACCCGACCACTAGCAGATACTGGCAGATTAGGTCTCTCAGCGTGACTCCTGCTGCTACTGGCCCCCAGTCTGCTGCGACCTCTGCCTGCGGAATCTTGGCCTCTGTCACTCCTCTTTTCACTTCCAGGCACTTGTCTGCCCGACATAGTCCAACTGGCGTGGTAGTAGGTGATATTTTAAGAACCCCCAGGCAGCGGTGGGTCTATATGAAACAGAATATAATGCACACCAAAAGTGAGCAGTAACACTCAGCCTCCAACAGGCCTGCTTAGTGTAAATAAGAGAGCTGCTTAGTGTAAATAAAGAGGGGTATGGTATGTTACAGAATGGGATGCCCCAACCAGAGAGAACCTGGCAGCAGTACTACTATGCACAGCAAAAGTGTCTTTATCAGGCAATATTACTTTTAGAATAAGTGCAAAGGGTTATAGTAAATAGAGGCTGGTGTAGTCACAGAGTGGGATGCCCCAACCAGAGAGCACCTGGCAGCAGTACTACTATGCACAGCAAAAGTGTCTTTATCAGGCCAAATTACTTTTAGAATAAGTGCAAAGGGTTCTAGTAAATAGAGGCTGGTGTAGTCACAGAATGGGATGCCCCAACCAGAGAGCACCTGGCAGCAGTACTACTATGCACAGCAAAAGTGTCTTTATCAGGCCAAATTACTTTTAGAATAAGTGCAAAGGGTTATAGTAAATAGAGGCTGTTGTAGTCACAGAATGGGATGCCCCAACCAGAGAGCACCTGGCAGCAGTACTACTATGCACAGCAAAAGTGTCTTTATCAGGCCAAATTACTTTTAGAATAAGTGCAAAGGGTTATAGTAAATAGAGGCTGGTGCAGTCACAGAATGGGATGCCCCAACCAGAGAGCACCTGGCAGCAGTACTACTATGCACAGCAAAAGTGCCTTTATCAGGCCAAATTACTTTTAGAAATAAGTGCAAAGGGTTATAGTAAATAGAGGCTGTTGTAGTCACAGAATGGGATGCCCCAACCGGAGAGCACCTGGCAGCAGTACTACTATGCACAGCAAAAGTGTCTTTATCAGGCCAAATTACTTTTAGAATAAGTGCAAAGGGTTATAGTAAATAGAGGCGGGTGTAGTCACAGAATGGGATGCCCCAACCAGAGAGCACCTGGTAGCAGTACTACTATGCACAGCAAAAGTGTCTTTATCAGGCCAAATTACTTTTAGAATAAGTGCAAAGGGTTATAGTAAATAGAGGCTGGTGTAGTCACAGAATGGGATGCCCCAACCAGAGAGCACCTGGCAGCAGTACTACTATGCACAGCAAAAGTGTCTTTATCAGGCCAAATTACTTTTAGAATAAGTGCAAAGGGTTATAGTATATAGAGGCTGTTGTAGTCACAGAATGGGATGCCCCAACCAGAGAGCACCTGGCAGCAGTACTACTATGCACAGCAAAAGTGTCTTTATCAGGCCAAATTACTTTTAGAATACGTGCAAAGGGTTCTAGTAAATAGAGGCTGTTGTAGTCACAGAATGGGATGCCCCAACCAGAGAGCACCTGGCAGCAGTACTACTATGCACAGCAAAAGTGTCTTTATCAGGCCAAATTACTTTTAGAATAAGTGCAAAGGGTTATAGTAAATAGAGGCTGTTGTAGTCACAGAATGGGATGCCCCAACCAGAGAGCACCTGGCAGCAGTACTACTATGCACAGCAAAAGTGTCTTTATCAGGCCAAATTACTTTTAGAATAAGTGCAAAGGGTTATAGTAAATAGAGGCTGGTGTAGTCACAGAATGGGATGCCCCAACCGTGGAGCACCTGGCAGCAGTACTACCATGCACAGCAAAAGTGTCTTTATCAGGCCAAATTACTTTTAGAATAAGTGCAAAGGGTTATAGTAAATAGAGGCTGGTGTAGTCACAGAATGGGATGCCCCAACCAGAGAGCACCTGGCAGCAGTACTACTATGCACAGCAAAAGTGTCTTTATCAGGCCAAATTACTTTTAGAATAAGTGCAAAGGGTTATAGTAAATAGAGGCTGTTGTAGTCACAGAATGGGATGCCCCAACCAGAGAGCACCTGGCAGCAGTACTACTATGCACAGCAAAAGTGTCTTTATCAGGCCAAATTACTTTTAGAATAAGTGCAAAGGGTTATAGTAAATAGAGGCTGTTGTAGTCACAGAATGGGATGCCCCAACCAGAGAGCACCTGGCAGCAGTACTACTATGCACAGCAAAAGTGTCTTTATCAGGCCAAATTACTTTTAGAATACGTGCAAAGGGTTATAGTAAATAGAGGCTGGTGTAGTCACAGAATGGGATGCCCCAACCAGAGAGCACCTGGCAGCAGTACTACTATGCACAGCAAAAGTGTCTTTATCAGGCCAAATTACTTTTAGAATAAGTGCAAAGGGTTATAGTAAATAGAGGCTGGTGTAGTCACAGAATGGGATGCCCCAACCAGAGAGCACCTGGCAGCAGTACTACTATGCACAGCAAAAGTGTCTTTATCAGGCAATATTACTTTTAGAATAAGTGCAAAGGGTTATAGTAAATAGAGGCTGGTGTAGTCACAGAATGGGATGCCCCAACCAGAGAGCACCTGGCAGCAGTACTACTATGCACAGCAAAAGTGTCTTTATCAGGCCAAATTACTTTTAGAATAAGTGCAAAGGGTTATAGTAAATAGAGGCTGTTGTAGTCACAGAATGGGATGCCCCAACCAGAGAGCACCTGGCAGCAGTACTACTATGCACAGCAAAAGTGTCTTTATCAGGCCAAATTACTTTTAGAATAAGTGCAAAGGGTTATAGTAAATAGAGGCTGTTGTAGTCACAGAATGGGATGCCCCAACCAGAGAGCACCTGGTAGCAGTACTACTATGCACAGCAAAAGTGTCTTTATCAGGCCAAATTACTTTTAGAATAAGTGCAAAGGGTTATAGTAAATAGAGGCTGGTGTAGTCACAGAATGGGATGCCTCACAGCAGACTTGAGATCAGTTCAGTATATATGCACAGTAAGTGTATAAGCAGCCTGAAAACGCTAACAAAGCCAGCCAGAAACACTCAGGCTGGATGAAAAAAAAAAAATCTCCCTGTGACTGCCTCCGATTTTTCCTAACTTTCCCTGCTTCTCGCTGACTTTCTGCCTGTCTCCTGCCTGTCTCCTGCCTGTCCCTGTCTGTCCCTGGCTCTCTGTCTCTCCCTCACTACAGCAGCGTCCTGTCTCTCACGAATGCAATAGAGAAATGAGGAAAAGCAAGATGTCCGCCGACTTAAATAGCGCTGTGACGTCACCGGGCTTGCTGGCTGCTGATAGGCTGCATGTGACTGCCCCAGCTTGCACTGGTGCGGGGTAGATGTCTGGACATGTCCCGTCCGCCATCTTAGAATGCCTGTAATGTAAATGAATGGATGTTAAAGGAAAACTTCGAGCGATCGAAGCACGGGGAAATTCGGATTCGATCCGAATCGAATTTTTCATGAAATTCGGGTCGAATCCGGGTTCGTCCGGATCGATTCGCTCATCCCTAACCGTGTTAACCAATCGATGACGGCAGATGCATTGCTGGTTGAGACACGACTGCTTGCAGATACCGGGAGATCAGGCCTCTCACCACGACTGCTGCCACTCACCCCTAGTCTGCTGCAACCTCTGCATGATGAATCTAGGCCTTTCCTCGGTGCACATCCTAGCACATCTTTGCCCGACATTTTTACTGTGTTTAGGAGGGGAAAACACTACACTACACCTACAACAGTATTTTTGTAACAGCAGGTGTGTAGAAAAGTTAGATCAAAATAGGCAGACACTGTAGCTAAAAGCTAATGAAAAAAGACACTTTCAGATGGTCTTACACAGGATGCCCCTGGTCAGAGTTAAATGCACCACAGGCAGTTTTAAAACCTGTTTTTGTTCAAAATGTAGAAAAGGTAAAGATGCAGGTACTATTTAAAGCTAAGAGCTAGTATTCGGGATGCCCCCCCGGTGAAAGGCAATGGGTGCTTTAAACTTTAAAACCAGACTTTTTATACAAAAGGCAAAAGGTTAGTAGGCAGGTACTCTTAAAAGATAAGTGCTAGCACTTACAATGGCCCCCAGTGAAAAGCAATGGGTGCTTTAAACTTGTAAACCAGACTTTTATATACAAAAGGCAAAAGGATAGTAGGCAGGTACTCTTAAAAGATAAGTGGTAGCACTGACAATGGCCCCCGGTGAAAGGCAATGGGTGCTTTAAATATTTAAACCAGACTTTTTTATACAAAAAGCAAAAGGTTAGTAGGCAGGTACTCATAAAAGATAAGTGGTAGCACTGACAATGGCCCCTAGTGAAAGGCAATGGGTGCTGTAAACTTCTAAACCAGACTTTTTTTATACAAAAGGCAAAAGGTTAGTAGACAGGTACTCTTGAAATATTTATGCTAGTGTTTGGGATGCCCCCTCCTCGCATACAGAGGTTGGCTCCTTTGATTGTGGTAAAGTGACGTTGATTACAAAATGCAACCAGTTAGTAGACAGGTAGTCTTGAAATATTTATGCTAGTATTTGGGATGCCCCCTCCTCACATACAGAGGTTGGCTCCTTTGATTGTGGTAAAGTGACCTTGATTACAAAATGCAACCAGTTAGTAGACAGGTAGTCTTGAAATATTAATGCTAGCATGCTTTTTAAAGAATGACACCAGGAAAAGGAAAAGCTAAATAGGCAGGTGTGTTATTAACACTAAATAGGCTTGGAAGCTAAAGCAAACACTTTAAACTGTCCCTGTCTTTCTCTGTCACTGTCACAGGCTCTCTCCTTCTCTATCTGTCCCTCACTTCTTCTGTTCTGTCTATCTATCTATCTATCTATCTATCTATCTATCTATCTATCTATCTTATCTATATCTCCCTCGCTGTGTCTATCTATCTATCTATCTATCTATCTATCTATCTATCTATCTCTCGCTCTCTCCCTGCCTGGTCTGCTCTGGCCGCAATACAGTGTCAGAATGATCTTCCGAAAAATGGCCGCCGCTTATATGGGGCTGTGACATCATCGGTAAGCCTGTCTGCTGATAGGTAGCATGTGACACCTACCCAGGATTCCTTGCCCCATGGGACATGTCCTGACATGTGGATCCACCATTTTAGATGGGCTGGATAGCAGTAAATGGAGTTTTAAGGAAGCGATTTGAGCGATCGAATCGCAGCGATATTCGGAATCGTAACGAATCGAATATTTCCTGAAATTCGTAACGAATTCGGGCTCTTCAGATTCGCTCATCTCTAGTCTCTACGCCTGGCGGCCTTGGACGCGCATACCACAGCGGCTCTGAGCGCTGTGATTGGCTGGCGCGGTCACGTGGGAGCGGGGAGAGGTGAGTTTTTTTGGGCTTTCTGGGGGGTTTCAGACTGCGGGGCACCCCCGATCGGGACCAAAACCCAAGATAGTCAAAATCCTGGGTGTTGGTCCACTTTAAGGGCCTGATTTATCAAGCACTTCTGTTAGACAGAGCCACACCGGTGCAAATTAGAGTAAAAAAATGTATAATAAACCAATTTTTTCATACTTGCATTGGAAGAAACACATTTACTAAAACATTAGCAGTGCAGCAACATGCTGAAAAATGTATAAATAATAATTTGCACTGAAATGGCACTCTAGAAGTGCTTGATAAATTAGGCCCTAAATCTGTTTCCTGTCCCTGATGACTTCTACTCGGCAGAAAAAAAGTTTTTCATTCACTCATCTAAAAGTAGAATTAAACTATACCTAAAAAGTTTGGGCCTTAACTTTTATAACAAAGAGGTAATTATGAAACTATCCATTCTTTAAAGAATAATTGCTCCAGGGATTTTCTTAGATTAATTTAGATTCCCAGGTTGAAATGCTGTTGTCTAGCAAACAACCTTAAGTCAGATCAAAAGTATAAAAGAAATGTGACAATTTTAAGGTATTACATACAAACAAGCTACAGTACAGTAAGTGTAAATGTGCATTGGAAGGTACTATTTAACATTTAGTATTATTATTATTACCGTATATACTCGAGTATAAGCCGAGTTTTTCAGCCCACTTTTTGGGCTGAAAAAAGCAGCCTCGGCTTATACTCGAGTCAGTGACTTACCTGAGCGAGGGCAGAAGAGCCTCCGAGGCGGCAGACGAGCCGCCGAGGCTTCAGAACTCGGCGGGGAGATCAGTACACCCAGCGCGAGGTGGGTGTACCAAGATGGCGGCCCGGGCCTCAGTGACGCGACGTGACGTGGCGGCGCGGAGCGCGCCGGCCGCCATCTTGGTACACCCACCTCGCGCTGGGTGTACTGATCTCCCCGCCGAGTTCTGAAGCCTCTGAGGCGGCTCTTCTGCCCTGCATCTAGATGGACCCATGCCGTCGTCCCGCGCCGTCCTCACTCTCTCCCGCACCGTCGCTGGAAGGAGCCTCGCTGAAGACTCTGCAGGAGCTGAACTGGTGAGTGTGTGTGTGTTGTGTGCATTGTATGTGTGCTGTGTGTGTATGTGTGCTGTGTGTGTATGTGTGCTGTGTTGTGTGCTGTGTGTGTATGTGTGCTGTGTGTGTATGTGTGCTGTGTTGTGTGCTGTGTGTGTATGTGTGCTGTGTTGTGTGCTGTGTGTGCCTTGTGTGTGTATGTGTGCGCCTTGTGTGTGTATGTGTGCGCCTTGTGTGTGTATGTGTGCTGTATTGTGTGCTGTGTTGTGTTTGTGTGTGTGCCTTGTGTGTGTATGTTGTGTGTGTGCTGTGTGTGCCTCGGCTTATACTCGGGTCAATAACTTTTTCCAGGTTTTTGGGGTAAAATTAGGTGCCTCGGCTTATATTCGGGTCGGCCTATACTCGAGTATATACGGTATATATTATTAGATTAGTATTACTAAATTGCACAGCTTGGTTGCAGGTAATTTTATATTTTATATTGTTGATAGACGTATCCTTAAATAATACACTATTAGAAGGTTATTCCTTAATATGGGCAGAGACACTCAGGGAGTTATTCAAGAAGGGATAGCGCCAGGTAGTGCCTCGTAGCGACAGGCAGCGTCTGGTGGATGCTGGGCGCCATATGCAAAACCACATTTATGAAAGTGATTCTGGTCCAATGTATTATTAGTAAGCGCCATGTAGCGTCCAATGTATTATTACAGGCGGCTCAGCATATAGCGCCGGAGCTCTAGATTCCAGAGCACCAGATATTACCTGCTCTACCTGTCGCTCTCCCATACATTCAATGGACGTTCCTTTTCTTCTGTTTGAACAGGGTTTTTTGTTTTTATTTATTTTTTCTCTCAAATCACCTCTCCTGGCCTAGAAAAAGTCATTTTTGAAAACTGTTTTGATTTTTTATATTTTTATGCAGAATTGTCATTACAGGTCTGGCATTAAAGTGTTAATGTGACAGTGTTACAACAATGTCATTCAATGTGTTTTCACTGTGTTACAGGTGGATATGTGTTCAAAAACAGACTTTAATCACACAGCGTCTGGCGCTTTATGCTATACGACCAGATCCAGAGCGCCTACGCTGTGTGAGTAAGTTTTTTTGTTGAATATGGTGTGAGTCGGTCGCACTGGGCTGGCGCTACTTTTCGCTTGCTGCAACGCTGTACTGGTGTTAGAGTGCCCAACATACATCTCATTCATCAGTGCCGGCCAGGTTACTACAGCGACTGAGGCGCTCTGTTACAGCACCCGATAGCCGATCACAGCGTATACTAGTGGTCGCTCTAAGCGCCGCTATACAGACCCTCATCTGCAAATAGCTGGTGCTAGTAATGAATCAGCCTCCACATCTTGGCTATGCACTCTTAAAGTGACAGTCCAGGAAAAGGATTCAATTTGCCTACTTTCTCTTTACTTTTGATTTTGGGGGCCATGCCTTTCATTCACTAGTACTTTGCATTTCCAATTTGCATTTCAAGACCTATTAAACTTGTTCCCTTCTGCTGATCTTGACAAACACGCTCTCTGCAATAAATGACACTTGTCAGGGATGTTCAGATTAAGAGAGCAGCTCCGGGATGAGTCATGTATGCATGTCAGAGGTCAGCAGAAGGGAGAGATTTTAATAGGGCGTAAAAGGAAACATGAGGTACTGCTGAATGAAAAACATGGCTCTTGACATCTAGCATAAAGGTGAGCAAAAAGCAGTTTGATTTAAATCTTTGTCTGGACTGGCCCTTTAAATAACTAAATAAAAGGCTGTTACGTACTAATTTGAAGAAATTGCCCTTACCACATCTAAAATCTTTTGCAACTTAGCTTGAGACCTTCTCCATCTTATAACTCATCTAGGTGCATTATCACACTGTTAAGCAATTTAGAAAAGAAATATAGTTTGGTAAAGAAAGGGGTTCAAAGGGTCTCAAGATGCATCCACTCACTGCGCATCACACATAGCATAGACTTCTAAGAATGGGAAGAAATGAACACCCATAATAACTGCTATGCAAGAGAAATAGTGATTTAATACTTTAATACAAAAAGTGCAAAAAGCATAATGTAAGGCTTACTGGCAGTATACCAGGGAGACAACAACAGGTAAACTCAACGTTTCGGTTGACGCCTTTGTCAAGAGATGCGCATCTCTTTAGGCGTCAACCGAAACGTTGAGTTTACCTGTTGTTGTATCCCTGGTATCCTGCCTGTAAGCCTTACATTATGCTTTTTGCACTTTTTGTTTCTATTACACGCTATTGAGGAATGGAGTTCTCTGGCTGTTTGCCCATTTAAAGGTTGCCTTTACTGCATATGACTTACTGCATTTTCTTGATTTTTTTCTTCTTGTGTTATGCATTCATTATGGGCTACACCAGAGATCTGTGATCAGGGACACAGCGCCACCTAGCGCTCATTCTACTGTATATATTTGTGTTTCTGTATTTACACATTGTTAATGTGCTGTTCTTTTGGGTCACAGTATTAAATCACTATTTCTCTTGCATAGCAGTTATTATGGGTGTTCATTTCTTCCCATTCTTAGAAGTCTATGCATTATCTGACAGGAATATTGTCATCCTAAATTTTAAGGGATATTTTAATTTTATTCATATTACATTTATTTTAACAACCCCACAACATAGTGATAATTTTAGAACATGGCATCAAATTAGGTCTATATTGTTACAAGATTTGTTTTCAGGAATTTTGAATAATCGTTTAAGTTACAGAACTTTTGTAGGTTTGCTTGAAGCAGCAAATGAAGGAAATGAACTCAACAAAGGTAACAGAATTTATATTATTGGCCTTTAGAGATCTCCACCAGTTCCAACATTTGCTTTTCATTTCAGTCCTAATAATGTACAGCATATGTATTAGTGGGAACTTAACAATCATCCTAGTTATAATAAGGGCTCGCCTTCGAACCCCAATGTACTTTTTCATCAGTAACTTTGCTTTTTTGGAAATGTTTTTTGTTTCTTCTATTGTCCCCAAATTATTAGATATTCTTATAACAACTAATAACAGGATTTCCTTTGCTGGCTGCATTGCCCAAATGTATACTGGCAATTCAATGGGGATCATAGAATGTTATCTCTTAACTGTTATGACCTACGACCGCCACCTTGCTATTCATCGTCCATTGCATTACGTTAACATTATGAGCCAGATCAAAATAAAGCTTGCAATCTTTCCATGGGTTTCTGGATTGTTCATTGCTGGTGTCACCACCATAATGACGGCTCATATGGATTTTTGTGGCCCCAACATGCTTGACCATTTCTTTTGTGACATGGCTCCACTTCATAATTTGTCGTGTTCAGATGCTTTTTTCAGTAACCTAGCTACAAGTCTAGCAGCCGTCTTTGTCATACTAATTCCTTATATCATTATTATATTGTTCTACAGTCATATCATTATTATAGTCACCAAGATTAAAATGACAGAGGGCAAACGCAAGGCATTTTCCACCTGCACCTCCCATCTTATTGTATGCAGTCTCTTTTTCAACACGTGTATAAGTGTCTACATAAGACCAAGCAGCAACCAATATGACAAATATTTTTCTCTTATATACATGGTTCTCACACCCACATTAAATCCATTCATTTACACCTTAAGGAACAAGGATGTAAAAACAGCTTTTGTTAACTTCTTCAAATAAAATTTCTAAAAAAGTAAATAAATAAAAAAGTGAAATTAACATATAATGCAACTCTACTGGCTCATGAAGGCCTTCAAACCTGGGTGCATACAGTATGAGATTTTACTCTGTAGTTGTTTTTTGACCTTGCAAAGTGAATGCAAGCTTAAAGAAATGTGGGTGGTGGTCTGAAAATGGTGGTCTATGGTAGTTTTTTAGAACTGGTCTCAGAATGAAGGGTCCTAAATAAATAATGTATTCACTGTCATCCTGCAAACCCTGTGCCAGTTCCTATCTTCCTCTTCTCATCGTCGTCTCCATCAGTCTCTGCTGCCTGTACTCTGGCTCAGTTGGTGATGCAGAAACATTGTGGTCCCCTAGCAGCCGTGAAAATGAACATGTTTCTGTTAACAATTGGTACTCCCCATTACAGGGTCCATCCCACAGTGCAATGCACAAATTGCACTGTAAGCTATCTAAATTCCAATAGTAGGGTAATGACTGCTTTAGACATTTTCACAGCTGATTACAATAGATTACAATAGAAACAACTATGATAAATTAATTGCACCTTGGCTGTAATAATGTAACAAATTGGATCTCTCAACGGGGATCTGGCAGGCTTTTCAGAATGACTCATCTTGTTTTTTATGGTCCCAGGAGTAGGGAGAGATAGCCCATCCCAATAAATGAACCTCCCATCCCAGTATGCCACTCTGAGCTATGTTGCCTCTGTATGTTGCTTATTGCGTTATGACATATGAGTTCCTGATAAGGTGTTATCTAGTTGCAAGATTGGAGACATAAATAAGCCGTGACAAGCCCACAAGCTATTGAGCCCTGTCCGCAATGTGCTTACCAACATTACTTTAGGCAAAGAGATCTTACTGCACCCAGTCAAATAGGAAAAGCTCACCTCCCACTAAAGCAAGCCTCAAGACACTGCAAGATTTGACTGCCCTGACTAGCCCATGACCAGCCAATGAGCTGCCCAGTTCAACTTTCTAGCTGGTCAATGAGTGAATTCATCAGCTAAGGCACTTTTTAAACATGAGCATTACAAGGTAGAACAAATGCAATTTTTGTCCTCAACACAGTGCTCATTAAGTAAAACAAAAACCCTTTCCATATGACTGCAGGCACAAGGCTAAATATTCAGTGTACCACCGCAGTTAAGAACTTTAAAGATTCAAAATACAAAAAAGGCCAAAGGACCTACTCGCCTTCCTGGTGCAGGTCCAGATGTCCCCGCAGCACACAGCTGACCACTGTTGGCTGTACTGCTGCTTTGCCTAGTTGCTTCTTGAGTTATGTAGAGCAGGAATCCGCACTACATGAACCAAAAGTCTGCAGCTTTGTTTCCCGTGACTCCCGCCCACCATGCCGCCACCCGCTTCCCCACCTCTGACTAACCATGCACCCACTGAAGAGAAGCCAGACGCTCTCTGTGACCAGCTGGCATGAAGGAAGTTGTGAGATCTAAAGGATGCACCCAGGAGGAATGTGGGATACATACTACCATGCGCAGCAAGATTGTGGTGCAGGAGAGAGATGTCTGGGAGCTGGTGACCTGGTAAGGTGAATTGGTCATTAACAATCAAGCAGCTGTTTTTATTTTTAAGTTTAAAAGTTAAAAACTTTCTTGGTTTAAGAATCAGGTTGTTTTTCACCACTATTCTGGTCACTGATTGCATTGCAGCAGGTCTGGTCTTCATTGCCATTGATGAAACTGATGATTAGTGTTGGGCCAACTGGTACAAGTTTGGGTTCAGCAGGTTCGGCTGAACTTTGAACAAAAGTTTGGTTCGGGTACCCAAACCTGAGCTTGGTGCCTATTAAAATCAATGGCGACCTGAAATCTGGGACTAAAAAATCACAAGGAGCCACCCTCAATCCCCGCACCAGCCGTTGAAATTACCGTTGAGTGAGAAGCCCATGGAGCCCAGGCGGGCGGGTGAGGAGTGGGGGGGGGGGGCAGAGGGAGGTCCCCTAATGCAGAGCGCAGCAGCAGGAAACAGCTGTTCAACTTACCTGAGCCCTGCGGTTGGTGTCCTGCTGTCAAAATGTCCATGACCGGGCTTCAGATAAATGGCCACCCCCATGAGTGAAGACACTTTACATTGTAAGCTGCTGCAGCTGTCCTCACTCATGGGAACAACTGAAGTCCCTGACGTGGACAGCGGAACCCCAACCGACCGCCAACATGATTGCAGGGGTGAGGTAAGTTGTATAGCTTCCTGCTGCAGCCCATCAACCAGGTTTTCCAGGTTTGGGCCCAATGCCAAACTCGAACACGGACTTCTGGCTGAAGTCTGTGTTGGGGAACCCGAACTCACAGAGTTTAGTACAAACCGGAACTTTGTGGTTTGGGTTCGCCCAACAGTACTGATGATGGTGGTGTCATCTTCAAATTTAACAATATGGCCACTGTTGCAATTATGGTGCTGAAGCTTTAGTAGTGTAGGTGAAGATTCTGTGGCAGTGGTGGGTATGGACTCCCACAGCCATGATGCAGAGGCGATAGCATTTCAAGGTCAGAACATACAGTAGGCTTAGGTGTCTTGGCTGGGAGTTATAGTTTGGCCCAGTATGGAGGGAGAGATGTAGGACTGAGTGAATTACAGCACATACTGTGGGTGAGATGTGCTACACCCAGACCAGCCAGTATCAACGGCCTCAATGCATAACAGCTCATTGAGTTAATTCACTGTGCTTCCTATAGCCATTGCCTATGCTTTGAACTTGTAAAACAGACTTTTTTTATACAAAAGGAAAAAGGTTAGTAGGCAGGTACCCTTGAAATATGTATGCTAGTGTTTGGGATGCCCCCTCCTTGCCTACAGAGGTTGGCTCCTTTGATTGTGGTAAAGTGACGTTGATTACAAAATGCAACCAGTTAGTAGACAGGTAGTCTTGAAATATTTATGCTAGTATTTGGGATGCCCCCTCCTCGCATACAGAGGTTGGCTCCTTTGATTGTGGTAAAGTGACCTTGATTACAAAATGCAACCAGTTAGTAGACAGGTAGTCTTGAAATATTTATGCTAGTGTTTGGGATGCCCCCTCCTCACATACAGAGGTTGGCTCCTTTGATTGGGGTAAAATGACGTTGATTACAAAATGCAACCAGTTAATAGACAGGTAGTCTTGAAATATTAATGTTAGCACGCTTTTTAAAAAATGACACCAGGAAAAGGAAAAGCTAAATAGGCAGGTGTGTTATTAACACTAAATAGGCTTGGAAGCTTAAGCAAACACTTTAAACTGTCCCTGTGTTTCTCTGTCACTGTCACAGGCTCTCTCCTTCTCTATCTGTCCCTCACTTCTTCTGTTCTATCTATCTATCTATCTTATCTATCTCTCCCTCGCTGTGTCTATCTATCTATCTATCTATCTATCTATCTATCTATCTATCTATCTATCGCTCTCTCCCTGCCTGGTCTGCTCTGGCCACAATACAGTGTCAGAATGATCTTCCGAAAAATGGCCGCTTATTTGGGGCTGTGACATCATAGGTAAGCCTGTCTGCTGATAGGTAGCATGTGACACCTACCCAGGATTCCTTGCCCCATGGGACATGTCCTGACATGTGGATCCACCATTTTAGATGGGCTGGATAGCAGTAAATGGAGTTATAAGGAAGCAATTTGAGCGATCGAATCGCAGCGATATTCGGAATCGTAACGAATCGAATATTTCCTGAAATTCGTAACGAATTCGGGTTCGTCAGAATCGATTCGCTCATCTCTAGTCTATACTGGCTCTTACTGGTGCTGCATTCAAGAAAGGGCAAACATGTTTTGCCTGTTGAGGCTTCTTCAGTGCCCTATTGAAAATATAAAGTGTATTTAGTAATACATCTCAGTCAGCATGTATAATACATTAAAAAGAAGTCTTGCAACTTACCCTGCAACTTACCATTCTTTTCATAATTCCAGGGTTCCTCATCTCCATTTAAAACTGGGTTCTTCATCACTTCTTCACTACTCAACATTGGAGGTCACAGATTTTCCCATATACAGTATCTCAACATTGGTAGAGAACATAGAGATTAGGAACCATTGTTTTTGAAACTTCCTCCAACGCTTGTCACATTTTTGAAAGTTATATCTCCTTCCCACTCATAAACAATTCAAAACACCCCTTCATTTTTCTTTTTCTACTTTATTCTTTATGTTGTTTTTATTCTTTCCCCACTATAAACACCCCCCTTTTTTCTCCCTTGATTGTTGTTCTTTTTCTTCTTTTCAATCAGTTCTTTCGCTACTATTGCCTTAACCCTTCTAGTGCCAGCTACGTGACTCTCACGTAGCTGCCTCTCCAACCGTTAAGTGCCAGCTACGTGAGAGTCACGTAGCTGAATTTAGAGGCCCATAAAACAAAAAGTAAAAAACATACAGACTTACTTTACCCCTCATTTGAAAGGGCCAGCGATTCTGTACAAGAATCCGCTGTTAGATTTCCACCTCCAGGCCTCTGATCTTCAGGAGGGGGCCCGGAATAGGCCCCACCCCCCGCCAGCGCCGACATCTGAAAAAAAAAAAACAGTAAATGACATTTACTCACCTGGCAGTGCGATGGCTCTCCCCAGGTCTTCTCTTCACCAGGGGGGGCTCCGATCCCCCCTGGGCTTTCCAGGCTGCTTGTGAGGGCCCAGAAACGGGCCATCACCATCCTCTTCGGCCGGCGCTGGCCCCGCCCCTAGCCCCACCCCTAACTCCGCCCACTTGATGACGTCATCCCACTCCTCGGGTTACTGGCACCTGGGCTCCGATCTGTCAGTTGTCAGCAGCGATCGGAGCAGGGAGGGTGGCAGGCAGGGTGGCTCTGATCTCCCTGCCTGCCACCCTCCCTGCTCTGATCACTACCGACAACTGTCATCTGCAGCAGCGTGGGAAACTGGATGGGAGGTAAGTATAAGTGAAAATAGAACAATAAAATATTTGTCTGGTGTCTTTTTTTTAACTTAACCCTTTTTTAACTGGTAAGGGGTCCATGAGACCCCTTATACCAGTTCACAAGGCTCTGGGTATGGCAGGTCACCTGCGGCAAGCGGGTGACTTGCCATAACCCCCAGCCCCCCCATTACCTGCCTCCCCAACGGCCAGGGGGGGGCAGAAGGGCCCGGGCCACGTGGCTATGTGGGCTAGTAGCCTGCAGGGCCGGGGGCCACCAACGCTGGCCCCTGCGCCCTGTTCTACAAGCCCCCATAGCTGGTCCAGGTCAGTAATGCTGGGTAAGGGGGACCCTATGTCATTTTTTGGGGGGGATTTTAATGGTTTTTAACCCTTAGAATTCCAAAAAAGAAATGAGGTCCCCCCCCCTGGGAGGGGGAACCCTATGTCATTTTTTTTTTTTATTAACCCCTTACAACTATGCAATCATATTGCATAGTTCTATTCTATCTGAAATCTCCTAAACTGCTGTTTCAGGAAAGGGGGTATACCTATACATATGTGGTACCATTGTAACCGGGAGAAATAGGGCTTTCACACGCAATAATATTTTATTAACAAACTTACATTTTTTATTACAAAAAAAACACTACAAATTGTAAAAAATAGTTTTTTTTCATTTGTTTTGCACATATTTCACCCAAAAGTATTGAGAATACACTAAAAAAAGGCCAAACAAGACATTTCATGTTGAAGCCCAGACTCTGCTGAAAAAAACAATATATAATTTTCATCGAAATCCCTGGAAATCCCTTCAAAAATCAAGGTTGCACACGTGTAGCGCAAAAACGTTGAAAGTCGTCTGGCAACAGATTGTGACAAAAAATCTCGGTAGGCCGGCACTCAAAGGGTTAAATCTATTAGGTCTAGTAGGTTATTGCACAATCCAAATTCTGCCCTAGAGTTTATGACAGGTGGAACGTTAACCATTTATCGTCTTTTTATGATACAGTGAAAAGTGTCCCAGCACTATCAAGACCCTGCTCATTTAAACCATTGATTCACACTATAAATTATTTAATATGTGTGTTATTTTTATTGCATATGTTTGTCAAACTCCTCCCTGGCAGGTAAGACAATGATTTCTATTTTTACTTCACTTGCACAATCTGTTTAAGGGCCCGATTTATCAAGCACTTCTGTTAGACAGAGCCACACCGGTGCAAATTAGAGTAAAAAAATGTATAATAAACCAATTTTTTCATACTTGTTGCTGCATTGGAAGAAACACATTTACTAAAACATTAGCAGTGCAGCAACATGCTGAAAAATGTATAAATAATAATTTGCACTGAAATGGCACTCTAGAAGTGCTTGATAAATTAGGCCCTAAGTCTGTTTCCTGTCCCTGATGACTTCTACTCGGCAGAAAAAAAGTTTTTCATTCACTCATCTAAAAGTAGAATTAAACTATACCTAAAAAGTTTGGGCCTTATGAAAGTATCCATTCTTTAAAGAATAATTGCTCCAGGGATTTTCTTAGATTAATTTAGATTCCCAGGTTGAAATGCTGTTGTCTAGCAAACAACCTTAAGTCAGATCAAAAGTATAAAAGAAATGTGACAATTTTAAGGTATTACATACAAACAAGCTACAGTACAGTAAGTGTAAATGTGCATTGGAAGGTACTATTTAACATTTAGTATTATTATTATTATATATTATTAGATTAGTATTACTAAATTGCACAGCTTGGTTGCAGGTAATTTTATATTTTATATTGTTGATAGACTTATCCTTAAATAATACACTATTAGAAGGTTATTCCTTAATATGGGCAGAGACACTCAGGGAGTTATTCAAGAAGGGATAGCGCCAGGTAGTGCCTCGTAGCGACAGGCAGCGTCTGGTGGATGCTGGGCGCCATATGCAAAACCACATTTATGAAAGCGATTCTGGTCCAATGTATTATTAGTAAGCGCCATGTAGCGTCCAATGTATTATTACAGGCGGCTCAGCATATAGCGCCGGAGCTCTAGCTTCCAGAGCACCAGATATTACCTGCTCTACCTGTCGCTCTCCCATACATTCAATTGACGTTCCTTTTCTTCTGTTTGAACAGGGTTTTTTGTTTTTATTTATTTTTTCTCTCAAATCACCTCTCCTGGCCTAGAAAAAGTCATTTTTGAAAACTGTTCTGATTTTTTAAATTTTTATGCAGAATTGTCATTACAGGTCTGGCATTAAAGTGTTAATGTCACAGTGTTACAACAATGTCATTCAATGTGTTTTCACTGTGTTACAGGTGGATATGTGTTCAAAAACAGACTTTAATCACACAGCGTCTGGCGCTTTATGCTATACGACCAGATCCAGAGCGCCTACGCTGTGTGAGTAAGTTTTTTTGTTGAATATGGTGTGAGTCGGTCGCACTGGGCTGGCGCTCCTTTTCGCTTGCTGCAACGCTGTACTGGTGTTAGAGTGCCCAACATACATCTCATTCATCAGTGCCGGCCAGGTTACTACAGCGACTGAGGCGCTCTGTTACAGCACCCGATAGCCGATCACAGCGTATACTAGTGGTCGCTCTAAGCGCCGCTATACAGACGCTCATCTGCAAATAGCTGGCGCTAGTAATGAATCAGCCACCACATCTTGGCTATGCACTCTTAAAGTGACAGTCCAGGAAAAGGATTCAATTTGCCCACTTTCTCTTTACTTTTGATTTTGGGGCCATGCCTTTCATTCACTAGTACTTTGCATTTCCAATTTGCATTTCAAGACCTATTAAACTTGTTCCCTTCTGCTGATCTTGACAAACACGCTCTCTGCAATAAATGACACTTGTCAGGGATGTTCAGATTAAGAGAGCAGCTCCGGGATGAGTCATGTATGCATGTCAGAGGTCAGCAGAAGGGAGAGATTTTAATAGGGCGTAAAAGGAAACATGAGGCACCGCTGAATGAAAAACATGGCTCTTGACATCTAGCATAAAGGTGAGCAAAAAGCAGTTTGATTTAAATCTTTGTCTGGACTGTCCCTTTAAATAACTAAATAAAAGGCTGTTACGTACTAATTTGAAGAAATTGCCCTTACCACATCTAAAATCTTTTGCAACTTAGCTTGAGACCTTCTCCATCTTATAACTCATCTAGGTGCATTATCACACTGTTAAGCAATTTAGAAAAGAAATATAGTTTGGTAAAGAAAGGGGTTCAAAGGGTCTCAAGATGCATCCACTCACTGCACATCACACATAACATAGACTTCTAAGAATGGGAAGAAATGAACACCCATAATAACTGCTATGCGAGAGAAATAGTGATTTAATACTTTAATACAAAAAGTGCAATAAGCATAATGTAAGGCTTACTGGCAGTATACCAGGGAGACAACAACAGGTAAACTCAACGTTTCGGTTGACGCCTTTGTCAAGAGATGCGCATCTCTTTAGGCGTCAACCGAAACGTTGAGTTTACCTGTTGTTGTCTCCCTGGTATCCTGCCTGTAAGCCTTACATTATGCTTTTTGCACTTTTTGTTTCTATTACACACTATTGAGGAATGGAGTTCTCCGGCTGTTTGCCCATTTAAAGGTTGCCTTTACTGCATATGACTTACTGCATTTTCTTGATTTTTTTGACTTTTTTCTTCTTGTGTTATGCATTCATTATGGGCTACACCAGAGCTCTGTGATCAGGGACACAGCGCCACCTAGCGGTCATTCTACTGTATATATTTTTGTTTCTGTATTTACACATTGTTAATGTGCTGTTCTTTTGGGTCACAGTATTAAATCACTATTTCTCTTGCATAGCAGTTATTAAGGGTGTTCATTTCTTCCCATTCTTAGAAGTCTATGCATTATCTGACAGGAATATTGTCATCCTAAATTTTAAGGGATATTTTAATTTTATTAGGCCTAATACATGGCTACATGATATTAGCATCAAGGGGAGCTACCCATGCGGACACTGCAATATATGCCCACACATGGACACCAAAAAGGAAGTGACTAACTTCAGAACTAAAAGAGTTTATCCTATAAAGAGCTTTCTTAACTGTAGAACAGTGGGGGTAGTATACCTGCTCATATGCAGTTGCGCCAAAATATATGTGGGCGAAACTAAAAACACATTAAAGGCTAGAATACAGGCCCATTTCTCCTCAATCCGGCTGGCGAGAAGTAACACAGATCAGGGCTGCCCTGTCCCCCCAGTAGCGAGGCATATGTTGAATTGCCATGATGGCAACTTCAGGGACTTAAAGGTAGTGGCCTTGGAAAAAGTTCATTTAGGAAAATGGGGGGGTGACATTAAAAGACGCCTACAACAGAGGGAGCTCCGTTGGATATACCAACTAGATGCACAGCAACCCTTTGGTTTAAATGAGGAGGTGTCATTTGCACCATTTCTGGGGGAATAATGTGCTATTTGGGGCCCAGTCACCTCATCATAGGAACCATCGGTCTTTCAAGGCATTACTAGATTTGGTTTTTTGTGCTTCCTTTTTATTGGGATTTATATGCACTTTATATCGGTAATTATTCATTACCAATACTTGGTTTTAGGTTTGTGGATTTCTCCTTTTTATTCTTTAGTCCCTAAGCATTGGCAATCCCCCAGAATTACGGGGGTAGCCTCCTTGCTTCGGGTCCTTTCACGTGGAGTCTTCTTCTTTTTTCTCTGTCAGGTGGTTTTTGGTTTTGGTTTGTGTGTGGTCCACCACTATATACACACTTGTGTTATGTTGGCTTTCTTCTTTGAAGGGGGAAGTATAGTTCTCCCTCAATATCAGGCACATGACTGTATGGTTCACTATTATAATGTCTCCCCTTTTTCTTTTTTCTTTGTCTTGCCAGCCAGACTAGAGGTTTCCTTATGTGCCCTTTTCCACCTCTTCCCCCTCCTCCTCCCTTTCCTTCCCTTTTCCTTTTCCCCTCCTCCCTTAATCTCTCCTTCCCCCTCTTCCCTCCTCCCCCCCCCCTTTGTTTTCCTCTATGGGCGATAACGACCATCCAAGTCGGAGGATTTGGAAAATATACAGAATGAAGCATTCACTAATATGGGGCCTTTTTGATGAAGAGTGAAATGGACAGGACAACAAGCAAAATACCTGGACAGATCATCTCATACATCATCTCCCGATGTTTCCATTTTAATTGCCTGGTTTTTTTGCTAGAATATATATACCTTTTGCTTACATTGCTTTGTTCCCCTTTTTCTTTTGTATTCTTTCCCATGTTATCATGTGAGTACATATGCACATATATATAGAAATGCAAATAGTAAAGTATGAAATAGGTACTTAAATATAATGTCCATATAGCCTTGGGATGCTAATTTGCTATGGTTATTATCCATGCGTTTTATATTCATTTTCATTCATTTCTATTGGTAGTTTATTAAGATAATTATGTAGTTAGGTTGTTGATATGTTTTTATGTTGTATGTTATGTATGTGATCCAATGGGGGATACTCACCTCCTCTGAACCAGTCCCACGCTGTGCCCGGACAGGTGCAATACAGCATCTCCTCCACTTTGTGGCGGGGACGGCTGTGCCCTGTCACGGACGTTACTTCCCATCACGTGTATTGCGCTCCAGCGTGGAGCGCAGACACGTCATTTCCGGCGAGCGGGACGGCGGCGCACTTCCGGCCGGAGTGCGCTCGCTGACCGCCGACGTTCTCAATAGCGTGGGGCTGTGGCACGGGGATGGGTGAGTATTTAAGAGCTCTAGCCGGTATCACCACATTGGATACTCTGCTTGAGGAAGTGACGGTGACGTCACGAAACGCGTCCAGGGTTATTTGATGTGAGGAGGGCTCCAGTGGCTATTAGCACCTAGCACTTTCATTGTAAGGTATTTACTGGTATGTTTTGTCTTAAGATTTGGATTTTCTCACAGCTTATATGCTTGATACTGATGCACTTTGTATAAGCACTTGGCACTTTCTGTATAATTGCACATCCATGTATATAATATTAATAAATTAATAAGGTTTTAGGTTATAAATAGACACCTTTTTGTGGGTTTTAGTTATTTCACGGATATAATTTAATAGCCGACTGTGTATGTCCCCCTCCTCCCCCCATCTCTTGTTAGTAGTATGGACATATATGTTATATGTATTTTAAATGAGTGTAGTTTTAATATGTCTTAGTATGTGATTTAGATGTTATAATAAACTTTCTTACCACTTAAATATTATAGAGTGCCATTGTGAGTCTCTGGTTTTTTCCCCCTATTTAGGGGTTTTGGGGCATCCCCCTTTTTGTTTGGCCACTGTAGATTTGTTTGGGGGAAACCAGAGCAGGGCACCAGAACATTATCTTTTACCTTGGCTGGTGCCGTCCTCCTTGGATTAAACATTAATCGCCCTATAATGTACATAATAAGCAAACAAATATTTCATCTTGTTAGTATTGTTATTGGCTATAAATTAATTTATTTACATATATATTACATACAAGTTAGTTTATTATATACTGTATTCCTATTATATTCATTCACTTTACATATGACAATTATATACAAGGATTAGTAGTACCTGAATCTGTTGGTGTCACATATATAATTAGTGAGTCATATACAGTCTGAGTACTCCACAAGGCGAACCGGTAGTGTGCACTTTCCTGTTTATCAAAAACTTTTGCCCATCAGTATTCAAATATTTGCCATATCATATATTAATTGTTAGTTAATGGCAAGTCTATGTACCTGATTGTGTTTCTTCTTTAAGAGAATATGTTCTCTCCCCCGCAGTGATCTCTGTATGTAATGAGAGTGAGCATTAGCTGTAAGTCTTGAGAGTGACTAGTTATTCCTGTGCACTGATGTGTAGTGAGTTAAAAAACACTTGCCTGTGTTGTTAGGAGCTCGTCCATACAGTGCAGTCGCGGTGGAAGGCAAAACCCTGATGCCGAGGTAAGTATGCTGTTAATCCATATGTGTCTGCGACTTTCCCGCGCTCCTGGTGTATCAGCTGCGTTTCTAGTTTCCCCGCCATACACAAAGTCAGCCCCCGGAATATTCACCTGCCACCGCGCCTGCGCCGCACTTCTTATGCGCTCCACAACATGTGGAGCGCATTCCCCTCATCAACCGGCTCCGCCGGAAGTTGCGGGACGCGGCGCTGGTCCGGCTCCCTGTCTCTATTTGCGGCGCCATTTTGTTGAAGATTCTCCATCTTGCCAGGGAATTTCTTCCCTGCAAGCACAGGACCTCCTACCTTCGGCGCCCACCATTTTGTTGTAGCTCAAAGGTTGTTTTGTCAGTACTCGTGTCATTTCAAAGGCAGCAATTTATAAATCCTACATATTTAAACAGATTAATGTAAATAGTATTTAGGCATGTGTATTTTTTTGGAGCCGGAACTGCACTGCATAAACATTATCTTCAAATATCACATAGGCAGTCAGATGTACTGATCATGTGTTATTATTGTCACTGTGGTAATTCACCCAATATTACTAATTACAATATAGGGCACGAATCGTGGGGCATGTTTCTGGGCAGGGATTCTCTACATATAGTAGCCGACCCCACCCTCTATTTGCACAGCACTCGACCAGTTCTCCTTGGGATCACATATTTTTATCTGTAATTAATGACTACATCTCCTTTGTCACACTATGTGTTCTAAAATATTGTAATTTATTCAATAACGGGATTATACGATACATTCCTACTGAGTTGTCCCAACTCCACCAATACTCAGGGAAAAACCTGTGTTTAACATATTTCACTGACATATTTCCTAAAGGTAAGAGGCAAAGCTCAGTGTTTCATTGAGACCTGGATATCTAAAAGCCCCTAATCTATAAATCCATCTTGTCTCGAGTTGGAGGGTTAATTTCTCAATATCCCCCCCCCCCCGAATTGTTGGATGTAGCCGGTCCAATCCCTGTACCTGAAGGGAGTTTGGATCCTTATTGTGGTATCTTAAAAAATGGCGGCCTATTGGTGTTTTTTGCGAGCCCGTTCGTATACTATACTGGTGCTCATAGATTCTTTTCTTCAGTGGGCGATTAGTTTTGCCCACATACAGACAACCACAAGTACAAGTTAACAAATAAACAACATTAACTGTATTACAGTTTATATAATGTTGTGGCGTATATTTACTGTGACCCCCTATAGTTATTTCGGGGCCTACTTTCATGTACCTGCACATGGAGCACCCCCCACATCGATATGTGCCTTTTACCTTGCAACAGTCCTTCCCCTGGTTCTGTTCGTAATGACTGTGCACGAGGGCATCCCTCAAATTTCCTGGTCTTCTATATATGACCTTGGGTACTTTCGGCAGGAAGGTCTGTAATTGTGGGTCATTCAAAAGGATTGGCCAGTGGGTCTGCAAAATCCGTCGTATGTGGTGATGGGCCCCCGTGTATGTCATAACTAGGGCGGGTCCTAGTTGTTCCTTGTTCTTCCTAGGTCTATATAATAATTCTTGCCTACTGAGGCTTTTGGCTTTTTTATATGCTGATCTCAGGATCTTCGCTTTGTAACCTCTCTCACTCAGCCAAGTTCTTATGTTAGATGCCTCTATTTCAAATAAGTCCATAGTGGCACAGTTACGTCTCGCTCAGATAAATTCTCCAAAAGGGATACTTCTGAGGAGGTGTGCTGGATGCGAGCTACTTGCCCGCAACATATTGTTTGCAGATGTCTCTTTACGGAACAAATTTGTTGTAATCTGGCCATCAGGGGCCTTCTAGATCTAGAAATGTAACTCTATGCTGGTCATAGCTACACGTGAACTTGAGATTGGCATCGTTTTTTTTTTTTATATTCTTTATTTAGTACATTTTCAAAAGTTCAAAACAGGGGGTACAGAACGCAAGAAGGGAATGGGGGTACAGAACGGTTGACAAGTATACAAAGAAAGAAAAAAAAAAAAAAAGGGGGGGACACAACCCAGGATAATTCAGGGAATGGGATCCGAATCTCCCTCCGTAGGCAGGGGTATGATGCTATCAGATATCAACTTGGATTGAATGTGCGGGGGGGGGGTGTATCCGGATTAAGAGGCAGGGACAATAATGGAGGGGGGGGAGAAAAACTGTGGGGACCTGGAGGGAAGGAGAGGGATATGGGGTGTCCGTGATGACCTAGATGTGTTTCGTCCAGTTGTAGGTTGAGTGCGTCCGGTTTGGTCCGGCCCTGGGCGTTACCCACTGGCATGCACCCGAAATTCCGCCGAGTCTTGGAAGATCAGCCAGGGAAGCCACGTGGATCTGAACTGCTCGTCCCTCTCGCGTAATGAGAGGGTCATGTCCTCCATCTTCTTTATTGATTGTACTTCCCTTAGCCAATCCCCAACCGCCGGGGTCCTCTTTTGCTTCCATAACCGAAGTATGACCTGTTTGGCCGCATTCAACAAGTGAACTACTAGTGTTTTTTTATATTTCCCTATTGATTGTTTCGTTTGATGTAACAGTATCAGAGCCGGGTCATATGGGATCTGTGTGCCTGTGATTTGCGTGATCACCGAAGTAACCTCCCTCCAGTATATCTGGACTTTTGGGCATTGCCAGAAGATATGTATTAGTGTTCCTCTCTCAGTCTTGCATCTCCAGCAGAGTGGGTCTATCTCTGGGGACATTTTGTTTAGTCTGTCTGGGGTGTAATACCACCTAGTCAGTAATTTGTAATTTGATCCCTGTATTCTGGTTGCTATCGAGGATTTGTGTGCTAGGGTCGCTATCTGCTCTCTCTGTTTCTCCGTGAGGGGTCTGCCCAGGTTCTTCTCCCATTCTATCCAGAAGGACGGCGTGTCTCAGTGTCTCCAGGGACGTCCACCCCTCCCCTGTCAGAAGATCTCCACCTCTAAGAGGGGGTTTCGCCCTCCTCCCTCCCAGCCCCGTCCCAGTGCAACTCAGTGGGATCTCCGGGTTGTTCAGTAGCGAGGTCATCGGGGAAGGCCAAGGTGAGACCTCTGGTTGTTCCCTATACCTGTAGAATATGCCCAGGGTGGCTAGTATCGTTGCGTGTTCGATGGCCTTCCCCTTTGGGATTCCTTTGTTCCATGGGATTATATCTAGTGGCACTGGGGCTATGGCTCTCTCTAGCTGTACCCATCTTTTCGCTCCATGGCATAACTGCCATTCACATATCCTCTGAATGTGTGTGGAGACCCAGTAGAGTTTAGTATCTGGCATTGCCATGCCGCCACGGGTTTTAGGCTTATACATAATAGTTCGCTTCAATCTCGCTGGTTTTCTTTGCCATACAAATCTGGTGAAGGCCCTATCCAAGTCTCTAAAATATTGCAGTGGGATACGGATTGGGAGGGCCTGGAAAAGAAATAGGAGCCTGGGCAGGATGGACATTTTAATAATATTTACTCTTCCCATCCAGGTGAAGGTGGGCTGATTCCATTTTTCTAGGTCTCGCTTTATTTTTTGGCTCAATGGCTGAAAGTTTAATGCAAATATATTTGATAATTGGTGTGGGAGCTGGGTTCCTAGGTATGTGATGTGGAGGTCTTTGCCCACTTAAAAGGTTTCAAATTCTTTCATTAATACTGGTAGGGATATAGTAGGACCAGTAATAAAAAAATAAGAGGTCGTCTGCGTATGCAGCTGTTTTATGGGTCCCCTCAGGGGATTCTACGCCTCTAATGTCTCCATTTGCCCTTATCCTGCACAGGAAGGGCTCAATTGTCAGGGCAAAGAGGAGGGGGGATAGGGGGCAGCCCTGGCCTGTCCCGTTGCAGATTTGAATTGCTTCGGATAAATGGCCATTTACTTTGACTCTTGCAGAGGGTCGGGTGTATAGGGCATCTATGTATTTTCTCATCCTGTCTCCCAGACCAATGTGACTCAGTGTCTCCTTCATGAATGTCCAGCTGACCCTGTCGAATGCCTTTTCCGCATCAGTGGAGAGGAGCATCGCTGGAACATTCTGTGATTTAGCCCAGTACATCACGTCGATAGCCCGGACCACGTTGTCTCTGGCCTCTCTCCCCCGCACAAAGCCCGTTTGATCGAGGTGTACTACTTGAGCTACAATGGGGGCAAGTCTGTTAGCCAGGATCTTGGCGTATAATTTTAGGTCCGTGTTCAGGAGAGAGATGGGCCGGTAACTCTGGCATACAAGAGGGTCCTTGCCTGTCTTGTGTAAGACAGTGATGTGGGCCTCTAGAGCCCCATCGGAGAAGGCACCCGGAGCCCCCCCGTCAACGATTGTGTTCCAAGCTTTGACCACAAATGGGCCAAGCTGCGATAGGAAAGTGCTGTAGTATCTCACCGTGTATCCATCGGGGCCCGGCGCCTTCCCCAGGGGGGTCTGTTTTATTGCCCCGGCTAGCTCCTCCACACTGATGGGGTCCTCGATTGCAGCAGCCATTTCCCTATCGATCTGCGGCATGCCGGACTCCTGGATGTAGGTCCTGGACCTGTCCTGGTGGGATTGAGTTGCATGCCCCACTTGCAGGTCGTAGAGATTGGAGTAGTAATGCCGGAAGGATTCTGCAATCCTTTCCGGCGCGTGTTGCTTCTGTTGGGACTTGTCCAGTATTTCCGCTATAAAGTTTTGCAGCCTTTGCTGCTTCAGAGCCCTGGCAAGCAAGGCCCCACTCTTGTTGCCATGCTCATAAAAAGTGCGTTTGCACTTTTTCATCGCATGTTTAGCTTTATGTAAGAGTAGGGTGTTCAGAGCCTCCCTCGCCTGGGTCAGTTCGCCCAGCACCTGCACCGCCTCGGTTTGCTTATGCGACAATTCGAGTTTCTTAACTCTGTCCACGAGTCTCGCCATCTGCGCCTGCCTATCCCTCTTAATTCTAGTGGCGTGACTTATTATCAGGATTCCCCTGACTACGCTCTTGTGGGCCTCCCATAACACCAGCGGTGAGACCTCCCCATTATCGTTCTCCTTGAAGTAGGCATCTATACCCTCCTTCACTGCCTTAAGGGCAACTGCATCTTGTAGCAGTGATTCGTTTAATCTCCATGTCAATGGTGGGGGGGGGGGCTGTCCGCTAGCGTCAGGTCCAGGTGTATAGGGGCATGATCTGAGAACGTGATGCTATGGATACCTCCTCCCACTACCTGCCCCAGTAGACTATGTGAAATCCACAAGTAGTTGAGTCTGGAATAAGTCCCATGGACCCTAGAAAAGAAAGAGTAGTCCCTGGCAGATGGGTTGAGGATCCGCCACGCGTCCACCAGCTGTAAACCGTGTAGCTTTTTCCTCAGTGTCCTAAGGGCTGCCTGAGATGTTGCTGACTTCCCCGATTATGAATCTAGTGCGGGTTCAATGGCTAGGTTGAAGTCACCGCCCAGTATAATTTCTCCTGCCATGAATCGTTCCAGCCTGTCTAGGGCGTGGATCAAGAACTTAAGCTGTCCCTGGTTTGGTGCGTATACTGACGCCAGTGTATATGTTCTACAGCCCACTTTCCCTTTAATCATGACTATGCGCCCGGACTCATCTTTCCACTCTTCCTGCACCATGAGTGGGAAGTCTTTAGATAGCATTATTGCTACCCCCCGTTTCTTCCTATCCTCGGCGGCGCAGCTGGTGAACACCTGCGGGTAAAGTCTGCTACCCAGTCGAGGGGCCGCGGATGTTTTAAAGTGCGTCTCCTGCAGGAATATGATTTTTGCTCTCTGCCTTCTCATCTCCTGCAGGAGAATGGTTCTCTTCTCTGGGGAGTTTAGGCCCTTAACGTTCAATGAGACCATCCTGAAGGCGCTCATCTTAAAACGTCTGTGGAGGGCTCGGCGAAGGTTAGTCTGCGGAGAGTCTTGTAGGGTCTGACCCTGTTGCAGAGGGTTGTGTTTTGTTTGTCCCTAGAGTATCGGGGGGGGGGGGGTAGGATAAGTGTGGGGGGGAGGGGGGGAAGGTGTGGGCTGGTATTGGGTAGGGTTGTGAAAGTGTACCAAAACTGGGTGGCTAACAACTAAGAGGAAAAAAAAAGGAGAACGGGAGAAACGATAACAGTCAAAGAACAGCAAGTATATGGACTAAGTATTAGTCCACCGGCTCAATGGCTGAAAGTTTAATGCAAATATATTTGATAATTGGTGTGGGAGCTGGGTTCCTAGGTATGTGATGGAGGTCTTTGCCCACTTAAAAGGTTTCAAATTCTTTCATTAATACTGGTAGGGATATAGTAGGACCAGTAATAAAAAATAAGAGGTCGTCTGCGTATGCAGCTGTTTTATGGGTCCCCTCAGGGGATTCTACGCCTCTAATGTCTCCATTTGCCCTTATCCTGCACAGGAAGGGCTCAATTGTCAGGGCAAAGAGGAGGGGGGATAGGGGGCAGCCCTGGCCTGTCCCGTTGCAGATTTGAATTGCTTCGGATAAATGGCCATTTACTTTGACTCTTGCAGAGGGTCGGGTGTATAGGGCGTCTATGTATTTTCTCATCCTGTCTCCCAGACCAATGTGACTCAGTGTCTCCTTCATGAATGTCCAGCTGACCCTGTCGAATGCCTTTTCCGCATCAGTGGAGAGGAGCATCGCCGGAACATTCTGTGATTTAGCCCAGTACATCACGTCGATAGCCCGGACCACGTTGTCTCTGGCCTCTCTCCCCCGCACAAAGCCCGTTTGATCGAGGTGTACTACTTGAGCTACAATGGGGGCAAGTCTGTTAGCCAGGATCTTGGCGTATAATTTTAGGTCCGTGTTCAGGAGAGAGATGGGCCGGTAACTCTGGCATACAAGAGGGTCCTTGCCTGTCTTGTGTAAGACAGTGATGTGGGCCTCTAGAGCCCCATCGGAGAAGGCACCCGGAGCCCCCCCGTCAACGATTGTGTTCCAAGCTTTGACCACAAATGGGCCAAGCTGCGATAGGAAAGTGCTGTAGTATCTCACCGTGTATCCATCGGGGCCCGGCGCCTTCCCCAGGGGGGTCTGTTTTATTGCCCCGGCTAGCTCCTCCACACTGATGGGGTCCTCGATTGCAGCAGCCATTTCCCTATCGATCTGCGGCATGCCGGACTCCTGGATGTAGGTCCTGGACCTGTCCTGGTGGGATTGAGTTGCATGCTCCATTTGCAGGTCGTAGAGATTGGAGTAGTAATGCCGGAAGGATTCTGCAATCCTTTCTGGCGCATGTTGCTTCTGTTGGGACTTGTCCAGTATTTCCGCTATAAAGTTTTGCAGCCTTTGCTGCTTCAGAGCCCTGGCAAGCAAGGCCCCACTCTTGTTGCCATGCTCATAAAAAGTGCGTTTGCACTTTTTCATCGCATGTTTAGCTTTATGTAAGAGTAGGGTGTTCAGAGCCTCCCTCGCCTGGGTCAGTTCGCCCAGCACCTGCACCGCCTCGGTTTGCTTATGCGACAATTCGAGTTTCTTAACTCTGTCCACGAGTCTCGCCATCTGCGCCTGCCTATCCCTCTTAATTCTAGTGGCGTGACTTATTATCAGGATTCCCCTGACTACGCTCTTGTGGGCCTCCCATAACACCAGCGGTGAGACCTCCCCATTATCGTTCTCCTTGAAGTAGGCATCTATACCCTCCTTCACTGCCTTAAGGGCAACTGCATCTTGTAGCAGTGATTCGTTTAATCTCCATGTCAATGGTGGGGGGGGGGGCTGTCCGCTAGCGTCAGGTCCAGGTGTATAGGGGCATGATCTGAGAACGTGATGCTATGGATACCTCCTCCCACTACCTGCCCCAGTAGACTATGTGAAATCCACAAGTAGTTGAGTCTGGAATAAGTCCCATGGACCCTAGAAAAGAAAGAGTAGTCCCTGGCAGATGGGTTGAGGATCCGCCACGCGTCCACCAGCTGTAAACCGTGTAGCTTTTTCCTCAGTGTCCTAAGGGCTGCCTGAGATGTTGCTGACTTCCCCGATGACGAATCTAGTGCGGGTTCAATGGCTAGGTTGAAGTCACCGCCCAGTATAATTTCTCCTGCCATGAATCGTTCCAGCCTGTCTAGGGCGTGGATCAAGAACTTAAGCTGTCCCTGGTTTGGTGCGTATACTGACGCCAGTGTATATGTTCTACAGCCCACTTTCCCTTTAATCATGACTATGCGCCCGGACTCATCTTTCCACTCTTCCTGCACCATGAGTGGGAAGTCTTTAGATAGCATTATTGGTACCGACCGTTTCTTCCTATCCTCGGCGGCGCAGCTGGTGAACACCTGCGGGTAAAGTCTGCTACCCAGTCGAGGGGCCGCGGATTGTTTAAAGTGCGTCTCCTGCAGGAATATGATTTTTGCTCTCTGCCTTCTCATCTCCTGCAGGAGAATGGTTCTCTTCTCTGGGGAGTTTAGGCCCTTAACGTTCAATGAGACCATCCTGAAGGCGCTCATCTTAAAACGTCTGTGGAGGGCTCGGCGAAGGTTAGTCTGCGGAGAGTCTTGTAGGGTCTGACCCTGTTGCAGAGGGTTGTGTTTTGTTTGTCCCTAGAGTATCGGGGGGGGGGGAGGTAGGATAAGTGTGGGGGGGAGGGGGGGAAGGTGTGGGCTGGTATTGGGTAGGGTTGTGAAAGTGTACCAAAACTGGGTGGCTAACAACTAAGAAGAAAAAAAAAGGAGAACGGGAGAAACGATAACAGTCAAAGAACAGCAAGTATATGGACTAAGTATTAGTCCACCGGATCCACCGTAATAACGTGGTCCGGAACCGGTGCTTTTTACCGAAGACTGGTGGGGATCTCCCGGGTCCTTACGAGGCGGGGAGATCCGAATGCCCGTCCTCTCTTTCCCCCTCTAGGGCCACCTGGGTCGCCACTTAGAGGGGAGCACTCAGTATTTTAGGGGTGGAGTGGAGGACCGGAACATGGTCAACAGGAGGGGAGACGAATTGAGCTCAACTTAATCTCGTTATTGCACTCAGAACTCATGTGGATATGGGGGAGGAGGTTTTGCCGTCAAGCATTGAACATTTGAGGGGAAGTTATTGGGAACAATGAACACATGTCCCGCGCACGTGCGGGCGGCGGGGCGACCGACCCCCACGCCGGGAGGGGTGCCCGACGTGGTGATGGGATTGAGCAAGGTCGGAGCCTCCAGGGCCCGTGGCCCGACCAGAGACTACCGAGCTGTCTGTCTATGGTCCGCCGCACCGACCGCCCGCAGCGCGCAGGCGTAGATAAACAATAAACAACAATGACGGCAAAGCAGCCCAGATTAATCTTAACGTGTCATACAAATAATCATGGACAATTACCTCCCTGCCGCGGCCTCGGCTACACCAGGCCCCCGATCCCCGGCCCCGGCGCAAGTGGCCCGTCAGCCGGGGAACGGCACGGAGCGACCGCGCCACGGCACCGCGGGGTTTCTGCTACAGTTCATCGGCGATCTCGAGCTCCTCTTCTAGCTTCGCGGGGGGCCACCGCCGCTCTCTGTGGTGGTCGCCCGCCATAGACCGATAGATCTGGATCGGTCCAATCAGGGACGTCCACCGGGGCCACTTCTAGGAAATGGAACAAGTCCGGGAGTTGGCTCGGGGATCTCAGCACGAAAAGGCCTCCGGACTTCCGAACCAGCAGTTGAAACGGGTGACCCCAGCGATAGGTAGCTCTCTGGTTCTGGATGGACTCCAGTAGGGGTTTCAGAAGCTTCCTCATTAGTAAAGTCCTGCGAGACAGGTCTTGTAGAATAATCACCTGGGCACCCTGGAACGTGATGGACCCCTTCTCCCAGGCACGGCGGGTGATCTCTTCTTTGATTTTAAAAAAGTGAACCCTGCATATAATGTCTCTGGCTCTGTCTCTCTCCGCTGGGCGGGGTCCCAGCGCGCGGTGTACCCGGTCCAGTTCAATATGATTGGTGCTGGGGAGATCTAGGAGCTCATTGAAGATCGTTGTTACTGCAGCAGCTAGGTCTCTGGGTTCCACTGATTCGGGTACCCCCCTTAGGCGGAGGTTTCGGTTTTCGACGTCATCATGGGCTAGGAGGAGGTCGGACATGTGGCGTCTGCTCTCCATTTGCTGTTGTTCTAGCGTCGCCATTCGTGTTTCTAGCGATCTATGCGAACTCTCCACGTCATCCATCCTGTGTGTGACTTCAGCCACCGCTCCCTGCAGGGTCGCCAGCTCTCTTTTAATGGCCCCCTCCATTCTGGAAACATAACCATCAAAATCACCCTTGGTCGGGAGACCCCCCAGGGCCTCATTGATATTGATTCTGACGGCCTCTGCGATCACTTGTGACATCAAGTCGAGCGGGATGGATGGGCAGGTGGTGCAGCTGGGTAATGAAAGTAAGGGGCTTTGCTGGGTCACCCCCACTGCATGAAGGGACAGCTTAGTATTGTGTTCGTTCCGTCCCGCTTGGCTTATTGCGGTGCCGGAGGGGCTCCCCCGGCTCCCACCTTCTAGGTGGTCTCGCTCCAACCATCCCCCCAATGATGGCCTTAGCATGGTTTCTGGAGTTTGAGCACTGGACCCAGCGGCAAGGGAGGCCTCAGTGTGGTTCTGCCAGGGTGGGATGGGGCTCGCGGGAGGCGGTGGAGTGGCCGGCATGCTGTTTGGCTCAGGGGAGAAGGAGGCTGATTGGGGCGAGAGCCGGGCCAGGGCTCCATGTGTCAGGGGCATGTGACTCGGGCTCTCATGCTGGGGTGATGCAGGTCTGGTACTGAGGGTCTTATATTCCCCATTAGTGGGCTATGGCCGCTACTCTGCTGCTGGGGTATGTTCTCTGTTCCCCCTCCTATCCCACCGCTGGCCCTCTGCTGCTGCGGGCCCCAACTGTGCAAGTCCGTGCCCAGGCCCATGGGGACACACGCTGGAGAGCGATCACCCACCTCGCCGCCGACAGGTGCTCCTCCCTCGGCTTCCTCGTGGCCGGCTGCTTCACAGTGCGTCCCGGCGGCCGTCGCCCGGCATCTCCCGGCGTCTGCGGCCGGTCTGTGGTCTCCGCCCCCGTCATCTGGTGGTGACGCGCAGGTTCTCTCCTCCCGGCATAGCGGGTCTCTGTCGCGCACTCGGCAGTCACGGCTGCCCCGGCGGGGATCGGTGTGCCAGTCTGACTCCTCCTGCGTCCCCGCTCCTCCGGCCGCCATCTTGGATCTCGCTCCCTCAGACTTTTGGTCCTCCCGGACCTGGAAAAAGGAGGGGATGGAGCAGTCTTGGGGTTTCCTGGGTGTTCCCCTGCCTCTCCCCTTCTTTGGCATCTGGATCCTGCTTCTTTGAAAGGGTCTGAGTGCTGGTAATGGTGTTGCTGGTGCAGAGCTCCCCTCACACACGTCTCTACAGCTCCATGTCAAGCCACGCTCCAGATTGGCATCATTTTGATTTAACTTTTCCACAAATCTCACCAGTTCCTGCCTCGGCCCCTCCCATATGACCAGGATGTCATCAATGTACCTGTGCCACGCTGCCATGTGGCACAGGTACCGGGCCATATCGTCCCCACTCCACAATCCCCTCTCCCACCACCCCAGATACAGGTTCGCGAACGATGGGGCACAGGTCGTCCCCATCGCCGTCCCCTGTATCTGGTGGTAGAGCTGGTCCTTGAAGAGAAAGAGATTGTGGGTGAGGACAAAATTGAGGAGCCGAAGCAGGAGCAGGTTGTGGACTGCCGGCGCGTGCTGGGTTGGTACCGATACATCGATGACGTGTTGATGCTGTGGCGGGGGACCGAGGATGAACTGGATGATTTCATTAATATGCTCAATGTGAATGAGTATAACATTTACCTGACTACACATAAGTCAAAGACAAGTGTTACCTTCCTAGATTTAAACATTGTGTTGAGGGAGGATGGGAAGATCGAAACTGACTTGTTTCGTAAGGCCACCTCGACCAATGCACTCCTCCATTATGACAGCTTTCACACCTCGGCCCTCAAGAACGGCATACCTGTTGGCCAGTTTTTGCGGGTACGAAGGAATTGCTCTGAAGAGGTGAATTTTCAACAACAAGCTGGAGAATTGAGTGCTCGTTTTGAGAAGAGGGGCTACCCGAAACAAGTAATAAAACGGGCTTGGGAACGTGCAGATGCTACACCCAGAGATACTCTCTTGATTCCGAGGAAGAGGCGACAGGGTAAGTCTGAAATCAGATTTTGTACCAAATATAACCGGGATTGGAGTAGACTTAGACGCATATTGCAATCACATTGGAACATCCTGGAATCTGACCCGGACTTGGTTAGATGGATATCAGGGGGTCCCAGGCTGGTGGCACAACGTGCACCCAACATGAGAGACATCCTCTGCCCCAGCCACTTCAAGCCATCCTCGAACTGGCTTGCGGAGCACGGAATCACTGGGAATTTTCCCTGCGGTGGGTGCTCCGTGTGCCAGTATATGATCAAGGACAAGAGGGTACGGAATATAACCACGGGTAAAACCTTCTCCATCAGGCAGTTCATTAATTGTCGTAGCACGGGGGTCATTTATGCCCTCTGGTGTTCGTGCCCCAAACTGTACGTTGGGGAAACCAGAAATAGTCTGAAGGCCAGGCTACAAGTTCACATCTCAAGCATACGCCTAGCAACTAAACATGTGGAACAAGGAAAGACCATTACCCCGGTAGCCAGACACTTTTTGCAGGCCCATAATTCAGATTATACACTACTGAGGGTTATGGGTATAGAAAGGGTTGTGACGGGCCCTAGGGGGGGAGATCTCAAACGCAAACTGCTCCAACAAGAACTAAGGTGGATTTATCTACTTAATTCACAACATCCTGTGGGTTTAAATGAAGATGTGTCCTTCACACCGTTCTTGGGGGTATGAGGTGGTTCACTTAGGGTTCAGTCAGTGGCGTAGCGACCCGGGGGCGGGGGGGGCGGACCGCCCCGGGTGACACCAGACCTAGAGGGTGACACCGCACTATAGCCAGGGGCGGGCTGGCCATAGGGCATACCGGGCAAAATCCCGGTAGGCCGGTGCCAGTCGCAGTGTACCTTGTAAGATGTGC
Source organism: Gastrophryne carolinensis (assembly GCA_027917425.1). Taxonomy (NCBI): domain Eukaryota; kingdom Metazoa; phylum Chordata; class Amphibia; order Anura; family Microhylidae; genus Gastrophryne; species Gastrophryne carolinensis. The sequence goes on from CM051244.1 coordinate 142,801,553, forward strand.
GGGAGCGCGGCCGCGCACGTTGTGCAGCTGTCATTTTTTTTTTTTTTTTACATTGGTGGCTCAGTGGAACCAAAAACTCCTCTCCTGTTTCCCCTACTGCGGAGGACAGCCCAGAGCACAGCACAGCAGAGGCCAGCACTTCCGTTTCCTGTCATGCTGGCCGGCCAGCGCGGGAGAGGATGACGTGAGTGATCAAACGAGAGAAAGTGTGATTGATGGCTGGAGCAGAGGTCGGTGAGTGGGGAGGGGGGAGAGAGAGAGAGAGTCTGAGTCTGAGTGTGTGTGTTGCAGCCATAGCCCGAGGAGAGGAAGGGGGGAGGGAGAGAGATGTGTGTGTGTCTGTCTCACCCATGAGGACAAGTTAGCAGCCTGCGCAGACACCATGAAGGAGAGAAGAACTCAACAACAGAAAGGATTCTCCAACTTGGCATTGAAGTGGCTCCAGGTGAGTCCATGCTGTTGCTGTACTGTGTTCCAATACACCTCAAACTAAATGCTAATACTAATTAATGTTGCAATGTGTTTCTCTTAACCCCCCCTGCCCTGCCCATCTACCCACCCTGCTCTGCCCATCTACCCACCTGCTCACTCACCCACCTATTAATCCAACTGCCTAATCCACCCACCTATCTATATACCTGCCACTCACCTACCTACCTACCCAGACCGTGAACCAGCAGCAGACTGGAGTGGTGTGTAGGTGTAATCAGCGGATTCTGACGTGGAGGTGGCAGCCACCCACCCACCTACCTACCTGCCTGACCACCTGCCCATCTAAATACCCACCAACCAACCATCCTGTCAACCCGCCCCCTTTATACCCTAATAGAGTGTAAGCTCTTCTCCCTCTGTATCCTCCCTTTTACCCTAATAGAGTGCAAGCTCTTCTCCCTCTGTATCCTCCCTTATACCCTAATAGAGTGTAAGCTCTTCTCCTGTATCCTCCCTTATACCCTAATAGTGTGTAAGCTTTTCTCCCTCTGTATCCTCCCTTATACCCTAATAGAGTGTAAGCTCTTCTCCCTCTGTATCCTCCCTTATACCCTAATAGAGTGTAAGCTCTTCTCCCTCTGTATCCTCCCTTATACCCTAATAGAGTGTAAGCTCTTCTCCCTCTGTACCCTCCCTTATACCCTAATAGAGTGTAAGCTCTTCTCCTGTATCCTCCCTTATACCCTAATAGAGTGTAAGCTCTTCTCCCTCTGTACCCTCCCTTATACCCTAATAGAGTGTAAGCTCTTCTCCTTCTGCACCCTCCCTTATACCCTAATAGAGTGTAAGCTCTTCTCCTGTATCCTCCCTTATACCCTAATAGATTGTAAGCTCTTCTCCTCCTGCATTCTCCTTTATACCCTAATAGATTGTAAGCTCTTCTCCTTCTGCATTCTCCTTTATACCCTAATAGATTGTAAGCTCTTCTCCTTCTGCATTCTCCTTTATACCCTAATAGATTGTAAGCTCTTCTCCTCCTGTATCCTCCCTTATACCCTTATAGAGTGTAAGCTCTTCTCCTGTATCCTCCCTTATACCCTAATAGAGTGTAAGCTCTTCTCCTCCTGTATCCTCCCTTATACCCCAATAGATTGTAACCTCTTCTCCTCCTGCATTCTCCTTTATACCCTAATAGATTGTAAGCTCTTCTCCTTCTGTACCCTCCCTTATACCCTAATAGAGTGTAAGCTCTTCTCCTCCTGTATCCTCCCTTATACCCTAATAGAGTGCAAGCTCTTCTCCTCCCTGTATTCTACCTTATACCCTAATAGAGTGTAAGCTCTTCTCCTCCTGTATCCTCCCTTATACCCTAATAGATTGTAAGCTCTTCTCCTCCTGCATTCTCCTTTATACCCTAATAGATTGTAAGCTCTTCTCCTCCTGTATCCTCCCTTATACCCTAATAGAGTGTAATAGAATAGGGCAGCAGCAGGGGCATTTAAAAAGTTTGCTTTCAGCATTTGCATTGCACCAGTATTGTTATGGGGCCCCAGCAGCATGGACACTGCTGTTTTATGGGGTTTTTTTGTACAATTTTTACAGTTTGTGGTTGTTGATTTTCTTTTCCTTGAGTACCCCCCCTGCCCGCACATGGTATGACCCAGTATCTATTGAGGACGCACAGCGCCAGGGGAGCTGGACTGTGGTGTAGCAATGTATTGTATAGACAGATGGAAGCTTCTTTACATGGCCCCTCCCTGACATCCTGATTTGGGATGCCCCATTGTGTCAAATTCCCAGTAAAAATACCTGGCCGCTAATCAAACAACACATGTGTGGTTCAAACATGTGTCTGCACCAGCTAGAGGCTGGTGGGATGTGGCTGGCAGCCAGCTCAGCTCCACCCAGCCCTTAGCCAGGAGAACCCATGCATGAGCCAGTGGATCGCTGGTCAGGTAAGTTTTACTGGTGATCTGAGGGGGTTGCACAAAATGGGGCATCCCAAATCAGGGCGCCCCACAGAAAAGGATTAAAACTCTTTGAAGTGGACCAAAACCCAGGATTTTGACTATCCTAAGCCAGCGTCCTAAGTGCAGTGGCGCATGCGTGAGCCGCAGCTGCATCCCCAGCTACCCTCAAACGGGGAACGTGCCCGCACCGGCCATCCACAAATTCCTGGCGCGGGCATGCGCCCTGCTAGAGGGATAGCCGGGATGCGGCCGTGGCCCGCGCATGTGTTGTTGGACCGGGAAGTAAGGTAAGTGTAGCAGGTAACCTGGGGAGTCTCACACAGTGGGGCATCCCGATTTTGGATGCCCGGGTAGAGGTCCCAGGCCGATCCCGCATATATATATATATATATATATATATATATATATATATATATTAATGTGGCGTTGACTCACTTTACCGGGCCGAGCACAGTACAGAAGGGCCAGTCTGACCAAAAAGTCCAGGGCCGTTTTTTGGTCCCAGTCCGCCCCTGGCGACACCTACGCATCTCTCCCACAGCGCTCGAGCGCCATTTGGCAGGAGGCGGAGCGGCTGCTGGTGCCTGTCCAGAATCTGTGGACCAATGGTGTGCGCGCACAGCAGGTCACGTGGACGAGGTGGGAGCTTTTGTTCGCTGTTGCTGAGAGCGCGCGCGGTATTCGTCGCCAGAAACAGGTGAGGGCGTGTGTGGTGTTGCTGGGGTGAGCGCACTCTGTTCCTGTTTATTCGGGGATTTATAGCTGTAACTGCTCAGTGGCGTGTGTGGTGGTGTTGCATGGTGGGCGCGTTACCTGGCGGGAGATGGGTGTTTTTAATGGACATAAAGGGAGCGTGCAGGCCGATGTATGTGTGCTAGTGAGGTACTGCACAACGCATAAGCGCCTCTGCTATCATACATTGATTATAATAGGCGCGCGCCCCGCTTTTGTTCAGGTGCGATGTCTGGCCCTGCCCCGACTCCTATTGGTTGCTGCCTGTCTGGCCCGCCCCTTTTCTCCTCCAGCTGTCTGTAATCGGTGTGCTCCTTTTCTCTGCCATTGAGTTCTTTCAACATACAAAAATTTTTTTTCTTTGGGGGGGGGGGGTGACACCATTTCCTACCGCCCCGGGTGACACCAGCCCTAGCAACGCCACTGGGTTCAGTGCCACTTTGTGGTACAGGTGGATAGATGTTTTTTGGGTTTGTAAATAGGGGCACATGCACCCACTCAGGGTGTTTTTGGTTTCTAGTCACTTGTTTTGTTGTATTCATAGTGCACCTATTTTTGGCTTTGTGGAGTGATGTTTTGCTCCTGCCGCATTTGTTAGTTTTACTCTCACATTAATAATCACTTTTCACGGTTGTTAATTCTGATTTTTTATTATAGATATGAATAGTGGTATCGCACACGCCCTGAGGTGGAGGCGCTGTTTTTGTCACAACGAGAGAAGTGGCTGAACAGAGGAATCACTAACAGACGTCCTTGATCGGTGTTTGTGGAATGGGATGCCCTATCAGGATGTTGTGGGGAGCCTCTTTTGGACGATCTTTTGGCAAACACACGTTCTGGTCCAGGATTGCAGCATGCCCGTGGTGCCCGGTTCATAGCCCTTCTGTTCCTGTGCCCTTTATTGGGCCTCAATCGTATAATGAGTTCTGGTTGCCTCAAATCCATCTATGTGGGATGATGATCTGACTTGATTCCCCTTTGGATGACGGTTCGTGGAGGGAGCTTCGGTTACCGTGTTTCCCATCGTCTCGGATGACTATCTGAGATGAGCCTGTGGTGGAGGACTGGGTGACTCCCACTTACCTGGAGTTTTGGTTCTTACCGGAGTAATTTCTGACCGGCTTGGTCAATAAACAGTGATACATATAAGTACTTTGTGCTGGGATACACTCTGGATCGATACACTCCGCAGGTGCCACTCTGGATCAAGAGAGACTCAGTTTTAAGCATTTTCAATAAATGATGTACGCTTTGGGTGCTGGCCTCTATAGTTTCTGTCGTGATGCATGACCCCTCCTTATTATGAATGACCTTCTACTAATCTACAGCCATATTTGAAGATCAACTTTGCTTATCACATAGGACCGGTTTGATTGTATCGATTTAATTAATTTTTTGATGTGTGATCTGATGTATATAGATGGATAATTCATTATTAAATGGTTGGTTAATCTAGTTATATGTTGCTAATTGTGTAACATTGTTTTTTAAGGATATTAAGGTGGTACCCCCATCGGTCCCTGTACTGGTTACTGTGCTGACAGTTTTCTGTCACAGCACATTAGCATGTCAGGCATTGATTTTTACATGTACCGCCCCCTTATGGATTGAGCATAGCAATCCCGCCGCAAGCCGTCCTCTCCCCTGTTTGTATACAGCACCCCTCCCCATCACCCCCTTGGGTGCCTATCTATTTTTTGCTCCCACCGCCCTGTCATTCTTGGGATGCTTAATTGCATCGGGCGGCCGGAGCGCTGGTGACGTCACGGAGATGGGGACTGTGACTCACGTGCGCTCCGGCCTCTCGCGGTGGGCCTGTCTTGTTGCATACTTTGCCTCCCGTATATCCGGTTGGCCCCTTGGAGCTGGGGTATGATGGGGATCCTCTTGACGCCCCAGTTCTGGCCGTTTTTACTGTTTTCTATTGCGCTGTGTGTTGCCCGGCAACAGCGAGCGGGGCTCGTGTGACGCACTTCCGGCCGGAGTGCGCACGCGCGAGTCCCGGCTCAGCTGCACTATAATCATTAAGCCGGCTATTATTCCACAGGACTCGCTGGAGGCGGGGGATGAGGTGGGCTTCGTGTATTGCGGGCTGGCATTGGTCTTCCTTTCTTTGGGGCGGGTATGCCTATTGCTTTATAAGGGACTTGCTGTGGGGCCCCCTTTATTGCCGCCCTGATGAAGTAGTGTGTGGTCACTACGACACGCGTTGGCGTTTTATCCTTACAGGGGTACCCCGGTTGGTCTGTATAAATGCACTATTACCTTTTCTTTGTGTTATCATATTTTTGAATTACTTCTATTTCCCCTGCACACCCTGGTTAGTCCTCCTGTGATTTGTTCGAGTGATTTTTTTATATTTCCTTTTGTAAATAGTGTTGATATATGGCACAATTGCACAATTGATTGTAGATTTGCACATATTTTAGATTGATTATTAGGTGTCCTTGTTTCAGGATGGATTTTTAGGGTCATTTGATTAATTTGGCAGACCTCTGGTGCCCCCTGATGTTTTTACATTTGTTTGTTATGTCTATTGTGTTTATGTAAACTGTGTTAGTATGTCATTATTGTCTAACCATTTAGAATAATAAACTTTTCTTAATTTTGTATGCTTATGAGCAGTGCCACTCATTCTTAGCCCGGTACTTGTTTTTTTGGGGGAGGGTGGGTTTCCCCCATTTCTTTAGTCTAGGTTTTAACAATTAATATATGATATGGCAAATATTTGAATACTGATGGGCAAAAGTTTTTGATAAACAGGAAAGTGCACACTACCGGTTCGCCTTGTGGAGTACTCAGACTGTATATGACTCACTAATTATATATGTGACAACAACAGAATCAGGTACTACTAATCCTTGTATATAATTGTCATATGTAAAGTGAATGAATATAATAGGAATACAGTATATAATAAACTAACTTGTATGTAATATATATGTAAATAAATTAATTTATAGCCAATAACAATACTAACAAGATGAAATATTTGTTTGCTTATTATGTACATTATAGGGCATTGAGGAAGCCGCGTAAGGCGAAACATGATACATGTCTGCCCTCTTTTGAAAATTGATGCATTACTGTTTGGTAATTTTTATAAGTGCCTCTGATGAGAGGAATACAAATGAATTGCAGTATATATTGTATTGTGCTATGTAAGAGTTAATGAAGTCCTCTTAGCAGGCATTGTTTTTAATGTGTTTAATAAATTGATACTAAACTTACAATAATTGCAAGGTGTGGTCATAGTCTGAGCCCTAATACTTTTACAGGGTAACCTAGCCCTGAACAAAGAATGGTTAGTTTATGAGGGCCGGGCTATGTACCAACCAGGATATAATTACTAGGGGTTTTTTGTGTGGTCGCTACATTATGAGCACAATTAGAGGCTCAAAAGTTACTGTGTTATCTAGTTGCAAGCTTGGAGACATAAATAAGCTGTGACAAGCCCACAAGCTCCTGAGCCCTGTTCGCAATGTGCTTACCAACACTACTTTAGGCAAAGAGATCTTACTGCACCCAGTCAAATAGGAAAAGCTCACCTTCCACTAAAGCAAGCCTCAAGACACCGCAAGATTTGACTGCCCTGACTAGCCCATGACCAGCCAATGAGCTGCCTAGTCCAACTTTCTAGCTGGTCAATGAGTGAATTCATCAGCTAAGGCACTTTTTTAAACATGAGCATTACAAGGTAGAACAAATGCAATTTTTGTCCTCAACACAGTGCTCATTAAGTAAAACAAAAACCCTTTCCATATGACTGCAGGCACAAGGCTAAATATTCAGTGTACCACCGCAGTTAAGAACTTTAAAGATTCAAAATACAAAAAAGGCCAAAGGACCTACTCGCCTTCCTGGTGCAGGTCCAGATGTCCCCGCAGCACACAGCTGACCACTGTTGGCTGTACTGCTGCTTTGCCTAGTTGCTTCTTGAGTTATGTAGAGCAGGAATCTGCACTACATGAACCAAAAGTCTGCAGCTTTGTTTCTCGTGACTCCCGCCCACCATGCCGCCACCCGCTTCCCCACCTCTGACTAACCATGCACCCACTGAAGAGAAGCCAGACGCTCTCTGTGACCAGCTGGCATGAAGGAAGTTGTGAGATCTAAAGGATGCACCCGGGAGGAATGATACATACTACCATGCGCAGCAAGATTGTGGTGCAGGAGAGAGATGTCTGGGAGCCGGTGACCTGGTAAGGTGAATTGGTCATTAACAATCAAGCAGCTGTTTTTATTTTTAAGTTTAAAAGTTAAAAACTTTCTTGGTTTAAGAATCAGGTTGTTTTTGCACCACTATTCTGGTCACTGATTGCATTGCAGCAGGTCTGGTCTTCATTGCCATTGATGAAACTGATGATTAGTGTTGGGCCAACTGGTACAAGTTTGGGTTCAGCGGGTTCGGCTGAACTTTGAACAAAAGTTTGGTTCGGGTACCCAAACCTGAGCTTGGTCCCTATTAAAATCAATGGCGACCTGAAATCTGGGACTGAAAAAACACAAGGAGCCACCCTCAATCCCCGCACCAGCCGTTGAAATTACCGTTGAGTGAGAAGCCCATGGAGCCCAGGCGGGCGGGTGAGGAGTGGGGGGGGGGCAGAGGGAGGTCCCCTAATGCAGAGCGCAGCAGCAGGAAACAGCTGTTCAACTTACCTGAGCCCTGCGGTTGGTGTCCTGCTGTCAAAATGTCCATGACCGGGCTTCAGATAAATGGCCACCCCCATGAGTGAAGACACTTTACATTGTAAGCTGCTGCAACTGTCCTCACTCATGGGAACAACTGAAGTCCCTGACGTGGACAGCGGAACCCCAACTGACCGCCAACATGATTGCAGGGGTGAGGTAAGTTGTATAGCTTCCTGCTGCAGCCCATCAACCAGGTTTTCCGGGTTTGGGCCCAATGCCAAACTCGAACACGGACTTCTGGCTGAAGTCTGTGTTGGGGAACCCGAACTCACAGAGTTTAGTACAAACCGGAACTTTGTGGTTTGGGTTCGCCCAACAGTACTGATGATGGTGGTGTCATCTTCAAATTTAACAATATGGCCACTGTTGCAATTATGGTGCTGAAGCTTTAGTAGTGTAGGTGAAGATTCTGTGGCAGTGGTGGGTATGGACTCCCACTCCCACAGCCATGATGCAGAGGCGATAGCATTTCAAGGTCAGAACATACAGTAGGCTTAGGTGTCTTGGCTGAGAGTTATAGTTTGGCCCAGTATGGAGGGAGAGATGTAGGACTGAGTGAATTACAGCACATACTGTGGGTGAGATGTGCTACACCCAGACCAGCCAGTATCAACAGCCTCAATGCATAACAGCTCATTGAGTTATTTGACTGTGCTTCCTATAGCCATTGCCTATGCTTTAAACTTGTAAAACAGACTTTTTTTATACAAAAGGCAAAAGGTTAGTAGGCAGGTACTCTTGAAATATTTATGCTAGTGTTTGGGATGCCCTCTCCTCACATACAGAGGTTGGCTCCTTTGATTGTGGTAAAGTGACGTTGATTACAAAATGCAACCAGTTAGTAGACAGGTAGTCTTGAAATATTTATGCTAGTATTTGGGATGCCCCCTCCTCGCATACAGAGGTTGGCTCCTTTGATTGTGGTAAAGTGACCTTGATTACAAAATGCAACCAGTTAGTAGACAGGTAGTCTTGAAATATTTATGCTAGTGTTTGGGATGCCCCCTCCTCACATACAGAGGTTGGCTCCTTTGATTGGGGTAAAATGACGTTGATTACAAAATGCAACCAGTTAATAGACAGGTAGTCTTGAAATATTAATGTTAGCACGCTTTTTAAAGAATGACACCAGGAAAAGGAAAAGCTAAATAGGCAGGTGTGTTATTAACACTAAATAGGCTTGGAAGCTAAAGCAAACACTTTAAACTGTCCCTGTCTTTCTCTGTCACTGTCACAGGCTCTCTCCTTCTCTATCTGTCCCTCACTTCTTCTGTTCTATCTATCTATCTATCTATCTATCTATCTATCTATCTATCTATCTATCTATCTTATCTATCTCTCCCTCACTGTGTCTATCTATCTATCTATCTATCTATCTATCTATCCCTCGCTCTCTCCCTGCCTGGTCTGCTCTGGCCGCAATACAGTGTCAGAATGATCTTCCGAAAAATGGCCGCCGCTTATATGGGGCTGTGACATCATAGGTAAGCCTGTCTGCTGATAGGTAGCATGTGACACCTACCCAGGATTCCTTGCCCCATGGGACATGTCCTGACATGTGGATCCACCATTTTAGATGGGCTGGATAGCAGTAAATGGAGTTTTAAGGAAGCAATTCGAGCGATCGAATCGCAGCGATATTCGGAATCGTAACAAATCGAATACTTCCTGAAATTCGTAACGAATTCGGGTTCGTCAGAATCGATTCGCTCATCTCTAGTCTATACTGGCTCTTACTGGTGCTGCATTCAAGAAAGGGCAAACATGTTTCGCCTGTTGAGGCTTCTTCAGTGCCCTATTGAAAATATAAAGTGTATTTAGTAATACATCTCAGTCAGCATGTATAATACATTAAAAAGAAGTCTTGCAACTTACCCTGCAACTTACCATTCTTTTCATAATTCCAGGGTTCCTCATCTCCATTTAAAACTGGGTTCTTCATCACTTCTTCACTACTCAACATTGGAGGTCACAGATTTTCCTATATACAGTATCTCAACATTGGTAGAGAACATAGAGATTAGGAACCATTGTTTTTGAAACTTCCTCCAACGCTTGTCACATTTTTGAAAGTTATATCTCCTTCCCACTCATAAACAATTCAAAACACCCCCTCATTTTTCTGTTTCTACTTTATTAAGTGGTCTTGCTAGCCAAGATCACTTATTGCTCTCGCTGATATATTATTCTTATTCCAAGCATATTTTGCACTGTAACTCCTCCCACAGTTTTTACACTACATAGACCATAATATACCAAAACGTGCGGATCATTCCCGAATGGTGTGCTACTAATTTGTGGAACGTTTCGCCAAACGGTTTCCGAAATATTGGCGTTTTTCTGGCGCAATTTTCCCATAGGAATGAATGGGAGGAGTGTTCAAAACTAGAGTGGGAGATGAGTGTGAAGTGAAAAATCAGGACATGATTTCTAAACTGCGACCTCTCCCTCATTTTTAATCCCACCTACACAAATCTTATATCAAAACGTTCAGCTATCCCTGCTGCTGCTAAAAATGTCCAAGGCTAAGCCATAGCCCGAACAGATTTCACAATATGACCTTTTGTTTGCAACTCACACCTCCCATTGACATTCATTGAAACTCCACTCTAGACACCACAAATGTGAATGGCGATTTCTAAACTGCGACTGTGCCTTCATTTTTAATATTTCAGAGACATGCATTGTAGGTCTTTCTTTTGATTCTTACAGTATAAAGCTCTTTGCTGTAGGATGTATACTTTTTAAGCTACAGTCATTTGAATATGGCAACCACCAGTGCATTAGAAATGTGTTTTATTATGCATTCTCAGTTTACCTCAGAGTGAGTTGCCATAGCAACACAGCTGCAGCCTTGCTCGTTACAGCTGTTAGGGCGGAGCAGCTGTAACAAGCCAGGCTGCAGGTATGTTGCTATAGCAACTCACTCTGAGGTAACACACCCAGGTGACTCAAATGTGTAAAATCTATACAAAATAAACTAAACTGACTGAAAATGACTGAAATTCTTCTTTGAATAACTGTGCAGGAAAATCTAAAGGTATTAAAGTGGAACAAAACCCTTAGTGGCCGACCCTGAAGTCTATAAGACCCGGCCATTGACCTTGCCCCTTGGGCATTCTAAATCGGGATGCCCCACTGTGTGAAACGACCCCTGGATAACCACAGATCCCCCCATTTTTCTGGCGCGCTCACGCAGATAGTCATTTAGACAGGCCGGGCGGCCAGGAAGATTACTGCTCAGGCTCCCCATCTGCGTGCAAACAGAGCTGATTGGATAAGAGCCCGCGCATGTGCTGTGGGACAGGGAAAGGTACGTTTTCACAGGCGAACTTGGGGATTTCACATATCAGGGCATCCCAAGTCGGGATGCCCCTAGGGGCACAAATCAAAACTCCAGATAGTGAAAATCCTGGGTTGGCCTTTGCTCAAAACACACAAAGCTGAAAGAAAGATCATATGGAAAAATAAAAAATAAGAATATGAAAGAGAAAATGGTAAACTGAAAGATTCTGCAGCAGAGCCAACATGAAGGGAAAACTGTCAAAATCAGCTAAATGACTTCTAGAGCTTTTCTCTCTGTTTTAGATATATGAGTTCTGGCCAGGCAATGTTGTTATCTTATGCTGGACGGCTGCCAGCACTGAACAGCTGATACTTTGATACATTGTTTCTCCCCTCTCCTCAGCATTGAACAGGCCAGAGTGTCGGGACCCGACACCCATCAGACATAAACATGAGCTATTAGTCTCCAGCTGCTCAACACACACATCATTTTTTTCTACATTTGTAATTCTTACTCCAACACTTACCTACATTCAAAGTACCATTAAAATATAAGTCACCAAGAAAAATTCGCGATACTGCTGCTTTAAAAACTTGTTATGGAAAACAGCTTAGACAAATGACATAGCCAGTCATTTAGCAAGATATAAATGCTTCATCATTTAATGCCTACTATCTTTACTCACTCCAAACAATCCATAAAGTTACTCTGCCTACTCCATATAGGTACTCTGCTCAGTCAAACCTTTCCACAGTTACTCCAGCGACTCCAACCACACAACAGTTACTCCGCCCACTCCACCCAGTTACTCCGCCCACTCCACCCAGTTACTCCGCCCACTCCACCCAGTTACTCCGCCCACTCCACCCAGTTACTCTGCCCACTCCACCCAGTTACTCCGCCCACTCCACCCAGTTACTCCGCGCACTCCACCCAGTTACTCTGCCCACTCCACCCAGTTCTTCTGCCCACTTCACACAGTTACTCCGCCCACTCCACCCCACTCCACCCAGTTACTCCGCCCACTCCACCCAGGTACTCCGCGCACTCCACCCAGTTACTCTGCCCACTCCACCCAGTTACTCCGCCCACTCCACCCAGTTACTCTGCCCACTCCACCCAGTTACTCCGCCCACTCCACCCAGTTACTCCGCCCACTCCACCCAGTTACTCTGCCCGCACCAGTTGTAGAGAACTGGCGGAGGCAAGGACACTTCATGCAATTTCCCCGGAAATTGCACTTTGTCTAGTTCTTTATGTTGTTTTTATTCTTTCCCCACTATAAACACCCCCCTTTTTTCTCTCTTGATTGTTGTTCTTTTTCTTCTTTTCAATCAGTTCTTACCCTACTATTGCCTTAAATCAATTAGGTCTAGTAGGTTATTGCACAATCCAAATTCTGCCTTAGAGTTTATGACAGGTGGAACGTTAACCATTTATCGTCTTTTTATGATACAGTGAAAACTGTCCCAGCACTATCAAGACCTGCTCATTTAAACCATTGATTCACACTATAAATTTATTTAATATGTTATTTTTATTGCATATGTTTGTCAAACTACTCCATGGCAGGTAAGACAATGATTTCTATTTATACTTCACTTGCATCTGTTTAAAGTGGACCAACACCCAGGATTTTGACTATCCTGGGTTTTGGTCCACTTCGGTGGGGCACCCCAATCGGGGGTGCCCCGCTGTCTGAAACCCCCCAGAAAGCCCCAAAAAACTCACCTCTCCCCGCTCCCACGTGACCGCGCCAGCCAATCACAGCGCTCAGAGCCGCTGTGGTATGCGCGTCCAAGGCCGCCTGGACGCGCATACCAGCTCAGCTGGCTCTGAGCGCTGGAGGCCGCGTCTCGCGCTTCCCTCTAACAGGGAGCGCGCCTGCACCGGTCATTCACAAACGGCCGGCGCGGGTGCGCGCCCTGCTAGAGGGAACGGGGCTGAGGTAAGGTTTGTGGGCCTCCTGGGGGGTTCCTCCCCGCGGGACATCCCGATTTCGGATGCCCCGCGGGGAGGGATCTGATCGGTCCGGGAATCTTATAGATTTCCGGGCCGATCCCCCCTGGGTGTTGGTCCACTGATTTATCAAGCACTTCTGTTAGACAGAGCCACACCGGTGCAAATTAGAGTAAAAAAATGTATAATAAACCAATTTTTTCATACTTGTTGCTGCATTGGAAGAAACACATTTACTAAAACATTAGCAGTGCAGCAACATGCTGAAAAATGTATAAATAATAATTTGCACTGAAATGGCACTCTAGAAGTGCTTGATAAATTAGGCCCTAAGTCTGTTTCCTGTCCCTGATTACTTCTCCTCGGCAGAAAAAAAGTTTTTCATTCACTCATCTAAATGTCAAGTAGAATTCAACTATACCTAAAAAGTTTGGGCCTTAACTTTTATAACAAAGAGGTAATTATGAAACTATCCATTCTTTAAAGAATAATTGCTCCAGGGATTTTCTTGGATTAATTTAGATTCCCAGGTTGAAATGCTGTTGTCTAGCGAACAACCTTAAGTCAGATCAAAAGTATAAAAGAAATGTGACAATTTTAAGGTAAAACACATTTTAATACATACAAACAAGCTACAGTACAGTAAGTGTAAATGTGCATTGGAAGGTACTATTTAACATTTAGTATTATTATTATTATATATTATTAGATTAGTATTACTAAATTGCACAGCTTGGTTTGAGGTAATTTTATATTTTATATTGTTGATAGACTTATCCTTAATTAATGCACTGTTAGAAGGTTATTCCTTAATATGGGCAGAGACACTCAGGGGGTTATTCAAGAAGGGATAGCGCCAGGTAGTGCCTCGTAGCGACAGGCAGCGTCTGGTGGATGCTGGGCGCCATATGCAAAACCACATTTATGAAAGCGATTCTGGTCCAATGTATTATTAGTAAGCGCCATGTAGCGTCCAATATATTATTACAGGAGGCTCAGCATATAGCGCTGGCGCTCTAGCTTCCAGAGCACCAGATATTACCTGCGCTACCTGTCGCTCTCCCATACATTTCAATGGACGTTCCATTTCTTCTGTTTAAACAGGGTTTTTTGTTTTTAATTTTTTTTCTCTCAAATCACCTCTCCTGGCCTAGAAAAAGTCATTTTTGTAAACTGTTCTGATTTTTTAAATTTTTATGCAGAATTGTCATTACAGGTCTGGCATTAAAGTGTTAATGTCACAGTGTTACAACAATGTCATTCAATGTGTTTTCACTGTGTTACAGGTGGATATGTGTTCAAAAACAGACTTTAATCACACAGCATCTGGCGCTTTATGCTATACGACAAGATCCAGAGTGCCTACGCTGTGTGAGTACGTTTTTTTTGTTGAATATGGTGTGAGTCGGTCGCACTGGGCTGGCGCTACTTTTCGCTTGCTGCAACGCTATACTGGTGTTAGAGTGCCCAACATACATCTCATTCATCAGTGCCGGCCAGGTTACTACAGCGACTGAGGCGCTCTGTTACAGCGCCCGATAACCGATCACAGCGTATACTAGTGGTCGCTCTAAGCGCCGCTATACAGACGCTTATCTGCCGATAGCTGGCGCCAGTAATGAATCAGCTTTCACATCTTGGCTATGCACTCTTAAAGTGACAGTCCAGGAAAAGGATTCAACTAGCCCACTTTCTCTTTACTTTTGATTTTGGGGGCCATGCCTTTCATTCCCCAGTACTTTGCATTTCCAATTTGCATTTCAAGACCTATTAAACTTGTTCCCTTCTGCTGATCTTGACAAACACGCTCTCTGCAATAAATGACACTTGTCAGGGATGTTCAGATTAAGAGAGCAGCTCCGGGATGAGTCATGTATGCATGTCAGAGGTCAGCAGAAGGGAGAGATTTTAATAGGGCGTAAAAGGAAACATGAGGCACTGCTGAATGAAAAACATGGCTCTTGACATCTAGCATAAAGGTGAGCAAAAAGCAGTTTGATTTAAATCTTTGTCTGGACTGTCCCTTTAAATAACTAAATAAAAGGCTGTTACGTACTAATTTGAAGAAATTGCCCTTACCACATCTAAAATCTTTTGCATCTTAGCTTGAGACCTTCTCCATCTTATAACTCATCTAGGTGCATTATCACACTGTTAAGCAATTTAGAAAAGAAATATAGTTTGGTAAAGAAAGGGGTTCAAAGGGTCTCAAGATGCATCCACTCACTGCGCATCACACATAGCATAGACTTCTAAGAATGGGAAGAAATGAACACCCATAATAACTGCTATGCGAGAGAAATAGTGATTTAATACTTTAATACAAAAAGTGCAATAAGCATAATGTAAGGCTTACTGGCAGTATACCAGGGAGACAACAACAGGTAAACTCAACGTTTCGGTTGACGCCTTTGTCAAGAGATGCGCATCTCTTTAGGCGTCAACCGAAACGTTGAGTTTACCTGTTGTTGTCTCCCTGGTATCCTGCCTGTAAGCCTTACATTATGCTTTTTGCACTTTTTGTTTCTATTACACGCTATTGAGGAATGGAGTTCTCTGGCTGTTTGCCCATTTAAAGGTTGCCTTTACTGCATATGACTTACTGCATTTTCTTGATTTTTTTGACTTTTTTCTTCTTGTGTTATGCATTCATTATGGGCTATACCAGAGATCTGTGATCAGGGACACAGCGCCACCTAGCGGTCATTCTACTGTATATATTTGTGTTTCTGTATTTACACATTGTTAATGTGCTGTTCTTTTGGGTCACAGTATTAAATCACTATTTCTCTTGCATAGCAGTTATTATGGGTGTTCATTTCTTCCCATTCTTAGAAGTCTATGCATTATCTGACAGGAATATTGTCATCCTAAATTTTAAGGGATATTTTAATTTTATTCATATTACATTTATTTTAACAACCCCACAACATAGTGATAATTTTAGAACATGGCATCAAATTAAGTATCAGGAGCAAAAGAAATGAAAAATGGGTGTTGGGTGCTTCAGGACCAGAGGACAGGTGGGGAGGTGGGGAGGACCAGATGATGATTAGCAGTGATAGTAGAACCTTCAGCAGCAGAGGAGAAGATTGGGAGGACTAGAGGATGCCCTTCAGTGAAAGCAAAACTGAAGGATAATCAGTAGCAGTAGAGAAAGCAGCAATGGAGGGCAATTGGTGGTGAAAGTTACAAGGGGCAGAAGACCATCAATAGCAGCAGAGAAGGGGTGAAATATGTTCAAGTAGAGTTAAAATTTATTAGCAGTAAACACGATTTTGCTCAAGCTGGTTCAGTCTGGTTTAGTTAGACATATGCCAAGATCCTGGTACATGGGAATCAGGGCTAGGAGTGTGAGCCATGTGACAGAACTATAAAGTGCGGTTCAGGCAGAATTTGAATCATTATAAAGTCAGAACCCCAATTAGAAAAGTTATTTTTCTGAATAGTTGTTAGACTTGTATTATGGAGCAGTGTAGACACTGGGGGCAGAGCATAGCGAAAGAGAAAAGGGTTGGTATGGACTTGGAGGAAGCTAGGACCTAGAGACCTAGGAACGGAAATAAGACCAGCCTGCACCATCTTTTTTCCAGAAAGGGTGGTGAGCATTTTCTGGGTGTTCTGCAAAACATCATGGATATACCCCTCGATTCAAAGAGCAAAAGTTAATTGATTTCGGATCGAGAATCGTAAGTTTGGGTGGGTGTTAGTCATTTTTTCCTGTTTTTTTGGCCATTTCCGACTCGCACGAGCCTACGTTCGAATGCGTATATGCTCTTACGATCATCGCAAGTTCGTTCCTAAATTTTAGGATCAAAATGTAAAACTTAGGATCAAATCGTAAAACTTAGGATCAAAACGTAAAACTTAGGATAATCGGATGTGTTTAGGTGTGATTCAGAGAACAGTTTTCAAACCTCTAAATACGTTTTAAAAGAAAGCCACTGCCGACACCTTTTAGCAGTCGTATTGCTGTTCTTGAACAGGTTTTTTGGCTATGTGGAGGAGTCTGCGCGTCTTGAGCTCCAATGAACTGCATGTATCAGCATGGCCGAGGCCATAAATTGTATGGCAATGCATACCTGAATCATGTATGCCTTATAAAAGCATTTTAATGTGGACCTTAATTCGTCCTTTGCATGTAAACCTTTATTTTGCAATATATTTGCGTTAATTAAAGAAACGTATGTCCTTTGTTATTTATTTTTAAATTGATGTACTAGAATAATATTTTTAGATTGCATTTATTGGTGTAGTTGTTTACCTTTGCTTTGTTTAATTATTTAAGCACATCTTTGGTCAGATGCATCACACTTACTGAGGAGAGGAGAGCGGGATAAAGTGCAGGATGTGGGTTACTGCTGTATTTTGCACAGACACAGCAGAGCTGGGGGCATGGAAAGGTCAGAAATCAAAGAATGCAGAGCAACACAGTCACAAGGCCCTTTCTGTTTGCAGGCTGCCCGATAATACCTGAGCCGCCATCTTGGCTGTTTCTAGACTCATAACATGCAGAAGTTGCTGGGTGTTTTTTAATTTTTGAGAGCAAATCTGTATGTAGAGGGTGTGGGTAACCACACCCAAAATTTTAAGTTGTACCATTTGAAGCCAAAATATTAAAATTAAATCCACAAGTAAAAAATGCAAGTTAACTAAAAATTAAACAAAGTAAGATTTACTTATGCAAATGCATTCATTAATGGTTGGTTACTACAAAATGATGGAAATAAAGAAAAATAAAAGACCAAATATTTAGAATGCACTTTAATGAGGTAAGTTTGTAGTGCGCAGCCGCAAGATCAGAAGGATTTACGTCCAGACAAAAAAGGAAAAAGGGCAAAACCAATGTTGCAACCTGAGAAATGAAACAGAAAATTCAGGATGGAAACTGACATAGGTCTGATTCCCGAACTGCCATACAAACGGACGTACATTTTAGGATAGAAACGTATTTGCTTATAGAATCACTCGCAAGTTCATACGAACGCACGAGCGTACGGGAAAAATAGGATGATCGGCACCAAAATCAAAGCTGTTACATGTTTCTTTGAATCGACCCTATAGAGTACCTGCCCCTTCCCTCTTTCATACATATGGGAGGTGGAGCTGTGCAATCTAATATTTTTTAATGTTGTGAGGTGAAGATTTTTTTTTCTCAATTAAATAACTTGGCCTATGTTATAGAGATTTTAAACAAGCATGAAGTAGATATTGTTACAGGATTTGGTTTCAGGAATTTTGAATAATCATTTAAGTTACAGAACTTTTGTAGGTTTGCTTGAAGCAGAAAATGAAGGAAAGGAACTCAACAAAGGTAACAGAATTTATATTATTGGCTTTTAGAGATCTCCACCAGTTCCAACATTTGCTTTTCATTTCAGTCCTAATAATGTACAGCATATGTATTAGTGGGAACCTAACAATCATCCTAGTTATAATAAGGGCTCGCCTTCGAACCCCAATGTACTTTTTCATCAGTAACTTTGCTTTTTTGGAAATGTTTTTTGTTTCTTCTGTTGTCCCCAAATTATTAGATATTCTTATAACAACTAATAACAGGATTTCCTTTGCTGGCTGCATTGCCCAAATGTATACTGGCAATTCAATGGGGGTCGTAGAATGTTATCTCTTAACTGTTATGACCTACGACCGCCACCTTGCTATTCATCGTCCACTGCATTACGTTAACATTATGAGCCAGATCAAAATAAAGCTTGCAATCTTTCCATGGGTTTCTGGATTGTTCATTGCTGGTGTCACCACCATAATGACGGCTCATATGGATTTTTGTGGCCCCAACATGCTTGACCATTTCTTTTGTGACATGGCTCCACTTCATAATTTGTCGTGTTCAGATGCTTTTTTCAGTGACCTAGCTACAAGTCTAGCAACCGTCTTTGTCATGCTAATTCCTTATATCATTATTATATTGTTCTACAGTCATATCATTATTATAGTCACCAAGATTAAAACCACAGAGGGCAAACGCAAGGCATTTTCCACCTGCACCTCCCATCTTATTGTATGCAGTCTCTTTTTCAACACAGGTATAATTGTCTACATAAGACCAAGCAGCAACCAATATGACAAATATTTTTCTCTTATATACATAGTCCTTACACCCACATTTAATCCATTCATTTACACCTTAAGGAACAAGGATGTAAAAACAGCTTTTGTTAACTTCTTCAAATAAAATTCCTAAAAAAGTAAATAAATAAAAAAGTGAAATTAACATATAATGCAACTCTACCGGCTCATGAAGGCCTTCAAACCTGGGTGCATACAGTATGAGATTTTACTCTGTAGTTGTTTTTTGACCTTGCAAAGTGAATGCAAGCTTAAAGAAATGAAATAAAAAAAAGAGTAGTGCTGTATGGGTGGTGGTCTGAAAATGGTGGTCTATGGTAGTTTTTTAGAACTGGTCTCAGAATGAAGGGTCCTAAATAAATAATGCATTCACTGTCATCCTGCAAACCTTGTGCCAGTTCCTATCTTCCTCTTCTCATCGTTGTTTCCATCAGTCTCTGCTGCCTGTACTCTGGCTCAGTTGGTGATGCAGAAACATTGTGGTCCCCTAGCAGCCGTGAAAATGAACATGTTTCTGTTAACAATTGACACTCCCCATTACAGGGTCCATCCCACAGTGCAATGCACAAATTAAATTGCACTGTAAGCTATCTAAATTCCAATAGTAGGGTAATGACTGCTTTAGACATTTTCACAGCTGATTACAATAGAAACAACTATGATAAATTATCTGGATCTGGCAGGCTTTTCAGAATGACTCATCTTGTTTTTTATGGTCCCAGGAGTAGGGAGAGATAGCCCATCCCAATAAATGAACCTCCCATCCCAGTATGCCACTCTGAGCTATGTTGCCTCTGTATGTTGCTTATTGCGTTATGACATATGAGTTCCTGATAAGGTGTTATCTAGTTGCAAGATTGGAGACATAAATAAGCCGTGACAAGCCCACAAGCTATTGAGCCCTGTCCGCAATGTGCTTACCAACACTACTTTAGGCAAAGAGATCTTACTGCACCCAGTCAAAGACTCAAAGACACTCAAGACACCGCAAGATTTGACTGCCCTGACTAGCCCATGACCAGCCAATGAGCTGCCCAGTCCAACTTTCTAGCTGGTCAATGAGTGAATTCATCAGCTAAGGCACTTTTTTAAACATGAGCATTACAAGGTAGAACAAATGCAATTTTTGTCCTCAACACAGAGCTCATTAAGTAAAACAAAAACCCTTTCCATATGACTGCAGACACATGGCTAAATATTCAGTGTACCACCGCAGTTAAGAGCTTTAAAGATTCAGAATACAAAAAAGGCCAAAGGACCTACTCGCCTTCCTGGTGCAGGTCCAGATGTCCCCGCAGCACACAGCTGACCACTGTTGGCTGTACTGCTGCTTTGCCTAGTTGCCTCTGGAGTCATGTAGAGCAGGAATCCGCACTACATGAACCAAAAGTCTGCAGCTTTGTTTCCCGTGACTCCCACCCACCATGCCGCCACCCGCTTCCCCACCTCTGACTAACCATGCACCCACTGAAGAGAAGCCAGACGCTCTCTGTGACCAGCTGGCATGAAGGAAGTTGTGAGATCTAAAGGATGCACCCGGGAGGAATGTGGGATACATACTACCATGCGCAGCAAGATTGTGGTGCAGGAGAGAGATGTCTGGGAGCCGGTGACCTGGTAAGGTGAATTGGTCATTAACAATCAAGCAGCTGTTTTTATTTTTAAGTTTAAAAGTTAAACACTTTCTTGATTTAAGAATCAGGTTGTTTTTGCACCACTATTCTGGTCACTGATTGCATTGCAGCAGGTCTGGTCTTCATTGCCATTGATGAAACTGATGATTAGTGTTGGGCCAACTGGTACAAGTTTGGGTTCAGCGGGTTCGGCTGAACTTTGAACAAAAGTTTGGTTCGGGTACCCAAACCTGAGCTTGGTCCCTATTAAAATCAATGGCGACCTGAAATCTGGGACTAAAAAATCACAAGGAGCCACCCTCAATCCCCGCACCAGCCGTTGAAATTACCGTCGGGTGAGAAGCCCATGGAGCCCAGGCGGGCGGGTGAGGAGTGGGGGGGGGGGGCAGAGGGAGGTCCCCTAATGCAGAGCGCAGCAGCAGGAAACAGCTGTTCAACTTACCTGAGTTCTGCAGTTGGTGTCCTGCTGTCAAAATGTCCATGACCGGCCTTCAGATAAATGACCACCCCCATGAGTGAAGACACTTTACATTGTAAGCTGCTGCAGCTGTCCTCACTCATGGGAACAACTGAAGTCCCTGACGTGGACAGCGGAACCCCAACCGACCGCCAACATAATTGCAGGGGTGAGGTAAGTTGTATAGCTTCCTGCTGCCGCCCATCAACCAGGTTTTCCGGGTTTGGGCCCAATGCTGAACTCGAACACGGACTTCTGGCTGAAGTCTGTGTTTGGGAACCCGAACTCGCAGAGTTTAGTACAATCCAGAACTTGTGGTTTGGGTTCACCCAACAGTACTGATGATGGTGGTGTCATCTTCAAATGTAACAATATGGCCACTGTTGCAATTATGGTGCTGAAGCTTTAGTAGTGTAGGTGAAGATTCTGCGGCAGTGGTGGGTATGGACTCCCACAGCCATGATGCAGAGGCGATAGCATTTCAAGGTCAGAACATACAGTAGGCTTAGGTGTCTTGGCTGGGAGTTATAGTTTGGCCCAGTATGGAGGGAGAGACTTGGGAAGCGGGGAGATGTAGGACTGAGTGAATTACAGCACATACTGTGGGTGAGATGTGCTACACCCAGACCAGCCAGTCTCAACAGCCTCAATGCATAGCAGCTCATTGAGTTATTTCACTGTGCTTCCTATAGCCATTGCCTATTGCCATAATGACACCCTGCTTTCTTTTTGGAAATTAAAAGACACACCTGCTACAGTAAAGGTTCTATAAGCTAAGAATCTCATGCATTGCACTTTACCTGTGTGCTATTAAAGGGATCAAATACACGCTACTGCCTTTCAGTCATTATCAGTCACTGGTCACCACAGGTTCCTCCATTTTCGTGGACACCACCCAGCCTTGTATCCCGTGACAATCTCCTTTGCCATGTACATCTTCCACCTCATCTGTCGATCCTTCCACTGCATTCTCCATTGGGTCCTACCATGGCCTCCTCTGCCGTGTCTTGCCATCACCTCCATGGTCCTCCCCCACACTGCCACTCTGTTGGGCATGACTACAGCAAGGCAGCCTATAGAACTACCCCCCCCCCCCAGTGATGCGGCAAACCTAGGCACCACACAGTTTCACACTGCAGGTCATCCTAAATTCCAGGGCCAGCCCCCACATGCACCCTTGGATTGAGGATCAGAGGATGCACAGGGTTTCACACAGTGGAGGGACAATAAGGTGGCCCTGGAGTCTTATATATTTCAGGGCAGCCCATTTTTGATCCACTTCAAAGTTGACCTATCACCAGGATTCTTACTATCCTGGTGATAGCTCAATTTCCTGGGGCATCTCAATTTGGGATTCCTAACTGTGTGAAACCCCCCTCCCCCCAGATCACCCAGTTTCACTTACCTCTTCCCTAAACTGACCATTGGGGTCCTCAAAGTGGGACAGTTTAAACTTGTTTGTGGGTGATGGGTGTGGTAGAGGTGTGGTTTAGAATGTGGTTTAATTGCAGGTCACATGCTCTAGGAATAATAATGTTGGTGATTGAGCCAGTGCTCAGGCCATCATACATTCCACTACCACCACTCAACCAAAGAGTCAGAATAGTTGTAAGCCACCCAGACATCCAGCATTCTGCATTTGGTTGGACAGTCTTCCCGATGTTAGCCAAGTGGGACATCTAGGTATGCTCAGAGTTTTTGGAGGGAAAGTGGGCCTCTGAAATCTCTAGTAGTCTATCTCCATGGCTTGCCATTGGTGGATAGTATGTTCCACAAGGGGGGAGTGGCGTCTGGTGGGGGGTTGCAACGTGCGATCCTATTGGCCATTGTAAATTGGCATCTAGAGGTGGCTGTCCTGATTCCCCCTGTTGGTGGTGGGGAGCAGGTGGGACGGGACTAGCCCCTCCCCCGTTTCCGGGAGTGCACCAGATGGGATGCATGCTATGGGTGACATGTATAAGGCCCCGTGGGAAACCCGCCTTCGTAGTAAGCCCACAACCCCCAATCTCCGCTGCTAGCTTCAACAGACAAGCCCCAGTTAGCCTGGACGCTTAGTATGCCTCGCCGGACATGGTTGCCCCCAGGACTTGATAGCACAAAGGATGTGAGCTTACGGGAGCGTAGCCGGGGTACAGGCAATGGTCGGTCTAGGCGTCTAACGAGAATGGTCAAACGAGCAGGGTCGGCAACTAGATCAGAAAACAGACGATAAGACAATCCAAGGAACACTCAGCAAACGCTATAACGGGCACTGGAGGGGTAACCTTTATGTAGGCCAGAACATACAGGGTGTGTGTGTTGTGATTGGTGCATAAACTATCCGGTTTAGGGCATAAGAAGAACGTGCTTGCACGCGATCTGGAGTGAGGACGCGGGGGGCGAGGACGCAGGGAGCGATGAGAGGAGGCGGAGGCGGTGGCCGAGCGCGGAGCCACTCGCACTTATTCACGGCGCGGCCGCGCACCTGGAAGTGCCCCGGCCCGGCGCTCGGAGACGCCGTGGGACCGAGGCACAGGTGAGTTTTCTGTGACACTACCCCCCCCCCCCTTGATGAGGGGCCTCCGGACCCTTGCCCGGTTTGTCAGGATTTTCACGATGTAACTTTCTAATTAAGGCATTAGCATGTACATCCCTAGCCGGTACCCAACACCTCTCCTCGGGACCAAACCCTTTCCAATCGATCAGATATTGTAAAGAGTTATGTAAAACTCAAGAGTCCAAAATCTTATTCATCTCATATTCGGGTTCATTTTCTATAATAATGGGTGGAGGAGATTCTACCTGAATATTTCTAGCCGGTTTCAGCAGCGATACGTGGAAGGCATTGGGAATCCTCATGGGGGAAGCTTGATCTTAAAGGTAACATTACTTAACTTCTACATAATCGGAAAGGGACCAATGAATTTAGGGCTCAATTTCGATGAGGGTTGACGAAGCGCAATATTCTTGGTAGAAACCCAGACCAGATCCCCCACCTGAAAAGGAGGTTCCTGCGATGGCCTTATGTCTTTCAGCGGCTCCTTTAAGGTTTTCCTGCACCTTGGACCAAATAGTCATTCTCTCTTGAAGCCATTCCTCCAGAGCCGGCAAATTGGAGGAAGGACTGGAGAGAGAGGATGCTTTAGGGTTCTTACCATAGTTACAGAAAAATGGCGATACTTTTGTTGACTCACTGGGCGCATTGTTATAGGCAAACTCTGCAAACTCAGGAAAACTCTGACCACTGATCCTGGCAATCAGAGGCAAAACACCGCAAATACTGCTCCAAACTCTGGTTAACCCTCTCTGTCTGACCATTAGATTGTGGGTGATACGCAGATGACGAGATTTGAATCCCCAGATGCGCACAAAATTCCCTCCAGAATCTCGAGACAAATTGCACCCCTTGGTCAGAAACAATATTCTGCGGTATACTATGGATGTGAAATACATGTTTTATAAACAATTGAGATAATTCGGGTGCAGACGGGAGCTTAGTCAAGGGGATGAAGTGCGCCATTTTACTAAGTCGGTTGATAACCACCCAGATCACTGTATTATTCTGTATTATTCTTAAATCAACAATGAAGTCCATAGACACGTGGGTCCCAGGTTCCTCAGGAATCTCCAGACAACCCTAACCAGGGATTGGTCCCTTTAATTATCCTCCGGTGGCCGTGCTGAGAGCGGAGTGAGGATGCGGGGGGCGAGAACGCGGGGAGCGAGGCGAGGAGGCGGAGGCGGTGGCCGAGCCCGGCGCTCGGAGACGCCGCAGGGCCGAGGCACAGGTGAGTTTTCCGTGACAACATGTATTATTTTATTATAAATAGTAGTACATGTGTATGTTTTAGGTATATGACTAAGGGCATGAAATCTTATTGGCCTGAAACGCGTCGGGACCCTGTCATGCACTTTTTATGGAATTTGTGGATTTTTAACCCTTTCGCTGCCAGCCTACCTGGAGTTTTTGTCACCCTTTGTTGCCAGACCATTTTTCACTATTTTGCGCTCCCCATGTTCAAATGGGATTTTTGAAGGGATTTCCAGGGATTTCCAAGGAAAATTATATATTGTTTTTTTCAGCATAGTCTGGACTGTTTGTCATTTCTTAGGTAAATTCTCAATATTTTTGGGTTAAATATGTGCAAAAAAATCTATTTTTTACAATTTGTAGGTTTTTTTTGTAATAAAAAATGTAAGTTTGTCAATAAAATCTTATTGCGTGTGAGATCCCAATTTCTCCCAGTTACAGCGGTACCACATATGTATAGGTAGACACCCTTTCCTGCCCAGGAGACTCCCCCAAACTGAAACAGCGCTTTAGGGGATTTTCAGATAAAATACAACTGTGCTATGCGCTATGCGCACCTTTCAGTTTTTCCAGAAAAGCAACCCTTTACATTTGAAATACCCCAAACAAACTATATATTCTCTGGAAGTACACACCTCAAGCTTTCTTGGAATACCAGGCTTGTTGATGTGGCCACAGTTTTCTGGAAGTAATCCCTCAATCTAATCTTTGGTTGCAAAGAGTTTCCCTAAAAAAAGGATAAAAAAAGCAGAATTAAAGCCACATTTTCCTAAAATAACTATATACAAACAAGAAAAAACAAGTTTACTCTGAAAAAGCAACATCCCCCAAACAGAACGATACCCAGCATGCATAGCTACTGTCAAGGGAAGCATGTGCGTAACGGTAATTTTACTTGAAAATGTCAGGTCTGCAGACAAAGTGCACACCTTGCGATTTTTCAACCAAAACAACCCTTTACATTTGGAATATCCCCCATAAACCATATATTCCCTGAAAGTACACATGTTAAGCTTTCTAAGCGTATCCAGCTTGTTGTAGTGGGCTCATCTTTCTGGAATTAATCCCTCAAATAATTATTTGGTTGCGCAGGGTTTATCTAAAAAATTTATAAAAAAGCTGAATAAGAAACACCTTTTCCTAAAATATAAATATGCAAACAAGAAAAAACAAGTCTGAAAGCACAAGGTTCCCCAAACAGAACAATACCCAACATGCATAGCTACTTTTAACCCTTTTAATTGACAGCCTACTTGAGATTTTGTCACCCTCTGTTGACAGGTTATTTTTCCCCATTTTGCCATGTTTTGCGCCATTTTTGCTGGAATTTTCAGGAAAATTATATATATTTTTTTTTGCAGCAGAGTTTAGATTTTAACATGAAATGAAAATTGTTTGTAAACTTTATTCTGTTTTTTACAATATTATTAAGTAAAAAAATAAAAATAATGTATTATTTTTTAGAAAATTGCCTCCTTTATTTTAAATAAAAAATGTATTTTATTAAAGAAAACCATATGCATGTAAAAGCCCCATTTCTACCGATTAGAACGGTACCACATATTTATCGGTAGCCCCCCGTTCCTGCCCAGGAGATCCACCAAACTGAAACAAGTACTTTATAACATTTCAAATAAAATACAACTACCATCCACACTACAAAGGGTTAAATCGAGAAAAAAAATGACATAGGGTCCCCCCACCCATTTTTTTTTTTGAAGAAGAGAAGACGCGGCGGAAGGATCGGGCACTGAGGTGAGTGACTGTCATTGTTTTTTTTTTTTTTTACAGATTACTGTTAGCGGTGGAAACGGGGGGTGGCTGGTTTCGGGCCCCCTCCTGAAGACGGAGGACAATGGGGGAGGGATCGGGTGCCCCCCCCAGGAGGAGGAGACCCCTAGCTTTACACAGATACCAAAGGTAAGTGTTTATTTTTTTTAATTTTTTTTTAACTAGTAGGGGGGAAAGTCAGGCACGTAGATTCTACGTGCTTGGCACTTAAGTGGAGTAGAAGCGAGCACATAAAATCTACCTGCTTGGCACTTAAAGGGATGCCTCCCTGCTGCACAATTTTTTTTTCAAGAGAGCATTAAGTGCCCTGAACCAGTGGATACTCCACTATCAATTGGTATTAAGGAGTAGTGACACACAAGTGGTATTAAATAGTAGTGGTATCCAAGTGGTTTGAGCAAGTGGGATTAAACAGTACTGACACCTAAGTGGTTTGAGCAACTGGTATTAAAAAGTAATGTCATCCAAGTGGTTTGAGCAAGTGGTATTAAACATTACTGACACCCAAGTGGTTCGAGCAACTGGTATTGAATAGTAGTGATACCCAAGTACATCCAATATGGCCAGCTTTGTAAACAATTATTATTATAAAAAAATGTAATAAAAATATCAATGATTTATACAATAATAACTCATGCCTGGCTAAGCCACAATTTAATAACTAAACTTGTAACCAATAAATATACCTCCTCTCTCTGGCTGATTCCAGGGTTCTCTCTTTCTTAGAGGCAGTAGGGACTCAGTTGGTAGAGAGCTATAGCTCGGTTGGTAGCGAGCTATAGCTCGGTTGGTAGCGAGCTATAGCTCGGTTGGTAGCGAGCTATAGCTCGGTTGGTAGCGAGCTATAGCTCGGTTGGTAGCGAGCTATAGCTCGGTTGGTAGAGAGCTATAGCTCGGTTGGTAGCGAGCTATAGCTCGGTTGGTAGAGAGCTATAGCTCGGTTGGTAGCGAGCTATAGCTCGGTTGGTAGCGAGCTATAGCTCGGTTGGTAGCGAGCTATTGCTTGGTTGGTAGCGAGCTATTGCTTGGTTGGTAGTGAGCTATTGCTTGGTTGGTAGTGAGCTATAGCTCGGTTGGTACCGAGCTATAGATCGGTTGGTAGTGAGCTATAGATCGGTTGGTAGCGAGCTGTAGCTCGGTTTGTAGACTATGAGGTCCCTAGTACCTAATTCTTTTGGTTTAGTTTGATTCAAAATTTTATTTTTTGTGTTTCCGTGCTGTTTTTGTTGCTTTATTCTCATTTTATTTTATTATTTTGATATTTTTTCTTTCATGTTACCCCTGCTGCTGTTTGCAGTATCTTTCCGTTTCCCATTTTCTCTTTCATATTCTTTCAACGCATATTTTTCCATGTATTCTTCCTTTTAGGATTTTCACTATCCAAAGTTTGTTTCTTCCCCTGGGGGCATCCTGATGCCCCACTATGTGAAACCCCCCAGTTTGCCTGTCAAAATGTACCTTTCCCAGTCCTATGGCACATGTTTGGACTCTTGTCCAATCAGCGCAGTTTTCTTGACTGGCTCTGTATTTTTTTGTTTTACTTTACTGGCTAATAGCCTGGCAGTTGTGGTATTTGTTTTTTTACTGGTAGTTTTAATTGTGGGTTTTCCCATCCTCAATGGCAGTATAAAAACAAATACCAGCACACCCAGGCCAGTGGAAAATAAAGTAAAAAAAAAAATACCAACCAGGTGGCAACCCTAGCTGCAGGCTGCCACCCCGCTCTGTTATTAATGAAAACTCTAGTATGTGCACAAAGAGCATAATATAGAATGGGAGAGGTTATCACTGAACTATTGTAAAAGCAAAATGAGGCAGCTGCAGCAACCAATCAGATTCCAGCTTCCTTTGAAAATGAAAGTAGTAATCAGATTGGTTGCTAAGGCTTCAATATACTTTCCTGACTTCCATTATCTACATTATATACCGGCTGTCACTGCATATGAGTGAGGTATATATATATATATATATATATATATATATATATATATATATATAATGAGGTAAATAATCTCATGAGGTAAGTGTGTATGTGTGTGTGGAGTTGTGGCCGACACTGACATCACTTTTGTGAGGTAAAATGTGATCTCCAGAACATTCTACCAATTATTTATATGGGTCTGATTTTCCCAACCCTCTCCTCATGAGCTACCAACA
The DNA here is from genome assembly GCA_027917425.1 of Gastrophryne carolinensis. NCBI lineage: Eukaryota > Metazoa > Chordata > Amphibia > Anura > Microhylidae > Gastrophryne > Gastrophryne carolinensis. The sequence continues at coordinate 142,830,543 of CM051244.1, forward strand.
GGCCTAGCGGCCATATTTCCTGTTGTTCTCTCATATCCAAGTTTTTGAATACTGCCATGTACTTGTATGTATGTAATGTATATACTTCTATGTATGTAATGTATATATTTCTTGAATGTATGTAATGTATATATTTGTATGTATGTAATGTATATCCCTTGTATGTATGTAATGTATATACTTGTATGTACGGAATGTATATCCCTTTTATGTATGTAATGTATATCCCTTGTATGTATGTAATGTATGTACTTGAATGTATGTAATGTATATACTTGTATGTATGTAATGTATATACTTCTTGTATGTATGTAATGTATATACTTGTATGTATGTAATGTATATAATTGTATGTATGTAATGTATATATTTCAATAAACTGATTCTGATTCTTTGGATCTGCACATTCGTGGCTCTAGAGCTCTCTGGCTGAGCTCTAATGACCTCACCTGTGCATTGCTGTGGAGAGCTGCAGCTCTAATGACCTCACCTGTGCATTGCTAGGGAGAGCTGCAGCTCTAATGACCTCACCTGTGCATTGCTAGGGAGAGCTGCAGCTCTAATGACCTCACCTGTGCATTGCTGGGGAGAGCTGCAGCTCTAATGACCTCACCTGTGCATTGCTGGGGAGAGCTGCAGCTCTAATGACCTCACCTGTGCATTGCTGGGGAGAGCTGCAGCTCTAATGACCTCACCTGTGCATTGCTGGGGAGAGCTGCAGCTCTAATGACCTCACATGTGCATTGCTGGGGAGAGCTGCAGCTCTAATGACCTCACCTGTGCATTGCTAGGGAGAGCTGCAGCACTAATGACCTCACCTGTGCATTGCTGGGGAGAGCTGCAACTCTAATGACCTCACCTGTGCATTGCTGGGGAGAGCTGCAGCTCTAATGACCTCACCTGTGCATTGCTGGGGAGAGCTGCGGCTCTAATGACCTCACCTGTACATTGCTGGGGAGAGCTGCAACTCTATTGACCTCACCTGTGCATTGCTGGGGGGAGCTGCAGCTCCAATGACCTCACCTGTGCATTGCTGGGGAGAGCTGCAGCTCTAATGACCTCACATGTGCATTGCTGGGGAGAGCTGCAACTCTAATGACCTCACCTGTGCATTGCTGGGGAGAGCTGCAACTCTAATGACCTCACCTGTGCATTGCTGGGGAGAGCTGCAGCTCTAATGACCTCACCTGTGCATTGCTGGGGAGAGCTGCGGCTCTAATGACCTCACCTGTACATTGCTGGGGAGAGCTGCAACTCTATTGACCTCACCTGTGCATTGCTGGGGGGAGCTGCAGCTCCAATGACCTCACCTGTGCATTGCTGGGGAGAGCTGCGGCTCTAATGACCTCACCTGTGCATTGCTGGGGAGAGCTGCAGCTCTAATGACCTGACCTGTGCATTGCTGGGGAGAGCTGCAGCTCTAATGACCTGACCTGTGCATTGCTGGGGAGAGCTGCGGCTCTAATGACCTCACCTGTGCATTGCTGGGGGGAGCTGCAGCTCTAATGACCTGACCTGTGCATTGCTGGGGAGAGCTGCAGCTCTAATGACCTGACCTGTACATTGCTGGGGAGAGCTACAGCACTAATTACCTCACCTGTGCATTGCTGGGGAGAGCTGCAGCTCTAATGACCTCACCTGTACATTGCTGGGGAGAGCTACAGCACTAATTACCTCACCTGTGCATTGCTGGGGAGAGCTGCAGCTCTAATGACCTCACCTGTGCATTGCTGGGGAGAGCTGCAGCTCTAATGACCTCACCTGTGCATTGCTGGGGAGAGCTGCAGCACTAATTACCTCACCTGTGCATTGCTGGGGAGAGCTGCAGCTCTAATGACATCACCTGTGCATTGCTGGGGAGAGCTACAGCACTAATTACCTCACCTGTGCATTGCTGGGGAGAGCTGCAGCTCTAATGACCTCACCTGTGCATTGCTGGGGAGAGCTACAGCTCTAATGACCTCACCTGTGCATTGCTGGGGAGAGCTGCAGCTCTAATGACCTCACCTGTGCATTGCTGGGGAGAGCTGCAGCTCTAATTATGTCATCTGTGCTCTTGTGTGGAGATTCTCCCATTCATTTCTATGGGCCGGTCTTCCCCTTCCCCCTCTTGTCCTGTACATCTGCCAAGGACGGGACCTTTGCTCTAACCTTCCCAGGTATCTAATGTACCTGCGCGCCAAATTTGGGGTCAAACTGTTGAGAAGGACAAACAGACGGACAGATATCCATTTTTATTATTAAGATAAAAGGCAAAACAAATAGAATATAGACTACAGATAAAGGAACTCAAAACATTTGTTATATTAGCTGATTTAAAATCCACATTCTTTCACATACATCCCTCATGTCCCCTATTTGGAGGGACTGTCCCTCTTTTGAGTCCATGTCCCCTTGTCCCTCGTTCCCATTTGTACCTTTTTGAGGTGTAACATGCAGATCTGCAGCAATAAATTATTCATTTGCCTATTCAAAGTGTTTCTATTGTAACTGTTACAATTTATCACCTATCCATTCCACAATAAGGGGGCCTGGCTTCATCCATCCCTCGAAGAGGGGGCGTGGCTTCATTTACATATTGTCCCTTTTTGAGTTGTAACACGCAGATCTGCAGCAATAAATTATTCATTTGCCTATTCAAAGTGTTTCTAATGTTATAATATTGTTGCATCCTATCTCCTATCCATCCATCAATGAGAGGGTGTGGCTTTATCATCCATCAATAAGGGGTGTGGCTTAATTGACATATTGTCTATCTTTGAGGTGTAACATGCATATCTGCAGCAATAAATGATTCATTTGCCTATAAAAAGTGTTTCTATTGTTGTAACCTTTACAATCTATTTCCTATCATCTATTAATAAGGGGGCGTGGCTTCAACCATCCCTCAATAAGGGGGCGTGGCTTCATCCATCCCTCAATAAGGGCGCATGGCTTCATCCATCCCTCAATAAGGGGGCATGGCTTCATCCATCCCTCAATAAGGGGGCATGGCTTCATCCATCCCTCAATAAGGGGGCATGGCTTCATCCATCCCTCAATAAGGGGGCATGGCTTCATCCATCCCTCAATAAGGGGGCATGGCTTCATCCATCCCTCAATAAGGGGGCATGGCCTAATTTAACAAATGTCCCTCTTTCTCACCCTGAAAAGTTGGTAGGTATGCTTTCAGACTTTTCAGGCCATGCATTGGGAAGATTACATAGCCTGATGGTTAGGCCTATTCAAATCACAGACTGCCTAGATCATTAATGGAACACTGCTAGGCCACAAGAGCCCTTACCACTGTAGTTTGGTCTGTATTGTGATGGTTGATTAGTGATGGTAGAAAAGTATTTAGGTTAACTACTATCACCACCTAAAGTGGACCAAAAGTCTAAGGCAAAAAAAACCCAAAGGACTTACTCACCTTTCCGGCACAGGTCCAGATGTCCCTGCAGCCACACAGCCGAATATTGTTGGCTGTGCAGCTGTTTCTGCGTTGAACAGCTAACTGCAGACTACCAGCAGTTGATGCGAGTCACTGGCCAACATCTGCAGCTTCTTTCCTCATCGAGCAGCAACTTACACCACTCGATGCCATCGCCTGCTCACTGCGCCACCTGCATACTGCACCACCAGCTCCCATGTCACCCTCTCACCGCGCACTATTGCTCCCAGTGTAAGAAAATCCATCTGCTCTTTGGGAGAGGCTGGCTCATGGGAGGGTCAAAGGCTGCACCCAGGAGGATTGTGGGATAAATACTTCTGGGTGTAGCAAGATGGCAGAGCGGGTGTAATGCCCTGTGGGACTCCCGCCTTCTGTGAGCTGACAGCCCCCAATCTCCGCTGTTGCTTCTGTCTATAGTCAAGCCTCCATTTGCCTCAATGGACACGGTTGCCCCCCGGTCTTAAAAGGCACAAAGGATGTCAGCTTATGGTGAGTATGGAAGAACCACAGGGTAAGTTCAATGGCCGAGGTCTTACACAGGCAATCAGTCCGCAGTTACACAAGAGTTAAGCAGGAGAGTAGCCAAGAATAGCAAAAGGGTCAAGCCAGAAGGTCAGAAGTAGTGAAGTATCCAGGCAGGTTCAAGGTCAGACAAACAGAGGTTGATTCAGGCAGCAAACTGGGCTGGTCGATCATAGCCAAGTCGGTAACAGATAAGCAAGGAATAAATCACACCCTTAGCACAGCTAGCTATAATACGCACTGAGATCATCAGGGCATGATCCCTATTTAAGGGGTGACTGGCCAATGGTAATCATTGGAGGAGCTGGAAGGTGATTGGTGCGATCTCTGGTTGGATTTGCTATTTTAATTCCCAGGGGCTAGTCAGCTCTGGCCAGTAAGGCTGACCAGCCCCTGATACAATGCCACCCAGAAAACGCTTGCCACGTGTCTTCTAGTGCAGGTAAGTTTCTTACTGCATGAGCGAGATGTCCTATGCTCCTGGGTGTAGAAAAATGGGGGCCGACGAGCAGGTGAGTAGGTCAATAATAAGCATGCAGCAGTTTGCATGCTTTTTAATTACCCTTTTGTGTTTTTTTTATTTAAAGTAAAAAAAAAGTATTAGACCATTGGTCCACTTTAAGATGGCTGCTGATTAGTAATCCCTTTGCTTTGTATGTGGCATTGTATGATTGGTTAGAATGTGTCACCTGACTACAGTAACAAGGCATCTTGTGACCTAGCAGTATTTTACTGGATCTGATTGCATGTTTTGGGGTACATTCGGGGCAACCTATTCGTCATGATGTTAATTGGAGCAACACTCAACAGTATTTCATTGAATTGAGAGAACCTGTCAGATTAGTAGTAAAAAGAAAAAGACAAACACAGCAAGTCCAGTGGTCAGAATCCAGAAACCAAAATTGACAGTCCAGGCTGTAATAATGTAAATTGGGCAGCAAGGAGCTCACCTGAAGCCTATGGCTCTTCTCGATTTCCTGCAGCACACTGTAGATGTTGTAGCAGGTCTCCAAAGTTTGCCCCTCCTTTAAATTTCTTTCCTCCAGGACCACTCATAAATGTGGTCACATGGCTGCTGTTGTCCCTGAGGGCTTCCATTATGAGCAAGCAGTGGTGGTGGAGTGGTGCCACTTGCTGGGCTTGCTTATGCTAGGAGTCCTGAGGGACAGGGACAGACATGTGATCACATTTGGAGTGTGATCTACCACAATACTATGGGGGATGCCCCAAACTTCCCCCTTCTTTTGAGCCAACAGAGTCTAACAATTGCACTCACACTATTTTGAAATCAATATTTTTATTGTAGCATGTCAACAACACAATTAAAAACTTTAAAATCTGTATGCCATGCTGTAAGTATTTAAACAAAAAGATATCAGTTCCTACTCTTAGATATGCCCCAAAAATGGAGCTATCTGTGGGGAGGTGATTGGTTTAGGTGCGCTTGAAAGGATGTTTCAGACCGGAGGATGCCCAAAAAGTAAGTGTGTGCTTGCTTATTGGGACTAAATCCTTCTGGGATTTTTTATGTATCTGCTAAACGTCAACCAGTTAGACACAATTATTATATGGAGTTTTTGCAGATATTAATGAGGTATATTGTTAATAGTGTCTAAAACCGTGAATGATAGAAATAACAAATTAAGGCAATAGAGTAAATTGTTATTGATCTAAACACTCACCGCCGCGGCCCGGGGGTACATAACCCGCCCAGGGCCTCTGAAGTTATGTCTCTCCTCTTGATATTCTAGGGCACTCTGGTGATCCCCGTAGTTGGTTGCACTTCTGTGTTCCTTAGTATCCAGGTTATGCTGGTTGTTCCCAAATTGGACTGTATGGCCGTTAAAATGATGATCAAGCCTGTCCAAATGGATGCAACACGATTTTATTGATATACATTAAACAAAACTTAAAACTAGTAGATCAAATCAAATAATAAAAGTTTATGTATGGAAGCTTGTTTCGTGTGTCCTTTAAATGTTCAGAGCCTTGAGCCCTATTGAGTCTAGGTGAGGGGTTAAAATCTCGTTTCCAGGAGGTAAAAAAGTCCATATGGCTGAGGAATGCTTAACCGTTGGTGAAAGTAAGTGTTCTTTGTCTCAATGCTCCTTTGCTCTCACCGGCTCTTAGCTCCGAATGATGAAGTAAATCAGGGTGCGCAGGAGTAGAAGATCAGCTGGGTTGGTGCTCCGTGCACCACCTGTGTACCGACGCGCGTTTCGGCGTTGTGCTGTCCGCAAGGTATTACTGAGTCTGCTCACAGATTCTCTTTCTATTGGTGGAGGTTGACGTCAGTAGCGTGCGGGGGATGCTGGGAAGTGTAGTCACTTCTAGTGTCCGGATGCCATTCCTCGCTGCGCTCGAATCTCGATCAGTTGTCAGTTTTCTGTTGTTGCACCTCGGACAAACATATACTAATAATTAATTATTGTTACACGCTTGGGGGTAATTTCTGCCGCCCTTAGCGGGGATATGTAGATGTGAAAACATAATGTCGCTTTTTTAGTGAGGTGTGATGGAATCAAGATAAAATAATAGTGATAGTAGTAATGTTAGGTAAATGAATGAAAATGATATAATTAAATGAAGGAATAAATAAGTCTGGAAGTCATATCTAAAATACACATGTATAAAATAAATTAAGGAAGTTATGTTTAAAAAAGAAGAAGGTGGCAAATAATGATATGTCTAAAATTGCAGGTATAGGGATTGATGTTAGTAAAAATTATGGTGTTTATGAGAATAAAAGGATATCTGTCTAAATTAAAGGTAAGTTAATAAATATTAAAATAAATAATTGAATGGTGGAACCATTAAATATTAATGATTTGATGTTTATAAAAATGGAACGATTAAATATTAATGATTTGATGTTTTTAAAAGCGATGCTTATTTGAGTAGTAAAAAAATTGTGTATTTCTGAAATGCTGATAATGATTAAAATGAATAAATAGATATTAGACTCTAAATATTAGAAAAAAAAATAATACAAAATAATAAACTAATGGTGAATTTATATCCGAAGAGCGGTATGTGTGAATGGTGGTAAGTTGAGGAGGAAATGTTAATTCAAGTAACAGTGTGTGTAATTGGTGGTGGAAGGCTTCAGGATCAGTTATTTTGTAGAAAACAATTGAGGTCTATCTCGATGTTTAATCCCGCTGGAGAGGTGGAGTTCAGTTCAAATATCCAGTATGTTTCTCGTTTAGATATTTCTACTTCCAGGTTTGATCCTCTCCAGTTATTGGTAACCTTCTCGATGATCCAAAATTTGAGAAATCTAGGATCCATATTGTGTTTCGCCTTTAGGGATGAGCGAACTTTTGAAAAGGTCGATTCGGCTGATTCGCCAAATTTTCAGTCAAAATTCGTTTAGGTCCGAATTTATTCGCGATGAATTGCTATTAAAAACGGCTATTTCTGAGCTTCCTAGAGCCTCAATTGTAAACCATTCTGCCTTGCTGTAACATGCATAGGATGCATGCTGGGTTAGTGAAATAATACTGTAATAATAATACTGTAATAATACATGTAACTTACATAGAGTTGAGGTGGCATCACTATGAGGGGCCCCTATATTGCCTGAAAAACACACCCTGGAGCTGCCAGCAGCAGGAGCCCAAAAATTGGCTGAATGACACCCTGGAGTTGCAAGCAGCAGCAGCAGCAGCAGCCCAAACATAGCTTGAAAGACACACTGGAGTTGGCAGCAGGAGCCCAAAAATTGGCTGAATGACACCCTGGAGTTGCAAGCAGCAGCAGCAGCAGCAGCAGGAGCCCAAACATAGCTTGAAAGAGACACTGGAGTTGGCAGCAGGAACGCAAAAATTGGCCTAAAGACACACTGGAGTTGCCAGTAGCAGCAGCAGGAGGCCAAACATAGCTTGAAAGAGATGCTGGAGTTGGCAGCAGGAGCCCAAAAGTTGGCTGAATGACACCCTGGAGTTGCAAGCAGCAGCAGGAGCCCAAACATAGCTTGAAAGAGACACTGGAGTTGGCAGCAGGAGCCCAAAAATTGGCCTAAAGACACACTGCAGTTGGCAGCAGCAGCAGCAAGAAGGCCAAACATAGCTGGAAAGAGACAATGGAGTTGGCAACAGGAGCCCAAAAATTGGCTGAATGACACCCTGGAGTTGCAAGCAGCAGCAGGAGCCCAAACATAGCTTGAAAGAGACACTGGAGTTGGCAGCAGGAGCCCAAAAATTGGCTGAATGACACCCTGGAGTTGCAAGCAGCAGCAGCAGCAGCAGGAGCCCAAACATAGCTTGAAAGAGACACTGGAGTTGGCAGCAGGAACGCAAAAATTGGCCTAAAGACACACTGGAGTTGCCAGCAGCAGCAGCAGGAGGCCAAACATAGCTTAAAAGAGATGCTGGAGTTGGCAGCAGAAGCCCAAAAGTTGGCTGAATGACACCCTGGAGTTGCAAGCAGCAGCAGCAGCAGCCCAAACCTAGCTTGAAAGACACACTGGAGTTGGCAGCAGGAGCTCAAAAATTGGCTGAATGACACCCTGGAGTGGCAAGCAGCAGCAGCAGGAGGCCAAACATAGCTTGAAAGAGACACTGGAGTTGGCAACAGGAGCCCAAAAATTGACTGAATGACACCCTGGAGTTTCAAGCAGCAGCAGCAGGAGCCCAAACATAGCTTGAAAGAGACACTGGAGTTGGCAGCAGGAGCCCAAAAATTGTCTGTATGACACCCTGGAGTTGCAAGCAGCAGCAGCCCAAACATGGCTTGAAAGACACACTGGAGTTGGCAGCAGGAGCCCAAAAACTGGCTGAATGACACCCTGGAGTTGCAAGCAGCAGCAGCAGGAGCCCAAACATAGCTTGAAAGAGACACTGGAGTTGGCAGCAGGAACCCAAAAATTGGCCTAAAGACACACCCTGGAGTTGGCAACAGCAGCAGGAGCCGAAACATTGGCTGAAAGAGACACTGGAGTTGGCAGCAGGAGCCCAAACATTGACTGATAGACACACCCTGTAGTTGGCAGCAGCAGCAGCAGGAACCCAAAAATTGGCCTAAAGACACACTGGAGTAGCCAGCAGCAGCAGCAGGAGCCCAAACATTGGCTGAAAGAGACACTGGAGTTGACAGCAGGAACCCAAAAATTGGCATAAAGACACACTGGAGTTGGCAGCAGCAGCAGGAGCCCAAACATTGCTTGAAAGAGACACTGGAGTTGGCAGCAGGAGCCCAAAAACTGGACTAAAGACACACCCTAGAGTTGGCAGCAGCAGGAACCCAAAAATTGGCCTAAAGACACACTGGAGTTGGCAGCAGCAGCAGGAGCCCAAACATTGGCTGAAAGAGACACTGGAGTTGGCAGCAAGAGCCCAAAATTTGGCATAAAGACACACTGGAGTTGGCAGTAGCAGCAGGAGCCCAAACATTGCTTGAAAGAGACACTGGAGTTGGCAACAGGAGCCCAAAAATTGGACTAAAGACACACCCTGGAGTTGGCAGCATCAGCAGCAGCAGCAGGGGCCCAAACATTGCTTGAAAGAGACACTGGAGTTGGCAGCACAAGCCCAAAAATTGGCCTAAAGACACACTGGAGTTGCCAACAGCAGCAGCAGGAGCCCAAACATTGCTTGAAAGAGACACTGGAGTTGGCAGCAGGAGCCCAAAAATTGGCCTAAAGACACACTGGAGTTAGCAGCAGCAGCAGCAGGAACCCAAAAATTGGCCTAAAGACACACTGCAGTTGGCAGCAGCAGCAGCAGGAGGCCAAACATAGCTTGAAAGAGACACTGGAGTTGGCAGCAGGAGCCCAAAAATTGGCTGAATGACACCCTGGAGTTGCAAGCAGCAGCAGCAGCAGGAGCCCAAACATAGCTTGAAAGAGACACTGGAGTTGGCAGCAGGAGCCCAAAAATTGGCTGAATGACACCCTGGAGTTGCAAGCAGCAGCAGCAGGAGCCCAAACATAGCTTGAAAGAGACACTGGAGTTGGCAGCAGGAGCCCAAAAATTGGCCTAAAGACACACCCTGGAGTTGCAAGCAGCAGCAGCAGGAGCCCAAAAATTGGCCTAAAGACACACCCTGGAGTTGGCAGCAGGAGCCCAAAAATTGGCCTAAAGACACACTGGAGTTGCCAGCAGCAGCAGCAGGAGCCCAAACATTGCTTGAAAGAGACATTAGAGTTGGCAGCAGAAGCCCAAAAATTGGCCTAAAGACACACTGGAGTTGGCAGCACCAGGAGCCCAAACATTGCTTGAAAGGGACACTGGAGTTGGCAGCAGGAGCCCAAAAATTGGCCTAAAGACACGCTGGAGTTAGCAGCAGCAGGAGCCCAAAATTTGACCTAAAGACACACCCTGGAGTTGGCAGCAGCAGCAGCCCAGAAATTGGCCTAAAGACACACTGGAGTTGGTAGCAGCAGCAGGAGCCCAAACATTGGCTGAAAGAGACACTGGAGTTTGCAGCAGCAGCAGCAGCAGGAGCCCAAACATTGCTTGAAAGAGACACTGGAGCTGGCAGCAGCAGCAGGAGCCCAAACATTGCTTGAAAGAGACACTGGTGTTGGCAGCAGGAGCACAAAAATTGGCCTAAAAACACACTGGAGTTGGCAGCAGCAGCCCAAATATTGCCTGAAAGACACACTCTGGACTTGGCAGCAGCATAGGGAGCCCATATATTGCCTGAAAAACACATTGGACTTGGCAGCAGCATAGAGAGCTCAGATATTGCCTGAAAGACACACCCTGGAGTTTGCAGCAGCATGAAGAGAACATATACAGATTTTCGGCACATATATCTTATCCGAAGAATATTAATAAAAAGTAAGACTAACGTAAAGCATTTTCTCAATAATTACTTGTGGTCTGATGAGGAGGAATGTCTGTAACTGGAGAGCAGCGCCTTAAATCTGTTTTGCACTATCCATATTTCTTTAGTGTTGGTCTGGCCCCATGATCAATCTACTCTAATGCATCAGGCTTTGGTGGGTGGAAATCTTGGCTGATCCATGCCCGATTCATTTCCACGCAGGCCAGTCCCTCAAAAAAACATTTTTCAAGCGTACTGGAGCACATTGAATTGCTCTCATCAGAGCATCACATAAGCACATCTAAGCGTTTCATCACTTTGTTCCTGGGCCTAGTTACTACTTAGTGAAAGGCCATAGATAGTTACACACCTGCTGCTGTTATCGACAAATCCTGCTTTAAGTGTAGTGTAGCATTTTGTCCTCCCATCATATACGCACTAAGTATGTCTGGCAGAGAAGTGGCAGGATGGGCACAGAGAAGTTGCAGAGGACTAAATTCATCAAGCAGAGGTTGCAGCAGACTAGGGGTGAGTGGCAGCAGGAGTCTCAGTGAGAGGCCTGATCTCCCAGTATTAGCTAGCGGTCGTGTCTTGACCAGCAACCCATCTGCCTTCATCCATTGGTTAACACGATCATCCACTGCATCACAAGTGACATCTGACACCCCTAGTCAACTGTCGGTTATGTCTTATGCTTAGGGTTCAGCTCCACTATTCAGTGAGGACGATCTGATGATCAGCAGCTACTGCCCAGCCAAGAAATGGAGGAGACACTCGCCGCTTCTTCCACTAGGAGGCAAGTAGTGATGAGGAGAGTGCCGTGGGAGGTGTTGTTGCAAGCGTTTTGGCTTCTTAAGCAGACACTGTTGAGGAAGCTGAGGAGGACAACAGAGAGTTTTGAGGGCACTTTAAAAGGCTTGGAGTGATGGAGAGTGACAGATTAGTAGCATATTAGTAACATAGTAACATATTAGTAACATAGTAACATATTAGCAACATAGTAACACATTAGTAACATAGTAACACATTAGTAACATAGTAACACATTAGTAACATAGTAAAATATTAGTAACATATTTGTAATTAGTAACATATTCGTAATTAGTAACATAGTAACATATAAGTAACATAGTAACATATTAGGCCTCAATTCATCAAGCAGAGGTCTCAGCAGACTAGGGGTGAGTGGCAGCAGGAGTCTCAGTGAGAGGCCTGATCTCCCGGTATCAGTTAGCGGTCGTGTCTTGACCAGCAACCCATCTGCCGTCATCCATTGGTTAACACGATCATCCACTTAATATGGCTATATGAAAGATGTGTATGCAGAAGGCGAAGTGTGGCCAGGGTCCCAATGTTGGACCCACAACCTTGCATCGACATTTGCAGCGTCACCATAAAGCGGCCTGGGAGAGTTGGCTCCAAAGTGGTGGTCCAGCCTGCTGCATTACCCAGTGGCCGCTCTCTGTTCCAGCCAGCCAAGGCTCCACCACCTCCTGTGTGTCATACCCATCCTCTGTCGCTCCAGATGCTCCTCCTCCTCTTAATCCGAGTCAGTCATTACGTCAGCAATCCATTGGCCAAGCCATGTCCAAGAGACAACAGTAGCTAAATGTGCTCCTGTATAAGTTGCTGGTGCTGCAGTCCCTCCCTTTTGAGGTGGTGGACCTTTCAGAGAACTGATGGCTTGTGCCGAGCCGAGGTGAAGAGTCCCATGCTGTCATTTCTTTGTGAAGAAGGCAGTATCAGCCCTGTACAATTTTGTTGAACAGAAGGTGGGCCAGTCCTTTAGCCTGTCAGTGTTTACCAAAGTGCACGGCAGTGCCTACGTCTGGAGCTGCAACTACAGTCAGGGACAATACATATCCTTTAAGCACCACTGGGTGATTGTGGTTCCTGCACAGCCACAACAGCAACTTGGACAGGTCCCTCCGCTGTGGCCTCCACGCTCCTAGGCCGTTGTGCCTGTGACAGTGCACTTGCACTTAGCAATGGTGTCACAGAAAAAAGTGCCTAATTGACAATTACATATTAATTGTTAACATTTATCTTATTTGAACACATTTATAATAATAACATATGATAACATATAACATAATAACAATAACATATAACATAATAAGAATAACATATAAAATGTATCCAATTTTTTGTGGGGTTAATTTTGTATTTTTTTTTTTTCATTTTCTGTTTTTTTTTTATATTTTGCATTATATATATATATATATATATATATATATATATATATATATATATATTTTTTTTTTTTTTTTTTTTTTTTTTATATATATTTTTTCCATTGCCTTTTTTTAATATTTTTTAAATTTTTTTACAAATTTTTTTGTTCATTTTTAATTTTTTTTGTATTTTGTTTCTCTTAATATTTTTTTCTGCATTTTTTATTTATTTTTTTATTTTTTTCAGTGCCCTTCCAGCCTACCATGTGTGCAGGACTCACGCTGTTCTTCACATGTTTTGCCTTGAGCCACGGAGTCCCACATGGGAGGAACTGCTAAAAATCATAAATCTCCACCCAAACTGCAAATGGGAACCATGGTGACTTACAATGGAAAGAACATCTTGCCTGCGCTGCGACAATGAAGCCTGAGCCATGCGCCCTGTATGCCACACGTGTTCATCCTAGTTGTCAAGCATTTTCTGAAGTCTTCCCCCCAGCTGCAAGACATGCTAACAACGGGAAGGAAACTTTGCATGCACTTCAGCCACTCCTACACCGCCAAGCACACCCTTCTTGAGCTACAGCATCAGAACGGTATCCCCCCACATAGTCTGATTTGCGATGTTTCCACCCTCCATATGTTGGATCGACTATACGAACTGAGAAAAGCCATCACTGTCTTCTTGATGGTCCAAGCGGATAGGGGAACTGTGTAACTTCAATGTTAACCAGTGGCAGCTCATACGTGACACCTGTCGTTTGCCCAGGCCCTTTGAGGAAGCCAATTATTAGTCAGTCGACAGGACTATGGGATGAACGATGTGATTCCACTGCTTCATGTACTACAACACATGTTGGAAACCATGGCTGGTCAGGGCACTGGAGACATGGCGCCTACATTTCACGGCCACATGAAGCCTGTGGGGGCTGAGGGAGTGGAGTGGAGTGGAGGAGGAGGAGGGGGTGGGGCACAGCGAAGCACAGTTTAGGTCTGACAAAATGGACATTTTATCTGGTCATCTGACAGGAGAGGAGGAGCAGGAGCAGCCAGAGGAGCTAGAGGGTTGTGAGGAAGGCGAGACAGAGGACCCAGACACACCGTGGCAGTATGCTCCCTCCGAGTCACTTGCAGAAATGGCACGATGCATGCTCACGTGCTTGAGTAGTGACCACAGAATTGTCTCCATTTGTCAGCAGGATGACTTCTGGCTCTCCACCTTATTGGACCCTCGCTACCGGCACAAAATGGGGGCATTTTTTTACACCCACTGAGAGGGAGGACAAACTGACCTACTACAGAGACATTCTACGTAGTCAGTTGGCCGATGCCTATCTGCATGGCCGATGCCATGGTCCATACTGTGATGCCCAGCGGGACACCAGCCTTCTGTAAGCAGGCAACCCCCAATCTCCACCGCCGCTTCTGCCTATAGTCAAGCCCCGGTTTGCCGGGACGCTAGGTACGCCTCACCGGACACGGTTGCCCCCAGGTCTTAATAGGCGCAAAGGATGGCTGCTTACGGTGAAGGCCGATGAACCACGAGGGTATCCCGAAGCCGAGGTCGTTCACAGGTAGTCAGTCCGGAGAGTGCGTCAGAGTACAGAGATGAGATGGGTGCGTAGTCAGGAGTAGCCAAAGCCGGGAGGTCAGAGATCGCGGGGTATCCAGAGGGGCAGGCAGGTTCGTGGTCAGACAAAGCAGAGTTCGGCATAGGCAGCAGACAGGTATGGTCGATCAAGCCGGGTCGGAATCAGATAACAACTAACAGAATCACACCCTAATCACAAGCGACCCACATAGTGAGGCTAATCATGAGCAGCAGAAAGACCTGGAGCAGGCCCTGAACCAGCAGGTAGTGTCATACCTTGACATGACCATGCCAATGCACCTTGAGGACCCGCTGGACTTCTGGGCAGCCAAACTTGACTTGTGGCCGCAACTGGCAGAGTTTGCCCTGGGAAAGCTGTCCTGCCCAGCGAGTAGTGTGGTAGTAGTAGTAGTAGTAGTGAGTAGTAGTGAGTGGGTATTAAGTGCGGCGGGGGCCATAGTCATGCCAAGGAGGACTCGTCTGTCCACGAAAAATGTGGAGAGACTCACCTTTGTGAAGATGAATCAGGCATGGTTCAGCCAGGATTTCCAGCCACCAATGGCTGATTCATGGTAGTAGCTGAAGCATGGTAGCTCCTTATGCTGCTGCCAACTCCAGGGTGTGTCTTTCAGGCAATATATGGGCTCCCTATGCTGCTGCCAACTCCTGGGTGTGTCTTTCAGGCAATATATGGGCTCCTAATGCTGCTGCTGCTGCCAACTCCAATGTGAGCACTCTTAAAAGACACATGCTAGCATATTTGGGATGCCCCCCGGTTAAAGGCAATGGCTGCTGGCAATTTGACAACGTGACTTTCTTTACAAAATGTATCATCAAACATCCTTTCAAGCGCGGCTAAACCAATCACCTCCCCACAGATCCATATTTGGGGTGTATCTAAGGGTAGGAATTGATATCTTTTTGCTTATAGACTAATAAGGTGTGACCCCTTATAACAAGGCAGCAGCTATCCAGTCTTCAGCGCCCTTTTCCACACATATCCAGACAGCATTTTCTTTGGTCACCACTAAAGAGCAGCAGAAACATGGATATCTCACAGATAAGAAAAGAGTTTAATAAATCCAACATACTATTAGAAGTAGAAGAGGATATGCAAGACATTTCAGGTAGATTTGATGATTTATTCAAAACAGTTAATAACCTTCTACACAAAGAGATGGCCATCAGATGGCACATAAATACATTGGAAGTATACATAGAAAAGAAGTTGATCCCAAGAAGCTTAAGATGGGACGTGGCACCAGAAATGGATAGTGGTGGAGACATCCCAGATATAGATGAATAACAGGCTTTCTTTACAGAATGCAGCATGAATCTAATGAGACCTATAATCAAATGTAAGAAGAAAAAATTGGAGCAAATAGTAAATAAGATTGAAGAACTCCAGGCTAATCTCGCGCCATGTAGGGACCAAGAAGAATACCAAGATCACGCCCTTGAGATTAAAGAAAAATTAAAATGGTTTGAAAAGGAACAAAAACTTAAAAAACAACACAAAGGACGAAGAGAAGGAATCCTAACAAAAAAGAATACAATTACCTTAACATACAGACACCACGTATCCCCACTCTATACCATTTACCCAAGATTCACAAAGATAGACATAATCCTCCTGGACGACCAATCGTGAGTGGTATTGGCTCCCTGACCAGCAGAATCGGCGAATACATCGACTCCTTCTTACAACCACTGGTGGTTCAGACTGCATCCTACCTAAAAGACTCAGGATCTCTACTTTCACTCATCAAACATTTCAAAAATAAACCAGAGGTATCACTTGGCACTGCTGATGTTAGTTCCCTTTATACTATCATCCCCCACCAAAAGAGCATAGAAGCAGTGCGATTCTTTCTAGAATCCAACAATCAACTTCCCCAACAACAGATTCAATTCATAATAGACTGCCTGGACTTCTCTCTAAAGCACAATTATTTCTGGTATCAGGGTAACTTCTACCTCCAAAAAACTGGAGTAGCTATGAGGGGCAAATTTGCTCCCAGCATAGCCAATCTCTTCATGGCACAATGGCACAAATCCTAAACACATCTAAACCAAGAGAACTCACGCTGTACAGAAGATATATTGATGACTGCATCTTTTTCTGGGATGGACCATCGGAGCAGTTAGAATCTTTCCTCTCTTCACTCAACAATGATTGGAACATCCGGTTCACCTATGAGGTCAGTGACACACAAATCAATTTCCTGGACCTAACCATCTATAAAGATGACAACCAGATAATAACCAAAACATTCTTTAAGGAGACTGATCGGAATAGTTTCATTCCAACAGACAGCTGCCACCATCCTAATTGGCTGAAAAAGCAAAAGCAAGATTACAGGCACATATCTCCAGCATACGTTTGGCACGTATACACACTGACCAGGGGACAACCATCACGCCAGTCGCCAAACACTTTATGCAAGCACACAACTGTGAATATGATCAGCTTCAGGTTATGGGAGTCCAAAGGGTTGGGGTGGGTCCACGGGGGGGTGACTTAAAACGAAAACTCCTGCAGTGTGAACTGCGGTGGATATACTCCTTAAACACACAGCACCCAGGTGGTTTAAACGAGGATGTGTCTAATGGTGACTTTTTGGCACTGTTTTGTGAGGTTCTGTTATGTTGTGTTTGCGTCTGCTTTTGTCTCTGTTCGGTTAGGTATTGGTCATTGTTTGTGTCAGGGCCTTTTGCTCTGACTCCATTGCACATTATTTTATGATGCTTGATCGGAATTTGATCAGAGCTGTTAATTTTGATTAATAATTTTTTAATTTTTTTTATTTATTTTTTTTTTTTTCTATTTTATTCTTTTTGGCACATGATGGTATTGGTTTCACGGTATGAGTTGATACTTACCTTTCTGTATTTAGTTTTTAGATATATTCGTTATGATGTACGGCCTCGGGGTGGATAGATGGTGACACCTAACCTCGGTCATGATGTGAAGAGGTGGAGCCAGCCACGGACTTGATCAGTGTGCATTTTTACATCATATAAGAAATCGGAAATAATCCTTCACCTCTACCAGCTTGGAAACACCTGGGTAGTCCGAGGATACGATTGAGGAAGAGTATCCACCGTTGCAGTTTGAAGTGGACCCCCGGTTGGGTTCCCACGTCTCCCTGCCAATTTTGTTGGACTATCGCAAATTGGACAAAATGGAGTATCCTGGAGCTTACAGTATTGCCTGTTCTTCACCTGTCTGAATTTACTCTTGTTCCCTTTGACCATACATTGGTGTGTGGTGTATTGCTTTGACGTGGTTAGTCAAGTGTGTTGTAATAGTCAAAGTAAGACCACGATTTCCTTATAAAGGAACATCTCCCCTCCCGTTAAGGCTTACTCTGGTTCTGGCCCTTTTTCAGGGGCTTGGTACCCTCTAATTATGTGTGCAAAGAATTATATGTGAATTCTTTGGCCTCTCACATCTCCCCTAAGATTGGGCATTTGTGAATTGATAACATACATTACCTTATTTGGACCTAATTATAATAGAGAATACATGTATATAGTTATTGATATGAATATTAGTATAGAGATGAATTAATATTGTCTATATTTTGATATTATTTGGCATAGATTGTTTGTTATGTTCATTTGTATGTGGTTTATGTGTTTAGGTCTACCCTTTGACCACCGCACCATGTGTTGTGCGCATGCGCCACCCAAGGCCCCATTGGCTTTGGTATTGCTAGTTATATTAACATTTTTATTCTGTGCACATCTTGGGCCCCATAGTAGCATTCGCTCCATAAGTATACTTGGGCCTTTAATTACCCTCCCTGTGACCCCCCCCCCTCTTCCCCCCTTCCTTCCCTGTCCGTTTTGATGCGCCCCGCCTTTAGGGTTTTAATATCCCCAGTAGTGGCGGTCTGGATGACATCTCAGCGCATGCCCCCGCCAGCCGGGGGATTTATGTTTTGTGATGGTGCTGCGCCGTTGTCATCTGCGGCTGCTGCACCGGGTGGAATATTGCGCTGTTTACTGTGGCGCGACCTCCCCCTCCCTGTTTACCGTCACTTAGCAACAGGGGCCGGTATGCCGCGTGACGTACTTCCGGCCGGAGTATGATCGCGCGGCGCCGGCCCACTGTATCTTCTTGACTCCCGTCTGGCTGCAGGTGTGTGGGGCAAGGTGTAGGAGGGTCGGGAGGGCCATGTGGGACACTCAATTAGTATCTGATTGGAGCGGTGAGGCTTGGGTGGCGCTATGCTCTCACATATATTGCAGGTGGAGAAGCTCTCTGCACTCATTTGCCCTTGAAGTAGTGCAGGAGACACTACGAACGCGCTCGGCGTTGTCTACTTGTGGGGGTCTATGCCTGGTTGGTCTGTATGCACTTTCTCCCCTTTTTTGTCTTTCTATTCCCCTCACTACGGCCTGGTTTCCTGCTCAATGGTATGTCACTTCACTGTATTTATGTTGATTAAGATGTGGATTTTAATAGAATAATAAGTGGGTTTGCACATTCTTGCAGTATTTTGCACATTTTGTATTTCAATTATTTAGATATATTGAGAGTGTATTAATTATAGGATTTAGATATATACACATATATTTTTAATGGAGAGTATTTCACTTGATGTATTTAGACAGACCTCCAGCGCCCCCTTGTGGTTTTAGAAGTTTATGTCATGTAGTCTGTTATTGTATAGTTTTAATGTTTATTGTGATTGTAAATATATGTAGATAGCCAATAAACTTGAATACTTTTTTCATACTTTTAATGTGGTGCAACTGGTGTGTCCTTGGCACTTTCTGAGGGTATTGTGGGTGACCCTCTCTTCCCTAAGTGTATTGAGTTTTGAGTGCTGGGATCAGTGTGCACACTATAATTGGTCTTTACTTTTCACTATTTAGCTTATAGACTGGTGCAGCTTTCTTAGCTTGTCTAAATTTCCGAAGGGACAGTTTACCAGAATTAGAAGAAATTGCACAGACAACACAGTCTTCCTTAACCAAGCACAAATCCTTGGAACTAGATTCACAGAGAAAGGTTATCGTAAAGAACACATTGAAGAAACAATCACCAAAGTGAACCAGAACTTCAATGATCAAGCATCCAACTCAAATACAACCACCAGCAATAACACAAACCTGAAACAAAATGAAAATCCCATTCATCACTGGTTACAGCAGAAATCACAAACGAGTAGAGAGCATCATCAAAAAACACTGGAATATTCTCCAAGCAGACTCCACGTTGAAGGATTTAATTCCAACCCGACCTAATTTTATTTATAGAAAGCCCCAAACATTGTCACAACACCTAGTGAAAAGCTTCACCAATCCACCCTCCAGTATGATAAAACAAGATGGAAAATTCACCAAATGTAGAGACTGTAAAGCCTGTAGAGCATCCTTAAAGTATACCTCCAACCCCATTCACCAAACATTCTTCACAGATCCAAAAACTGGAAAAGAATATAAAATTAAGGGGACAACATCATGCAATACTAAAGGAGTAATATACTGCCTACAATGTCCATGTGACCTACTTTATGTCGGACGCACAAGAAGGCAATTTAAAATTCGAATAGCAGAACACATCAAAAATATTACAAAAGGCCTGGACACACACAGTGTATCAGCTCATTTTTAGGCGAAAACACAATATGGATCCTAGATTTCTCAAATTTTGGATCATCGAGAAGGTTACCAATAACTGGAGAGGATCAAACCTAGAAGTAGAAATATCTAAACGAGAAACATACTGGATATTTGAACTGAACTCCACCTCTCCAGCGGGATTAAACATCGAGATAGACCTCAATTGTTTTCTACAAAATAACTGATTCTGAAGCCTTCCAACACCAATTATACACACTGTTACTTGAATTAACATTTCCTCCTCAACTTACCACCATTCACACATACCGCTCTTCAGATATAAATTCACCATTATTTTATTATTTTTTATTATTTATTATTTTTTTCCAATATTTATAGTCTAATATCTATTTATTCATTTTAATCATTATCAGCATTTCAGACATACGCAATTTTTTTACTACTCAAATAAGCATCATTTTTATAAACATCAAATCATTAATATTTAATCGTTCCACCATTCAATTATTTATTTTAATATTTATTAACTTACCTTTAATTTAGACAGATATCCTTTTATTCTCATAAACACCGCAATTTTTACTAACATCAATCCCTATACCTGCAATTTTAGACATATCATTATTTGCCACCTTATTCATTTTTAAACATAACTTCCTTAATTTATTTTATACATATGTATTTTAGATATGACTTCCAGACTTATTTATTCCTTCATTTAATTATATAATTTTCATTCATTTACCTAACATTACTACTATCACTATTATTTTATATTTTTTTCATTGCAATCTTGATTCCATCACACCTCACTAAAAAAGCGACATTATGTTTTCACATCTACATATCCCCGCTAAGGGCGGCAGAAATTACCCCCAAGCGTGTAACGATAAATAATTATTAGTATATGTTTGTCCGACGTGCAACATCAGAAAACTGACAGCTGATCGAAATACGAGCGCAGCGGGGAATGGCACCCGGACACTAGAAGTGACTACACTTCCCAGCATCCCCCGCATGCTACTGACGTCAACCTCCACCAATAGAAAGAGGACCTGTAATCAGACTCAGTAATACCTCGAGGATGGCACACCGCCGAAACGCGCGTCGGTACACAGGCGGTGCACGGAGCACCGATCCAGCTGATCTTCTACTCCTGCGCACCCTGATTTACTTCATCATTCGGAGCTAAGAGCTGGTGAGAGCATAGGAGCATTGAGACAAAGAACACTGACTTTCACCAACGGTTAAGCATTCCCCAGCCATATGGACTTTTTTACCTCCTGGAACTGGGATTTTAACCCCTCACCTAGACTTCAATAGGGCTCAAGGCTCTGAACATTTAAAGGACACACGAAACAAGCTTCCATACATAAACTTTTATTATTTGATTTGATCTACTAGTTTTAAGTTTCGTTTAATGTATATCAATAAAATCGTGTTGCATCCATTTGGACAAGCCTGATCATCATTTTGACGGCCATACAGTCCAATTTGGGAACAACCAGCATAACCTGGATACTAAGGAACACAGAAGTGCAACCAACCACGAGGATCACCAGAGTGCCCTAGAATATCAAGAGGAGAGATATAACTTTAGAGGCCCTGGGCGGGTTACGTACCCCCGGGCTGCGGCGGTGAGTGTTTAGATCAACAACAAGCTACTCTATTGCCTTAATTTGTTATTTCTATCATTCACGGTTTTAGACATTATTAACAATATACCTCATTAATATCTGCAAAAACTCCATATAATAATTGTGTCTAACTAGTTGACGTTTAGCAGATACATAAAAAATCCCAGACAGATTTAGTCCCAATAAGCAAGCACACACTCACTTATTGGGCATCCTCCGGTCTGAAACATCCTTTCAAGCGCGCCTAAACCAATCACCTCCCCACAGATAGCTCCATTTTTGGGGTAGGAATTGATATCTTTTTGTTTATAGACTAATAAGGTGTGACCCCTTATAACAAGGCAGCAGCTATCCAGTCTTCAGCGCTCTTTTCCACACGTATCCAGACATGCTGTAAGTATTATCTGTGTCTGAATTTCATTATATCCTATTGATTAATATTCTGTGCCAATGATTAAACATAAATATATTCTGAGAAAATGTTTTATAAATCAATGCATCTATATACATGTGTATTAAAGTGCTTAAGTACCAAAAATTTGATGTTTTCATTCATGTGCAAAAAGATTTTTAAAACCCAGAATTCATTATAAGAATAAGACACGATACATACAAAATACTAATAATCTTACAGATCCTGCACTACGTTGGGACCTACAGAGCAGTGCACCACCAATAGAATTGGTTATTTAATTTAGTTGGTGCCACCCTTATAAAATCCCCATTTGGAGTGTTGTCATGGAAAAATGGAAAGGACAGGAAAGGCAAAATTTGGAGACCTGCTACAGGTTACATGATGCACTTCAGGAAATAGCGGAGAGGTTTTTGGGGCAGGCTTCAAGTGAGCTGCATTCTGCCATATTATTGCTATTGCTTGGAATGTGCCTTTAATACTCTTTGACTCTGTGGTCATCAGTAGCCCGCCATAATAAACAACGAAGGTGTTTTGTGATGTATCCGGCACCTAGGATCTTTATGTGGCTGGGTGGCTCATTAGCGGCAGAGAGACATGAGGGCCGATAGAGCTTGTAGTAGTATCATGGCTAACTAGCTACAATTCAGATTATCGCATTATAGACCAGAGGATTGACTCTCCCCATCCCCGGACCTTGGTACTAACTAAAACCTTTTTAACTTCCATTACTGTTTTACTGAAGTTGTATGTCATGCGGTTATAGGTGGGGAGTATTGTTACAATAACTGATAAAATCTCCAATAGTAAGCACTTTGAGGTTTGAAAAGAAACAAGCTGGTTTGTACTTTTCTTTTCCTGTGGCTAATTATAATATCTCCCTGACAGTTTCATGAATATTGCATATAAATTGCAATATTGAATATTAAATCCTTCCACCTAACAACTGATACAAGAGGTTTTAGTGTGAAAATCAATTTCATGTTATCCTTGTACCAGAGCGTATTTAATCCTTTGGGAATGGGCAATAGAGAAAATGTAGCACATTACACAGGCTGAAGCAATAACCCTGCAGTAGTATAGACCAGTCTGAGAAAAGATGAGCAATGTGTTATTCTATACTATGATCTTGATATTTTTTGACTCCAAAGGGTGAGTGCGACCACTTAGCAGGATACACTATGAACATATTGAGTATGTGGTGATATTTGGAACATCTCAGTGGGGTATGAAAAACTTGTGTAGTACATTTGTTAAAAACAATTTAACATATTGTGAGAAGGGTATGGTTTGGGAGAACAGATATCTGCCCTTGAAATGGTTAAACTGGGAATGGTAAGCCTTGGGTGTGTCTCTGGTAACCAAAGGGTTAACACAGACACAGTATAAGCAGGATTGATAGTCTGTGTTGTCTATGTTGGCCATAGCTAACATAGACAGATTGTAAAATACGTACTGGGACCTGCTTGTTCTGGAGTGAGTGAGGTTGGTAGTGGGACGCTCACTCCACCCGGGGGGGGTCCGGTCCGGGGCTTCCACAGCCCACAGCTGTGGATCCTCGGGTCCTAATTTAAAGCTCACTGCAGAGCTGAGGAGTGTGGCCATACCCGGAGAGCTGACTGCTGGACTAAAGGAGGTATTGAATGGGCCACACAATGCTTGTGATTTGTAACTGTGGGCCGGATAGCCAGTCCCACGTATAGCTAGGGATTGTTATATATTAGTGAGTTGCTTAGCCGAGCAGGATTTATTTTTGTTTAAGCCTGATGTTAAGGCCCTGTGTTTGTTGGAAGCTACAAGTGTGAAATAAAAAACACTTGAATTGAACTGTATCCTGTCTGTGACCCTGCTTACTGCACAGCTACCAAGTATCTACCAGAGCGGTTCCCCACATATGGTGGCTTGGAGCGGGCACAGTGCAGTGAAACATACACTGGGTGCATGTCCTGGCCTTCAACAAGCAACAAGCCACAGCCATGGATGAGCTAATTAAACAGCTGGTTCAGTCCAACTTCCAGCAACAGAAGGCACACTCTGAGGCTATGCAGGCCCAGCAA
Source organism: Gastrophryne carolinensis (assembly GCA_027917425.1). NCBI lineage: Eukaryota > Metazoa > Chordata > Amphibia > Anura > Microhylidae > Gastrophryne > Gastrophryne carolinensis. The sequence continues at coordinate 142,854,735 of CM051244.1, forward strand.
CAGGCCAACTTACAGCAGCAAGAAACTAACAGGCTGCTAGCACAGCAGATGACAGCACTGGCGGCTGCACAACAAAAGCTGGGTGCAGCAATCCCGGAGCGGGATGCCAGGAGAGAAGTTCGGAAAGCCATGACAAAGATGACGTCAGAGGACGATGTAGAGGCCTTCCTAACAGGCTTGGAAAGAGTGGCCACCCGTGAAAGGCTGCCGCAGGAATACTGGGCAGAGGTTCTGGCACCCTTCCTCATCGCAGAACCACAGCAGGCCTATTTCGACCTAAGCGAGCAGGAAGCCCGGGATTATGCTACTGTAAAAGCGGAGATCCTAGCCCGTTTGGGAGTTGATATATACCTACGTGCCCAAAGAGTCCATAGCTGGAGGTTCCAAGAGGCGTTACCACCAAGGGCCCAGATGCACCACCTCATCCACCTGGTTCGCAAGTGGCTTCAGCCGGAGACATCAACCCCAGCCAAGATGGTGGAGAAGGTTGTTCTGGACCGCTTTTTGAGGGCCTTGCCAGGTGAGATACAGCAGTGGGTAGGACATGGGGACCCAGCTGACGCTAATACTTTGGTGGGGATGGTGGAGAGGTACTCAGCCACCCAAGCTCTGAGGAAAAAGGCCTCTCCCACCCCAGCCAGCCCCAAGTCCAGAAGGCCTATGGTACCTGCTAACTCCCGGGCCAGTGCAAATCCCTATGTTCAGGTGATGCCCCAGGGGAGGAGGAGAGCGGAGGCTCCTATCTGTTGGACCTGCCAGGAACCTGGCCATATTGCAGCCAAGTGTCCCCATAAACCTGAGCCCATGGACTGCAGCTCTGCCAGGAGGGTTTCCCTTTATGCGGCCCCGGTTTATACTGCTGCTACTCCAGACTCTATGGATGAGCGCCACCTCTGCCAGGTGACAGTGGCAGGGCTCCAGGTGCTGACGCTGTTGGACTCTGGAAGTCGGGTGACTCTAATTAATGGATCCCATATTAACCCTGGGACTGTCACAGGCCACACAGTTGGGGTCCGGTGTATTCATGGGGACGTGAAAGACTATCCTACTGCCATTGTGACCATCCAGACCCCCTGTGGAGAAAGTCAACATGAGGTTGGGGTTGTCATGAACTTGCCCCATGACCTTATTTTGGGACGGGATTTCCCCTTGTTCTGGACTCTGTGGCGGGGAAATCAGAGGACGGGGAGACCACCCTTAAGAGTACAACCCCAACAGAAGAGTCAAGTCTTAGACCCGGAGCCCAACGACCCAGACTCTGGGGTCCCAGCTGTAGGGGTGACCAGTGATGAAAGTAATGTAAGCACTGTATTTCCCCTAAATGTGATGGCCGGTGAGACTGAAGAGTTAGTGACTGGGCCACAGTTTTCAGATTTGGAGGTATCCCGTGACAACTTTGGCACAGCACAACTCCAGGACCCTACACTGGTCCGGGCTAGGGAAAATGTTGTGGTGGTGAATGGGGTGCCCCAGCACGCCAATGCTAATCAGATATTTCCCCACTTCATGGTTGACCAAGAACTTTTATATCGGGTTGACAAGATGCGGGGTGAGACCTGGGAGCAATTGCTGGTGCCCAAGCCTTATCGCCAAACCGTGCTGATGTTGGCTCATAAACATGTGCTTGGGGGACACCTAGGTGCCACAAAAACGTTGGATCGCATCCTGCAGCGGTTTTACTGGCCAGGGGTATATACTGAGGTTAAACGTTATTGTGAATCATGCCCCGAATGTCAGTTGCGTGCTCCTATGAGTCATTTTCGGAATCCATTAGTACCTCTTCCCATCATCGAGGTCCCATTTGAAAGGATTGCCTTGGACTTGGTAGGACCGTTGGTTAAGTCTGCCCGGGGGCATCAGCATATACTTGTAGTGATGGACTACGCTACACGGTATCCTGAAGCCATTCCCCTGCGGCACACATCGGCGAAGCTGATAGCTAAAGAGCTATTCGCCATGTTTTGCCGGGTGGGCCTGCCCAAGGAGATCCTCACGGACCAAGGTACCCCTTTCATGTCTAAAGTCACCAAGGAACTGTGTAAACTCTTTAACATAAAACAGTTACGCACGTCGGTATACCATCCTCAGACGGATGGATTAGTGGAGAGATTCAACAGAACCTTAAAGAGTATGCTGAAAAAGGTGGTGGACAAAGATGGGAGGGACTGGGATGTTATGTTGCCCTCTTTAATGTTCGCAGTCCGGGAGGTACCCCAAGCTTCTACGGGGTTTTCTCCCTTTGAATTAGTCTATGGCAGACATCCCAGAGGCCTGCTGGACATTGCAAAGGAGACTTGGGAACAGGAGCCCACCCCCCACAAAAGTGTTATAGACCACATCGCCAGTATGCAGGACAGGGTGGAAGCCATTATGCCCATCGTTAAGGAGCACATGGAGGCTGCTCAGAAGGCTCAAAGCCGGGTTTATAACAGGTCAGCCACAGTAAGGACCTTTAAACCTGGTGACCGTGTTTTGGTTCTGGTTCCCACAGTGGAGAGCAAGTTTCTAGCCAAGTGGCAGGGGCCGTATGAGGTATTGGAGAAGGTGGGTGAAGTAAACTACAGGGTACATCAGCCTGGTAGGAGGAAGCCTAAGCAGGTGTACCATGTCAATTTACTCAAAGCATGGAAGGACAGGGAGAGTCTGCTTACAGAGAAGTCTCCGGTTAAACTCCCTTCTGTGCTACCCCCTCAGGCTACCGTTAAGCCTGCGGAGGTGGGGGCAGAAGTGACGATTGCAGATACCCTCACGAAAGGACAACGCCAAGAGGCTCTAGAATTTGTAGCTAGGAATACAGACGTGTTTTCAGAGTTACCAGGGTACACGTCCGTAATCAAGCATGACATTGTCACGGAGCCTGGGGTGAAGGTTCGGCTAAGACCATATCGAGTCCCTGAGGCTCGTCGACAGGCCATTGCAGAAGAGGTTAAGAAAATGCTGCAGTTGGGAGTCATAGAGGAGTCCAAAAGTGAATGGGCCAGTCCCATTGTTCTGATTCCCAAGCCAGATGGTACCCTACGTTTCTGCAATGATTTCAGAAAATTAAATGAAGTTTCTAAATTTGACGCCTATCCCATGCCACGTATAGATGAGCTTATTGAGAGACTGGGAGGTGCTCGATATTTCACTACGCTCGACCTCACCAAGGGATACTGGCAAGTACCCCTGACAGAAAGCGCTAAAGAGAAGACAGCCTTCATCACCCCTGAGGGCCTATTCCACTATGTCGTGTTACCGTTCGGGCTTCACGGGGCCCCCGCGACGTTCCAACGCTTAATGGACATAGTGCTAAAGCCTCACAGGAGATACGCCTCAGCATATTTGGATGATATTATCATCTTCAGCGATGACTGGGAGAGTCACTTGGCCAAAGTACAGGCTGTGGTGAACTCTTTAAGGGCAGCCGGCCTAACTGCAAACCCCAAGAAGTGTGCGGTCGGGATGGAGGAGACACGCTACTTGGGGTATGTGATTGGACGAGGCATAATTAAACCCCAGGTCAACAAGGTTGACGCTATCCAGGAATGGCCTCAACCTGTCAGCACCAAACAAGTCAGGGCATTCCTGGGCATTATTGGGTATTACAGGCGGTTTATACCCAACTTTGCCACGCTGTCAGCTCCCCTGACTGACCTTTTGAAAGGAAAAGGGTCCGTCATGGTGCGGTGGAATGCACAAGCAGAAAGCGCTTTTCAGGCCTTGAAGTTGGCATTATGTGGATCCCCCATCCTCATTACGCCAAACTTCAAGAAAGAATTTATTGTGCAGACCGATGCGTCAGATGTAGGGTTAGGAGCTGTCCTGTCTCAGGAGGTGAATGGAGAGGAGCACCCAGTTACCTACCTGAGCAGAAAACTCACACCAGCTGAGAAAAACTACAGCATTGTAGAAAAAGAGTGTCTGGCGATAAAGTGGGCCTTAGAAGCACTAAGATACTACTTGCTGGGAAGACGGTTCCGTCTGATAACTGACCACTCGCCCCTCACCTGGATGAGTAGGTCCAAGGAGAGGAATGCCAGAGTCACAAGGTGGTTTTTGTCGTTGCAAAATTTCAGTTTCTCAGTGGAGCACCGAGCTGGGAGACTGCAAGGTAACGCGGATGCCTTATCCCGGACCCATTGTTTGATGTCAGAAGTTCGCCCCAGTGGGTCTGAACTGAGGGGGAGGGAGTGTGAGAAGGGTATGGTTTGGGAGAACAGATATCTGCCCTTGAAATGGTTAAACTGGGAATGGTAAGCCTTGGGTGTGTCTCTGGTAACCAAAGGGTTAACACAGACACAGTATAAGCAGGATTGATAGTCTGTGTTGTCTATGTTGGCCATAGCTAACATAGACAGATTGTAAAATACGTACTGGGACCTGCTTGTTCTGGAGTGAGTGAGGTTGGTAGTGGGACGCTCACTCCACCCGGGGGGGGTCCGGTCCGGGGCTTCCACAGCCCACAGCTGTGGATCCTCGGGTCCTAATTTAAAGCTCACTGCAGAGCTGAGGAGTGTGGCCATACCCGGAGAGCTGACTGCTGGACTAAAGGAGGTATTGAATGGGCCACACAATGCTTGTGATTTGTAACTGTGGGCCGGATAGCCAGTCCCACGTATAGCTAGGGATTGTTATATATTAGTGAGTTGCTTAGCCGAGCAGGATTTATTTTTGTTTAAGCCTGATGTTAAGGCCCTGTGTTTGTTGGAAGCTACAAGTGTGAAATAAAAAACACTTGAATTGAACTGTATCCTGTCTGTGACCCTGCTTACTGCACAGCTACAAAGTATCTACCAGAGCGGTTCCCCACAATATCTAAAAGATAGCTATTTTGTTTTTTTTGTGTATGTTGGAATTTTTTGACACATTATAATTTCGTCCAGTTATTCCCATTGGGTTAAACACTAACAAGCCATTAAGGGCTAATTTCACATCTATGTCTCATGCTAAATTAAATGTCGTCAAAGGACTGATATCTCACCGCACACTTCATTATTGGAATTACAGTGTATAAAAGAGATGTCATTAAAAAATAGAGGGCATAGACCCTTTGATATTAAGCCTGGGTGACTGATATTATCTTTAATCTGATATCACTTTCATATTGCAGTTTAGTTTTTCATACAATTTTAGCTGTAGATTCTGTATTTCTGAATTAGCCGGGATAACTGAAACCCACCTCGTAGGCCTGTAGGAGAATAAACTGCCCTGCAAACGATCTTCATTTAATTATCCTGTTGCTTATAGTGTGCAATATGTATTATTAAAAGTGCTGTTCCCTCTGAAGTTCTGCAATGTTGTAGTGCCAAGCATGCATTCATTGATTTCCTGCTGCATATTGGGCCTTTTACATTTTAACTGTCACCTCCTATAAAGTTTTTTTTGCTTCGTAGTATGGGGGACATAATTCATTGCAGTCACACGAAGCCCTGAATTATCTGAGTGAGTCCTTTAACAGTATGCGTGGTTCTGTAGGTGGTATTAGTGAGATTTATGGTAAAATAGTTGGTTGGTGGATGGTAAAGGTGGAACACATATTGGTAAAATGGCCCTTGGACAGTATGGGTAGTCCATCCAGTGGTAAGCGGAACATAAGTGGAGCAATTACAGTACAGTATGATCGACACAAAGATAGCATTATGCCCAGAAGAGGAAGCCAGATGGCTTAGGTTTAGGGGAGACTCTGAATCTTCTAACAGCTCCCTGCCAGCATGGAGTCTAAAGTTAGCAACGCCCATGATGATTCTACATAAGTTCATTACCTGCTGGATATGTGCAAGAAGAAGATGTGCCCACTTTATATTCACAGTCACAGCAGGGACTTATATCCAAGAGAACTTTGGGAAAACCTGTTGTAATCTCTTTTGCAGCAGACTACTAGTGATGACGCGGCTTTCACAATACTTACGCAATGGGCGGTAACATAACAGCCGTGACAGAATTTATTTTTCTGCCTTTTATAAATCTCCATCCATTCCAGCATCTGATGTTTGCTTTAGTCCTGAATATGTATATTATTTGCGTCACTGGAAACATTATTATCATTTTTTTAATTAAGAAGGACTCTTCTCTTCATTCACCAATGTACTTATTTATTGGGACATTTTCCTTGTTAGAAATCATTTTTGTCTCTATCATCATTCCAAACTTTTTAGACATTCTTTCTGGAAATAACCACATATCTTTTCTTAGTTGCTTTGCACAACAGTGCACTGCTGATACTATGGGCGTAGTGGAGAATTTTCTGCTTGCTGTTATGGCTTTTGATAGGGACCTGGCTGTTAACAGTCCATTGTATTATTCCAATATTATGAGTCGGTTGAGTTTTAGGCTTGCTGTGCTTCCATGGATTTTGGGGTTTGTTATTATATCCATCCCCACCATATTAACTTCCCAACTTGACTTCTGTGGCCCTAATGAACTGGACCATTTCTTCTGTGACTTAGCTCCTCTTCAGACCCTGGCATGTTCTGATTCATTTGTTAGCAATATGGCTATAAGCTGTGTCACTGTCATTGGTGCAATGTTTCCTTTCATTGCAATAATTGGATTCTACTCCCATATTATAGTAACTATTATAAATATAAAAAGTGTGGAAGGCAAACGCAAAGCCTTTTCCACTTGTTCTTCTCACATCATTGTAGCCAGTATGTATTATGCAACTGTCATTACTGTTTACATCAATCCAAACCACGGCCACAATGATAAATTCCTTGCCCTTTTGTACACTGTTGTCGTCCCAACTCTAAATCCTTTCATCTACACCTTGAGAAACAAAGATGTGAAAAGAGCTTTTTTCAAAACAGTACAAAATATAAGCAATCAGTTGAGAAAGAGGGACTAAAAATGGGTAGAATGTAAATGTAAAATTTAATTATGATATTTTGACTATAGTATGGTGGTTCAACACAAGTACTAATCATTAATTGTAAATAGATAAAATGTTATCTTTATTACAGGTCATTATTATCATTATCATATATTATCAGTTCTCCATGAACTCTGCCAATACAAGGACTGAAAAGAAACAGTGCTCAGGGAAACGGACAGCCCTGACAGCATGGTATCTTTCCTTATCCCCCAGGGCGTTGTCACTAGTAGAGATGAGCGAACTTCTTGAAAGTTCGATTCGGGCGATTCGCCTAATTTCGGGTTCGCCCGAATCCAACTTTCACGAATCGCTCATCTGAAAAAAAAAATGCCGGCATGGTGGCAGCGGGCAGGCCGGCTACGCTGTCAGCGGGCGGCGGAAGCCGGCCCGCTGACAGCGCAGCCGGCCTGCCCGCTCCCACCATGCCGGCATTTTTTTAAAAAGCAAACACTTACCTGCATGGTCGGAGCGTGGAGGTCGGCGTCGCCCTCAGCTGTCATCAGAGGACGCGTCATCAGAGGGCGCCTGAAAGCGGTGCCGGCCTCCACGCTCCGACCATGCAGGTAAGTGTTTGCTTTTTAAAAAATGCCGGCATGGTGGGAGCGGGCAGGCCGGCTGCGCTGTCAGCGTAGCCGGCCTGCCCGCTCCCACCATGCCGGCATTTTTTTTTTTTTATTTCAGGGAAAATTCGATCGGCACGAACCAAACAAAATTCGGGTTCGTGCCGAATCGAATTTTCCCTGAAATTTGGAGCGAATTCCGATTCGTCCGAACCGGTTCGCTCATCCCTAGTCACTAGTTATAACAAATAAGAAAAACAAAAAAACATTACCTGCCTCTTCCTGTATCTGCCCCCCGCTGGACAGTGTCCTCTCTACAGGTCCTTCTAGACTGGAGGCTCCCTCTTGGTCGGACAAGTCCTTCTCCATGTCCCTATCCTCCAGTGTCACATGAAAGGGATATAACAGAAGCCCTCTCCTTGGAGGCAGCCAGGACCCTGCGCAAGTTGGGGCACCTAAAAAAGTTGTTGAAGACCCTGCAGCATCTGTGATGATGGCAGCAGAGGGATGGCAGTAACCTACAACAGCAGAGGAGCCAGAAAGGACTGAGGGGCAATAGCCTCCCCAACAATGCTCCACATCCTCTCTCCCTCTTTCTACCACTTTTCCCACAATTCTTCTCATCTCCTCATCTCTCTCTTCATTGTTTCCCACACCTACTTCTTGGTATACTTAGTATAATTCTACTTAAAGTACCATTTAGCATTATTCTACTTAAAGTACCATTCAAAGTAATAGAAAGGGTTAAGTTAGATGGCTGCAGCTTACAACAAATAGGACCCCCCTATATAATTGGTCCCATGGAAACTCTATTTAGAAAAAGGATTGAAGCGCACAGCAAAGTTGCAGTTAAAGTTAAGCTTATGTTTTTATTGAAGCAAATGAAGAAATATACTTTGACTCAGCTCTAGGCTGTAGCATACAAAATAGGTTCATACAACTGTTCACACTGTGGCAGTGTATTAGAACTTTCCCCCTAAACAACATAGGACAAGCCTGCCCTATAACCAATTTGTTTGAATGAGACTTTGATGACAACAATAAGTTTAAACCAAGGGCTGAGGAGATGGCATAAACTCCTAACATTGGCCATAGAAAAGGCCTTTACCCAAACTAGATCATCACTCCTATCCCACAACCCTAGATCATCCTGTTAAAGGCTCCCCATGATTATGACTTACTCCTAAATGAGCCCACAGGTAAAGAGAATAATCCAAAAACACTGGTCTATTATTGGAAGCGATGTCCGATTGAGAGATGAACTGGCTAACCCTCCCATGTTCACCAGACTCTTTAGGAATATCAGACCCTTGCTAGTCTCAGAGCTGCGTAAATACCAACATGCTAAACATTGTAAAGTAAAATATTAACATTTTATATAAACTAATTGGATACAAGTCTAAAGATTAAAGATGAGTGAACCTTTTAAAAGTTCTTGTGTATGATTATTTCATGTCCTAGGGGATCAATGTTGATCCATTTTAGCAGTTGTTGTCTGTAATTGCTCCTTGAATTTGTGATCAATAAAATTGTATTCATTTTTATCCTTGATCTGTGCCCCATTTCTAGACTCTAGGAGAGCAGTCGTTGGTTTAGGTAAATTAAGTGTCTAGGGGAGCACACCCATTGTACATTGTTTTGAGCTGTGTCTACACATTTTTAGTTTTGTTGTGCTTTAGGTAAGGAGTCCCCCCCATTTTGGAGGTACCACCTCCAAAATGAGTACTGCACACAGTCATGTTTTAAATATTGAAGCACTGGAGAAACAATGACTGATAAATTACACAATATCTCTCTCTCTATATATATATATCTCACCAACTTTTACCTTTGGTGGACACTGGAAGCTTATAAGGAACAGGGTTTGAGAGAGCAAATTTCCTTCAGGAACACTTGATAGACAGATCTCAATAAATGCTCAGAGATCATAATGTATATGTTGATTGATTATGATAAAGTTCAACTAGCATCCAAGTGGTGGAGCCATTCCTACAATTTTACAGAATGATCTTTCCAAATATGAACAAAGGATACTGGATGGGAAAAAGAGAAAAAGTACTAGGGACACAATGGACACTCAACATAAGAAACTGTTTAAGTGGCAACATAAGAGCAATTGCAGATATGTAACCCAGGAGAGGTGAAGGGGTAACCATCAGAAAGAGTCTAATTCGAACTGGATGGAGACTCAGACCCCTAGAAATACTTTCCATCACACAGAACTTTTTTTTATCGAGCAACAATACAGCAGAAAAGTCAGACGGGGGAAGAAACAGGGCAGACACAAGTTGGATAACAGACTGTGGGATCACAGCAGGTGGGGGTATGGGAAACAGACTGATTGAGGATCTTGCTGTGGAAGTAACGGTGAGTGCAGAAAAGGTCCATAGGAAAAACTGCCTTTTCCCCACCCTTTGCCATCAGCCCAGCCGTACAGGTATTTTATCAGCTAGTCAGCAAAGATATTAAGCACATGCCTGAAGTACGAGGAAACTGGAACTTAACAAAAGAGGAATGACAGGCGCCTAAGAGACTGGAGAAATGCATTGACATAGGGATAAAGGAGGCTGACAAGGGTGGAAACATTGTTATCCTACCTGTGGGACTCTACAATGATGAGGTTTTGAGACAATTGAACGATGTGCAATATTATGAGAAACTGCCAGCTAATTCGTTTCCATCTTATAAGTGTCACAATGCACCTACCTGCACCTCGTTCCAGCGCCGCCTCCGCCTCTCATGCCCGGCCGTGCCGGGTGGCTGCGAGCGCAGCTGTGAGCGTGCCTCCCTCTGCTGCTTCTTCCTCTGCCGGCGTCTCTGGCAGTTCTCGTGCTCGCGCACGTGCGCGAGCACGTCCATCATATTCCCTCCGGCGGCCGCGTAGTTAAAGGGCCAATGAGCCCAGGTGGGTGGGGGGTTTTCCCGTGCGGGGACAGGGCCAATGAGTCCTAGGCAGGTACTGAAACCCTATCAGGTTAGAGTTTCCAGTGTGCACCAATCACATTCATATTTCCCCCCATCCCCAATCATTCCGTCCCTATAAAGGTTCACCGTGTCAGTTGCTCAGTGCCTGTGATAGCGCCTAGTACCTAGCCTTTCTTGCATGTGTCTCGTGATTGATCTTGTTGCCGACCCTCGCCTGAACTGACTATTCTAGATCTGAAATCCCGTTGCCGACCACCACCTGTACCGACCATCCTTGATCTGAACTCCCGCTGCCGACCATCGCCTGTACCGACCATCCTAGATCTGATATCCTGTTGCCGACCTCTGCTCTGAACCTTGACCACGATTTGCCTTCTCCTTTTGTACCGCTGCCATCTCAGAACACCCGTTGCCGACCCCTAGCCTGTCTGGACTTTCCTGTTAAAACGCTCCTGCTATTGGGCTCGCTCTATACCGCTCCCAGCCACTGGTTCTCCAGACCTCCCAACAGTAAGCCTACATCCTTTGAGCCATTGAAGTCCTGGGGGCAACCGCCGAATTTCACAAAGAAATTCGGGTTCGGCCGAATCGAACTTTTACGAAGTTCCCCATCAAAAATGCCGGCATGGTGGGAGCCGGCCGGCGGGCCGGTAAAGCCGGCCGGCCCGCTCCCACCATGCCGGCATTTAAAAAACAAAAAAAAAAAAAAAGCATTTTTGCGGGCATGGTGGGAGCGGGCCGGCCGGCTCCGCTGTCCGGCCGGCCCGCTCCCACCATGCCGGCATTTGAGAAAAAAGGCAAACACTTACCTGCAGGTCCGGAGCGTGGAGGCCGGCGCCGCTCTCAGCTGTCATCTGAGGGCGCGTCATCAGAGGCCGGCCGGCCCGCTCCCACCATGCCGGCAAAAATGCTTTTTTTTTTTTTTTTGTTTTTTAAATGCCGGCATGGTGGGAGCGGGCCGGCCGGCCCGCTCCCACCATACCGGCATTTTTTCGTTTTTTTTTTTCTTTGTTTTTTAAATGCTGGCATGGTGGGAGCGGACCGGCCGGCTTTACCGGCCCGCCGGCCGGCTCCGCTCCCACCATGCCGGCATTTTTTTTTTTAATTTCAGGAAAAATTCGAATATTTCCTGAAATTCGGAGCGAATTCCGGTTCGTCTGAACCGGTTCGCTCATCTCTATCCAAGACTATAATTATTTTTTTTCCACTCCTCATGATGGTTGTAATAAATTATTGCATGTTAGAATGACATTTTAGCATGTTCCTGTATCCCTTTTAGATGAGGTTTTGTTTGTTGAAGTGTACTTTATTGATGCATACAGTGGGATGTTTTCTTGAATGTAACTTATTTGCATGTATGATTAACCAATGTGACCTTTTAACTAGTACAAATCTTCTTTTGCTTTATTTTCTTTTTAAAAATATGACCAGATAGCAAGATTTACTATCGCTGTTCAAAAAATCTTTCTTTTATTGGTGTCCCCTGCTGTGGGCTTCAGGAGGCAGTTTTGTTTAAATCTGGCATGGCTGTAGCACTTGGATCAGGTGCCAGCACCTTCCTCCCCTTTGCTGAGAGGGGAGTGGCTATGGCACTCCTGGCCCGATGTGTCACTTCCTGCCTAACGCAGCATGTGCACACCTGCATCCCTGGAGAAGCTACATGTGGCAGAACGCGTGAGGTATGCAAACACATTGACCCCTGGACCTCATTTTAATTTTCTACTACAGGGCATCTCTTGCTATTTGTTCTATTTTGAGACTTGCCTCCTATTGTGTTTGCTTCAAAAACATATTTTTTGGTATTGCACTTAAATTGTCCTGATAGGACTGGCTTATTATTATTTTTTGTGTATTTATCTGCATTATTGCACTTTATTGTGGTTAGTTATGTGTACACTTTATTGAGGCTTCACTGATATAACACCTTATATAACACTATATTGCTTGTTTGTTTATGCAGATTATTACTTGATAGGATATATTCTTCGTATTATTTTTTTACATAGCACATGCACTTTAGTATGCCATAGGAGAGCAGTCAAGTGGATATCTCTGAGATAAAATAAGCACCATTGCGAATAATTAGCCCAATAATAAAAATACATATAAATATTCTGGATGGCGAGTAGAGGGGTCACTTATACACCTGGCATCAAGAAATATCCAGACAGGCTTTTTTTATATTTTAATGGAAGAAAGAGAAAATTGAGGGTGACAGACCCCTCACAGACTAAACCTGTCCCTCCCGGATTTTATTCCTACTAGGAGAAAAAAACACAAGCTTGGCGAGAGTTTTATTCAGTACGGGAGTATGAGTGACCCCTCCTCTCATTAGCCAAGGTGTTTAAATGGAATTTAATATTACACAATTTCGCGATAGTGCTCCTTTCAGTATATAAATTACACGTTGCCCTGATATATTTTGTGTATGATGATTTGATGTATGCTCATCATGGTCCTAAGGGATCAATGTTGATTCATTTTAGCAGTTGTTGTCTGTGCTCAACAAAATTGTTATCATTTTTATTCTTGAGCTGTACCCTATTTCTAGACTCAGAAGAGCATTCTTTGGTTTATGTAAATTAAGTGTCTGGGGGGGGGCGTCGATTGTAAATTATTTTGATCTGTGCCTACACATTTTTAGTTTTTCAGTTTAGTCCCCATTCCAACGCCATTGGCCATGGTGTCTTCAGCGGAACAGAGGATGCACATCCTCCACTTCCAGTTTGCACTGGGCTTCAAGCATCTCGTTCCGTTGTCTTATATGGGCTATGCAGGCTGGTAGCCTTCAGGGCTGGGGCAGGCTGCTCAGGCTCAGCATCCTGGTCTACCAGCCACCATAGCTGGTACCTGGGCTGGTTTTGCTTGGATAGGGGGACCCCACGCCATTTTTAAAACATTTTTAAGAGTTTAACCCTTACATTTTTTAAAAGAGGCATGTCATTTTTTACAAAATTTTTAAGGGTACAAAGGCCTCTCCCTGTGGCGGGGTGTGAGATGCCAGGAGCCCAGTAGGAGCTGTGGATTCTGCAGAAAGTAGCATGGAACAGCGACTGGAGAGCGGCACAGTACAGTGAATTGGATGACAGAGAGAGAGCAGGTGAGGTTTTACTTTTTTATTTAAGGATTAGGGGAAAATTTGGTTGGCATGAATCACATTCATGTCGAATCAAATACATCCTCCCCATTGTTAAATATCTGAAAGTTCACCACAAAACACTAATGTAATTTTTTTTACTTGCTCATAAAAGTAATTTTGATATGCCAAGATATTTCTAGATTAATACATTCAAAAACCTGTAATTGGACCAATGTAAAAAGAACACAATTTTTTAAAGAAATAATATATACAGCTCCACTGCTTCCAGAAGAATTGGGACTCCTAAAGTGCAGTGCAGAAAGCCCCCCAAAATGCTGCTCTCCACAAAGTTCTAAATGACCACAGACAAGTAGACGTAACATATGTACTTATGAATATATGAAGATGTTTGTAAGGATATTGCTGCAGTGCCTGAGAGAGATCCTGGTCCCTCCTCCTTCAATGCCCTACCATCAGGACGAAGATTTTGGGTACATTTCACAAGAACTGACAGGCATTAAAATATCTTTCATCCACTAGCTATTGAAATTCTAAACAGTGATGGCTGCACATTGCACATCTAGCCTTAATGGTTGTCTACATGTCATGGTCATGCTTTTGCGATTTCGGAATACTAGATATTCTGAGATAATTGTATTGTCTTTAAAAGGTGTCCTTCAACTTTCTTCTAAGGCCCCCGGGGATGCAGCAGCATGTGATCCCCATTGAAGTTAATGAGAGCCGTTTGCCAAATGACCCACGCATGCGCTGTTGGAAGGTGTGAGTGAATAGTGGTGTTCTGGGGGGTTTCACACAGTCTAAAAGACTCCAGGTCCAGATTATTTGCTATCCCCTGGGGCATACCAATCGGGATGCTCTGCTGATCTAGCAAGTTTAGGACAGTGCCAAATGTAGCCCAAAGCAATGGTGTAACAATTACCAGCAGTATCACTTTAAGAGCGACAATATCTGTAAAGTCAAACTCTGGTATTCTTCATCATGTTTGGGATGGGGCATAAACAGGACAGACATGCCACAGCTCCCTCATTGCGCCTATACTCGGTATACTGAGGTCACCTTCCATCCACAGTCCAGTGCCCCAAAACGGCCTGTGTTACTTGTTTTACTAAAGCCTTTGCCCAATATTGATAACAAGACTAACAGAAAGAAGTATTATGGTGAATAGCCTGCCATACACTAAATATTTCAGTTCCAACTAATCTGTCACATTAGGGCTGATTCAACACTGTGAGAATTTTTTTTTCTCACATTTTCTTTTTTTTTTTTGGTATGCATGCTGGTGTCTGATCGAATTGTGGTTGTTTTTATGTTTCAGGGAGATCAGTGTAAGTTTGACCATGATGCAGAGATTGAAAAGAAGAAGGAAATCTGCAAGTTTTATATACAGGGATATTGTACCAGAGGAGAGAATTGCATCTATATGCACAATATCCTGGTGTTTTCTTTACACATTTTACAATTTTTGCCTTAAGTATTTATGTTGCACTTTTTTAGACAGTGTTACAGTGAGCATTTTCCTTTCTTCCCCTGGCCGAATCATAGATAAAATCAGGGCTTCAGAGGATTTTGGTACCAGAGCTGCAGGACCCGACTGGATCGTCCATAAACACCTCTCCCGGGGGTTCCATGTTGCATCTCCGCAGGCTGGGTTCTGGAACATGCTGTAAACTACAGTGGCATCGAGGATGCAGTTTTCCCTCCAAGTGCTGGAGCTCTGTCTGATACAGGACCCCTTATGCCATGCATAATATACATGGCATAAAGTGCTGATTGCACCAAAGCCCACACATGTGCCATGGGAACTTGGGAAAAGTACATTTTACAACCTATCTGCAGGGTTTCATATGGTGGAGCATCACGGATTGGGATGCACCAGGGGAATGGACCAAAACCCCATGTTTTGGTCCACTTTCAAGTGGAACAAAAACCACCAGCGGCCACCCTGGAATCTAAAAGATCAAGCCGCTGGCTTTCACCTGAGACATCCCAAATCGGGATGCACTGCTCTATAACACCCCCATAATGCTGCAATTTACTTTACTCCTCCTTGCTACAGAGGTGCATGTGCGGGCTTTCATCCAATGAGAGCCGCCTGCTATGTGATATGTCCTTCTGCAAACGTCTCTCCTTGTTTTCAAGAGGGACCACGCACTGCAGTGTCCTGGAGTTGTGCGCAAGCCCCCACCCAAACCAGGGATGCCCCCAGGGATACGGCAGCACAGGATCCCCATTGAAGTCAAAGAGAACCATTTGCCGAATTATATAGTCATGGCATATGGCTCTCATTGGATGAGAGGGTGTTCCTGTCACATCTCTGGATGCAATAATATTGCAATAATAATACTATAATGATAAAGCTCAATTGTGAGGCCCTTCTGGTGACGAATAAAAATTGTTGGAGGAAATATTGTGTTCCCCACACCAATTGAATACTTTCCAGTATCTGGAGTAAAGCTTAGTTGATGACTCCTTGCGATCCCTAAAATGAGTGCAGTGAGCAGATAATTGATGTAGAGAAAGCCCTCTTTCCTCTATAATGGAGATTACGACATCAACACTGGTAACGAATGTAACTTAGGCCCTTATTTAACAAGGGATAGCGCCAGGTAGCGAATGGTGAGCGAACGGTAATGACGCTCACCGCCACGAGAACGCCGGGTCCCCTCCGCAATCACACATTTATCAAGCCAATCCTGCTTAGCGACTGACAGAGCGCCAGATAGCGAATCATTCATCATTATTCCAGCCTCACCCCACAGCGCCAGCGAGCGACCTTGAACAGCGACAGGTATGACCTCTCGCTACCTGGTGCTCTCCAATGCATTTCAATGGAGCAATCTTTAAATATTCATAATTAAATGCTATTAATATATTTTTTTTTTTTTTAAATGGCAAAAATTCTGTGACCACTTCTGCAATGTTAGATATTTTTTTTAAGGTAAAAAAAAAAAAAAAAAATTTGTGCAGAATTGATATTACAGGTCTGATATTAATGTATTCATATTACAAAATGTTTGTAAAAACATGTTTTTTTATATTTCTAAAAATATGGTTGTTTGGGGGTTAAAAAACTGCTTTTAACCCATCGCCGCCAGCGCTCTGGGGTTTAAACATGCATTTCACAGCACGAGAATTTTTTGAGCGTGATTTGTTAATGAATATGCTGGGAGCCGTTCGCTATGGCCATTCGCTGTCATGCGCTCCCATACAGCGCGGAACCTGTCAAACAGCGACTCCTAACCCCGTATTCAACATTACCGCACACCGACTGAGTCGCTGTCAACAGCCGAACAACGGCCAAGCACAGCGAATACTAGTGTGCGCTGTGAAAATAACGCTACTGGCGCTCATCTGTCGCTACCTGGCACTATTAATGAATCGGCCTCCCCGTGTTAATTAGGGTGCTGTAGAGGGACAGAACAAAGGTGCTGACTTTCTTGTTCTGTCTGGAATCAAAAAGGTTCCCTTCTGGAGTCCCCGGTATTGGCAATTTGAACAAAAAATGTCAGCTCCCCGTGGAAGATCTGCTGCATGCTGTGAAAGTCTGCTGCTGACCATATTGGAACATTGTTTCTGTCCAATACAGTAATAAATGTAATCGTTATGCCCCTGGCTGAACTGCTCCCGGGGCCACACAGAGGACTAATGTAGGCCACCGCAGTGGCATTCTTTAGCTGAGCCATAGACCTTATAAGTTCTTCCACTGAATCCAAAGGAAGGGATGACCAGTTGTCAGGTCTTCTAATTATAAAGAATGCCACTCCTACTTCGATTGGAAGTATACAAATCCTCTTGACATAATGGTCGGCTGCAGTGGCCTGGTATAAAATCGAGTAAAGGGAACCACTTCTATTGATGCTAGTATCAGGCTTAGTATATTTAGGAATTTTGCTACAGAGTCTCATTCATATAAACTATTTCAAATGGCTTTTCATACTTTTGCTTTTCTGGTCTTATGTCTATTGCCTAGAAAATAATGTACCTGGATAGGAGGATAGATTAGTTCCAAATTTACAATACACCCAAGTAGTGTGCCAACAGCTATTGGTTGTCAGGAATAGTATAATATTATACAGTATTATACATGCGCAGCCCCCACCCTCACCCATCCATGGCGTCCTCTCACACGCTGGCTGCGACTTAGGCCCTTATTTATGAAGGAATAGCGACAGGTAGCGACTGGTGAGCGACCGGTAATGACGGGCACCGCCACGAGAACGCCGACTCCCCACCACAATCACACATTTATCAAGCCGATCCTGCTAGCGACTGAGATAGCGCCAGATAGCCACTCATTCATCATTATTCCAGCCTCAGCCCACAGCGCCAGCGTCCGACCTTTAACAGCGACAGGTATGACCTCTCGCTACCTGGCGCTCTCCAATGCATTTCAATGGAACAATCTTTAAATATTCATAATTAATTGCTATTAATGTTTTTTTTTTTTTTTTTTTTTTTAAATGTCAAAAATTCTGTGACCACTTCTGCAATGTTAGATATTTTTTTTAAGGTTAAAAAAAAAAAAAAAAAATTTGTGCAGAATTGATATTACAGGTCTGATATTGATGTATTCATATTACAAAATGTTTTGAAAAACATGTTTTCTTTTTCCCAAAAATATGGTTGTTTGGGGGGTTAAAAAACTACTTTTAACCCATCGCCGCCAGCGCTCTGGGGTTTAAACAAGCATTTCACAGCGCGAGAATTTTTTGAGCGTGATTTGTTAATGAATATGCTGGGAGCCGTTCGGTATGGCCATTCGCTGTCATGCGCTCCCATACAGCGCGGAACCTGTCAAACAGCGACTCCTAACCCCGTATTCAGCATTACCGCACACCAACTGAGTCGCTGTCAACAGCCGAACAACGGCCAAGCACAGCGAATACTAGCGGGCGCTGTGAAAATAACGCTACTGTCGCTCATCTGTCGCTACCTGGCGGCCTCTATATATTTACAACTGCTCTATACTATCATTGTTGATTACTGATGTGCATTGAGCTATTTCCACCACCAGAGGCAGCAACTTGGCTCATACTAGCTTTAGTCTGGTGAATGCAGTGTGCATTTATTATTTCAGTGCACATAAAAATGTATTGTTATCCTTGTTCTATATCCATTGGCTTCACATACACTTTAACACACTGTGGATTAGCGGACTATAGCTTCAACATTCTTATTTGTACATATCTGCATTGAGTCAAATGGTGGATATTATGTTTATGATCTACATGAATACTGCTTAATGCATCCTTGTCATATACTAATTGTTTGTAATGTGTATATATTATGTGAGTGTACATGTACATACTTAGACTTAAAAATGCAAAAATTTGCATTTACCACCTATCCTTGTGTATGGTGTACATTACTCCATTCTGTTTATGTTGCAAGTGTAAATTAAACATCTCAACCTCAGGTAACCTACTCCCAATTAATCCATTGCATTGTATGTTCCAATGCAAACAGGGGCACCTTGGCGCCTGGTGGTGCAGATTTAGCATACCTTTGCAGATATGTGCCAATCGAGATATCTGATTTAAACTGGATTTAAAGACAGATCCTAGGATGAGTTGCGAGCGAAAGAGTGTAGTAGCTCCTTCAAGATTTGTGTATTTCAATTTCCCTGCAACTTCCAAGTTAGTCAAAAATTGGTCTCTATGAACTCTCTAAACTGCAAATCTCAGGAAATTTTGATGAGCTTTACAAATTAATATGTGACACCCCATTGTCCATTGCAGTAAGACACTCCCACTAATCCAGGGAGGCTAGCTCTCTCCCAATAGCTATTTATACCTATTCCTTTCAGCTTGTGGCAGTAGGGATCTAGGTTTCAGGGTCTCCATTGAGGTCTTGGAGCATGTAGAGATGATTTCATTTCAGGTCTCTTGTTAATCGAAAAACCTAAAGGTTCTCTCTTAGGGACATGTTCCACTGTGTCATTCTCCAGTGGTAATTTAAGCTCATTTTTCCCAGACTATCCGCTTAGGACTGGAATAATCCTCTTGGCTCAAAGCTGATTATTTTGGCCCTATTACTTTTAAGGCCCGGAATTTGGCCTCAGATTTGGCTCTATTATTTGGCTCAAAGCTGATTATTTTGGCCCTATTACTTTATAGGCCCTATTTTGGCCCTATTACTTTTAAGGCCCGGAATTTGGCCTCAGATTTGGCTCTATTATTTGGCTCAAAGCTGATTATTATTTTACTCTCTTGATTATAACTCAAAGAATGTGGCTAGACGTGTTACTCGAGTTACCTTTTTGTCCACAAAAGCCTTACTGAAAGAACTTGCTTAGGAATGGAAGACTATTCTGATGTCCTCTTACAGAGACATTTTCTTCAGAATCTACTTGGGACCTATATCTTCCCTCATAGGAATAGTTTGATGGCACGTGCCTAAAATATGGAACCTATTTTACCAGTTCCAGTTAATTCCCATTTATTAAAAATGCTTGGCATCAGGTGATCAAGTGTGGCTTGAAGATACTTATAATAGATGTCCCTTATACTCTCGCATAGGCCATTATGGGTGCCTGGCCAAATATCCTGGCCAAATATCCAAAGCAACTGAAAAGTGGGAAGACAACTGGCTAGCATTGTATTTGGATAGGAAAAAAAATATCCTGCAGCAATGGATTTCCCCTCTAACTCTTCCTCTTGGCAAAATAAAAGATTGTTTATAGTAGAATGGATAGCTACCTTTATAAACCATACCAACAGTTATTTTACAAAAAAATCAATTACATTTTGCCTGTCACTATGCTCCCTCACCAAAATGTGGCTGTGTGATTGGCCAGTGGCAGTTCTGTGTCTGTGACACGTGACCGATGCTGGCCAATTACACCACCACATTTTGCAGAGGGAGCAAGGGGACAGGTAACATTTAGGGGGTTGGCAGGGGCTTCTTGGAGGGGGGGGCGGCCAGGGGCGTAGCTAGGGGGGAGCAGGGGGGCACATGCCCAGGGTGCAGCAGGACAAGGGGGTGCCAAAGGGGGACCTAAAAACGGGTTGGGGCGCCATTTAGAATCTTTGCCTCAGGTGCCAGAAAGCCTAGCTACTGCTCTGGGGGCGACATTACCACCCCCCACCCCCAACAGCGGACCAACACCAATTTTTGGTTAAACCTGGAAAAGTTTTATTGCTACTTCCAAGGTGGAATATTTACTCAAATTATTTGAGGTCTTTGGTACCTTACCAGGATGACAGGTGTCATGGCGGTACTCTTGCCCAATTACCTGCACCCCCTCTTGGGATATTGGGGTGTGGAAGAGACCAGTGCCCATCGTTATGCAAAGGGCAATAGGCCCATATGAAAGGACATAGGAGCTGGTATATTGGTAGGGACAGAGGCCAGCCAGCCTCTGAGCCCTGGGTTACCAGCCCCTACTTTATACCTGGTGCCTTGGCTCTGGGGTGAGGGGGTACATATCTTGTTTTTTAATGTTACTAAAGTGATAGAGATTCAAGTACCTTCCCCCAGAAGCAAGGATTTGAACTGGAGTGGCACCTCAAACTAACACATATATTTCTTAAAATTTCACTATTTCTTGATTCGTATTCTTAAAAAAAATCGTTGAATAACAAAACACTGTATGACATCACTTTTGAAAAAAGAGAGCTCACTTCCAATACAAGCAACTGAACTTTGGGAATATGGATTTCACAATATAGCATAAGGTTCAATTTCATCAGTGGTTAGTTGATTTCTTTAGAACACTCCTGTGTTCCCCCAGAGGGAAGCAGCTGCAGGAATGTCTTTCTCTCCCCTGTGACCATGCACTGTATTCAGTTAAGGAGGACATGGCCGCACACAGCCGTATAAGGATGCAAGTGATGATGTCACCTACACATGTGCTGTGTGCTTATTGGCGAGCTAAGCATATTGGGTGACCGAGGGAGTTCAGACACCGTAGCATCCCAAATCTGGATGCCTCGAGGTACAGGAATCAGGCAGCCTGCTTTTGATCCATTTTAAGTAAAGACTCCAGTTTTTTTGAGGAGATTTAGAGTACAAGGGTCACCAGTAGAAAGTGAATAATATATTTTTTAGAAGAATGTAAGGGAAATGGATGTCAGGCTCCCAAAATTGGGGGTATCTTGGTAATCTTCAAAGGCCTATCTAGTCACATTTTAAAATAATATCAAGACTAGACTGACTAGACTGATTATTCAAAAGTGATGTCATACAGTGTTTTGTTATTCAACAATATTTTTTAAGAATACGAATCAAGAAATAGTGAAATTTTAAGAAATCTATGTGTTAGTTTGAGGTGCCACTCCAGTTCAAATCCTTCCTTCTGGGGGAAGGTACTTGAATCTCTATCACTTTAGTAACATTTGGGACAACTCTTCATGACAGCAATGATTCACTCTAAGAAGGAGGGATAAACCAAGATAAAAGAAAAATGTGCATCAATTCATCTAGATCTAACTTCTTTTCAAACACATGAAAGATCTGAGGTTGCGGTTGCTGATGCACCCAGGTCAGAACATGACAAGTGTTGATTCTGCTGATGGATGTTCACATCACCCTACCAGCAAAGCATTACAAATGGCATGCAACCTTCCCTAAAAATTAATTTTTGTTCTTTGTATATTTTACATTTTTGCAGCTTTAACGGAGAATCGCCTTATTATTCAGCTAATTATTTTCATTAGATGCAACATTAACAAGCCACTAAGGTGAGGTCTGGCTAATTTCATTCTTAATTCTCATTCTAAAATGATACATTCTCAAGGGAATGGTATCCCACTGCACAGCTTTCAAGAGGCCATAATTGGAATGAGTATAAGAGAGGTAACCTAAGGAAACAGGAAACATAATGGACCCTTAATAAAGCCTTAATGACACAGTTTGACTTCATAAGCATCTATTACCCTTTCGAAGCTAAGTTTTCTTGATGTAATATCCAGATTGCCTGCAGATTAGTGTGCATGGTGCTTTCCTAAAATCTACAATGTGGTCCAGCCAGACATGACATCATGTCCTGCTAAAAATGGGACCCTGCATTTGTTATACAGTATTAGAAGGACTTCTGGCCCTGCCATTGCTGCAAGGTATGGGTAGGTCACAGCATTCTGAGGTTTTCAGTGAAATGAGTGAGCCTTGTTTTAATGTTTCCATCCTTGTCATTAGACTTCATTTAACACACTGTGGTCTCATAAGTGGCATAGGTAGGGTGAAAACAAGGATTCGTTGATTGGTATGAGTGGGACACATGATCGCAGGGGAACCTTAGACTGTATTGGTAGTTCCATCCAGTGGTAAGTGCTACCCTTGGACATTTCTGGGGAAACAGGGTGGTATAGAACAGGTGTGCACAATCTGCAGCCCAAGGTCCACATTCGGCCTGCACTCTTTGCAGTTGCAGTTGCAGGCCCTGGCACCTCTGCCTACCTCTACCCACCTCTGCTTATGTCACCTCTACCTATCTCACTTGTGCTTACCTTTGTCGACATCTGCCTCCCTCACTTCTCACCTCTTCCCACATCACCTTTTCCTGCCTGACCTCTGCTTTCATCTTCCCACCTCATCTGTTCCTGCCTCACCCCTGCTCTGCTCGCCTCAGCTCACATCTTCTCATCTTACTGTACCTCTGCCACCAAAGCTTTTCCTACCTAAACTCTTCCCAACACACTTAATCCCACCTCACCTCTTCCTGCCCCACCTCTTCCCACCACTTAAGCTCACACCATACCTGTCTCATCTCCGCTCTCCGTACCTATAGTCACCTCAGCCAATCTCACCTCTTGCTGCCTCATCCTAGCCAACCTCACCCCTTGTTCACCTACTCTTACCCCACATCTTCCCACTGCACATCAGCCCAGCTCACCTTTTGCCACCTCATCCCTGCCCATTTCTTACCAGATTACTTCTTCCTCACTCATTTTTTCCTCACCTCTTGCTGGCTCACCTCAGTCAACCTCACCTCCCTTTCCACAGCTATTCCCACTTCTTCTCTGCTTTTTATTTTTAAAGTTTATTTATAAAGCACCATCATCTATCAATGTCACAATGTGAAAATACAAACAGGGTAAAACAACTAACTTACAATACATGACACAAAAGCACAAATACATAGTCATACTGAAATACATTGGGAGAGATGGCCCTGCCCTTGCAGACTTAAAATCTAAAAGATAAGGGTGGAGACAAAAGGTAGGTCACAAGTAGTATATACATGATATATATGATGGCACGTGACCTGAAGTGACTCGAGCTGTCTTTTATTTAGACCAAGTGATATACTCCTCTGAATAGGTGGGTTTTGAGGGCACCCTTAAAGGCTTGTTGGAGTGAGGGATTGTATGGGGAAGGGCATCCCAGAGTAATGGGGTGGTGCATGTGAAGTCCTGGATGCGGAAGCAGGAGGAGGTGATTAGGGTTGAGGACAGGAGGAGGGTCCTGGGCAGAGGGTTGGTATTTGTTGATAAGTGATGAAATGTAGGCAGGAACCTGATTGTAGAGTGTTAAGGTTAGTATTTTAAATAGAATTTTCTCTGATATTGGCAGCCAGTGGAGGGACTGACATAGAGGAGCAGCACTAGAGAAGCGAGAGGAAAAACTAATTGAGTAGCAGAGTGAGAATAATTTGGGGTGGTGCCATTCTGGTGCACTAGGATTTTGGGGGTATCAGTTGAGAGGAAGGGGTGGATACAGGAGATGTTTTTGAGTTGGAGACGCCAGGAGGTTGCAAATGTTTGAATGTGAGGTGTGAATAAAGGAGAGGAGTCCAATATAACACCAAGGTATCGTGCTTGGGTAGTTGCAGTAATTGTGAAATTATTGACAGATATAGTTGGTGTGGAGGCAGTAGGGTGGTTTAATAGTGGGAAAACAACAAACTCAGTCTTGTTCATGTTTAGTTTGAGGGAGCCAGATGACATGAATGATGAAATAGCTGTCAGACAGTCAGGAACATGGGATAAGAGAGAAGGGAGATCTCGGCAGAAAGGTAAATTTGAGTGTAGTCTGCATAGAAGTAGTGTTGGAAGCCAAATGAGTTTGAGTTGTTCAAGACTAGAGATGAGCGAACTTTTGAAAAGTTCGATTCGGCCGATTCGCCGAATTTCACAAAGAAATTCGGGTTCGGCCGAATCGAACTTTTACGAAGTTCCCCATCATAAATGCCGGCATGGTGGGAGCCGGCCGGCGGGCCGGTAAAGCCGGCCGGCCCGCTCCCACCATGCCGGCATTTAAAAAAAAAAAAAAAAAAAAAAAAAAGCATTTTTGCCGGCATGGTGGGAGCGGGCCGGCCCGCTCCGCTGTCAGCGGAACCGGCCGGCCCGCTCCCACCATGCCGGCATTTTTTTTTTTTTATTTCAGGAAAAATTCGATCGGCACAAACCACAAAATATTCGGGTTCGTGCCGAATCGAATATTTCCTGAAATTCGGAGCGAATTCCGGTTCGTCCGAACCGGTTCGCTCATCTCTATTCAAGACCATGGGTGTAGACTGAGAAGACACACTAAATGTGGGAAACACTAAATGTACGATCAGTGGTCTTGTATTTAGGTGTCAGAATTTGGAGTAAAAGAGGATGGTCAACAGTGTCGAAAGCAGAGAATAGGTCAAGAATAAGGATGGAGTAGTGGCTGTAGTGCTGTTAATAGATTGTTAGTTACTTTGGTAAGGGTGGTTGGAGTGAACGTGCTTTTCAAGAAGTTTGAATGAAAAAGGAAGCAGCAAGATAGCTCGGTAACTGATGAGGTCTGATGGGTCCAGAGAGGATTTTGTTAATAATTTGGGCTATGCCGGCATTTCTGAATAGTGAAGGGAAGGTGCCAGATGAATGAGAGAGATTAATTAGTGATAGGCAGTGTGAGGGATGAGGCCAGTTGTGGAATAAGGTGGGTTGGAATGGGGTCTAGAGGATACGTAATGAGGTGGGTCTTGGAGATGAGGGTGGATAGTCTCTTCTTCTGATAGAGTGAAGAAGTCGTGGGGGGGAGTCATGTGGGATGAAGTAGATATAGGAGTTAAGCCAGCAGGCTTAGATTATCTCTGTCTACCTCAACCCGCTCACTTCTTCCCTTCTCACCTTTGCATATCCCAAAAAAGAATATCCAAGGTTTTATATGGCCAGCCCCATCTAACTAACTCTTATTGTTCATGGGAGCAGCCATGATGGAATTACTGCATAATGCCGCACCGTTTTCTTCTGTTGTGAGGAGAAGGGAGAGGTAGTGCTTTGTCTCATACATCTAAATAGAAGACATTGGTGTGGCATTGTGCATTAATTCCATCATTAAGGTTACAGCTTTCCTGCAATAACCTACCTTTTCTCTGCTTACATTTTAATGTGACTCCTTGAAGTGGAACAATAGGACAATGTTTTTTGACCCAAGACATTGTGCACCCCTGGTATTGGATAGTAGGATGGGAATAGAAGGATTGCATTATGCCTGTCTCTTGGCTGTAGGGGGACTCAGAGGTTCCTAATATCAGAACTGTAGTGTAGTGTAGTGTGGTCTGGGGAATTGTAGGAAACACGTTGGTGCAAAAGATATTTTTTAAAGTTTTTTTTGCACTGTGTTGTGAATAAGAAAGACTGTTGAAACTCAGTGCTCAGGCATTCAATGAGGTTTGAAGATCCTTTTTAAAATATGGCAAGCCACAACTTTTTTAAATGAACCCAAAGTCAGCTTGGAACAGCCAACAGGTCAGGGTGCAATATATGTTGAACAGGGGAAGGGAGCTTGTAGTCTAGCTTTAGAGCTGAAAACGTAGGTTCAACCATTAATTGGTCTTTCAATGTACAGTGACGTTGAACTATGGCAATTTTTGTGGTGGCATGCTTCCCTTCATCACATACAATGCCACCCGCCTCTTTTGTGGAGTTACTCTATGGTCATATAGACAACAAATGAAGGCGAGATATGTTATAAAATTAACTAAGATAGCCAGTGCAACACAGCTCAATGCAGAAAGCCCTAAAAGCTGACCTTTTAATGAATTGGTTGCTGCCTTTGTGTGTTTCTGGCTATAAAGCAGACAGGAATTTGATGTTTATTAATACTGCTTTTATGTTTTTCAGGCACCTCTGCTACCTAAGTAATGACCATATTGTTCCTTCTGCTTTTTCTCTCTGCTTTATCAAAGGCCCCACCTGGATACCCCCTAAATTCCAATAATAATATTTTGCTCTCACAGACAATATGGGCGATAACATAACAGCTGTGACAGCTTTTAAATTTTTGGCTTTTGAAAATCTCTATCCATTCCAGCATCTGATGTTTGCTTTAGTCTTGCTAATGTATATGATTTGCATCACCGGAAACATCATTATTATTTTTCTAATTAGGATGGACTCTTCCCTTCATTCACCTATGTACTTATTTATCGGGACATTTTCTTGGTTAGAAATAATTTATGCTTCTATAATCATTCCAAAGTTTTTGGACATTCTCCATGGAAACAGGTGCATATCCTTTCTTGGCTGCTTTGTTCAACAGTACACTGCTGATTCAATGGGCATAGTGGAGTGTTTCCTTCTTACTGTTATGGCTTTTGATAGGGACTTGGCTGTTAACAGTCCATTGCATTATTTCAATATAATGCGTCAGATGAGTTTTAAGCTTGCTGTACTTCCCTGGGTCTTGGGATTGGCTACTATATCCATTCCCACCATATTCACCGCTCGTCTTGACTTTTGTGCCTCTAATGAACTAGACCATTTCTTCTGTGACTTAGCCCCTCTTCAGACTGTGGCATGTTCTGATTTGTTAATTAGCAATATGGCTTTAAGCTGTGTTACTGTCTTTGGTGTTATTTTACCTTTTCTTGCTATTATTGGATTCTATGCTCATATTATAGTTACTGTTTTAAACATAAAAAGTGCTGAAGGCAAACGCAAAGCCTTCTCCACCTGTTCTTCTCACATCATTGTAGCCAGTTTGTTTTTCACATCTGCCATTATTGTTTACTAGGGATGAGCGAATCGATCCGGACGAACCCGGATTCGATCCGAATTTCAGGAAAAATTCGATTCGGATCGAATCCGAATTTCCCCGCGATTCGATCACTCGAAGTTTTCCTTTAACATCCATTCATTTACATTACAGGCATTCTAAGATGGCGGGCGGGACATGTCTGGACATGTATCCCGCGCCAGTGCAAGCTGGGGCAGTCACATGCAGCCTATCAGCAGCCAGCAAGCCCGGTGACGTCACACAGCGGTATTTAACGGCGGCCATCTTGCTTTTCCTCATTTCTCTATTGCATTCGTGACAGACAGACAGAACGCTGTGTAGCTGAGGCAGTTAGACAGGCTGGAGACAGGCTGGAGACAGGGACAGACAGGGACAGGCTGGAGACAGGCAGGAGACAGGCAGGAGACAGACAGGAGACAGACAGAAAGCC
This sequence comes from Gastrophryne carolinensis, assembly GCA_027917425.1. NCBI lineage: Eukaryota > Metazoa > Chordata > Amphibia > Anura > Microhylidae > Gastrophryne > Gastrophryne carolinensis. Next base: position 142,882,532 of record CM051244.1, read on the forward strand.
AGGGAAAGGTAGGAAAAACGGAGCTGGCTGACAGGGAGATTTTTTTTTTTTCATCCAGCCTTTGTTAGCGTTTTCAGGCTGCTTATAGTAACTAACTGTGCATATATACTGAACTGATCTTAAGTCTGCTGTGAGGCATCCCATTCTGTGACTAAAGCAGCCTCTGTTTAAGACCATATAAGCATTTGCTCTAATCATATTTGAAATTAGGCCTGATAAAGACACTTTTGCTGGCCAAAGCACTACTGTACCCTGGCAGCTCGATTCCTGCCCGGGGCATCCCATTCTGTGACTAAAGCAGCCTCTGTTTAAGACCATATAAGCATTTGCTCTAATCATATTTGAAATTAGGCCTGATAAAGACACTTTTGCTGGCCAAAGCACTACTGTACCCTGGCAGCTCGATTCCTGCCCGGGGCATCCCATTCTGTGACTAAAGCAGCCTCTGTTTAAGACCATATAAGCATTTGCTCTAATCATATTTGAAATTAGGCCTGATAAAGACACTTTTGCTGGCCAAAGCACTACTGTACCCTGGCAGCTCGATTCCTGCCCGGGGCATCCCATTCTGTGACTAAAGCAGCCTCTGTTTAAGACCATATAAGCATTTGCTCTAATCATATTTGAAATTAGGCCTGATAAAGACACTTTTGCTGGCCAAAGCACTACTGTACCCTGGCAGCTCGATTCCTGCCCGGGGCATCCCATTCTGTGACTAAAGCAGCCTCTGTTTAAGACCATATAAGCATTTGCTCTAATCATATTTGAAATTAGGCCTGATAAAGACACTTTTGCTGGCCAAAGCACTACTGTACCCTGGCAGCTCGATTCCTGCCCGGGGCATCCCATTCTGTGACTAAAGCAGCCTCTGTTTAAGACCATATAACCATTTGCTCTAATCATATTTGAAATTAGGCCTGATAAAGACACTTTTGCTGGCCAAAGCACTACTGTACCCTGGCAGCTCGATTCCTGCCCGGGGCATCCCATTCTGTGACTAAAGCAGCCTCTGTTTAAGACCATATAAGCATTTGCTCTAATCATATTTGAAATTAGGCCTGATAAAGACACTTTTGCTGGCCAAAGCACTACTGTACCCTGGCAGCTCGATTCCTGCCCGGGGCATCCCATTCTGTGACTAAAGCAGCCTCTGTTTAAGACCATATAACCATTTGCTCTAATCATATTTGAAATTAGGCCTGATAAAGACACTTTTGCTGGCCAAAGCACTACTGTACCCTGGCAGCTCGATTCCTGCCCGGGGCATCCCATTCTGTGACTAAAGCAGCCTCTGTTTAAGACCATATAACCATTTGCTCTAATCATATTTGAAATTAGGCCTGATAAAGACACTTTTGCTGGCCAAAGCACTACTGTACCCTGGCAGCTCGATTCCTGCCCGGGGCATCCCATTCTGTGACTAAAGCAGCCTCTGTTTAAGACCATATAAGCATTTGCTCTAATCATATTTGAAATTAGGCCTGATAAAGACACTTTTGCTGGCCAAAGCACTACTGTACCCTGGCAGCTCGATTCCTGCCCGGGGCATCCCATTCTGTGACTAAAGCAGCCTCTGTTTAAGACCATATAAGCATTTGCTCTAATCATATTTGAAATTAGGCCTGATAAAGACACTTTTGCTGGCCAAAGCACTACTGTACCCTGGCAGCTCGATTCCTGCCCGGGGCATCCGATTCTGTGACTAAAGCAGCCTCTGTTTAAGACCATATAAGCATTTGCTCTTATCATATTTGAAATTAGGCCTGATAAAGACACTTTTGCTGGCCAAAGCACTACTGTACCCTGGCAGCTCGATTCCTGCCCGGGGCATCCCATTCTGTGACTAAAGCAGCCTCTGTTTAAGACCATATAAGCATTTGCTCTAATCATATTTGAAATTAGGCCTGATAAAGACACTTTTGCTGGCCAAAGCACTACTGTACCCTGGCAGCTCGATTCCTGCCCGGGGCATCCCATTCTGTGACTAAAGCAGCCTCTGTTTAAGACCATATAAGCATTTGCTCTAATCATATTTGAAATTAGGCCTGATAAAGACACTTTTGCTGGCCAAAGCACTACTGTACCCTGCCAGCTCGATTCCTGCCCGGGGCATCCCATTCTGTGACTAAAGCAGCCTCTGTTTAAGACCATATAAGCATTTGCTCTAATCATATTTGAAATTAGGCCTGATAAAGACACTTTTGCTGGCCAAAGCACTACTGTACCCTGGCAGCTCGATTCCTGCCCGGGGCATCCCATTCTGTGACTAAAGCAGCCTCTGTTTAAGACCATATAAGCATTTGCTCTAATCATATTTGAAATTAGGCCTGATAAAGACACTTTTGCTGGCCAAAGCACTACTGTACCCTGGCAGCTCGATTCCTGCCCGGGGCATCCCATTCTGTGACTAAAGCAGCCTCTGTTTAAGACCATATAAGCATTTGCTCTAATCATATTTGAAATTAGGCCTGATAAAGACACTTTTGCTGGCCAAAGCACTACTGTACCCTGGCAGCTCGATTCCTGCCCGGGGCATCCCATTCTGTGACTAAAGCAGCCTCTGTTTAAGACCATATAAGCATTTGCTCTAATCATATTTGAAATTAGGCCTGATAAAGACACTTTTGCTGGCCAAAGCACTACTGTACCCTGGCAGCTCGATTCCTGCCCGGGGCATCCCATTCTGTGACTAAAGCAGCCTCTGTTTAAGACCATATAAGCATTTGCTCTAATCATATTTGAAATTAGGCCTGATAAAGACACTTTTGCTGGCCAAAGCACTACTGTACCCTGGCAGCTCGATTCCTGCCCGGGGCATCCCATTCTGTGACTAAAGCAGCCTCTGTTTAAGACCATATAACCATTTGCTCTAATCATATTTGAAATTAGGCCTGATAAAGACACTTTTGCTGGCCAAAGCACTACTGTACCCTGGCAGCTCGATTCCTGCCCGGGGCATCCCATTCTGTGACTAAAGCAGCCTCTGTTTAAGACCATATAACCATTTGCTCTAATCATATTTGAAATTAGGCCTGATAAAGACACTTTTGCTGGCCAAAGCACTACTGTACCCTGGCAGCTCGATTCCTGCCCGGGGCATCCCATTCTGTGACTAAAGCAGCCTCTGTTTAAGACCATATAAGCATTTGCTCTAATCATATTTGAAATTAGGCCTGATAAAGACACTTTTGCTGGCCAAAGCACTACTGTACCCTGGCAGCTCGATTCCTGCCCGGGGCATCCCATTCTGTGACTAAAGCAGCCTCTGTTTAAGACCATATAAGCATTTGCTCTAATCATATTTGAAATTAGGCCTGATAAAGACACTTTTGCTGGCCAAAGCACTACTGTACCCTGGCAGCTCGATTCCTGCCCGGGGCATCCCATTCTGTGACTAAAGCAGCCTCTGTTTAAGACCATATAAGCATTTGCTCTTATCATATTTGAAATTAGGCCTGATAAAGACACTTTTGCTGGCCAAAGCACTACTGTACCCTGGCAGCTCGATTCCTGCCCGGGGCATCCCATTCTGTGACTAAAGCAGCCTCTGTTTAAGACCATATAAGCATTTGCTCTAATCATATTTGAAATTAGGCCTGATAAAGACACTTTTGCTGGCCAAAGCACTACTGTACCCTGGCAGCTCGATTCCTGCCCGGGGCATCCCATTCTGTGACTAAAGCAGCCTCTGTTTAAGACCATATAAGCATTTGCTCTAATCATATTTGAAATTAGGCCTGATAAAGACACTTTTGCTGGCCAAAGCACTACTGTACCCTGCCAGCTCGATTCCTGCCCGGGGCATCCCATTCTGTGACTAAAGCAGCCTCTGTTTAAGACCATATAAGCATTTGCTCTAATCATATTTGAAATTAGGCCTGATAAAGACACTTTTGCTGGCCAAAGCACTACTGTACCCTGGCAGCTCGATTCCTGCCCGGGGCATCCCATTCTGTGACTAAAGCAGCCTCTGTTTAAGACCATATAAGCATTTGCTCTAATCATATTTGAAATTAGGCCTGATAAAGACACTTTTGCTGGCCAAAGCACTACTGTACCCTGGCAGCTCGATTCCTGCCCGGGGCATCCCATTCTGTGACTAAAGCAGCCTCTGTTTAAGACCATATAACCATTTGCTCTAATCATATTTGAAATTAGGCCTGATAAAGACACTTTTGCTGGCCAAAGCACTACTGTACCCTGGCAGCTCGATTCCTGCCCGGGGCATCCCATTCTGTGACTAAAGCAGCCTCTGTTTAAGACCATATAACCATTTGCTCTAATCATATTTGAAATTAGGCCTGATAAAGACACTTTTGCTGGCCAAAGCACTACTGTACCCTGGCAGCTCGATTCCTGCCCGGGGCATCCCATTCTGTGACTAAAGCAGCCTCTGTTTAAGACCATATAAGCATTTGCTCTTATCATATTTGAAATTAGGCCTGATAAAGACACTTTTGCTGGCCAAAGCACTACTGTACCCTGGCAGCTCGATTCCTGCCCGGGGCATCCCATTCTGTGACTAAAGCAGCCTCTGTTTAAGACCATATAAGCATTTGCTCTTATCATATTTGAAATTAGGCCTGATAAAGACACTTTTGCTGGCCAAAGCACTACTGTACCCTGGCAGCTCGATTCCTGCCCGGGGCATCCCATTCTGTGACTAAAGCAGCCTCTGTTTAAGACCATATAAGCATTTGCTCTAATCATATTTGAAATTAGGCCTGATAAAGACACTTTTGCTGGCCAAAGCACTACTGTACCCTGGCAGCTCGATTCCTGCCCGGGGCATCCCATTCTGTGACTAAAGCAGCCTCTGTTTAAGACCATATAAGCATTTGCTCTAATCATATTTGAAATTAGGCCTGATAAAGACACTTTTGCTGGCCAAAGCACTACTGTACCCTGGCAGCTCGATTCCTGCCCGGGGCATCCCATTCTGTGACTAAAGCAGCCTCTGTTTAAGACCATATAAGCATTTGCTCTAATCATATTTGAAATTAGGCCTGATAAAGACACTTTTGCTGGCCAAAGCACTACTGTACCCTGGCAGCTCGATTCCTGCCCGGGGCATCCCATTCTGTGACTAAAGCAGCCTCTGTTTAAGACCATATAAGCATTTGCTCTAATCATATTTGAAATTAGGCCTGATAAAGACACTTTTGCTGGCCAAAGCACTACTGTACCCTGCCAGCTCGATTCCTGCCCGGGGCATCCCATTCTGTGACTAAAGCAGCCTCTGTTTAAGACCATATAAGCATTTGCTCTAATCATATTTGAAATTAGGCCTGATAAAGACACTTTTGCTGGCCAAAGCACTACTGTACCCTGGCAGCTCGATTCCTGCCCGGGGCATCCCATTCTGTGACTAAAGCAGCCTCTGTTTAAGACCATATAAGCATTTGCTCTAATCATATTTGAAATTAGGCCTGATAAAGACACTTTTGCTGGCCAAAGCACTACTGTACCCTGGCAGCTCGATTCCTGCCCGGGGCATCCCATTCTGTGACTAAAGCAGCCTCTGTTTAAGACCATATAAGCATTTGCTCTAATCATATTTGAAATTAGGCCTGATAAAGACACTTTTGCTGGCCAAAGCACTACTGTACCCTGGCAGCTCGATTCCTGCCCGGGGCATCCCATTCTGTGACTAAAGCAGCCTCTGTTTAAGACCATATAAGCATTTGCTCTAATCATATTTGAAATTAGGCCTGATAAAGACACTTTTGCTGGCCAAAGCACTACTGTACCCTGGCAGCTCGATTCCTGCCCGGGGCATCCCATTCTGTGACTAAAGCAGCCTCTGTTTAAGACCATATAAGCATTTGCTCTAATCATATTTGAAATTAGGCCTGATAAAGACACTTTTGCTGGCCAAAGCACTACTGTACCCTGGCAGCTCGATTCCTGCCCGGGGCATCCCATTCTGTGACTAAAGCAGCCTCTGTTTAAGACCATATAAGCATTTGCTCTAATCATATTTGAAATTAGGCCTGATAAAGACACTTTTGCTGGCCAAAGCACTACTGTACCCTGGCAGCTCGATTCCTGCCCGGGGCATCCCATTCTGTGACTAAAGCAGCCTCTGTTTAAGACCATATAACCATTTGCTCTAATCATATTTGAAATTAGGCCTGATAAAGACACTTTTGCTGGCCAAAGCACTACTGTACCCTGGCAGCTCGATTCCTGCCCGGGGCATCCCATTCTGTGACTAAAGCAGCCTCTGTTTAAGACCATATAAGCATTTGCTCTTATTATATTTATATTATAAGACACTTTTGCTGGGCATAGGCTTACTGCTGCCTGCCAGGTGCACTTCTGTTGAGGCATCCCATTCTGTAACATAGCATACCCCTCTTTATTTACACTAAGCAGCTCTCTTATTTACACTAAGCAGGCCTGTTGGAGGCTGAGTGTTACTGCTCACTTTTGGTGTGCATTATATTCTGTTTCATATAGACCCACCGCTGCCCGGGGTTTTTTTAAATATCACCTACTACCACGCCAGTTAGACTATGTCGGGCAGACAAGTGCCTGGAAGTGAAAAGAGGAGTGGCAGAGGCCAAGATTCCGCAGGAAGAGCTCGCATCAGACTGGGGGCCAGTAGCAGCAGGAGTCACGCTGAGAGACCTAATCTGCCAGTATCTGCTAGCGGTCGGGTCTCCACCAGTAACGCATCTGCCGTGGTAGATTGGTTGACGCGCTCATCAACAACATCATCACAACTTACGTCTGAGACCCCCAGTCTAGGGTCGGTAGGTTCCTCTGACACAACCCTGAGTTGGCATGCCCCGAGAGCAGTCCCTGTCCTCCCATTGCCTCTGGCCTACGCCGTTCCCTCCCCCAGCGACGTATCCTATGCTTTGGGTTCAGCTCCACTCTTTAGTGAGGAGGACCATCAGATAGAGGACAGTCAGCAGCTACTGCCCAGCCAAGAAATGGAGGTGGCTTCTTTAGCTAGGCAGACAAATAGTGATGTGGACAGTGTCGTGGGTGCTGCGAGCGTTCCAGCTCCTGCGCCAGACACTGTTGACGAATCCACGAACATCAGTGACGTACAGCCACAACCCGGTGATGATGATGATGATGACGATGAAGCCGATCGCACTTGGGAGCCGGGTGATGAAGGGGCTTCATCGTCATCATCAGGAGAAGAGGGGTGCAGGTTGCCCCGGAGTCAGCAGCTGAGGCAGCAAAGTGGTAGCAGTCAGCATGGGGGCACAATTCCAAAGGCTGGAGCCGGCCGGGGCCGGGGTAGAGCACCTGCTGTGCGGCAGTCTACCTTATCGGGAGGTAGTGGAGCAGGGGTTCCTGGAGTTGGCAACAGCAGCAGTGAATCAGTGAGGCCAGGGGGTGGGAAAAGTAGCTACTCGGCAGTGTGGCAGTTTTTCCTGAGGCATCCGCAGGAGGGTAACATGGCCACATGCAAGATATGTAGGCAAAAGGTGAAGCGTGGCCAGGGTCCAAATGTTGGCACCACGGCCCTGCGTCAACATATGATGCGTCACCATAAAACGACCTGGGAGAACCGAGGCTCCCAAGGGGTGGTCCAGTCTGCTTCCTCACCAAGTGAGCTCCCAATTTCTGCCAGCCAAGGCTCCAGCACCTCAGCCGAAGGCAGCTGTGCGTCATACCCATTCTCTGTCGCTCCTGCTCCTCCTCCTCCTCCTCCAAGTCATGCATCCCGCCAGCAATCCATCAGCGAAGCCATGTCCAAGAGACAGCAGTATGCGCCCACTCATCCTACGGCGCAGAAGCTGAATGTGCTCCTGTCCAAGTTGCTGGTGCTGCAGTCGCTCCCTTTTCAGGTGGTGGAATCTGCACCTTTCAGAGAACTGATGGCTTGTGCCGAGCCGAGGTGGAGAGTCCCAAGCCGTCATTTCTTTGCCAAGAAGGCAGTACCAGCGCTGCACACTTTTGTTGAACAGAAGGTGGGCCAGTCCTTGAGCCTGTCGGTGTGTAGCAAAATACATGGCAGCGCCGACATCTGGAGCTGTAACTACGGTCAGGGGCAGTACATGTCGTTTACGGCCCACTGGGTGAATGTGGTCCCTTTGCAGCAGCAACTTGGACAGGTCACGCCGCTTCGGCCTCCGCGCTCTCTGCCCATTGGGCCTGTGACACCGTGCGACTCGGCCTCCTCATCCTCCGCCATCTCCTCACCCTCCACTGTAGGCTCAAGTCTCAGTGCCCCTCCAGTCTACCATGTGTGCAGGGCACGGAGGTGTCACGCAGTGCTTCACATGGTTTGTCTTGGCGAACGGAGTCACACAGGGGAGGAACTGCTTAAATGTATTCATCAGGAAATCCAAACATGGCTTACTCCGAGAAAACTTAAAATGGGAATCATGGTTACCGACAATGGGAAGAACATTTTGTCTGCGCTGCGCCAAGGAAGCCTGACCCATGCCCCCTGCATGGCTCACGTCTTCAATCTGGTTGTCAAGCGGTTTCTGAAGTGTTCCCCCCATCTGCAGGACATCCTAACAACTTCACGGAAACTTTGCATGCACTTCAGCCACTCCTACACTGCCAAACACACCCTTCTTGAGCTACAGCGTCAGAATGGTATCCCCCAACATAGTCTGATTTGCGATGTTTCCACCCGTTGGAATTCCACCCTTCACATGTTGGACCGATTATATGAACAGAGAAAAGCCATCACGGATTTCCTGATGATCCAAGCAGATAGGGGGACTCCCCTGTGTAACTTCAATGTCAACCAGTGGCAGCTCATACGTGACACCTGCCGTTTGCTCAGGCCCTTTGAGGAAGCCACTTTATTTGTCAGTCGGCAGGATTACGGGATGAACGACGTGATTCCACTGCTTCATGTACTGCAGCACATGTTGGAAACCATGGCTGGTCAGGGCACTGGAGACATGGCGTTTACATCTTACGGCCACATGAACCCCCTTGGAGCTGAACTGGAGGAGGAGGAGGAGGAAGAGGAGGAGGAGGAGTTGCCCAGCGAAACACAGTTTAGGCTTGGCGAAATGGCTGGTTTATCTAGTCAGCGGACAGGAGAGGAGGAGCAGGAGCAGCCAGAGGAGCTAGAGGTTTTTGAGGAAGGAGAGACAGAGGACCCGGGCACACCGTGGCAGTATGCAGTGGAGATGGAGACAGGTAGTCCATCCGAGTCACTTGCGCAAATGGCACGAAGCATGCTCACGTGCTTGCGTAGTGACCCCAGAATTGTTTCCATCTGTCGGCGGGATGACTTCTGGCTGTCCACCTTATTGGACCCTCGCTTCCGGCACAAAATGGGGGCATTTTTTAAACCCACCGAGAGGGAGGACAAACTCAACTACTACAAAGACATTCTACGTAGGCAGTTGGCCGATGCCTATCTGCGCCATGGTCCATACTCTCGCAGGTCTGACTCGAGGGGACCTCTGCGCTCACCTTCCACTGCCATGGCCGCTGGGGGGGTTGGCAGCAGCAGCAGCAGAAGCTCCATCAGCAGCAGCAGCCTCAGTCTTCAGTCGCTAATGAGTAGCTTTCTACACCCGCATAGTGAGGCTACTCATGAGCAGCAGGAAGACCTGGAGCAGGACCTGAACCAGCAGGTCATGTCATACTTTGACATGACCATGCCAACACACCTTGAGGATCCGCTGGACTTCTGGGCAGCCAAACTTGATTTGTGGCCGCAACTAGCAGAGTTTGCCCTGGAAAAGCTGTCCTGCCCGGCAAGTAGCGTGCCATCTGAGCGGGTGTTTAGTGCGGCGGGGGCCATAGTTACGGCGAGGAGAACTCGTCTGTCAACTAAAAATGTGGAGAGACTCACCTTTGTCAAAATGAATCAGGGATGGATCAGCCAGGATTTCCACCCACCAATGCCTGATGCATGCGACTAGATTCAGCATGGTGCCACGTTTTACACTTTCCAAATGGTGCAAAACATATTTATGTCTTTAGGCCATTTTTTGGGCTCCTGCTGCTGCTACTGTCAACTCCTGCCAACTCCAGGGTGTGATTCATCCAATTTTTGGGCTCCTGAAGCCAACTCCAGTGTATATTTGGGCTCCTGCTGCTGCTACTGTCAACTCCTGCCAACTCCAGGCTGTGATTCATCCAATTTTTGGGCTCCTGAAGCCAACTCCAGTGTATATTTGGGCTCCTGCTGCTGCTGCTGCCAACTTCTGCCAACTCCAGGGTGTGATTCATCCAATTTTTGGGCTCCTGAAGCCAACTCCAGTGTATATTTGGGCTCCTGCTGCTGCTGCTGTCAACTCCTGCCAACTCCAGGGTGTGATTCATCCAATTTTTGGGCTCCTGAAGCCAACTCCAGTGTATATTTGGGCTCCTGCTGCTGCTGCTGCCAACTTCTGCCAACTCCAGGGTGTGATTCATCCAATTTTTGGGCTCCTGAAGCCAACTCCAGTGTATATTTGGGCTCCTGCTGCTGCTACTGTCAACTCCTGCCAACTCCAGGGTGTGATTCATCCAATTTTTGGGCTCCTGAAGCCAACTCCAGTGTATATTTGGGCTCCTGCTGCTGCTGCTGCCAACTTCTGCCAACTCCAGGGTGTGATTCATCCAATTTTTGGGCTCCTGAAGCCAACTCCAGTGTATATTTGGGCTCCTGCTGCTGCTGCTGCCAACTTCTGCCAACTCCAGGGTGTGATTCATCCAATTTTTGGGCTCCTGAAGCCAACTCCAGTGTATATTTGGGCTCCTACTGCTGCTGCTGCCAACTTCTGCCAACTCCAGGGTGTGATTCATCCAATTTTTGGGCTCCTGAAGCCAACTCCAGTGTATATTTGGGCTCCTGCTGCTGCTGCTGCCAACTTCTGCCAACTCCAGGGTGTGATTCATCCAATTTTTGGGCTCCTGAAGCCAACTCCAGTGTATATTTGGGCTCCTGCTGCTGCTGCTGTCAACTCCTGCCAACTCCAGGGTGTGATTCATCCAATTTTTGGGCTCCTGAAGCCAACTCCAGTGTATATTTGGGCTCCTGCTGCTGCTGCTGCCAACTTCTGCCAACTCCAGGGTGTGATTCATCCAATTTTTGGGCTCCTGAAGCCAACTCCAGTGTATATTTGGGCTCCTGCTGCTGCTGCTGTCAACTCCTGCCAACTCCAGGGTGTGATTCATCCAATTTTTGGGCTCCTGAAGCCAACTCCAGTGTATATTTGGGCTCCTGCTGCTGCTGCTGTCAACTCCTGCCAACTCCAGGGTGTGATTCATCCAATTTTTGGGCTCCTGAAGCCAACTCCAGTGTATATTTGGGCTCCTGCTGCTGCTGCTGTCAACTCCTGCCAACTCCAGGGTGTGATTCATCCAATTTTTGGGCTCCTGAAGCCAACTCCAGTGTATATTTGGGCTCCTGCTGCTGCTGCTGCCAACTTCTGCCAACTCCAGGGTGTGATTCATCCAATTTTTGGGCTCCTGAAGCCAACTCCAGTGTATATTTGGGCTCCTGCTGCTGCTGCTGCCAACTTCTGCCAACTCCAGGGTGTGATTCATCCAATTTTTGGGCTCCTGAAGCCAACTCCAGTGTATATTTGGGCTCCTGCTGCTGCTGCTGTCAACTCCTGCCAACTCCAGGGTGTGATTCATCCAATTTTTGGGCTCCTGAAGCCAACTCCAGTGTATATTTGGGCTCCTGCTGCTGCTGCTGCCAACTTCTGCCAACTCCAGGGTGTGATTCATCCAATTTTTGGGCTCCTGAAGCCAACTCCAGTGTATATTTGGGCTCCTGCTGCTGCTGCTGCCAACTTCTGCCAACTCCAGGGTGTGATTCATCCAATTTTTGGGCTCCTGAAGCCAACTCCAGTGTATATTTGGGCTCCTGCTGCTGCTGCTGTCAACTCCTGCCAACTCCAGGGTGTGATTCATCCAATTTTTGGGCTCCTGAAGCCAACTCCAGTGTATATTTGGGCTCCTGCTGCTGCTGCTGTCAACTCCTGCCAACTCCAGGGTGTGATTCATCCAATTTTTGGGCTCCTGAAGCCAACTCCAGTGTATATTTGGGCTCCTGCTGCTGCTGCTGTCAACTCCTGCCAACTCCAGGGTGTGATTCATCCAATTTTTGGGCTCCTGAAGCCAACTCCAGTGTATATTTGGGCTCCTGCTGCTGCTACTGTCAACTCCTGCCAACTCCAGGGTGTGATTCATCCAATTTTTGGGCTCCTGAAGCCAACTCCAGTGTATATTTGGGCTCCTTCTGCCCCTCATAGTGATGCCACTTCAACTCTCTGCAATTGTGCCGCTCTGCGATTCTATTAGCGATGCCTCTGATCTGCATGTGATATTTCTTAAAAGTATTATTTAACTAACCCAGCACGCATCCTGTGCGTGTTACAGCAAGGCTGAATGGTTTACAACCCTATTGAGGCTGTAGGAGGCTCAGAAATAGCCGTTTTTAATAGCGATTCGTCGCGAATTTATTCGGGTCGAAACGATTTTTGTCGGAAAATTCGGCGAATCAGTCGAATCGAATTTTTCAAAAGTTCGCTCATCTCTATTGTTTACATGAATCCAAATCATGGCCACAACGATAAATTTCTTGCCCTTATGTACACCATTGTCACCCCAACATTAAATCCATTCATCTACACCTTGAGAAACAAAGAGGTGAAAAAAACTTTTTTTAAAACAGTACAAAAAATAAGAGATTGTTGGCAAAACGGGTAATTAAAATGCATAATAAATCAATAACTTTTTTATTATACAATTGTTTAACATATGGTGGATCAACACAAGCAGTACAAGTTGCAGACTCTACTGTAATGGTAAAAGGTTTTTTCTTGATTAAATGTGTCAAAATGATATATATATATATGGAAATAGGTTGTCTCCCATTTTAGTTACTGACCCTCTAAGGGGCGGCCAGTAAGACATTTTACAGGTGTCCTGTCGTCTAGCCAATGTGAAAAACTGTGTAGGTCCTGCTGTCAACTCCGTTCACTCAATAAACTCACGACCCAATGCAAGGAGGCATTTAAAACGGCTGATAAGCCTCAGATGGTTGCTGCTGTATGGACTGACCAAGAAGCATCAGGAGAGAGGCCATGGAGAGGCTTCAAAGAAGTTGGCAGCTTGGGACAATGAGCTTAGTTAGATAGGAAATCTGAGAGGCCTATTCTGCATTAGAGCCCAGTATTGGGGAAAACTTTTTGACTAAGTTAACATTTGTAATTGTATTGTATGCTAAAGAAAGCAGTCAAGATATCCAGAGATTATAAGGTCCGGGTTTGTATATAAATAAACAATATACTAATAAAATAATGTATCAATACTAAAGTGTCATATAATCAATTATGACAAAAAGTTACAAAATCTTGCTTCTGCCTAAATTCCAAATCAGGGGTTCACAACCACCCCAGCTTGCCAAAACTACTGTAACATTGTTCGCTGCGTTTGGGGCTCCAATGTCTCTGGGAGATCAATCTGATCTGGGGTCTGATTAAGAAACATGCATGAAAAAGTCTATACTAATTGATCACCATTCTCCAACTGGGCTACCAGGGATGAAATAGGGTCCCAAAATTAGCCCTAGATCTTACAGGCCAGCCAGCCAGCGGGGCATGATCTGTCATCAGGACAAATTCTCGCCCCAACAAGTAATATTTTAGGGCTTCTAACGCCTACTTAATGGCGAGACACTCTCTTTCCACTATCGCGTAATTTTTTTCTGCCAGGGTCAGCTTCCTGCTCAGGTACAATACTGGGTGTTCTTCCCCATTCACCTCTTGTGACAGAACTGCACCCAAACCTGAATCAGACGCAACCGTCTGTACCAAAAATTGTTTGCTGAAATCGGGGGACACCAGGACAGGCTGTTTACACAGAGCAGATTTTAGGCTTTGAAAAGCCTTTTCTGCCTCCATTACTGACTTACTACCCTTTGTTAAGTCAGTAATGGGGCAGCTATTGATGCGAAATTGGGCACAAACCGACAGTAGTAGCTGGTTTTACCAAGGAAGGCTCTCACTTGTTTTTTTGTAAGTGGTCTGGGCCAGTTCTGTATTGCCTCCACCTTATTGATTTTGGGCTTAACCAACCCTCTACCAATGACATAGCCCAGATATTTTGCCTCCTCCAGACCAATTGCACACTTCTCAGGGTTTATGGTTAAGCCAGCATTACTGATAGAGTCTAGGACGGCCTGTACCTTGCAGAGGTGACTCTTTCAATCAGACAAAAAAATGACCACATCATCCAGGTAAGCAGCGGCATAATTCCAATGTGGTCTCAAGATAATATCCATCAGCCTCTGAAAGGTAGAAGGGCCCCATGTAACCAAAACTGCATTAACAGATAGTGAAACAGCTCTTCTGGGGTGGCAAATGCGTTTTTTTCTTTAGCGTCCTCAGGGGCCCATTGTGAAGTCTGCCCGAGACTGGTGGCCTCTGGCAGACTTCACAATGGGCCCCACCAAATCCTTCGCAGTTTCTCTCGAAGGGAACCTCAATAATGGGAAGTGGCACTAAGTGACTCCGTGTCACGGGGACCATGCACTCACCTGTCCTCCGGTCCCACGCCGCTACATTCGGCCGGCGCGCAGGCTGGGCGGCGTCCCTGGCAGGCGGCGGCTCGTCGTCCTCTGTTCCCGGGCACCGCTCGGCTATTTCCGCCGCGAGCAGCCGCTCGGCTGTTTCCATCACGAGCGGCTGCTCGGGCGGCTTCCTCTTCGGCGGCGTCTGGAGCGGCCGCGCCCCTGACATCGCGGTGCGCTCCTGACGCGCAGCATCGTGCTCGCGCGCGCGCGTGGGCACTCTGTACTTATGCCCTCCGGCGGCGCTACACACACCGCGGCCGCCGGAGGTAATTAGTTCTGGGCCAATGAGCCCAAGGTCACGCTGGGTGGAACGCCTTCTGGTTTGAATGGGGCAATCAGCCCCAGGTTCCTAGTTACACCAATCATGTCCCTCTATTACTCGGTCACTTCCTATAAAGGTGTTCCTATTGCAGTTGATCCTTGCCCGTGATAGCGTGCTGCTGGGTGCGAATTGGTGTCTGTTTCGTTACGTATCTTGCCGTGTATGACCATCCCTGATTGCTGCCTGGACCGACCTTTGCCTGTTTTTGACCACGATTCCTGCCTACTCCTCTGTACTGCGTATCTCTGATTCCCCGGTGTGACCTTTGGCTTGACCTGACCATTCTTCTATCTCAACCCTCCTGTACCGTGCCTCCTTGGATTGATCTGCCGTGTATGACCTTTGCCCGTTTGACCCTACCCAGTCTCGTTCCTGGTTCGTTTGCCTTCCCCTGCATAAGTCTGCATCCTTTGTGCTAAGAAGTCCTGGGGGCAACCGTGTCCGGTGAGGCGTGTCCTGCGTCCCGGCAAACGGGGGCTTGTCTATAGGCGAAGAAAGCAGCGGAGATTGGGGGTTGCAGACTTATTGGAAGGTGGGCGTCCCACGGGACCTGACACTCCGTAAATGTGATGTTGGGGCACTCAACTGGCACGTAGGGCAGGACTCGCAGTACCTTTTTATTTCCTCATACACCCCAGGCCAAAAGAACCTTTGGAGAACTCTCTCCTGGGTCTTATTAGTCCCTAAATGCCCTCCAAGCGCATGACTATGGGCGATCTCCAGCACCATGCGACGGTATGGCTTAGGCACCAGAAGCTGTTCCACAATTTCATTATTAATTTTGGAAACCCGATATACCAGATCCCCATTCATGGCGAAGTGTGGAAATTTTTGGTCAGCTTCTGGTTCCTTCGGCACACCATTCAACACTGTGACATTCGCTCTTGCGGTCCCCAGAGTGGGATCTCTTAACTGTTCCAACCCAAAATTACCCCGAGCCACTTTGAGGTCTAAGACCTGCTGATCAGGGAGGGAAGTCTCATCATCCTCACTTGCCAACACCTGTAGTGGAAAAGGGTCGTCACTGCACAAATCAGCGGTACCCACATTTTCAACCGACTCAACGATAGGGAGGGTTACCTTTTCTGTCGTAGATTCTTCGCTACCGGCAGAAGTGTTACCTCTATCCCACAACTCCCAGAACAAGGGGAAATCACGTCCGGCTATTGCTTGGTACATCAGGCACTTTACCACGCCTACTTCATAGTTCAGTGTTCCTGTGGGGGTCTCAAACTTACCCACGGCTACAGGGTAAGCCACGATATCACCGTGGATGCAAATCACGCTAACATTTTTCTTTGGTGCATAACCTCCAACCACAAGGTTGGCCCGGACCAAAGTTACCAGGCTACCTGAGTCCAACAGCGTCTTCACTGAGCAACCATTTACTTTCAACATCACCATATGGGGCTCAGTCTCTGACCGTGGGCTGGCGGTGCAAGCGGGTTCGGCGAACAGGGACCTTCGGTGACTGGCGTTACATTCCATGGCCATGTGTCCCCACTCTTGGCCATGTGTCCCCATGTGTCCCCACTCTTGGCAGCTCCAGCACTGGGGACCATGGAACCTCCCCGCTGGGGTGTCCTCCATAGGATTAGGGGGCCTCTGGGGGTCAGGGTCAGTCTTTTGCCCCCTTACACTCTTCCACACACCTCTAACGGGAACTGGCTTACCCACAATAGTCACAGGTCTGCTGGTCTTGGTGGGTGCTGGTGCTGTAGGGGTGTCCCGAAGGTAGTCCTCCGTCACAACAAATCTTTCAACCATGTTGACTAGTTGCTCAGCGGGTCGCCTTGTCCCTCCGTTGCCCCTAGCAACAGTCACTGTGCCCACATCCTTCACCAATTGCAAGTGATTGGGGCCAACAGTAGTGACTCCAACGACAGTTCTCCTTCAAATCAAATGTATTATATTGGAAAATAAGGATTCCACAGCCAAAGTGTCTCTTACATCAGAGATGGTGGCCGCACAAAACACAGTATAAGCGGTTACCTCACCGGCTCTTAGCAATGTCTAGGGTAAGAAAACACAGCAAGCTGAAAAAGGCCTTTTTCGGACAAGGTCCACTTTCAGGGCACACGGGCCCACGCCGATAATCCCCACAGGTCCAAGTTTGGGGTCACAGAAGCCAAGTCCTTCGGCTTAAATCCAGTTTTCTCATTCACTAAGCAGTACAGCCTGGGTTCCTTCCTCCAGGCTAGTCAACAGCAAACTGACAGGCTCAGCGGCTCCTTTTATTTCAGCTTCCCCTGCAAAATCAGCCTCATCACCTGTGTGAGGCCTGTCTATACCTTTGTAATAAAAATGAAATTATGGTGATTTAAATATCGCTAAACCACATAGGGTGCACTAAGGGTGTCTGTCTACAGGTAGGCAGCTATACATCCGCCTGCATTTCTGGCAACACAACTTAGATTATGACAGAAATGGGACTTTAATATACAATCAAGGTATTATTTTCATTATAATTCGAATCCTCAACTATCATAAGACATAAATGAAAGGCTATCTTTGAAGGAAGGATCAAAATATTCAATATTTTAGATCTCGTTTATATATTCATGGAGAAGTGAAGCGAGTGAAATTATATTTAATAAAATGTATCCTGATTTCCAGGTCTGATCATATATTTTAATGTAGGTTTACAGTGGATATCCTGAGATGACACAAAACCTTTTTCCAACAGTTTAGTGGCGGCATGGATGCAGTCTTGCTCTAATTGAGCTCCTGGATGCACATGCCGATGTTAGGCGGGTCCGGAGGGCCATGCGGGCGAGGGGGGGGGCAGTGCCCATGTTACCATGACAAGGAAGACCAGGTCTTTCGGTTTCTGGGTGCGTGTATATACCTTGGAGCGTGGCCAGCTCTCCTCCACTGGGCTCATGCAGTGCGTCAGACTTGAGGTGAGTGGATACCAGCAGGGCGCATGTGAGCGCCTAGCCAGATGACACACACCGCACTGCGTACCTCGCTCTATCTGTAAGGCCCAATTAAATCCACATGCAGCAGCAGTTTACAGCTGCCAGCAACCAAGTCACCAGAACGTGAGGATGGACTCGCCGAATGCGTGAGACTTGATTGGCCAGGCAACTTTTTATAACAAAGCACATCAGCCACAAGAATCAGATGTAACTGGAACAACAAAGTAGGGATAGTGCTCAATTAAATATACTAGCAGTGCTTCTTAATACACCCTCACCCAGTTCTCAGTCTTAAATAAGGATAAGGGGTTTATTCATTAAGGAATAGCGCCAAGTAGTGCCTGGTTGTGGCAGGCAGTGTCTGGTGAACCCCGGGCGCTGTACGCAATACCACATTTATTAAGGCAATTCTGGTGAGAGACTCTAACAGCGCCAGGTAGCGTCCGATTCATCAGGCAGCTCAGCGCAGCTCAGCGCAGCTCAGCGTATAGCGCCGGCGCTCTAGCTTCCAGAACACCAGGTATTACCTGTCGCTCTCCCATACATTTCAATGGGGTTTTTTTTTCAACAGGGTTTTTTGTTTTTATTTTTTTTTTTCTCTCAAATAATTGTGTGACTTCTCCTGGCCTAGAAATAGTCATTTTTGAAAACTTTTATGATTTCTTATATTTTTATGCAGAATTGTCATTACAGGTCTGGCATTAAAGTATTAATGTCACAATGTTAAGACAATGTAATTCCATATGTTTTCGCTTTGTTACTGGTGGATATGTGTTCAAAAACAGACGTTAATCACACAGCGTCTGGCGCTCTATGCTATTGCGACCAGATCCAGAGCGCCTAGGCTGTGTGAGTCTGTTTTTTTGTTGAATATGGTGTGGAGTTGTTCGCACTGAGCTGGCGCTACCTTTCGCTCATTGCACCAATGTACTGGTGATAGAACGCCCAACATACATCTCATTCATCAATGCCGGCCAGGTTACTACAGCGAATGAGACAGCGCCCAATAGCCGTTCACAGCGCATACTAGTCGCTCTCAGCGCATCTGTACAGACGCTCATCTGCCGATAGCTGGGGCTAGTAATGAATTAGCCTGCCTGTGTATATGTTGATGCATGCTTTTTATGTCTATATAATCCTATCCAATCCTCATGAACTCAATATCATGAACTCAGTTCAGCTCCACACGAATCTTAGACACTACTTGAACTCCATTCAGCTCCACATGAATCTTAAACACTACTTGACTCACCGGTGTCCCAGGCCCACAGAATATCAGGGGCCCTGGGGACAGATGATGCAGGTCTGCTTTAAACAATCACTCCACCATCGGTAGTTGACAGGTTCCCTGTTCTGGAGGCTACGGTTCACTCGGGTGATGTTCAGGCCTTCCCTGTCTCACCACGTCTCTCCCTAGTGCAGTGCACATTTTAAATGTGCAGTGTTATGCTGCACCTGCATATTCCTCATTGCTTGATCTGCTTGATCTGTTGTGTGATGTTAGAGTTTACCTACTCCGCAGACTCATACAGGCGTATCTGATATCATATCATGTAAATATCTTAATTACTGCACTGAATATATTTTGCTGCCAACCACTGGCTGTAGAATGTAGGGCCAGTTCTCTCCCTCCCTCTTTGAGGCCTTCTGGTGATCTGATGATAAGAATGCAAGTGATGATGTCACTTACACATATGCTGTGTGGTTATTGGTGGGGTAAGCATATCAGGTGACCAGGGAGGGTTTCAGCAAATCGGGATTCCTCGAGGCACGGGAATCAGGCAGCCCGCTTTTGGTCCACTTTAAGTAAAGAATCCCGTTTTCAGTTAGGTTCACCTGTAGGAAGTGGAGAAAGGGGAAATAGATCCCAGGCTTTCCAAATTGGGGGTATCTTGGTCATCTTCAAAGGCCTATCTAGTCACTTTTTGAAATAATATCAAGACTAGACTGATTAGACAATATGGCCTTTGGGCAACTCTTCATGACAGCAATGTGTGTCTTCTTTTTGACACTTGAAACACTTGAAAGAACTGAGGTTGCGGTTGCTGAGGCACCCAGGGCTGAACAACATGACAAGTGTTGATTCTCCGGATGGATGTTCACCATACCAATGTCCTGAGGAAGTGACACCTGTGACGTCACGCAACGCGTAGACGTTGGGTCGGTGGGCTGGTGGACTGTTGGTCGTTTTTTATGTAAGTCCTTTATTCATATTGGAAATTGTATTGCTTTTGTCCTCCCCGGCTGGCTTTCACTGGTTATTTAGTATGTATATAGGTTTGTTTAGGTTAGAGGGCAATCTTTGGTAACACTTGCACTATATTAAAGTAGGTATTTAATATATTGGGACATGTTGGCTCCCATGCAATAGGGAGGTTTACAAGCACTGTAGCACTTTATTCATACCAGCCAGGCAGTCAAATTAATATATATATTTGCAGTATAGATCAGTATTCTATTTATTAATATTGTACCACCCACCAGTCCCCCTCCCCCCGATTTTTGTCTTTTTTCTCCTTCCTTTATTGACTATGTAATGTTTTTTGTTTTTTAATATGTCTTTAGTGTGTACAGATTAAATAGGGCATGCGACCTTCCCATGACACAAAATAAAAATTATTTGCTTTTTGTATATTTTACAACTTTAACAGAGAATCACCTTTTTATTTGCCTAATTATTTCCATTAGATGAAACATTAACAAGCCACTAAGGTGAGATCTGGCTAATTTCACTCTTAATTCTCATTCTAAAATGATCATTTTCCCAGGGGAATGGTATCCCACTGCACAGCTTTCCAGATCTCTTTGATGCCATAATTGGAATGACACAGACAGTATAAGAGAGGTAACCGAAGGAAACAGGAAACATTATGGACCTTGAATAAAGCCTTAATGACACAGAAACAATCTTCAATTTGACTTTATAAGTTTCTATTACTTCTGTCATAAATCATTTTACGTTGTATACGCGTTTTCTGAATTATTATTATTTTATTTACATTATTTTAGGTGTAGATTATGTATTTCTAGAATAACCTTTGTGGTGGTCTTCAGTTTACCTCTGTAAGGGGATCAGGATGCTAAGCTAAGTTTTCTAAAGCAATAAAGCTGGGCGCCAGGCGCTGTGTCATTAAAGTCTGTTTTTGAACACATATCCACCAGTAACAAAGCGAAAAAAACACATGGAATGACATTGCTGTAACACTGTGACATTAATGCTTTAATGCCAGACCTGTAAATAGAATTCTGCAAAAAAATATAAAAAGTTAAAAAAAAATATAAAAGTGTTTGTTTGCAGCCAGGAGAGGTCACACAATGATTTGAGCAAAAAAATGTTTAATTGCCAAACACGCTATTCAGACACAAACAAATGAAAGCCCATTGAAATGTATAGGAGAGCGACACGGAGCGAAAGGTAATACGTGGAGCTCTTGAACCTAGAGCACCGGCACTATACACCGCCTCTAGTAATACATGTGACACTACATGGTGCTGTTAGAGGCGCTCACCAGATTCGCTTTCGTAAATGTGGTTTCTCGTACAGCTCCCGACGTTCACCAGACGCTGCCTGCCGCTACGAAGCATTACGTTGCGCTATCCTTTCTTAAATAACCCCCTATGTGTGGTCCCATAAGTGGAACTGGTAGGCTGTAGGGTGAAAACCAGGATCCTTTGATTGGTATGAGTGGGCCACATGATCGCAGGGGAACCTTAAACAGTATGGGTAGTCCATCCAGTGGTAAGTGCTACCCTTGGCCACTTTTGGGGAAACAGGGTGGTATAGAACAGGTGTGCACAATCTGCAGCCTGAGGTCCCCATTTGGCCTGCTCTGCTGTCAGTTGCAGGCCCTGGCAAATCTGCCTACCGCTACTCACCTCTGCTTATCTCACCCCTGGCAACATCTGCCTCCCTAACATGTAGTCATCTCACCTCTTCACTTTCCCGCCTGACCTCTGCCAACTTCTTCCCACCTCATATGTTCCTGCCTCACCCCTGCTCTGCTCACCTCAGCTCACATCTTCTCATCTTACTGTATCTCTGCTCACCAAAGCTCTTCCTGCCTGATCTCTTCCCAACACACTTCCCAAGTGCCTCGGGCTGTCTTTTAGTTAGGCCTAGTGATATGCTTGTCCAAATAGGTGGGTTTTGATTGAACTCTTAAAGGCTTGAAGACTTGGGGAGTGGTGAATTGTATGGGGGAGGGCATATGGGTCAAGTCAAGAAGCAGAGTTAAGAACAGATTGGAGTAGTGCCAGTCTGTTTGTTTGTAGACCACAAAGGAGAGTGTTACAGTAATCTGGGAGATGATCAGGGCATGCAGTATCAGGTGAGAAGAAGGGATGGATGCGGGAGATGTTATTGAGTTGGAGACGGCAGGAGGTGGCAAATGATTGAATGTGTGAATGAGAGAGAGAGGAGTCCAATATAACACCAAGGTATTGTGGACAGTTGCAGTAATTGTGAGATATAGTTGGTGTGGAGGCAGTAGGAGAGTTTGATGGTGGGAAAACAACAAACTCAGTCTTGTCCATGTTTAGTTTGAGGGAGCAAGATGTTATGAATGATGAAATAGCTGTCAGACAGTCAGGAACATGGGATAGGAGAGAAGAGAGATCTGGGCAGAGAGGTCGATTTGAGTGTAGTCTGCATAGAAGTAGTGTTGGAAGCCTAATGAGTTTATGAGTTGTCCAAGACCATAGGTGTAGCCTGAGAAGACGCACTAAATGTGGGAAACACTAAATGTACGATCAGTGCACGGTCTTGAATTCCCAGAGATGTCAGAATTTGGAGTAAAAGAGGATGGTCAACAGTGTTGAAAGCAGAGGATGGGTCAAGAATAAGGATAGAGTAGTAGCCTTAAGATTGTGCTGTTAATAGATTGTTAGTTACTTTGGTAAGGGTGATTGGAGTGGAATCCAGATTGAAGAGGATCTAGAAAGGAGTAAGCAGAGATATAGCAGGCCAATTCAGAGTGAACATACTTTTCCAGAAGTTTGAATGAAAAAGGAAGCAGCAAGATAGCTCGGTAACTGATGAGGTCTGATGGGTCCAGAGAGGATTTTTTTGAGTATTTGGGCTATGGTGGCATGTCTAAATAGTGAAGGGAAGGTTCCAGATGCAAGAGAGAGATTAATTAGTGATGTAAGAGGTGGTGTGAGGTATGAGGCCAGTTGTGAAATAAGGTGAGATGGAATAGTTTCTAGAGGACAAGTAATGAAGTTGGCCTTGGAGATAAGGGTGGATAGTCTTTCTTCTGATAGCAGCGTGAAATGGGTTTGAGAAGTCGTTAGAGGGGGAGTCATGTGGGTTAAAGTAGATAGAGGAGTTAAGCCAGCACAGAGGCTGTCTGTTATCTCTGCTCACATTATCTCTACCCATCTCACCTCTGTCTACCCCAACCCACTTCACTCACTTCTTCCCTTCTCATCTCTGCATATCAATAAAAGCATATCCAAGCTTTTAAAGGGCCAGTCCAGTCTAACTAACTCATTGTTCATGGGAGCAGCCATGATGGAATTACTGCATAATGCTGCACCATTTTCTTCTATTGAGAGGAGAAGGGAGGGGTAGTGCTTTGTCTCATACATTTCAGTAGAAGACATTGGTGGGGCATTATGCATTAATTCCATTAATAAGGTTACAGCTTTCCTGCAATAACCTACCTTTTTTCTGCTTAAATCTTAATGCAACCCCTTGCAGTGGAACAATAGGACAATGTTTTTTGACCCAAGACATTGTGCACCCCTGGTATTGGATAGTAGGATGGGAATAGAAGGATTATGCCTGTTTGTCTCTTGGCTGTAGGGGGGACTCAGAGGTTCCTAATATCAGAACTGTAGTGTAAAATTAGCAGTGCCTCTGGTGGCTTCTCTGTGGTCTGGGGAATTGTAGAGTAGTGCAAAAGATATTTTTAATGTTTTTTTGCACTCCGTTGTGTTGTGAATTGGAAAGACTGTTGAAACTCAGGTATTCAATAAGGTTTGAAGATTTTTTAAATATGGCGAGCCACATCTTTTTTAAATAAACGCAAAGTCAGCTTGGAACAGCCAACAGGTCAGGTGTTCAACCATTAATTGGTCTTTCAATGTACAGTGACAATTTTTATGGTGACATGCGTCCCCTTATGAAATACAATGCCACCAGCCTCTTTTGTGGAGTTAGGCTATGGTCACATAGACAGCAATTGAAGGTGAGATATGCCTTGTAATTAATTAAGGGGGTTATTTAAGAAGGAATAGCGCCAGCTAGCGCCTCATAGTGGCAGGCAGTGTCTGGTGAACGCCGGGCGCTGGACGCAGAACCACATTTATGAAAGCGAATCTGATGAGCGACTCTAACAGCGCCATGTAGCGTCCGATGTATTATCAGTGGCCCTCTCCCATACATTTTAATGGCCGTTCATTTGCTTGTGTTTAAACAGCGTGTTTGACAATTTTTTAGCTCAAATCACTATGTGACCTCTCCTGGCTGCAAACAAACACGTTTAGAAAAGTTTTTGACTTTTTATTTTTTTATGCAGAATTGTCATTACAGGTCTGGCACTAAAGTGTTAATGCCCCAGTCTTATAACAATGTCAATCCATGTGTTTTTGCTTTTTTATTGGTGGATATGTGTTCAAAAGCAGACTTTAATCACACAGCGTCTGGCGCTCTATGCTATAGCAGTGTGTGTGTCCTTTTTTGATAAATATAGTGTGGAGCGCTGAGAGTCAGTCGCACTGAGCTGGCGCTACCTTTCGCTCCCTGCAGAGCTGTACTGGTGTTAGAGCGCCCAACATACATGACATTCATCAATGCCGGCCAGGTTACTACAGCGACTGAGGTGATCTGTTACAGCGCCTGATACCCACTAACAGCGTCTAGTAGCGGTCGCTCTAAGCGCCGCTATACAGATGCTCATCTGCCGATACCTGGCGTTAGTAATGAATCAGCCTCCATGTTAGCCAGTGCAACAAAGTTCAGTGCAGAAAGCCCTTAAAGCTGACCTTAGGGTGAATTGGTTGCTGTCTTTGTGTGTTTCTGGATATAAAGCAGACAGGGATTTGATGTTTATTAATACTGCTTTTATGTTTTTCAGGCACCGCAGCTACGTAAGTAATGACCATATTGTTCCTTCTGCTTTTTCTCTCTGCTTTACCAAAGGCCCCACCTGGATACCCCCTAAATTCCAATAATAATATTTTGCTCTCACAGACAATATGGGCGATAACATAACAGCTGGGACGTATTTTACATTTTTGGCTTTTGAAGATCTCTATCCATTTCAGCATCTGATGTTTGCTTTAGTCTTACTAATGTATATGATTTGCGTCACTGGAAACATCATTATTATTTTTCTAATTAGGATGGACTCTTCCCTTCATTCACCTATGTACTTATTTATCGGGACATTTTCTGTGTTAGAAATCATTTTTGTTTCTATAATCATTCCTAAGTTTTTGGACATTCTCCGTGGAAACAGGTGCATATCCTTTCTTGGCTGCTTTGTTCAACAGTACACTGCTGATTCAGTGGGACTAGTCGAGTGTTTCCTTCTTACTGTTATGGCTTTTGATAGGGATTTGGCTGTTAACAATCCATTGCATTATTCCAATATAATGCGTCAGATGAGTTTTAAGCTTGCTGTACTTCCCTGGGTCTTGGGATTGGCTACTATATCCATTCCCACCATATTTACCGCGCGTCTTGACTTTTGTGCCTCTAATGAACTCGACCATTTCTTCTGTGACTTAGCCCCTCTTCAGACTGTGGCATGCTCTGATTTGTTAATGAGCAATATGGCTATAATTTGTGCCACTGTCTTTGGTGTTATTTTACCTTTTCTTGCGATTATTGGATTCTATTCTCATATTATAGTTACTGTTTTAAACATAAAAAGTTCTGAAGGCAAACGCAAAGCCTTCTCCACCTGTTCTTCTCACATCATTGTAGCCAGTTTGTTTTTCACATCTGCCATTATTGTTTACATGAATCCAAATCATGGCCACAACGATAAATTTCTTGCCCTTATGTACACCGTTGTCACCCCAACATTAAATCCATTCATCTACACCTTGAGAAACAAAGATGTGAGAAAAACTTTTTTTAAAACAGTACAAAAAATAAGAGATTGGTGGAAAAACAGGTAATAAAAATGCATAATAAATCAATAACTTTTTTATTATAGTATTGTTTAAAGTATGATGGACCAATATAAGCAGTACAAGTTGTCGACTGTAACAGGTAAATAAGGTTTTTGATTAGTTGATATATATACATATATATTGTCTGCCAGAATGGCCAAGTGACATTTTAGTTACTGATCCCTTAAGGGCGGCCAGTAAGACATTTTACAGGTGCCCTGTCGTCTAGCCAATATGGGAAACTGTGTAGGTCCACTCAATAAACTCACAACCCAATGCGAGGAGGCACTTAAAAAGGCTGATAAGCCTCAGATGGTTTCTGCTGTGTAGACTGACCAGGAAACACCAGGGGCTGGGCCATGGAGAGTCTTCAAGCAAATTGGGACATGGGACAAGTGCTGAAAGGCCTGTTCTGCATTACAGCCCAGTATTGGGGCGAACCTTTGACTAAGTTAACCTTTATATTTGTATTGTATGCTAAAGAAAGCAGTCGAGAGATCCAGAGATTGTAAGGTCCAGGTGTGTATGTGTGTGTGTGTGTGTATATATTTGTGCAATACAGTATTTAACATCATTAACTCTAAAGTGAAATTAGGGTTTTTATTAAAATGATATTTTTTGTTTTATAGTTTAAAGTTTGTTTTAGAGTTTTTCTCTAAGGGCCATGGACAAAAACTAAGCCTAGCCGATTGTGTCAAGCAATATAAATAAACAATATACTAAAAAAAATGTATCAATACTAAAGTGTCATATAATGAATTATGACAAAAAGTTACAAAATGTTGCCCCTGCCTAAACTCCAAATCAGGGGTTCACAACCACCCCAGCTCACTTGCCAACACTACTGTAACATTAGTCGCTGAGTTTGGAGCTCTGATGTCTCTGGGAGATCAATCTGATCTAGGGTCTGATTGAGAAACATGAATAAAAAAGTCTATACTAATTGATCACTATTCACCAACATGGCTACCAGGGATGAAATAGGGTCCAAAAATTAGCCCGAGATCTTACTGGCTCTGGCTAGCCCACCAGCCCATGAGCTGCTGAGCCCAAACAGTCAAAGATTGCGTTCACTCACTGAGGCCATCAAATTGCATGGTGGGATTAGGGAAGGGGTGAATGTGGCCACTTTTAAAGCAATGACACTGAAGTTCTAGTGACATGGCCATTCACAGCCTTTAATACTAGGGCAGAAAATGGGATGGGGTATCTTGAATGGGGGGCCAGGTATGAGGAGAAGGGCTGGTGGTGGATGACGGTGTTTGAAGAGAAGTGAGTGAATTGCACAGTTTCTGTATGAGGTGTTTCTTTTATTCTTAATTTCTCAAAATCCAAACCTGTTCCTGCTTTCCATGGATGATACTTGGGCTGCTTACAAAAGCTATTGCTTCCCCCTGACTGTCACAAAAAAATAGAAGAAGCACTCTTTCTATATTAAAGATCTCAAATGTATATCTCATGGAAGTTGGCACATAACACATGTCGGCAGGTGGGCAGGAGGGGATTTGGGCAAGTAGATCGGTGGATGGATGGTTATGTGGCTGGGTGGTCAGTAGGTGGTCAAGTAGGCAGGCAGGTGAGTGGGCAGGCAGGTGGTTGGGTAGGTAGGTAGGTGGGTAGGCAGGTGGGTGGTTTGTTAGGCATACAAGAAAGTATGTAGGTGGGTGGTCAGGCAGGTGGGTGGTTGGGTGGGCAGTTGGGTGGATGGTTGGGTGACTGGGCAGTCAGGTAGGTAAGTGGGTGGACTGGCAGGCAGATAGTTGGGGCTATCAGATTGGTGGCTGGCTGGAAAGTCAGGAAGCTAGGTGTTTGGATAGGCAAGTAGGTGGGTGGAAAACCAGGTAAGTGGCTGGGCAGTCAGGCAGGTAGGTGGGCTGGCAGCCAAGCAGGTGGCTAGATGGGTGGATAGGTAGGTTAGTCAACAGAGAGGTGGGTGGATGGGGGGATAGTGGCTGTGCTGTTTGGCAGGTAGGTAGGTTGGTGGGCAGACCGGTACAGTAGCTGGGCAGGTACATGGGTGGATGAGTATGTGGTTGGGTCGGTAAGTGAGTGGATACGTAAGTTTGTGGGTAGGTAGGTAGGTGGGTGGTTGGTTGGTTAGGTAGCTGGGCTAGCCTGGGCTTGGGGCTTGGCTCTGTGTTGTTCAGGTAGATTTTTCTGCTGTTGTGTGCTGTTTGTTGAAATGTAAGGTACTGGACCCTACCTTACCTTTTTTTCTGAATAGTGAGATTTCGAACTTTATCTGCCACCTTGTTTTGAAGCAAAGTAACTAATGCTTGTGTTATAATGGGAGAGCACTCTTTAGAGCATTCTTGGATATTATGTACTGTATGTGTGTAAACCTGCATGTCTTTGCTCCATTAGATATGTACAGGAAATAGCATGGTAATGTAGCATCATCCTGAGTTATGGCGGTGCTACTATAGATTAGATAAATGTGGTCATCTATTCTATGATTTGATGCCGCTCGAACTCAAGTATTTCCATATGAGAATGCAGAGTTGTATATATGATGATCCTATTAAATCTGAGGGGTTTATATTTGGAGAAAATGTATTATGATGTCTATCTTAAACTAAAAAGGACATTTTAGCACTTTCAGTAAGACTTTTTGTTCTGCAAATATGGAGGTGTGACATTCACTGTCCTAGTTGATGTCGTGATTCCCTCTCTGCCTCATCCCCTTGCATTCCTACACGTATCCAATTAGAAAATAAACATTATTCTTCAGAGACTTCCTGAGCATAGGGCCATAAATTCCTTGCCTTTCCAAAAACAGTTACAACAACTGATAAGAAAAGGTGGGGATAACTCTGATCCAGTTGGTTCCCCATATTTGATATTGGTCTCGATGGACACAGAAAACTTCTTACTCCTGACCAGGACATGCCAACCATGTCGATTTTGATATCTTTAGAAAGCTTACATTCTGGAATGTAAATTGTGAACCCCATATTTACCCAGTGGGACCTTCCCAGCCCAAGTGGGGGTTCAGATTATAAAAGGTTTATTTTGTCCCCTAGGCTAATGCCTAATGAAATATCAGTCTGCACCGAGCACCCACCCAGAAGGGTCGTCATCTGTCTTCCAGCCCCATAGAATCCACCATAAATCCAGGGCGAGGAACTGTTCTCTGGGTCACATACAGGGGGTCCGATCTATGATTGTGCTCTTCCAACCCTCGGTGGTATAGGATTTTCAGTGTTTTAGAAACATAGAAACATAGAAGGTTGACGGCAGAAGGAGACCATACGGTCCATCTAGTCTGCCCTTATGTGTATACTGTATGTTCTCTTTATCTTAGGATAGATGTGTGCTTATCCCAGGCATGTTTAAATTCAGTGACTGTTGATGTTTCAACTACCTCTGCTGGAAGTTTGTTCCAAGCACCTACTACTCTTTCTGTAAAATAATATTTTCTAACATTGCTCCTGATCTTCCCCCCGACTAGCTTCAGGTTGTGCCCCCTTGTTCTATCGTTAAGTTTCTTCTTAAAAACACTTCCCTCCTGAACCTTATTCAATCCTTTCACATATTTAAAGGTCTCAATCATGTCCCCCCTCTCCCTTCTTTCCTCCAGACTGTACAAATTAAGTTCTTTAAGTCTCTCCTGATAAGTTTTAAGTGTAAGTCCTTCCACCATTTTCGTTGCCCGCCTTTGGACACGTTCTATTTGAATAATGTCTTTTTGCAGGTAAGGTCTCCAGAACTGCACACAGTATTCTAGCTGTGGCCTTACCAGGGCTCTATACAGCGGCATCACAACCTCCCTCTTCCTACTGGTGATGCCTCGAGCTATGCAGCCGAGCATCCTGCTTGCTTTTCCCACTGCCTGGCTACACTGTCCACTCATCTTGCAGCTATCAGTAATCAGTACCCCTAAATCTGTCTCCTCCGAGGTCCTGGCTAACACAGTACTGCCCATACGGTACTCAGAGCAGGGATTCCTTCTACCCAAGTGCATGATTTTACATTTAGAGACATTAAACTCTAGTTTCCACAGTTTTGACCATCTATCCAGTAAAGCTAAATCATTTTCCATGTTGCAGACACCTCCAGGAATATCCACCC
Organism: Gastrophryne carolinensis; assembly: GCA_027917425.1. Lineage (NCBI taxonomy): Eukaryota > Metazoa > Chordata > Amphibia > Anura > Microhylidae > Gastrophryne > Gastrophryne carolinensis. Next base: position 142,912,482 of record CM051244.1, read on the forward strand.
TATTACTAACCTTTGTATCATCAGCAAACAGACAAACTTTTCCTACCAAGCCTTCTCCTATGTCACTTACAAATATATTAAAAAGAATGGGGCCCAGGACAGAGCCCTGCGGCACACCACTTGTAACTCGCCTTTGTTCAGATTGCACGCCATTTACAACAACGCTCTGATACCGATCCCTCAGCCAACTGGAAATCCACTGAACTATCCAGGGATTGAGTCCTACCTTCAATAACTTATCTATGAGCTCCTTATGTGGTACAGTGTCAAAGGCTTTGCTAAAATCCAGATAGGCGATATCCACAGCACCACCTTCATCTAACACTTTAGTGACATTGTCAAAGAAATCAATAAGATTGGTCTGACATGATCTGCCCTCAGTAAAGCCGTGCTGTTTTGGGTCCAATAGGTCATTAATTTTTAGATGGGAAATTATCTGTTTTTTTAAGAGTGTTTCCATTAATTTGACCACTATAGATGTTAAACTAACTGGCCTGTAATTACTGGCTTCTTCTCTACTCCCCTTTTTATGGATTGGTACGACATTGGCCATTCTCCAATCATCTGGAACCTCACCAGTTGAAAGGGAGTGGTTAAGTAAATCAGTTAGAGGGGCTGCAATCACAAACCTAAGTTCCCTTAGAACTCTGGGGTGGATTCCATCTGGACCCATTGCCTTACTTACCTTTAGATGTGCCAGCTCGGCTAAGACATCAGCCTCCAGAAACTCCGGAGCTGTGCCCTCCCAGTGGGATGCTGTGCTATGGCCGTGCCTGCTACTATCTGAAAATACCGAACAAAAGTAGCTATTCAGATGGTCAGCCACAGCCTTATCTCCGTCAATATATTTATTTTCCCTATTTCTAATTTTTGAGACTGCATTGTTTTTCTTCTTTATGTCACCAATATATCGGAAAAAGGTTTTATCTCCCCTCTTCATAGATTTGGCCATTTCTTCCTCTTTTTGCCCTTTAGCAGTCCTTATAATTAGTTTTGCTTCCCTCTGTTTAATTTTATACGCCTCTCTGTCAGCTACACTTCCATTTACTTTATACTTCTTATAGGCAGACTTCTTATCTTGTATGATAGTGCTGACTTCCCTAGTAAACCATAATGGTTTCTTCTTCCTTTTATTCTTGCTAGTTTGTTTCACATATTGCTTAGTTGCCTTTAAGATGGCCATTTTTAATAGTGACCACTGGGCACTCACTTCTGCTACTCTGTTCCACTCACCTAATTTTCTTTCTACATACTCCGCCATTTCCTTGAAGTTTGTCTTCCTAAAGTCTAGCACTTTGGTTCTGGTGTGTGATTGCACAATGTCTGTTTTTATTCTGAACCATAAGCATTGATGGTCACTGGAACCCAGATTTTCTTCAACCCTGACCTCGGACACCAGATCCCCATTGGTCAGAACTAAGTCCAGAATGTTATCTCCTCTAGTTGGCAATGTCACAAGTTGTTTTAGAGACACTCCATTAAGTGCCTCTAATATAGTCCTGCTCTTGCATGCCGATGCACTTGGGATATTCCAGTCCACATCAGGCATGTTGAAGTCACCTGTAATTACAACGTCCCCCTTCTCTGCCATTCCACTGATTTCATCTATTAACAGGTTATCTAGATCCTCAGATTGTCCAGGGGGCCTATATATCACACCAATTCTGACCACAGCTCCCTCCTTAGTCTGCATGGTAACCCAGAGAGTTTCTAGTTCATTATGTGTATGCTGAATTATTGTTGATTGAAGGGTAGTCTTGACATAAATGGCTACTCCACCGCCCTTTCTATCCAATCTGTCTTTTCTATACAATGTGTAACCGGGTATGGCTATCTCCCAGTCATTGTGATCCTTGAACCAAGTCTCTGTTATTGCAACAAGATCCAATTCATCTCTGGATATGATAGCCATTAATTCACAGAGCTTGTTGCCCAAGCTGCGAGCATTGGTACACATCATGTGGATGTTGTTGGTATTGTATTTTAGTGTGTCCTTGATCTTTTCCACCTCTAGCCTACCACTAACCGGGTTTCCTGCTTCAATGTCCTGCTTCATCCTAAATGGTAGGGGACAGAAATCACCCTCGCAAGTTACATCTCTGTCCCCTTCCTCTAGTTTAAATCAAAAAATGCTCTGAGTTCCACTCCAAGTTTTTTTGTGCCTTTCTGTGAAGGATGCAAGCCATCCCTCTTAAACAACTCATTGTTCGACCACCTTCTAACATCATGACTAATACATCCAAAGCCTTTGTCTTCACACCACTGACGTAACCACAAGTTGAACTTGGCGATGTTGAGTGCCTTTTTTCCCTGAGTACATACTGGCAAAACTTCAGAAAATGTGATGGAACCTGTTATTTTGCAAAGTTCCTGACTAAAATTTTGGAAGTCCCTCTGCACAACAAACAAATCTTTTTGGGATAAGTCATTTGTGCCAAGATGTAGCACAATGTCCACTTGGTTATGTTTGCTTGCAGACTTCACAATATTTATAATACGTTTCTTATCCCTATTAACCGTGGCACCTGGGAGACACCTCACTTCCTTTAGCTCATCTTTATCCTGTCCAAAGTCCACACCTCTAATTGTTGAGTCACCAACCAGAATATGTCTTTTCCTATTGGTTGGCTTGGTAACTGTTCCTTGCTGCCCTTTTGTACTCATTTTATATGGTCCCTTATTTAAGTCCACTTCCTTTGATCTTACCAAATCCTGCCCAGACTGAGCATTAGCAGATACATCCACATCAAGCTCAGAAAGAACAGCAAATTGGTTATATTGGCTTAGTCCAAAATGTTGATGTTTTTGTTCTACAATGCGCAATCTTCCAGAGCCAACAGTCTTCCACTCTGCCCCTCTCTTGTGAAGTCTTTGTGGGAGTGGTGGCTGTATAACAAGCTGCTTTACTGGCTGGGATAGCTTCATAACTTCAGACTGAAGAGTAGAAACTAAAGACTGTAATTTTGAAATCTTGTCATACAACCCCTTCATTTGCATACAAATTGGACAGCATCGCAAGTTCCACAGAGTACTACGAAACACAACGGCCAGGCAAGAGTTACACTGCACCAAACCAGACATTCTAGATAATAAGAATAGGTACGGCTAAAAAGTAAATGCTGTACTCACCACTATTACTTGTGTACAACCCCTGCTGTTTTCAAACTACTGCAGTTTTTAAAACTACACACTTGTGTCCTGCTGCACTTATGTCAAGCTGCTCTCACACAGGCTGAAACTCCACAGTTAATACTCATTTATTTTATAACTGGTTTTCTGCATATGTATGTATATTGTCTTTTTTATTAGCATTTTTTCTTTTCATTTTTATTTACAATTTTCCAACTATGCACAGACCTATCTTTTTGGCAATTAGAAAACTCCAAATATGGTTTACATGGATCTCTTCAAAATACCCTGGTTTCTGAAGATTGTATGACCTCTCATAAATGTGTATTAACTCATAGATTGTAAGATCGATTGCCCCTAATCCGCTGTATGATTGGGAAAGTGTATCTAATCATATAGTGTAACAAGGGTGAATGACTCACAATTAACTTGTGAACCATTTGACAGCAGAACTGATCAGACTCTCCTCGGGGGAAGGGTGGGATGGAATCAGTGTGCCCTGCTTGTATGTGTTGAGAGGTGTGTAGGTGTGTGTGGTGACTGTCACGATTGGTGATGGATGGTGATTGAGGGGTTTTCCATCGACCTGAATTAATAGTTTATAGCTATATTTAAGTAAAAAATAGTCTTCAAATGTCAGGTTAGTAATACAGAGAGGTTTTTGAGTTAGGCCCTTATTTATGAAGGAATAGCGACAGGTAGCGACTGGTGAGCGGCCGGTAATGACGGGCCCCACCACGAGAACGCCGGCTCCCCACCACAATCTCACATTTATCAAGCCAATCCTGCTTAGCGACTGAGATAGCGCCATATAGCCACTCATTCATCATTATTCCAGCCTCAGCCCACAGCGCCAGCGTCCGACCTTGAACAGCGACAGGTATACTTCAATGCTTCAATACTTTATTGAACCTCCAAGTAAGTACGAGGTACAAACAAGGAATGCTTTTTTGGCAAGGAGATACGCCATGAGAGCTATAACAATTACATACATGACAAAGTATAACAAGAATAACGATACAGTTCAGGTAATCTATGGTGACTAGCATAATTGTCAGTAATGTAGAGCAGAATGTGGTTAAGTGTCACTCACACACTGGGATTATTCAGAGCCATAACGGCCAGAGGAAAAAAAGTGTTTTTGTGTCTGGAAGTTTTGGTTGAATGAGCCCTGAATCTGCGGCCGGATGGTAGGAGCCTGAAGAAGGAGTGACCTGGGTGCGTCACGTCTCCAGATATCTTCTTTGCCCTTGAGGAGATTCTGCTCATGTATTGATCATCCAGAGAAGGTAGGGGGGATCCAATTAACCTCTCAGCAATCCTGGTTATTCTCTTCAGCCTCTGCTTATCTTTGGCTGAGGCCCCTCCGTACCAGACTGTACATGAACTGGTCAGGATTGATCCAATGGCACCGTTGTAGAATGCCTTCAGGATCTTTTTGGACAAACCGTATTTTGTCAACTGTCTGAGGAAGAATAACCGCTGCTGGGCCTTCTTTAAGATAGCAGACGCTTGCTTGCTCCACTTCAGGTCCTGTGTGATTTGAGTACCAAGAAATTTAGCACTGGTTACAATCTTGACAGACTCCTCACCAATCAAAATGGGATGGTGTGATTGGTGAGATCGCCTAAAGTCAATTATAAGTTCAACTGTTTTATGAGTATTCAGTATAAGATTGTTAGCTTTGCTCCAAGAGTCAAGGGTTTCTACTTGGGTCCTATAGCTAGACTCATCATTGTTACTGATAAGGCCTACTATGGTGGTGTCGTCAGCGTATTTAATGATCTTGACCGATGGATCTGAGGAGATGAAGTCATTGGTGTAAAGTGAGAAGAGTAGGGGAGACAGGACACACCCCTGTGGTGCACCCATGCTTGTGATCCTGGATGTGGAAACAAAGGGTCCCAGTCTGACCCTCTGGGACCTGCCTGTCAGAAAACTAAAAATCCAGCTCGATAAGTTTAGTGGAATGCCCAGGGAGAGCAACTTCTCATGAAGAAATTTTGGATCAATGGTGTTGAATGCTGATGAGAAGTCCACGAATAACAGTCTAGCATAAGACTTGGGACGATCAACGTGATCCAATGTGTACTTGATCGCCAGATTGACCGCATCCTCAGCTGATCTGTTCGCTCTGTATGCGAACTGTAGTGGATCCCAAAAAGAACCTGTGGTCTCCTCGAGGAATGACATAACCAGTTGTTCGAATATCTTCATGACCACCGGTGTCAGAGCAATTGGTCTGAAGTCATTCAATGACCTCTCGCTACCTGGCGCGCTCCAATGCATTTCAATGGAACAATCTTTAAATATTCATAATTAATTGTTATAAATTTTTTTTTTTTTTTTTTAATTTGAAAAATTCTGTGACCACTTCTGCCAATTTTTTTAAGGTAACAAAAAAAAAAAAATTGTACAGAATTGATATTACAGGTCTGATATTAATATATTCATATTACAAAATTATTTAAAAAACGTGTTTTTTTTGGTTTCCAAAAATATGGTTGCTTGGGGGTTAAAAAACTACTTTTAACCCATCGCCGCCAGCGCTCTGGGGTTTAAACATGCATTTTAGAGCGCGAGAATTTTTTGAGCGTGATTTTTTAATGAATATGGTGGGAGTCGGTCACTAGGGCCAGTCGCTATCATGCGCTCCCATACAGCGTGGAACCTGTCAAATAGCGACTCCTCACCCAATATTCAACATTACGGCAAGTCGCTATCAACTACCGAACAACGGCCAAGCACAGCGACTACTAGCGGGCGCTCTGAAAATGCCGCTACAGTCGCTCAACTGTCGCTACCTGCCGTTGTTAATGAATCGGCTTCTTAGTTACACTGTGGACAAACAAAGGGAATCCCGCACAGCAAAAATTCTATTAAACCGAATGCTGGCTGGGGGAGCGCCTGCCGCCCAGACCGGGCGTACCTAAATACTAAAAGAGAGGGTGGACTGCCAGCACAGCCCACAAGTTCTCCCACCTATATAATATAGCCGCACAACAGTAAATATATTAAATCAATTCTATATTAAATTTGATGATCCAAACATTATATAACTACAGGGGCAAAACCATAAATAAGCACATTAAAAACAATTAAAAACCATGTGTGGAAGTAAAATGGACCTCACTAGACTAATAGTCACCTAATCAAAATATACAATATACTTAAATAATGCCATATTCAACTGTTAGATGCCTTGGGGTCTCCCCCACAGAAAGTGCTAGTACATGTAATAGAAAGTGCAGTAGAGACGACAATAGTTGTGCAAAGAAATGTGATGTGCAAAGTCTGCGATAAATAATTGATAAGGGGACAGAGGTGTCCCTATGTGTACAGAAGTGCACAAATATAGTGCTAAAGTAAAGTGCTCAGTGCAAAAGTGCAATCCTACACTGGAAAGATACAGAGGCTCCAAGGCATACAACACAAAAACAATGGCAATAGGAGATCAGTATCAATAGTGCTTATAGCAACAAACGTTACCGGATAAATGGTCTAGGTCCACTTTAAACGTCCGCAAACCGACGCGTTGCGTGTCGGTCGGCCTAACGCCACTTCATCAGGATGTTCATTTTACTTCCGCACATTGTTTTTAATTGTTTTTAATGTGCTTATTTATGGCCTTTGCCCAACTTCCTACTGCACCGCCTCAGAATTCCATAAAAAACTATAATTTGGAGTAACTGTTCCCTTTACCACTTAAAAAAGACTCTTAACAGGATGCACATTACTGCCAGAAAATATTTTCTATTCTCTAAGATGGAGCTTTTAACAACCAAGATATCAAAGTCATCAGCTGTAAACTATGTTGGCAAAACAAATCCTGGAACGGAGCTGACTAGTGGCAGATGCTATTGTGTGTACATTATGTTGGCCAATCTGGAGCAATGAAAATTATTGTCACCACTTCAGACAACAACCTTTGAACAAAATGATACATCAAAAGAAATGGAGGAAAGACATATATGCCTGTGTCTATGGCCTGAGACTCTGTTCTGTCCTACAAATGTCTTGACATTTTTATTGTCTATTGATGCAAACAGTTCCTTTTGCTGATTATCACAATGCCTGCAAAGTGAGCTGAACACATCCTGATTTAGCTCCCTTTCACTGTGGCAGAACAGCTGTCCACTGTGCAGAAAAAGTCCACTGTTGTATTCTCTACTCCCGAAATGCACACTGTGGACATGACTTCAAGAGTAATGAAACCCAATTTGTTATTACTATTAGGGATGAGCGAATCGATCCGGACGAACCCGGATTCGATCCGAATTTCATAAAAAATTCGATTCGGATCGAATCCGAATTTCCCCGTGCTTCGATCGCTCGAAGTTTTTCTTTAACATCCATTCATTTACATTACAGGCATTCTAAGATGGCGGACGGGACATGTCCAGACATCTACCCCGCTCCAGTGCATACTGGGGCAGTCACATGCAGCCTATCAGCAGCCAGCAAGCCCGGTGACGTCACAGCGCTATTTAAGGTGGCGGACATCTTGCTTTTCTTCATTTCTCTATTGCATTCGTGAGAGACAGGACACTGCTGTAGTCAGGGAGAGACAGTTAGAGAGGCAGGGACAGGCAGGAGACAGGCAGGAGACAGGCAGGAAGTCAGCGAGAAGCAGGGAAAGTTAGGAAAAATCGGAGGCAGTCACAGGGAGATTTTTTTTTTTTTCCATCCAGCCTGCGTGTTACTGGCTGGCTGACTGGCTTTGTTAGCTGTTTCAGGCTGCTTATACACTTTTGATGTTGTGCATATATACTGAACTGATCTCAAGTCTGCTGTGGGAACATTACCATTTTGTAAGATCTCATTAGCCTCTGTATTTCCTCTAAGCTGAACACTTATTTAAAGTAATTTGGCCTGTTGCAGCCTGATTAGACACTTTTGCTGTGCATATATACTGATCTCAAGTCTGCTGTGGGGCCATCCCATTCTGTAACATACCATACCCCTCTTAATCTTCAACTCCACACTTATTTAAAGTAATTTGGCCTGTCGCAGCCTGCTTATCCACTGTTGCTGTGCATATATACTGATCTCAAGTCTGCTGTGGGGGTATCCCATTCTGTAACATACTATACCACTATTAATCTTCAGCTGCACACTTATTTAAAGTAATTTGGCCTGTCGCAGCCTGCTTATCCACTGTTGCTGTGCATATATACTGATCTCAGGTCTGCTGTGGGGGTATCCCATTCTGTAACATACCATACCCCTCTTAATCTTCAGCTGCACACTTATTTAAAGTAATTTGGCCTGTTGCAGCCTGCTTATCCACTGTTGCTGTGCATATATACTGATCTCAAGTCTGCTGTGGAGGTATCCCATTCTGTAACATACCATACCCCTCTTAATCTTCAGCTGCACACTTATTTAAAGTAATTTGGCCTGTTGCAGCCTGCTTATCCACTGTTGCTGTGCATATATACTGATCTCAGGTCTGCTGTGGGGCCATCCCATTCTGTAACATACCATACCCCTCTTAATCTTCAGCTGCACACTTATTTAAAGTAATTTGGCCTGTTGCAGCCTGCTTATCCACTGTTGCTGTGCATATATACTGATCTCAAGTCTGCTGTGGGGGTATCCCATTCTGTAACATACCATACCCCTCTTAATCTTCAGCTGCACACTTATTTAAAGTAATTTGGCCTGTTGCAGCCTGCTTATCCACTGTTGCTGTGCATATATACTGATCTCAGGTCTGCTGTGGGGGTATCCCATTCTGTAACATACCATACCCCTCTTAATCTTCAGCTGCACACTTATTTAAAGTAATTTGGCCTGTTGCAGCCTGCTTATCCACTGTTGCTGTGCATATATACTGATCTCAAGTCTGCTGTGGGGGTATCCCATTCTGTAACATACCATACCACTCTTAATCTTCAGCTGCACACTTATTTAAAGTAATTTGGCCTGTCGCAGCCTGCTTATCCACTGTTGCTGTGCATATATACTGATCTCAGGTCTGCTGTGGGGGTATCCCATTCTGTAACATACCATACCCCTCTTAATCTTCAGCTGCACACTTATTTAAAGTAATTTGGCCTGTTGCAGCCTGCTTATCCACTGTTGCTGTGCATATATACTGATCTCAGGTCTGCTGTAGGGCCATCCCATTCTGTAACATACCATACCCCTCTTGATCTTCAGCTGCACACTTATTTAAAGTAATTTGGCCTGTTGCAGCCTGCTTATCCACTGTTGCTGTGCATATATACTGATCTCAGGTCTGCTGTAGGGCCATCCCATTCTGTAACATACCATACCCCTCTTGATCTTCACTAAGCTGCACACTTATTTAAAGTAATTTGGCCTGTTGGAGCCTGCTTATCCACTGTTGCTGTGCATATATACTGTTCTAAAGCCAGCTTGGGGGTATCTTATTCTGTAACATAACATAACCTACCTCTCTTATTTACACTAAGCAGCTCTCTTATTTAAACTAAGCAGGCCTCTTATTTACACTAAGCAGCTCTCTTATTTAAGCTAAGCAGCTCTCTTATTTAAACTAAACAGGCCTCTTGGAGGCTGATTGTCCACTTTTGGGTGTGCACTATATTCGGTTTCATATACAGTGGGGTATCCCAATTTGTAAGATAACCTACCCCAACCATGTAAACTAAAGAGGCCTGTTGCAGCCTGAGTTTCTCTGCTTGCGTATGGTCTGCATTACAATCTGTCTCTTTCAATGACACTGCTGCCTGGGGTATCCCAATTTGTAATATAACCTACCACAACCATTTAAACTAAAGGTTACATCCTTCCAGAAGGAAAACTTAGGCCGAACACAATTTTTGTTGGGGGCATTGACCTTTGGATTGATCGGCATGACATTAAGGATTTTTTCCCAAGGCACATGCTATTTTAACCCTATCTGTTATACAACATAAGCGTTGATCAGCATCACCTGCTTTATTAAGCTACTTCAGTTTGCACTTGTTTTTGACTTCTTTCAATAAACCAGGCCGCAGGGCACCCCAAAGCTGCACCTTGCACCCTATCTGTTATACAACATAAGCGTTGATCAGCATCAGATGCTTTATTAAGCTACTTCAGTTTGCACTTGTTTTTGACTGCTTTTAATAAACCAGGCCGCAGGGCACCCCAAAGCTGCACCTTGCACCCTATTTGTTATACAACATAAGCGTTGATCAGCATCAGCTGCTTTATTAAGCTACTTCAGTTTGCACTTGTTTTTGACTGCTTTTAATAAACCAGGCCGCAGGGCACCCCAAAGCTGCACCTTGCACCCTACCTGTTATACAACATAAGCGTTGATCAGCATCAGCTGCTTTATTAAGCTACTGCAGTTTGCACTTGGAGAGCTCTGGGGTGTAAATGATTCACGTTAATTGCAGCGCACTTGAGGATTTTTCAAGGGAAATTGACTGTGACATACGACCCAATCTGTATATTTACCTGCTCCTAATAGGACATTTATATTCTGCTTTTCAGCCAAGTACCATCTTTTGTTTTGGCTCGTGTTCATGAGTCAGGGTAAGGTGTGGAATGTTTAAGGATCCACTGTATGGTCTAATATCCCGGCATACTGAGTCCTGTCTCTTATTGGGGGGAAAAAGCTATATTACAATTCACTAGCTAATCTGAGGGGCAATAGCTTATATTGTGAGGTAAATTTGCCATTTTGCTTCATTATATAGAGCAGCCCAGTTGCCATCTAAATCAACTACTGTCCGGCCAGTACAGCTTTTCCAGGGCAAACTCTGCTAGTTGCGGACACAAGTCAAGTTTGGCTTCCCAGCAAATCCAGTGGATCCTGAAGGTGTGTTGGCATGGTCATGTCAAGGTATGACATGACCTGCTGTTTGAGGTCCAGCTCCAGGACTTCCTGCTGCTCATGAGTAGACTCACTATGTGGGTGTAGAAAGCTACTCACTAGCGACTGAAGACTGAGGCTGCTGCTGATGGAGCTGCTTCCACCCCCCCAGCAGCCATGGCAGTGGAAGGTGATCGCAGAGGTCCCCCCGAGTCAGACCTGCGGGAGTATGGGCCATGGCGCAGATAGACATCGCCCAACTGACTACGTGGGATGTCTCTGTAGTAGGTCAGTTTGTCCTCCCTCTCAGTGGGCGTAAAAAATGCCCCATTTTGTGCCGGAAGCGAGGGTCCAATAAGTTGGAGAGCCAGAAGTCTTCCCGCTGACAAATGGAGACAATTCTGCGCTCACTAGTACGCAAGCATGTGAGCATGCATCGTGCCATTTGTGCAAGTGACTCGGAGGGACTACCTGTCTCCATCTCCACTGTAAACTGCCATGGTGTGTCTGGGTCCTCTGTCTCGCCTTCCTCACAACCCTCTAGCTCCTGTGGCTGCTCCTGCTCCTCCTCTCCTGTCAGATGACTAGATAAAATGGTCATTTTGTGAAACCTAAACTGTGGTTTGCTGTGCCCCACCCCCTCCTCCTCCTCCACTTCAGCCCCCACAGGCTTCATGTGGCTGTGAAATGTATGTGCCATGTCTACAGTGCCCTGACCAGCCATGGTTTCCAACATGTGTTGTAGTACATGAAGCAGTGGTATCTCATCGTTCATCTCATAGTCCCGGCAACTGACTAATAAAGTAGCTTCCTCAAAGGGCCTGAGCAAACGTCCGGTGTCACGTATGAGCTGCCAATGGTTTACATTGAATTTACACAGGGGTGTCCCCCTATCCGTTTGGATCATCCAGAAATCCGTGATGGCTTTTCTCTGTTCCTATAGTGGATCCTGCATATGGAGGGTGGAATTCCAACGGGTGGAAACATCGCAAATCAGACTATGTTGGGGTACACCGTTCTGACGCTGAAGCTCAGTAAGGTTGTGCTCGGTGGTGTAGGAGCGCCAGAAGTGCATGCTAACTTTCTTTCCTGTTGTTCGGATGTCTTTCAGATGGGGGGAAGACTTCAGAAAACGCTTGACAACTAGACTGAACACGTGTGCCATGTCAGGACGCATGACTCTGGCTTCCTTGTCGCAGCGCAAACAAGATGTCCTTCCAAGTGTCAGTCACCATGGGTCCTAATTTGCAGTTTTCGTGGATTTAGCAATGATTTCATGGATTGAGTCCTCATTTTTAGTAGTTCCTCCCATGTGTGACTCTGTTGGTCAAGGAAAACCATGTGAACAACAGCGTAAAACCACAATCACCAAGGGGGCCTAAAAGGATATATATTGTCCACTATGAGTCCATAGTTACAGCTCCAGACATAGACCACACTGTGCACTTTGGTACACACTGACAGGCTAAAGGACTGGCCCACCTTCTGTTCAACAACATTTTACAGGGCAGGTACTGCCATCTTCGCAAAGCAATGATACCATGGGACTCTCCACCTCGGCTCGGCACAAGCCATCAGTTCTCTGAAAGGTCCACCACTGGGTAATGCAGCAGGCTGGACTTATGGTGACGCTGTCTGAGAGGAGAAATCCCTCAGACATCAAGATTAAAAATTCCAAGAATTTTTGAGGGCTAATTATTCAGAGCCAATGATACCTAGTTGTTTCTGATTTAATTACAAGGTGGAAACACACCCTCAAACAAAACTTCACTTTGGCAATACTATTGCATTTGTTTATTCATAATTTTATGTATATATACTAACTAACCTACTTTTTCTCCACAGGATGCTGCATGAAAAACTGCCACATCGCTGAGTAGCTGATTTTTCCTACCAACAGCAATAATTCACTGCTGCTGCCGCCGCCACCGCCGCAGACTCCAGGGACCCTCTTCCACTACCTCCGCTTGCAACACCTCCTCCCACGACACTCTCCTCATCACTAATTGCCCGGCTAGTGGAAGAAGAGGCGAGTGTCTCCTCCACTTCTTGGCTGGGCAGTAGCTGCTGAATTTTATGATTATCAGATCTTCATCAATGGATAGTGGAGCTGAACCCAAAGCATAACAACAGACAACAGACAGTTGACTGGGGGTGTCAGATGCCACTTGTGATGCAGTGGACTGCTTTTGCAGCACTTCCAGACAAAGTTGCTTCATTGGCTGACACAACATATGGTTGAAAAGCAAGAATAACCATTTGTTTTTATATGAAAAAGACCCTGGTTTATACATACATTTTTTTTTCCAGAGACTGCCCTGCCTGGAAATGAATGGCGCATGGATCAGCCAAGCTTTCCTCCCAACAATGCCTGATGTATTCCAGTAGATTGATGACGAGGCCAGACAAACACTAAAGAAATATGGATCGTGCAAAACAGATTTAAGGCGCTGCTCTCCAGTTACAGACATTCCTCCGCATCGGACCACAAGTAAGTATTGATAAAAAATCCTTTACGTTACTCTTACTTTTTATTAATATTCTTCGGATAAGACGGATCAGACATCCAGATTAAAAATTCCAAGAATTTTTGAGGGCTAATTAGTCAGAGGCAATGATACCTTGTTGTTTCTGATTTAATTAAAAGGTGGAAACACATCCTCAAACAAAACTTCACTTTGGCAATACTTTTGCATTTGCTTATTCATAATTTTATGTAGATATTACTAACTAAGCTACTTTTTCTCCACAGGATTCTCCACAGGGTGTGATTCATCCAATTTTTGGGCTCCAGCAGCCAACTACAGTGTCTCTTTCAAGCTATGCTTGGGCTCCTGCAGCTGCTGCTGCTGCTGCTGCTTGCAACTCCAGGGTGTGATTCATCCAATTTTTGGGCTCCAGCAGCCAACTGCAGTGTCTCTTTCAAGCTATGTTTGGGCTCCTGCAGCTGCTGCTGCCAACTCCAGGGTGTGATTCATCCGATTTTTGGGCTCCTGCTGCCAACTCCAGTGTCTCTTTAAAGTAATGTTTGGGCTACTGCTGCTGCTGCCAACTCCAGGGTATGATTCATCCAATTTTTGGGCTCCTGCTGCCAACTCCAGTGTATCTTTAAAGTAATGTTCGGGCTCCTGCTGCTGCTGCTGCCAACTCCAGGGTGTGTCAGTCAATTTTGGGCTCCTGCTGCCAACTCCAGTGTCTCTTTAAAGTAATGTTTGGGTCCTGCTGCTGCCAACTCCAGGGTGTGATTCATCCAATTTTTGGGCTCCTGCTGCCAACTCCAGTGTCTCTTTAAAGTAATGGTTGGGCTGCTGCTGCTGCTTGCAACTCCAGGGTGTGATTCATCCAATTTTTGGGCTCCTGAAGCCAACCCCAGTGTCTCTTTAAAGTAATGTTTGGGCTCCTGCTGCTGCTGCTGCCAACTCCAGGGTGTGTCAGTCAATTTTTGGGCTCCTGCTGCCAACTCCAGTGTCTCTTTAAAGTAATGTTTGGGCTACTGCTGCTGCTGCCAGCTCCAGGGTGTGATTCATCCAATTTTTGGGCTCCTGCTGCCAACTCCAGTGTCTCTTTAAAGTAATGTTCGGGCTCCTGCTGCTGCTGCCAACTCCAGGGTGTGTCAGTCAATTTTTGGGCTCCTGCTGCCAACTCCAGTGTCTCTTTAAAGTAATGTTTGGGCTCCTGCTGCTGCCAACTCCAGGGTGTGATTCATCCAATTTTTGGGCTCCTGCTGCCAACTCCAGTGTCTCTTTAAAGTAATGTTCGGGCTCCTGCTGCTGCTGCCAACTCCAGGGTGTGTCAGTCAATTTTTGGGCTCCTGCTGCCAACTCCAGTGTCTCTTTAAAGTAATGTTTGGGCTCCTGCTGCTGCCAACTCCAGGGTGTGATTCATCCAATCTTTGGGCTCCTGGAGCCAACTGCAGTGTCTCTTTCAAGCTATGTTTGGGCTCCTGCTGCTGCTGCTTGCAACTCCAGGGTGTGATTCATCCAATTTTTGGGCTCCTGCAGCCAACTCCAGTGTCTCTTTAAAGCAATGTTTGTGCTCCTGCTGCTGCTTGCAACTCCAGGGTGTGATTCATCCAATTTTTGGGCTCCTGCTGCCAACTTCAGTGTCTCTTTAAAGTAATGTTTGGGCTCCTGCTGCTGCTGCTGCCAACTCCAGGGTGTTTCAGTCAATTTTTGGGCTCCTGCTGCCAACTCCAGTGTCTCTTTAAAGTAATGTTTGGGCTCCTGCTGCTGCTGCCAACTCCAGGGTGTGTCAGTCAATTTTTGGGCTCCTGCTGCCAACTCCAGTGTCTCTTTAAAGTAATGTTTGGGCTCCTGCTGCTGCTGCTTGCAACTCCAGGGTGTGATTCATCCATTTTTTGGGCTCCTGCAGCCAACTCCAGTGTCTCTTTAAAGCAATGTTTGTGCTCCTGCTGCTGCTTGCAACTCCAGGGTGTGATTCATCCAATTTTTGGGCTCCTGCAGCCAACTCCAGTGTCTCTTTAAAGCAATGTTTGTGATCCTGCTGCTGCTTGCAAATCCAGGGTGTGATTCATTCAATTTTTGGGCTCCTGCTGCCAACTCCAGTGTTTCTTTAAAGTAATGTTTGGGCTCCTGCTGCTGCTGCTGCCAACTCCAGGGTGTGTCAGTCAATTTTTGGGCTCCTGCTGCCAACTCCAGTGTCTCTTTAAAGTAATGTTCGGGCTCCTGCTGCTGCTGCTGCCAACTCCAGGGTGTGTCAGTCAATTTTTGGGCTCCTGCTGCCACCTCCAGTGTCTCTTTAAAGTAATGTTTGTGCTCCTGCTGCTGCTGCTGCCAACTCCAGGGTGTGATTCATCCAATTTTTGGGCTCCTGCTGCCAACTCCAGTGTCTCTTTAAAGTAATGTTTGGGCTGCTGCTGCTGCTTGCAACTCCAGGGTGTGATTCATCCAATCTTTGGGCTCCTGCAGCCAACTCCAGTGTCTCTTTCAAGCTATGTTTGGGCTCCTGCTGCTGCTTGCAACTCCAGGGTGTGATTCATCCAATTTTTGGGCTCCTGCAGCCAACTTCAGTGTATCTTTAAAGCAATGTTTGTACTCCTGCTGCTGCTTGCAACTCCAGGGTGTGATTCATCCAATTTTTGGGCTCCTGCTGCAAACTCCAGTGTCTCTTTAAAGTAATGTTTGGGCTACTGCTGCTGCTGCCAACTCCAGGGTGTGATTCATCCAATTTCTGGGCTCCTGTTGCCAACTCCAGTGTCTCTTTAAAGTAATGTTCGGGCTCCTGCTGCTGCTACCAACTCCAGGGTGTGACAGTCAATTTTTGGGCTCCTGCTGCCAACTCCAGTGTCTCTTTAAAGTAATGTTTGGGCTCCTGCTGCTGCTGCCAACTCCAGGGTGTGATTCATCCAATTTTTGGGCTCCTGCTGCCAACTCCAGTGTCTCTTTAAAGTAATGTTTGGGCTGCTGCTGCTGCTTGCAACTCCAGGGTGTGATTCATCCAATCTTTGGGCTCCTGCAGCCAACTGCAGTGTCTCTTTCAAGCTATGTTTGGGCTCCTGCTGCTGCTGCTTGCAACTCCAGGGTGTGATACATCCAATTTTTGGGCTCCTGCTGCCAACTCCAGTGTGTCTTTCAAGCTATGTTTGGGCTCCTGCTGCTGCTTGCAACTCCAGGGTGTGATTCATCCAATTTTGGGCTCCTGCTGCCAACTCCAGTGTCTCTTTCAGCCAATGTTTGGGCTGCTGCTGCTGCTGCTTGCAACTCCAGGGTGTGATTCATCCAATCTTTGGGCTCCTGCAGCCAACTCCAGTGTCTATTTCAAGCTATGTTTGGGCTCCTGCTGCTGCTGCTTGCAACTCCAGGGTGTGATTCATCCAATTTTTGGGCTCCTGCTGCCAACTCCAGTGTCTCTTTCAAGCTATGTTTGGGCTGCTGCTGCTGCTTGCAACTCCAGGGTGTGATTCATCCAATTTTTGGGCTCCTGCTGCCAACTCCAGTGTCTCTTTCAAGCTATGTTTGGGCTGCTGCTGCTGCTGCTTGCAACTCCAGGGTGTGATTCATCCAATTTTTGGGCTCCTGCTGCCAACTCCAGTGTGTCTTTCAAGCTATGTTTGGGCTCCTGCTGCTGCTGCTTCTTGCAACTCCAGGGTGTCATTCAGCCAATTTTTGGACTCCTGCTGCTCCTGCTGCCAACTCCAATGTCTCTTTGAGCCAAATCCAATGTTTGGGCTCCTGCCGCTGCCAGCTCCAGGGTGTGTTTTTCAGGCAATATAGGGGCCCCTCATAGTGATGCCACCTCAACTCTCTGTAATTGTGCCGCTCTGCGATTCTAATAGCGATGCCTCTGATCTGCATGTCCTAATTATTTACAGTATTATTTCAGTAACCCAGCACGCATCCTATGCGTGTTACAGCAAGGCAGAATGGTTTACAACCCTATTGAGGCTCTAGGAGGCTGAGAAATAGCCGTTTTTAATAGCGATTCGTCGCGAATAAATTCGGGTCGAAACGATTTTTGTCGGAAAATTCAGCGAATCAGTCGAATCGAATTTTTCAAAAGTTCGCTCATCTCTAATTACTATCTTGGGTTCCTCCCGCCTGAGGCATCCTGATTTGGGATGTCTCACTTTGTGCATGTCTTGATAAAAGCTCCCTCGAAAAATCGCCTTCCTTTCATTCCCATGGCACAGGGACGCTTATGCTAATGGCCTCCTCACTTTGAATGGAAGCACCAAAACACTAGAAGCCATCTAAGCCTGCATTTGCTCTGTAGATTTCAGCATCTTTTCATTGCCATCTGATAAAAGCTCCTGTGTACCCAACAATCTGCCTGTACTGCTGCAGGGGATTCAGCACTACCACCAATTTTTGCTGCCATAGTTTTGGATAGAGCCCTGATTGCCATAATTGGTGTGCTAGTGCGCAAGTCCATCATGCTCAGTTTCTGCCTGCTCTCAGGTCGCATGCTCTTTAGACAAAAACCCTATGTCCATTTCCCTTTCTTATTGCATCAGATGCCCCGGCTGGCCTACTAAGCCAACAGCTTGGAAATTCTGGATCACAGCATGGAAGTGGCCATCCCACTTAGGCCCTTATTTAACAAGGGATAGTGCCAGGTAGCGAATGGTGAGCGAACGGTAATGACGCTCACCGCCACGAGAACGCCGGCTCCCCTCCGCAATCACACATTTATCAAGCCGATCCTGCTTAGCGACTGACAGAGCGCCAGATAGCGAATCATTCATCATTATTCCAGCCTCACCCCACAGCGCCAGCGAGCGACCTTGAACAGCGACAGGTATGACCTCTCGCTACCTGGCGCTCTCCAATGCATTTCAATGGAGCAATCTTTAAATATTCATAATTAATTGCTATTAATGTTTTTTTTTTTTTTTTTTTTTAAATGTCAAAAATTCTGTGACCACTTCTGCAATGTTAGATATTTTTTTAAGGTACAAAAAAAAAAAAAAAATTGTGCAGAATTGATATTACAGGTCTGATATTAATGTATTCATATTACAAAATGTTTAGAAAAACGTTTTTTTTTTTCTAAAAATATGGTTGTTTGGGGGTTAAAAAACTACTTTTAACCCATCGCCGCCAGCGCTCTGGGGTTTAAACAAGCATTTCACAGCGCGAGAATTTTTGGAGCGTGATTTGTTAATGAATATGCTGGGAGCCGTTCGCTATGGCCATTCGCTGTCATGCGCTCCCATACAGCGCGGAACCTGTCAAACAGCGACTCCTAACCCCGTATTCAACATTACCGCACACCGACTGAGTCGCTGTCAACAGCCGAACAACGGCCAAGCACAGCGAATACTAGCGGGCGCTGTGAAAATAACTCTACTGTCGCTCATCTGTCGCTACCTGGCGCTATTAATGAATCGGCCTCTTAGTTTCCTTGGACCACCTTCAGCTGGCTGTTTACAATAGTTACAATTGTGCTACATATCCATGTCTCTAATTTCTCTAACTGGTGGATATGGCATATTGAAAGTGTCCTGTACAGAAGACTGCTGGAGAGGATACTAAGTGCAAATTAACATATTATTTCACACCCTGCATAAAAGTACAGTGCAGCACAAATAGACAGGCGTAGGTTTAGGCGCTGTGTAAGGGATGATCCAGTCTTCCTGTAGTTTCAATTTAGATGCCCCATTTTGTATAAATTCCCTACCTCTGCCCTGGTTTACCCAGTACTTACCTGGATCTGGAGATCCCATGGTATATGCACATCCAAATGTGAATCATGGTGGGTGCTCATAGCTGGAGGTAATGGCTCTGGGAAGGCACTGGTAATCCAATTATTCAGGATTTATGCCCATGCATTAATATGTATGGCAATGAATGCTGATTGGAGGAGACTCTGCACATGCCCTAGGGGGAGGGATAAATGGAAGCCAATGGGGATGCCCCTATAAAGCAGAATAAATCCAGGGGAGGTGAAAATGCTGGGACTTGTCCTTTCCACCAGGAAAGATGCCTAATCCTGGGGATAAATGGATCTCTGTTATCCAAAATGTGGCCCAGGTGACCATCTAAAAGCAGCAAAAAGACAATACTCGCATAAATTAGAAAATACATTTTCAAAATCCAACTCAAGAGCCTTATGGGCGGGTGTTAAGCAAGTAACAAACTTCAAGGGCACCGCCCCTACCATCAACCCGAGCATGGATCTCGCAGAAGAACTGAATCAGTTTTACTGCAGATTTGATACAATGATGCTAAGGAAAAATACAGTGAACCCCCCTCCAATGATGAGTAGTACACCCAACAGGATGGCTATGCCCGAACTAAACTTAGGAACGTCAGATGTAAGGAAGATCCTACTCACGCTCAACACCAAGAAAGCATCTGGCCCTGATGGGATCTCTCCAACGTGCCTAAAAGTGTGTGCGGAACAGCTGGCCCCAATCCTTACAGATATCTTCAGGGGCTCACTGAAGGCGGGCATAGTCCCGAACTGCCTGAAGGACTCAGTCATTATCCCAATTCCTAAAACAGCAACTGCCACAGCTTTGAACGATTACATCGCTCTGACCCCAGTGGTGATGAAAGTCTTCGAGCGTTTGATAATACCAGTACTAAATGAGGCTATCGGCTCAAAGTGGGATCCACTACAGTTCGCGTATAAAGCGAATAGATCTGCAGATGACGCGGTCAACCACACAATGCAACTCACACTAAATCATGTGGATCAACCCAACTCATACGCCAGACTCCTATTCGTAGACTTCTCTTCCGCCTTCAATACTATAGATCCCCAAATTCTGAAAAGGAAACTGCTCACACTGGGCATCTCACCAGATCTCTCTGACTGGATCACCAACTTTCTAACAAACAGAACCCAGAGAGTCAAACTAGGTCCCTTTATCTCTTCAAGCAGAACTACAAACATAGGCGCACCACAAGGTTGCGTTCTGTCCCCCCTCCTCTTCTCCATATACACAAACGACTTCACGTCAACAGACCCATCAATCAAAATCATCAAGTTTGCAGACGACACCACCCTAGTAGGCCTTATCAGCAACACAGACGAGACTCCGTACAGAACACAAATAAATAGCCTGGTAACCTGGTGTGATGAGAATAACCTCATCCTGAACACCCAGAAAACGGTTGAGCTGATTGTCGACTTCCGGCAGTCCCACCGTCCCATCGCCATGGGTAAGGATGAGGTCAATATCGCCACCAGTGCAAAATTCCTCGGAACAGTGATCACTAATGACTTGAAGTGGAGTAGGCATGCCGCCGTTGTCCTAAAGAAGGCTCAACAGAGACTGTATTTCCTTAGACAACTAGCGAAATTCGGAATGTCCAAAAGGATCCTGAAGACCTTCTACATCGGCGCAGTAGGCTCACTCCTGAGCTCCTCCTTCACTACCTGGTATTGTGGGATCACTGCCAAGGATAAGATCAGGCTGAAGAGGATCACCAGGACCGCTGAGCGGATCATAGGGTGTCCCCTACCTGACCTAGATGAACAATTTAGGGAAAGGATCCGCTCAAAGGCAAAGAGAATAGTAGGCGACCCCACACATCCAGGCAACCCCTTCTTCAATCTTCTACCATCTGGACGAAGGTACCGGGCCATCTCGACCAGAACCTCTCGGTATAAAAACAGTTTCTTCCCGCTAGCCGTCAAAGCCCTGAACAACCACCTCTAAGACTCCTGGAAAACCTCTGATCCCCAGCCACTTAATGGATCATTGCATGTACATAGTTCCACTGTAAATATGTAAAGATGTAAAACTAGCTACTGTTGATATATATATATGTATATAGTCGTAGGTCTAGCGTTTGTTTAAGCTCTATGGAGAACCTCCCTTCCAAAAAGTATTCCATGTTGTATTCTGTACATACTTGGCGACCAATAAAGTATTCGTATTCGTATCTACCTCATCCCCTACTAAGGCCCTTATTTATGAAGGAATAGCGTCAGGTAGCGACTGGTGAGCAACCGGTAATGACGGGCACCGCCACGAGAACGCCGGCTCCCCACCACAATCACACATTTATCAAGCCAATCCTGCTTAGCGACTGAGATAGCGCCAGATAGCCACTCATTCATCATTATTCCAGCCTCAGCCCACAGCGCCAGCGTCCGACCTTGAACAGCGACAGGTATGACCTCTCGCTACCTGGCGCTCTCCAATGCATTTCAATGGAACAATCTTTAAATATTCATAATTAATTGTTATTAATTTTTTTTTTGTTTTTTTTTAAATGTGAAAAATTCTGTGACCACTTCTGCCATTTTAGATATTTTTTTAAGGTAAAAAAAAAAAAATTTACAGAATTGATATTACAGGTCTGATATTAATGTATTCATATTACTAAATTATTTTAAAAACTTGTTTTTTTTTGTTTCAAAAAATATGGTTGTTTGGGGGTTAAAAAACTACTTTTAACCCATCGCCACCAGCGCTCTGGGGTTTAAACATGCATTTCACAGCGCGATAAATTTTGTAGCGTGATTTTTTAATGAATATGGTGGGAGCCGGTCGCTAGGGCAAGTCGCTATCATGTGCTCCCATACAGCGCGAAACCTGTCAAATAGCGACTCCTCACCCAATATTCAACATTACGGCAAACCGACTGAGTCGCTATCAACTATCGAACAACGGCCAAGCACAGCGACTACTAGCGGGCGCTCTGAAAATGCCGCTACAGTCGCTCAACTGTCGCTACCTGCCGCTATTAGTGAATCGGCCTCTAAGTCAATAGTCTAAAATCATTCCAGCACACCCCAGTGGCCCATGGTGAAAGGAATTCCCTACACTCACATTGACAGCTGGGTGTGTATATTTCCTGAAGAGGACAGAAAAATTGGTCCATCCTCTTCAGCACACTTGAAAAAACTGGGGAGTGGTTGCCTAGGAGGGGCTGATGTACCCAGAGGCAAAATCTATTTTATTGATGACTGTCCATTCTTTTGGCACACACTGACACTGACATCAACCCACCACCAAAGTAATAAGAAGATCAGCATCCTCCACATGTTGCATAAACAATATTAGGTTTGGGTTCATGTATATTTAACATTTTGTAGCCTAAACAGAGAAAAATATGATTTTTTACAGAGTTATTCCTATTATTTGAGACACAAACAAGCCACTAAGGACAGATCTGGCCAATTCACTCTTAATCCCCATGCATGCTAAAATAATACTTCTCATAGGACTACGCTAGAGATGAGCGAACTTTTGAAAAATTCGATTCGACTGATTCGCCGAATTTTCCGACAAAAATCGTTTCGACCCGAATAAATTCGCGACGAATCGCTATTGAAAACGGCTATTTCTGAGCCTCCTACAGCCTCAATAGGGTTGTAAACCATTCAGCCTTGCTGTAACACGCACAGGATGCGTGCTGGGTTAGTTAAATAATACTTTTAAGAAATATCACATGCAGATCAGAGGCATCGCTAATAGAATCGCAGAGCGGCACAATTGCAGAGAGTTGAAGTGGCATCACTATGAGGGGCAGAAGGAGCCCAAATATACACTGGAGTTGGCTTCAGGAGCCCAAAAATTGGATGAATCACACCCTGGAGTTGGCAGGAGTTGACAGTAGCAGCAGCAGGAGCCCAAATATACACTGGAGTTGGCTTCAGGAGCCCAAAAATTGGATGAATCACACCCTGGAGTTGGCAGGAGTTGACAGCAGCAGCAGCAGGAGCCCAAATATACACTGGAGTTGGCTTCAGGAGCCCAAAAATTGGATGAATCACACCCTGGAGTTGGCAGGAGTTGACAGCAGCAGCAGCAGGAGCCCAAATATACACTGGAGTTGGCTTCAGGAGCCCAAAAATTGGATGAATCACACCCTGGAGTTGGCAGGAGTTGACAGCAGCAGCAGCAGGAGCCCAAATATACACTGGAGTTGGCTTCAGGAGCCCAAAAATTGGATGAATCACACCCTGGAGTTGGCAGAAGTTGGCAGCAGCAGCAGCAGGAGCCCAAATATACACTGGAGTTGGCTTCAGGAGCCCAAAAATTGGATGAATCACACCCTGGAGTTGGCAGAAGTTGGCAGCAGCAGCAGCAGGAGCCCAAATATACACTGGAGTTGGCTTCAGGAGCCCAAAAATTGGATGAATCACACCCTGGAGTTGGCAGGAGTTGACAGCAGCAGCAGCAGGAGCCCAAATATACACTGGAGTTGGCTTCAGGAGCCCAAAAATTGGATGAATCACACCCTGGAGTTGGCAGAAGTTGGCAGCAGCAGCAGCAGGAGCCCAAATATACACTGGAGTTGGCTTCAGGAGCCCAAAAATTGGATGAATCACACCCTGGAGTTGGCAGAAGTTGGCAGCAGCAGCAGCAGGAGCCCAAATATACACTGGAGTTGGCTTCAGGAGCCCAAAAATTGGATGAATCACACCCTGGAGTTGGCAGGAGTTGACAGCAGCAGCAGCAGGAGCCCAAATATACACTGGAGTTGGCTTCAGGAGCCCAAAAATTGGATGAATCACACCCTGGAGTTGGCAGGAGTTGACAGCAGCAGCAGCAGGAGCCCAAATATACACTGGAGTTGGCTTCAGGAGCCCAAAAATTGGATGAATCACACCCTGGAGTTGGCAGGAGTTGACAGCAGCAGCAGCAGGAGCCCAAATATACACTGGAGTTGGCTTCAGGAGCCCAAAAATTGGATGAATCACACCCTGGAGTTGGCAGAAGTTGGCAGCAGCAGCAGCAGGAGCCCAAATATACACTGGAGTTGGCTTCAGGAGCCCAAAAATTGGATGAATCACACCCTGGAGTTGGCAGGAGTTGACAGCAGCAGCAGCAGGAGCCCAAATATACACTGGAGTTGGCTTCAGGAGCCCAAAAATTGGATGAATCACACCCTGGAGTTGGCAGAAGTTGGCAGCAGCAGCAGCAGGAGCCCAAATATACACTGGAGTTGGCTTCAGGAGCCCAAAAATTGGATGAATCACACCCTGGAGTTGGCAGAAGTTGGCAGCAGCAGCAGCAGGAGCCCAAATATACACTGGAGTTGGCTTCAGGAGCCCAAAAATTGGATGAATCACACCCTGGAGTTGGCAGAAGTTGGCAGCAGCAGCAGCAGGAGCCCAAATATACACTGGAGTTGGCTTCAGGAGCCCAAAAATTGGATGAATCACACCCTGGAGTTGGCAGGAGTTGACAGTAGCAGCAGCAGGAGCCCAAATATACACTGGAGATGGCTTCAGGAGCCCAAAAATTGGATGAATCACACCCTGGAGTTGGCAGAAGTTGGCAGCAGCAGCAGCAGGAGCCCAAATATACACTGGAGTTGGCTTCAGGAGCCCAAAAATTGGATGAATCACACCCTGGAGTTGGCAGGAGTTGACAGCAGCAGCAGCAGGAGCCCAAATATACACTGGAGTTGGCTTCAGGAGCCCAAAAATTGGATGAATCACACCCTGGAGTTGGCAGAAGTTGGCAGCAGCAGCAGCAGGAGCCCAAATATACACTGGAGTTGGCTTCAGGAGCCCAAAAATTGGATGAATCACAGCCTGGAGTTGGCAGGAGTTGACAGTAGCAGCAGCAGGAGCCCAAATATACACTGGAGTTGGCTTCAGGAGCCCAAAAATTGGATGAATCACACCCTGGAGTTGGCAGGAGTTGACAGTAGCAGCAGCAGGAGCCCAAAAAATGGCCTAAAGACATAAATATGTTTTGCACCATTTGGAAAGTGTAAAACGTGGCACCATGCTGAATCTAGTCGCATGCATCAGGCATTGGTGGGTGGAAATCCTGGCTGATCCATCCCTGATTCATTTTGACAAAGGTGAGTCTCTCCACATTTTTAGTTGACAGACGAGTTCTCCTCGCCGTAACTATGGCCCCCGCCGCACTAAACACCCGCTCAGATGGCACGCTACTTGCCGGGCAGGACAGCTTTTCCAGGGCAAACTCTGCTAGTTGCGGCCACAAATCAAGTTTGGCTGCCCAGAAGTCCAGCGGATCCTCAAGGTGTGTTGGCATGGTCATGTCAAAGTATGACATGACCTGCTGGTTCAGGTCCTGCTCCAGGTCTTCCTGCTGCTCATGAGTAGCCTCACTATGCGGGTGTAGAAAGCTACTCATTAGCGACTGAAGACTGAGGCTGCTGCTGCTGATGGAGCTTCTGCTGCTGCTGCTGCCAACCCCCCCAGCGGCCATGGCAGTGGAAGGTGAGCGCAGAGGTCCCCTCGAGTCAGACCTGCGAGAGTATGGACCATGGCGCAGATAGGCATCGGCCAACTGCCTACGTAGAATGTCTTTGTAGTAGTTGAGTTTGTCCTCCCTCTCGGTGGGTTTAAAAAATGCCCCCATTTTGTGCCGGAAGCGAGGGTCCAATAAGGTGGACAGCCAGAAGTCATCCCGCCGACAGATGGAAACAATTCTGGGGTCACTACGCAAGCACGTGAGCATGCTTCGTGCCATTTGCGCAAGTGACTCGGATGGACTACCTGTCTCCATCTCCACTGCATACTGCCACGGTGTGCCCGGGTCCTCTGTCTCTCCTTCCTCAAAAACCTCTAGCTCCTCTGGCTGCTCCTGCTCCTCCTCTCCTGTCCGCTGACTAGATAAACCAGCCATTTCGCCAAGCCTAAACTGTGTTTCGCTGGGCAACTCCTCCTCCTCCTCTTCCTCCTCCTCCTCCTCCAGTTCAGCTCCAAGGGGGTTCATGTGGCCGTAAGATGTAAACGCCATGTCTCCAGTGCCCTGACCAGCCATGGTTTCCAACATGTGCTGCAGTACATGAAGCAGTGGAATCACGTCGTTCATCCCGTAATCCTGCCGACTGACAAATAAAGTGGCTTCCTCAAAGGGCCTGAGCAAACGGCAGGTGTCACGTATGAGCTGCCACTGGTTGACATTGAAGTTACACAGGGGAGTCCCCCTATCTGCTTGGATCATCAGGAAATCCGTGATGGCTTTTCTCTGTTCATATAATCGGTCCAACATGTGAAGGGTGGAATTCCAACGGGTGGAAACATCGCAAATCAGACTATGTTGGGGGATACCATTCTGACGCTGTAGCTCAAGAAGGGTGTGTTTGGCAGTGTAGGAGTGGCTGAAGTGCATGCAAAGTTTCCGTGAAGTTGTTAGGATGTCCTGCAGATGGGGGGAACACTTCAGAAACCGCTTGACAACCAGATTGAAGACGTGAGCCATGCAGGGGGCATGGGTCAGGCTTCCTTGGCGCAGCGCAGACAAAATGTTCTTCCCATTGTCGGTAACCATGATTCCCATTTTAAGTTTTCTCGGAGTAAGCCATGTTTGGATTTCCTGATGAATACATTTAAGCAGTTCCTCCCCTGTGTGACTCCGTTCGCCAAGACAAACCATGTGAAGCACTGCGTGACACCTCCGTGCCCTGCACACATGGTAGACTGGAGGGGCACTGAGACTTGAGCCTACAGTGGAGGGTGAGGAGATGGCGGAGGATGAGGAGGCCGAGTCGCACGGTGTCACAGGCCCAATGGGCAGAGAGCGCGGAGGCCGAAGCGGCGTGACCTGTCCAAGTTGCTGCTGCAAAGGGACCACATTCACCCAGTGGGCCGTAAACGACATGTACTGCCCCTGACCGTAGTTACAGCTCCAGATGTCGGCGCTGCCATGTATTTTGCTACACACCGACAGGCTCAAGGACTGGCCCACCTTCTGTTCAACAAAAGTGTGCAGCGCTGGTACTGCCTTCTTGGCAAAGAAATGACGGCTTGGGACTCTCCACCTCGGCTCGGCACAAGCCATCAGTTCTCTGAAAGGTGCAGATTCCACCACCTGAAAAGGGAGCGACTGCAGCACCAGCAACTTGGACAGGAGCACATTCAGCTTCTGCGCCGTAGGATGAGTGGGCGCATACTGCTGTCTCTTGGACATGGCTTCGCTGATGGATTGCTGGCGGGATGCATGACTTGGAGGAGGAGGAGGAGGAGCAGGAGCGACAGAGGATGGGTATGACGCACAGCTGCCTTCGGCTGAGGTGCTGGAGCCTTGGCTGGCAGAAATTGGGAGCTCACTTGGTGAGGAAGCAGACTGGACCACCCCTTGGGAGCCTCGGTTCTCCCAGGTCGTTTTATGGTGACGCATCATATGTTGACGCAGGGCCGTGGTGCCAACATTTGGACCCTGGCCACGCTTCACCTTTTGCCTACATATCTTGCATGTGGCCATGTTACCCTCCTGCGGATGCCTCAGGAAAAACTGCCACACTGCCGAGTAGCTACTTTTCCCACCCCCTGGCCTCACTGATTCACTGCTGCTGTTGCCAACTCCAGGAACCCCTGCTCCACTACCTCCCGATAAGGTAGACTGCCGCACAGCAGGTGCTCTACCCCGGCCCCGGCCCCGGCCGGCTCCAGCCTTTGGAATTGTGCCCCCATGCTGACTGCTACCACTTTGCTGCCTCAGCTGCTGACTCCGGGGCAACCTGCACCCCTCTTCTCCTGATGATGACGATGAAGCCCCTTCATCACCCGGCTCCCAAGTGCGATCGGCTTCATCGTCATCATCATCATCATCACCGGGTTGTGGCTGTACGTCACTGATGTTCGTGGATTCGTCAACAGTGTCTGGCGCAGGAGCTGGAACGCTCGCAGCACCCACGACACTGTCCACATCACTATTTGTCTGCCTAGCTAAAGAAGCCACCTCCATTTCTTGGCTGGGCAGTAGCTGCTGACTGTCCTCTATCTGATGGTCCTCCTCACTAAAGAGTGGAGCTGAACCCAAAGCATAGGATACGTCGCTGGGGGAGGGAACGGCGTAGGCCAGAGGCAATGGGAGGACAGGGACTGCTCTCGGGGCATGCCAACTCAGGGTTGTGTCAGAGGAACCTACCGACCCTAGACTGGGGGTCTCAGACGTAAGTTGTGATGATGTTGTTGATGAGCGCGTCAACCAATCTACCACGGCAGATGCGTTACTGGTGGAGACCCGACCGCTAGCAGATACTGGCAGATTAGGTCTCTCAGCGTGACTCCTGCTGCTACTGGCCCCCAGTCTGATGCGAGCTCTTCCTGCGGAATCTTGGCCTCTGCCACTCCTCTTTTCACTTCCAGGCACTTGTCTGCCCGACATAGTCTAACTGGCGTGGTAGTAGGTGATATTTAAAAAAACCCCGGGCAGCGGTGGGTCTATATGAAACAGAATATAATGCACACCAAAAGTGAGCAGTAACACTCAGCCTCCAACAGGCCTGCTTAGTGTAAATAAGAGAGCTGCTTAGTGTAAATAAAGAGGGGTATGCTATGTTACAGAATGGGATGCCTCAACAGAAGTGCACCTGGCAGGCAGCAGTAAGCCTATGCCCAGCAAAAGTGTCTTATAATATAAATATAATAAGAGCAAATGCTTATATGGTCTTAAACAGAGGCTGCTTTAGTCACAGAATGGGATGCCCCGGGCAGGAATCGAGCTGGCAGGGTACAGTAGTGCTTTGGCCAGCAAAAGTGTCTTTATCAGGCCTAATTTCAAATATGATTAGAGCAAATGCTTATATGGTCTTAAACAGAGGCTGCTTTAGTCACAGAATGGGATGCCCCGGGCAGGAATCGAGCTGGCAGGGTACAGTAGTGCTTTGGCCAGCAAAAGTGTCTTTATCAGGCCTAATTTCAAATATGATTAGAGCAAATGCTTATATGGTCTTAAACAGAGGCTGCTTTAGTCACAGAATGGGATGCCCCGGGCAGGAATCGAGCTGCCAGGGTACAGTAGTGCTTTGGCCAGCAAAAGTGTCTTTATCAGGCCTAATTTCAAATATGATTAGAGCAAATGCTTATATGGTCTTAAACAGAGGCTGCTTTAGTCACAGAATGGGATGCCCCGGGCAGGAATCGAGCTGCCAGGGTACAGTAGTGCTTTGGCCAGCAAAAGTGTCTTTATCAGGCCTAATTTCAAATATGATAAGAGCAAATGCTTATATGGTCTTAAACAGAGGCTGCTTTAGTCACAGAATGGGATGCCCCGGGCAGGAATCGAGCTGCCAGGGTACAGTAGTGCTTTGGCCAGCAAAAGTGTCTTTATCAGGCCTAATTTCAAATATGATAAGAGCAAATGCTTATATGGTCTTAAACAGAGGCTGCTTTAGTCACAGAATGGGATGCCCCGGGCAGGAATCGAGCTGCCAGGGTACAGTAGTGCTTTGGCCAGCAAAAGTGTCTTTATCAGGCCTAATTTCAAATATGATAAGAGCAAATGCTTATATGGTCTTAAACAGAGGCTGCTTTAGTCACAGAATGGGATGCCCCGGGCAGGAATCGAGCTGCCAGGGTACAGTAGTGCTTTGGCCAGCAAAAGTGTCTTTATCAGGCCTAATTTCAAATATGATAAGAGCAAATGCTTATATGGTCTTAAACAGAGGCTGCTTTAGTCACAGAATGGGATGCCCCGGGCAGGAATCGAGCTGCCAGGGTACAGTAGTGCTTTGGCCAGCAAAAGTGTCTTTATCAGGCCTAATTTCAAATATGATTAGAGCAAATGCTTATATGGTCTTAAACAGAGGCTGCTTTAGTCACAGAATGGGATGCCCCGGGCAGGAATCGAGCTGCCAGGGTACAGTAGTGCTTTGGCCAGCAAAAGTGTCTTTATCAGGCCTAATTTCAAATATGATAAGAGCAAATGCTTATATGGTCTTAAACAGAGGCTGCTTTAGTCACAGAATGGGATGCCCCGGGCAGGAATCGAGCTGCCAGGGTACAGTAGTGCTTTGGCCAGCAAAAGTGTCTTTATCAGGCCTAATTTCAAATATGATAAGAGCAAATGCTTATATGGTCTTAAACAGAGGCTGCTTTAGTCACAGAATGGGATGCCCCGGGCAGGAATCGAGCTGCCAGGGTACAGTAGTGCTTTGGCCAGCAAAAGTGTCTTTATCAGGCCTAATTTCAAATATGATAAGAGCAAATGCTTATATGGTCTTAAACAGAGGCTGCTTTAGTCACAGAATGGGATGCCCCGGGCAGGAATCGAGCTGCCAGGGTACAGTAGTGCTTTGGCCAGCAAAAGTGTCTTTATCAGGCCTAATTTCAAATATGATAAGAGCAAATGCTTATATGGTCTTAAACAGAGGCTGCTTTAGTCACAGAATGGGATGCCCCGGGCAGGAATCGAGCTGCCAGGGTACAGTAGTGCTTTGGCCAGCAAAAGTGTCTTTATCAGGCCTAATTTCAAATATGATTAGAGCAAATGCTTATATGGTCTTAAACAGAGGCTGCTTTAGTCACAGAATGGGATGCCCCGGGCAGGAATCGAGCTGCCAGGGTACAGTAGTGCTTTGGCCAGCAAAAGTGTCTTTATCAGGCCTAATTTCAAATATGATTAGAGCAAATGCTTATATGGTCTTAAACAGAGGCTGCTTTAGTCACAGAATGGGATGCCCCGGGCAGGAATCGAGCTGCCAGGGTACAGTAGTGCTTTGGCCAGCAAAAGTGTCTTTATCAGGCCTAATTTCAAATATGATTAGAGCAAATGCTTATATGGTCTTAAACAGAGGCTGCTTTAGTCACAGAATGGGATGCCCCGGGCAGGAATCGAGCTGCCAGGGTACAGTAGTGCTTTGGCCAGCAAAAGTGTCTTTATCAGGCCTAATTTCAAATATGATTAGAGCAAATGCTTATATGGTCTTAAACAGAGGCTGCTTTAGTCACAGAATGGGATGCCCCGGGCAGGAATCGAGCTGCCAGGGTACAGTAGTGCTTTGGCCAGCAAAAGTGTCTTTATCAGGCCTAATTTCAAATATGATTAGAGCAAATGCTTATATGGTCTTAAACAGAGGCTGCTTTAGTCACAGAATGGGATGCCCCGGGCAGGAATCGAGCTGCCAGGGTACAGTAGTGCTTTGGCCAGCAAAAGTGTCTTTATCAGGCCTAATTTCAAATATGATTAGAGCAAATGCTTATATGGTCTTAAACAGAGGCTGCTTTAGTCACAGAATGGGATGCCCCGGGCAGGAATCGAGCTGCCAGGGTACAGTAGTGCTTTGGCCAGCAAAAGTGTCTTTATCAGGCCTAATTTCAAATATGATTAGAGCAAATGCTTATATGGTCTTAAACAGAGGCTGCTTTAGTCACAGAATGGGATGCCCCGGGCAGGAATCGAGCTGCCAGGGTACAGTAGTGCTTTGGCCAGCAAAAGTGTCTTTATCAGGCCTAATTTCAAATATGATTAGAGCAAATGCTTATATGGTCTTAAACAGAGGCTGCTTTAGTCACAGAATGGGATGCCCCGGGCAGGAATCGAGCTGCCAGGGTACAGTAGTGCTTTGGCCAGCAAAAGTGTCTTTATCAGGCCTAATTTCAAATATGATTAGAGCAAATGCTTATATGGTCTTAAACAGAGGCTGCTTTAGTCACAGAATGGGATGCCCCGGGCAGGAATCGAGCTGCCAGGGTACAGTAGTGCTTTGGCCAGCAAAAGTGTCTTTATCAGGCCTAATTTCAAATATGATTAGAGCAAATGCTTATATGGTCTTAAACAGAGGCTGCTTTAGTCACAGAATGGGATGCCCCGGGCAGGAATCGAGCTGCCAGGGTACAGTAGTGCTTTGGCCAGCAAAAGTGTCTTTATCAGGCCTAATTTCAAATATGATTAGAGCAAATGCTTATATGGTCTTAAACAGAGGCTGCTTTAGTCACAGAATGGGATGCCCCGGGCAGGAATCGAGCTGCCAGGGTACAGTAGTGCTTTGGCCAGCAAAAGTGTCTTTATCAGGCCTAATTTCAAATATGATTAGAGCAAATGCTTATATGGTCTTAAACAGAGGCTGCTTTAGTCACAGAATGGGATGCCCCGGGCAGGAATCGAGCTGCCAGGGTACAGTAGTGCTTTGGCCAGCAAAAGTGTCTTTATCAGGCCTAATTTCAAATATGATTAGAGCAAATGCTTATATGGTCTTAAACAGAGGCTGCTTTAGTCACAGAATGGGATGCCCCGGGCAGGAATCGAGCTGCCAGGGTACAGTAGTGCTTTGGCCAGCAAAAGTGTCTTTATCAGGCCTAATTTCAAATATGATTAGAGCAAATGCTTATATGGTCTTAAACAGAGGCTGCTTTAGTCACAGAATGGGATGCCCCGGGCAGGAATCGAGCTGCCAGGGTACAGTAGTGCTTTGGCCAGCAAAAGTGTCTTTATCAGGCCTAATTTCAAATATGATTAGAGCAAATGCTTATATGGTCTTAAACAGAGGCTGCTTTAGTCACAGAATGGGATGCCCCGGGCAGGAATCGAGCTGCCAGGGTACAGTAGTGCTTTGGCCAGCAAAAGTGTCTTTATCAGGCCTAATTTCAAATATGATTAGAGCAAATGCTTATATGGTCTTAAACAGAGGCTGCTTTAGTCACAGAATGGGATGCCCCGGGCAGGAATCGAGCTGCCAGGGTACAGTAGTGCTTTGGCCAGCAAAAGTGTCTTTATCAGGCCTAATTTCAAATATGATTAGAGCAAATGCTTATATGGTCTTAAACAGAGGCTGCTTTAGTCACAGAATGGGATGCCCCGGGCAGGAATCGAGCTGCCAGGGTACAGTAGTGCTTTGGCCAGCAAAAGTGTCTTTATCAGGCCTAATTTCAAATATGATTAGAGCAAATGCTTATATGGTCTTAAACAGAGGCTGCTTTAGTCACAGAATGGGATGCCCCGGGCAGGAATCGAGCTGCCAGGGTACAGTAGTGCTTTGGCCAGCAAAAGTGTCTTTATCAGGCCTAATTTCAAATATGATTAGAGCAAATGCTTATATGGTCTTAAACAGAGGCTGCTTTAGTCACAGAATGGGATGCCCCGGGCAGGAATCGAGCTGCCAGGGTACAGTAGTGCTTTGGCCAGCAAAAGTGTCTTTATCAGGCCTAATTTCAAATATGATTAGAGCAAATGCTTATATGGTCTTAAACAGAGGCTGCTTTAGTCACAGAATGGGATGCCCCGGGCAGGAATCGAGCTGCCAGGGTACAGTAGTGCTTTGGCCAGCAAAAGTGTCTTTATCAGGCCTAATTTCAAATATGATTAGAGCAAATGCTTATATGGTCTTAAACAGAGGCTGCTTTAGTCACAGAATGGGATGCCCCGGGCAGGAATCGAGCTGCCAGGGTACAGTAGTGCTTTGGCCAGCAAAAGTGTCTTTATCAGGCCTAATTTCAAATATGATTAGAGCAAATGCTTATATGGTCTTAAACAGAGGCTGCTTTAGTCACAGAATGGGATGCCCCGGGCAGGAATCGAGCTGCCAGGGTACAGTAGTGCTTTGGCCAGCAAAAGTGTCTTTATCAGGCCTAATTTCAAATATGATTAGAGCAAATGCTTATATGGTCTTAAACAGAGGCTGCTTTAGTCACAGAATGGGATGCCCCGGGCAGGAATCGAGCTGCCAGGGTACAGTAGTGCTTTGGCCAGCAAAAGTGTCTTTATCAGGCCTAATTTCAAATATGATTAGAGCAAATGCTTATATGGTCTTAAACAGAGGCTGCTTTAGTCACAGAATGGGATGCCCCGGGCAGGAATCGAGCTGCCAGGGTACAGTAGTGCTTTGGCCAGCAAAAGTGTCTTTATCAGGCCTAATTTCAAATATGATTAGAGCAAATGCTTATATGGTCTTAAACAGAGGCTGCTTTAGTCACAGAATGGGATGCCTCACAGCAGACTTAAGATCAGTTCAGTATATATGCACAGTTAGTTACTATAAGCAGCCTGAAAACGCTAACAAAGGCTGGATGAAAAAAAAAAAAAATCTCCCTGTCAGCCAGCTCCGTTTTTCCTACCTTTCCCTGGCTTTCTGTCTGTCTCCTGTCTGTCTCCTGCCTGTCTCCTGCCTGTCTCCAGCCTGTCCCTGTCTGTCCCTGTCTCCAGCCTGTCTCCAGCCTGTCTAACTGCCTCAGCTACACAGCGTTCTGTCTGTCTGTCACGAATGCAATAGAGAAATGAGGAAAAGCAAGATGGCCGCCGTTAAATACCGCTGTGTGACGTCACCGGGCTTGCTGGCTGCTGATAGGCTGCATGTGACTGCCCCAGCTTGCACTGGCGCGGGATACATGTCCAGACATGTCCCGCCCGCCATCTTAGAATGCCTGTAATGTAAATGAATGGATGTTAAAGGAAAACTTCGAGTGATCGAATCGCGGGGAAATTCGGATTCGATCCGAATCGAATTTTTCCTGAAATTCGGATCGAATCCGGGTTCGTCCGGATCGATTCGCTCATCCCTAGACTACGCCACTGGACACCTTTTAAGCTCCCTTATTGGCCAATATTGAAAAAAAACAGTGTATAAATGAGAAAACCTCAGGAAATGAAAGCTAAAGTACTGCGATAATAGGCCTGAATAACATTGACACCATCTTCTTTCTGCTATTACATGCTTTATTTTCTTCTGTAATAAATACTTTTGTATTGCATATTTATTTAACATTCTTAAATGTTTGTAAGCATAGTATTTTAGGTGTAGAATCTGTATTGCTAAATTAACCTGTATACATTTATCTCTGTAAGAAGACCATGCTGCCCTGAATGTACTTTTGTTTTATTCATTGAGATACCATTTAGTGTACTTTTTTATTTCCATAGAAATAATGTAGTTACTTGAGTTCTACAAAATTGGCCAGCCAAACACGCTGTCATTTTCCTGCTGCAAATAGGGGACCTTCCATCACTATAATAAGACCGGCATTGCTGCAATATTTTATTACAGTTTGGAGGAGCCTACCATCCTTATTTTTGAGCCCTAGCATTGCTTCAGAATTTGGATACTTCATTACTTATGTAACATTGAATGACTGGGCCCCATGGTAGTATGGAGATTCTTAAAAGCTATGAAATGGCAGGCAGATGGCGTGAGCACATCACAGCAATGAGGTGAAAAGCACCAGATGATATGGGTGAGCTGTACAAAGAGGCTGATTCACTACTAACGGCAGGTATCGGCAGATGAGCGTCTGTATAGCGGCGCTTAGAGCGACCGCTAGTAGACGCTGTAAGCGGGTATCGGGCGCTGTAACAGAGCACCTCAGTCGCTGTAGTAACCTGGCCCGCATTGATGAATGTGATTTGCGTTGGCCGCTCTAACACCAGTACAGCGCTGCAGGGAGCGAGAGGTAGCGCCAGCTCAGTGCGACTGACTCTAGGTGCTCCACACCATCCTTTTCAAAATAGGACACACACACAGCGTCGGCACTCTAAATCTGGGCGCTATAGCATAGAGCGCCAGACGCTGTGTCATTAAAGTCTGTTTTTGAACACATATCCACCAGTAACAAAGCGAAAACAAATGGAATGACATTGTCTTAACACTGTGACAATAGCACTTTAGTGCCAGACCTGTAATGACAATTCTGCATAAAAATATAAAAAGTCCAAAAAGTTTCTAAAAATGTTTGTTTGCAGCCAGGAGAGGTCACACAATGATTTGCAAAAAAATAAAATGGTCAAACACGCTGTTTAAAGTGGAACAACACGCTCCCATGATCGGCCCGGGAATCTATAAGATTCCCGGACCGATCAGACCCCTGACTGCGGGGCACCCCGATCGGGGGTGCCCCGCTGTGTGAAACCCCCCAGAAACCCCTAAATCCCTACCTTATCCACGATCCAGCGGCGCCCGCCTCCCACGCGTCCCTCTAGCAGGACGCGCACCCGCGCCGGCCGTTTGTGAATGGCCGGCGCGGGCACGTGCCCTGTAAGAGTGACGCGTGGGAGGCGGTGGCGGGCACGCTCTCTTGTCCGTCTCTTGTCCTCGCTCCCACGTGACCGCCGCTGCCAATCCCCACCGGTCACATGGGAGCGAGGAGAGGTGACTTTTTCAGGGTTTCTGGGGGGTTTCACACCCCCGATCGGGGTGCCCCGCCGAAGTGGACCAAAACCCAGGATAGTCAAAATCCTGGGTGTTGGTCCACTTTAAACACAAGCAAATGAACCATTGATATGTATGAGAGAGCGACACTGAGCGAAAGTTAATACCTGGCGCTCTGGAATCTAGAGCGCCGGCGCTATACGCTGAGCCACCTGTAGTAATACATCGAACGCTACATGGCGCTGTTAGAGTCGCTCACCAGATTTGCTGGTTTTGCGTACAGCGCCCGGCGTTCACCAGACGCTGCCTGCCACTACGAGGTACTACCTGGCGCTATCCTTTCTTAAAAAAAAAAAATTATCCCTTTAAAGCAGTCTAATGATAAAAGTGTGAGAGGCTCACCTAGACTGCTGATCCCCCCCTACCACCAACCCTGCAAGAAGGTCCCTTTGGAAAAACTGGCCCCCACAACTAGTCACTGGTGATCACATGGTCTCCTCTTCCAGGTTTCTAGCCACTGAGAGGACTCCAGACTATTTGTCTACCAGCTACAGATTGTGAGGCCTGGTTTATCCAAGGGAGCAAGTAGGAGGTAAGAGAAACTATCATGATGCTCCCCTTTATAAAATGAGCATTGAATGGCTTCCCTTAATGGTGGGCTGTAGGTTGAAAACAAGGAGACATTAAAGCCCTTATTTATGAAGGAATAGCGACAGGTAGCGACTGGTGAGCGGCTGTAATGACGGGCCCCGCCACGAGAACGCCGGCTCCCCACCACAATCACACATTTATCAAGCCAATCCTGCTTAGCGACTGAGATAGCGCCAGATAGCCACTCATTCATCATTATTCCAGCCTCAGCCCACAGCGCCAGCGTCCGACCTTGAACATGGACAGGTATGACCTCTCGCTACCTGGCGCTCTCCAATGCATTTCAATGGAACAATCTTTAAATATTAATAATTAATTCTTTTTTTTTTTTTTTAATGTGAAAAATTCTGTGACCACTTCTGCCATTTTAGATAATTTTTTTTAAGGGAAAAAAAATAAAAAAATAAATTGTACAGAATTGATATTACAGGTCTGATATTAATGTATTCATATTACTAAATTATTTAAAAAAACGAGTTTTTTTTTGGTTTCCAAAAATATGGTGGTTTGGGGGTTAGAAAACTACTTTTAACCCATCGCCTCCAGCACTCTAGGGTTTAAACATGCATTTTACAGCGCGAGAATTTTTTGAGCGTGATTTTTTAATGAATATGGTGGGAGCCGGTCGCTAGGGCCAGTCGCTATCATGTGCTCCCATACAGCGCGGAACCTGTCAAATAGCGACTCCTCACCCAATATTCAACATTACGGCAAACCGACTGAGTCGCTATCAACTACCGAACAATGGCCAAGCACAGCGACTACTAGCGGGCGCTCTGAAAATGCCGCTACAGTCGCTCAACTGTCGCTACCTGCCGCTGTTAATGAATCGGCCTCTAAATGGTAAAAGCACAGGACAATAGGAGGGCCCTGGAACAGTGGGTCCAGGGGACCATCCAGGGGTTAAAGTGTTGGGGAGACATGAAAAGCAAGCTTTAACTGGTTTACAATGGAATGCTTCTGCCCCCCCAAAAGGACAATCCTGCCCTTGGCACAGTAGTTTGCATGGTAGCACTCTATTAAGCGATTAGGGACAACACAATCAATCTTTTCTGAATTTAGGCCTTGTGTAAGGTCCCTGCGCTGAACAGATACTGCACAGAATACAATTGAATGGTTTACTGATTATGCATTTTTTATAAAAAGAGTAGCAGGTATTGATTGATGTCCAGGCTTATAAACTCTCCACAGGAACTGTACAGCACTGTTGGTTGTAATAGAGAAGGTGAATTGTATTAAATTGTTATATATCATATTATATATTCATCCTCCCTTTATTCATCAAGGGATAGTGCCAGGTAGCGCCTCGTAGCGGCAGGCAGCGTCTGGTGAACGCCGGGCGCTGTACGCAACACCACATTTATGAAAGCGATTCTGGTGAGTGACTCTAACAGCGCCATGTAGCGTACGATTCATCATTACAGGTGGTTAAGCGTAAAGTGTGTCGCTACCTGACGCTCTCCCATGCATTTCAATGGACGTTCCTTTTCTTCTGTTTAAACAGGGTTTTTTGTTTTTAATAATTTTGTTTTTCTCTCAAATAATTATGGCCCTTATTTAACAAGGGATAGCGCCAGGTAGCGAATGGTGAGCGAACGGTAATGACGCTCACCGCCACGAGAACGCCGGCTCCCCTCCGCAATCACACATTTATGAAGCCGATCCTGCTTAGCAACTGACAGAGCGCCAGATAGCGAATCATTCATCATTATTCCAGCCTCACCCCACAGCGCCAGCGAGCGACCTTGAACAGCGACAGGTGTGACCTCTCGCTACCTGGCGCTCTCCAATGCATTTCAATGGAGCAATCTTTAAATATTCCTAATTAATTGCTATTATTTTTTTATTTTTTTTTTTAATGTCAAAAATTCTGTGACTACTTCTGCAATGTTAGATATATTTTTTAAGCTAAAAAAGAAAAAAAAAAATTTGTGCAGAATTGATATTACAGGTCTGATATTAATGTATTAATATTACAAAATGTTTTGAAAAACATGTTTTGTTTTTTTTTCTAAAAATATGGTTGTTTGGGGGTTAAAAAACTACTTTTAACCCATCGCCGCCAGCGCTCTGGGGTTTAAACAAGCATTTCACAGCGCGAGAATTTTTTGAGCGTGATTTGTTAATGAATATGCTGGGAGCCGTTCGCTATGGCCATTCGCTGTCATGCGCTCCCATACAGCGCGGAACCTGTCAAATAGCGAATCATCACCCCGTATTCAACATTACTGCACACCGACTGAGTCGCTGTCAACAGCCGAACAACGGCCAAGCACAGCGAATACTAGCGGGCACTGTGAAAATAACGCTACTGTCGCTCATCTGTCGCTACCTGGCGCTATTAATGAATCGGCCTCCCCCTCATACAAGCTGCATAGAAAACTGCAATCATTTTTTTGATAAAGGCAATAACAGAACTCCTCACAGCACAGCAGACTGGTAAAAATAGGCTAACTGGGAGGGAGGGGTCATCTAATGGAGGCCCATGTTTTTAATAATGCCAATGAGCATCGTTGAATAATTTGGGAGGTTTGACTGACATCTATAGCTGGGTTAAATGTTCCATTTTTAAGCCCACGGAATTAAAAGTCTGTGTGTCCCAGTGGCCTGAAACCGAGCGTTCCTCCCCCCATATCAGTTACAATGACTGGCCATTTACTACACTGGAGGTGGAGTGTCAGCTATTGCCACACACCCTCTATTGAGATAAATGGAGCAGGTGTATAGGCGCAAGACTATAGGGGAGTATGTAGTGCTTACATTTTTTGCCTGGATAGTCCCTATACAATGTCATCCAAGCAAGCTGGAGCAGCTTCAAAATCCTGTTCATTGCTCCTTGGAAGGTAGCTGGCACACACATTAGATCAAAAGTCATTTTAATCACCTCTGCGTGTATGTGCCCTAAAAATATGCTGGTAATATATTCAGTCACCTATATGGTGGGCCACCCCAGTAGGTCCTCTTGGTGGGCTCAGGATATCCCAGTCTGACATAAATGAAAGGTATGCAGGTACTGTATGATGGGACTTGGATTTTAAAGTGGAGAAAAACCCAGCTTGACCCCCACTTTAAGTGCCAGCCATGTAAAATGTATGGGCCTGGCATTTACCCTTGCTAGCAGCCAAAAAAAGCAAGAAAAACAGTCACCTTACCCCTCGATATATCTGACCGGATATTTCCTTTACCCTGGGGGCATCCGCCCCCCCCCCCCCCCCACTTAGAGCTCTTTCGCTTCAGAAGAGGGCCCAAAAGAGCCCCACTCACCCGCTGCTGACAGTTGTAAAAAAAATAATAATAATGACATTTATTCACATGTGGCCGCGATCACCCCCCATGGCTCTTCTGCAGTGAGGAAAGGGGCCAAAATATTCCCTCTTGTCCACTTTCACTGACGCACTACTAGCCCCACCTTTACCTCATTTCCTGGTCCCACAGCGTGTCTAAGAGCCGCATTTGCATCCCGCTGTACCTCTAGCAGGGCGCGTGTCCGTGCCAGGCATTTGTGAATGGCCGGTGCGGGAAAGCTCCCTGTTAGAGGGAAGTGGAGGATGCGGCCGTCAGAGCCGCTGCCCTTAGACGCGCCGTGGGACTGGGAAGAGGTAAGCTGTTCTCTGCGTCCTGGGGGTCTCACACAGTGGGGCATCCGGGGAAAGGACCAAAATCCAGGATAGTCAAAATCCTGGGTTTTGGTCCACTTTATAGTAGCATTATGCTTTGACATGGGTGTCCAGGTGTTTGGGGGGGGGGGGGGGCTGATTTTCCTAATAGCAGCCCTGCCAGCATAAAGTGCACCCATAGTGGCTCCACTTCAGTACTTGGGGGAGGTGTGCAGAGAAAAAAGCAGGTTTGCATGCTATTCATAAATGGGGATTATCACAGCATGGAATGCAATCCAAGAGCATTACTGGAAACCTGTTGTAATCTCTTTTGCAGCAGACGTCAAGTAAGGACACAGATAGGTCCCTTTCTGTACAATTTCTTACATAATGGGTGGTAACAAAACAGCTGTGACAGAATTTGTTTTTTTAGCTTTTGCAAATCTTTATCCGTTCCAGCATCTGATGTTTGCCCTAGTTCTTATTATGTATCTTATTTGCGTCACCGGAAACATCATTGTCATTTTTCTTATTAAAAAGGACTCTTCCCTTCATTCACCAATGTACCTATTTATTGGGACATTTTCTGTGTTGGAAATAATTTTTGTTTCTATCATCATTCCAAAATTTTTAGACATTTTTTGTGGAAACAACCGCATTTCCTTTGTTGGCTGCTTTGTTCAAGAGTACACTGGTGATGGCATGGGCGTAGTAGAGTGCCTCCTTCTTGCCGTCATGGCTTTTGATAGGGAATTGGCTATTAACAGTCCGTTGCATTATTCCAATATTATGCATCAGATACGTTTTAAGCTTGCTGTACTTCCATGGGTCTTAGGCTTGGCTATTATATCCATCCCCACAATACTTACCGCTCGTCTTGACTTCTGTGGCCCTAATGAGATTGACCATTTCTTCTGTGACTTTGCTCCTCTTCAGACCTTGGCATGTTCTGATTTGTTTGTTAGCAATATGGCTTTAAGCTGCGTTACTGTCGTTGGTGTAATTTTACCTTTTTTTGCAATATTCGGATTCTACTCACATATTATATTTACTGTTTTAAAAATAAAGAGCGTTGAAGGCAAACGCAAAGCCTTCTCCACTTGTTCTTCTCACATCATTGTAGCCAGTTTGTTGTATGCAACTGCCACTGCTGTTTACATGAATCCAAGCCATGGTCAGACCGATAAATACCTGGCCCTTATGTACACCGTGGTTACTCCAACACTAAACCCTTTCATCTACACCTTGAGAAACAAAGATGTGAAAAGAGCTTTTTTCAAAACAGTACAAGATATAACTAGAAGATCAAATGAGAAAGAAGCTTTACAACTCAGTAAAATGAATCACTGAATGATTCACTTTTTTTATAGCATTGCAAAAGTATGCTGGATCACACAACTTGTACATTTTCTGATGAGGATCTTGGTGACATTGATCATTGCGCCAAGTCCAAGTTTCTTACCACTTTTTGCTATACTATTGGTGTGTGTCTGCTGGCTTAGTGTGGATCACCCCTGGGTCAAAAAGCTCCTTTGGTTTCCCTCAGCTGACTTTCTTCATGCTGTTTGTGTTTCCTATAAATGCATGTGTCTGGGGTGGATTATTGCATTGTCTCTCCAGAGTCTAGCTGTGCTCTCCAACCCTCTGAGTTTGCCCTTGTCTTGAATCCCGTATTGGGGCTCACAAGCTTCCTTGTCTTTTTATGGTCTGATGGCGCTTCATTGTTTGTGCCATTGTCTTTGTTGTGTCTGTGCTGGGCCCATGCCCTTCATTGTTCAAGTTATTGTCTGTGCTGTGTCTGTGCTGGCCCATGGTCCCCCATCGTCCTCCATCGTCTGTGCCTGGCCCATTGTTTGTGTTGTGGCCTGTGCTGGGCCCACAGACTTCCATTGCCTATTCTGTTTCTGTATAGGGGCCGACAGCCCTCTATTGTCTCTGATGTGTCTGTGCTGAGCTGGCGGCCATCCATTGTCTGTGCTGTGTCTGTGCTAGGTTCATGGTCCTCCATTGTCTGTGCCAGGCCCATGGCCCCCCATTGTCTGTGCCATGTCTGTGCTGGGCCCACAGCCTTCCATTGCCCATTCTGTGTCTGTATGGGGGCCCACAGCCTTCCATTGCCCATTCTGTGTCTGTATGGGGTTCACATCCTTCCATTGCCCATTCTGTGTCTGTATGGGGGCCCACAGCCCTCTATTGTTTGTGCTGTGTCTGTACTGGGCTGATGTCCTTTCATTGTCTGGGCTGTGTACATGCTAGGCCGTGGCTCTCCATTTTTTGTGCCAGGCAGATGGCCCTCCATTGTCTGTGCTGGGCCCACAGCCCTCCAATGCCCATGCTGTGTCTGTGCTGGTCCCACAACCTTCCATTGTCTGTGTCATGCCTGTGTTGAAGGCCATTCATCCTCTATGCTGTGCCTGTGCTGGACCCGCGGCCCTCAATCATCTGTGCTTCATTGTCTGCACTGGGGAGCAGACCCGCTATTGTCCACACTAGAGCCCGGACCCTCTATTGTCCGCACCAGGGACCGGATTGTCTGCTCTGGGGCCCACATCCTCCCCCATTGCCTAGGACCCAGACCCTCCATTGTCTGCACAAGGGCTCAGATCCTCCATTGTCTGCTTTGAAGCCCTCTACTGTCCACTTTGGGGCCCAGATCCTGTATTGCCGGCACAGGGGCCCAGACCATACATTGTTTGTCTTGTTGTGTACATCTGCCCTGTGCTTCCCTTCCCCAAGTCTGCAACCAGCACAAAACTACTGGGGGTCTTTGTAATCTCTTCCATTTTGGGTGCTGCTGAAGACCTGGGTAGGTTATGGGCTCTCCTTCATGTTCTTAGTCAGCTACTGTGCTGGGAAATGCCCAAATCTTCCAAAATGCCTAGCAATTTAGTTCGCCAGGAAATGGCACTAATTGTCTTCTGTCATCTGTAAATTAGTATATATATATATATATATGACATGGGGATTTGTAAGTGGAATTAGTTTTTATATTACTGTGTACTTTCTTTGGTTTCATGGTGTAAATTGTAATATCAAAATGTTGTTTATATTAATTGAATACATCATCCATACAATATGACGAAATCTAGTTATCTGGTAATCTAGCAAAGTGTACAATGATTAAATGTTTCATCCATGATGTCATGAAATTAGAAAATTCCTCTTCTGCTTAACCCTTTCAGTGCCAGCTATGTGAGAATCACATATATGACTTTAACCTAGAATAAAGAAAAATTTAAAAAGATAGAAACTTACCTCCACCCGTGATCTACCCAACATGGTCTTCTCTTCACCCGGGGAGCCTCCTACCCCCCTCCAGCTTCCACATCTGATAATCTCTGCTAAGACGAAAAGATGACAATTACTCACCTCTGCCCGTGATCCCTCCCGCCGGGTCTACTTTTCACCCTGGGGGGGGGGGGGGGGGGCTCTGATCCTTCCTCCAGGCTCTTCAGTGCTCAGCTGAGGGTCTGGAACCATTATTTATGTGTTGATGGCGAATTGGGTTATAAAAAATATATAATTATCCTGGAAATTCCTGTAATAATCACAGTTAAAAATGGTGAAAAATGACCTGTCAACAAAGGGTGACAAAATCTCAATTAGGACGGCAGTGAAAAGGATGACAAGTCCCTATGCATGTTAGATATAGTTCTGTTTGAGGGACATTACACTTTCAGAGTTAGTTTTTTCTTGTTTGATAATTTAGGGAAATTTGTTTTTTATTCTGCTTTTTATAATTTTTTTTACGGAAGCTCTATGCAATCAAAGTTCTTTGAGGGATTACTTCCAGGCATTTACATGCAATATGATTTTATTTACCCAGTAATATTAAAACTACAATAAAAAAATGAAAAAGAAAACATTTCATGTTAAAGCCCCAGCATTGCTGAAAAAAACTAAATAATTTTCCTGGGAAATTCCTGGAAATCCCTTCAAAAATCACAGTTAAGCATGTATAGTGCAAAATAGTGAATAATGGTCTTGCAACAGAAGGTGACAAAATCTTCAGGTAGGCTGGCACTTAATGGGTTAAAGGGTAAGTCCACATTCAATGACATTTCCATTAATGTGTACATGATGGTCTCAAGTTGCTGAGCTTATGTGTTTTTTCTTTTTTATTCATTTGCCACTCTGTTTTAAAAGAAACAGTTTTCTCAATGCAACAATGTATTTACCTTAGCAACCGTACACAAACTGGCGGATTTGGTGTATGGAACAGAGAATTTCTGACTCAGGCTTGCTAATCATCTGATTGGCTGAGACAGAGATGATGAAGCCACTCCCACTTTAGCGACTGAACCTTATGTGGCACTTGAGCAACGAAGAAAACAATAAAATAGAACACCCTTGGAGCCCTTATTATTATTATTATTATTATTATTGTTTATTTATAGAGCGCCATCATCTTCCGTAGCTCTTTACAAAGTAGTAGTTACAGGCAGGGTAGAAACATACGGTACATATATCAAATGCAGTTTTACAGAGTTGACAATGGATATTCTGAGTACAAGACACAATAGGAGAGAGAGCCCTGCCCTTTGCGAGCTTACAGTCTAAAGGAAGAGGGGTGAAGACGAGGGGAAAGGATCACAAACAGTATTGAGCTTTGTGG
This sequence comes from Gastrophryne carolinensis, assembly GCA_027917425.1. Classification (NCBI taxonomy): domain Eukaryota; kingdom Metazoa; phylum Chordata; class Amphibia; order Anura; family Microhylidae; genus Gastrophryne; species Gastrophryne carolinensis. The sequence goes on from CM051244.1 coordinate 142,957,476, forward strand.
CGTGTGCCCTTTAGAAGATTTAGTTGATGGAGGTGGGCGTGAGAGGAGGTGACCAGGGAGGGGGACAGGAGAAGGTCGGTAGCAGAGCGGAGGCTGCGTCTAGGTTGATACTGTTGGATTAGAGATGAGATGTAGGGAGGGGCCTGGTTGGAGAGAGCTTTGTATGTGAGAGTTAGAGTTTTGAACAGGATTCGCTGTGGAACTGGCAGCCAGTGTAGGGACTGGCAGAGAGGCGCAGAACTGGAGGAGCGAGAGGAGAGATGGATGAGGCGAGCAGCAGAGTTCAGGATAGATTGGAGTGGTGCCAGTCAGTTGGTAAGCCACAAAAAAGGATAATCCAGTCGGGATATGACCAGGGAATGCACTAGCATTTTAGTGGTGTCAGGTGAGAGGAAGGGACGGATGCGGGAGATCTTTTTAAGTTGGAGGCGACAGGAGGTGGCCAGGGAGTGAATATGTGGTTTGAAAGAGAGGGCAGAGTCCAAAATGACTCCCAGGCACCGAGCTTGGGGAGTTGCTGTTATTGTGTAATTGTTGACAGAAATAAACAAGTTAGAGAGGGGAGTTAGATGGTGGGAAAATGACCAGTTCTGTCTTGTCCATGTTTAGCTTGAGGTAGCGAGATGACATGAATGAAGAAATAGCTGCAAGGCAGTTGGGGAGGCCAGATAGGAGAGAGGAGAGATTGGGGCCTGAGAGATATATCTGAGCGTCATCCGCATAGAAGTGGTATTGAAAGCCTAGTGAGTTTATAAGTTTGCCAAGGCCATAAGTGTAGACTGAGAAAAGTAGGGGGCCTAGGACAGAACCTTGCGGCACACCAACAGAAAGGGAACGTGAGAATGAGACTGTGTTAGAATAGGATACACTGAATGATCTGGCAGAGAGGTAAGATGTGAGCCAAGAGAGTGCAAGACATTGAACCCCGAGAGAGGAGAGAATATCAAGAAGCAGAGAGTGGTCGACAGTGTCAAAGGCTGAGGAGAGGTCAAGAAGGATGAGGATGGAGTAGTGACCTTTGATTTTGGCAGTGAGCAGATCATTGGGGACTTTGGCGAGGGCAGTTTCAGTGGAGTGGTTATGGCAGAATCCTGATTGTAAGGGGTCAAGTAAGTTGTTAGTGGATAAGTATTGTGCCAATTCTGAGTGGACATGTTTTTCAAGAAGTTTGGAGGAGAAAGGGAGGAGTGAGATAGGGCGGTAGCTGGAGAGGGCAGAGGGGTCGAGAGAGGGTTTCTTGATTATCGGAGTAATAACTGCATGTTTGTAGGAGGAAGGAAAGGTACCAGTGGAGAGGGAAAGGTTGAATATAGAGGTTAAGGCTGGAGTGAGGGATGGAGACAGTTGAGGAATAAGGTGGGATGGAATAGGATCGAGGGAGCAGGTAGTCAGGTGGACCCTAAAAATGAGAGAGGTTAGTCCAAGCTCACTTATTGGAGTGAAGAAGGTAAGAGAGTAAGGCAGGGGATTGTTTGAAGTGGTGAGGGATTCTGAGGGGCAAAGCCAAGTCGAATGTTGTCAATTTTTTCTTTGAAGAATGTAGAAAATTCTTCTGCTGTTATTAGGGAGGTTGGAGGAGGGGGTGGTGGGCGGAATAGGGAACTGAAAGTGTTGAATAGTTGTTTGGGATTCCGGGCTTGTGCACAAATCAGTTAAAAGAAATATGCTTGCTTAGCAGATGAAAGGGCAGTCCTGAGTTCCTGAAGGGCTTGTTTATAGAATTGAAAGTCACAACTGGATTCGGTTTTCCTCCATTGCCGTTCAGCAGCTCGAGACAGCTGTTTCAATCTGGTTGTGCTTGCATTTAGCCAGGGTTGATGAGTTTTTGGGCGGGGACAGCTATGGGTGAGGGGGGCGGCAGAGTCTAGAGCTGAGGAGAGTGTATCATGGTAGTGTGATGATGCAGCGTCTATGTCCGTGAATGAGGTGAAGGACTGAAGAGGTTGAAGTGAGGCAGAAAGGGACTGAAGATCTAGGTTTCTTAAGTCCCTGTGTTGAATTGTAGGTTTGTGTGGAGGGGGGTTAGCAGGAATTGGAGAGAGGGACATAGTCAGCAGATTATGATCAGAGAGGGGGAGCAATGAGGATGAGAGGTTTGATAAAGAGCAGAGGTTAGTGAAGAGGAGGTCAATTGTGTGGCTGTCTTTGTGGGTGGGTGCAGTAGACCATTGCTTTAGTCCGGAAGATGAGGTTAGTGACAGTAGTCTGGTGGCAGCAGGGTTGCTAGTGTCAACAGGTATGTTGAAGTCACCCATGATGATTGCAGGGATGTCTGTGGACAGAAACTGAAGGAACCAGGTAGAAAAGTGGTCGAAGAAAAGAGTAGTAGTTCCAGGAGGGCGGTAGATGACTGCGATTTTCAGGTTACAGGGAGAATATAAACGGTCACAGTGAACTTCAAAAGATGAGAAGGATAGAGGTGGCAAGGCAGGGAGGGGGTTAAAGGAGCAGAGTTCGGATAGAAGGATGCCCACACCCCCACCCTTGGACCCCTTACTAGATCACAACCTGTCAGGGTCGGGGGCTCCCTTCTGGTCTGATGGGGATTCCCAGGAAATCTCCCTCCATTTCACATGTGACCCTGACCTTGTTGGTATCTGGAGCAAATAGGCAAGATTTAGGGTTTATCTTACTTCTGCCCGGAGCTGAAGCCCATCACTAAGTATCAGTGGTAGGGAGGAGGTGAGCTTGCCATTTACCAATTTGTTGGGGATATACTGTCCACTGGGATGTACCTACAGTTAACTGCTGCTTTCTCATTGTATACTGCTTGACTAGAGGCTCTTTTTTGTTTTTTTAATTCTACCTAGTTGCATGCCAAATGTAATGCTGGCATCTACCTAGAGTTAGCTGCTGTCTTTTTACTGCATACTGTTCTACTTGGGCATAGTTGTTTTCTTTTATAAAAAGTTAATTAATACTTGTTGCATGCCAAATCTAATGCCAAAAATAATGTCAATCTACAATTAACTGTTGCTTACTTACTGCACACCACCCAACTTACTAGGCTAGTTCCAGAAGCAGCCACTGCTTCTGGAACTTGGTTTTATGCTGCAATTTTTGAGGGGGTGGCTTTTGTTTCTTGGAATAGGAGCTTCTCATTCTGAATAGTATATGAAGATATACTATTAGATTGGCTGACGCAGCCTGAGTCGACTGTGACCCCTGCCTCTTCCTTCTCTTCCTATAAAGGACCAACCTGCTGGCAAACGAAGAGGCATCAACATGGTCCCAAAACCCCACCCAGATCCATACTCCCATTAGTTTCAAAAGTAATGGAGATAAATCCATATGGTATACTTTCTCACCACTCCTCGTGTCTAGAGGCGGCAGGGGGCCTTGAACAAAGACAGGAGTAGGATGAAGGAGAATAATTAAATATGATGCACAACTCTTACTTTCCCCAGACGAGAAGGAGGAAGAAGAGTGGGGGCAGTTGAGATCAAGATACAATTATGCCCCCAATAGGGCTGAGGCCATGGCTAAGCGGCACAAGGGCATAGGAAATACAGCAGCTCCTGTTGCCTCTGGTCTGTTTGATTTCACTAAGGAGGAAATTGAGGAATGTGGTGCAAAATTATGAGTTGTTTGACCCTAAATGGATTAAGTATGAGTTGGATCACATGACCAGTCGTCAGGTGAAACTAGAATAGGAAAAATTGCACCCTTTGCAACAAAAGAAAGAAGCCGGCGAGAGGTGGAGGCGGCCGATCGGAGGGCGGCATCAGCCGATTTCTGGTCCCGGAGGACCCTTCCAGCAGAGCGGCGGGGACCAAGATGGCGCAGGCTGAGGGAGGATCATGCCTCCCTCAGCGCGAATCAAGAGAGAGGCGGCAGCGGCAGCAGGAGGCGGCGATCAGCAGTCCTGAAGACATGCGGGCGGGAGCGGAGGTAGAGGAGAGCGGCGTCTCACCGCGTCACTCAGCCCCAGTTGAGGAGGGGAGAGAGGGGGGAGAGAGCCGGTTGGACGCGCAGCCAGAGCCCCAGCCATCACTAGGAGCAGAGGTGTGCTCAGCGAGAGAGCACACCTCGCATACCAGCCCTGCGCAGAGTCAATTGCAGCACCAAAGTGAATCACCAGCACACATAATAAAAGTGTCTCCCACAACAGGGGCGGGGAGGGAGGGTGAGGTGCCATCACACCCAGCTATACCCCACAAATTAGCTGACATGGCAACACCTCGGCACCCCTTCGCGGCCAGTGCCCCGGTGGATCCCCTTCCCCCACAGATGCTCTTCAATCAATGTGGGATGCCCCCAAAGAGAGGTCATATATGCCCTCCTGCAGCCAGCACCCCTAGCAGCTCCCCACCCCTCCACAGATGTTTCTCAGGTACCATGGGATGCCCCCAAAAAGACCGGTGATTGCGGATGGTCGCCGATATGCAGCCCTGTCCTGCCACCCAGTAACATGTCACCAGCGTCCTGGTCTTCTGGCTCGGAGGATGACCCGCAGGAGAGGTTTAGCCCGCAGGAGAAGATCTGGGAAACGATGGAGCCGGGAGAGGGGTCCTCTGAGTCATCTGGAGGCCAGCGCTAAACAGCCTTCCGGCTGAGCCAAACGTCTTGGGACATTCCCACAGAGCTAGATCCCAGTCTCAAGCTTCTCCTTCAGTTCCTTCCCACTAAAGCAGACCTGAAAGAGGATTTGGAGGCAGTGGCACTGAGATTAGAAAGGGCTGTAAGGAAAGAATCGGAGGATCTCCAGCAGCAAACATCAGCGTTAGATACCAGAGTAGCCTCCCTGGAAAGTACTGGTACGACCCATGAAGATAGAATTTTCGAGTTAGAGCGTGCATCCCATAGCCAGAAACAGCAGCTCACAGATGTTATATTGCAGTCAGACGATTTGGAGAACCGGAACCGGTGTAGTAACCTGAAATTGAGGGGCATCCCGCAATCACTACCCTCAAACCAACTGAGGGCTGCTGCATCGGACATATTCAACTCATTGCTGGGGAACCCTAGAGACTCGGAAATAGTTATTGATCGGATACATAGGGTGACTAGCCATCCAGCTGCCGAAATTGATGCTCCGCGAGATGTTTTATGCCGCATCCACTTCTTTACAATCAAAGAGGACATTTTACGCAAATCCTGGGAGCAGCGGCGGGTGGAGTGGAAGGGCCACAGGATACAAATCCTCCCAGATCTCTCACGGCATACACTTCGCATGAAGAGAATTATGCGCCCCCTCTTGGATAAGCTTCGGGAGGTCAATGCTACATATAAATGGGGCCATCCATTCCATCTCATCGTTCGTAAGGATAACGACGTATTTACCCTGCGGCGTTGGGAGGACTTCTCTGATCTGTTCAGATTCCTGGACACCGACCCCATTGAAGTTCCGGACTGGCTGGATTTCAGCATGGAGCCACCCCTGCGGAGAGATCAGTGGGGCAGGGGAGATCGGCGGAGGGGGCGGGGTGAGAGATAAGATAACGGGTTTTCAGAATTGGGCTTTATGGCGGAGGGGTCTCTCTCCAGATATCAGTGTATCCTTTGTCTAATTAGGATTACTCTCAAAAAAAGAAAAAGTTGCCATGATTCCATGTTCTGTTTTTTGACTCCTGATTTATACTGTTCAAGTTTGCTAACAGAAGTTATTGTTATGTCGTCTCTCTAAGCTGATGACCGATGGGCCGGGCGTCCTTTAGGCGCCGGAAACACGGTATTAGTGATGAGAGCCGGGGTTGCTGGAGTCCCGCCCCGAGGTGCGAGGCTGCTTTACCCCCAATAGTTTTCTGCTCTTTCTCACCAAGCTCTTGCTTGGTAGGAACAAGCAGAATAAGGAAAGGGCATTCCGTTTCTAGACTCTGCCCTCCCTCTTCACAGAGGGCTTTTCCGTTTTTCTGTTTTTCTGCTTTCTTGTTCTATTTACCCTTCTCCTTTCGCTTCCTCTTGATCTGTTCTTACTATATTATCCTTCAAGGTTGATACAACTAGTATAGCACTCTCTCGACTGAGGTTGCTGATATACCTGAGCCGCCCGGTTTGGGTTGATCGGCGGAGTTTATCGCGGGTTGTTATTGCTGATTCCCTCGGAGCACCCCTGACGGGTCAGGTAGGGCGAGTGGCCAAGGGCGGATTGCAGCGCATACGCCGCTTGGGGGAGTCTTATACTAGTGTAGTCTTTAGTACCCCCCGGCCCGCCTCTCAGGTTTCCTATCCTTACAGCCGCTCTCCCTGTACTCCCTCCCCCCGGCTCTCCTACCCTTTACTCCCCTAAGTATAAGTAGGGTCTGGAGGCATGGCTAGTCTGAAAATATGCTCCCTCAACGCCAAAGGCCTAAACATCCCAGAAAAAAGGGCCAAGATACTATACGGGCTGCACAAAGAGAGGGTGGACATTATACTTTTTCAAGAAACCCACTTTAGTACAGGTAGAATCCCGGAAATTAAAAATAGATATTTCACCAGATGGTACCACTCCCCAAATCCAGACTCTAAGTCCAAGGGAGTATCAATCGCTATACATAGAGGTACCACGTTGGAGCCCCGGGAATCAAAGATAGACCCCATGGGGAGATATATTTTCTTGAAATTCACAACGGGAAGCAAAACATATACCTTGGCAAACCTTTATCTGCCCAACCAGGATCAGACGGGGGTTGGAGTCCGATTCCTCCGCCTCCTAGAGAAATTCACAGAAGGGGTTATAGTATTGGGTGGGGATTTTAATGTAGCGCTGGACCCAAGGATAGATACTTCTCAGGGTAGGTCGGTAACCCCCCAATCCAAATTGGCGACCTTTAAGAAGGCCTTGAATGGCCTCCAAGTAGTGAATGTCTGGCGAATTCTGAATCAGAGCGTGAGGCACTACACATTTTTTTCCCACACCCATGCGTCCTACAGCAGATTGGACTATATTTTTGTTAGTTACTATGCTTTAAATCGGAACCTGAGTGCCTCAATTGGCCCAATTGTCTGGTCGGATCACGCCCCGGTTCACCTCATTTTGCTTGTTTTAGAAGGGGCAAGGAGGCAGTTTAGTTGGCGACTCAACGATAACCTCCTCAAAGACTCGTTATGTATGGTGGAAGTGGAAGACACTATATCACACTTGGTTGCCGATCACGCAAATGATAACACCTCTCTACCAATACAGTGGGAGGCGCTGAAGTGTGTACTTAGGGGAGTATTTATAAAGCACGGAACTAGGCTAAAAAGAGAAAGAACTCACCAGATTCGGGCCACCCTGGATCGTATTCAGTTACTTGAACAGTCTCACAAAAGCTCATCCTCCCCTAAAGACCTGTTGGAGCTGATTGCGGCCAGGGAGGTTTTAAAAAAACTGTACGACCAGAGCTACCTGCAGTACAGGGACAGGTGTAAATCCCGGTTCTACGAATTCTCTGATAAGTGTGGGGAATTATTAGCTAGATCTTTGCATCCGAGGCAGGATTTGACATATGTTCCAGTAGTTAGGGGCAAAGAAGGTCGTGATGTCTACAAACCAGATCAGATAGTCGAAGAGTTCCAGAATTACTACACGGCGCTATACAACATAGAAGGCTGCTGGGACACCCTCCCCTTTGAGGAATTAGATACTCGCATATCAGGAAGGAAGGAGGAAACCGCAGTTCCGCCTTTACCAATAGAAGTTGGGGACTCATTGGAGGAGCCTTTTGAGGAAGCGGAGGTGGGGCTGGCCATTAAAGGGACCCCATTGGGGAAGAGCTCAGGCCCGGACAGGGTTCATGCCAAGGTTCTACAAGACATTGGGTGGGAGGCTTACCCCCTTCTTGACAAAAGTCTTCAATAGCATATCCAGTACTTGCCCTTTCCCGAGGCAAGCCTCGGTGGCATGGACTCCAATGCGTTAAGCCTTAAGGCGTGCGTTGGGGAGGCCCTGGGAGAGAGGCTGTGCTCTCCTGTTGTGGCAGGAAATGTTTTCTACTGTAGAGATGTAAAACAGGGTGGGACCGTCTGAGGACTGTAGCCCTCGTAGTACTCCTCACTCCATTTTCCCTCTTACACTTATCTCGGTCTTTAGGGCTGGGTTTCTTTTCCTCTCTGCTGTCCCTCGGTTTGTCCTCTTTCCTCTCTTTTATTCCCCTCTTCTCCCTGCCACCCCTCTGGGTGCTCTGTTGTCTCCCTTTGACTCCCCTCTCCTCTCTGCTGTCCCCTTGTTTGTCCTCATATCTCCATTGGACCTCCTGCTGATTGTCCCTCTGTTTGCACTCTGGAGCTTGTTGCTTCCCTTTTCCTGCCTTCCCTATGCCCAGGTCCTCTGTTCTTTTATTTAACTATGTATTGTATTGTACACAGGCCTGTCTTCAGCCCCATAAGGGGCTCTCACTGCTACCCGAGCCTGGCTGTTAGGAGAAGACTTCTGCCATTCTCTCATGCCTGAGGTGAGCTAGTTTGCTGCCAGCCAATCGGACTGGTCGTGACTATGCATCACCAGTTGCCGGGCAGACTTCAGCCCAGGCAGCATGTGTCTCTGAGACCAAGTGCTCGTGCTTTGTTCTTGGTTTCCTGGCAACCGAGCGCTCGAGGGGTGGCAGTGAGGTGGCCCACCTGGCATCATACCTGGTATGACCATGTGACAGGTACCTTGTTGTTAGGGTATTTAACCCTGTCTTGTGTGCAGATCCTCTGTTTGTTTGTTCAACCCAGATGAAGGGGCGCATGCCGCCCCGAAACATCGGATATAGACTATTTGGACTGTATCATTCACCGGAAGATCTTTTTGGACTATGGTTGGGAATACCGATACCTTCCTCCTAACCTTTTGTAGAAGGTAGAACATTACCGGGAGGGTTGGATGGAGGATGTTCTTTGTGAAAAGTGTACAATTGCGGGTTCAGTCTGGGCCTACAACTGGTGTAACCCGTCTTGTAAGTACCTGGCCCTGTAGACAGATCTTTTCCATGTTTCAAATTCGAACTGGGGAGAGGGTGCAGTTACCAGATCCTGATATGTAGCAGTAAGGTAGCAGCAGGCATTACCAGTTGTGATTTGGAACGTTGCGTATGTTTTTGGTTTTTAGAGCCCCCTCATTTTTTAGGGGTCGTTATATTTTAAAATGGTTACTAGGTTTCTGATATATTGAGAGTTTGGCAAATTCTTTGGGACCAGGGCAGTTATGGACACTCTAGCCTAAGAGGGGAAAGGGTTCTGGGGCCAGGTACCTGGAAGGGGGGGTGGATGAATGGTGGTACCCCATTAGGGGTTAAAGGCCACACAAAGCCACACACCTGCCCAATAATATAGAGCTCTTGCTGTTGTACCAAAACCTTGTTTTAAAGCTTGCTGTAGCACATTTAACTGGCCTAATCAGGGCATCCCAGAGATTTTGCATTTGTTTTATGCCCAGGTGTTGAAAGCCTAGTTAGTGTTAAATGCCACACAAAGCCACACACCTGCTGCTGTTCCAAAAATACTGTTTTAAGTGTAGTGTAGCGTATTGTTTCCCCCTCATAAACGCACTATGTCAGGCAGAGAAGTGCCAGGATGTGCACAGAGGAGTGGCAGATGCCTAGATTCAACAGGCAAAGGTCGAGGCAGACTAGGGGCTAGTGGCAGCAGGAGTTACAGTGAGATGCCTGACCTCCCGGTATCAACTAGCGGTTGTGTCTCGGCTAGCAACACATCTGCCATCATCAGTTGGTTAACACGGTACATCTGACACCCCCAGTCAACAGTCGGTAGGTTCCTCGGACACAACCCTCAGTTGGCATTGCTCGGGAGCAGTCCCTGTCCTCCCATTGCCTCCATCCTATGCCGTTCCCTCCCCCTACGATGTATCTTATGATTTAGGTTCAGCTCCTACTAATACTGCCCAGCCAAGAAGTGGTGGAGACATCCGGCGCTTCCTTCGCTAGGTGGCCAAGTACTGATGAAGAGAGGGGTGTGGGAGGTGGTGTTGTGAGCGTTTTGGCTCCTGCTGCATACACTGTTTAGGAACCCAAGGAGGACATCAGTGATGTGCAGACACAACTCGATGATTATTAAGCCGATCGGACTGGGGAACCGGGTGCAGAAGGGGCTTCATCATCATCGGGAGAAGGGGGTTGTAGGTTGCCCTTGAGTCAGCAAGGTGGTAGCATGGTTGGCAGTCAGATGGTGGCAGAATTGGAAAGTCTGAAGTCAAATGTGTCGGGGCCGGGGTAGACCACCGGCTGTGCGACAGGCTACTTTCCTGGGAGGTAGTGGATAAGGGGTTCCTGGAGTCAACGTCAGTAGTAGTTAATTAGTGCAGACTGTTGGAGGGAAAATCAGCTACTCACTGGTGTGGCAATTTTTCATCCAGCACCCGCAGGATGGTAACATGGATACATGCGTGGCCAGGGCCCCAACGTTGGCACCACGGCCCTGCGGCAAAATATGCAGCATCACCATAAAACGGCCTGGGAGAACTGAGGGTCTGAAGTGGTGGTCCAGCCTGCAGCATCACCCAGTGACACGACGCTCCCAGTTTCAGCCAGCCAAGGCTCCACCACCTCAGCTGAAGGGAGCTGTGTGTCATACCCATCCTCTGTCACTCCAGATGCTCCTGCTCCTCCTACTACGAGTCAGTCATTCCGCCAGCAATCCATCAGCAAAGCCAAGTCCAAGAGACAACAGTATGCGCCCACTCATCCAACGGCGCAGAAGCTAAATGTACTCCTGTCCAAGTTGCTGGTTCTGCAGTCCCTCCCTTTTCAGGTGGTGGACTCTGTACCTTTCTGATGGCTTGTTCTGAGCCAAGGTGGATAGTCCCAAGCCATCATTTCTTTGCAAAGAAGGCAGTACCAGCCCTGCACAATTTTGTTGAACAGAAGGCGGGCCAGTCCTTGAGCCTGTCGGTATGTACCAAAGTGCACGGCAGCGCCAAAGTGTGGAGCTTTAACTATGGTCAGGGACAATACATGTCCTTTTCAGCCTACTGAGTAAATGTGGTTTCTGCACAGCCACAACAGCAACTTGGACAGGTTACGCTGCTTCCACCTCCACGCTCTCAGGCCATTGTGCCTATGACAGTGTGCGACTCTGCCTTCTTATCCTGTCTCCTCTGCCTCCACTGCACCGACAAGTCTCAGTGCCCCTCCAGCCTACCATGTGTGCAGGGCATGGCGGTGTCATGCTGTTCTTCACATGGTTTGCCTCCACAGGGGAGGAACTGCTAAAATCATTAATCAAGAAATCAAATCATGGCTTACTTCATGAACACTGCAAATGGGAACCATGGTGATCGCCAATGGGAAGGACATCTTGTCTGCACTGCGACAAGGAAGCCTGAGCCATGCGCCCTGTATGGCACACATGTTCAATCTAGTTGTCAAGTGTTTCCTGAAGTCTTCCCCCCATCTGCAAGACATCCTAACAATGGAAAGGAAAATTTGCATGCACTTGAGCCACTCGAACACTGCAAAGCACACCCTTCTTGAGCTGCAGCGTCAGAACAGTATCCCCCAACATATTCTGATTTGCAATGTTTCCACACGTTGGAATTCCACCCTCCATATGTTGGACTGACTATGCAAACAGAGAAAAGCCATCACCGATTTCTCGATGATCCAAGTGGATAGGGGGACTCCCCTGTGTAACTTCAATGTAAACCAGTGGCAGCTCATACGTGACACCTGCCATTTGCTCAGGCCCTTTGAGGAAGCCACTTTATTAGTCTCTCGCCAGGATTACGGGATGAACTGCTTCTTCAGTAGTCCCTCTGAGTCACTTGCACAAATGGAATGATGCATGCTCATGTGCTTGCATGATTTCTGGCTCTCCACCTTCTTGGACCCTCGCTACTGTCACAAAGTGGGGGCCTTTTTACAGCCACTGAGATGGAGGACAAACTGACCTAATACAGAGACATCCTACATAGTCAGTTGGCCTATGACTACCTGCGCTATCATCCATCCTCTCACAGATCTGACTCAGGAGGCCCTCTGTGCTCACCTTCCACTGCCATGGCTGCTGGGGAGGGGTGGGGTGGCAGGAGCAGTAGCAGCTCCATCAGCAGAAGCCGGAGTCTAAAGTTGCTGAGTAGCTTTCTTCACCTGCATAGTGAGGCAACTCATGAGCAGCAGGTCGACCTGGAGCAGGACCTGAACCAGCAGGTGGTGGCATACCTTGACATGACCATGCCAACACACCTTGAGGATTCGCTGGACTTTTGGGCAGCCAAACTTGATTTGTGGCCGCAACTAGCAGAGTTTTCTCTGGGAAAGCTGTTCTGCCCTGCCAGTAGTGTGCCATCAGAGCGGGTGTTTAGTGCAGTGGGGGCCGTAGTAACCCCAAGAAGAACTCTGTCCATGAAAAATGGGGAGAGACTCACCTTTGTGAAGATGAATCAGGCAAGGATCAGCCAGGATTTCCACCCACCAATGCCTAATGCATCAGAGTAGTTGATCATGGTGCCACACCAACACTTCACAAATATAGATAGTGCAAACCAGATTTACAGCGCTGTTCCCATTTACAGACATTCCTCCCTAAAACTGAACTTTTAATAATGTTCTTAGGATAACATATATGTATCCAAAAGTTTTATATGTTCTCCTCATGCTGCTGCCAACTCCAGGGTGTGTGTTTCAGGCAATATATGGGCTCCTCGTGCTGCTACTAGCTCCAGGGTGTGTCTTTCAGGCAATATATGGGTTCCTCATGCTGCTGCAAACTCCAGGGTGTGTCTCTCAGGCCATATATGGGCTCCTCATGCTGCTGCAAACTCCAGAATGTGTCTTTCATGCAATATATGGGCTCCCCATGCTGCTGCCAACTCCAGGGTGTATGTTTCAGGCAATATACAGCCCCTCGTGCTGCTGCCAACTCCAGGGTGTGTCTATCAGGCAATATATGGGTTCCTCATGCTGCTGCCAACTTCAGGGTGTGTCTTTCAGGCAATATATGGGCTTCTCAAGCTGCTGCCAACTCCAGTCTGTCTTTCAGACAATAGGGCTGATTTAAAGCCTCTTTCACATTTTTCACATGCACTTTCGCATGTGTCTTTGTAAGTTTTGTGAGTTTTTGCATGCTTTTTCGGAATTACTTTTTTCTGATCAGAGATGATGTTTGCTGAGTATATGGAGGAGTACGAGCACTTGCAGCTAAACGGCATGCTCTGCATCAGCATGGCCAAATCTAGATTGCACCGCGCACGTATGGATACCGATCGCATGCATGGCGTTGAGCTGTTCAAGCTCACCCGACATAATTGCGTTTCCCTCCATAACTTGTATAGTGAGCTGCGGCCATGGTTAGCCCGCACCACAAGGAAGGGGCATGCAATTTCAGGTATGACCAAAATGCTTGGCTGCCTGCAATTTTTGGCGACTGGCTCATTCCAGAGGCTGGGTGCCCTCTCCGTGGGCATGTCCCAGCCTACGCTGAGCCACACACTCAACATGTTTTTGGATGGGATGGCTACCCTGTGTCAAAAATACATATATTTCCCTGACAACATGGTAGCCTGGAATGCTCTTAAGTTGGGTTTTTTGATCTAGCCGACATGCCCAACGTCATGGGTGTGATTGATTGTACGCATGTTGCGTTGGTGCCTCCAGCAGCTGATGAATATCTCCTTAGATATGTGGTTTAGGTGAACATTATGACTTGTATTAACTCATTATCACAGTATGTTTTAATTTATATCTAAATCAATCATTTTTATGTAGCCCTGAATTATTCCTTATCATGTAGCCCTTAATTACTAATTTTTTCATGCAGACCTTAACAAATCATCTTCATGTAACCCTTAATTATTCCTTATCATGTAGACCTTAATTAATCATTTTCATTCAGACCTTAACTAATTATTTTCACGTAGCCCTTAATTATTCCTTATCATGTAGACCTTAATTAAATCTGAGTGACCAACTATTAATTATTGGTTGTAGTACTAATTATTCTTTAAAAAAAATAAATCTTTAACAATAAAGATCCCTTATTTTGTTGGTGTTAACTTAGTTATTTCATCCGGAAATCAGGAAACTTGTCTAGTGGTTGGCTACTGGGTAAGTTTTTACAAACAGTTTCATTAGGCTTTCACTGTATGACTATGAATGTTTTTGGATAACCCTGTCTCAACATATGGATGTTCTTTCCCTCTGATGACATGATATACAATGTAACTAAGAAGTGGACAAGAACTTTGTGTTTTATTATTTTCAGGGGATTCGGGTTATTCACGGCTGCCATGGCTGATGACACTAGTCCTGCGGCCTCAGACTCAGGCACAGGAGGGCTATAACTGTGCCCATAGGAAGACCCGGGCTGTGGTGGAGAGGGCCTTCGGAAATTCAGATGCCTGGACCATACAGGGGGGCCCTGCAATATGACCCGAACAAGGTCATAAAGATAATTATTGCCTGCTGTGTCCTTCATAATTTTGCTATAATGCAGAAGGTCCCCCGATATGTCGACGGGTCCCCCTCTCCAGCAGTCATGGACATTCCGGACGAGTTATATGAGGGCACCCAGAGTGCTTCTGGGCAGTCAGTCCGGACCCACCTTATTATCAATTTTTTTTCCTAAACTTTATTCATTTTGGTTAATTGTTGGTGTCATGATTTATGTTATTTCCTTGTGATTGAACAAATTTCTATTATTTATACTTTGATTTGCTTATGGTCACAAACTGATACAAAAAAACTTTGGAACAGATTTGAGCGTAATGCATTTTTATTGTCAAATATTTCCTTTAACAACACTCATCTCTTTGCAACCAAAGAGATAAAAAATGGCTAAAAATAACACAGAACAGAGAAACTTCATTAAAATAATTTACTATTCCATAGAGAAATCAGGTGGAGAAGGGCACTTGCAGCCTACGAGGACATCCACTAGGCAAAGGAAGGATCCATTGGGGCAGACTCTAGCCCCCTCAAAATGTGGCACATCCCGGGTGGCCAAGGAAACTTCCTCCAGCCAGACTGCTCCCCGTCCACCAACATCCAAAACCATAGAGAGCACTAGTATTAAGGGCAAGGAGAACAGTAGGGAATGAATCCATAGCCCAACAACAACACCCTCTCTTGGCCGAGGCCTATTTCAGCATTACAATGTAGCGAGCCCTGAGTCAGCGGCCAGCTCAATGGCTGCAAGTTATTGGGCCAGCCAGCCTATGATACCCAGCCCCCAAGCAAGTCCAGCCCAATCCTTTCAGAGCAAAAGTTGTTGCTATTAGTGGGGTGTTAGGCAGCCAAGAATGCCACCAACTATTCCACCCATCCAGGATGAGGCAGCCAGGATTTCATCAGGCCTAAATCTGCTGCGTGGGAGCTTGAGCGGGCGCTTTACTGAGGCCCGAACTATGGCATTGGCAAGTGGGGTTTCTGACCACTATGATGAGCTGTATGGGAGAAATTCTAAAGCCACCAGCAAAGGCACAAATACACAAATATGGGTGGAGATCACCAGACAGGTGAATAGTGTTGGGATGGAGAGGAAAGATGTGGAGCAAATAAAACGCAAATTCTTAATATGGTGGATTCCCATAATAAGGCTGTTGGCCTTGTAGAATGCCCAACACCTGTGCATGGGTGGCATTCATCATCTGCCACTGCTCCAGCATCTGCCTGATGCTAGTCCTAATTTCTTCCAGCAGGGTGGTGAAGTTGGTATTGAAGTTTTGTAGTTGTGCTGACAGCTGCTCATTTAATCTTTGGTTTACTTCCCTAAAGTAGCGGCTGTCATTTCTCCATGCTGTCTCCAGGATCTGCACGAGCCTCACCTTGGTGACATGGCGACGTGGATGAGGGCGTCCTCCACTTACCCGGGTTTGGGCGCGTGCAGATGATGGAGGTCTAGGCCTAGCAACAGGAGCAGATGTTGTAGGCAAATCCTCTGCAGCAGAGCTAGCACATGGGACAGGTGTTTCTGTCTCTTGCTGCTGGCCATGCTGGTCTGCCAGCAGAGGGCGTGATTGACTTTGCTTGGAGGATTGGAGGATTTGTCGGTGGCAGCTGCTGGTGCAGTGGCAAATGATGATGGTGGGTTGACATTTGGGGGGCATGGAAATGTTCTCCTCCATATGGTGTATTGCTTCCATTATGGGTGGTGTCTGTAGGGACATGAAAAAAATGTGTGAGATCACCAGTTAGTGCACAGTACATTTACCAGATCGAGCTGTTCCTGTGTAGGATATGTTGTTAAGGGCTGGCGGGACGTGGTGGCACTGGTCAAAGAGGTTGAGGGTTGCACAGTAGCTTGAGTATTTGGAGGTTCTGGAATGTAAAAGAACCATTCCTTAAAATACTAACCTTCTGCCATGACATTGCTGTCAGTGTCTATGGCCCCGGACAAGCCCTGTAGTGAAGAGGGGTGCATTAGTCCTCAGCTGTACTGGAGTTTAGATGGAAATCCACCTCCTGTTTGCAACCTTTAAAACAAAGAAAAAACATTACTTACAAGGTCTTGCACAGCAACAACCTGCCCAACTCCAACGCCCATCTGTACCTGTGCTGCCTGCGCTTATTTCTCTTCTGCTGGACGGCATATTTTAGGTCCGAGAATTTTTGCTGGATCTGCTCCACATCTTTCCTCTCAGTCCCAGCACAATTCACCTGTCTGGTGATGTCCTCCCGGATTTGTGTCTTGCGCACTTTGCTGATAGCTTTAAATTTCTCCCATACAGCTCATCATAGTGGTCAGATACCCCACTTGCCAATGCCATAGTTTGGGGCTCAGTAAAGCGCCCGCTCAAGGTCCCACGCCGCAGATTTCTGGCTAATGATGTCCTGGCTGCCTCTTCCCGGGAGGGTGGAATATTTAGTGACATTCTTGGCTGACTTGCAGCCGTGGAATAACCAGACCTTTCGCTCACAAAGGATTGGGCTGGACTTGCATGGGGGCTGGGTGTCATAGGCTGGCTGGCTGGCCAAAGAAGTTGCAGCCGTTGAGCTGCTTGGTGACTCAGGGCTCTCCACGCTGGAATCGTGAAATTGGGAATGAGCAGGAGAGGGTGTGGTTGGGGGGGCTAGGGCTTCTAGGCCTAGTCTTACCCTTGCCCTTACTAGTAGTGCTCCCTTGGGTTTTGGATATTGTGGGCCGAGGAGCATTCTTCCTGGAGGAAGTCTCCTTCGCCTTCCATGATGTCCCAGATTTGGAGTGGGCTGGAGTGAGGGACAATGGATCCTTTATGTAGCGAGTGGATGTCCTTGTTGGATGCGACTTGCCACTAGTTTTGTGGGACCTCGTTGCAGGTCTGGATGAGGTTTTTTCATGCCGTTCTGCACGGCGCTCATGCCGTTCATGGGACTTGGGGGTCTGGTGGCTACCTTTCTTGACAGACATATCAATATCTGTAAAGACACTCAGCTGTTTGTCTAAGTACCCTTTAAATTGTTATGACTGTGTATGACGCTTACGCGTAAGCGTGCGTACGGACGTGCGAATCCCGGAAACCGATGGGGCGCAACATATCTGCTGATACTGGAAAACAAGATGGCACCAACGATCTTCACCTGCCAGCAACAGGAGACTCTTATGCTAGTAAGTGTTTGTGCAGGCCATTGATTTGCACGCGAAATGCATGCATGTGCGATTAGGTAGTGCAGGCCAAAACAGTGCAGGCAAAATTTGATTTTAAACGCCGCCCCAAGCTAAAGTTAGTGCGCACATGTGCACAACACCAAAATGGCATCTAGAAGGATAGCTGAAGGATAGAAATGTTATGGGAAATGTAAGTTATGAACCTGCTATCATTTACATTGTGATTTGTATAATGTTTGAATTAAGCAAATCTGTTTTTCTTTTATCTTTTAGATGATGATGGAGAACAGGTACGACTACCTGGTGAGTGACTTCCTAAAGAACACTTTGGCACTGGAGATAGTGGCCAAAATAGCCGCAGACAGTGACACCACCTTCACTTACACCCAGATCATCCAACACTGATCGGACCTGAAGCGAAGGAAAAGGCCCCGGGTGAGGCGATTCTTCAGGAAGCATTTCCCAAGTAAGTAAATTCATATTACATGTTAGATCTACAAAAGCCCTTAGCCAAGCCTCTGTTTATGAATGCTATTCTCTTCTAGTGATCGAATGGGATTATCAAATCTGACCCACACGGAGGCGACCAGTCCGGCCAATGCGGGATCGATCTGGGCCACGTGAAGGTGGTGCGTCTCCAGTGCCAAGGTCTTCCCCCTCCTCTGTAGGTGGCAACGACCAGCCACTGGACCTATCTACAGAGGAGGGGCACCTGCTGCTCGCCAGGAAGTATGGCGGAGCAACATCACTCCAGTATGTTTCTCAGACTGAAGCACACACAGGTGCATGCACTGTAAACACACACTCATTTACTGTTTCTATACCTTTAGATGTGGATGTAGCGGGTGAAGAGCCTAGATTGCAGAGGGCAGATGACCAAGCCCCTGAGGTGCATGGAGAAGGTGGGTGATGTCACAGACACATTATAAAAAAAACCTCTGCTTTCAAAAATCTTACATTATAAGTACCGTATATACTCGAGTATAGGTCGACCCGAATATAAGCCGAGGCACCTAATTTTACCACAAAAAAATGGAAAAGTTATTGACTCGAGTATATGCCTAGGGTGGGAAATGCAGGTTCTGGGGGGTTGAGAGTGTATAAGAGGTCACATATAGGCCATACTATGTGATCTAAGAGGCTCCTGCTGCATTCCTGGTAACTGGAATTAAATTCCTCCTTAAATAAAAGGGTATAAGGGAGGATACAGGAGGAGAAGAGCGTACAATCTATTAGGGTATAAGGGAGGATACAGAGGGAGAAAAGCTTACAATCTATTAGGGTATAAGGGAGGATACAGGAGGAGAAGAGCTTACACTCTATTATGGTATAAGGGAGGATACAGGAGGAGAAGAGCTTACACTCTATTAGGGTATAAGGGAGGATACAGGAGGAGAAGAGCTTACAATCTATTAGGGTATAAGGGAGGATACAGGAGGAGAAAAGCTTACAATCTATTAGGGTATAAGGGAGGATACAGGAGGAGAAGAGCTTACAATCTATTAGGGTATAAGAGAGGATACAGAGGGAGAAAAGCTTACAATCTATTAGGGTATAAGGGAGGATACAGAGGGAGAAAAGCTTACAATCTATTAGGGTATAAGGGAGGATACAGGAGGAGAAGAGCTTACACTCTATTAGGGTATAAGGGGGCGGGTTGACAGGAGGGTTGGATAGTGGGTATTTAGATGTGCGAGTGGGCAGGTGGTCAGGCAGGTAGGTAGGTGGGTGGGTGGCTGCCACCTCCACTTCAGAATCCGCTGATTCCACCTGCACACCACTCCAGTCTGCTGCTGGTCCAGGGTCTGGGTAGGTGAGTGGCAGGTATATAGATAGGTGGGTGGATTAGGCAGTTGGATTAGTAGGTGGGTGAGTGAGCAGGTGGGTAGATGGGCAGGGCAGGGTGGGTTAAGAGAAAAACATTGCACCATTAATTAGTATTAGCATTTAGTTTGAGGTGTATTGGAACACAGTACAGCAACAGCATGGACTCACCTGGAGCCACTTCACTGCCAAGTTGGAGAATCTTTTCTGTTGTTGAGTTCTTCTCTCCTTCAGTCAACATGGTGTCTGCAGGCTGCTAACTTGTCCTCGTGGGTGAGACACACACACATCTCTCTCTCTCTCCCTCCCCCCTTCCTCTCCTCTATGGCTGCAGCCCTCACACTCACACACACACACAGACGCTCCCTCCCCTCCCCACTTTTCCCCCTCACCGACCTCTGCTCCAGCCATCAATCACACTTTCTCTCCGTTTAATTACTCACGTCATCCTCTCCCCGTGCTGGCCGGCCAGCATGCCTGGAAGGGGAAGTGCTGGCTTCTCCTGTGCTCTGGGCTGGCCTCTGCAGTGGGAGAAACAAGAGAGGATTTTTTTGTTCCGTCTTGTGAGCGCCTTAGCTGACAGCTGCACACTGCAAAAATTTCACTGACTCGAGTATAAGACGAGGTGCCTTTTTTCAGCCCAAAAAGTGGGCTGAAAAACTCGGCTTATACTCGAGTATATACAGTAACCATATTTTTGCTTTCTCTACAGACCCCAGAGAGGAGGCTGGTCCCCCAAGATCATGTCGTCCACCAGCCTAGTAAGCTTGTAGTCTACTTAGTTGATTTTCTATAACATGGCTTCATCAACAGGTATTAAAAATCCCTAGCCTATTAAATTAGCATAATAATATATGGCCTCAGCCCTAGCCTATTAAATTAGCAGAATAATATATGGCCTCATCCCTAGCCTATTAAATTAGCATAATAATATATGGCCTCAGTCCTAGCCTAGAAATTAATATTTCATTCCACAGCTATTAAAAATGTATATACCAAAATTAATTTTTGCTTCCTATTCACAGCAACACCACAAGAGAGACTGCAAGTTTTGACTGCGACAGTATGTATAGGCTGGTGGGCAACATCCAGGAGCTGGCAGCTTCATTGGGACCAGTGAAGAATAGATTCCTGGGGCCTGCCAAATGTAAATATTTTGATCAAAAATGTTACATTTTTAAACGTTTTAAAAGTTTTAAAAGAAAAAAAAATTACATTTTACATTTGTAAAAAAAAATAATTCAATTTTAGATTTTGAATTAAAAAAAAATCCTTTTTATATTTTGAAAACAATTTAAAAAAATGTATTAAAAATATTTTAAACAAAACGAAAAGTTTTAAACATCTACAAAATAGAAAAACAGTAATAAATATATTTAAACGTAACCATGTTTCGTGTTTCATTTCTGTAAACCACCAAAAATGTTATGCATGAACACATCCAATAATGAACATACATCAGAAGACATCAAGAAGGAATAGAAAAAAAACTACAGAATGCAGAACATTAACGTAAGCATGAATGTCGGCAGAACATCTAAACAGGAACCGCTAGTGAGTTAAGGTAAGTATGAATGTCGGCAGAACAGAAAAACAGGATCCGCTAGTGAGTTCAGGTAAGCATGAATGGCGGGAGTACAGAAAAACAGGAACCGCTAGTGAGTTCAGGTAAGCATGAATGGCGGGAGAACAGAAAAACAGGAACCACTAGTGAGTTAAGGTAAGCATTGGAGCAGAAGTGAGTGAGAGAATAGTTGAGACGGGGGACATGTATGAGTTAAATAGCAGCGCACATGCGTACGTGCATTCAAAGCAGCTTTCCAACAGATTTTCGAAAGATTTCCATTGGGACGTATATTTAGAGAAAGATGCATGCTGAATCTAACGGGACACTGAAAATCTTCGTTGGAAGCTACGTTGGAAAATGCTGAAAAACGGTAGTATACGAGGTTTACTAAGTAACGTAAACGTAAACCTCGTCCTCTCGAGGACGCAATGAGAGCCAGAAAATGACATTCTCGTTGGCGTACGCACCTACGAACAGTAAACAGAAGGCTTCCGATAGAGGCTCTGAATCATGCGTACGTACCTAGGCATATGGAAAAAAGTGAAAAATACACAGAACGAGCCAAATACGACACGGTTTTGAGGAGGCTCTGAATCAGCCCTAATATATGGGCTCCTCATACTGCTGCCAACTCCAGGGTGTGTCTTTCAGGCAATATATGGGCTCCTCGTGCTGTTGCCAACTCCAGAGTGTGTGATTCAGGCAATATAGGGTCTCCTCATACTGCTACCAACTCCAGGGTGTCTTTCAGGCAAAATATGGGCTCCTCATTCTGCTGCCAACTCCAGGGTGTCTTTTGGGCAATATATGGACTCCTCATGCTGCTGCCATCTCTAGGGTGTGTCTTTCAGGCAATATATGGGCTCCTCATGCTGCTGTCAACTCCAGGGTGTGTCTTTCAGGCAATATATGGGCTCCTCATGCAGATGCCACCTTTAGGCACTGTCATTGTTCCGCTTTGCAATTCTAATAGCGATGCCTCTGATCTGCATGCCTTACTTCTTTACAGTATTATTTAACCCAGCATGCATCCTATGCGTGTTACAGCAAGGTAAAATGTTCTACAACCCTTTTGAGGCTCTCAGTAGGCGATGCCTCTGATCTGCATGCCTTACTTCTTTACAGTATTATTTAACCCAGCATGCATCCTATGCGTGTTACAGCAAGGTAAAATGTTCTACAACCCTTTTGAGGCTCTCGGTAAGCCAGAAATAGCCGTTTTAATAGCTATTCGCCACAAATAATTTCGGACCGGAACAAATGTTTTCGGAATTGGTCGAATCAAATTTTTCAAAAAATGTGCTCATCTCTAGTCGTGATCCTGACCTGCCATCAATCCCAACCTCATGTTTGGGCACCAGACGGTGTGGAAAGCACAGGCTGCTGTGCTGGCTCAGATCCAGCGATCGGTGAGATACTGATCACTGGAATAGCACTGATCAGCTGCGGGGGACCAACGGTAATAACCCTGTAGTTTTTTCGTTTGGATGTTGAATAACTTAAAATATTTGTGTGCGTGGGTGATATATTTGAGAAAAATATAAACTTAGTTTTGACATCCACTAAGATATCAGTTTTTTGGGCAATTTTAACTTACAACTGTAATGGAGGAAAATAACATTTTTATTTTGCACAAGTATTCCCATTAGATGAAGCATGGGATTCATAATAAGGGATCCAGCTAATTTCATGTATAATTCTTATGGTAGAATTATACATTCTCAAAGGACTGCCATCC
Source organism: Gastrophryne carolinensis (assembly GCA_027917425.1). Lineage (NCBI taxonomy): Eukaryota > Metazoa > Chordata > Amphibia > Anura > Microhylidae > Gastrophryne > Gastrophryne carolinensis. Next base: position 142,980,029 of record CM051244.1, read on the forward strand.
TGCTGCACACCTTTCAGGACCCCATGGGCTAATTTTGAAAATAAAATATATAAGGAGAAAATCCTTGGCTGCAGACTAAAGCCGTTGGCTATCAAGCAGGAATGCTAACGACACTATCGTCAACTCACTGATTTTACATACGTCCTCTGTAAAAGCAAAAAAAATTAACATTGCAATTTTTTATGTTTTAATAAATTCATCTTGGAAGTAGATTTTGTATAGTATTCCTATTGTAAATAAGCACTTGGAACTAAAATGTGCCTGTAAAGATTTCCAGGGAGCTGCCACCTATTGGTGTGCATTCAGTTTTACTAAAAAACAAATGAAAACAAATAAATAAACCAATTCTGATTTGAATTAAAGGTAGTTCTGAATTTTCTAAAAAGTCTGAAAGCAATACATTTTTTGGGGTTTCTTTTTGGAAAAATATGATTTTTTTTTACTTTAGCACAGAACTAACTGTCACTTTCAGATCTGAATTAATCTGATACAATTCGATTTTTAAGGTAGTCCTCCTTTTTCTGGCAATAAATTAGGAATGAATATCGTAGATTTGAATTTACTAGCACAAAACACATCTTTGAAGATTCACTCAACTCTAGAGATGCCCCCCCCATGTAAAATGTGGTACAGACACAAAAAAGATGTTGTCCACTGCTGAGATCATTTGCCTTTGTTGACCTTTTTTTTAATAAAATTCCACAAATCCTATTTATCTTGTGTCTTACACAAATCTTTTTTTCCAAAGCAGAGTAAGCATTCATTGGGTACAATAACAACATGGTGTCATGTCAGTTTGCCAGATAAGAATTTACCTCCACTGCATGTGTCAAAAAAACTCTAAATGCAGAGTGAGAAATCAAAGCATAATTTCTGCCAGCCCGATTTTGAATACTGTCGTTGAATGTCTCCCAATCTAAAGACATTTCTTAAAGAGGAAGTTCAAGCATTCTGTAACCCCCCCCCCCCCCCCACCTGACCACTCCTTCCTCCCCTTGTGCTAATCCCCAAGAATTTACCTGTATGCTGCAGTCCTCTTCCTATCCTGGGAGGGGGGTGCACTCTTCATGGAAGCCGGGACCTTGAATGATAGGTCAGTCACCCAATCCATGAAACAATGCAATCATTCTGCTCCAGAAATTACTGGTCCAACTGTAACTAAAATCCATGGCTGCCATTCAAAGCCCTGCCACCTTTGGGCAAGAGAGATTAGGTAAGATGAAGAGTTGCAGAATGCTTGGACTTCCTCTTTAACTAAGCAGCAGTGAAAAAAAACTTATATATCTGTAGACACACTGATTAGTTTGTTCCAAACAGTGTGACGCACGGGAATACATCTACCTCTCATTCATCCTTTTCACTAAGTCCTGGCTTTAGAAAAGTTACTAGAAATCAACTTCAACTGCTTTTTTATCAGCTACATGGGAGGTAAGAAATAATGATTTGATTTAAAACTTAGCCTGTACACATCTTTTAAAAGCTTGCTGTGAAATGGCTTCCATGACACACCGATTCAATTTGGCCCTGCACGTAGAAAATGTTATGACTGCCCCCCCAGTAGTAAGGTGGGTCATTGGATGGTATAGGGCAGGGGTACTCAACCACTACTTGTAAAGGTCCATACGCAGGCATCCGGTGAGAGGTGGAGGTCCATGCGGGGGGCTGTCGCGGGCAGTGGATAGTTAGAAATTCGCGCACTGGGGTGGTGGCTATAGATTCCACAGGCAAAACTAAAAAATGCTGGGGCGGAGCTGGGGGGGGTAGGAATGGATGTGGCAGAGTAGGGGGAACAGGAATGGATGGGGCAAAGCCAGAGGGCCAGACATGGATGGGGCTGAGCTGGGGGGACGGAGATGGATGGGAAAGAGATGGCAGGACGAGATGGCGGGACAGAGATAGATGGGGCTGAGCTGGGGCAGCGTGACATGATTGCATGGGGCAAAGAGACCAAGAAATAAAGTTTGTGTGTACCTTGCAATGCCAGTTACCGCCTGTGCAATACTTCATATTGCAATGCTAGGTGCCAGGGAGCCATGACACTGACAGGGAGACTAAGCACTACATCGCCGATCAAGTAAAGGGGGCAACACTAAAGTACAGGGTTGTCAAGGCAGGGGTCCAGAAATCTGTTGCCGAGGTCCACATTCGGACCCCGGTCCGCCAGTTGAGTACAGCTGGTATAGGGGAACATGTGGCATGCCATGGCTTTTTAGTAGTAGGGTAAGATGTCACTGTGACAGCAGTGTTTGTGGTTGGGGAGTAATATATATATATATATATATATATATATATATATATATATATATATATAAATAACTCTCTCATTGGTGGTTTTTAGATTACCTACTAACATATTAACAACCCAGCAAAATTTAGCTGGATAGATCAGAATCTCTGCAAGAAATAGATAGAATGACTGACAGCAAATACCACTCCAGTTTTTGAGCTCACCTGACAGAGCCAGGTCTATAGAGGGTAGCAGCCAAAATGCTTGGGAGAGTAAATGAATGCAGCAGGTTGTGGGGTAGAATTAACTTTCATGAGGTATGAAGCTGTATGTATAATCTAAAAGTTTGATTTATTTTGTCAGTTTTTATCTTTCTGAGCAAACAGGAGAATATGCAGAGAGACACGGGCCCTTATTTAAGAAGGGATAGCGTCAGGTAGCGCCTGGTTAATGAGAGGTAGCGACAGGTAGCGAGTGGTGAACGCCGGACACGGCACGCAATTACACATTTATCAAGCAGAATCTGGTTAGCGACTTGGGATAACGCCATATAGCGTCTGACTCATCATTTTCACAGCCTCAGGGAACAGCGCCGGCGTTCAGCCTTGCACAGCGCCAGGTATGACCTCTCGCTACCTGTCGCTCTCCCATACATTTCAATGGACGATCCTTTTCTTCTCTTTAAACTGAGTTTTTGTTTATTTTTTCCCCCCAAAAATCACAAATAATTCTGTGACCTCTTCTGGCATTGCAAAAGCTGTTTTTCCACAATTTTTTCATTTTTTATATATTTCTTCAGAAATGACATAACAGGTCTGACATTAAAGTGTTCATGTTACAATGTTGCTACAATGTAATGTAATTGCTTTGTTATTAGTTGATATATGCTGGAAGACACACTTTAAATACACCGCCTCCTGCAGAGCGCTTCAAACAAGCATTTTTCAGCGCCAGAGATTTGTGAGGCTGTTTTTTTGCTGAATATGGTGTGAGTCGGTCGCTATGAGCAGTCACTAACATGCGCTCCCATACAGCGCTGTACTGGTCAAATAGCTACTCCTCACAATGTATTCAACATTACCGAACAGCGACTATAAAGTAGCGACCCACGGTTGAGCACAGCGACTACTAGCGGGCGCTCTGAAAATGCCTACTACAGACGCTCATCTGTCGCTACCTGCCGCTAATGATGAATCAGCCTGCCCAACACTACTGATCGGCAGCTCCTCCCTTGCTTAAAAGACCTCTGCATGGCCAAAGATGAAGGTTTCTTTTCCCACTGAACATTCTCTGGAATACAAAACTATAAAAGTGTTAAAACTCTCTAAGGTATCTCTATTTCTTTCTTTTTTCCCTTGGTAAATACACCTTTTTTACTAACATGCAGTGTCATTAGCCCATGTTAACTGCCAGCTTATGGCTTACTGTGTGAGCAGGTGAGCAAGGTATATGTTATGAGATAGTTACTGAAAATGACTGTGACATTTCTGTCATGGTTTTGTGTTAGGCTGCATGATATTTAGGGTGCATGTGTGGTGCTGGTAGAGCACTAAACTGAATAAAACTCCCGCCAAGCTTGTGCTTTTCTTCCCCTGGTAGGAATAAAATCCAAGGATAGCAGGTTAAACTGGACCTTCAGCGTGATTTAATGAAAAGCCCAAACTCTTAAAAAACGATTCCCCAGCATCTAAAATTAATATATTTTACGTTTTTAGTCACTAACTTATTATTCTTTCCCCCACTGGGCTGCAACTCTGTTCAGGAATTTAGGATACGGGCGCCGCCATCTTGACTCAGAAGCATCGCACTTACTGAGGAGAGTGGGATAAGGTACAGGGGGGCGGGTTATAGCTGACATAAGGAAGAACCGGATCCTTATGTAATGTTCTAGGTGTGAGCAGAGAAGGGATAAGAAGAGCAGCAGCATCTGGAAGCCCTAATAAAGAAACTCTTGTTTTACACTTGGAGTGCCATTCCTGGTGACCGGAGATGGCTAAGAGTAAGTGCAACTAACCCCACATTACACACCTGTATTGCCCTACCATAGTTCCATGAACCCCCTTTGCTTCTCACAGCCAGGCAGAGGGGCCTTGCACATAGTCTAGTTCTACCTGGACTATCTTGGTTGTTGTCATAACCCAGAGTTTTAAATCTGGAGCTTCTGGGTTCTATACATTTTACCTCATTGCAGCTCCATGATTGAGAAATCTCTCACACATCACAGAAAGCTGGGAGTTAGCAGTAAGTTGTTTTTATTTGGATCACAGGTTTGTGGCCACCACACAATGTATCACAACAGTGTGTGTATGTAGCAATTGTAACACCATTCACAGCCTGGCTGCTACAATGTATTGCTCAGCAAGGACCTGGCTGATTTTTAGGAGATGTTGACTCATCCTGCTTAGAACATAGTACAGTAGGAGGGAAAAGGACAGCAGCATGAGGTAAAAAAACCCAGCATGTGATTCAGTACATTCAGTGTTGCTACCTCTGTGTATGTTAACTGGTCATTTGATCATGCTGCCCTGCCATTGTTAAAGGAGCAGTATCGCGAAATTTGCATTAAAAAAGATAAATAATTAAATAGTCACACAATAGCTTCTAACATGTGTATAAATAATCTGGCGATAGAAAAAGAAAAAAATATATGCCTCTCTTTTAAATTGTATAATGACAATGGCTCAGTCCATTTGCTGAATAGGGGGATCTGCTGGGTTGTATTTAGTGAGCTGCTTCATTTAGCCCACTGGTCTCCTAGCAACACTTTACCTCAGAGGCTGACACTGTAATCAGTGGTAACGGCTGTGTGTGTGTGAGGTGCTGCTTTTGTTATGAGACCAGGTGACTCAAATGTGTAAAATCTACACAAAATAAACTAAACTGACTGAAAACGACTGAAATTCTTCTTTGAATAACTGTGCAGGAAAATCTAAAGGTATTAAAGTGGAACAAAACCCTGAGTGGCCGACCCTGAAGTCTATAAGACCCGGCCATTGACCTTCCCCCTTGGGCATTCTAAATCAGGATGCCCCACTGTGTGAAACGACCCCTGGATAACCACAGATCCCCCCATTTTTCTGGCGCGCTCACGCAGTTAGTCATTTAGACAGGCGGGCGGCCAGGAAGGTTACTGCTCAGGCTCCCCATCTGCGTGCAAACAGAGCTGATTGGATGAGAGCGCTGTGGGACAGGGAAAGGTAAGTTTTCACAGGCGAACTTGGGGATTTCACATATCAGGGCATCCCAAGTCGGGATGCCCCTAGGGGCACAAAACAAAACTCCAGATAGTGAAAATCCTGGGTTGGGCTTTGCTCAAAACACCCAAAGCTGAAAGAAAGATCATATGGAAAAATGAAAAATAAGAATATGAAAGAGAAAATGATAAACTGAAAGATTCTGCAGCAGAGCCAACATGAAGGGAAAACTGTCAAAATCAGCTAAATGACTTCTAGAGCTTTTCTCTCTGTTTTAGATATATAAGTTCTGCCAGGAAATGTTGCAATGTTGTTATCTTATGCTGGACGGCTGCCAGCACTGAACAGCTGATACTTTGATACATTGTTGTTCCCCCCCTCTCCTCAGCATGGAACTGATACGTTGTTTCACCCCTCTCCTCAGCATGGAACAGGCGAGAGTGTCGGGTCCCGACACTCACAAGACATAAACATGAGCTATTAGTCTCCAGCTGCTCAACACACACATCATATTTTTCTACATTTGTAATTCTTACTCCAACACTTACCTACATTCAAAGTACCATTTAAATATAAGTCACCAAGAAAAATTTGCGATACTGCTCCTTTAAGGAGTAACTAGTCATTTCGCCATGCATAAAGAGGCGGGGAGGTTTGATCTTGAGCACTCCCCACTTCATGCAACTCCATGATGGCTACATCCTATGCAACCAGACATACATTTATTCTCTACAGGAAGCAGTTTAGATAAGCTGCATGTTCACATGTCTTTTGTTCTATTATCTACAATGAGAGTTATTGCAAACATGTTCCTGAAGCTTAATATGAATGTTTTGCTCTCATAGAAACCCTTTCTTACACAATGGATGGCAACAGAACATCTGTGACTGAATTTATTTTTTTGCCTTTTCAAAATCTCCATCAGTTTCAGCATTTGCTGTTTGCTTTAGTCCTGACTATGTATAATATTTGTGTCATTGGAAACATCATTATAGTTTTTCTAATTAAGAAGGACTCCTCCCTTCATTCACCAATGTACCTATTTATAAGTACTTTTTCCGTTTTGGAAATAATTTTTGTTTCTAGTATAATTCCAAAATTTTTAGACATTCTTTCTGGTAACACTCACATATCCTTTCTTGCCTGCTTTGCCCAACTTTATATTGCTGATGCAATGGGCATAGTGGAGTGTTTCCTCCTTGCTGTTATGGCTTTTGATAGGGACTTGGCTGTTAACAGTCCATTGCATTACTTGAATATTATGAATTGTATAAGTTATAAACTTGCCGTTCTTCCATGGGTCTTAGGTTTCAGTCTTACAGCCATCCTTATCATATTCACCGCTCAACTTGACTTCTGTGGCCCTAATGAGATTGACCATTTCTTCTGTGACTTAGCTCCTCTTCAGGGCCTGGCATGTTCTGATTCATTTGTTAGCAATATGGTTATAAGTTGTACTACTGTCTTTAATGGAATTTTAACATTTGTTGTAATAATAGGATTTTACTTGCATATTATAATTACGGTTTTAGGCATAAAAAGTGTGGAAGGCAAACGCAAAGCCTTCTCTACTTGCTCTTCTCACATCATCGTAGCCAGTTTGTTTTTCACATCAGCCATTAGTGTTTACATTAATCCATACCATGGCCACAATGATAAATTCCTTGCCCTTATATACACAATTGTCACTCCTACGCTAAATCCATTTATATACACATTGAGAAACAAAGTTGTAAAAAAAGCTTTTTTCAAAGCAGTACAAAATATAAGGGATAAATTGTAAAACAAAGACATTTGAATGCATATGAAGTGCCTGAATTTTTAAATTCATCCTGAAGTCAAAATAGCATAAAGTGACCAAATACCATTATATTCTATGTCTCTCTGCTATTCAAAATTGTCAACTATAATGGCTCACTCTTCTTGGCTGCCAAAAGAACTCTGCTAAGAGTCCTTACTGCACTATGAAATGATACTTGTATCAGACACTATCCAGGTATGCTCAGCCTGTGTTTGATGGATGTCTCTCCGCTCCATTTTTTTCATCCTTTCCCTGTAACCCTGGTCAGTGACTCAATAATAATCTGGAAGCATGACTTTCAGGTGAAGCTGCATGGCAGCTCCCATAATATCCAGGAGCACAGCATCCACAAATGTATTTAGCAACTTCTAAATGGATCCAAAAAATGGTGAAATATGAGCCTAAGCTCACTCCCTCCCTACATCTTCATAAACAATAATGGATGCTGGTGAGTGTCTAGGTATGTATCACAAAACCAAAAAAGAAGACAAGGACCTAGGCTGGTGCTTTGAATCTTAGTAATCTTCACTACCTTGCTTGTTAAATCATATAGTTTGATTTTATTTAATTATCACATAATTAAAAAAGACATGTGTCAAGTCCCGTGGGACACCCGCCTTCTGGGTAAGTCCACAACCCTCAATCTCTGCTGCTAGCTTCACCTATAGACAAGCCCCCGTTTGCCGGGACACTTTACATGCCTCACTAGAAAGGGGCCAAGGGTCAAGCGGGAGGTCATGAATTCATAGTCAGAAAAACAAGCATGGGTCGGTCCAGGTGGCAATCTCGGGATGTTCAAACAAGGCAAGGTGGGCAACAGATTGGTACAAGAATCAACGATAAAAATCACACCCAGCAGCACGCTATCACGGGCACTGAAGCATTGGAGGGGTAAGCCTTTATAGGGTTGAGCCTAACCGGATTGGACAAGTGGAGGGTGTCTGATTGGTGCACAGTATGTTACTTGAGCTGATTGCTCATCTTAAACAAAAAGGGCGTTATCGCCCAAAACCACCCTGGGCTCATTGGCCCTTTAAACACAACCTCTGGCGGACGCACTGTGTACAGCGCTGCCAGAGGTCATAAGAGGGATGTACTTGTGCGCGCTTGCGAGCACGTTCAGGGAAGCCGGGATTCGACGGTGATGTGAGGAGGCACACTGACACTGATCTAGCCTGGAGCGCGGCGTGGCTGCCAAACAGGACGAGCCCCGGCCAGCCTCCCGGAGCCAACGCGGGACCAATCCAAAGGTAAGTTAATCGTGACAACATGATGCCAACATTACAAACAAATATATAGATATACAATTATCACATTTTATACCATATCAACAGTGCAGTATAATTAATCTCATGGCAAATATATCCTCCTTTTGGTTTTAGTCCGGCAGTTGGAAATGAGTGTGGACCAGTTTTACCCTTTAAGGGGGCTTTTTCAACACCGGCCAGATCAAGCGAAGGCTAACAGCATTATAATAATGTACAGTCAGTACACAATGGCTAGTTTGCACTGTCCATCAATTCCATCAATGAGAAGAACAATGGTATAGGTTCCCTCTATACATTCACTCTCTATAAATCCTGCAAGGTAGTATTCCTATAGTCCCATATGGTTTGGGAAAGGGTGGGAAATGATGGACGACGCTGTTGCCACAGGCCTCTTCACCCTTTCCCATACTGAGGCAGCAGCACTGAGGGTAGTAAAATTACACTTCTGTCGGGCTTTGAAAATGTATCAAGCACCACAGGAGTCTTGCTGTTACCAGGGAGTCAGAGTTTTGGAACAGAAATATACTGACTCCAGGATAAAAAGGAAGTAGGTTCTAGTGGTTTTAGATAATGAGTTCTCCTTTCTCCCCAGTCCTTTATATTTGGTATCTTTATGCTGCCCCAAGGCCCTTAGTTACAATGTCTAAAACTGTGCTCAGTAATTCCTACTCTAAAGACCACAGGAAGTTTATCACGGAGTGTGCCTGACAGAAGAGAATCACAGTAAGTAGTAACCTTACAAGCTTTGAATAGTCCAGTGTGTTTACATGAGAAACAACCCTATTTCTGACCATTGTGTTACTTGTATCTGGCATGTTTTAGCAGATTTCCTCTGTGCTTGCTAAACATCTAGTTGCAGTTCCCTCAGACTCAGTAGGGTACAGTCTGCTTCCTAATCTAGAATTTTGTCTCACTCACAAAAATGTGTTATTGCTAATACATGCCCATTTATGAAGGAGATGGAGTCAGAGTTAAAGTCAGAGCTTTGGTCTACCGACTCCATGGCCCTGGATGTTACAGAAAGCCAACCAGCTCAATGTGTTTTTAAATTGCAAACAGGTGCATGACTGCTGTTATAGTGTAAGGGTGTGCCCTACTGTGTTACATTGTATAGCAGCTAGGTACCCTTTTGATACGTTGTAATCAGTTTCACAGCTGACTTAAGTTGTCAAAATGTTAATTTCTATGTGGCACCAGCAATCACAAAGAAAATGTCTGTCTCACCCTCCCACCTAATCAATAATTTACATAAGTCTCAATAATTCATATTTATCAAAACCATATACTAACATACATTTAAAATATATAAAATCAATAGACAGGGCATCCCATCTGAACCTAAAACCCATATATACGTAACAATATTTCTGTGATACAATAAACAATTAAAGGAGCACTGTAACAAAATAATGTAATATCAAAAATCCATATAAACACGTCAGCTAAGGAGAGGAGGGGTCCCTTATACATACGAATTGATCTAAACTTCCACCAAGCTTGTGGTTTATTCTCTCATGGTAGGAATAAAACCCAGGAGTGACAGGGTTAGTCTATCAGGGCATTTTCTTCTATTCCAAAGAAAGAAAAACAAGCCTGGCTGGATATTTCTTGATGCCGGGTGTATAAGTGATCCCTTCTCCCGCATTTAACATATTCAAATACATTTTTATCACTGGGTCATTTTTTCGCGATAGTGCTCCTTTAATATCCCTACTCTCCTATTACTGTGCAAAACTGCAAATCAAATAATAGTGATTAAAGGATAAAGTGCTAGCCAAGGCTAAAAAATCCAAAAATTGTGTATCAATAGGAGGAGGAATCAGATGGTGCAAAACGAATACTCCACAAGAACATCACCTGAGTGCTAAAACCAGATGAGACTTCTCTGCTGCTTCTTCCCAGGTGTTCTGTGGCCCCAGAGCAGGCCACTTCCTCAAGGTACCTGACTTCAATGCACAAGTGATCTCTCTGACAGGTTTATTTGCAGTCGATTAATTCTTTTTTTGATTCCTGCTGTGTAGTTTTAGTTTTGATTTTAGCTATTCCTCTGGTCTTTGATTCTCTGCTATTTACTACGTTTGCCTGCCTTCTGACTCTAAAAACACTTCTGCCTGACCCTGACCTTGGATTGCTTTCCTATTTATAAAATGCTGCTGCCATCACTAGACCTGCATCACACGCCTTCCTATATTTCATGTATACTTCTAGTATTACTCAGGTTCATACCCATTTTGAGAGGCCTTAAGAGTGAATACCAGGGTTTACCATATACTCTGGGCCCCAGTGAGTCCATGAATACACTGTGATCTCCTCTGATGCTTACATAGTGGGTGCTTAATCCCGACCCATGATCACCATTTTTCTATTTCATATTTCTATAAGTGAAGCATCACCTGAATACCCGTTATGGACATAAATAGGCAATTTTGTTGTCAACTCGTTTCCTGTGTTATAGAGAGGCATAGGCTTGATGCTTGTGATTAACTATACAGTCCAAAAAACATTGTCACAAATATATTCACCTGCCGTAGCCATTTGGGATACATCTCTTTAAAGTATCATCGGTAAATGTTATGTTTTATTGGACTTTGTGAAAGACATATGTCAATTTGTTTTTCTCAGAAACTATTTGCATGGCTGTCTGTAAAAACTTACTATTCAACAGGACCTGGCATCTCTTTAGCATTTCTTTAATCAAGACAACTGGACTTTTTTTTCTGAAGACATTTAGCTAGGCATCCTACCGGCTTTCTCAAATCATCAATTAAATCTTAGATGAAACATCTTCAAGAAAAAATATAGCAAATTTAGAAACATAGACTTATTTCTTAGAACACCTATTTTTTAGGTCATAGAACCAGGACTGTTCCCCTTGTTCCCCAGCAGAGGGCGCCAAGGTTCCCAATGCAGTTGTACACTAATAAGGAGAGTGCCAGAAAGTGTGCGCGCATGCGCTTGTGGCTGTAGCAGCACATCTTGTTGTTGCAGCATGCCTAAACGTATTGTGGTAAGGTGCAAGGGGCCGTTATTGACGGCAGGTATGTAGCACCAATGTACCTGGCATTGGTGCAGTAAAGCCGTGTAGTCTGATTTCCAGCATCAGCTGCTGGTGGCAGTTAGCTGTTGTTGCTTTAGAATAGCCGAAAGGCTAACCTGGGACGGCTTTACTGGGATGGAGTAGAGCAGGGTGGGACTCCATCCCACTACCCAGGTCTGGGTTTTGCGGGCTGTTTAAATAGCCTGGGGAATCAGCTGTGGCCTGTCCTTTGTCTAGAGCTCACATGGGAGTGAGACTCTGTGAGCCTGGCTGAAATCTCCTGTGGAGGCTGTTCATGCGGACCTGAGGCCTATTTGACTGTAAACAGGACCTTTGCTCAAGGACTAAAAGCTGTTTGCCTGACTGTATCATTTATGCTGCGGTTTCCTGAAAAGGTGATGTAACCTGTATGGACATATGCTTTTGTGGATTTTTGGTGTGAAATAAACACAGACTTTACTTTGAACTGTTTGCCTCCGCCTCTATACTGCTGACACCCGGTCGCCTACCAGAGCTAATCTCCACATTTGGTGTCGGATGCGGGCACAGCAGTGAGGCCGTTGCTAGGAGCAACCGACGAAAAAGTTTTTGTTTTGTGCATGTCCTATATTAAACCTGCCAGGCTGCTACCTGGGACTGCAGACAAAATGGAGGCGGTCGTGAAAGCGCTCTTGGAGGCGAATCAGCAGCAGCGGGAGACCAACCAGCTGTTTTTGCAACATATGATGGCGCAGCAAGCTGCAGGTGCGCCCAAAAGTATTCCTGATGCCCGGAAAGCTGTCAGCTCGACACTCACAAAAATGACCCCTTCAGATGACGTTGAGACTTACCTGGCGGTGTTTGAAAAGGTGGCTGCAAGGGAGAAGTTGCCGCATGACCAGTGGGCTGATGTCATCGCTCCATTTCTGGCGTCTGGACCCCAGCAGGTGTTGTTTGATCTCCCAGAGGACCAAGCCGCTGACTACCCGACTTTGAAGGGTGAGATACTGGCCAGACTGGGGGTGAATGTGTGGGTTCGGGCTCAGCGGGTGCATCAGTGGAGCTACCAGTCGGCAGAGCCCGCCCGACCCCAGTATTATAAACTTCTGCACCTGCTGCAAAAATGGCTGCAGCCGGAGTTGTTAAGCCCCACTGCCATGTTGGACATTTTGGCGGACATTTTCTGGAGGGCTTTACCGCACCCTCTTCAGCACTGGGTTGGCCAGGTATCCCCTGACAACGCACTAGGGATGGTGGACCTAGTGGAGCGATATGAGGCCACCAGGAACATGCAAGGCGGCTCCATAAGGAGGGATTCGGGGAAACCCCGGAGGTCCCCGCCCCAGCTCAGGCGAGTGGCGTCCCCTAAACCCCCTCAGGACCTACCCCCCAAAGTCCCTGCCCAAGTGTTGTGTTGGGGATGTAAGGAGCCGGGACATATCAGAGCCAATTGTCCCCACCAGGGGGAGCCCATGGACGTGAACTTTGGTTACCGCCCTTCCATGTATGCCAGGAGGCTGTGTGCTGCCGGTGTCCCTGAGCTTGTGGGGCAAAGTCACCTCTGTCAGGTGAAAGTGGGAGACACCCTGGCTGTGGCCCTTTTGGACTGGGGAGTATGGTTACCCTGGCAAGACCCGCCTTAGTACTGCCCGATGAGTACACTGGGCGGAAAACCGGGGTTTTGTGCATTCATGGGGACTTGAGAGACTATGCCACAGCACAAGTGTCTCTCACCACCGTCTCCGGCAGCTGGAAACATGAAGTCGCTGTCGCCGCTAAACTCCCGTATGAACTGATTATTGGGAGAGACTTTCCAGGGTTCAGGTCACTGTGGGCCAAGTTGGCAGTTCCGGAAACCCGCGAGGCGGGTGTGTCCCCAATAGACTGGCCCTACTCAGGGGAGACCCCGGTACCCTGGGAACCGGAATCAGGAGGCACCGTGGAAGAGGTGCCCGCCCCTAAAATGGAAGAGGGGGAGTCAACCCCACTAAATGTTATGGTTGGAGATGTGGAAGAGTTGGCAACAGGTCCAGAGTTGGCAGATCTCCATGTCTCCACAGTTAACTTTGGTACCGCTCAACACCAGGACCCGACCCTGTCTCGGGCCTGGGAGAATGTTCTTGAGGTGGAAGGTGAACCACAACAGCCAGGGGCGGAGTTACAGTTTCCTCGCTTTGTGGTTCACCAGGAAATGTTGTACCGAGTAAACAAGGTACGTGAAGAGGTGGTGGAACAATTGGTGGTACCCAATCCATATCGCAAGTTGGTGTTGGATTTGGCCCACCAACATGTTCTGGGTGGACACCTAGGCCAGCAGAAAACTCTGGACCGCGTTTTACAACGATTCTACTGGCCCAGTGTGTACAAGGAGGTGGAGAGATATTGTGAGTCCTGCCCAACATGTCAGATGACCAGCCCTCAGCCTCATTACCGTGGTCCCTTAGTTCCTCTCCCAGTTATTGAGGTACCCTTTGAGCGGATTGCCATGGATCTAGTGGGTCCAGTGCCAAAATCCGCTAGAGGGCACCAACATATTCTGGTGATCTTGGACTATGCCACGCGGTACCCTGAGGCAGTGCCCCTGCGTCACACCTCTGCCAAGCTCATTGCTAAGGAGCTTATGGAAATGTTTTCCAGAGTAGGTCTGCCTAAAGAGGTCCTGACCGATCAAGGTACCCCGTTTATGTCGAAAGTAATGAAAGAGCTCTGTAAACTGCTGCAGGTGAAACAGTTGCGGACATCCGTTTACCACCCGCAAACAGACGGCCTAGTAGAACGGTTTAATCAAACTTTAAAGACCATGTTAAAAAGGGTGGTCGCCAAGGATGGGAAGAATTGGGACTTGCTGCTGCCCTATCTGATGTTCGCAGTGCGAGAGGTGCCCCAGGCCTCTACGGGGTTCTCGCCCTTCGAACTCTTATACGGTCGACATCCACGGGGCCTGTTGGATATAGCCAAGGAGGCCTGGGAACAGCAACCCACACCCCACAAAAGTGTGGTAGAGTACGTTACTCACCTACAAGAACAGATAGAGACCGTCTTGCCGCTTGTCAGAGAACATATGGAGGCAGCGCAGCGGGCCCAAAGCAGGATTTATAATCGGCAAGCCAGGGTACGGAACTTTAACCCAGGTGACAGAGTTGTGGTTCTGGTACCCACGGTGGACAGTAAATTTCTAGCTAGGTGGCAGGGTCCCTATGAGGTCATTGAAAAAGTTGGGGAAGTGACTTACAAGGTACATCAGCCGGGGCGGAGGAAGCCAGAGCAGGTGTACCATGTAAACCTGCTGAAACTGTGGAAAGACAGGGAGACCCCTGGGGGTGACAGTCCCCGACCAGGTATGGTGGGGGTGGAGCTTCCCATTCCTCGGTCTGTTATTAGAGAAGCAGCAGTCGAGGTGAAAACTGGCGACAACCTCTCCTCTAAACAGACTCAGGAAGCCAGGGAGTTTATTAGCAGAAACACGGACGTGTTTTCAGAACTCCCTGGGCGCACTTCGGTCATCCAACATGATGTTGTCACGGAACCTCAGGTCAAGGTCCGGTTGAGGCCTTACCGGGTACTTGAGTCCCGGCGACAAGCTATCGCGGAGGAAGTGCAGCAAATGCTCCGGTTAGACGTGATTGAAGAATCAAAGAGTGAGTGGGCCAGCCCCATAGTCTTGATTCCCAAGCCCGATGGTATGTTGCGGTTCTGTAATGATTTCCGCAAACTTAATGACGTTTCCAAGTTTGATGCCTATCCTATGCCCCGGGTAGATGAACTCATTGAGAAGCTAGGCCAAGCCAGGTACTTTTCGGTTTTGGACCTCACAAAAGGGTACTGGCAGGTGCCCTTGACTGAGGCTGCCAAGGAGAAAACAGCCTTTATTACACCAGAGGGACTGTTCCAATACAAGGTATTACCCTTTGGGTTACACGGCGCTCCCGCTACGTTCCAAAGGTTAATGGATATTGTCCTCAGGCCACATCGTCGGTATGCTTCGGCATATCTGGACGATATAATTATCCATAGCACGGATTGGGAAAGTCACCTACCCAAAGTCCAGGCCGTAGTGGATTCCCTCAGGAAGGCTGGGTTGACGGCAAACCCGAAAAAATGTGCTTTAGGCCTAGAAGAGACAAAATACCTGGGCTATGTGATTGGGCGAGGAGTGGTCAAGCCCCAGGTCAACAAATTAGAAGCCATCCGTAACTGGCCATGTCCTAACACCACCCGCCAAGTAAAGTCATTTCTGGGGTTGGTGGGATATTATATGCGGTTCATTCCCAATTTTGCCACCCTAGCGGCACCATTGACAGACCTGTTAAAGGGACGCCAGTCTGTCATGGTGAAGTGGAATGAACAGGCCGAAAAAGCGTTCTCCGCTTTGAAGTCTGCCCTGTGTGGGTCTCCGGTGTTGGTGACACCCGACTTTAAGAGGGAGTTCATAGTGCAGACCGATGCCTCCGAGGTAGGTCTCGGTGCTGTACTGTCTCAGGAAGTCAACGGGGAGGAGCACCCCGTTGTCTACATGAGTCGCAAATTAACACCCGCGGAGACCCGGTATAGTATAGTGGAGAGGGAGTGTTTGGCCATTAAATGGGCCCTGGAGTCTCTTCACTACTACTTGCTGGGGAGAAGGTTCCGGCTGATTACGGACCACTCTCCCCTCAAGTGGATGTGCCAGGCTAAGGACAGGAATGCCAGGGTCACCCGATGGTTCTTGTCGTTACAAAACTTCAAGTTTACAGTAGAGCACAGCGCGGGACGATTATTGGGTAACGCGGATGCCCTGTCCAGAGCACATTGTTTGGCATGTGTCCACCCCCTCAGGGTTGTACAAAGGGGGGGGGGTATGTGGTAAGGTGCAAGGGGCCGTTATTGATGGCAGGTATGTAGCACCAATGTACCTGGCATTGGTGCAGTAAAGCCTTGTAGTCTGATTTCCAGCATCCGCTGCTGGTGGCAGTTAGCTGCTGTTGCTTTAGAATAGCCGAAAGGCTAACCTGGGACGGCTTTACTGGAATGGAGTAGAGCAGGGTGGGACTCCATCCCACTACCCAGGTCCGGGTTTTGCGGGCTGTTTAAATAGCCTGGGGAATCAGCTGTGGCCTGTCCTTTGTCTAGAGCTCACATGGGAGTGAGACTCTGTGAGCCTGGCTGAAATCTCCTGTGGAGGCTGTTCATGCGGACCTGAGGCCTATTTGACTGTAAACAGGACCTTTGCTCAAGGACTAAAAGCTGTTTGCCTGACTGTATCATTTATGCTGCGGTTTCCTGAAAAGGTGATGTAACCTGTATGGACATATGCTTTTGTGGATTTTTGGTGTGATATAAACACAGACTTTACTTTGAACTGTTTGCCTCCGCCTCTATACTGCTGACACCCAGTCGCCTACCAGAGCTAATCTCCACAGTATGCATGTGCGTGTGTGCATGATTCAGCACAAGTGTATGCGCATGTGAATTGCGTGTGACACTGCGCTCGGTTGTGTGCATGTGCAAGGGCCTTTACATACCGCTGTGCCCTGACCAGCATTGGCAGTTGGTCATCTCTCTTGCTTGTTCCAGTTTTACAGTGTCTCCATTCCTGTGTACTGACTTGGTTGGTTCTGACAATGCGCCTGCACCTTTTCTGATTTTGGCTTGTTCTACGACTTCAATCCAGTTCCGCCTGTTAACAACCTTGTCTTGTTTACACCTTTGATCCAGTTCCACCTGCCCATGACTTTGGCTTGATCTATGTATCCAATCCAGCTCTGGTCTATCTTCTACCCCAGATTTGGCAATAACCACTCTTAGGTCACCTGAACTGGGGCCTTTCTGCAGCCCAATCTATCCCCATCTTCGAGGGCTCTAGTGAAAATCAGATTGGAGCTTAGATTCTAGACTTCGCTGAAAGGTGAGCCGGTCTATTAGTCTCCGCTATCAGGGTTCATACCCGGTAGTCTGACAGTTCTACAATATGTCTGCTTGTGTCGTTCCCTTGACTTTCAGCCCCCCCACAAACCCAAAACATATGTAATCAATAATACAAAATTGTCTTTAGCAGTCTTTAACTGCAGATGAGACATTAAAGAATTTCTAAAAACAAATAAAATCCCATCCCAAATATACAACTATCTAGGAGAATGAGCTTTACTGGAAAGAAGAAAATGGTTGATGAAAACATTAGGAAGAATAGAAGAATGCATGCCTAACATGAAAATGGTTAAGGTAAGCATTATGAGGATGAAAAGAAGAATGCATGCCGAGCATGAAAATGGTAAAGGTAATCTTCAGAAAGAAGAATGCATGCCTAACATGAAAGTGGTTAAGGTAAGCATTAGGCAGAAGAATGCAAGCCAAGCATGAAAGTGGTTAGGGTAAGCATTAGGAAGAAGAATACATAGCAAACATGGCATGGCATGCTAAGCCCTTTGGAACAGAAGATACTTGGCACAGCAAAAAGTGAGTAATAGAAAACCAAGGCCAGGGTATGGCAAACAGTAAAAAAAGAGGCTTGCATATGCGTACAAGCCAGCGTATTTGTACACATTCCATATAAACGTACAAAAAATGGCATTTACGGGCTAAATTAAGGGAAAAAGCAGGTCTTTTCCAAAGGGAACTAGTAGGACCTCACTGGACATGGAAACATTACATAGCAAGGTACGTTAATGAAACTGTCCATCGCCTAATCCGTGAGAGCCACTTTTGATGGCTTATGCAACAACGTGGACAGTACAAAGTGCTCCCGATGGAGGCTCTGAATCATGCAAACGCACCTACAATCAACAAGAAATATGTGTAGTGAATGCACTTACACACAAAAACGAAAACTATTATAGAAGGCTCAGAATCAACCCTAATTTCAGGGAGCAATTTCAAACAAAATGACTTGCACCAAAACAAATTTATAATCAAATCACTGGTCCAAAATGAATCTCGGATGTTTTGCTCATTCCTACTTCCAGCTTGTCGAAGCTTCACTGGAATGCTTCCCTAGAAAAGCAAGCATATATGGTCATATGAAAAGAGTCTCAAAACATTGGGAATGAGGGTAGGGGCAATCCTTACTAATACCTAGCAAAAATCTTGTGTTAAAGTGGACCAAAACTAAGCTCGATCGGCCCGGGAATCTATAAGATTCTCGGGTCGATCGATTCCCCCATCAGGGCATCCAAAATAGGGATGCCCCACTGTGTGAAACCCGCCAGATCGCCCCATTCACTTACCTCATTTTCTGGAGCCACAGGGCGTCTAAGAGCAGCGGGCGCATCCCGCTATCCCTCTAGCAGGGCACGTGCCAGCGCCAGGCATTTGTGAATGGCCAGTGCGGGCATGCTCCCTGTTAGAGAAAAGCGAAGGATGCGGCCGTAAGAGCCTCTGCTCTTAGATGTGCCATGGGACTGTAAAGAAGTGAGCTGGTCTCTGCATCCTGGGGGGTTTCACACAGTGGGGCACCCCCGATCAGGGTACCCCAGGGAAAAGGACCAAAACCCAGGATAGTCCAAATCCTGGGTTTTGGTCCACTTTAATGCTGAAACAGAATTGTCCTTCTCTAGCATTTCCTATGGCATGTTGCGAGACGAGTGTGAGAGGCAGGGCTGACTCTACTGTGGGAGCACAGTATATAGTTACATAGTAAATACATTTGAACTAAAACATATGTCCATCAAGTTCAACCAAGGGTATTGGGGTAGGGGAAGTTATGTTTTATTTTATTTAATTTTTTTTAATGATAACCGCTATTAGTAACAGTACAGTGCGTGCATAGAAATGAAGATCAGAATAAGGAGTGGGTCACTGATAGAGGTGGTTTAATGAGGGGGTACACCCTGGGGGCCTCTATAAAGAAGGTATGAAACAGCATATGAAACAGCATATGAAATATGAATATGAAACATGGCTGAGTATGTTGATTTTATTAAAAAAGCAAAACTTTTTAAATGCAAAAATAATCTTTTATATTTTAAGCGTATTTATATGTGGTCTGTGGTTAACCTGGAAAGTGGAAAATACGATGCAACGTGTCCAGTAACAAAGTTCTGCTCTACGCCGGACGCTATGTGGTTTCTTAAAGAGGAAACAGGAAGGCATTATTTTATCAGTTTACAATAGTTCGGTGTGAACCTGCTGTTGTTTAGGTGTAATATACATTAAAAGCCCAAAATCTGGCTGCAAAATAGGTAGTTGCAAGGGCTGTAGTGGGTGTCTCTGACATAGGAACCCTGTATTTCATACCAGTAACCAGGGCCACCATCAGGGGGGTGGGCTGACCTGGTGTCCTGTGCCTGAGTACCCCAGAGAGGGCCAGGCCTCCAGCACAGTCTAAAAAAAAAAAATTTCCCCCCCAGCCAGGAAAAAGTCTTCAGCTCCCCATGCCACCTGCTCCTTCAATCTAAAGGGGAGGTGCAAAGATGTGATCTCCGTGCAGCTTCCAGCCTCGTCCAGCGCCTGCTTCTCCCAGCAGATGCTAGGAGGCGGCATATGGGGTCTGGAGCCAGCTACTAGCCCAAAGCAGAGCCAGCGTTTGGCCATGGCAAAGGTAGCATTTGCCTCTGGTCTCCAGGTGTACACGGGGCCCCCAGGCAGGCAACACACACACACCAGTCAAATCGGGTCCCCCTCACCAGCACCACAGCCCTACTATCTCTGTGTACCCTAGGGCTGGACTGGCTCGAGTCCCCTGGGTTGAGCTGCAGCACAGTGTTTTCTTGGCTCCAGTGGTGGCTTAGGGGTTAACACACCTCGTCTTTCCTCCCTCCCTTGCTCTACCTGTGCTGCAACTAGGAATGATTACTCGACAGAACTCCGCAGTGGATTTCCTGGCAGCTGACGTATTTCACAAACATCACGGAGGAGTGAAGGGGGATCTTTTAACCTCTGCCACGCTACCAATGCTTGCAGTGTCTTAGCCTTAAAGTGGACCAAAACCCACCCTGGAGTTTATGAGACTCTAGTGTAGTTTTACACCCTCCCCCTGGGGCATCCAGTTTTAGGATGCCCCGCTGTGTTAAATCTCCAGATCAACCAGTATACTCACCTTCTCCCTGATCAAACAGCACATGTGCGAGCAGCGGCCGCTGCCTGCTATATCTCTAGAAGGGTGCAGACCCACGCTAGGCATTTGTGAATGGCGGATGCTGGCACGCACCCAGTTTAAGAAAAGTGGGAATGCCTGTGACATGCTCATCTGCACTCATCTCCGCTTGGCTAGAGTTGCCTGAAGCCGAAATTTAGACTAGTCCAATACAATTTGGCGTTGGTGCAGTCGACGAGTGCCTGCACACGTGGGTTTTGGTCCACTTTAAAAAACAACACTGTGTTCTGCTGCATGGGGAGTCCGGATCGAACCTCAGGGGCCCCCAATTAGTCAAAAAGGAGAAGACACAGGGGGGCCACCATCTTGTCCAGAAGCTGGTCCATGCTGAAAGGGTGCAATCAAGGCCACTCAGGTGAAGTCCAAGCCCTGCATCCCCGTTTGCAGATTGCAGTGTCCATGGCTGGCTTTGGAGGGTTGTGCACAAATATGTCCTCAGCCTTAAAGCTTAAGTTTGGGAATTTGACTTTCCCAGGTTTTTTTCGTTCCCCCCGGGACATCCTGAATTGGGATGCCTCACTGTGTGGGACCCCCAGAACGCCTCTATTCACTCACCTGTTCCTTGATCCAACAACGTATGCGTGGGCTCTCATCCAATGAGAGCCATCTGCTGTGATGTAATTCATTAACTAACTTCATTGGGGAGCTCATCCTGCTGCATTCCTCACATCCCCAGTCGCACGCATGCTCATACCCTAGACTTTCTGAATGGCTCGCGCTCCCCATTGACAACAATAAGAGCCACCTGCCAAATGACATGGTCATGACAGATGACTCTTATTGGACGAGAGCCCTACATGTGCCATTGGATCAAGGAACAAGTGAGTGAATAGTGTTGTTCTGGAGGGTTTCACACAGTGAGGCATCCTACCTTAGGGAAAGCCTGTGGTGAGCCCTGGAAACTTTTAGATTCAAGGGCCGAACTGAATGGGTTTTGTTCCACTTAAAAGTGAACCAAAACTTTTATCTATGCCCCTCCAGTTTTGATGCCTTTCCAGGATGTACTGCTGTGTCTAATGTAATGGATTGCCATATATTCCCGTCGGTCGGGTGAGGGGCTAGCTAAAGCTAGCGGGGCTGCAGCCTGCGCATGCACCATGGGATTGGTGGATAGATAAAAGGATGCGTCAGGGGTTTCATACAGCAGCTTCCCAAATTGTGATACCCCAGGGAGGGGGAATCATAGGCCCTGGAGTCTGACTCTCTAAAATTCCCGGGCCAATTGATTGTGGTGCCCCAGGGAGGGGGAATCATAGGCCCTGGAGTCTGGGTCTATAAGATTCCCAAGCCAACTGACCCTCCCCCCCCCCCCCGTAGCATCTAGAATTGGAATGCGCCGCTGTGTGAAACCCCCCAGATCGGCCATAAACTCACCTTCTTCCCGATTCAACGGCGTATGCGGGAGCAACGGCCACATCCCTGCTATCCCTCTAGCAGGGCATGTGCCAGCGCCAGGCATTTGTGAATGGCCGGTGCAGGCATGCACCCTGTTAGAGGGTAGCGGGAGATGCGTCCATCAACGAGTTCCTGGACAAAGGGGCTCGAGTGGATCTGAGCACACTAATAGGACGAGTTGCAGCGCATGTGTTATAGGACTGGAAAGAGATGAGTTTGGGCGACCTGGGGGGTTTCACACTGCGGGGCACCTCTAATCGGGGTGCCCTGGGGGCTAGGACCAAAACCCAGGATAGTCAAAATCCTGGGTTTTGGTCCACTTTAATACACTTTAATTTTTTTGGGTAATGTAAAAAAATTAAAATATATTTTTTAAATGTTGTTGCCTTTTTACTTTAATGCATGGCACGGCCCGCTTCGGTATTCATAACTGATGGGTATTCCGCCACCAGGTGGCGCAGCAGCACTGCAGAAAGCTGTGGCAGCTCCCTATAAAAACGGGACCAACCAACAAGTTCCCAGTGTTGTCTCTGCAGTGACACTGCAAAGTTAGAAGATGGCTATCTCTTGCGCAGGTGAGCGGGGCAACCAAGCCTGCTGCCCTGCATGTCTATTTCCACCCGTTTCTGGACCCTACTTGCCTCCCAGCCTTGGCTGACAGATCAGGTGAAGGTAGAAGAGCACTAAGGTCAAGTGCTCCTGGAGCGCAGCTCCAAGCCGCAGACCCTGTGCCACAAAGGGTAGCCTGCCGTAGGCTCTATGGTGAGCCTTCTTGGGATGCGGAGTTCCTGCCCTAGCTTCTGAGGGGGTGAGTTGTTGGGGACTGTGTTCCCTTATTTTCCTTTTGGGGTCCCTCCCCCCCCCCACTCGCCACTGCCTCCTTGTCCCTCTCTTCTCCCCCTCCCCTCTCTGACTTGTTCGGGGGGGGGGGGGGGGTGGTAGCAGCGAGGAGTAATATCTGTGCTGTTTTGACATTTTTTGTGTGTTTTTCTACGCTCCGCGGCTGTGGGCGCTATAACCTGAGATGATTTTGCTTGGTCATGGCGCCGGCCGGGTCACGTGAGCGCCGTCTCATGGCTCCCTCTTATCTAGTGGCCGCAGAGATTCTTGGAACCGTGGCAGATCCCGTGGTGGTCCCGGTTTTTCCTGGAATACCAAAACCAAACCCTCTCCCAAGCCCCCTCAAGCATGAAGGGGCACCCTCAGCCATCTGGGTGGGGGGATGGCCTTGGCTTTTTACTCATATCTGGAGACTTTTTGAGGCACATTCTGGCCCTGAAGGGCCTCAACCAAGTTGTTTGATTCATAAAGTTTTCTGCTTTAAGCCGCTAGCCTGCTGTCAATATCCTTCATCTGGACGATTTCAGGTCCTCTGTGGACATCATGGCGGATTATTTTCTGATGCCTATTTTTTGGAGTTGTCAGAAATTCTGTGGTTAGCACTTGAGACTTAGCATATCAATTTATGGCGCTTTAGGGTCACCAGATGGTTCACCATGACAATGGCAAGGGTGATGGCTCTGTTAAGGATCCAAGGCATCCTCACCATTCCTGACCTGCACGTCAGTGTGATTGTGGCCAAGTCCCAGGTCGCGCAAGTCACTCAGCTGGTTATCTTCTTTTTAGAATCCAATCGGCTGGGTAATATGCCATTCCTAGTTTTATCTGTTCCCGTCCTGGATGCTGTCTTTTCTGAGTATCTCCCAGGTCACGGTGTTCCCTGCATCTCAGCGGTCTACATTATAGGGGCGGACAACTGGGATGTGGACTTCCTGAGATAGGGGGCTGCCTCAGCTGGGGATATGGTCCCGCAACTAATGGGAGCTTCTATTCCTGTTTCACTGCTGGGATCATCCGGTCATGGAACGGTGGTGTCCCGCCATAATCATATATCTTCAGAATTTGTCTCTGGTTCAGGATCCTATGGTCTTCACTTTGGATACCTTGGCATTCCCTTGGACGGAGTTTGAGTTCTCTAAGAGTTCCCTCTGTTCCTCCCCTGAGCAGGGTTATGGGCTCCATAACCCAAGAGCGGGTGCCTGCCACCCTGGAGGCCTTTTTGGCTGTTGAGAGCTTCCATCTTATGGTCTAGAAGTTGCTTAATTCTGTTGTTGATACCAGGATTGGGGCCAGGAGGAAGTCCTCGTGCCTCGCCTATTACAGGGTCTGGCATGCTTCCATTGACTGGTAGAACTCCAAGTCTCTTTCCTGTAGGCTGTTTTTTCTATTCCCAGGATTATGGAATTCGTGCAACTTGGTTGAATTTGGAACTTCGCCTTAAGTACACTCTAGGGCCATGTTTGTAGCTCTGGAAACGTTTTTCCAACAGGCCCTTGTCATTATCTGTTGGTGCATGTGTTTTTTTCCAGGGTGTTTTTTTCAAGTGCGTCCACCCCAGGTAGCCTTGCTATCTTGCTAGAGTTAGGCGATGTTAGCCTTAGGCCAGATTTTGGCCTATGGTTGGGTATGCCTTTCATCTTATTCAGGGCATTGTCTTGCCTTCATTGTGTTCCAATCTAGCTACTTCCATGAAGCGAACTTTGCATTCTATGGATGTGGTCTGGGCTCTGATGGTGCTATGGAGACTTTTGGGAAGTCTAATTTTCTGTTTGTTTCACTTGAGACTGGGAATGGTTTGCCTCCTGCTGGATCCACTGTCGGTAAGTGGATACGTCAGGTGATGGTTCAAACCTATTCTGCTAAGGGGTAGACTCCTCCCTTTAGGATGACTGCTCTTTCCATGTGTGCTATTGGACTCTCTTGGAGCTTTGTCAGCACCAAGCTTCTGAGGAACAAGTTTGAAAGGCCGTTTTTTGGGTCTTCTGTTCATACTTTTTCTAAGTTTTTTACATGGTTGATATTTAGGCCTCAGCTGATGCTGCTTTGGGCCGCAAGGTTTTCAGACGGTAGTGACTTGAACTACTGGCTGTTACTCATTGGGGATCCCGCCCTACTTTGGACACTGCTTTTGGATGTCCCATCAGTTATGAATACCGAAGCGGGCCGTGCCATGCATTAAAGAAAAAAGCAATTCTGTGAGTACTCACCTGTAGAATTGTTTTTGTTCTTGCATGGCACAGCCCACTTCGCCCCACCCTTGTTATAGTTGTTCTTGGTTGCCTCTTTCTGGTGATTGTTCAAGTTAAAGTTAAATCAGGTTTTTTTACCTTTTTTACATTCTTACCTTTATTCTCTCCCGGCTTCTTGTCTCACTGCTCGATTACGCTGGGAACTTGTTGGTTGGTCCCGTTTTTAGAGGGAGCCGGGAGCTACCACAGCTTTCTGCAGTGCTGCTGCGCCACCTGGTGGTGGAATACCCATCAGTTATGAATACCGAAGCAGGCTGTGCCATGCAAGAACAGAAACAATTCTACCGGTGAGTACCCACAGAATTGCTTTTTAAAAAAGAAAAAGGCTTGTTTCTTAAGAAAAGTATATTGCATATAAAAACTCCATTCCTCACGATTACAACGGTACCATATATGATTTGGTAGACACTCTTTCCTGCCCAGGAGATTCTCCCAAACTGAAGACAGCGCTTTATGATATTTTTAAATGAAATACAACTACTGTGTGCATTATCAAGGGATAAACTATAAATTGAAAAGAAATCGTCAGGTTTAACCTTTAATAATTAAAAAACAGCATGGGTTGCCCCCTATCCAAATAAAACCAGCCTGGGCACAAGCTATGAAGGCTGGTAAAAAAAAACGCAGAAGGCGAGCGGCCCTGTGGCCCCTCTGCACCCTGTTCTATCAGCCCCTATAGCTGGTGCCCAGGCTGGCCCTGAAGGTTACCGGCCCCCATAGTCCAAATGGGCCACGGGCTCCTCTGTGAATCTATGTGCTTGACATTGAAAGGGTTAACAGCATCAGTAGACAACGATAAAAGGATAATAATGCTACATCCTATACAACCAGTCTTTTGTCTCACAGGTTTTTCATTTTGGAAACCCAAGGCCCAGGCCCTCGGCCATGACTCCTTTGCGACTGGGGATGTGAGGAATGCAGCAGGATGAGCTCCCCAATAAAGTTAGTTAATGAATTACATCACGGCAGATGGCTCTCACTGGATGAGAGCCAACGCATTTTGTTTTGGACAGTGTCCACTCTCTCTTATAAAGTGGGCTGAAAAATGGAGCCTTAAAGACGCGTCAGGTAAAGGTAATTGTTACACCATTGCGTTGGGCTACATTTGGCACTGGCCTAAACTGTTTTCCTTTTTTTTAAATAAATGAGATATCTGGGTTTACGCCTGATGTCATACCAATTAATCCCATCTCTCTAATCAGCTGGTCAGCTTCCTCCTTCACCTTCACATCGCTGTCAGCACTTGTCCTAGCCGCCCCACCAGCCAGCAGAGGGGAGAACCCACACCTCGCTCGGCGGGGATGTCAGCATCCGCCTCAGACATGATTCTTCTCCCTCCGCCGCTTACCTACACAGCAGGTTTAGTTTGACAGTTTCAAGAATCTGAGGTTAAGGTATTTTGAGAACAAACCTATCTTCCTGTTTAGTCATTGCATGCAGAATTTATTTAAAATGAAAAGACATGGGTTTTATCCGGACCAATAGGAGATCAACGTCAAAATGGAACTCCTCTCATTTCCAAGATACCCAGGTAGTAAGGCTATGTTTCTTCAGCATGGTCATTCTTCAGCATGGTCATACAAGTCCCATCTGAATTTTAACAAATCTGCATCGTTATCAACGTTGGTTTGATTTTCTATCTTAAATAGAAAAATTGATACCACACACAACCACCTGTAAATCTAAACTGAACACTTTTGCTGATCATTCCGGCATATATTAATAAACAGGATGCTGCACCATCGCCCACTGCATCACAGCGTCATGAGACCACACACCAAAGCCTCGATTCAGAGACACATTCGTCCGGACTTCCGTAGCTGTCTGTGAAAGTTTTGATGGGTGTTTGTCATTTTTTTTGCTTTTTTTCGTCTATTTTCTACTCACACGAACGTTCGGGAATGCGCTTCTGATGAACGGAAGCAAATCGGAACATTTCCGTTAGTTCGGACCATTTTCCAAACAAAATCGGAAATTTTCAGTTCGTTCAGAAAACTTCCGTTGTTGGGATGGTTTCTGTCTGATTCAGAGATCACCACCCTATAAATCCGTCTCATTTCCGATCCACTTACGAGACCTTTGAGAGCTCGTATTGCTATTGTTGAACATATTTTGCGGCTATGTGGAGGAGTCTGCGCGCCTTTAGCACCAAGGCATTGCATGTATCAGCATGGCCGAGGCCATAAATTGTATAGCAATGCATACCTGAATTAATACATTTCATGTATGCCTTATAGATGCATTTTAATGCTGACCTTAATTAGTCCTTAGCATGTAAACATTTATTTTTCCACACATCCATATAATTGCTATATTTTTTTAGACTTATGTCCTTTGTGAATTATATTTGGATTGTTGAACTTGAATCTTAATTTGTTGTAGGAGTTATTGTTTTAGTTGGTTACCTTTGCTTTGTGTAATTATTTTATATTTGCCACTCGCCCTTGCTCCTGATGCCCGTTCTTTGCCTGCAGAATGTGGGCCAGGGGTTCTCTAATCGGGCACTATGCAAAACCCGGGCCGTGGTGGCGAGGGCCCTCTGGCTTTTGAAGTCCAGATTTAGGTGTTTGGACCATACGGGGGGGGGGGGGGGCACTGCAGTATGACCCCAACAAGGTTATACCAAAATTTTAATTTACGTTTTTTAACAGGGACCACACGTGCCAGAGTGGCACAACTGAGTGTCAGGGTCCTTCAGTTGGTGGGCGAGATGCAGGAGCTGCGCAACTCGTTGGGGACCACAGATGAAGAATAATGTTCAGTGGCCTGCCATTGCTATGTATTTTGTTTTTTATAGTTGTAAAAATTTGAAATTTTCAAAATGTTTTAAAATTTTATATTTTATGATGGTATAAAAAAAAATGTTACATTGTCATTTAATTTACAAAATACATTAACACAAAACTAATGGGCACAGAAATATTTAAAGATGAATATTCACATGACCGAGAAGTGATTTAGGTAAGTTTTAGGGGGCTAAAATGGAAGAAGAACCTAACCAAGAAGTGGTTTGGGTGAGCTTTAAGGGTCCAAAAGGGAAGATAGAGGACAGTGCTAAGTGATTTAGCTAAACATTGTAGTAGAAGTGAGGGTGGCAAATATGTAGGCGAGCACTTTAACCCTTTTGTTGCCAAGCACGTAGCACCTACGTGCTGGCTTGGCTGGGCCTTAAGTGCCAAGCCCGTAGGTGTTACGTGCTTGACTTTCCTCGCTTGTAGTTTAAAAAGTAAAAACAACAAATACTCACCTGACCCCTTGTTGGATCCGGCCGGGTCTCCTCTTTAATTTGGTGCCATCCGATCCCCCGTGGGGGAGCCCCCGGAATAGGCCGCCCCCCCCCCCCCGCTTCTGCAGCAGCAGCTTCTAACTGTAAAAAAAAAAAAATAAAAATGACATTCACTTACCTGTGTGTGCGCTGGCTCCCGCTGTCCCTCCTCTTCACCTGGGGGGCCTCCGATCCCCCCCCAGGACTTACCGATCTTCAGGAGAGAGCCTGGGAGGCTCTCTCCTCTCTTCTTCACGATGGCGGCCGCCATCATGCCTCTAAGCCCCGCCCCCTTGGGGGCGGGGCTTATGAAGTCATCCCGGCCCCGATCTCAGGCTTCAGCCTTCTCAGCTTCTCAGATGCCGGTGATCGGTGCCCTGGAAGGAGGTGGCAGGAGATCCTCTGATCTCCTGCCTTCTCCTTCTCTGGATGCCGATCACCGGCATCTGTCAGCTGAGCGGCGAGGGACAAGAGCTTGCAATCGAAGGTAAGTACAGTAAAAAAAAATTTTTTTTTTTTCTAATAAAATACTTTTTATTATTGTGTGGTGTTTTTTTTTCACATTAACTCTTTGTGAGCTGGTAAGGGGTCCATGAGACCCCTTATACCAGTTCACAAGGCTGGGGGGGTGGCAAGTCACCTGCCCTAGCGGGTGGCTTGCCATTGACCCCCGCACCCCCATTACCTGCCTCCCCAAAGGCCAGGGGGGGGCAGAAGAGCCCGGGCCCACATAGGCTATGTGGGCTCGTAGGCTGCAGGGTGGGGGGGCCACCAAAGCTGGCCCCCCCACTCTGTGCCTACAAGCCCCCATAGCTGGTCCCGGGCTGGTTACTTTGGGTAAGGGGGACCCCACGTCATTTTTTTTTTTGGATTTTGAAGGGTTTTTAACCCTTCAAAATCCAAAAAAAAATGGGGTCCCCCTCCCCGGGAAGGGGGACCCTATGTCATTTTTTTTTTTAATTAACCATTTGTCATCCAGCAGCTATAAAAGGCTTCTGGGCAGGAAAGGGTGTCTACCTATACATATGTGGTATCGCTGTAACCGGGAGAAATTGGGGTTTCTCACGCAATAAGATTTTATTGACAAACTTACATTTTTTATTACAAAAAAACTCTACAAATTGTAAAAAAATGTTTTTTTTTTATTTTTTTTCACACATTTCACCCAAAAAAATTGAGAATACACCTAAAAAATACAAACAAGACATTTCATGTTAAAGCCCAGACTCTGTTGAAAAAAACAATATATAATTTTCCTGGGAAATCCCTGGAAATCCCTTCAAAAATGACAGTTGAATATGTGTAGCGCAAAATGGTGAAACATCGTCTGGCAACAGGGAGTGGCAAATGCTGCAGGTAGGCTGGCAGCGAAAGGGTTAATGAGTTAAGTTTGTAGTGCGCAGGCGCAAGATCGTAAGGAATTCCGTCTGGACGAATATTTATTGAAAAAGGGAAACAGAATCGAACGGGAAACGTAAAGGGTTCATTGGAGGATACGATGGGAAAACGGCAAAAACGAAAGCCTACGTTGTAACATGTGAAAATGAAACGGAAAAGTCTGGATGGAAAATGACATCCTCGTAATTCTTAATCTGCCGTACGAACGGACGGAAACTTTACAGAAGGTTTTCAATGCATGCATAGAATCGCTCGTACGCTCATACGAGAACGGAAACATTTTACAGATCGGAACTAAAACGGAAGTTTTTTTTGTCTCTTTGAATCGAGGCTCAAATGTCATTAGTGAAATAAGGCTGAATCCTAGTACTTGCAGAGGAAAAGTTTTGAAAGGAGCATGCCACTAAGTAAAATTATTGGTGTTTTTGGGTTGGATTTTCTAAAGTGACTAGTAGAAACAGTTGATGATTCTGTAGCAACTGGGAGTCCATAAGGTCCAGTACAGACAGTTGAGGATTTGTGACCCCAGAAGGCTCTTGCCAGACAGTGAATGGTGCAAACAGCAGCAGCGAAAAGTCCCAAGGGCCTATGACAGCAAATATAGGATGGTATCAGTATTAGCCACAGTCTTTCTGAGCCCCAAGGGTCTAAGGCAACCAGTGGGGGATGGTTTTAGGATTAGCAGCAGTCTCTCTGAGCTCCAAGAGCCTATGACAGACAATGGAGGATGGTATCAGTATTAGCACAGTCTTTCTGAGCCCCAAGGGCCTAAGCCAACCGGAGGGGGATGGTATATAATTAGTAGCAGTCTCTTCGAGCTCCAAGAGTCTATGATAGCCAGTGGAGGGTGGTATCAGGATTAGCAGCAGTCTCTCTGAGCCCTTAAGGGCCTATGTCAGCCAATGGAGGATGGTATAGGGATTAGCAGCAGTCTCTCTGAGCCCCAAGGGTCTAAGGCAACCAGTGGGGGGATGGTTTTTAGATTAGCAGCAGTCACTCCGCAGTAGGTAGTATTAGCAGCAGTCCACTCAGGAGTAGGTGACAGTGACACTGATGCTGCTTCTGCAGACTCCAGAAAAAAAGCCTGACGGGGGGGGGGGGGGGGGGGGGGGGGGGGCAAAGTTAGGTGGTGCTGGTGGACATTCTAGATCTTCTTATTTACGGTACGCTGCCATGTGGCATTTCTTTCGTACCTTCCACGACTAACAAAATCTAGCGCAGTGCCAGATCTACAAGCAGGAAGCTAGCCATAGCCAGGGCAGAAATCTAGGACTAGGAACTATGGCTCTACATAGACACCTGGAGTGGCATCACAAAGTTGCGTGGGACAATCAAAATGCTAATTTTCACTTTTCAGGAAGCCAATCTTGTTGCTACCCCTCTAAAAATAGGATCATTTTTTGAGTGCTTGTCAGCTACTGCCAGTGCCAGGCCTACGCAACAACCAGAGGTATCTGTCCTTTGGCCTAGTCCTTGTATCTGTGCCTCTGCTAATGCTACCACTAGCAGCACCCCTGCTGCCATCTCCTAACACCAGCCCTATACAACCACCACAGGACTCCTGTCCCTCTGCCTAGTCTTGTAAGTACTGCTAATGCCACTACTACCACCAACAACACCTCCCCTGCCGCCCTCTGCTACTAGGTTTACACAACCCCAGGTCTACGCCATGATGCACAAATTGGGTAAAAAAAAGCCATTGTTTCTTCTCCACTTAAATTGTTAACATGCCAATCCTGCTGCCATGGCCATAATAATGGTATCATTTTTTGAGGGACTGCCCACTGCTGCTAACCCTTCACAACCACTACAGATCTCCTGTACCTTTGCCTAGTCTTTCAGTACTGCTAATGCCACTACTATCACCAACAGCACCCCTGCTGCCACCCCTGCTACTAATAGGCCTACACAACTGCAGGTCTACGCCGTGATGCCCAAAATGGATACATCTATCAAGGCGTGTTAAAAAAATAAACATTTTTTGGTCTTTTTCAACTAATTTGAGATGTCAATTCAGCTGCTACCACTGTAAAAATTGAATCTTTTTTGGGGGTTTGTCTGCTACTGTCCCTCTAACTAGTCTTTCAGTGCTGCTAATGCCACTACTACCACCAACAGCACCTCCGCTG
Organism: Gastrophryne carolinensis; assembly: GCA_027917425.1. Classification (NCBI taxonomy): domain Eukaryota; kingdom Metazoa; phylum Chordata; class Amphibia; order Anura; family Microhylidae; genus Gastrophryne; species Gastrophryne carolinensis. The sequence goes on from CM051244.1 coordinate 143,011,878, forward strand.
TCACCCTCTGCTACTACTAACTACTACTATACCTACACAACTGCAGGTCTATGCTGTGATGCACAAAATAGGTACATTTATCAAGGCTTGTTAAAAACAAAAAAAAAGATTGTTTGATCTTTTTCACTTAAATTGTCAAGATGCCAATTCCGCTGCTACCGCTGTAAAAGTGGAATAGTTTTTGGGGGGCTTGCCTGCTACTGCCAGCCCTACACAACCACCACAGGTCTTCTGTCCCTCTGTATAGCCTTTCAGTACTGCTAATGCCACTACTACCACCAACAGCCCCTCCGCTGTCACCCTCTGCTACTACTAGGCCTACACAACCGCAGTTCTACGCCGTGATGCACAAAATGGGCACATTTATTAAGGCTTGTTAAAAAAAAAACTTTGGTCTTTTTCAACTAAGTTGTCAAGATGCCAATCCCGCTGCTACCGCCGTGAAACGGGAATCATTTTTTGGGGGCTTGCCCTCTACGGTCAGCCCTACACAACCACCACAGGTCTACTGTCCCTCTGCTTAGTCTTTCAGGACTGCTAATGCAACTACTACCACCAACAGCACCTCCACTGCCACCCTCTGCTACTACTAAGCCAACACAGTCAAGTCAGTCAAGTCAAAACTTTCAATCAATTTTTAGAGCTTGTAAAAAGCCATTGCCTCTGCAGCTAAAATTTGAGGGTGGCAATTTTGCTGCTAACCCCATTACAAGTGGGATCATTTTTTGTTTTTTGACGGCTTGCCCACTACTGCCAGGCCTATACAACTGCAGGTCTACCCCTGTGATGGGTACATTTTTCAATGCTTTTAAAAAGCCATTAAATCTTTTCACTTTGCTGGAATGTGAACCCCGTTCCTTCTCCCCATTTTTTTAATGTGCTTTAAACTATCAGACACAACCACGGGCTAGGGAAATGCTGATTAGGTCACGGGTGATTTATATGGAAATTAACCACAGCCAATTCAAATGCTAATTAGTCCACTAAAACAAGTTTTTACACAGACTTGGGTTATTTCAGAGTGTTATAAAGGACTTTTAGGGCCGTCAGCTATTGTTTTCCATGCATCTCAGCTAAAAGTAGTTTGGACCAAACCAAACTTTTTCAGAAAAGTTCGACGAAGTGCCGAACTGAACTTTTGATAACCTAAACAAAGACTAGTGATGACCTAAACAAAAACTGTATAGCGAGTGTGATGTCCATTGCATTGGCTGGGGAGACCAAGCCCATATGGACTACAAAACAGTTGTAGGTAATATAAATTCTACCAGGAACACTAAGCAGTGACCAGACAAATATGCAATGAAACTAAAAAACTTTCAGTGTGCTGCCATGACATATTCATTATCATTACAAGCTGCTATAAAGCTACACATAGGAAGCAGTCTGGGTCCTTAGCCCCTAGGCCTGATAGCATGCTGGTGATAGATACACTTATGTTCTTGGAGGCCAGTAAAGGACAGGATGTGTGAGGGGAGAGAGAGGGGAGGAAGCTATAGACAAAGTGCACAAACCACACAAGCTGTGCCTCATACTGCTAATATTCAGTGAATAAACATGAAGGCCATGATGCTGGTGATATTGTGTATCTCTGTGCACAGTAAGTCCTAATAATAGAGTGATGCAGGGTAATTGAACTATTGAAGCTTCCTTTCCTATAAAACTGTTTACCTTATAAAGTGTATGTGTTTGTAATAATATTCTATTCATCTGTAGATTGTTCAGTTCAATATTTCTATTTTCGTTCTTGTTTTCTTATTTATGTGTCTATATATGTTCTATCTATCTATCTATCTATCTATCTATCTATCTATCTATCTCAAATGTTTTATCCATGGTATTATCCATGGTGTCTTATGTCCTTCTCAGTTGGTGGCAGGTGGGCAGTAAAGAATGGAGCAGGTTAAGTACAGTGTAATTTTATGTGTGTTCTATCTATCTATCTATCTATCTATCTATCTATCTATCTATCTATACATCTATCCACTATCTATCCATCATATCTATTCTACAAAAAAAATGTATCTGTCTGTCTAGCTGTAAGAACTGAATATCTATCTATCTATCTATCTATCTATCTATCTATCTATCTATCTATCTATCTATCAATATATGTATGCATCTATTTAACTGTAATACATCTTCCTTTCTTCCTTCCTTCATTTCTTTCTCTTTCTTTCTTTCTTTTTTTTTCTTTTCTTTCCATTTGTTATTCTTTCTTAATTTGTATCTATCTATCTATCTATCTATCTATCTATCTATCTATCTCTCAATCTATCACCAATTCAGTTCTTTATTTCCTAGCTATCGATAAATTTCCTAGCTATCGATAAATGTTATAAATGATAAATGTATGTATCTATAAAGCTGTAATACAGATCTATCTATCTATCTATCTATCTATCTATCTATCTATCTATCTATCTATCTGTCTCTAGATAAAAATATCTGTTTATCTAGTTGTAATTAACTTCTTTTTTATTTATTTATTTCTCTTTCTTTCATCTATCTATCTTAAAATAAATGTATATGTCTATATATAGCTGTAATACCATTTTACCATGTATCTAGCTATCGAGCAGTGTGCTGTCTTTCATTATTTCTGTCTAAATATCTATCTATCTATCTATCTATCTATCTATCTATCTATCTATCTATCTATCTTTATAGCTGTAATACAATTTGATCTTTCTTTCTTTCTAGCTATACGTTCATGGCTCGTTGTCTATTTAGCTTTCCCAATCTATTCAGTTATCTATCTATCTATCTATCTATCTATCTATCTATCTATTTTTATAGCTGTAATCCTTATAGTCTATCTTTATAGTTGTAATACAATTTGATCTTTTCTTTCTGTTTTACCTGGCTAGCTATATATTCATGGCTTAGCTATCCCAATCTATTTAGCTATCTATTTATCTATCTATCTATCTATCTATCTATCTATCTATCTATCTATCTATCTATCTATCTATCTATTTTTATAGCTGTAATACATTTCTATCCTTGTTTCATTCTATTTTTCTTTCTTCGTTCTATTTATCTGTATATCTTTGGAAAAATGTACTGTATCATCTAAAAAGCTGTAATACAATTTGATTATCTATCTATCTATCTATCTATCTATCTATCTATCTATCTATCTATCTATCTATCTATCACCTACCTAAATGGCAGCAATGCATCTCTTTTTTCTTTGTTTGTTTTTTTTCTATTTATATAATATATATAATAAAAAAAATATATAAAAAAAATAATATATATATATATATATATATATATATATATATATTTATATAATACTTATCTAAATATAAATGTGTGTAATCTATTTAACTGTAATACAGTTCTCTCCTTAATTATTTCATCTATCTACCTATCAATAAATGTATGTATCTATTCAACTGTAATACAATACTTTCTAAATCTATCTGTCTATAAAACTGTAAAACACTAATTTCTTTCTCTTTGAGGCCGATTCATTAATAGCGACAGATGAGCGACTGTAGCAGCATTTTCAGAGCGCCCGCTAGTAGTCGCTGTGCTTGGCCGTTGTTCTGTAGTTGATAGCGACTCAGTCGGTTTGCCGTAATGTTGAATATTGGGTGAGGAGTCGCTATTTGACAGGTTCCGCGCTGTATGGGAGCGCATGACAGCGACTGGCCATAGCGAACGGCTCCCAGCATATTCATTAACAAATCACGCTCAAAAAATTCTTGCTCAGTGAAATGCTTGTTTAAACCCCAGAGCACTGGCGGTGATGGGTTAAAAGTAGTTTTTTAACCCCCAAACAACCATATTTTTGGGAGAAAAAAAAAAGAAGTTTTTCAAAACATTTTGTAATATGAATACATTAATATCAGACCTGTAATATCAATTCTGAACAATTTTTTTTTTTTTTTTTACCTTAAAAAAAATATCTAACCTTGCAGAAGTGGTCACAGAATTTTTGACATTAAAAAAAAAAAAAAAAAAACATTAATAGCAATTAATTATGAATATTTAAAGATTGCTCCATTGAAATGCATTGGAGAGCGCCAGGTAGCGAGAGGTCATACCTGTCGCTGTTCAAGGTCGCTCGTTGGGGCTGTGGGGTGAGGCTGGAATAATGATGAATGATTCGCTATCTGGCACTCTGTCAGTCACTAAGCAGGATCGGCTTGATAAATGTGTGATTGCGGAGGGGAGCCGGCGTTCTCGTGGCGGTCACCGTCATTACCGTTCGCTCACCATTCGCTACCTGGCGCTATCCCTTGTTAAATAAGGGCCTTAGTTTCTTTTATTTATCTGTCTTTGATAACTATATATATTTGTCTATATAGCAGTAATACAATTGTAACCTTTTTGTCTTTTTTTCATCTATCTATACAGCAGTAATCATGTGCTGTCTTTTATTTTTCTATCTATCTTTAGATACATGTATCTGTCTGTAATACAATTGACCATTCTTTCTTTTTTCATTCGATCAATCTTCATAGATGTAATTCAGTTTAATCTTACTTTCATTCTTTCTTTCTTTTTGATCTATTTAGCTATTCATCCATAGCTCTCTGTCCAGCCATCCCAATCTATCCTAATCTATCTAGTTATCTCTTCATGTATCTATCTATCTATCTATCTATCTATCTATCTATCTATCTATCTTTATAGCTGTAATCCTTATAGTCTATCTTTATAGTTGTAATACAATTTGATCTTTTCTTTCTGTTTTACCTGGCTAGCTATATATTCATGGCTTAGCTATCTCTATCTATCTATCTATCTATCTATCTTTCTATCTATCTATCTATCTATTTTTATAGCTGTAATACATTTCTATCCTTGTTTCATTCTTTTTTTCTTTCTTCGTTCTATTTATCTGTATATCTTTGGAAAAATGTACTGCATCATCTAAAAAGCTGTAATACAATTTGATTATCTATCTATCTATCTATCTACCTAAATGACAGTAATACAGTTGACTATTCTTTCTTTTTTCATTTGATCAATCTTCATAGATGTACCGTATTTTTCGCCCTATAAGACGCACCTGCCCATAAGACGCACCTAGGATTTGGGGGAAGAAAATAAGAAAAAAAAATTTTAAACCAAAAACGCACCATTACAGACAGTGTGGCATTCCCCTATCCCATTCCCATAGGCCGTGTGGGATGCCCCCATTCCATAGACAGTGTAGCATGCCCCCATCCCCCGTATACCCAGTGTGGCATCCCCCCCTCTCATTCCCCATATACCCATTGGCTGTGTGGCATCCCCCACTAGTATAGGCTGTGTAGCATCCCTCTCCCCACATTCCCATAGGCTGTGTAGCATCCCTCTCCCCACATTCCCATAGGCTGTGTGGCATCCACCTCTCCCCCATTCCCATAGGCTGTGTGGCATCCCCCTCTCCCCATTATTCCCATAGGCTGTGTGGCATCCCCCATTCCCATAGGCTGTGTGGCATCCCCCATTTCCATAGGCTGTGTGGCATCCCCCATTCCCATAGGCTGTGTGGCATCCCCATCCCCCCATTCCCATAGACTGTGTGGCATACCCCTCCCCCCATTCCCAAAGGCTGTGTGGCATCCCCATCCCCCCATTCCCATAGGCTGTGTGGCATACCCCTCCCCCCATTCCCAAAGGCTGTGTGGCATCCCCATCCCCCCATTCCCATAGGCTGTGTGGCATCCCCCTCCCCCCATTCCCAAAGGCTGTGTGGCATCCCCATCCCCCCATTCCCATAGGCTGTGTGGCATCCCCATAGGCTGTGTGGCATCCCCCTCCCCCCATTCCCAAAGGCTGTGTGGCATACCCCTTCCCCCATTCCCAAAGGCTGTGTGGCATACCCCTCCCCCCATTCCCATAGGCTGTGTGGCATCCCCATTCCCATAGGCTGTGTGGCATCCCCATCCCCCATTCCCATAGGCTGTGTGGCATCCCCCTCCCCCCATTCCCATAGGCTGTGTGGCATACCCCTCCCCCCATTCCCATAGGCTGTGTGGCATCCCCATCCCCCCATTCCCATAGGCTGTGTGGCATCCCCATCCCCCCATTCCCATAGGCTGTGTGGCATCCCCCTCCCCCCATTCCCATAGGCTGTGTGGCATCCCCATCCCCCCATTCCCATAGGCTGTGTGGCATCCCCATCCCCCCATTCCCATAGGCTGTGTGGCATCCCCATCCCCCCATTCCCAAAGGCTGTGTGGCATACCCCTCCCCCCATTCCCAAAGGCTGTGTGACATACCCCTCCCCCCATTCCCAAAGGCTGTGTGGCATACCCCTCCCCCCATTCCCATAGGCTGTGTGGCATCCCCCTCCCCAAAGGCTGCGTGGCATACCCCTCCCACCATTCCCAAAGGCTGTGTGGCATCCCCCTCCCCCCCATTCCCATAGGCTGTGTGGCCCCTCTCCTCCCATTAGAATAGGCTGTGTGGCCCCTCTCCCCCCATTAGAATAGGCTGTGTGGCCCCTCTCCCCCCATTCCCACCCCCCTCCCCCCATTAGTATAGGCAGGCGCCATATTTAAAAAAAAAAAAGTTAAACTCACCTGTCCGCTGACACCGCTGCGCTGAGCGGCCGGCTCCGTGAATGGGGTGGGCGTGGCCTGCGCCACAGCGTCGACGCAGGCCACGCCCACCCCATTCACGAGCTAGATCTGACCCGGCCCCGCCGCTGCGATCGCTGTCTTTTCAGGCAGCGATGACAGCGGCGGGGCCAGAGACAGAGCCCCCGCCGCTCCTCCATCTGCTTCTCCACATGCGAGCACGAAGGTTCGGGCAGCCGGGACCTTCGTGCTCGCGTGTGTTCTGAGCCCGGCAGCAGATGGAGGAGCGGCAGGGGCTCTGTCTCTGGCCCCGCCGCTGTCATCGCTGCCTGCAAAGACAGCGATCGCAGCGGCGGGGCCGGGACAGAGCCCCCGCCGCTCCTCTGGCCTTTCGCAGTGTGCCAGACAACGCGGGAGCGCCGGGGTCGGGTGAGTTTTTTTTTAATTTTTTTTTTTTTTTTTACATTCGCCCGATAAGGCGCACTGACATTTTTCCCCCACTTTTGGGGAAAAATAAGTGCGTCTTATAGGGCGAAAAATACGGTAATTCAGTTTAATGTTGCTTTTATTCTTTCTTTCTTTTTGATCTATTTAGCTATTCATACATAGCTCTCTGTCCAGCCATCCCAATCTATCCTAATCTATCTAGCTATCTCTTCATGTATCTATTATCTATCTATCTATCTATCTATCTATCTATCTATCTATCTATCTATCTAGTCTCTATCTTTCTTTATAGTACCTAGTATGATATATCTACATGTATTATCTATCTATCTATCTATCTATCTAGTCTCTATCTTTCTTTATAGTACCTAGTATGATATATCTACATGTATTATCTATCTATCTATCTATCTATCTATCTATCTATCTATCTATCTAGTCTCTATCTTTCTTTATAGTACCTAGTATGATATATCTACATGTATTATCTATCTATCTATCTATCTATCTATCTATCTATCTATCTAAAATAATTGCACATGTGGTGTGATTGTATCCTCCTTATTCCATCTGGGAGACCCCTGCATAAGTTCAATACCAAAAAAAAACCCTTTTATGTCTGTATCTGTTATACTGTATATACAAATGCGTAAATACATTTATATGGTTTTATCACATGAATTCAAGTCTTACATCTTATTAAAATTCAATGATCTTGTTTTCTACTTCAGGGGTGTCTAGGGGTACAGAATGATTAATGAAAACATCCGAGGGCTCTGCCACCCATCTTTGAGATTATTCTACTAACCATTGGGGCTTATTTATGAACAGCGTTGTTTAGCATCTTTCTGGTGCTACAGAACCAGTTTTAGAGAGCTGACATCTTTTTCTTTTCGGCGCTGCTATTTTGACTACAATGGTGTTAGAAGTTACAGCGCCCAATGCTAACTAATTTGCTTTGATTGTTGCACTGATTGTGGCCTATGTCAGCACCTGTCGGACCCAACTGACCATAATAACAGCGCCAGTGTGCGCCACTTTGTGCCGCAGTCTTTTCTGAGCTTTTTGCCACCCTGAAATGATTGGTGCTGTATTTTTACGGTACTGGTCGGCCTTTCATCATTACAGTTACAAGATATCACTGCTGGAGACAAAGGAAACAAACTTTACAGTGGATTTATGTTGTGTCTTAGTTGTTTTTGTCCAAATTACACATTGGTAAGCAAAAGCCATGAAAAATAAAAAAAATTACATTTGGCAACATCCTGCATTTTCATTATTGACAAGTAATAATGCAAGTACGGCACAAATAAATGTGTGTAATATTTATTATAACTATAAGCATAAAACACTTCAATACAGTTCTGGTCATTAGGGTTGATTCAGAGCCCCTTTCTCATCATTTTTATGGAGGTCTTGCTACCAAACGAAAAATCATGCAAAACAAAAATTAAAACATTTCACACTAAAGTTCTCGCAGAAAAAAGGCTTTGCTGAATCAGACGAGGGGAAAAAATGAACGAGAATGGAAATATTTACGCAAAAAAAAGGTGAGAAAGGGGCTATGAATCAACCCTATTGTGCGCTATAGGATCTTGAGCTACAGCTCCACTAAATACCAGCACCGCTTCAACCAGAACACTTGGCGCTAGTGCCATAAACAGTAAACAGGCAGATTCACTCCAGCAATAAACAGACTTACCCACAAGCCAACTGCCAGTCAATTCGCCAGTCTCAAAATGGGTGTATAAACCAGAACTCAAAATAAATGCATTGTGGGAGAAGCCTCCAAAATAGGGATTCCATGCCGTGTGAAACCACCCAGGTTGCCCCATACACTTGGAACCAGCGACCATCCAATAACCAGAATTTGTTAGGTCAAATAAAATTGGTAAATAACAACCTTCAGGATTGCAGCAAGAATTTCCTCATAAATAGTTAAAAGCAGAGATAAAGAGAAAAACACCTCCGATTGATATCCAGGCAACTGCAGGTATGCCTAAGCTCTGGAAGGTACATGGTTAACATCCAGACACTCATACTCTTCACAGAACTTGTCAAGGGGCTCCATCGTAGGTGCGGAGGATGTAGGCTGTATTTTCACTAGCAACAAGAGACCGTTCAAGTTTTCCCGCTAGTAAAAAGATGACGTACGTTCGAACTGGAAACCTTTTATAGGTCCGAAAACCCACAGATCAGGGCTCTGAATCTCGCTCAAGTTCAGGCAAAACCTGTAAAATTTAGGACGCATGAACTCTCAGGGCCTTATTCATGAAGGGATAGCACCAGGTAGTGCCTGTACAGTGGCAGGCAGCTCCAGGTAGCATCAGGTAGCGGTAGGTGAACGCCGGAGACGGCATACAATTACACATTTATGAAGCCGAATCTGGTGAGCGACTAAACAATGCCTTGTAGCGTTCGATTCATCATTATCCCAGCCTCAGCGTACAGCGCCGGCATTCATCCTTGCAGAGCGCCACCTCTAACCTGTCGTTACCTGGCGCTCTCCCATACATTTCTATGGACGATCCTTAAATCCCTTTCCTGATCCCATTTTTTTTTTTTTTTTCCTAAAAAAAAACCTAAACCTTCTGACTTGTATTCTGGCCAGGAATATGACATTTTTGAAAACTTTTTGGATTAATAATATTTTTATGCAGAATTGTACTTACATTTCTGGTATTAAAGTTCTCATGTTACAATGCAATAACAATGTAATTCCATGTTTTTGCTTTGTTACTAGTAGATACAGCCTTTAATCACACAGCCTCTGGTGCTATGGGCTACAATTCCATGATTTAGAGTGCCGGCGATGTTTGCGGCTGTTTTTTTGATGAATGTGGTGTGAGTCAGTCGCACTGAGCTGGCGTTACGGTTCGCTCACATACGGCGTAGTATAGCGACTCACATATTATATTCATCAATGCCGGACAGCGACTGAAACAATGATCCATGGCCGACTACTAGCGGGCGATCTAAAATCTGCTCTACAGACGCTCATATATCACTACCTGGTGTTAGCAATGAATCAGCCTGTCAGTTTGGCATACGCGTACCATAATTTCCCACAACTCGGCCACAAAAACAAGGCTCTGAATCCCCCAACATGGAAAAGTGACCAAATACAGCCCTCTGGTGGAAATGCGTGCGAATCAGGTTGATGGCCTTAATGTGTATCTATTGTGGGATATTGGGGGCTAACGGTAGTGACACAGACAACAGTTCTCTCTCGGCAAAGCAGGTTTATTGCAGAAAAATGAAAGTATTCAAATGAAATAATACTTCTCCATTCATAGGTTGTAGCGTCAATGCAGAAAATCAAAACAAATGGTTACATCACCAAATAAAGGTAAATCCAGGGCTGGGGATTCCAGCAAGCTGTGGGTCAAAGGAAAGTCCAATCCAGATTGCAGGGCAAACCAGCCCGCCGCTTCTCACCCCCAACGGTCCAAGAGTGGGGCGCAGAAGCCAAGTCCTCCGGCTTAATAGTCCAGTATTGTTATTCACACAACATGCAGTTCAGCCTGAGCTCCCTCCATCATGCTGGTCAAAGACAACTGACTGGCTCAGTGGGAGCCTTTTATTCAGGCTCCTTCCTGAAATCAATCTGACCAGGTGTGCAAGACCTGAGGTCAGAAGAAACCTAGGAGTGGGGAATGTGACCAGGGTTCTGAAATCCTGGCATGGATCGTGCTCTATACAGCACTGTAGGGGAAAAATATACTCCATCCAGGACTTCTCCGCACACTTTACCACACTATCTATCCATCTATGTAAACATACTCCTACATATTTCTATTATGCACAATCCTTGGAGTCTAAAGTACGAATTTAGCAATATTTTAATCTCTACCTCCCCCTCTGTGCCATGTACATGGCGTTGCTTTATCTGTTTTTTGCAAGAAAATCCACATAAACAAAGGAAAACACAAAAACCTCGTCACGTTCCCAATGCATTTTCTAGTAAATCATTTTTTGTAACTCCTAGGTACCGTGGCAGATGAAATAACCGAGACATTTCCGAATGTCCAATTTGCAAAAGTTGGAGACACTGTCAGAATCAAGTGTAAAAAAAACAATACTGTAAACAATCGGCAGTGGTATAAAGAGAAAGAAGATGGTGGCTTGCAGAATGTGTACCGAAGATCATGTTCCCCATCACAGCAACATTTCTTTGAGAAATATACAACTAACTGCAATGACAAAGATTTAATAATGACGATCAAAGATGTAAATCGATCTGATTCTGGTGCCTATTACTGCTCAGAGACTGGACTAGACCAGATCTTTCATGCTGCCAACACATTAATTGTTACAGGTAAGTGCTTGAATCTCGGAACATATATGTATAGCGCACCTATCATTTCACATATTAAATCTGCCAGTCATCATAAAGCCCAGGAGAGCTCTGCATATTTATCTCTAGCACATACTGTACAGTGGGAAAATATACTTTCAGTCTTCAACATGCACAGGTTGCTCAAACATTGAGGAAGCTGGCTATTAGTAGCATCTATGGGGGTTATTCAAGAAGGGATAGCGCCAGGTAGCGCCAGGCAGCGTCTGGTGAACACCGGGCGCTGTACACAAAACCACATTTATGAAAGCAAATCTGGTGAGTGACTCTAACAGCGCCATGTAACGTCCGATGTATTATTACAGGTGGCTACAGGTGGTCTAGGTTCAGGAGCACCATGTAGTACGTGTCGCTCAGTGTCGCTCTCCCATACATTTCAATAGGCTTTCATTAGTTGTGTATAAATAGAGTGTTTACCATATTAAATTGTTTTGCTCAAATCATTGTGTGACCTCTCCTGGCTGCAAACAAACACATAAACTTTTTTGACTTTTTGATTTTTATGCACAATTGCATTTACAGGTCTGGCACTAAAGTGTTAATGTCCCAGGTGTATATATGTCCAGAAACAGACTTTAATCACACAGCGTCTGGTGCTCTATCCTATAGCGCCCAGATTTGTATGGTGTGAAGCACCGAGAGTCGGTCGTACTGAGCTGGCGCTACCTCTCGCTCCCTGCAGCGCTGTACTGGTGTTAGAGCGCTCAACACACATCACATTCATCAATGCGGGCCAGGTTACTACAGCGACTGAGGCGCTCTGTTACAGCGCCCGATACCCGCTTACAGTGTCTACTAGTGGTTGCGCTAAGGGCTGCTATACAGACGCTCATCTGCTGATACCTGGCGTTAGTAATGAATAAGCCTCCACGCTGACAAGACAGCATGCAAGGAGATGTGGAGGCTGATTCAATACTAATGCCAGGTATCGGCAGATGAGCATCTGTATAGCGGAGCTTAGAGCGACCGCCAGTAGACTGGGCTGTAAGTGGGTACTACATACACTCATCTGACATTCCCCTTTTTCCCATTGGCCAATTCTCCCTTAAAAGTGTCCTTGCCCTGACCATCGGTGCCCGTTATAGCCATTATTAGCTTGGGTGTGCTATTGGATTTGTGTTTAGCGTGTTCTGATCCGGCTCCGTCTTTGACCATTCCTGCCTGCTGCCTGCACCGACCATTTGCCTGTCTGACCTCGTCTCTCCCTTACCCCTTTGATACCGCGCTTTGGTGACCACCCGGCTTTTGACCCCTGCCTGTCTCGACCATTCTCCGTCTCAACCCCTTGGATACCGTGCCCATTGACCACCCGGCTTTGACCCCTGCTCGCTTCGACCATTCTTGCCTACCCTGCTGGACTTGACGTTTCGGACTCAGCCCGCTTGAACTTCCGATTTGGGATACCCTGCCGTTCACTTATGTTCACCATAAGCCAGCCATCTTTGCGCCAGTAAGTCCTGGGGGCAACTGAGCCTGGAGAGGCATAACCCGTGTCTCCAGCAAGTGGGGGCTTGTCTATAGGCACAAGAGGCGGTGGAGATTGGGGATTGCTTGGCTTATGAAAGAGGGGTGTCCGGCGATCCCTGACACCCTGCTCACAAGGGGAAAGATGCTACCTTTTCTATTTTACACTATTTTTCAATGTTTTTTAATAGTTTTTTAATATTCTTTGCGTTCTTTGTGTTCAGCTTAATGTAGAATACAGAAATAAAATAAAAGCTAAGTCAAAAATATTGGCAAAGCTGCTTTTACCATTTCTGCTTGAACTACACTTCCGAGACAATTTTATCCTCAACTAAAAGTTCCCTGGTCTTTATTGTATTGTATAGTTCATTACTTTTTTTTAATAGTTTCTCAAACTTTTTTATTCGTAGGATAATTTTTCCTATTCTTCAGTTTTATAATTTTTTTATAATTAATGAGAATATTTGTAAGACTCTAAACCAGGGGTTCACAACCTTTGTTCATCAAGTACCACTTTCTATTTTCCAGTCTCATCAAGTACCATCCTGGGTGGTGCGTATGGGTTGTCATTCACCTAAACCTTAGATAAAAACACACAAATAGCCATTTATATTGAATGAAACACGCACATGCATATTTTGTAGAAGTTTTGTATTTAAGGAGCAAATCAGGCTTGAGTGAAGTATAGATGGCAGCAGAACAGGATGGGTAGCAGTACAGGTCAAACATTAGCCTCGTCGAGTACCACCTTATAGGAACTCAACCACAAGTACCACTGGTGGGAACCCCTGCTTTAAACTCATATTCAGATTTATTTTGTTTACCACTTATGCCACATTTATCAATTTAACTGTTTATAGCTCATTAGGCCATTTTTATTTGAGGCAGGTATTTGTTTGTGTATATACAGTGGGTATGAAATGTATGTAATGTAAAAATCAGACAAGGAAGAATCATTTCAGAACGTTTTCCACCTTAATGTCACCTATAACCTGTACAATTCAAATGAAAAACAAACCATCGAGACATTCGCTTCTATCTGGGCTGCAGCTCTTACCTGATCGCTGGATCCATGTCCCAAACCACCCACATGATCATCTGTTTTTTGTCCCATGAAGAGGAGACCCCCCCCCCCCCCCCGCCATCAGTCACTGTTAGCTGGCAGGCCCCATACATTCACGGCAATGGAAGTGCTCCTTTCCATTACAGTGGATGGAGTGGGGGGGGGGGGGTACCAGCTCACAGTGACTGATAGTGGAGGGCATCTCCCCTATCGAAGATCATGAAAGAAATGAGCGATTGGGCGGGCGGCATGGATCCAACAATCATCTGCAGACCCGGACTAGGAGCAATGGTCTACGTGGGGAAAAAGGGATAGTATAGTATTTTCTTGTTTTTTTGTCTACAAATTGTCTTTAAATACTTTAAGGTAAAAAGATTAATTAAAAAAGTAAAATAATATGCTTGCATAAATCTTCACATGCTTAAATTTATATAGCATATATCTTTTTCTCCACAGAAAGTAGTTCTCTTGACCCTGCTTTATCCTTGCTTGTTACTGTTGCGGAAATAAATACCAACCCCGAAGAAATTGTTCTACTGTGTATTGCCCATAACTGGTCTGATGAATGGAGCCTCATAAAATGGTCGGTCAATGGTAATGTATCTAATGGGTGGCCATCTCTGGATCCTGACGGTTTGAAGAGCCTGATTTTTATACATAAGAACAAGTCGGAGACATTTTGCTACATTAAAAATCGGCATACTGGTAGAAATATTACTATTCATATTCCTGCTGAGGTGGAACCTTCAGAAAATGGAAGTAAGTGAAATGATTTAGTCAGTATATATAATGGAGTGTATTTTTGCTCTGTGATCTTTGTCTGATGGTCTTAAGCCTTATGATCTATTGCAATGCAATGCACTTGATTAACCTGTTGAAGGCCTGGATTCAACTGACAGGTTGCATGAAAAAATTGATTTTTTTCAGCTATAGCTTTAAGAAGCAATAACACACATGGCACATGTGTCTGTCAAGCTTCGCCTCTCTTTCTGGCCAGTAGTGCTAGGGATTCTGTATTTATTAAATAATTGATGGCGTATAAATGCATAGTGTGCTATTGTTTGCTTAGTGTGGGGTGATATTACCAACACCAGCAAAAAGTTGAAAAGGAAGTTTAATTTTCACAATAAAGCATGTCTCCAACACATCATTAATGATTCAACCATTTTCTGATGTAATCATTCTGAATGGCTGCGTTTTTATACATTTCCATTAAAATTAGATGTTAAACTATATACTTTCACATGCCATTCTTAAGCTCAATTATTATAATTTATAATACTTTGCCTCTAATTTCCTAACGTCCCATTGCCTACTTCACTCATACACCCTAATTTACTCTGAATTACAAGTGGACACAAGGTCATTCGACACTAAGATGTTAAAAGTCTGAGAAGGTTTAAAGGAGTGTTAATTGTGAACCATTTGCAACTCAAGTTATCATCTTTAAGTTCTTGGGGGGGGAAAAGTGGGGTGTTATGGTCCCACCTTCCGTTGGGGACCTGGATCCTACTTGGTAGTGGTCGTCCCTACTCCTTACGTCTGAGGTTTAGGGGGGAGGAGGATTGGAGCCTTTTGGGGGTCCGATAGTCCTAAATGGAGTAGTTTGTGGGACTTGTCATGCTAATGGAAGATTTGACCACGTTGCTTTTCGGGTGTGTTTATTTGTCACAAATTATCTCCATAACTATACATCAATATATACACATATTTTTTATATTCATATGTTTTACCTTTTATAATACAAAGATTTTTCACATACTCCTAGTGGTACAGTACAAACTTATTTCACATATTTACAGTACAAACTTAATTCACATATTTTTACAATACTGCTGGCGCAAGAGTGTCAGTTATTGGCATAACTGCTCTATACTTGGTTCTAGCAATGTTTGCTGCGCCGTAGTTTAGTAGTTAACCAAGTTCATTGCATCTGTTTTTTATCATGCAGGAGCAAATACTGCTGGCGCAAGAGTGTCAGTTATTGGCATAACTGCTCTATACTTGGTTCTAGCAATGTTTGCTGCGCCGTAGTTTAGTAGTTAACCAAGTTCATTGCATCTGTTTTTTATCATGCAGGAGCAAACGTTTAACGTTTCGCTGGTTCTCCAGCTTCCTCAGTGCAAAGTAATATCTAATATTTAACAAACAATGAGATCATGATCAATAATAGTGCATTATCACCATATACTCTAATGAAAATTATTCAGGGTGTACTTACTGCCCAGATGCCTTGGTGATTAGGGGCAAACCTGCCTCTATTGGGTTGAGACGCCTATATGGGGAATGAGATGATTCATTAGTGCTGTGGACCGGGCCGGTATATGTCACTGCGGTCCTGGTAGCCAGTAGATATAAATGTACATGTACCTTGGTGGCGTGTTCTCTTTTTGGTGGAGTTGGTGATCGGTGGGCTTTATTGTACTAGGAGCCGCCTCATGCCTAAGTATGTGACCAAGGAGGGGAAGTAGTTAGAGACTGGCTGTATTGTAGTACAGTGTTAAAGTCGCTAAACAGTTAAACAGCAGAGCGCTTACCAGGTGTGGGTTACATGAAGCTGCAGGATCCCCTCAGTGTGCTCAGGGTGGGGGTCCTTGGTGCGCCAGTTGTTGGGGGGAATATCAATGTTCGTGGTGTCCCCTGCTGGTATCCTCGCTCCATCCGGAGTCTGTGTGTGTGCTGGCTGCCTGCTGGGGTCGCAACTTCCGGATTTAAGGGCGGTTGTCCCGCCCACCGTCCGTGCTCTGCCACTGATAGGCAGGCAGGAGATGACGCTGGACGCGAGATTCGCGCGTGCGCATCTCCTCTGGTGCGGCCCCCGCAGCTTCTTTGTCCCCATGCCTAACAGTGCCATTTTGGGTGTGTTAATTGTAGTGTTTGTAGATATTGGACTTCAGTGTCCCCTGTCCGGGCCGCGCCATTTTGGGTGCGTCTAATGTATGTGTGCGAGGCAACAGTGTCCCCCGGCCGGGCCGCGCCATTTTGTGTGCGGTTTTTTATTATTTGTGTATGTGATAGGACCCTGTATACGTCCTGTGTATGAGCTTATAAGGCGTCTTTTTAACAATGGGGCATATCTGGTAGTCTGTGCACCCTGTCAATGTTCACAGAGTCAGGGTTATTAAAAATAATAATAATGGCAAACATATGCTTAACACTGGTTGTAGTGATGATAGTGATTTTGTTCTTAGTACATAATACAGTAAACAGTTATATTCAAACAACACTATTCCTTATTATTTACAGGGAAAGGTAAAAGGGAAAGGTAAAAGGTAAAAAGGTCCTACTTGGGTGTAATGTAACTTCATATGGTGAAAAGAGAGAGGGGGATAAAACGTGTGTATAAGGGAGGCTCTATATGGTTGATGAGGTGTGTTTGGTACTGTCTGCTTAGGCTTTTAGAAAAGGGACAAAGCTTACTGTATCATTTAGGCCTGGATATATCGTGGCCTTAAGTTTGATGATCCATTTTGTTTCTAATTGTAAGGTGGTTCTGCGGATGTCCCCGCCTCTTGGGTGGGCATGTATCCTATCTAGTACTTGAAATGTTGTCCCTTTTGGAGAGCCTTCATGGTATCTAGAAAAATGGCGGCCAACTGGGGTTAACAGATTCTTGTTCTTAATGTCTCTGATATGTTCATACATCCGTGTTTTGAGTTTTCTATTAGTTTTACCTATATAGTAACAAGGGCATGTACATGTTAGTACATATATGATGTCTGTGGTGTTACAATTACTGAAGTGCTTCTGTTTAACTTTTATGCCTGTGGGTAAGGACACTTCCTGGCTGGATTTAACATATTGGCACATGGTACAACCTTCGCATCTGTATGTTCCTATCACTTTGCAGCACTTCTTTTGTTCCGCCTCATCCTTATAGTGACTGTTTACTAAGTAATCTCTCAGTGCTCTGTTTTTTCTATATGTTATCCGGGGTTTGTCTGGTATCAGGCAGCCCACTAGAGGGTCCTTTTTTAATATGTACCAATGTTTTTGTAGTAATTGTTTCACCTGTGCCTGTTGGGCATTGTATGTAAGTATTAGAGGTGCAAACTCTAGTTCTTCCTTCTTCTTGGGTTTCTGGTTTAAGATCTGTACCCTATCTTTTTCCAATGTTTTATGATATGCTCTTTTTAGTACTCTATTTGAGTAGCCTCTCTGTTTTAGTCTTAGTCTGATCCCATCTGCGGCCCTCTTAAAGTCCTCGTCCGTTGTGCAGTTCCTTTTGGCTCTGAGGTACTCTCCATAGGGGATGCTGTCTTTTAATGATCTAGGGTGGGAGCTAGTTGCTCTTAAGATATTATTGGCCGCTGTTTCTTTACGGTAAAAATCTGTTGTTATGTTACCATTAGTATCTATCCCTATGCGGAGGTCAAGGAAGTTGATGGATGTCATACTATGTTCTAGCGTGAATTTTAAGTTATAGTTGTTGATGTTAAGTTCTCTCACAAAGTCCTCTATTTGGTCACCTGATCCCTCCCAGATGATAAGAATATCATCGATATATCGGTACCAAGCTGACACTTTCGTCATATAGTGATTGTTTGATTCCTTTGCCCAGGTTTCTGTTTCCCACCATCCCAGGTAAAGGTTAGCAAATGACGGAGCACAGACCGTGCCCATTGCTGTGCCTTGTAGTTGTCTGTACATTTGTTTGTTGAAAGTGAAAGTGTTGTGTGTCAAAATGAAGTGTAGTAGTTGTAGCAAGAAATGGTTGTGGTCGTGTTCTGAGATATTCAGTTGGTTAAGGTAGTGTTCTACGGCTTGCAGACCCTTTGTGTGCGGTATGCTCGAATATAGGGCTTCCACATCCAGTGTTACCAATCTAGAGTGTGGCGGGACTGTAACCCCTTGTAGTATATTAAGGAGATGGGGTGTGTCTCTCACATAGGATGTAAGGGATTCTACAAATGGTCTCAAATGTGTGTCCACATATTGACTCGCTTTACTGGTAAGGGAGCCTATTCCTGCCACTATTGGGCGGCCAGGTGGGTTATGTGTGGACTTGTGGATCTTCGGTAAGGCGTAAAATGTTTGGACTACTGGGTTGTCTACTTTTAGGTATTCCCATGTTTCTTTTGGGATTACCTTGTGATTGTAGGTATGATTAATTAAAGAATCGTATTCTTCTTTATCTTTGGTGAGCGTGGATAAGGGTGTTTTTCTATACCAGTCTCTATTTTTCAAAATGTTGTAGCACATTTCTTCATATTGTTTCTTACTCATGATTACTGTGTTGCCCCCTTTGTCTGCCGATTTTATCTCTATTTCCCTGTTTTCCTCAAGTTCCTTAAGTGCCCTCATTTGTCCTGGGGTGATATTTTTGGGTCGAATGCCTGCCGTATTTAGTTTTTCAATCTCTTGTGTTAGGATGTTGACGAAAGTTTTAACACTTGGATTTGTGTTCAGGGAGGGAAAATATGTTGAGGCTTTTCTAAATGTTTGGTTTTTACTTTTTGCAGTGTTTTCTATACTGTCCCCCTGGTCCTGTGTGGTTTGTAGGGATTCCAATATTCTGAGGGTTTCATGGTCTCCTTGTGTGAGGACTGTTTCATTTTGTGTTCGTTCTTCCATGTTTTGGTACTGTTGTCTGAGTATAATTTTTCTAGCATAGAGATTAGGGATGAGCGAATCGATCCGGACGAACCCGGATTCGATCCGAATTTCAGGAAAAATTCGATTCGGATCGAATCCGAATTTCCCCGCGATTCGATCACTCGAAGTTTTCCTTTAACATCCATTCATTTACATTACAGGCATTCTAAGATGGCGGGCGGGACATGTCTGGACATGTATCCCGCGCCAGTGCAAGCTGGGGCAGTCACATGCAGCCTATCAGCAGCCAGCAAGCCCGGTGACGTCACACAGCGGTATTTAACGGCGGCCATCTTGCTTTTCCTCATTTCTCTATTGCATTCGTGACAGACAGACAGAACGCTGTGTAGCTGAGGCAGTTAGACAGGCTGGAGACAGGCTGGAGACAGGGACAGACAGGGACAGGCTGGAGACAGGCAGGAGACAGGCAGGAGACAGACAGGAGACAGACAGAAAGCCAGGGAAAGGTAGGAAAAACGGAGCTGGCTGACAGGGAGATTTTTTTTTTTTTCATCCAGCCTTTGTTAGCGTTTTCAGGCTGCTTATAGTAACTAACTGTGCATATATACTGAACTGATCTTAAGTCTGCTGTGAGGCATCCCATTCTGTGACTAAAGCAGCCTCTGTTTAAGACCATATAAGCATTTGCTCTAATCATATTTGAAATTAGGCCTGATAAAGACACTTTTGCTGGCCAAAGCACTACTGTACCCTGGCAGCTCGATTCCTGCCCGGGGCATCCCATTCTGTGACTAAAGCAGCCTCTGTTTAAGACCATATAAGCATTTGCTCTAATCATATTTGAAATTAGGCCTGATAAAGACACTTTTGCTGGCCAAAGCACTACTGTACCCTGGCAGCTCGATTCCTGCCCGGGGCATCCCATTCTGTGACTAAAGCAGCCTCTGTTTAAGACCATATAAGCATTTGCTCTAATCATATTTGAAATTAGGCCTGATAAAGACACTTTTGCTGGCCAAAGCACTACTGTACCCTGGCAGCTCGATTCCTGCCCGGGGCATCCCATTCTGTGACTAAAGCAGCCTCTGTTTAAGACCATATAAGCATTTGCTCTAATCATATTTGAAATTAGGCCTGATAAAGACACTTTTGCTGGCCAAAGCACTACTGTACCCTGGCAGCTCGATTCCTGCCCGGGGCATCCCATTCTGTGACTAAAGCAGCCTCTGTTTAAGACCATATAAGCATTTGCTCTAATCATATTTGAAATTAGGCCTGATAAAGACACTTTTGCTGGCCAAAGCACTACTGTACCCTGGCAGCTCGATTCCTGCCCGGGGCATCCCATTCTGTGACTAAAGCAGCCTCTGTTTAAGACCATATAAGCATTTGCTCTAATCATATTTGAAATTAGGCCTGATAAAGACACTTTTGCTGGCCAAAGCACTACTGTACCCTGGCAGCTCGATTCCTGCCCGGGGCATCCCATTCTGTGACTAAAGCAGCCTCTGTTTAAGACCATATAAGCATTTGCTCTAATCATATTTGAAATTAGGCCTGATAAAGACACTTTTGCTGGCCAAAGCACTACTGTACCCTGGCAGCTCGATTCCTGCCCGGGGCATCCCATTCTGTGACTAAAGCAGCCTCTGTTTAAGACCATATAAGCATTTGCTCTAATCATATTTGAAATTAGGCCTGATAAAGACACTTTTGCTGGCCAAAGCACTACTGTACCCTGGCAGCTCGATTCCTGCCCGGGGCATCCCATTCTGTGACTAAAGCAGCCTCTGTTTAAGACCATATAAGCATTTGCTCTAATCATATTTGAAATTAGGCCTGATAAAGACACTTTTGCTGGCCAAAGCACTACTGTACCCTGGCAGCTCGATTCCTGCCCGGGGCATCCCATTCTGTGACTAAAGCAGCCTCTGTTTAAGACCATATAAGCATTTGCTCTAATCATATTTGAAATTAGGCCTGATAAAGACACTTTTGCTGGCCAAAGCACTACTGTACCCTGGCAGCTCGATTCCTGCCCGGGGCATCCCATTCTGTGACTAAAGCAGCCTCTGTTTAAGACCATATAAGCATTTGCTCTAATCATATTTGAAATTAGGCCTGATAAAGACACTTTTGCTGGCCAAAGCACTACTGTACCCTGGCAGCTCGATTCCTGCCCGGGGCATCCCATTCTGTGACTAAAGCAGCCTCTGTTTAAGACCATATAAGCATTTGCTCTAATCATATTTGAAATTAGGCCTGATAAAGACACTTTTGCTGGCCAAAGCACTACTGTACCCTGGCAGCTCGATTCCTGCCCGGGGCATCCCATTCTGTGACTAAAGCAGCCTCTGTTTAAGACCATATAAGCATTTGCTCTAATCATATTTGAAATTAGGCCTGATAAAGACACTTTTGCTGGCCAAAGCACTACTGTACCCTGGCAGCTCGATTCCTGCCCGGGGCATCCCATTCTGTGACTAAAGCAGCCTCTGTTTAAGACCATATAAGCATTTGCTCTAATCATATTTGAAATTAGGCCTGATAAAGACACTTTTGCTGGCCAAAGCACTACTGTACCCTGGCAGCTCGATTCCTGCCCGGGGCATCCCATTCTGTGACTAAAGCAGCCTCTGTTTAAGACCATATAAGCATTTGCTCTAATCATATTTGAAATTAGGCCTGATAAAGACACTTTTGCTGGCCAAAGCACTACTGTACCCTGGCAGCTCGATTCCTGCCCGGGGCATCCCATTCTGTGACTAAAGCAGCCTCTGTTTAAGACCATATAAGCATTTGCTCTAATCATATTTGAAATTAGGCCTGATAAAGACACTTTTGCTGGCCAAAGCACTACTGTACCCTGGCAGCTCGATTCCTGCCCGGGGCATCCCATTCTGTGACTAAAGCAGCCTCTGTTTAAGACCATATAAGCATTTGCTCTAATCATATTTGAAATTAGGCCTGATAAAGACACTTTTGCTGGCCAAAGCACTACTGTACCCTGGCAGCTCGATTCCTGCCCGGGGCATCCCATTCTGTGACTAAAGCAGCCTCTGTTTAAGACCATATAAGCATTTGCTCTAATCATATTTGAAATTAGGCCTGATAAAGACACTTTTGCTGGCCAAAGCACTACTGTACCCTGGCAGCTCGATTCCTGCCCGGGGCATCCCATTCTGTGACTAAAGCAGCCTCTGTTTAAGACCATATAAGCATTTGCTCTAATCATATTTGAAATTAGGCCTGATAAAGACACTTTTGCTGGCCAAAGCACTACTGTACCCTGGCAGCTCGATTCCTGCCCGGGGCATCCCATTCTGTGACTAAAGCAGCCTCTGTTTAAGACCATATAAGCATTTGCTCTAATCATATTTGAAATTAGGCCTGATAAAGACACTTTTGCTGGCCAAAGCACTACTGTACCCTGGCAGCTCGATTCCTGCCCGGGGCATCCCATTCTGTGACTAAAGCAGCCTCTGTTTAAGACCATATAAGCATTTGCTCTAATCATATTTGAAATTAGGCCTGATAAAGACACTTTTGCTGGCCAAAGCACTACTGTACCCTGGCAGCTCGATTCCTGCCCGGGGCATCCCATTCTGTGACTAAAGCAGCCTCTGTTTAAGACCATATAAGCATTTGCTCTAATCATATTTGAAATTAGGCCTGATAAAGACACTTTTGCTGGCCAAAGCACTACTGTACCCTGGCAGCTCGATTCCTGCCCGGGGCATCCCATTCTGTGACTAAAGCAGCCTCTGTTTAAGACCATATAAGCATTTGCTCTAATCATATTTGAAATTAGGCCTGATAAAGACACTTTTGCTGGCCAAAGCACTACTGTACCCTGGCAGCTCGATTCCTGCCCGGGGCATCCCATTCTGTGACTAAAGCAGCCTCTGTTTAAGACCATATAAGCATTTGCTCTAATCATATTTGAAATTAGGCCTGATAAAGACACTTTTGCTGGCCAAAGCACTACTGTACCCTGGCAGCTCGATTCCTGCCCGGGGCATCCCATTCTGTGACTAAAGCAGCCTCTGTTTAAGACCATATAAGCATTTGCTCTAATCATATTTGAAATTAGGCCTGATAAAGACACTTTTGCTGGCCAAAGCACTACTGTACCCTGGCAGCTCGATTCCTGCCCGGGGCATCCCATTCTGTGACTAAAGCAGCCTCTGTTTAAGACCATATAAGCATTTGCTCTAATCATATTTGAAATTAGGCCTGATAAAGACACTTTTGCTGGCCAAAGCACTACTGTACCCTGGCAGCTCGATTCCTGCCCGGGGCATCCCATTCTGTGACTAAAGCAGCCTCTGTTTAAGACCATATAAGCATTTGCTCTAATCATATTTGAAATTAGGCCTGATAAAGACACTTTTGCTGGCCAAAGCACTACTGTACCCTGGCAGCTCGATTCCTGCCCGGGGCATCCCATTCTGTGACTAAAGCAGCCTCTGTTTAAGACCATATAAGCATTTGCTCTAATCATATTTGAAATTAGGCCTGATAAAGACACTTTTGCTGGCCAAAGCACTACTGTACCCTGGCAGCTCGATTCCTGCCCGGGGCATCCCATTCTGTGACTAAAGCAGCCTCTGTTTAAGACCATATAAGCATTTGCTCTAATCATATTTGAAATTAGGCCTGATAAAGACACTTTTGCTGGCCAAAGCACTACTGTACCCTGGCAGCTCGATTCCTGCCCGGGGCATCCCATTCTGTGACTAAAGCAGCCTCTGTTTAAGACCATATAAGCATTTGCTCTAATCATATTTGAAATTAGGCCTGATAAAGACACTTTTGCTGGCCAAAGCACTACTGTACCCTGGCAGCTCGATTCCTGCCCGGGGCATCCCATTCTGTGACTAAAGCAGCCTCTGTTTAAGACCATATAAGCATTTGCTCTAATCATATTTGAAATTAGGCCTGATAAAGACACTTTTGCTGGCCAAAGCACTACTGTACCCTGGCAGCTCGATTCCTGCCCGGGGCATCCCATTCTGTGACTAAAGCAGCCTCTGTTTAAGACCATATAAGCATTTGCTCTTATTATATTTATATTATAAGACACTTTTGCTGGGCATAGGCTTACTGCTGCCTGCCAGGTGCACTTCTGTTGAGGCATCCCATTCTGTAACATAGCATACCCCTCTTTATTTACACTAAGCAGCTCTCTTATTTACACTAAGCAGGCCTGTTGGAGGCTGAGTGTTACTGCTCACTTTTGGTGTGCATTATATTCTGTTTCATATAGACCCACCGCTGCCCGGGGTTTTTTTAAATATCACCTACTACCACGCCAGTTAGACTATGTCGGGCAGACAAGTGCCTGGAAGTGAAAAGAGGAGTGGCAGAGGCCAAGATTCCGCAGGAAGAGCTCGCATCAGACTGGGGGCCAGTAGCAGCAGGAGTCACGCTGAGAGACCTAATCTGCCAGTATCTGCTAGCGGTCGGGTCTCCACCAGTAACGCATCTGCCGTGGTAGATTGGTTGACGCGCTCATCAACAACATCATCACAACTTACGTCTGAGACCCCCTGTCTAGGGTCGGTAGGTTCCTCTGACACAACCCTGAGTTGGCATGCCCCGAGAGCAGTCCCTGTCCTCCCATTGCCTCTGGCCTACGCCGTTCCCTCCCCCAGCGACGTATCCTATGCTTTGGGTTCAGCTCCACTCTTTAGTGAGGAGGACCATCAGATAGAGGACAGTCAGCAGCTACTGCCCAGCCAAGAAATGGAGGTGGCTTCTTTAGCTAGGCAGACAAATAGTGATGTGGACAGTGTCGTGGGTGCTGCGAGCGTTCCAGCTCCTGCGCCAGACACTGTTGACGAATCCACGAACATCAGTGACGTACAGCCACAACCCGGTGATGATGATGATGATGACGATGAAGCCGATCGCACTTGGGAGCCGGGTGATGAAGGGGCTTCATCGTCATCATCAGGAGAAGAGGGGTGCAGGTTGCCCCGGAGTCAGCAGCTGAGGCAGCAAAGTGGTAGCAGTCAGCATGGGGGCACAATTCCAAAGGCTGGAGCCGGCCGGGGCCGGGGCCGGGGTAGAGCACCTGCTGTGCGGCAGTCTACCTTATCGGGAGGTAGTGGAGCAGGGGTTCCTGGAGTTGGCAACAGCAGCAGTGAATCAGTGAGGCCAGGGGGTGGGAAAAGTAGCTACTCGGCAGTGTGGCAGTTTTTCCTGAGGCATCCGCAGGAGGGTAACATGGCCACATGCAAGATATGTAGGCAAAAGGTGAAGCGTGGCCAGGGTCCAAATGTTGGCACCACGGCCCTGCGTCAACATATGATGCGTCACCATAAAACGACCTGGGAGAACCGAGGCTCCCAAGGGGTGGTCCAGTCTGCTTCCTCACCAAGTGAGCTCCCAATTTCTGCCAGCCAAGGCTCCAGCACCTCAGCCGAAGGCAGCTGTGCGTCATACCCATCCTCTGTCGCTCCTGCTCCTCCTCCTCCTCCTCCAAGTCATGCATCCCGCCAGCAATCCATCAGCGAAGCCATGTCCAAGAGACAGCAGTATGCGCCCACTCATCCTACGGCGCAGAAGCTGAATGTGCTCCTGTCCAAGTTGCTGGTGCTGCAGTCGCTCCCTTTTCAGGTGGTGGAATCTGCACCTTTCAGAGAACTGATGGCTTGTGCCGAGCCGAGGTGGAGAGTCCCAAGCCGTCATTTCTTTGCCAAGAAGGCAGTACCAGCGCTGCACACTTTTGTTGAACAGAAGGTGGGCCAGTCCTTGAGCCTGTCGGTGTGTAGCAAAATACATGGCAGCGCCGACATCTGGAGCTGTAACTACGGTCAGGGGCAGTACATGTCGTTTACGGCCCACTGGGTGAATGTGGTCCCTTTGCAGCAGCAACTTGGACAGGTCACGCCGCTTCGGCCTCCGCGCTCTCTGCCCATTGGGCCTGTGACACCGTGCGACTCGGCCTCCTCATCCTCCGCCATCTCCTCACCCTCCACTGTAGGCTCAAGTCTCAGTGCCCCTCCAGTCTACCATGTGTGCAGGGCACGGAGGTGTCACGCAGTGCTTCACATGGTTTGTCTTGGCGAACGGAGTCACACAGGGGAGGAACTGCTTAAATGTATTCATCAGGAAATCCAAACATGGCTTACTCCGAGAAAACTTAAAATGGGAATCATGGTTACCGACAATGGGAAGAACATTTTGTCTGCGCTGCGCCAAGGAAGCCTGACCCATGCCCCCTGCATGGCTCACGTCTTCAATCTGGTTGTCAAGCGGTTTCTGAAGTGTTCCCCCCATCTGCAGGACATCCTAACAACTTCACGGAAACTTTGCATGCACTTCAGCCACTCCTACACTGCCAAACACACCCTTCTTGAGCTACAGCGTCAGAATGGTATCCCCCAACATAGTCTGATTTGCGATGTTTCCACCCGTTGGAATTCCACCCTTCACATGTTGGACCGATTATATGAACAGAGAAAAGCCATCACGGATTTCCTGATGATCCAAGCAGATAGGGGGACTCCCCTGTGTAACTTCAATGTCAACCAGTGGCAGCTCATACGTGACACCTGCCGTTTGCTCAGGCCCTTTGAGGAAGCCACTTTATTTGTCAGTCGGCAGGATTACGGGATGAACGACGTGATTCCACTGCTTCATGTACTGCAGCACATGTTGGAAACCATGGCTGGTCAGGGCACTGGAGACATGGCGTTTACATCTTACGGCCACATGAACCCCCTTGGAGCTGAACTGGAGGAGGAGGAGGAGGAAGAGGAGGAGGAGGAGTTGCCCAGCGAAACACAGTTTAGGCTTGGCGAAATGGCTGGTTTATCTAGTCAGCGGACAGGAGAGGAGGAGCAGGAGCAGCCAGAGGAGCTAGAGGTTTTTGAGGAAGGAGAGACAGAGGACCCGGGCACACCGTGGCAGTATGCAGTGGAGATGGAGACAGGTAGTCCATCCGAGTCACTTGCGCAAATGGCACGAAGCATGCTCACGTGCTTGCGTAGTGACCCCAGAATTGTTTCCATCTGTCGGCGGGATGACTTCTGGCTGTCCACCTTATTGGACCCTCGCTTCCGGCACAAAATGGGGGCATTTTTTAAACCCACCGAGAGGGAGGACAAACTCAACTACTACAAAGACATTCTACGTAGGCAGTTGGCCGATGCCTATCTGCGCCATGGTCCATACTCTCGCAGGTCTGACTCGAGGGGACCTCTGCGCTCACCTTCCACTGCCATGGCCGCTGGGGGGGTTGGCAGCAGCAGCAGCAGAAGCTCCATCAGCAGCAGCAGCCTCAGTCTTCAGTCGCTAATGAGTAGCTTTCTACACCCGCATAGTGAGGCTACTCATGAGCAGCAGGAAGACCTGGAGCAGGACCTGAACCAGCAGGTCATGTCATACTTTGACATGACCATGCCAACACACCTTGAGGATCCGCTGGACTTCTGGGCAGCCAAACTTGATTTGTGGCCGCAACTAGCAGAGTTTGCCCTGGAAAAGCTGTCCTGCCCGGCAAGTAGCGTGCCATCTGAGCGGGTGTTTAGTGCGGCGGGGGCCATAGTTACGGCGAGGAGAACTCGTCTGTCAACTAAAAATGTGGAGAGACTCACCTTTGTCAAAATGAATCAGGGATGGATCAGCCAGGATTTCCACCCACCAATGCCTGATGCATGCGACTAGATTCAGCATGGTGCCACGTTTTACACTTTCCAAATGGTGCAAAACATATTTATGTCTTTAGGCCATTTTTTGGGCTCCTGCTGCTGCTACTGTCAACTCCTGCCAACTCCAGGGTGTGATTCATCCAATTTTTGGGCTCCTGAAGCCAACTCCAGTGTATATTTGGGCTCCTGCTGCTGCTGCTGTCAACTCCTGCCAACTCCAGGGTGTGATTCATCCAATTTTTGGGCTCCTGAAGCCAACTCCAGTGTATATTTGGGCTCCTGCTGCTGCTGCTGTCAACTCCTGCCAACTCCAGGGTGTGATTCATCCAATTTTTGGGCTCCTGAAGCCAACTCCAGTGTATATTTGGGCTCCTGCTGCTGCTGCTGCCAACTTCTGCCAACTCCAGGGTGTGATTCATTTAATTTTTGGGCTCCTGAAGCCAACTCCAGTGTATATTTGGGCTCCTTCTGCCCCTCATAGTGATGCCACTTCAACTCTCTGCAATTGTGCCGCTCTGCGATTCTATTAGCGATGCCTCTGATCTGCATGTGATATTTCTTAAAAGTATTATTTAACTAACCCAGCACGCATCCTGTGCGTGTTACAGCAAGGCTGAATGGTTTACAACCCTATTGAGGCTGTAGGAGGCTCAGAAATAGCCGTTTTTAATAGCGATTCGTCGCGAATTTATTCGGGTCGAAACGATTTTTGTCGGAAAATTCGGCGAATCAGTCGAATCGAATTTTTCAAAAGTTCGCTCATCTCTAATAGAGATGAATGTCCTTAATTGCTTCAAATTTGTTAATGTTCTGATCTGGGCAAAAATTAAGCCCTAAGGATAAGACTTCTTTCTGTGGTTCCGTTAGGTGTATTGCTGCCAAGTTGATAATGTTAATGCTCTCTTTTGCGGCCCCTGTCTGACTCTCGTTTATTCTATTCATGTTGTTAGTGAGGGGATGTCTCCTGCTGGGGGTGGTTACTGTGGTCGTGGTCTGTCTGTGTTTGTGTTTCCTAAAAAACCTGCCCCTCCCTCTGACTGGTTCCCCCTGTTGGTTTCTGGGCCCTGTGTTGGCTTGCTTTTTTGACCGTATGTGTTTGACCTTAGTGTATAGTCCTCCCTCTGTTTTTGATTCCTGTTTGTTCTCCCTCTTTGGTGTCTTGAAAAAAGTCTATAGTTCTTGCGTGGGGCTTCCCCTGTTAGTGAACTTTCCGAAGAGGAGGAGGAAAGGTGGGAGGAATATGGGTCTAGCCTATCTTCCTGATCACGCTGTGCGCCTGTTCTCCACCTATAGGCCCTCTGCTCCTGGTACGCTTTTATGTCTCTGGCTAACTTATTGTTTTTGTACTCCCAGACTTCCTTTATCAGGGTTTCTATTTTCTTCTTGATCTTAAGGTTGTTTTCCTCAAACTTATTCCAGGTGCTGTGTTGATTCAGTTCTGTGCACAGTGTTTGGTATTGTTGTTCCACTCTTTTTAGTGACTCTTCTTGCTGTTCTATCAGGAGTGTAAGCATATTAAGGGAGCAGGTTTGTAAGTTGCTTTCCCATTTCCTTTTGAATTCAGAATCTATGTCACCAACTTGTGGGAATATTTTAATCCTTAATCCCAAAGGGATTATTCCTTCTGTGAGGTATCTTTTCAAATATACTATATTCCAGTGTATTTTCGTTTTTCTCCTCAGAGTTCTTTCCAGGGCGTTAAATTTTCCTAGAATGTCCCCACTGTCTGTGTTCTCTGATTGGTCTATGGTGGCCGTTTGTGAAAAATCACTGAAAAGTTGATCCCACTCTGGGCCCGAGAGCTGAGTCATATCCCTGTCTCTCTTTTTTCCTTTTCTATTCTTTTTCTAGTTGTGTGAATTTTTGGACCACAAATTATTGTTACTGGATCTCGGTTCCTAGGGCTTAACCCAACCTATTGGAAACTAAGTTCTTGGGGGGGGAAAAGTGGGGTGTTATGGTCCCACCTTCCGTTGGGGACCTGGATCCTACTTGGTAGTGGTCGTCCCTACTCCTTACGTCTGAGGTTTAGGGGGGGAGGAGGATTGGAGCCTTTTGGGGGTCCGATAGTCCTAAATGGAGTAGTTTGTGGGACTTGTCATGCTAATGGAAGATTTGACCACGTTGCTTTTCGGGTGTGTTTATTTGTCACAAATTATCTCCATAACTATACATCAATATATACACATATTTTTTATATTCATATGTTTTACCTTTTATAATACAAAGATTTTTCACATACTCCTAGTGGTACAGTACAAACTTATTTCACATATTTACAGTACAAACTTAATTCACATATTTTTACAATACTGCTGGCGCAAGAGTGTCAGTTATTGGCATAACTGCTCTATACTTGGTTCTAGCAATGTTTGCTGCGCCGTAGTTTAGTAGTTAACCAAGTTCATTGCATCTGTTTTTTATCATGCAGGAGCAAATACTGCTGGCGCAAGAGTGTCAGTTATTGGCATAACTGCTCTATACTTGGTTCTAGCAATGTTTGCTGCGCCGTAGTTTAGTAGTTAACCAAGTTCATTGCATCTGTTTTTTATCATGCAGGAGCAAACGTTTAACGTTTCGCTGGTTCTCCAGCTTCCTCAGTGCAAAGTAATATCTAATATTTAACATGAGATCATGATCAATAATAGTGCATTATCACCATATACTCTAATGAAAATTATTCAGGGTGTACTTACTGCCCAGATGCCTTGGTGATTAGGGGCAAACCTGCCTCTATTGGGTTGAGACGCCTATATGGGGAATGAGATGATTCATTAGTGCTGTGGACCGGGCCGGTATATGTCACTGCGGTCCTGGTAGCCAGTAGATATAAATGTACATGTACCTTGGTGGCGTGTTCTCTTTTTGGTGGAGTTGGTGATCGGTGGGCTTTATTGTACTAGGAGCCGCCTCATGCCTAAGTATGTGACCAAGGAGGGGAAGTAGTTAGAGACTGGCTGTATTGTAGTACAGTGTTAAAGTCGCTAAACAGTTAAACAGCAGAGCGCTTACCAGGTAATTATCATCTTTAACTATGCGTGTAACCATGATTTGGTTATTTTGAGTTATACTGTGAGGCTTACTTCCTCCTCTCTGTTGGCAATATTGAATGATTTTACTGCAAAAATAAATGATGAGTCTCATTGCACTTATTTGCACCACGAATTGTAAAATTCCTCCTACACATCCTCTAATACCTGTGAACCATGTGAGAGGATTTAACCATTTGAGTCCTGTTGGCCATTGCGTGGAACGGAAGTGACTTTTAACAGTATGGCATGGTTTATATCGTACATGCATCATCTATATAGTGGCAACATGCTGGACCAACTATTTGACAAATCCATACAGTGTAAATTATTAACACGCTCATGATTGCTGTCATCAGCTTCATCTTGGTCTCGGAGTTTCACTTTCTTGCAGTGACTGGCGTGGACCTTGGTGTCTCATCCTTCTACCTTGACAGAAGTTGGAGTAATCAACTGCACTTGGAGTAGCCCTTGGTATCTCGGCTTGAGAGTTTACCCGTGGTTGCTTTTTCTGTGCCATTAGTCCTTTCAACCTTACCACTAAGGGGATGGTCGGAGGTGAGGAAGGTCTGTTGTATGCCCAATTACTCTTTTTATCTAAGCTGATGCGAATTGCCCTGTGTTGAATTCTGGTGCTGTGAGTTAACAGTCCTGCAATAATGACATATCCAGGTTCCTGTTTTAGGTGTCTCTGGTGCCCTAGCACTGGGTTCTACTCATGAGGCTTGAGGTGTAACTAGGGCACTTTCCCAGCATAGAGCTAGTTTGAGGATGGTCATAGGGAGTGGCTCGGCTTTAATACCATACATATATGGTGGCAATGAAGTTTGTATAGGCTAAAATCTGGTGATACTGCAAATGTGAGTTCAAGGCGTGGTACCTACCACTTGATCCTCAGTAGCTTAATCTTTAAATGTTAACCCACTATACTTAAAGTGGCCTGCTCCCAATACTACAGTTACAGATAACAACTTACCTTGTTCCAACCAGCTTAAATAATCTTCAACTTTTTTCCACATGTCATAACTCTATCTTTCATCTTTTGGCATATCTACATGCTTGACTAATTTGTCCAGGTTTTTTACAGCACACTGACCTGAAATCTTCTCAACTATAGCTGTTCATTCTATTGAAATCCTACACGCGATTGGGAGACCCCCAATTTTGGTTGGCTTTAACCAACCAAATTGTCTGTTGTCCCACATTTTTTACAGAAAATGATGGAAAAATGAAGGACAAATGATGGACCCTTCTTCAGGTCACCACTCTGTATCCTAGCGAGGCTCCTTGCCTACAAGCTCCCACAAGCTAGGGTTTGGGAGGCACCTTGCCTGCAACCAAACGTATGAGCAACTTTTCAGAGATGGAAACCCAACAAAGGAAACGCAATTATTGTTATATTATCTAATTCAACTAGCTGCTGTTATCTTGGGCTAATTCTAAAATTTTAACACCACATGTCCCTTTTTCAACCTTTCAAATCACTATAAGTACTATTGCTACTATTACTGACAGCTGTACTGGGAAACAATGTAACACTCATTTTTACCTCATGCAAGACTTAGGCTATACAATATCTATACCAACCCACCTGGACAGGATTCTAAGTTGAAAGTTGAAAGTCTTGTCCTCACTCCTCAGCTCAGATCTCGTCTCCAGTTAGGCTTTGATAGATCTTGGCAATTTGCCTTGGTCCTCCTGGGTTGATCTTAGGGGATGGCAAACTGGACAATTAACCAGGGCCCCTGGATTCAGAGTAAGAAGACTGCTATTTCCCAAGGTGCCATGGTGCAGTGAAAAGCTCACGTAGCAAATAATGGAAACTTTGTAAAAGGTCCGTACTCATAGGAACTCAAATCATGGGGAGGGAGGATAGTAGGGACTGAGCACTTAGTTTTAAACATATATTTATTGAATAGGACCGTGTTGTTGATCAGATATTTTTTTTTATTATCTACTGTACATGTTTTGCATGAATTGGCTAGTGTGTCTTGTTAAGATGAACGCACTTAATTAATCTGAAATTGTCACCAGAAGAACTCAGGATTGCAGTTTGGAGGCTTCAGTGGTTGCAGTAACAGATATGAATAGTAGAATTAATAGGCTAGTCTGAATTTTCCAAGAAAATGTTTTGAGTGTTTATGCAAATGGAGTTGTGGCTTCATTTGAAAAATAAATAAATACAGAAATATTAATGGTGCTTTTGCAAGCTTCTGGATATTATTCAATAAAAAAACAGCATAAGTTAGCCCCCAATAAGTATAAATAAATATTAATAAACTACCAAAATATTAACTGTGGAGTTAGAGGTTTCAATATGTGCTGCTTTTTGAGAGGATCAAACTAAGTGACAGAGGTACTTCATAGGCAAACAATTATTAAAACAATTAAGTAAAAAATGAACTAATAATAACTTAATAAAAATAAAAGCAGAAATAGTAATATTATTAATAATAATAATAATAATAATAATAATACATTTTAGTATTATTATTATTATTAGGGTTCTATATGTGCTGTTTGTTCAGTGTCAGATGTGGTGACTGATGCACTATAATAGCCAAATAAGAAACTCCCAATAATAATAAACTAACCATAATAAACTACACTAGCTCCTGAAAATGCTGTGTGGTGTAGCATGAGCTTATGAAACCTTGTGGGCCCTCTAAATGCTTTCAGTAGTGTCTATGCTCGCTAACTCTCTAGCTAACGCCCTAGATGCAGCAGAGAGATGTAAGCTTAATATTATTAATAATAATAGTAATAATAATAGCAATAACACCATACAATTTAATTAAAATGTTTACAATTATATATTACATCATTATTATTTTTATATAATATATACTTATTAAATACTTGATAATCATACATTATTATTGTTGTTATTATTATTATTATTATTATTATTATTATTATTAATAATGATAATAATAATAATAATAATAATCTTCTATTATTAAAAGTTAGTTTAATGTAAAAGAACTTACTGTATGCTTACAATAGGACATTCATGTGAGCTTTTATCTTAATCCACAGGGGAGGGGAAACAACCAAATAAAAGAGCAAAATGAATGGGTAGAAAAAATAAAAATAAATTTTAATGTTGAACTATAAGAGAGAGATGGAGCAGGTTTTTGAAATGCAGGATTTTAATTTTTGCCTATAGTTGGCCTTCAAAGCACACCACAGACTTGACCTTGCAATGGATGTGCTTAACCTTGTTCATCATTCCTGATATAATAGACATTCGACCTGGCAGTGTGACCCTCCCCTAATTTTCCTCTTCTTCCATACCTGCCCCTAGACCTAACCCCTTCTAATTTGTTTTGTTTTTGTTTTGTTTTTTTCAGAAGACCAGAGCCAATGTTTCATTGTGTTGTATGTGGCATTAGGCTTCGCAGTGGTCCTTTTAGTGATCCACCAGATCATTCTTGCCATTATAAGACGCCGAACTTTATCAAGAGAGACACCAAGAGAAACATCTCAGCCAGGTATATTATGAATGCGAGTATAGAGACGGTCAACGGCAATGTTGAAATTATATTGCTGAGGAACATGAAACACCGCATGTATTTCAAGCTGGGACACACATCAGGCTTCCAGCAATCCAATTCCGGAGTCCTCCGGTTGAATAGTTCTCTGTATCTGCCTTTGGTACTCCCAAATGCTGGTTACAATATACACAATGTGTGAACTGGTATAAGGGGCCTTGGCCCCTTCCTGGTCAGCAGGCTGTGATCTTCTTTATGCCAGGGAAATGCTATTGCAGCTTCCCTACCAGCATCTCTAGTGAGAGGGACACCACAGGTCCTTCCTCCGCCTTCCCTAGCATCCTGCCAAGCTAATCCCAGACCGTCTCTGTGGAATTCCCCCATGCCATAAATGAAGGCGAGAGGCATGGAGGCATCATTCCAATGCAATGCACACAGTGTCTCTGCCTCTCCCATCACAGAGGAAAGCACAACATAAGGTGACACTTCATTTTAGAATTACTCTGGCAATATAGCTTTCAAGAAACCAGGAAGTCAAGGATGAAATCTATGGCCCCATAAAGTTCTTCCTCCTGACATCATTTCTAGAAGGTCAAAGTAGACCCATGCTAAATAGTAGGGTTGGGTATAATGTTTGCTTTATATTTCAGAAGGTTCTGCTCTTGGACCTCTAATTTTCTCCGTCTACACCTATGTTCTTAACCTACACATAGACCTTCAAAGTTACTTCCATGCTGTTAATACTTTCACAATCACTGCAGCTCCCCAACCTATATGTCTTGGTATTAAACTAAAAGCTTTGGGGGTGGGCGCCCTTATGATCTATTTTACCCATATACCATGCTTGAATCACTGAAAAAATGTCAATGTCATTTATATCAATTCACTTCATTAAAATCTTTAGACATATACATAATAAAATCTTCTTAGTATCACTTGGGCCCCCAGTAACCCTTGCAGAGTTGGAGAGCAGAGCGTGCCTTGTCTGCAGTGCAAGCTGCTGTCAATTGAGGGCAGTGTATCTTTAACTCCCAAAGCAGTTGAGCACCTATGATCATCTCTGTAGAGGAGGGTGACACACTTGTGCTTCTGGTCTGTTGTTTGTGCTGGGTGTTTATTTAGACTCTTCCCAGCTCATCTCTGACCACCTCACCTCTGCTTACCTCTTTATCTGTGCTAACTTCACTTGTTTACCTCTGCCTTCTTCAACCCAGCTCTCCCTACCTCCCCTCCTCCCACATTGTCCCATCTCCCCTCTCCTCACCTTTACTTATCTCTAAACATCTCTTTCCACCTCACCCCTGTCCATTACTTTTCGGAACATCTTACCTTGGGCCACCTCACCTAACTTCCACATCCTTATCTCTTACCTCTCTAACCTTTATCGGCTCACCTCTTCCCATATCAACCCTGCCCACCTCACCTCTGCTCAATGTACCTCTCCCTGTCTTACCTTTTTCCACTCCTTCCCACCTCACCTCTTCCTGTCTTACCCACCTTTATTCACCTCTTCTGACCTAACATCTGGTCAGCTCACAATTTTCACTTATGTTCACCCCACTTCGTCCTGTCTTACCTTTGCATATACATAAAGGCATATTCAGTGCTTTAAGGTTAAAGCTTGCCCCCAGTAAATGGTTTGGCGTTGTTGGCTGCCTAAATGTTATTGGAGTGGCTTAAATAGGAACCATAAGACAATGCAGCCCTTAGACCAAGAAGGTTGTGCACTGCTTTAAATGCTCTGTATTATATTGCCCTAAAGTGGACCAAAACCATGCATTTTCATAATTAATAATTAATACTTAATATTAATAATACAAGTATAGAGACGGTCAATGGCAATGTTGAAATTATATTGCTGAGGAACATGAAGCACGCATGCATTTCAAGCTGGGACATGCATCAGGCTTCCAGCAATCCAGTTCGGCAGTCCTCCGGTTGAATAGTCCTCTGTATCTGTCTTTGGTGCTTCCCAATGCTGGTTACAATATACACAATTGTAAACAAATTAAATATTAATTACTAAAATATTAATATCTCCTCGCTGGCTTAGCCAATTTATGTAAATTAATATTCCTGAATGGTGCATGCCAATTATGTAAATAATTAATCTATCTGAATGGCTTGCCAATTTATGTGATAACTAAAATATTAATAATATTATGTATATATATCTAATATATCTATCCTGCCTGGCTTGACTAAAATAGGCAAACACATATACAAATATTATCAATATTTGGCCAATTATAACACAATGGATACCCGCATAAGACTGTAAGACTGTAGGTTCTTTCGATTTCTGGTATATGCAGAGGACACAGAGACAAGTAGTAAATAAAGAGATATATTGTAGTAAAAACAAAATGGCAAAAGACAATACAATTTACTCTACATGCGATCACAGATATATTAACCCCTAATGAGTGGATTTACAGCACCAATACCATACTGAGACAGAAAAATCACACAAGGAACTTACAATTAATCATGCAGAAAAGAAAAGAGCCACACAAGTTAAATGGACACCCCAATACAATGCTAGACGTAAAGGTTATGGTAGACAATACAGCAATATCCCCTGATAGCACTAACCAGTGTTAGCTATGGCACAACATCAGTAGCAGCTCAGTTACCTGCCTGGGTCTCTCCTCTATCCTTTCTCAGCAGTTCCTCTTAGTCGCCTCAGTGGATCGTCTCTCCCAGCGCTATCGCAGGGCCCTTCTCCTGTGCTCACACAGCCTCTCCTTCTCACCTTCCTTCCTTCTCCCCCTAATTATACTCAAAGGGGGCTTTCATCTCTGGTATTCCTTTGATCTTTTATGACCCAAGTTGCAGGTTTTACTCTACTCCTAATCTGGCTTCCTTATCTCATCTCTTCCTGCTGCTTTGTTTAGAATGTATTACTTTATAGACTCAGGATGCTCACACACTCTGCTATGAATACCTCCTCTAGGCCTTCCTCCTGCTGTTGTGCCATAAATTCTTTGTTTTGTATTTTATATAAGCAACATTATTAACAATATTGATTTTCCATAAATGCCTCTTATTTACACAATGTGTAAACTGGTATAAGGGGCCCTTGGCCCCTTCCTGGTCAGCAGGCTGTGATATTCTTTATGCCAGGTCGCTGAGTCAACTTACCTCTCCTCAGACTCAAATCCCAGCCTCTCTTGGGAGCTGCGCCGGATTCGCTCAGCTCCCTTTGGCTGTGCACGGCCCCACACAGCTATTCACTTGGGGTGGGCGGGGATCCTTATCCCTTTTTGCAAGTTTTATATTGAATATGTGTCCCTGTATCCTAACTCTTGCGGCATTCTTTGTCTCGCCTATATATTGTTTTGGGCATGCGCATTGTATCAAATAAATTAAGCCCGCTGTTTTACACGTCATATGTTGTTGGATTGAGTATGTCTTAGAGGAATATAAACCATTAAAACTAGTGCATGTATCAACATATTGGCAGATACTGCAATTGTCACATGGTCTGCTTGAACCAGAATTCTTATTAGATAACCATGTGTGAGGGCGTGTATAATGGCTCTTGCAGAGCCGATCTATAAGATTAGGTGCCCTCCGGGGTGTCATCAGTGGTTCCTTCTTTACCCACCTCGCTAAATATGGGTCAGTTTTCAATACTGGCCAATGCTTCTTAAAGATTGATTTAACTGTATGGCACTCATTATTATATTCAGAAGAAAACCTTACCTCATCGCAATGTGCGATGTCGATATTTTAATAGATTTTCCCTGGAGGTATTTCCCGCTGTCCGTTTGGCATTATCTAAAATCCTTTTTGGATAGCCACGTTGTTTAAAACGCTGTGTTAATTGCTTGGCTTCCTCTCTGAAATCTGATTCTTCTGAGCAGTTCCTTCTCAATCTAAGAAATTGACCAACGGGTATTCCTTTTTTCAGGTTTCTAGGATGTGCACTAGTAAAATGTAATAAACTGTTGGTAGCCGTTGCTTTTCTAAATAGTGCAGTACATACATGGCCATCTTCTTCAAGGGTCAAAGTCGAGTCCAAAAAAGTAGCCTGGTGGGGGGAGATTGTATGGGTCAGAAAAATGTTGCAATTATTGTCATTAAGACATTCAATAAATGTGTTTCCCAATTCTTTGGGCCCATTCCATAGGATGAGAATATCGTCGATGAAACGATACCATCCTAGGATGTACTGATGGTAAGTGTCAAAAGATTCCACCCATACAACCTCCCGTTCCCACCAGCCCAGAAACAAATTAGGCACTGAGGGAGCTCAATGGGCTCCCATAGCCACACCACGAACATGTCTGTAATAACCTAAGTCAAAGACAAAGGTGTTATGACTAAGCACAAAGTCCAACAGTTCTAAGATGAAATTATGTAGGGCCCTCTTATTAGTTGTCTCCATTTCCAGGAAATATCCTACCACATGTTTGGCCATCTGATGACTGATATTCGTGTAGAGGGACTCCACGTCACATGTAATGAGTATTGTATCCGGCGGTACCAGTATGAGATCTAACTGGTTCAATATGTCCGTGGAGTCCCGTATATACGAACTTAAGGCCATCACATGTGGCTGGAGATAAGAATCAATAAAGGAACAAGCGTGTTCCATTAAACTCCCCACCCCCGATACAATTGGGCATCCTGGGGGTTTGTTGGCATCTTTGTGTACCTTCGGGAGGATGTAAAATGTGGATGTCCGTGGGAAACCCACCTTTAAGAAATGATACTGAGAATTGTTTATCGTTCCATCTGTAAGGGCTTTCAATAACAGATCATCAAACTCTTGTTTATAACTCTGTATTGGATTATTTGGCAATTTTTGGTATGTTTTAGTATCTTTTAATTGTCGCATAATTTCTTTATGGTAATATTCCCTTTTTAAAATGACAATATTCCCTCCTTTGTCCGCCTCTTTTATTATTAAATCCTCCCTGTTCTGCAAGGAATGTATGGCTTCCCATTCCGGTTTAGTTCGATTTTTTTGTTTAGTATTAGGGACTATGTCTAATATCATTACTTACTAGCTGATAAAACATTTGTATAGCTGGGCTAGTAGACCACAATGGAGTAAATGTAGACAGTTTCCGAAGGGATAATGTAGCTTGCTTCGTTGCTTCCTGTTCCTCCAACAGGCCCACTAGGTCATCCAGGGCCAAGCCCTCCATCTCTCCCCAAGTGGTACCATATAACTCCTGATCTGGATTAAGAAAATGTTTCTTAAGTAAAAGATGCCTACAAAAAAGAAATAAATCCTTAACAACATTAAATTTATTAATCATGCTCGTGGGGAAAAAACTGAGACCCCTACTGAGAACAGATGTTTGAATTTCAGTAAGTGGTGTTCCTGATAAATTAATCACCTCTAATTGGTGATTGGATGATCCTTGTTCTGATGTCTTTGGTGAAATGATCTCCCCTTTTCTTCCCTGGGTCTCAGACGCCTGTGATCCCCCTCCGCCTCCCTTCGACTTCTTTCTTTTCTTTTTCCCCCCGCTCCTTGTCCTAGTCTTCCCTGATCTAGATCTAAAAAACGCTCATCCAGTGATAATTCAGAGTAATGACTTGATAAAGAGGAATCTCTAAGGCAAGAGGAATTGTAGTAAGTTTGGGCCTAGGGGATGTTTCCTTGATGTTATAATATTGTTGTTTATTGGTGTGAGAACGCTTGTTGCCATGATGTTTCCATCTGTAAAGACGGTTATTGGCCATATCCAATTTACGTTTCTTATAGTTCTGTTCTGACTTCAGTTTCATATCTATCAATCTCTTTTTTTATGTTGTTTTTGTTGTATGGTCTTGATTGACACGTTTGTGTCATTAGGTTCACCACAGGCCAGCACCCATCTTCATACTCACATGTAGAAATGTTGGCTGTGCTGAGTCCCAAAAAGTTTGTGTATATACATATTCTTTCTGTTAATAGTTATTAAATAGCAATACTCAAAAATAACAGTGTCACCTCTGTTCTGTGCTTGAGTATTTCCCTGTGCCCTGCATAGCAGTAGCTCTTTCTAAATAATTTTATTTAAATTCTGATTTGTGAATATAAAGGTCCAAAAAATGTCACTTGATGCTGGTTATATTTCTTTTTACATTTTAAAATATCATTGATTTACCTGTGCCGGGTAGATATGTGGCACAGGTACATGGCTGCTCCATCCTCACCCCACTGCCTCCTCTCCCACCCACCCAGTTAAAGGTTCTCATACAATGGGGTACAAGTCGTCCCCATCGCAGTCCCCTGTATCTGGTGGTAGAGTTGCCCCTTAAAAAGGTTGAGGTTGTGGGTGAGGATAAAGTGAAGCCTCCAGAGAAATAAACTGTGATTGTGACATTGAGACAACATTTTTATTCAAAAACTTTTCCACTGCTCTTATATCCTGAGGACGGGTGAAACTAAAATAAAGGGCCTCCACATCCAGGGTAATCAGGAATGCCTCAGACAGGACTGTCATGTTCTCCAGGTTCTGCAGAATATGGCCCCTGTTCTTAGGGTAGGAAGGTCGATATAGTGATTAGCCCTCTCCCTCAGCGACCCCATGTCCGACAAGACCAGTCTCCCTGATGGGGC
This sequence comes from Gastrophryne carolinensis, assembly GCA_027917425.1. Classification (NCBI taxonomy): domain Eukaryota; kingdom Metazoa; phylum Chordata; class Amphibia; order Anura; family Microhylidae; genus Gastrophryne; species Gastrophryne carolinensis. Next base: position 143,053,040 of record CM051244.1, read on the forward strand.
CATCAGGGAATTATGCACCTTGAATAATTAACTTTAACCTTACCCTACAAAGCTCTCTTCAGGCAAACTACTTATTACATTTCATTGTTAGTCCAAAAAATCCATCCTAGATGCAGTCTCGTCTCTGCCCGGGACCCGCCCATGATTCTGATCATCTTCTTTGACTCTCATCTTCAAGACATGTGTTGCTACACTCCTCTGGAATGCTCTCCCTCAAACAAATTTCCACTCCTCAAAAAATCCATGTGACAATCACAACATCCTTTCCGTGCACTTTCCACCATTCTTAGTGTATGCTACTTGTGACCCAACCTCTTGTCTCCAACCCATTACCATTAAGATTGTAAGCTTGCAAGGAATAATCTACTACATTATCAATTTGAATTTGTTGCAACTGAATGTATTTTAGTTCTATCATTTCTATCCTGTACAGCATCACAGGAGATAATTGCACTCTATAAACAAACAGTAATTATGTTTATTTTTGTCTATAGGTCCAGCTGTGAGATTTTTTCCAGAAAATGAATCAGTAAGTCAAACTTTGGTGTTTTACCAATCAGATGAATCTCAAAGCAAAGCTGTCCTCAGAAGGATATGGGATGCTAGGCTTCTGGGCGTGTGCTTAAAGTTAGGCCAATATTAGCAGTGATGTAGGGTCATGACTCTGACCTACAGTATTTTCAAATGCAGCTTTCGTTAATGCTGAACTTAATTCACTGGTGCACGGTGCCATCTTGAAATCTTCATTGCTTGGCCTCCATGCTCAAGGAATGGTGAGCCAATATGCCCATCCACCTACACAGCTTCAGCCTCATTAGTGGCATCAGAGTGGCAGTAAGGAAAGTGGGTTGCCTAAATCCCTATATTGCACCCCTCTTCTCCCCCAGCAGCCAGTTCCTTCTGGACTACTGTTTAGAAATGTAACAACTTTGGTACTGTGTAGTCCCACTCTATTCACTGTAATGGAGTGGCATGCCAGGGAATGGAGTTAGGCGTTCACAGCACTGTGACTGATCCGGGACAGAGCCAACTAATCCCAAGTTCAAGGACAAATTCTGGGGCTCATGCTTGGAGTGAAATAGGAACTTATTTTAGTGACAGACTGGGAGAAAGATGCTATAAGGGAGAAAAGGTATGATTTTTTTTGTTGGAAGGGGTTTACAATCCCTTTAAGAAATCAAATGACCCTAAAACCTGCTCTGTACACAACAGGAATTGAGAGCAGGTGGCCCTAGGGCCAGAGCCCCATTGGATGCTGACCTTTGCTTTTATTAGGATGTATAGCAAGCTCAACCCTCCACCCAGATAAAGGTTCGCATACAATGGGGTACAAGTAGTCCCCATCGTAGTCCCCTGTATATGGTGGTAGAGTTGCCCCTTAAAGAGGTTGAAATTGTGGGTGAGGATGAAGTGAATGAGCCTCCAGAGAAATAAACTGTGATTGTGACATTGTGACAACAATTTCATTCAAAAACTGTTCCACTGCTCTTATACCCTGAGGACAGGGTATACCAAAATAAAAGGCCTCCACATCCAGGGTCATCAGTAGAGATGAGCGAACTTTTGAAAAATTCGATTCGACTGATTCGCCGAATTTTCCGACAAAAATCGTTTCGACCCGAATAAATTCGCGACGAATCGCTATTAAAAACGGCTATTTCTGAGCCTCCTACAGCCTCAATAGGGTTGTAAACCATTCAGCCTTGCTGTAACACGCACAGGATGCGTGCTGGGTTTGTTAAATAATACTTTGAAGAAATATCACATGCAGATCAGAGGCATCGCTAATAGAATCGCAGAGCGGCACAATTGCAGAGAGTTGAAGTGGCATCACTATGAGGGGCAGAAGGAGCCCAAATATACACTGGAGTTGGCCTCAGGAGCCCAAAAATTGGATGAATCACACCCTGGAGTTGGCAGAAGTTGGCAGCAGCAGCAGGAGCCCAAATATACACTGGAGTTGGCTTCAGGAGCCCAAAAATTGGATGAATCACACCCTGGAGTTGGCAGAAGTTGGCAGCAGCAGGAGCAGGAGCCCAAATATACACTGGAGTTGGCCTCAGGAGCCCAAAAATTGGATGAATCACACCCTGGAGTTGGCAGAAGTTGGCAGCAGCAGCAGCAGGAGCCCAAATATACACTGGAGTTGGCCTCAGGAGCCCAAAAATTGGATGAATCACACCCTGGAGTTGGCAGGAGTTGACAGTAGTAGCAGCAGGAGCCCAAATATACACTGGAGTTGGCCTCAGGAGCCCAAAAATTGGATGAATCACACCCTGGAGTTGGCAGAAGTTGGCAGCAGCAGCAGCAGGAGCCCAAATATACACTGGAGTTGGCCTCAGGAGCCCAAAAATTGGATGAATCACACCCTGGAGTTGGCAGAAGTTGGCAGCAGCAGCAGCAGGAGCCCAAATATACACTGGAGTTGGCTTCAGGAGCCCAAAAATTGGATGAATCACACCCTGGAGTTGGCAGGAGTTGACAGTAGTAGCAGCAGGAGCCCAAATATACACTGGAGTTGGCTTCAGGAGCCCAAAAATTGGATGAATCACACCCTGGAGTTGGCAGAAGTTGGCAGCAGCAGCAGCAGGAGCCCAAATATACACTGGAGTTGGCCTCAGGAGCCCAAAAATTGGATGAATCACACCCTGGAGTTGGCAGAAGTTGGCAGTAGTAGCAGCAGGAGCCCAAATATACACTGGAGTTGGCCTCAGGAGCCCAAAAATTGGATGAATCACACCCTGGAGTTGGCAGAAGTTGGCAGTAGTAGCAGCAGGAGCCCAAATATACACTGGAGTTGGCTTCAGGAGCCCAAAAATTGGATGAATCACACCCTGGAGTTGGCAGAAGTTGGCAGTAGCAGCAGCAGGAGCCCAAATATACACTGGAGTTGGCTTCAGGAGCCCAAAAATTGGATGAATCACACCCTGGAGTTGGCAGGAGTTGACAGTAGCAGCAGCAGGAGCCCAAATATACACTGGAGTTGGCCTCAGGAGCCCAAAAATTGGATGAATCACACCCTGGAGTTGGCAGGAGTTGACAGTAGCAGCAGCAGGAGCCCAAATATACACTGGAGTTGGCTTCAGGAGCCCAAAAATTGGATGAATCACACCCTGGAGTTGGCAGAAGTTGGCAGCAGCAGCAGCAGCAGGAGCCCAAATATACACTGGAGTTGGCTTCAGGAGCCCAAAAATTGGATGAATCACACCCTGGAGTTGGCAGGAGTTGACAGTAGCAGCAGCAGGAGCCCAAATATACACTGGAGTTGGCCTCAGGAGCCCAAAAATTGGATGAATCACACCCTGGAGTTGGCAGAAGTTGGCAGCAGCAGCAGCAGGAGCCCAAATATACACTGGAGTTGGCCTCAGGAGCCCAAAAATTGGATGAATCACACCCTGGAGTTGGCAGGAGTTGACAGTAGTAGCAGCAGGAGCCCAAATATACACTGGAGTTGGCTTCAGGAGCCCAAAAATTGGATGAATCACACCCTGGAGTTGGCAGAAGTTGGCAGCAGCAGCAGCAGCAGGAGCCCAAATATACACTGGAGTTGGCTTCAGGAGCCCAAAAATTGGATGAATCACACCCTGGAGTTGGCAGAAGTTGGCAGCAGCAGCAGCAGGAGCCCAAATATACACTGGAGTTGGCTTCAGGAGCCCAAAAATTGGATGAATCACACCCTGGAGTTGGCAGAAGTTGGCAGCAGCAGCAGCAGGAGCCCAAATATTACTATAAAGAGACACTGGGGTTGGCTTCAGGAGCCCAAAAATTTGATGAATCACACCCTGGAGTTGGCAGCAGCAGGAGCCCAAATATTACTTTAAAGAGACACTGGGGTTGGCTTCAGGAGCCCAAAAATTGGATGAATCACACCCTGTGGAGAGTCATGTGGAGAAAAAGTAGCTTAGTTAGTAATATCTACATAAAATTATGAATAAACAAATGCAAAAGTATTGCCAAAGTGAAGTTTTGTTTGAGGGTGTGTTTCCACCTTTTAATTAAATCAGAAACAAGAAGGTATCATTGCCTCTGACTAATTAGCCCTCAAAAATTCTTGGAATTTTTAATCTGGAATCATGTCTGATCCGTCTTATCCGAAGAATATTAATAAAAAGTAAGAGTAACGGAAAGGATTTTTTATCAATACTTACTTGTGGTCCGATGCGGAGGAATGTCTGTAACTGGAGAGCAGCGCCTTAAATCTGTTTTGCACGATCCATCTTTCTTTAGTGTAGGTCTGGCCCCGTCATCAATCTACTGGAATACATCAGGCATTGTTGGGAGGAAAGCTTGGATGATCCAAGCGCCATTCATTTCCACGCAGGGCAGTCTCTGGAAAAAAAAAGTCTGTATAAACCAGGGTCTTTTTCATATAAAAACAAATGGTTATTCTTGCTTGTAAACCATATGTTCCACAGATTTACCAGTCATTGTGTCAGCCAATGAAGCAACTTTGTCTCGAAGTGCTGCAAAAGCAGTCCACTGCATCACAAGTGGCATCTGACACCCCCAGTCAACTGTCTGTCTGTTATGCTTTGGGTTCAGCTCCACTATCCATTGATGAAGATCTGATAATCATAAAATTCAGCAGCTACTGCCCAGCCAAGAAGTGGAGGAGACACTCGCCTCTTCTTCCAGTAGCCGGCAATTAGTGATGAGGAGAGTGTCGTGGGAGGAGGTGTTGCAAGCCGAGGTAGTGGAAGAGGGTCCCTGGAGTCTGCGGCGGTGGCGGCGGCAGCAGCAGCAGATTATTGCGGACTGTTGTTCGGAAAAATCAGCTACTCAGCGATGTGGCAGTGTTTCATGCAGCATCCTGGGGAGAAAAAGTAGGTTAGTTAGTGTATATACATAAAATTATGAATAGACAAATGCAATAGTATTGCCAAAGTGAAGTTTTGTTTGAGGGTGTGTTTCCACCTTGTAATTAAATCAGAAACAACTAGCTATCATTTGCCTCTGAATAATTAGCCCTCAAAAATTCTTGGAATTTTTAATCTTGATGTCTGAGGGATTTCTCCTCTCAGACAGCGTCACCATAAGTCCAGCCTGCTGCATTACACTTGGAAGAACATCTTGTTTGCGCTGCGACAAGGAAGCCAAAGTCATGCGTCCTCACATGGCACACGTGTTCAGTCTAGTTTTTAAGTCTTGCCCCCATCTGAAAGAACAACAGGAAAGAAAGTTAGCATGCACTTCTGGCACTCCTACACCACGAAGCACAACCCTATTGAGCCTCAGCGTCACAACGGTGTACCCCACCATAGTCTGATTTGCGATGTTTCCACCCGTTGGAATTCCACCCTCCATATGCAGGATCCACTATAGCAGTGGTCCCCAACCCTGTCCTCAAGGCCCACCAACAGGCCAGGTTTTGCAGATCTCCACAAAGATGCACAGGTGGAGTAATTAGTGCAGCTGCAGAGCAATAGAGCTGGCTATTTGGAGATCCAAAAAACATGACTTGTTGGTGGGCCTTGAGGACAGGGTTGAGGACCACTGCACTATAGGAACAGAGAAAAGCCATCACGGATTTCTGGATGATCCAAACGGATAGGGGGACACCTGTGTAAATTCAATGTAAACCATTGGCAGCTCATACGTGACACCGACCGTTTGCTCAGGCCCTTTGAGGAAGCTACGTTATTAGTCAGTTGCCAGGACTATGAGATGAACGATGAGATTCCACTGCTTCATGTACTACAACACATGTTGGAAACCATGGCTGGTCAGGGCACTGGAGACATGGCACATACATTTCACAGCCACATGAAGCCTGTGGGGGCTGAAGTGGAGGAGGAGGAGGGGGTGGGGCAAAGCAAACCACAGTTTAGGTTTCACAAAATGACCATTTTATCTAGTCATCTGACAGAAGAGGAGGAGCAGGAGCAGCCACAGGAGCTAGAGGGTTGTGAGTAAGGTGAGACAGAGGACCCAGACACACCGTGGCAGTTTACAGTGGAGATGGAGACAGGTAGTCCCTCCGAGTCATTTGCACAAATGGCACGATGCATGCTCACATGCTTGCGTACTAGTGAGCGCAGAATTGTCTCCATTTGTCAGCGGGAAGACTTCTGGCTCTCCAACTTATTGGACCCTCGCTTCCGGCACAAAATGGGGGCATTTTTTACGCCCACTGAGAGGGAGGACAAACTGACCTACTACAGAGACATCCCACGTAGTCAGTTGGGCGATGTCTATCTGCGCCATGGCCCATACTCCCGCAGGTCTGACTCGGGGGGACCTCTGCGATCACCTTCCACTGCCATGGCTGCTGGGGGGGTGGAAGGAGCAGCAGCAGCAGCTCCATCAGCAGCAGCCTCAGTCTTCAGTCGCTAGTGAGTAGCTTTCTACACCCGCATAGTGAGTCTACTCATGAGCAGCAGGAAGACCTGGAGCTGGACCTCAAACAGCAGGTCATGTCATACCTTGACATGACCATGCCAACACACCTTCAAGATCCACTGGATTTGCTGGGAAGCCAAACTTGACTTGTGCCCGCAACTAGCAGAGTTTGCCCTGGAAAAGCTGTACTGGCCGGACAGTAGTTGATTTAGATGGCAACTGGGCTGCTCTATATAACGAAGCAAAATGGCAAATTTACCTCACTATATGAGCTATTGCCCCTCAGATTTACACAGGGGCTGCTCTATATTATGCTGCAAAGTGGCAAATTTACCTCACAATATAAGCTATTGCCCCTCAGATTTACACAGGGGCTGCTCTATATTATGCTGCAAAATGGCAAATTTACCTCACAATATAAGCTATTGCCCCTCAGATTTACACAGGGCCTGCTCTATATAACGAAGCAAAATGGCAAATTTACCTCACTATATAAGCTATTGCCCCTCAGATTTACACAGGGGCTGCTCTATATTATGCTGCAAAATGGCAAATTAACCTCACAATATAAGCTATTCCAGCTCTATATAAATAAAAATAAATAAATAAAAAAAGGGCCTGTAGAAGCTTATTTAGTATAACAGATAGGGTGACATGTGCTGGTTTGGGATGCCCATATGGGCTAGTGTTTTGGCAGCAGTACAAAAACCAATGCAAAATGCAATAGCTTAATAAAGCTGATGCTGATCAACGCTTATTTAGTATAACAGATGGGGTGCAACATGCAGGTTTGGGATGCCCTGCGGCCTGGTGTATTTAAAGCAGACCAAAACCAATTCAAAATGCAATAACTTAATAAAGCTGAGGCTGTAGATGCTTATTTAGTATAAACAGGTAGGGTGCAAGGTGCAGCTTTGGGGTGCCCTGCGGCCTGGTTAAATGAAAGCAGTCAAAAAGGAAGTGCAAACTGAAGTAGCTTAATGAAGCTGATGCTGATCAACGCTTATGTTGTATACCAGATAGGGTGCAAGGTGCAGCTTTGGGGTGCCCTGCGGCCTGGTTTATTAAAATCAGTCAAAAACAAGTGCAAACTGAAGTAGCCTGATCAACGCTTATGTTGTATAACAGATAGGTTTAAAATAGCATGTGCCTTGGGATGCCCGTGTGGCCTGTTATATTTCAAGCTGAACAAAAAGTAACAATAATCCAAGTATGAGACATCATTTTGACCTTCTTCACAGCGCCATACTTTGAAAAAAAAAAATTAATTTCATGCCGATCAATCCAAAGGTCAATGCCCCTAACAAAAATAGTGTTCGGCATAAGTTTTCCTTCTGGAAGGACGTAACCTTTAGTTTACATGGTTGGGGTAGGTTATCTTACAAATTGGGATACCACAGGCAGCAGTGTCATTGAAAGAGACAGATTGTAATGCAGGCCATACGCAAGCAGAGAAACTCAGGCTGCAACAGGCCTATTTAGTTTACATGGTTGGGGTAGGTTATCTTACAAATTGGGATACCCCACTGTATATGAAACCGAATATAAATGCACACCCAAAAGTGGACACTCAGCCTCCAAGAGGCCTGCTTAGTTTAAATAAGAGAGCTGCTTAGTATGGTAGGTAGGTTATGTTATGTTACAGAATGGGATGCCCCAAGCAGACTTGAGATCAGTATATATGCACACAGCAGCAGTGTGTTAGCAGGCTCATACAGGCCAAATTTCTTTAAATAACTGTGCAGCTTACAGTTAATGCAGAGGCTAATGGTATGTTACAGAATGGGATGCCCCAAGCTGACTTGAGATCAGTATATATGCACACAGCAGCAGTGTGTTAGCAGGCTCATACAGGCCAAATTTCTTTAAATAAATGTGCAGCTTACAGTAAATGCAGAGGCTAATGGTATGTTACAGAATGGGATGCCCCAAAGCAGACTTGAGATCAGTATATATGCACACAGCAGCAGTGTGTTAGCAGGCTCATACAGGCCAAATTTCTTTAAATAAATGTGCAGCTTACAGTAAATGCAGAGGCTAATGGTATGTTACAGAATGGGATGCCCCAAAGCAGACTTGAGATCAGTATATATGCACACAGCAGCAGTGTGTTAGCAGGCTCATACAGGCCAAATTTCTTTAAATAAATGTGCAGCTTACAGTAAATGCAGAGGCTAATGGTATGTTACAGAATGGGATGCCCCAAAGCAGACTTGAGATCAGTATATATGCACACAGCAGCAGTGTGTTAGCAGGCTCATACAGGCCAAATTTCTTTAAATAACTGTGCAGCTTACAGTTAATGCAGAGGCTAATGGTATGTTACAGAATGGGATGCCCCAAGCAGACTTGAGATCAGTATATATGCACACAGCAGCAGTGTGTTAGCAGGCTCATACAGGCCAAATTTCTTTAAATAACTGTGCAGCTTACAGTTAATGCAGAGGCTAATGGTATGTTACAGAATGGGATGCCCCAAGCAGACTTGAGATCAGTATATATGCACACAGCAGCAGTGTGTTAGCAGGCTCATACAGGCCAAATTTCTTTAAATAACTGTGCAGCTTACAGTTAATGCAGAGGCTAATGGTATGTTACAGAATGGGATGCCCCAAGCAGACTTGAGATCAGTATATATGCACACAGCAGCAGTGTGTTAGCAGGCTCATACAGGCCAAATTTCTTTAAATAACTGTGCAGCTTACAGTTAATGCAGAGGCTAATGGTATGTTACAGAATGGGATGCCCCAAAGCAGACTTGAGATCAGTATATATGCACACAGCAGCAGTGTGTTAGCAGGCTCATACAGGCCAAATTTCTTTAAATAACTGTGCAGCTTACAGTTAATGCAGAGGCTAATGGTATGTTACAGAATGGGATGCCCCAAGCAGACTTGAGATCAGTATATATGCACACAGCAGCAGTGTGTTAGCAGGCTCATACAGGCCAAATTTCTTTAAATAACTGTGCAGCTTACAGTTAATGCAGAGGCTAATGGTATGTTACAGAATGGGATGCCCCAAAGCAGACTTGAGATCAGTATATATGCACACAGCAGCAGTGTGTTAGCAGGCTCATACAGGCCAAATTTCTTTAAATAACTGTGCAGCTTACAGTTAATGCAGAGGCTAATGGTATGTTACAGAATGGGATGTCCCAAAAACCAGAGAGCACCTGGCAGGCAGCAGTAAGACTATGCACAGCAAAAGTGTCTTTATCATGCCTAATTTCAATTAGAATAGGTGCAAATGGTTAGGTTCTTAAATAGAGGCTGGTGTAGTCACAGAATGGGATGCCCTAAAAACCAGCAGTAAGTACACCTGGCAGGGACAAGTTGTGCTATGCCCAGCAAAAGTGTCTTTATCAGGCCTAATTTCAAATATGATAAGAGCAAATGCTTATATGGTCTTAAACAGAGGCTGCTTTAGTCACAGAATGGGATGCCCCGGGCAGGAATCGAGCTGGCAGGGTCCAGTAGGCCTTTGGCCAGCAAAAGTGTCTTTATCAGGCCTGATTTCTATGAGAATAAGTGCAAATGTTTATTATGCTATTAAATAGAGGCTGCTTTAGTCACAGAATGGGATGCCAGTGCCACAAAAACCAGAGAGCATGCACAGCAAAAGTGTCTTTATCAGGCCTGATTTCTATGAGAATAAGTGCAAATGTTTATTATGCTATTAAATAGAGGCTGCTTTAGTCACAGAATGGGATGCCAGTGCCACAAAAACCAGAGAGCATGCACAGCAAAAGTGTCTTTATCAGGCCTGATTTCTATGAGAATAAGTGCAAATGTTTATTATGCTATTAAATAGAGGCTGCTTTAGTCACAGAATGGGATGCCAGTGCCACAAAAACCAGAGAGCATGCACAGCAAAAGTGTCTTTATCAGGCCTGATTTCTATGAGAATAAGTGCAAATGTTTATTATGCTATTAAATAGAGGCTGCTTTAGTCACAGAATGGGATGCCAGTGCCACAAAAACCAGAGAGCATGCACAGCAAAAGTGTCTTTATCAGGCCTGATTTCTATGAGAATAAGTGCAAATGTTTATTATGCTATTAAATAGAGGCTGCTTTAGTCACAGAATGGGATGCCATTGCCACAAAAACCAGAGAGCATGCACAGCAAAAGTGTCTTTATCAGGCCTGATTTCTATGAGAATAAGTGCAAATGTTTATTGTGCTATTAAATAGAGGCTGCTTTAGTCACAGAATGGGATGCCAGTGCCACAAAAACCAGAGAGCATGCACAGCAAAAGTGTCTTTATCAGGCCTGATTTCTATGAGAATAAGTGCAAATGTTTATTGTGCTATTAAATAGAGGCTGCTTTAGTCACAGAATGGGATGCCAGTGCCACAAAAACCAGAGAGCATGCACAGCAAAAGTGTCTTTATCAGGCCTGATTTCTATGAGAATAAGTGCAAATGTTTATTGTGCTATTAAATAGAGGCTGCTTTAGTCACAGAATGGGATGCCAGTGCCACAAAAACCAGAGAGCATGCACAGCAAAAGTGTCTTTATCAGGCCTGATTTCTATGAGAATAAGTGCAAATGTTTATTATGCTATTAAATAGAGGCTGCTTTAGTCACAGAATGGGATGCCAGTGCCACAAAAACCAGAGAGCATGCACAGCAAAAGTGTCTTTATCAGGCCTGATTTCTATGAGAATAAGTGCAAATGTTTATTATGCTATTAAATAGAGGCTGCTTTAGTCACAGAATGGGATGCCAGTGCCACAAAAACCAGAGAGCATGCACAGCAAAAGTGTCTTTATCAGGCCTGATTTCTATGAGAATAAGTGCAAATGTTTATTATGCTATTAAATAGAGGCTGCTTTAGTCACAGAATGGGATGCCAGTGCCACAAAAACCAGAGAGCATGCACAGCAAAAGTGTCTTTATCAGGCCTGATTTCTATGAGAATAAGTGCAAATGTTTATTATGCTATTAAATAGAGGCTGCTTTAGTCACAGAATGGGATGCCAGTGCCACAAAAACCAGAGAGCATGCACAGCAAAAGTGTCTTTATCAGGCCTGATTTCTATGAGAATAAGTGCAAATGTTTATTGTGCTATTAAATAGAGGCTGCTTTAGTCACAGAATGGGATGCCAGTGCCACAAAAACCAGAGAGCATGCACAGCAAAAGTGTCTTTATCAGGCCTGATTTCTATGAGAATAAGTGCAAATGTTTATTATGCTATTAAATAGAGGCTGCTTTAGTCACAGAATGGGATGCCAGTGCCACAAAAACCAGAGAGCATGCACAGCAAAAGTGTCTTTATCAGGCCTGATTTCTATGAGAATAAGTGCAAATGTTTATTGTGCTATTAAATAGAGGCTGCTTTAGTCACAGAATGGGATGCCAGTGCCACAAAAACCAGAGAGCATGCACAGCAAAAGTGTCTTTATCAGGCCTGATTTCTATGAGAATAAGTGCAAATGTTTATTATGCTATTAAATAGAGGCTGCTTTAGTCACAGAATGGGATGCCAGTGCCACAAAAACCAGAGAGCATGCACAGCAAAAGTGTCTTTATCAGGCCTGATTTCTATGAGAATAAGTGCAAATGTTTATTGTGCTATTAAATAGAGGCTGCTTTAGTCACAGAATGGGATGCCAGTGCCACAAAAACCAGAGAGCATGCACAGCAAAAGTGTCTTTATCAGGCCTGATTTCTATGAGAATAAGTGCAAATGTTTATTATGCTATTAAATAGAGGCTGCTTTAGTCACAGAATGGGATGCCAGTGCCACAAAAACCAGAGAGCATGCACAGCAAAAGTGTCTTTATCAGGCCTGATTTCTATGAGAATAAGTGCAAATGTTTATTGTGCTATTAAATAGAGGCTGCTTTAGTCACAGAATGGGATGCCAGTGCCACAAAAACCAGAGAGCATGCACAGCAAAAGTGTCTTTATCAGGCCTGATTTCTATGAGAATAAGTGCAAATGTTTATTGTGCTATTAAATAGAGGCTGCTTTAGTCACAGAATGGGATGCAGTGCCACAAAAACCAGAGAGCATGCACAGCAAAAGTGTCTTTATCAGGCCTGATTTCTATGAGAATAAGTGCAAATGTTTATTGTGCTATTAAATAGAGGCTGCTTTAGTCACAGAATGGGATGCCAGTGCCACAAAAACCAGAGAGCATGCACAGCAAAAGTGTCTTTATCAGCCTGATTTCTATGAGAATAAGTGCAAATGTTTATTGTGCTATTAAATAGAGGCTGCTTTAGTCACAGAATGGGATGCCAGTGCCACAAAAACCAGAGAGCATGCACAGCAAAAGTGTCTTTATCAGGCCTGATTTCTATGAGAATAAGTGCAAATGTTTATTATGCTATTAAATAGAGGCTGCTTTAGTCACAGAATGGGATGCCAGTGCCACAAAAACCAGAGAGCATGCACAGCAAAAGTGTCTTTATCAGGCCTGATTTCTATGAGAATAAGTGCAAATGTTTATTGTGCTATTAAATAGAGGCTGCTTTAGTCACAGAATGGGATGCCAGTGCCACAAAAACCAGAGAGCATGCACAGCAAAAGTGTCTTTATCAGGCCTGATTTCTATGAGAATAAGTGCAAATGTTTATTGTGCTATTAAATAGAGGCTGCTTTAGTCACAGAATGGGATGCCAGTGCCACAAAAACCAGAGAGCATGCACAGCAAAAGTGTCTTTATCAGGCCTGATTTCTATGAGAATAAGTGCAAATGTTTATTATGCTATTAAATAGAGGCTGCTTTAGTCACAGAATGGGATGCCAGTGCCACAAAAACCAGAGAGCATGCACAGCAAAAGTGTCTTATCAGGCCTGATTTCTATGAGAATAAGTGCAAATGTTTATTGTGCTATTAAATAGAGGCTGCTTTAGTCACAGAATGGGATGCCAGTGCCACAAAAACCAGAGAGCATGCACAGCAAAAGTGTCTTTATCAGGCCTGATTTCTATGAGAATAAGTGCAAATGTTTATTGTGCTATTAAATAGAGGCTGCTTTAGTCACAGAATGGGATGCCAGTGCCACAAAAACCAGAGAGCATGCACAGCAAAAGTGTCTTTATCAGGCCTGATTTCTATGAGAATAAGTGCAAATGTTTATTATGCTATTAAATAGAGGCTGCTTTAGTCACAGAATGGGATGCCAGTGCCACAAAAACCAGAGAGCATGCACAGCGAAAAGAGTGTCTTTATCAGGCCTGATTTCTATGAGAATAAGTGCAAATGTTTATTGTGCTATTAAATAGAGGCTGCTTTAGTCACAGAATGGGATGCCAGTGCCACAAAAACCAGAGAGCATGCACAGCAAAAGTGTCTTTATCAGGCCTGATTTCTATGAGAATAAGTGCAAATGTTTATTATGCTATTAAATAGAGGCTGCTTTAGTCACAGAATGGGATGCCAGTGCCACAAAAACCAGAGAGCATGCACAGCAAAAGTGTCTTTATCAGGCCTGATTTCTATGAGAATAAGTGCAAATGTTTATTATGCTATTAAATAGAGGCTGCTTAGTCACAGAATGGGATGCCAGTGCCACAAAAACCAGAGAGCATGCACAGCAAAAGTGTCTTTATCAGGCCTGATTTCTATGAGAATAAGTGCAAATGTTTATTGTGCTATTAAATAGAGGCTGCTTTAGTCACAGAATGGGATGCCAGTGCCACAAAAACCAGAGAGCATGCACAGCAAAAGTGTCTTTATCAGGCCTGATTTCTATGAGAATAAGTGCAAATGTTTATTATGCTATTAAATAGAGGCTGCTTTAGTCACAGAATGGGATGCCAGTGCCACAAAAACCAGAGAGCATGCACAGCAAAAGTGTCTTTATCAGGCCTGATTTCTATGAGAATAAGTGCAAATGTTTATTGTGCTATTAAATAGAGGCTGCTTTAGTCACAGAATGGGATGCCAGTGCCACAAAAACCAGAGAGCATGCACAGCAAAAGTGTCTTTATCAGGCCTGATTTCTATGAGAATAAGTGCAAATGTTTATTATGCTATTAAATAGAGGCTGCTTTAGTCACAGAATGGGATGCCAGTGCCACAAAAACCAGAGAGCATGCACAGCAAAAGTGTCTTTATCAGGCCTGATTTCTATGAGAATAAGTGCAAATGTTTATTGTGCTATTAAATAGAGGCTGCTTTAGTCACAGAATGGGATGCCAGTGCCACAAAAACCAGAGAGCATGCACAGCAAAAGTGTCTTTTATCAGGCCTGATTTCTATGAGAATAAGTGCAAATGTTTATTATGCTATTAAATAGAGGCTGCTTTAGTCACAGAATGGATGCCAGTGCCACAAAAACCAGAGAGCATGCACAGCAAAAGTGTCTTTATCAGGCCTGATTTCTATGAGAATAGTGCAAATGTTTATTGTGCTATTAAATAGAGGCTGCTTTAGTCACAGAATGGATGCCAGTGCCACAAAAACCAGAGAGCATGCACAGCAAAAGTGTCTTTATCAGGCCTGATTTCTATGAGAATAAGTGCAAATGTTTATTGTGCTATAAATAGAGG